>CM073579.1:95558240-96846756 GCA_037074715.1 Magnolia kwangsiensis
AATTACGTCAAAGGTCTTACGCAGGGAGTTCGCAGCTGCAAAAAGATTGATACGCAAGCTACCGTCCACACCTCTCCACCGCCCTTTCACGGCTATAAAAGAGAGAGCTTTTAGACATGGGAGGGCATTCAGATTTTGGAGTCGGCTAAAGCTTGGAAGGAAAGCTCGGGTTGGACGTCTGCAAGAGAGAGAGAAAGAGACAGATAGTGTATTTTTCTTTCTTCTTTTCTTCTTCTTTTATTTTTCTTTGTTTAAAGGATTTAGTTTAATCATGCTTGTGATTGGCTAAACCTCTTAGCTAGGGCTAAGAGGTGAAGCTTGTAGTGAGATGGGAGATTCTAAGCTTTTAATTTAATTTTAATGTATGAATTGACATTGATTTTAGTTTGATTAGTATGGAACTATTTTTAGTCTTTAATGGTCTATTGTGACTGAAATTACAGTGGGTCTACAATGGCTTTGAATATTTTCTTTTTCTTTTTATGTTTATGACGTCAGGAAGCCCTATTGTTCATCATCGTCTCCTGGGCATGGTCGGATGACGGTACCCTTCCTAACTTTTATAGCATGTTGATTGGTTGGTAATTAGTTTAATTCTGTTATTTTCCATAGTCTCCTGGGCATGGTTTGGTGATGGAATCCATTCTAATTCATATAACTTTCATCTCTTTAAAACTATATCAACGGCAGTTCAGTTTAACTTCCATGATTCATGAAGCAAGTGTAAGATCTCTCTGATCTCTACAAGTGGATCCTCTGAATCCCTAGTTACCCTTCTCTGATATCTCCTAAGTTTTAGATTAATTAACCTACAATTATTTCACAATTGCTACTTGATTTAGAATTCATCTTAGTCTAGTTCTAGTTCTAGTTAGTTTTAGATAACATACAAGTTTCAGTCCCTTGGGATTCGACCTCGGTCTTATCGAGTTATTACTACATCACAACCCTGCACTTAAGGAGTGAACAAGTTTTTGGCGCCGTTGCCAAGGACTGACGGCTACGATTTTCTGAAATTAATTAGTTTTGGAATTAGTTTAAGATTAGGATTTTGCTAATTTTAGTTTAAAGTTTTTCTTTCTATTTTTAGAACTAACCTTTCTTTTGTAGGCTTTAAGATAGGAACTTCTAATTCGGTAAGATCTTTCTAATTCCTACTTTCTATTATTCACATCTCTTTTATTACTTTCTAGTTAAGACTTTCCTAATTCGTTTTAGAAATTTTCTACTTTCTTTGGAATTTCTTCTTTTCTTTAGAAATTAGTTTATTTTTAATTAGGAATTTTATAATTTTAGACTTTCTATTCTTAGAAACTAACTCGTTTTGTTTGTTCTGCAGGTTCTTAACCTAAGACTTCAAATTTGGTAACTTCTTTCCATCTTTCCCTTTTATTTTTTAGATTTCTACTTCTTTCTCTTAGGTCTAGGTTTAGAATTTAAATCGAGGGCTGAGTGTTTTTTATGCCCAAGTGGGCATGCGACAACACTCGACGTCTCGTGACTAAAGGAGGATTGGTTGAGGGGTTGACTGTCCATCGTAGGACTAGACACCACTTGAATTCCACTGAGTTAGTTGAGGTTATGGCTGAAAATCAACCTCAAGCACTACCCCAACTTAGGGTAGAGGAAGTACAAGCTGAGAATGAGGTGCATCAGGCACCCCCGCCTCGTACTTTATGAGATTATTTACAACCGACGGGGGTGAGTATGCCCTCATGCATGATTTTTTCTGAGAATACAGGACATATGGACATTAAGCCAGGGGTTATCCAACTCCTTCCGAAGTACCATGACCTTGAGTCTGAAAAACCTTATCTACATCTGAAAGAGTTAGACGAGATCATAGGCACCTTATACTTTCCTAATATATCTAAGGATACAATTAGGTTAAAACTCTTTCCATTTTCCTTGAAAGAAAAAGCCAAGGCGTGGTTACATTCATTGCTTCCTAGATCCATTGGCACATGGAATGATATGCAGAGGGAATTCATAAGAAAAATTTTCCCACACCATAAAACGATTACCCTCAGAAGAGCAATCATGAACTTCGTCTAAAAGGAAGACGAAACATTCTTGCAATGTTGGGAAAGGTTTAAGGATCTGGTCAATTCATGCCCATAACACGGCTTTGAAATATGGCGCATTACGAATTTTTTCTATGATGGGCTAACATCTTCCATGTGCCAAATAGTCGAGACAATGTGTAACGGAGAATTCATTAATAAAAATGTCGACGAGGTATGGGATTACCTCGATAGTCTCGCTGAAAAAACACAATCATAGGACTATTACCCAAACACGAACACTGCATCTAGGCTGACTCATTCAAAGGAAAAGGGTGGAATATATCTCCTGAAAGAGGATGATGATCTTAATGCTAAGGTGGCTAATCTCACCAGAAAAGTCGAGGCTATAGAATTAAAGAAGGATAAGGTTAATGAAATTGTTTGCGGCATCTGTGATTGCAACATTTACACAACTGAAAATTGTCCTACAATACCTACCTTTCGAGAAGTGTTGAATGAACAATTTAATGTCGTAAATAACTATTAAAGACCTTTTCGTGGACTAACCTCTGATACGTACAATCCTGCCTGGAAAAATCATCCTAATTTTAGTTGGAGGAATGGACAAACTGCTACCCCTTAAGGTTTCTTCAATCAAAATCTAAATCAGGGGAGACCTTAAGAAGAACCGATTTAAAATTTTATGCAAGAACTGACGTAGATAATGCGAGATTTTATACAAAAGATAGATTCACGTGTGACGGCTATGAAAAAAGGGATGCTTCTTGCACAACCACTCCCCAATCCTAAACCGCAATACGAGATAGGTGATCCCAGCTCTTCAAATCAAATGAGGCACGCTAAATCCATCACCACTCTTAGGAGTGGGAAGGTTATTGATAAAACCCTTCCGGTTAGGCCCGAAAAGCTTCAAGAACCAGAAGAGGGCAACAATGATGAATCTAGTGATGCCCCACAAAAATGTGAACCGGAACGTCTAAAGAAGTCAGTTGCTCCGTTCCCCCAACGGTTGGTTGCACCAAAACGTTTCTCTAACTCTCAGGATATTCTAGAGGTGTTAAAACAAGTGAAAGTCAATATTCCTCTACTTGATGTCGTAAAACAAATACCTTTATATGTCAAATTCCTGAAAGACCTATGCACGACCAAACGACGGTAAAGTGTTCAAAAGAAGATTTCCTTGACTGAGAAAGTGAATGCCATCCTAAAATAAGATGTGCCGCAGAAATTCAAAGATCCTAGTAGCCCAACCATATCATGTGTAATCGGGAACTATCGAATTGATCATGCACTTCTTGACTTAGGAGCAAGCGTCAATCTGATTCCCTATTCGGTATACCAACAGTTAGGTTTGGGTGAATTAAAACCCACCCGGACCATACAACAACTTGTTGATCGCTCTGTTCATGTACCAAGAGAGATAATTGAGGATGTATTGGTCCAGGTCAATAGATTTTACTACCCTATAGATTTTATCATCCTGGACACCGAACCCATCAATGACATGAGCACTCAGACTCCCGTCATTCTTGGTCGCCCATTCTTGTCCACTTCAAATGTAATTATCAATTGCAGGAATGGTGTCATGACTATGTCTTTTAGAAATTTGACATTAGAGTCAAATACCTTTTTCAATAACAGCAGTAACTCAGAGGATGATGACGATTTCCACGACATTAACATGATTGATTCTTTTGTGAAAAATAGAATGCCTCTCACCTTATCCTCTGATCCTCTAGAGACGTGCCTGGCCCACTCCCATGATCTTGATGATGATATAATTAGGGAGACGTGTGCTGCGCTTGATACTGCACCGGTACTTGAAGTTAACCGGTGGAGGCTACAATTTGAAGAGTTGCCCCAAACCGATGTAGTGCCTCTACCGTCTAACCTCGATCCACCGAAGCTTGACCTAAAACCTTTGCCCCCTGATTTAAAATATATCTATTTAGGTCAAGATGAGACATACCCGGTGGTGATCTCTGCCCACCTAGAGAAAGAGCAGGAGAGTATGCTTATATCTACTCTCATTGAGCATAAGGGAGCTCTTGGATTGACAAGAGCGGACCTCAAAGAAATTAACCCATCGATTTGTACTCAAAGTATATATCATGAGGATAATGCAAAGGCTGTTCGGCAATCACAACGTAGAATAAATCCAAACATGAAGGAAGTGGTTATGGCCGAGGTTCTTAAACTATTGGATGTGGGTATCATATATCCCATATCTGATAGTCAATAGGTGAGTCCAACTCAGGTGTTCTCAAGAAGTCCGGGATCACCATCGTAGCCAATGCCAATAATGAACTCGTGCCGACTAGAGTTACTACTGGTTGAAGAATGTGCATTGACTACAAGAAGCTGAATACCGTCACGAGGAAAGACCACTTTCCTTTGCCCTTCATTGATTAAATCTTAGAAAGTCTAGCTGGTCATTCCTATTATTGTTTCCTTGACAGGTATTCAGGTTTCAATCAGATTGAAATCGCCCTAAAGACCAGGAAAAGACTACATTTACATGTCCTTACAGCACCTTTGCTTACAGAAGGATGTCGTTCGGGTTATGTAATTCCCCTGCCACCTTTCAGCGATGTATGATGAGTATCTTTACTGACATGGTGGGAAAATATTTAGAGGTCTTCATGAAAAATTTCTCTATTTTCGGTTCATCTTTCAGCGAATGCTTAGAGAGTCTTAAATGTATGCTGAAAAGATGTGAAGAAAAGAATTTGATACTTAATTGGGAGAAGTGTCATTTCATGGTTCAAAAGGAATATCATCTCGTCCAAAGGAATCGAGGTAGATACGGCAAAAATTAATCTTATCTCTAACTTACCTCCACCCAAGAACATCAGAGACGTGCTATCCTTTTTAGGACACGCAGGATTTTACAGATGATTCATAAAGGACTTTAGTCTCCTCTCTCGACCTTTATGTAATTTTCTTCAAAATGATGCACCATACGAGTGGACTGAGTAATGCCAAGAAGCTTTTACTAAGCTTAAGAGCATGTTAACGACTGCACCTATCATGCAGCCACCCGACTGGAGTCTTCCTTTTGAACCTATGTAAGATGCCTCTGATTATGCTCTTGGAGTGGTTCTAGGCTAGAGAAAAGATAAGCGGCCTTACGTCATTTATTATGCAAGTAGGACTCTAAATTCTGCCCAAGTGAACTACTCCACTACCGAAAAGGAACTGTTAGTCGTAGTATTCGCTTTGGACAAATTTAGGTCTTACTTAATCGGATCCAAGATCATCATCTACACAGATCACATAGAACTTAAGTATCTTCTTTTTAAGAATGATTCTAAGCCTCGCTTGATACAATGGATCCTTCTACTCCAAGAATTTGATTTGAAAATTAAAGTTAAAAAGGGAGTAGAGAATGTAGTGACCGATCATCTCTTTCACCTTAATACCTCTGATTCCCTTGAGGCGACCCATATCAATGACATGTTCCCTGATGAACAACTGTTCTGAGTCTCCCATTCACCGTGGTTCGCTGATATTGCTAATTATCTTGCTACAAGTTCCATACCGACATATTGGACTACACAAGATAAGAAGAAGTTCTTTACCAAGGTGCGTAACTTTTTTTGGGATGATCCATATTTGTTTAAATATTGCCCAGACTAAATCTTAAAGAGATGTGTGTCAGACGATGAGCATCAGAGTGTCATCTCCTTCTGTCACTCATAGGCCTGTGGTGGTCACTTTTCTGCTAAAAAGATCACGGCCAAGATTCTAGAGTGTGGCTTTTACTGGCCCACCATGTTCAGGGACACACATGAGTTTTGCAAGGCCTGTAAGCGTTATCAGAAATTGAGAGCATTGTCCCGTCGAAATATGATGCCCTTGAATCCCATCCTTATCATAAAAGCATTTGATTGCTGGGGCATTGATTTCATGGGACCTTTCCCCCAATCCTTTGGAAATTTGTATATTTTTTTCACCGTAGATTATGTCACTAAATGGGTCGAAGCAATTCCGTGCCGCAACAATGACCATCGCACGGTCATTAAATTTTTAAAAGAAAACATCCTATCACGGTTCGGGACGCCTCGAGCCATCATTAGTGACAGGGGCTCACACTTTTGTAATAGACCATTTGAGAGCTTAATGAAGAAATACAGTATTTCTCATAAGGTGAGCACCCATACCATCCATAAACAAGTGGACAAGCTGAGATTTTCAATAGGGAGATTAAACATATCTTGGAGAAAACGGTTAACCCTAACTGTAAGGATTGGTCAAACCGATTTACCGATGCCTTATGGGCATACCATACTGCTTTAAAAACCCCTATTGGAACATCTCTCTTTAGACTTGTCTATGGGAAGGCTTGTCACTTTCCTGTGGAGTTGGAACATAAAGCATACTGGGTGATCAAAAATTTAAATTTTAATTTAGACAACGCTGACTCGTTACGCAAACTTCAGTTAAATGAACTTGAAGAAATCCGGAACGATGCATATGAGAACTCGAGAATTTATAAGGATAGGATGAAGGCGTTTTATGATCAACATATTCTATGAAAATCATTCACGCCAGGTCAGAAAGTCCTTTTGTATGATTCTCGACTACATCTCTTTCCGGGTAAGCTTCGATCTCGTTGGACCGGCCCTAACATTGTTGTCACTACTTATCCTCATGGGGCCGTCGAGATAAGCGATCTCAACAATGACAAGGAGTTTAAAGTAAATGGACATCGATTAAAACTATTTATCGAGACATTTGATTCAGAGGATATGTCCATGCTTCTGACTGCTTCTGTTTACAAGGATTGATCTCTTAGTCTGATGGAGGTATAAGTAGGTTTATCACTTTTATAGGACTAGGGTAGTTTACTTTATTTGTCTGGCTGAAGATGGTAAGCTTAGCGCTCCTGCGAGGCAACTCAGTTTTTCATTCCATTTTCATTTTTTTAGTTAGTTAGTTTAATGTTTGTGGGTAACATTGCTACAAACCCTCACGAGACTACAACTCGTCCACTAGGGGTAACCTAGGGGTTTAAAGGCTTGTTGCATACGCTAAATGCAATCAAGAGTACCTGTGAAAGTGGTGTAGGTAGGATTTTATTTTTATTATTTTTATTTTACTTTCTCTCTTATGCTAACCTGCTCTCTCCCAGCGATCTCTTAAAAAATCTCTCTCGATTCGTTATCCAGGTACTATCTTCCCATCACTTCTCATTTACTTTCGTTGTCTCATGTGCAGTACATGTTTATATCTTTTACATTGAGGATAATGTAGATTTTAGGTTAGGGGTGGGAGACTAGGTCACCTAATCAGTGTTTTCTTAGTCCTGAGTAAAATTTGGAAAAAATTTTAAAAATTTTCTGAAATTTCTTATGATTTCGAAGTGATTTTGACAGATATCCCTAATTTAGATTTTCAAGATACATAATGCTGGACTTATGACTCTTGGATTCCGTATTTGTTAGTTTTCACAATTAAGATCGAATTGTTAATCTAAAATTAGAAGTTGTAAACATTGATTGAGTCATGATTTCACATGTTACATCTCACTTTCACATTAAGGATTCAGTTTGATATTGAAAGGTTAACATGGTAATCATTAAGCATGTAAGGAACCAACTTAAAATTTTTCCCATCATGATTAAAAAAAAAGAAGAAGACACCTTTAGAAAGATTTGGGTGAATAATCCTCACCATAGGTTTGCTCCCTATAGGTGTGGAGTTAATTTCCCATGAATGATATGTGAAAAAGGTCTGGGTGTACAGTCCTCACCATAGGTTTGCTCCCTGTAGGTGAGGATTTGATTCCCCATCTTGGCATTACTTTTACTAAAAAAATCAAAGGTTGAAAGAAAGAAAAAGAATGATTTATGAGGCATGTTTTAGTTAGGTTTTAGGTGTCCTGAATGCTCTTGTGGGTACCAATGCTATCATGAAATAATGAATTGAATGTTAATGATGATGAGCCGAGATTACTCTATACACTCGTGGATCTTAATGTTTAGAAATTTTCTAATTAGTGGATTAATATTTTGAACTTGACTAGAAAATTTACCGTGTGCTCGAGTCCAGGAGAAAGTAATGCCCAACATCCATGAATCTTAGAATTCTAATGCTTGGATTATTTTTCAAATATCACTCGGGTTTACAGAATTTCTTATATCAATCTCAACTTATTTTTCGCATGCTTTGCTCGGGACTAGCAAAATGCTGGTTGGGGGTTGTGTTGAGGGTCAAATATTACATATTAGACCTCAGTTATTGCCTGAATTTGCGAACATGGATTGTTTAACAACCTATTTTAATCACATTTTTGTTGCAGGGTGTAATTAAGAGCGTTGACTGAAAAAGAGTATTAAAAGTGCTGATTTGATACTCCAGAAGCACCAGAGCAAGGGATGAACACCAGAGGACTGAGATCAATGGATTTACGCACCAGGGATCCAAGGAAATCAGGTTGTTCACGTTAAAGATGACCCGAAATTGGTCCAAAATGCATGATCACATGGTTCCCATCATCCGTTCAGATAGAAACTTCATACAGGGCCTGAAGATCATAAATTAACCGTCACATTGAATTTTAAGCACTGGATCTTTGTTGAAGTGGCCCAAATGATAGATCAGCCCTTAAAATCCTAATTTGGGGCCCACCTGATATGTGGATATACTTCAAAGTTGGCCTCAACCACTTAATTGAGGTGGTAAAACGGATGGACGGAACAGATCACACATAGACATCATGATCGGACCCACTTTACGTGGTGCATGTGCACAACACACATGCACTGGACGAGCACCAAATTTCGAGAAATCGGTCAGCGTGCGCTAACCGATTCTTTAGAAAGAAAAAAAAAATTCTTCACAGCGGACGCGGTGCGTCCAACGGTTTTGAGTAGTGGGGCCTACTAATCATCCATTAGGATGATCTGAACCGTCCATTGCATTTATAGAGGGGGAAATAGCCTCGCCAAGCTTTCCTTCTGGTCCCATGCAGGCGATCGTGTGGATTTCTCTTTCAAAACAAGGGACGGATGGCTGAATCAAAACTCTGTGGGCCGCACCGAAACAGACCCTAAAATCATATAATCTCGACTATTTTTGCGTGGGGAATCTAGTGGACGGACTGGTTTTTCCATATAACAATCGTCATGGCCCCACTAACTCTCACAGAGGACGCTGCGCATGCTCTGTTTCGCAACAGAGTTGCGTTTGATCCAGGTGGGCCACCATCGTTCGTTCGAAAGATAATCCAGACCATCCAGTCATTCCAGAAGGAAAAACCGACCGTACGTAGAAGGTTTTTCCAACCCCATGCGTGCATACAGAGGAGAATTTGTTCAAGCGCATAATGGATGACGAGAAAGGAAATCCTGTGGGCCGCATCATCAGACAGTCAAAACCATCTATTCTCAAACATTTTTTCATCCTGCATCTAATGGATGGGTTGGAGTTTTCAGTATAAATCAAAAATGGGCCCCACCAAGATCACAGCGCATGCTTACGCAGCTCTGTTGTGCGAGCTTTGTTCACAGCCGACTGGTGAGGTGATCTTGCAGCCCAGCACCTATAATCAGAGGCAGATCTGATCCATTCATCATATAGGTCACCCAAAAATGTCCCAGGAGACGTTATTCCTTTAGGTAGAAAGCAAGGAAAATGGGTGCTTCTGGCACTGTCTTCTTGATTACGTCAAAGGTCTTACGCAGGGAGTTCACAGCTGCAAAAAGATTGATACGCAAGCTACCGTCCGCACCTCTCCACCACCCTTTCACGGCTATAAAAGAGAGAGCTTTTGGACATGGGAGGGCATTCAGATTTTGGAGTCGGCTAAAGCTTGGAAGGAAGGCTCGTGTTAGACGTCTGCAAGAGAGAGAGAGAGACAGATAGTGTGTTTTTCTTTCTTCTTTTCTTCTTCTTTTATTTTGCTTTGTTTAAAGGATTTAGTTTAATCATACTTGTGATTGGCTAAACCTCTTAGCTAGGGCTAGGAGGTGAAGCTTGTAGTGAGATGGGAGATTTTCAGCTTTTAATTTAATTTTAATGTATGAATTGACGTTGATTTTAGTTTGATTAGTATGGAAATATTTTTAGTCTTTAATTGTCTGTTGTGATTGAAATTACAGTGGGTCTGCAATGGCTTTGAATATTTCCTTTTCCTTTTTATGTTTATGACGTCAAGAAGCCCTATTGTTCACCATCGTATCCTGGGCATGTTCGGATGACGTTACCCTTCCTAACTTTTATAGCATGTTGATTGGTTGGTAATTAGTTTAATTCTGTTGTTTTCCATAGTCTCCTGGGCATGGTTTGGTGATGGAATCCATTCTAATTCATATACCTTTCATCTCTTTAAAACTATATCAATGGTAGTTCAGTTTAACTTCCATGATTCGTGAAGCAAGTGTAAGATCTCCCTGATCTCTACAAGTAGATTCTCTGATTCTCTAGTTACCCTTCTCTGATATCTAGTAAGTTTTAGATTAATTAACCTACAATTATTTCACAATTTCTACTTGATTTAGAATTTATCTTAGTCTAGTTCGAATTCTAGTTAGTTTTAGATAACGTACAAGTTTCAGTCCCTTGGGATTCGACCTCGGTCCTACTGAGTTATTACTACATCATAACCCTGCACTTGGGGAGTGAACATGACACCATTCCTGCAATTAATAATTGCATTTGAATTGGAAAGGAATGGGCGACCAAGAATGACGGGAATCTGAGTGCTCATGTCATTGATGGGTTCGGTATCTAAGATGATATAATGTACAAGGTAGTAAAATATATCGACCTGGACCAATACATCCTCAATTATCACTCTTGGTACACAAACAGAGCGATCAACAAGTTGTAGTATGGTCCGGGTGGGTTTTAATTCACCCAAACTTAACCCTTAGTATACCGAGTAGGGAATCAGATTGACGCTCGATCTTAGTCAAGAAGTGCGTGATCAATTCGATAGTTCCTGATTACACATGATATGGTTGGGTACCGGGATCTTTAAATTTCTGCGGTACATCTTGTTTTAGAATGACACTCACTTTCTCAGTCAAAGAAATCTTCTTTTGAACACTTTGTCGTCGTTTGGTCATGCATAGGTCTTTCAGGAATTTGGCATATAAAGGTATCTGTTTTGTGACATCAAGTAGAGGAATGTTGACTTTCACTTATTTCAACACCTCTAGGATATCCTGTGAGTTAGAGAGATATTTTACTACAACCAACCGTTGGGGGAATGGAGAAACTGACTTCTCTAAAAGCTCCGGTTCTAATTTTTATGGGGCATCACTAGATTCATCATTGTTGTCCTCTTCTAGTTCTTGTGGCTTTTCGGGCCTAACCAGAAGGGTTTTATCAATAACCTTCCCACTCCTAAGAGTGGTGATGGATTTAGCGTGCCCCATTTGATTTGAAGAGCTTGGGTCACTAACTTCATATTGCGGTTTAAGATTGGGAAGTGGTTAAGCTGGAAAACTCTCCTTGCTCCCAATCGTATTTTTAACCTTAAGTCCTTGTACCGCTTTTGTAAGGTCTTGAAGGGCTAGTAGCATACCTTGATTGAAAAGCTCTTGTGTTTGGAAGTGTTTTAGAACCAAATCCTCTTGAGGTTTCTCTTGAGTTGGAACTTGATTTAGGAAACCTTGAGGTGTAGCAGTTTGTCCATTCCTCCAACTAAAATTGGGATGATTTTTCTAACCAGGATTATACGTGTTAGAGGTCGGTCCATTGAAAGGTCTTTGATAGTTATTTACAGCATTGGATTCTTCATTCAACACTTCTCAAAAGACAGGTATTGTAGGACAATTTTTCGTTGTATGAATGTTGCAATCACAGATGCCGCAAACACTTTCATTAACCTTATTCTTCTTCCCTTCCATGGCCTCAAATTTTCGTATGAGCATAGACACTTTATACTTGAGATCATCTTCTTCTTTCAAGAGATATACTCCACCTTTCTCCTTAGATTGAGTTGGCTTAGACGTGGGGTTTGAACTTGGGTGATAGTCCCATGATTGTATTTTTTTTGCAAGACTATCGAGGTAATCTCATACCTCGTCAACATTTTTATTAATGAATTCTCCATTACACATTGTCTCGACCATTTGGTGCATGGAAGATGTCAGTCTATCGTAGAAAAAATTTGTAATGCTCCACATTTCAAAGCCGTGTTGTGGGCATGAACTGACCAAATCCTTGAACCTTTCTCAACATTGGAAGAATGTTTCATCTTCCTTTTGGGCAAAGTTCATGATTTCTTTTCTGAGGGTAATTGTTTTATTATGTGAGAAAATTTTCTTTATAAATTTCCTCTGCATATCATTCCATGTGCTAATGGATATAGGATGCAGCGAGTGAAACCATGTCTTGGCCTTCTCTTTCAAGGAAAATGGGAAGAGTTTCAACTTAATAGTATCCTCAGATACATTAGGAAAGTATAAGGTGGTTATAATCTCGTCGAACTCTTTCAGATGTAGATACGGTTCTTCAGACTTGAGCCCATGAAACTTAGGAAGGAGTTGGATAACCCCTGGCTTAATGTCCATCTGTCCTATATTCTCAGGAAAAATCATGCATGAGGGTATACTCACCCCCACCGGTTGTAAATAATCTCGTAAAATACGAGGCGGGGGTGCTTGATGCACCTCATTCTCAGCTTGTATTTCCTCAACCCTATGTTGGGGTAGTGCTTGAGGTTGATTTTCAGCCATAACCTCAATTAACTCAGGGGAATTCAAGTGGTGTCTAGTCCTACGATGGACAGTCAGCCCCTCAACTAATCCTCCTTCGGTTAAGAGACGTCGAGTGTTGTCACGTGCTCACTTGGGCATAAAACACACTCAACCCTCAATTTAAATTCTAACCTAGACCTAAGAAAGGAAATAGAAATCTAAAAGGAAAGAGAGGGTTGGAGAGAAGTTACCAAATTAGAGTCCCTAAGTTAAAAACCTGTAAAACAAATAAAACAAGTTAATTTCTAGAAATAGAAAGTCTAAGAATAGAAAATTCCTAATTAGAAGTAACTAAAAAAAAAGAAATTCCTAAAAAGGAAAGTAGAAAACAAACTAAGAAAGTCTAGAAAGTAAGTTAATAGAAGGAAATAGAAAGTAGAAATTAGAAAGAGCTTACTGAATTGGAAGTTTCTATCTTAAAATCTTACAAAACAAATAGGTTAGTTTCTATAAATCAACAAAAATAATCTAACCTAAAATTAGAGAAATCCTAATCTTAAACTAATCCTAAAACTAGTTAATTTCAGAAACGCAACCGTCAGTCCTCGGTAACGACGCCAAAAACTTGTTCACTCCCCAAGTGCAGGGTTGTGATGTAGTAATAACTCGGTAAGACCGAGATCGAATCCCAAGGGACTAAAACTGTACGTTATCTAAAATTAACTAGAACTAGAACTAGAATGAGATGAAATCTAAATCAACTAGAATTTAATGAATAATTATGAGATTATTATCTAAAACTTAAGAAAAATCAGAAATAGAAAACTAGGGATTCAGAGGATCCACTTGTAGAGATCAGGGAGATCTTATGCCTACTTCAAAAATCATGGAAGTTAACTGAACTGCTATTGATATAGTTTTTAAGAGATGAAAGGTATATGAATTAGAATGGATTCCATCACCAAACCATGCCTAGGATACAAAGAAAACAACAGAATTAAACTAATTGCCAACAGTCAACATGCTATAAAAGTTAGGAAGGGTACCGACATCCAACCATGCCCAAGAGACTATGGTGAACAACAGGGCTTCTTGACGTCATAAACATAAAAGAAAAGAGCATGCTCAAAGCCATTGCAGACCCATTGTAATTTCAGTCACAACGGACCATTAAAGACTAAAAACATTCCATTAATAAAACTAAAATCAATGTCAATTCAATCTAAATAAAAGACACAAGAAAATCGCTCCCATCACGCTACAAGCTTCACCTCTTAGCCCTAGCTAAGAGGTTTAGCCGAGCATGACTAGGTTGAACATCTCAAAAGAAATAGCAAAAAAATAGAAAATAAGAAACTGAATTACTCTCTCCTCCACTGCCTCTGCCCACATCCCAGCTCTTGGCTCCCTTGGAAATTGAATCCTTGAATGCCATTCACGTTCTCTCTCTCTCCTTCTTATAGCTTGGTTGGAGGCAAGGAAGTTGGTGAAAATCGTTTTTAGAAACTTCCTCCACGGCTGTTTATGCAACCACTCGTGCGTAGGAAGGCAGCTTACGTGGCAAGATCGGAGCCTCCTAACTCTCCTCTTCAGACGATTCTATTCAAAGGAACAACGTTCCTTAGGGCATTTCGAGTGGCCAACACGATGGACGGTCTGGATTACCCATCAGATCGTCCCCATGATTGTATAAATGTCCGCAAAACTCAGACTGCGTCCGAACGTAAAACAGGGAATGCGTATTCGTTACGCAGTGATGATGGTGGGGCCCACTTCGTCGTTATTTTGAGAAATCCAAGCCGTCCACCGATTTCCTCTCGGAATTTCGGTCAGAAATATGTAACTTTTACATTCTGTTGATGAGGTCCACCTATCTTTTTCTCGCTGCCGTTTGTTCGACGTTTGAACGATCGAAACAGATCTCTGATTGTATTGTGAACTTTCTCCACCTAGCCCTTTGTGATAGGGGCCTTGGAAAGCCAATGGACGTTCCGGATCAGAGCTTTGAATCATGATGGTGGCCCACCGGGAAGGGACCGTAACTCTCTGTTTGCGAACAGAGCTCCGCAGGTCGTGCGTTGTGATGGTCGGTGGGGTCCATAGTGATGTTTTTGATGCAATCCACCCCGTCCATTGTAATCACGATGAAAATCCAGTAAGAAGTAACTGGTTTCAAATTGGATTCGGTGTGGCCCACAGATCTATCTACTCCACCGTCCATCTTACATTTAACGGTTAGGATCTTGCAATAGATTGCGTGGTGTCAAAAGGACACCCAGGAGATGGTTGTAGCTACCCTCTTGAGTGAATAGACGGTTCAGATCTAGTGAAAGGATGATGTGTGAGCCCCACTATTGAAGAACGGTGATCGTGCATCCCTTGCTGGACATTTTTGAATTCTTCTTAAAGAGGCGCTGACCGAATTCTTGAGTTGTGGTGCGCGGCTGGAGCATGCAGACTGTGCACGTGCGCTCCCTTAAGTGGGGTCCATCGTGATGTGTATCCGATATCCGTTCCGACCATCCGTTTCTTCGTCTAATTTGAGGCGTTGAGACTTGAATTGAAGCATATCTAGGTATCAGGTGGGCCCCAAACTAATGATTTATGGGCTGATCTGACGGTTTTTCCACTTCTATAGGGATTGAACGGATGAAATATGATATGTGCGGTTAATTTATGATCCTCAGGCCATGTATGAAGTTTCGTGATGAACGGATAGTGGGAACCCTCTGATCCTGCACTCTGGATGTCTTTCGGGCCACTTGAGCTTCAGTTTCTCAGTTTTCTTAGATCCATGGTGTTTAATTCCGTCGATGTTGGTCCCCGAAGTCCGTCCCTGGCCTTTGGAGTCCTCAAAGTATTAAATCCATGCTTTAAGCTCCATTTTTCAGTCAATGCTCGTAAATTCAACCTACAACATAAACACGATTAAATCGGCTATTAAACAATATTATGCTCGTAAATCCAGATAATAACTGGGGTCTGATATGCAATATTTGACCCTCAACATACATCACAAACACGATTAAATTAAGTCGTTAAACAGTATCATGTTCGTAAATCTAGGCAATAACTGGGGTCTAATATGGAATATTTCAACACAACCCCCAACCAGCATCTTGCTAATCCCGAGCAAAGTATGCGAAAAATAAGTTGAGACTTACAGGACGATATCCATATACTCGAGGGATTTATGAACAACGATCCATATCCTAGAATTTTTAGATTCATGAATGTTGGGTATTACTTTCTCCTGGACTCAAGCACACGGTAAATTTCATAATCAAGTTCAAAGTTTTAATTCATCAATTAGAATAATTCTAAGCATTGAGTTCCATGGATGTATCGTCTACTCTCGATTTATCATCATTAAAATCCACTTCTCTATTTCAGGATATCATTGGTAATTAACAAGAGAATTTATGATAACCAAAACTTGCCTCACAGATCATCTTTTCATTCTTTCAACTTTTAATTTTTCCATTAATAGTAATGCCAAGAAGGGAAATCAAATCCTCACTTATAGGGAGCAAACCTTTGGTGAAAACTGTACACCCGACTCTTTTTGACATATCATTCAAGAGGTATTAAATCTACACCTATAGGGAGCAAACTCATGGTGAGGATTATTCGCCCAAATCTTTTCAAAGGTATTTTTTTATATCGATCCTGTTAGGCAAATGTTCCAGGCTGGTTCCTTTCCTACTTAATAATTACCAAATTAACCCTTCAATATCAAACCGATATCTTAATGTGGAAGCAAGATGTGACATGTGAAATCATGACTCGATCAATGTTTACAACTTCCAATCAGGGATTAATAACTCGAACTTAACTGTGAAATCTAACAGATATTGAATCCAAGAGTCATAAATTACTAACCTCACGTATCTTGAAAATTTGAAATTTGAAATTTTTTTCACAATTTTTGCTCAAGACCAAGAAAATACTGATTGGGTTTCCTAATCTCCCACCCCCAACCAAAAATCTACATTGTCCTCAATGTAAAAGATATATGAGCATGCAATGCACATGAGACAACGAAAGTAAAGTAATGGGAAGATAGTACCTGGATAACAAATTGAGAGAGAGATTTTTCAAGAGATCGAAGTATGGAAGCTGTCAACACGAGAGAGAAAACAAAACAAAATAATAAAAATAAAATCCTACCTATACCACTTTCACAGGTGCTCTTGATTGCATTTAGCATATACAACAAGCCTTTAAACCCCTAGGTTACCCCTAGTGGATGAGTTGTAGTCTCGTAAGGGTTTGTAGCAATGTTTTCCACAAACATTGAATCGATTATGCTGTAAGGTTCCTCTTCCGGCCAATATCTTGATAAGTTTCTCAATAAGTTTCTCAACAGGATCATCCAAAAGCCTTTTTTGCAATAGGCTTGGGAGCCCTGGAGCATAACTTTCCAAAGAGACTTATGTACCTCATAAGAAATCTTCCAATAAATTGCTTGAGGTATCTGTAATATATACGATTCACCTATAATAGAAGAAGTTTCAACGTTAGTATCACATGATGAATCAGAGATTACAAATAAATAAAGTTTAGAAAACTTTCTGAGAAGTGATATAGTCTCAACACATTCCGAAGCTCTAAACTTCGATTCAATTTTCAGCTCCTCTTCCATTACTAGTAGACGTTTAGGATCAGGGGAAGAGAAGATTTCAGAATAAGGGTTCTCTTGGTCAGTGATGACTATCGAGTTGTTGTCTCGCAAGGCATCCACTTTATCTTTTATTAAGGGATAATTTGAAACTACAAAGTGTGCCACGCAATCCCAAGAGCTGAGAAATTCAGTTGAGTGTGACTTATTTTTCAAATTGGATCTCGCGATGATTCGCTCAAAGAATCCATCGTCCTTAAAAGTAGATGGAGGTACTCTCTCTTGCTCCAGTCCTGCACAAACAGATTGAAGATCAATAAGTGAAGCATTGATGTGATCACTCTGTTCATTGAAATTACTCAATTGAGGCGTTGAATTGTCAAATGTGTGCAGCTCAGGTGGTGGCCTCAACTGAGTGGTTTCAAATTCCAGAGTCGTATCGGGCAACTCCTCCTTCTCCCGAATCATATCATCATTCAATTCAGGGGAGTGGTCTAAACATGTCTCACAAGAGTTAGAAGAGTCGGTTGTAAGGGATTCATTCTCTACATTTAAATCAGGCATGTTAGAAGAATGGAGTAAATCCTCCTGACTGATCACTTCGTGCACTTCTTGATCATTGACCTGGACCAAACTTGAAATGGATTCCAGGGAAACTGTGGATGCACATTCAGGATCATCATCCCAATACGCATCATCATCCAGTTCCGTGCAGCGCACAGTTGGGATGGGATTGCCTTCCTCACATTCTATTCCTAAATTCAGTTAAGGTTCGAATAAACTAACCTCCTCATCATTGAAATCCTATGTGTCATGTAAGGAAGGTGTGTCATCATCAATGTATTTAAAAGACACCCGTGTATCTTCACCATTCTTTCAAACAGTCATCGAGATTGACTCGTCGAGAAATTGATCGACATGCTCATTAACGGAATCCAACTCCTCATTCCAAATTCTAGATTCTTTCAAATGTGAGTGCGGATCACTTTCCTCGCTTTGTATTTCTGGATTAGGTTATGATTGGGATGAGCAAGCCTCCTCTATCTTTTCAAGGCGTGAATTGAGTGTTTCGATTATTTCTTGAATTTCCTTGAGACAGGCCATGTCACGCTGATATGAATCCTCTTGGATCGTTTCTGGTTGGATCTCAAAGGTGGGGGATCCAAGAGAATAATCGTTATAATATGTTATTGGTTCATTTCTCTAATTTTGATGTTTCCACTGATTGTAGTCATACGGATCATAGGTGGGAGAATCTGATGGTTGGTAATACTTATTATCACTCATGATATAATCCCGCATTGTTTTCTTTTTATCGGATGAGTGATAATATTTCTCACAACCATAATTATGATAACCTCAACACTCACGTACTGTTTTATTAATCCATGGGGTGTAATTGTTCTCCTGTATATAATTACGTAAGGACTTCATAGCCGGTGGATCTTTATATTCTGATTGGTTCTCGATGATAGTTTCAGAAAAGTTTTGAGACATAGGTTGATTTATATCATCATCATCTCAAAATAAGTTATTCTTCTTAGCATACTGACGTTGCCACTCATGCATATACATAATGAAACCCTTAATCTAAATTTAATCCTAAGGAACATAGAAGAAAAAAGAATCCTACAGCAATGTGGAAAGTAAGAGGAGGAGAAGTTAGAAAGAAGTTACCCGATTAGAGATTCCTAAGTTAAAACCTAAAAAATAAAATAAAATAGTTAGTATCTAAGAGATACGACCTAATCTAAAGAATAGAAAATGTAGAGAAATTCGGAAAAAGTTACCAATTTAGACGATTTATCAATGACCCTACAAAATAGGAAAGTTAGTTCTAAGAAACAAAAATCTAAAACTAAAAATCCTAATGTTAAACTAATCCTAAAACTAGTTAATCTCATAAAATCGTAGCCGTTAGTCCCCGACAACGGCGCCCAAAACTTGTTTACTCCCCAAGTGCAGGGTTGTGATGTAGTAATAAATTAACTTGGTAAGACCGAGGTCGAATTCCAAGGGACTGAAACCTGTACATAATCTGAAACTAAGTAAAACTAGAACTAGGCTAAGATGAAATCTAAACCAAATAGCAATTGTGGAATAATGGTGAAATAATTAATCTAAAACTTAAGAAAATTCAGAAAAAAGGGAATTAGGGATTCAGAGGATCCACTTGTAGAGATCAGGAAGATCCTACGCTTACTTCAAGAATCATGGAGATTAACTGAACTGCCGTTGATATAATTTTCAAGAGATGAAAGGTATATGAATTAGAATGGATTTCATAACCAAACCATGCTCAGGAGACAAATTAAACAAAAGAATTAAACTAATTACTAAACAATCACATGTATGAAAGTTAGGAAGGGTACCGTCATCCGACCATGCCCAGGAGACGATGGTGAACAATAGGGCTTCCTGATGTCAAAAACATAAAGAGAATGGAAATACTCAAAGCCATCAAAGATATATTGTAATTTAAGTCACAACACATCATTAAAAACTGAAAGCATTCCATAAAATAAACTAGCATCAGTTCATGAACAATGAATCAAAGCCGTAGAGGTCTTCCCATCACGCCACAAGCTTCACCTCTTAGCCCTAGCTAAGAGGTTTAGCCAACCATGGTGGGACTAGATCTCCCAAAATAAAAAGAAAAAGAAAAAGAAAAAATATCAATTAAATAAAACTCTTCCTGTCTCTCCCTCACGTTCCAACCCTAGCCAGGATCATTCCTTTTTGTCCTCTCTCTCTCTCTCTTTTATACTTGATATAGTCGGTGGCTGGAAGGGTCAGTTTAGAGGACCGACGTGGCTGCTGTTTACGCAGCAACCGTTACGCAGTGCAGCACATTTCAACGCAAACCAACTTGCGTTTGGAAAGATGTTCAGGGCGCTGATTGTCCCAAAACTTCTTTTTGGCTTCATGGTAAGGGTCATGACCACCCTATGAATCTTGTAGACGGCTCAGATCATCAATCCAACCACCTCCAAGCTCTCAGAATGGCCCATCGTGGCCGGTTTTCATGGACGCAGAGCCTGCGCACTGCTCTTGCGCTGTGACGTTGGTGGAGCCCACGATCTGGTTTCTTCAGACAATCCACTCCGTTTATTGTATTAACCTCACAATTTCGGCTGGGAATGACTGATTTTGAGTCTATTTGGGTACGGTCCACTTTTGTTTTTCTTCCACCGTTCATCCTGCGTTTGAACGGTTAAAACTGATCTCTATCGTTCTATGGAATTTCGTCACCTAGGTGTGGGTTACAACCCCGCTCTGGATGCAATGGACGGTCCAAATTTCTGAAATATGAGATGTGTGGGCCCCACTGTCCGAAACAGGCGACCGACAGTGTAAGACCCGTATCCTAATCTGTACTGTTCCGTCAACTCCCGCGATCCTTCCTGTCGAATTCTGACAACCTGCGATCGATAATCGATGTTTGCGCACGACCGTAAGTCGTATCCTATACATTTGAGTCGGCTTAATCTGAGACTTGTATCATTGCGACCACACAGTCGCTGCGGTTTCAACGCCATGACTCGTGCACCGATCCGATACCCTGACTAAGAGGTGTGAACCGACGTTTATTTCAAGAAAATGCCACGCGTTTACAATATCAAGAGAATCTCTACAACATGTCCCATCAATCCCATCAATCACCTCTCATGTCAAGTACAAAGCACCCATGCTTTCTTTCTCCATAAGTTAAGCAAATCCAAAGTCAACTAAGCTCTCACCTCACCCATCACTCACATCACACATCACTCACCCTTTCACCCATCACACCCATCTATCACCTCTCTTTCAACCATCCCATTTCTCTCTTTTTCTCTTCAGTTTTTCCAAGCAACATTAAGAGCAAGAGCCCACACGTCCAAGGTTTTTCCAAGAGAGAAGTGGCCTTGTGTGGCCCACTTTTCATCCCCAAAACTTCCATCCTAGCCATCAATTTTTCATCTTCCACCATCAAAGAGAAGCAGAAGGAGATAGGCTTTCCAACAGACCGAGAAGATCGATAAGTGGGGTGCTTCTATAGGTGTAGATTTCTTGTTTTGATGATGGGCTAAGTGAGGCCTACCGATCAATGGTATGGATCTCACTTTGAACCCTAAGATGTGGCCGATGGCCCACCTTGATTATCAATGTCATTCCATGATGGGGCCATTCTCCATGGACCCCCATCATAATATTTACTTTCCTAGCTTGAATAGAGGTCATCTAGACCGTCCATTTTAGTGGAGAAGGGATCTTCACCGTTGAATTGTGATTTAATGGGCCCACAAGCAATGAGACCCGCTTAATGTATGATTCGATGTATGGAAGGGAGGGCTCATAGTGGCGGAGTCCTCCATGCACGTGTGTCTCTTTCTCTCTCTCCCCCTCTCTATTTCATTTGCTTGATATAATTAGGATGTGGTTGTGTGGCTCGCTTGGATGGACCCCACCATTAGGTATGTATTGACCTAAGCCATCTAAAAGTGGGGCCCATCTTATAAGTATTGTACTCACACCATTCATCATGTGGTAGTCCACCTAAATAGGGCCCACCTTAAATATGGTGTTAAGCCCAAAAACGTCCAGCGACTGGTCGTTGATGGAAAGAAAACGCAAATATTGCCATGTGTTTTAAGTTTTGGGGTGGGTCACTTGTATAGGCCTCATATGGATATATGTTGTTAATCCAAGCCGTCTATTCCATTCCTTAGATCATTTTAGGCGTTGAGCCAGAAAATGAAGCTAATACGCTCATCAAGCGGGCCATACCTTTCAAAACAGAAATTCTCACCGTTTAAATTCACTTTAATTTTTGCTATAGGTTGAAATATATTCAATATTGGTCTCGTTTGGCTTGTCTTGAGCCATGAGAACCAGTGGACGGGATGGATCTATGTGATGCGGGCCCTATACATGAAAATTCGTGAGAAAACTCGTTTAAAAAAATATATATATATATATATCACAACAGCAGCAGGCGCTGCTGTTACTGACAACCCAGGACGCTGCAGCGTCCTACGCGGGCGGGCGTACGACTAGGGACCCACGTCTCCAGCCGTGGGCCCCACCATAATGTTCATTTGTCATCCAATCGGTTCATTAGGTGGGCCCTTAGGGCATGGGCCCCCCCTTCAAATATCAGCTCCATCTGAAACTTAGGTGGCCCACACCATAGGAAACAGTGAGGTTGAACGTTTACCCTTGAAACTCTTTTGGGGTCCACAGAAGTTTTGGATCAAGCTGAAATTTGTATTCCCCCTTCATCCAGGTCCGTGCTGCCATACCAGTGGCTTGGATGGAAAATAAATGTTATGGTGGGCCCCACGTGGAGCCCATAGTGATGTATGTTGGACGGTGGAACCCATTGTGATGTATTTGTTTCACTCCACCGTCCACAGCGTGGGATGGTGGAGACCACCATGATTTATGTGTTTTATACACGTCGTCCACAGCTGGACGACGGGGCCCACCATGATGCATGTGTTGCATCCAAACCGTCCACCATGTGGCAAGCTCATTTTAAGGCTTGGGTTAAAAAATAAGACAGATCTAGGATCACGTGGACCACACTATAGAAAGATGTTGGATTGAAAGTCCACCATTAAAATAATTGGATTACAAGGTTGGACAAACATGAAATTTGCCTTTCCTCTAAATCCAGGTCTGTGTGACCTTATGGCTAGATTGGATTGAAAATAATTGACATAGTAGGCCTTGAGGATTTTAATGGTGGAAATCATTGTTACCACTATTGTTTGGAGTGCGGTCCAGTTGATCCTTTTAAGATGATTCATGTATATATACATTGATGTATTGTGGCCTATTGTTGGGGCCCACTTGAGTATATATATGGTGCCCAATTGGTGTGGCCCATCTGATATACATAAAGCCTATGTTATGAGGCCCATTTGATATATTTTTATCCCGTTGTTGAGGCACACTTTAATAGATGTAAGGCTCATATTATGAGGCCCATCTTGATTTATTTTTGGTTGTCCATTGAGGCCCACCTTGTTATATATATAAGGCCCATATGATTAGGCCCATCTTGATGTAGTTATGGCCCATCCGTTGAGACCCATTGTGATGTATTAGGGCCCATGGGTCAAAGCCCATTGTAATGTATTTAGGGCCCATGGGTTGAGGCCCATTGTGATGTATTACGGCCCGTGGGTTGAGACCCACTGTGATGTGTATAGGGCCTATGGGTCGAGGCCCATCTTGAATTATTTATGGCCCGTTATTGAGGACCACCTTAGTATATGCATGAGGCCCATTGTTGAGGCTCACCTTGATGTGTATGAGGCCATGTTGAGGCCCATTTTTGATATGAATGTAAGGCCCGTGTTACGAGGCCCATTGTGATGTATTCAAAGGCCCATTGGTACAGCCCATTGATGTGGCCCACTTGATGAATATAAGGCCCATGTAACACGACCCATTGATGTATTTAAGGCCCAATGGGATGTACCTAAGGTCCATTGCAATGTGTCATTCCTCCATATTTGATGTAATGATATTATGGCGGGCCAAGCCTTGGGAGCAATGTTGGTTTGACGTCCACATTGTAAGTATAATGTTGGTTAAATGTCCGCATTACGACTCTCCTTAGGACCCATTAATAGGCTCATACTTGTTGAGAGTTCATCACTTTATAACGTACTTAGTATAACTCCATGATTCATGCTCATACGCATCATATGCATGCTTGATATGATGATTGTTTGATCATAGCATAAGTCGTTGGGCTGAGACATTACGAGACTCCTTATGAAACGGAGTGCCCCACATTATCGCGTTGTACGTGCAGGATTGCTGCATGACTGTATGGTGTGACTCATGCATCTCGCATATGTGTGACTTGATCACTGCATGCCCTAGTGACATCAGGGCCATGACTCCATAGGTACATCGTGGATGGCCGTATCAGATACCAAAAATACTTGGTTCTAGCACACGGGCATGTAGGATGTCCTTGGGTGAAAATCTCAGAACCTTTTTGGTACCAAGAGTTGCTCCAACGTCTAAACCGAGTGGATACATGAGCGCCCGAGTGCCAAATACTAGTAGCTCGCGTCTTCCACTGTGTCGTGGTCGGTTGGAAGGAGGTGTGGCCTTATCCGCTTGAGTGAGGGGGCTATAAGCTAGGTTGAGTTTGACCAGCTCGCAAATGAGTCCGCTATCGATGAGCCAGGTAGGTATTGACAGATTACTGGTCAGGCGGATAGTGAGGTTTATTCCGCTTGCTTGGCTGTGCAGTTAGGGAGGAGGCAGTTAGTGTGAGTGTATTAGACCCCGGTGATATTTAGAGAGGAACTGTACTGATATGTGTACTTGATGATAGACTGACATGCTTGTATTGCATCTCGCATATGACATTTGGCTACATAGGCCTCGCATCGCATGGTCTTGGTATGGCCTATAGCATTCATGTCTCGCATCACATGGCCCTGGTATAGCCGATAGCATTCATGTCTTGCATCACATAGCTTTGGTACAGCTGATTGTATTCATGAACGTACCACATATTTTCGCATTACTCTGATATCGTATGATTCATGATCTTGTCAGTATTTCTGCTTATCCCGATGATGTATGATTTATGAGCTTTATTGTATACTTGACACTTACCTTACACACTCTTACACCACCCTCTAAGCTTTTGTAAGCTTATGCACATAGATGCGTGCAGGTGGCGTTAGGTTGCAGCAGCGTTGAGCTTGGAGCATGCAGCGATTTTTAGGAGCTCTGATTTTGATACATATGTATTTTCTTTTCAACATTGTATTAAACTGTTTATATTAATGGATATGTGATGATGATGTTGCCTTTATGATTTGGGTAAACTTGTGGTTATACTCCATTACAAAAAAAAAATCATACTGAAAATCCTCCTTGTAAGATCCCAGGATCGAAATCTGGCATGCGAGTACTGGGATCCGAGAATGGGGCACTACGGAGGCTGTCGATGCCGGATCCGGCGATCATGATTTCTGTGAATCCGATTTCTGGGTTTGGGGCGTGACAGACAGTGTTAACGCTGTTGCGTTTTTTCGTTTTGAGAGGAAGAGTCGGTCAGCGATGCTGATCGACTTTCAGAGTTTTTGGTGCACGCCTGGTGCACTTGTGCACCTTGCACATGCACTGCATGTCTGGATCCCACGGAGATGTTTGTAAGAAATCTGCTCTGTCCATCTGTTTTATCATATCCTTTTTAGACGTTGAGACCAAAAGTGAAGCAGATCCAGATATCAGGTGGGCACAAAATTATGATTCTGAGGGATTTTCTATCCGTTGGGCCACTTCTAGAGGGTTCTAATGGCTGAAAATTGACGTGTACGGTTAATTTATAATCCTCATGCCTTGTGTAAGGTTTGGAGCCGATCAGATGGTGGAAACCTTGTTATCTTGAATTCTGGACGAGTTTCAGACCGTTTATCATGACACACATGATTTTCTCGAATCACGACCTTGTAAAATCTTTGATCTTGGTCCCATAGAGTCCTGTACAATGCCTTGGTGATTATCAGAGCGTTAAATCCAGGCTTTTAGCATCATATTTCGGTCCAAACTTGAAAATACACCCTGCATCACAAACACGATTAAATTGAGTCGTTAAACAGTATCATGTTCGTAAATCCAGGCACTAACTGGGGTCTAATATGCAATATTTGACCTTCAACAACACCTTACCCTAACCCTATCCCTTAACCTAAACTCTAATCCATAAACCCTTGCTATAAACCACAAAACCCAAAAATCTAATGCTTAAGCTTAACCTATACACTGAACCCTAAACCTCAAATCCTAAACCCAAAACTCTAACCCAATCCCTAAAACCCTAAACCCAAAATCCTAAAACTCAAGCCTAAATAGTAAACTCAAAATCCTATACTATAAACCCTAAACCTAAAACCAAAAGCCTTGAACCCTAAAGCCCAAACCCAAAATCAAACCCAAAATCAAAAATGTAAACCCTCCCCCCCCCCCCTTTTTGTTAGCTTGTTAATACACCCCACTGTCAGTTCACACTTCACTATTAGCCACCCCCCACTAGGGTATCGAAACCAAGACCTCAGTGTTGAAACGAGGTATCTTTCACTCAGGCTACCACTTGAGCTATGGATCAGGGTGTTGAAAATTGTAAACCGTACTCTAATACTTAAACACCAAACCTACAACCAAAACCCTACTTAAACCTCAAACCCTAAATACTAATCGCTAATCCTAAACTCTAATTGGGATGGTATACTTTGAATTACTTCAATATCAATTAAGTAATTTCCTAGTGCTTGTCTATTATTTGTCAAACTCTACTAAAGTCTACTAAAGTACCAAAGTTTTTCTCACTTTTGGGGAGCTGCATAAGGGATGATCTAACCATCAGGTATGTCAAATGGTTTTGGGTTTGAATACTCTCCTTGTGAGAGTTCCTTCCTTTATATAGAGATTATAAGGCTAAAAATCAGCCATTACATCTGTACAAAAATAAACTCCTATCAATAATAGGCATATTTACAATATTCTTTTCTATACATAGCTAGACTAAATAAGGTAGAATATATGCTGCCTTAGTAGACCAAGCCAGCACATATCCAACTCTTATATTTGCTAACATCCTTCCTCAAATTAATGTTGGGTGATCAAGAAGCATCAATTTGTCAATTAGGAACTGATGGCAATGACAAAAGAGAGCCTTGGTGAAGACATCAGTGGTTTAGTGCTCGGTGGAAATGTGTGGAAGATTAATCTCATGGCAAGCAAGGGCTTCATGAATGGAATGACAATCCACTTCAATATGTTTGGTGTACTCATGAAAAATGGGATTGGTAGCAATTTGAATAGCACTAGTATTATGAGCATGAAGAGGAGTAGGAGTGAGCTGCATAACACTAAGTTTGCCCAACAACCCTCAAAGCCATACAATTTTAGAACAAGTGGACGACAAAACCCGATATTCAGACTCGGTGGATGACTTCGAGATATGATCCTGCTTCTTACTCTTCTAAGAAATAAGGGTATCACTAAGAAACATACACCAACTCGTAACCGAACGACGAGTATCCACACAACCAACCCAGTCGACATCACTAAAACCTTTCAACTGTAAAGAATTCCCTGAAAGAAAGAACAAACCGCGACTAGATGTCCCTTTGAGATATCGAAGAAGATGACAAACAACGGCCAAATGTGTCTGGCAAGGAGCCTACATAAACTGATTGACCTGCTGAACAACAAATAAAATATCAGGTCAAGTAATGGTCAAATAATTCAAACTATCCACTAGCTATCGATACATCGAGGGATTAGATAAGGAATCATCATTTGCCTGACGCAGATTCAAATTGACCTCCATAAGTGTAAGAATCGAATTACTATCTTGAAGACCGGCTAAGGAAAGAAGTTCTTGGGTATACTTTTGTTGATGTAAGAGCAGGCCATTTGGACAATGTTAGACCTCAAGACTAAGAAAATACTACAGTGGACCAAGATCTTTCATATGAAACCAAGATTTGAGTTGTTGTTGGAGCTGCTCAATTAATTGGAGATCAGAACCGGTAATCACAACATCATTTACATACACAAGAAGTATAACGATCCCAATAGTAGTCTTGCGGATGAAGAGAGAGGAGTAATATTGACTCTGAGTAAAAGTGAAATCCAGTAAAGTAGTTCGAAACTTCTTAAACAATGCCCACGGTGCCTGCTTCAAGCCATACAGAGACCACTTCAAGTGACAAACCTCAGTAGAAGAGGGAGGAAACAAGCCAGGAGGAGGAGATAAAGATTTCTTCCTTCAGATCACCATGTAAAATGCATTCTTCACATTCATCTGGTGAAGCGACCATCCTTTCGAAACAACAATGGCCATAACAGTGTGGACAGTAGTCATTTTGGCCACTTGTTGAGGGTCAAATATTGTATATTAGACCCCATTTATTACCGAATTTTACAAGCATGATACCGTTTAATGCCCTATTTTAATCATGTTTGTGATGCAAGATGACTTTAGGAGCTTGGACTGAAAAAGGGTACTAAAAGTATGGATTTAACACTCATAAATCACCAAGGCAAGGGACAGACCCCAGGGGACTGAGATCGAAGAATTTACACACCTGAGATTCGAGAAAATCCAGTATTTCATGTTAAAGAGGCCTGTAATTTGTCTAGAATGTAAGATCATAAGGTTCCCACTATTCATTCAGTTTGAAACTTGATATCTAGTCTGGGGGCCTTAAATTAACCATACACGTCAAATCTTAGCTCTTGGATCCCTGTGAAAGTGGCCCAACGGACAGATCGTCCCATAAACCGTCGATTTTGGGCCCACTTGATCTCTGGATTTACTTCAATCTTAGAATCAACTCATCAAATTGGATAGAAAAATGGATGAACGGTACAGATCTCCCACTAGCATCACTGTGGGGCCAGTTCTCATAGAACATGTGCACCAAAACAGGAACACCAGCTTTACACCGAACCAGTGAAGTTGCTCAACAGACTGTTGACCGACTCAAAACGGAAACTTCTATTTTCGTCTGCAAAATGAAAAATAGAGGGTGTTTGATGAACTAAGTGGGCCATCATCATGGTCCAAATGCTCAATCCGAGCCATCATCATGCAGAGGGGCTCGATCTGGTCAAACCTATGTTGATCTTGTACACTCATGCATGCACACGTGCTGGTTTCAACAGTCACAAATGGACTACCTTGCACCGATTGCATCATGCTTACTACCTTCAGTTGCATCAATGACATTTCAAAATTGGCTCTCTCAAACTAAAATTTCGTTACAAAGCTGATGGACTATGTGGATTTCTCAACCGTCGATGATCATGGGCCCCACCAATGTCACAGCACAAAAGCCCTTTCGCATGCCTTGTTTTCACGCTAGACGCTGACCATTTTTTTCGGTCGTTACACGATCATGGCTTTGATCGGATGGCCGATCTAGATCGTCAATCATGTAGGCCACCCCAAAATGTCCCAGGGGACGTTGTTCCTTTGGAAAGAAAGCAAGGACAGTGGAAAATTTCTTCCCATTTTCTTAGCTGTAGAAATAGGTTATGCGCAAACCGTAAAAATTTTGAATTTCCTAAACTACTTGTTGCTGCGTAAGGAAAACTTTCGCATGAAGTTTCACCTCTCTAACCACCGACTCCATTAACCTATAAAAGAAGAGAAGAGAGAGAGCTAATGGCATTCAGTCCTGGGACGTTAGAGAGAGAGAGAGAGAGAGAGAGAGAGAGAGAGAGAGAGAGAGTATTTTTAGAGTTTTTATTTATTTTATTTACTTTTTTTTATTATGATTTTTGAGAGTTCTAGTCCAATTATGTCGGGCTAAACCTCTTAGCTAGGGTTAAGAGGTGAAGCTTGTAGCGATAAGAATGATTCTACAGCCTTGATTCATGTATGAACTAATTTGATTATAGTTTGATTAATAGGGATGCTTTCAGTTTTTAATGGTTTTTTGTGACCGAAATTACAATAGATTTATGATGGGTTTGAGTATTTCTTTTCCATTATTTTGATTATTAAGATAGGAAGCCCTGTTGTTCACTATTGCCCCTCGGACATGGTTGGTTGATAGAATCCTTCCTAACATTCATCTATCTTTCTAATTGGTTATGGATTGGTTTAATTCTGTTGTTTACCTTGTCTTATAGGCATGGTTTTTTTATGGAATCATTTTTAATTCTTATACTTTTCATCTCTTTGAAAACGAGATCAAAGGAAGTTCAGATTGAGTTTTAGTGATATATCTTCCAACTAGATGAAGATGGGACTCGAAGTCCAGTTGAGTTATGAATCAAGCATAGATTTTCCTGATATCTACAAGTGGATCCTCTGAATCCCTAGTTTCCTACTTTTGAATTCTACAAGTTTTAGTTTACTATTCCCTCATATTTACTTGATTTAGCCTCATATTTACTTGATTTAGATTTCATCTTCTTCTGGTTCTAGTTCTGGTTACTTTCAGATTACGTATAAGGTTCAATCCCTATGGATTTGACCTCGGTCTTACCGAGATTATTACTACATCACAACCCTATACTTGGGGTGTGAACAAGTTTTTGGCGTCGTTGCCAGAAACTGACAGTTGGTTTATCTGAAATGAACTAGTTTTAGAATTAGGTTAACATTAGGGTTTTTTAACTTTAGTTTTAGATTTTTCTTTCTGATTTTAGAAACTAACCTAACTTTCCTGTTTTGTAGGATTTTGAGATAGAAACTTCTAAATTGGTAATCTCTTTCTGATTTTCTAGTTTTTCTAACTTTCTATTTCTAGATTAGGATCTGTTTTATATATTTAGGAATTTTCCTAATTTGTTTCATCTTTCCTTTCTTTTATTTTCGGAAACTTCCTAAGTCTAGTTTAGAATTTTCCTGATTAATTTTTAGAACCTAGGTTAGTTATTTCCCTTTCTAGAAACTTTTTCTACGTTTAGAAACTAACTCATCTTTCTTTTATTTTCTTTGTAGAAACTCTCTAATTCTAGGTTTTCTTTAGAAACTTTCTTAATTTCTAATTTAGGTTTAGAGCTTTCCTAATTTGTTTTTAGAAACTTTCTAATTATAGGTTTTCTTTAGAAACTTTCTTAATTTCTAATTTAGGTTTAGAACTTTCCTAATTTGTTTTTAGAAACTTTCTATTTTGGTTATCTTTAAAATTCTTTCTTTTTTAGAAAATAGTTTACTTTCTATTCTTAGACTTTCTATTTTTAGAAACTAACTTGTTTTGTTTTGTTTTGCAGGATCTAACTTAGGAACTTCGAACTTGTTAATTTCTTTTCAACTCTTTTCTCTTTATTTCTAGATTTCTATTTCCTTTCTTCTTTTTAGGTTAGGTTTCGAATCTGAATTGAGGGCTGCGAGTGTTTCATGCCCAAGTGGGTTTATGACAACACTCGACGTCTCTTGGTTGAAGTAGGATTGGCGTAGGCGTTGAATATCCATCGCAGGACTACATACCGCTCGAGATCCCCTGAGTTAATTGAAGTAATGGCTACAAACTAACCTCTTCTACCCCAACCTAGGTTGAAGGACATCCAAGATAAGAATGAGGTGCATCAAGAACCCCTGTATCGTACTTTATGAGATTATTTACAACAGGCGGGGGTGAGTACACCCTTATGCATGATTTCTCCAAAAAATACGGGACAGATGAATATCAAGCCAGGGGTGATCCAACTCCTTCGTAAATTTCATGGGCTTGAATATGAAGAATCGTATTTACACTTGAAAGAGTTTGATGAGATTATAGCTACTTCATATTTTCAAAACGTGTCTGAGGACACAGTTAGGCTGAAACTCTTTCTCTTTTCTTTGAAAGAGAAAGCTAAGACGTGATTATATTCACTACATCCTAAATCTATTGGCACATGGAATGATATGCAAAGGGAGTTCATAAAGAAATTTTTTCTACATCATAAAACGAACACCCTTAGAAAATCAATCATGAACTTCGCACAAAGGGAGGATAAAAATTCTTCCAATGTTGGGAAAGGTTCAAGGATCTTGTCAGTTTATGTCCATAGCACGGTTTTGAAACATGGTGCATTACACACTTTTTTCTATCATGGATTGACATCTTCAATGCGTCAATTGGTTGAGACGATGCGCAATGAGGAATTTATGAATAAAAATGTCGATGATGTGCGGGATTACTTGGATAGACTTGCTGAAAAAGCACAATCATGGGACACATACCCAAAATCGAATACCACTTCTAGGCCCAGTCAATCAAAGGAAAGGGGCGGAGTATACCTGCTGAAAGAGGATGATGATATTAATGTTAAAGTGGTTAATCTCATAAAGAAATTCGAGGTCATAAAATCAAGGAAGGATAAGGGTAAGGAAGTTGTTTGCGGTATTTGTGGTTGTAACAGTCACACAACTGAAAATTATCCAACTATATCTACCTTTTAAGAGGTACTGACTGAGCAATCTAATGCCGTAAATAATTACCAAAGACCTTTCAATGGACCCACTTCTAATACATACAATTCTAGTTGAAGAAATCATCCAAACTTCAGTTGGAAGAATTGACAAACTGCTATCCCCCAAGGTTTCTTCAATCAAATTCCAACTCAAGGGAAACCTCAAGAGAATCTAGTTCTAAAACGTACATTCAAGACCAAGAACTATTCAACCAAGATATCAGATCAACAATATGATCACTGACATCATCCATTTAAATGATAGAGTCACACAATGATTGGGGGAAAGGGGATGATTCTTGCTCAACCTCTCCCTAATACCAAACCTCAATATGAGATAAGTGATCCAAGCTCTTCAGATTAGATGGAGCAGGCTAAATCTATCACCACTTTTAGGAGTGGGAAGACCATTGATAAAAATATTCTTTTTATGGTTGAAAAGATTAAGGATCTAGAAGAGGATAACGATGATAGACTTAGCATTGCTCCACAAGAATTAGAACTGGAACTTCAAGACAAGCCAGTTGCTATATTTTCCCAATGGTTGGTTGCACCAAAATCTCTCTCTAACTTTCAAGATATTCTAGAGGTGTTAAAACAAGTGAAGATCAATATTCCTCTACTTGATGTCATAAAATAAATACCTTCATATGCGAAATTTCTGAAAGACTTATGTACGACCAAAAGACGACAAAATATTCAAAAGAAATCTCCTTGACTGAGAAAGTGAGTGCCATCCTAAAATAAGATGTGCTACAGAAATTCAAAGATCCCGGTAGCCCAACCATATTATGTGTAATTGAGAATTATCAAATTGCACGTGCACTTCTTGACTTAAGAGCGAGCGTAAATCTGATTCCTTATTCGGTGTACAAACAGTTAGGTTTGAATGAATTAAAACCTACCCTAACCATATTACAACTTGCCGATCGCTCAGTTCGTGTACCAAGAGGGATAATCGAGGATGTGTTGGTCCAGGTTGATAAATTCTACTATCTAGTAGATTTTATCATCATAGATACAGAACCCATCGGTAACATGAGTACTTAGATTCCCGTCATTCTTAGTTGCTCATTTCTTATCACTTCAAACGCCATCATCAATTGAAGGAATGGAGTCATGAGTATGTCTTTTGGAAATATTACATTGGAGTTAAATATTTTTTTTTAATACTGGCAGATGGTTGGAGGATGATGACGATTTCCACGACATTAACATGATTGACTCTTTTGTGGAAGATTGAACACCTCTGACCTTATTCTTTGACCCTCTAGAGATGTGTCTGACCTACTCCCATGATTTTAATGATGACATGATTAAGGAGATGGGTGTTATGCTTAATATTATGCCTATACTTGAAGTAAACCGGTGGAGGCCACAATTTGAAGAGTTGCCCCAAACTGATGTAGTGCCATGACCAGCTAACCTTAAAGCATTGAAGCTTAACCTAAAAATTTTGCCCTCTAATTTGAAATATGACTTTTTAGGTCAAGATGCGACATACCATGTGGTGATTTATACTCTTGGAAAAGATAAAGGAGTTATTCGGCATATCATCAAAGATCTTGATAGGATGAATGAACTCCTTTCAACTGAATGTTTCGACTCTTTAGATGATTGCCTGACACACTTTGCAGATTCAAACGATCCCATGATACAAAAAATAGTAGATGCCTCGTAAGACAAAGCCTTGGTAGTTGTCACGAATCGAGAGAACCCTTATTTTGAAGTACCTCCTCCCCCAGATCCTGAATGTTTACCATTAAAGGAGGAGGAGGAGCTGAAAATTGAACCGAAGAGTGAAACTTTGACGTGTTGAGACTACACCACCTACTATTAATTTTTTTTAAATTTCATCTAGTTGTAGTCTCTGATTCATCATGGTGTACTAACTTCAAAATTTTTTCTGTCACAGGTGATCATATATACTTTGGACACTTCAGAAGATTAAAAAGAAACTTTATACTGAGGTCCATCATTTTCTCTGGACGTTCATGCTCCAGGAAATCCAAGCCTACCGTAAAAAGGGCTTCTGGATGATCTTGTTGAAAAACCTTCTGAGAAATTTACCAAGCTCCTGGCCGAAGGAAGAACCTGGATGCATGATTGAGTAGATTTCCCGTGCTTTCACAGTTGAGGATTAGCATTTGCTGCTTTCATAGGACTAAGATAGTTTTCTTTATGCCATTCTAGGATAGTCGGTTTTATGCCATTAGGTTAGTTTACTTTCATTAATTTCACTCTTGTGATGACCCACTCTCACACTAATATCTTTAGAAAGCCTCTTGATTCTTTCGTCCAAGTACTATCTGTCCATTACTCCTCTTTTACTTTCATTGTCTCATGTGTATTGCATCCTTATTTCTTTTACATTGAGGACAATGTAGATTTTAGGTTGGGAGTGGATGGTTAGGTCACCTAATTAGTGTTTTCTTGGTCTTGAACAAAAATTGTAAAAATTTTTAAAATTTTTCTAAAAATTCTTGTGAATTCGAAGTGATTTTGATGGTCATCATTAATTTAGAATTATAAGATACGGAGTGTTGGGGATTTACGTCTCCTAGATTTAGCTATCTGATAGATTCCACAGTTGAGTTTGAATTATCAATAAATGATTAGAAGTTTTAAATATTGATTAAATCATGATTTCACATGTCACATCTTGCTTACACATTGAGGTTTCAGTTTGATATTGAAGGATTAACTTGGTAATCACTAAGCATGAAAGGAACTAGCCTGAAAATTTTTACCATCATGCTTATAAAGAAGAATTGAAAGGGTTGGACGAATGATTTTCACCATATGTTTGCTCCCTATAGGTGAAGGTTCGATTCCCCAAGGATGACATTTGGAAAAGGATTGGACAAATGGTCTCACCATCGGTTTGCTCCCTATAAGTGAGGATTTGATTCCCCTCCTTGGCATTATTTTTAATGGAAAAATTAAAGGTTGGTATAATAAAAGGATGATCTGTGAGTCAAGTTTTAGTTTAAGTTTTGAATGTCATGAATTCTCTTATTGGTTACCAATGATATCATGAAATAGAGAAGTGAATCTTAATGATGATAAGCTGAGATTACACTATAAACTCATGGAACACAATGTTTATAATTTTTTTCTAATGGATGGATTAATACTTTGAACTTGATTATGAAGTGTACTGTGTACTTAAGTATAGGAGAAAGTAATGCCCAACATTCATGAATCTTAGACTTCTAGTATTTGGATTGTTTTCAAAACTCACTCGAGTTTATAGAAATTATCATGTAATTCTCAACTTATTTTTCACATACTTTGCTTGGGACTAACAAAATACTAGTTGGGAGTTGTGTTGAGGGTAAAATATTGCATATTAGACCCAGTTATTTGTGATGCAAGGTGACTTTAGGAGCATGATACCGTTTAGCGCCCTATTTTAATCATATTTGTGATGCAAGGTGACTTTAAGAGCCTGGATTGAAAAAGAGTACTATTAAAAGCATGGATTTAACGCTCATAAACCACCAAGGCAAGGGACAGACTCCAGGTGATCGAGATCGAAGAATTTACACGCCGGGATTCGAGAAAATCTAGTATTTCACGTTAAAGAGGCCTGAAATTTATCCAGAATGTAAGATCACAGGGTTCCTACTATCCGTTCAGTTCGAAACTTGATATCTGGCTTGAGGGCCATAAATTAATTATACACATTAAATCTCAGCTCTTGGATCCCTTTGAAAGTGGCTCAATGGACAAATCAGCCCATAAACCATTGATTTTGTGCCCACTTGATCTCTAGATTTACTTCAATCTTGGACTTAACTCATCAAATTGGATGGAAAAATGGATGAACGGTACAGATCTCCCACTAGCATCACTGTGGGGCCAATACTCATCGAACATGGGCACCAAAACGGGTAGTGCACCTGCTTTGCATCGAGCCAGTGAAGTCAGTCAACAAACTGTTGACCGACTCAAAATGGAAACTTTTGTTTCCATCTGCGAAATAAAAAATAGAGGGTGTTTGATGAACTTAGTGGGCCATCATCATGGTCCAAAGGCTCAATCCGAGTCGTCCATCATTCAGTGGGGCTTGATCTGGTTAAACTCATGTTGACCTTGTGTATTCATTCACGCACACGTGCTGGTTTCAACAGTCGCAAAAGGACTGCCCTGCATTGATTGCAGCGTGATTACTATCTTCGGCCACGTCAATGACATTCCAAAACCAGCCCTCTCTAGCTGAAATTTTGTTACAAAGATGATGGATGGTATGGATTCCTCAAACGTCGATGATCATGGACCCTACCAACATCATAGCGCAAAAGCCCTTTTGTAAGCCATGTTTCGCGCCAGACGCTGGCCATTTTTTTTCTTCGGTCGTTGCACGATCATGAAATTAATCGAATGACCAATCTAGACTGTCCCTCATGTAGGCCACCCAAAAACATCCCAGGGGACGTTGTTCCTTTGGAAAGAAAGCAAGGACAGTGGGAAAGTTGTTCCCGTTTCCTTGGCTGCAGAAACAGGTTCTGCGCAAACTGCAAAAATTTTGAATTTCCTAATTGCATAAGGAAAACTTTCGCATGAAGTTTCACCTCTCCAACCACCGACTCCATCAGCCTATAAAAGAAGAGAAGAAAGAGAGCTAATAACATTCAGTCTTGGGACGTCAGTGAGAGAGAGAGAGAGAGAGAGAGAGAGAGAGAGAGAGAGAGAGTATTTTTAGAGTTTTTATTTACTATTTATTTATTATGATTTTTAAGAGTTCTAGTCCAATCATGTCAGGCTAAACCTCTTAGCTAGGGCTAAGAGGTGAAGCTTGTGGTGTGATGGGAATGATTATACAACCTTGATTCATTATAAACTAATTTGATTATAGTTTGATTAATAAGGATGCTTTCAGTTTTTAATGGTTTGTTGTGGCTGAAATTACAATAAATTTGTGATGGCTTTGAGTTTTTCCTTTTCATTATTTTGATTGTTAAGATAGGAATCCCTGTTATTCACCATTGCCCTTTGGACATGGTTGGATGATGGAATTCTTCATAATATTCATCCATCTTTCTGATCGGTTGTGGATTGGTTTAATTTTGTTGTTTATCTTAATCTCATGGGCATGATTTTGTGATAAAATCATCTCTAATTCTTATACAATTCATCTTTTTGAAAACTAGATCAAAGGAAGTTCAGATTAAGTTTTAGTGATATATCTTCCAACTGGATGAAGATGGGACTCGAAGTTCAATTGAGTTCATGAATCAAGCATAGATATCCCTGATCTCTACAAGTGGATACTCTGAATCCCTAGTTTCCTACCTTTAAATTCTACAAGTTTTAGTTTACTATTTCACCATTATTCCCTCATATTCACTTGATTTAGATTTCATCTTCTTTTAGCTATAGTTCTAGTTACTTTTAGATTACGTGCAAATACTATAAAAAAATTGGATAAAGCCGACGGACTTGGGGTGGTTTTAGCTATGGTTAAAACATGTTGGACATACTAACGAATAAAATTCGTAGCTAAAACTATCCAAATCCGTAGCTAAGTGGTATTTTTTAATGGTCAACGTCCAAACGCTAATTTAAGCCCGTGGTGTGGTTCAACCGAGATTTATTTAGGACTCGTTTTTTTGTTATATTATTAAAATAATATTTAGAAATGGATGTACGGTACGGATGAAGAAAAAACGTTATGATGGACCCCATAGAGACCTACCAGATCCTAAGCTGAAGGTACCATTTTTTGTAACTGTTAATATGCATGAGTTTTGCATTTTCTGTAAAAATGTGGTGACTAGTTTATATCAATAGTGGTAATGATATAGGTTATCCAGACCAGCCAAGTAATGGGTCTAGTTTTAGATGGGTAATGTGTATATATTTTATTATATAAAAATATCGTAACCATCCAGTAAGTGGTCCATTATATGTACGTCTCATGATAATGTGTATGTTATAAATGATATTAAACACACAATTAATGGATTTGAAAGTATCTCCTCATTTCAGATGAGGGATTTCCATACGCACGATTCTTCCTCTTTCGAACGACTCTTCCTCTTTCGAACGGGCGATGTTCCTTGCCAGAGCTCTTCCCTCTTTCGAACGGCGCAATCTTCCTCGCCAGAGATCTGAATCCTTGAAGATTCATCTCAAATAGGTGATATTCTCTCGAAATCCCTTATTTTCCCTGCCGATTGTTCCTCTTCTTGCTATTTTTATTCCAGAATCCCTTCTGTCATTGCTTTTTCTCCTTTCTTCCTAGGTTTGGGTTGATGAAAGCATAGATCAGTATAAGCTTGAATGCTTGGGTTTATGAAAGCATAGATCAGTATAAGCTTGAATGCTTGGGTTTATGAAAGCATAGATCAGTATAAGCTTGAATGCTTGGGTTGATGAAAGCATAGATCAGAGGATCGGGCTTGCCAAAGGCCTGTCGAGACGTGTGGATTTCTCACAAACTCCAACGTGGGACCCACCCACCATCCCTGAGAAAGAATTTCCTGCGAGAGTCTTTTGCAGGAAATATATCCAGACGTCCTAAAAAACAATATGCTCTAGGTATTCTGCACGCTCAATATTTACTGTGTTCTGCCTACTCTGAAAGGGTGGGATTCTGCAAAAATAGAAAGCACATTCCACATTGGGTGGAACAGAGTCTTCTCAACAAGCCAGCTCGAAATGGCATTTGAGCTGGGTGAGTGGCCATATCATCCCAGCTGTTTGAGGCTGCGTTTGGAAGAATGCTCCAATGGGATTCTTCCCAATATTTGTTGTTCGCGTATGCTCTGAAAAGGGTGGTGTTTGGCAAGAGTGGAAAGAGCATTACATTTCGGATTGGGTTGGAATGGAGTTTCTTTTGCGTTGGCCTGGAGTTTTCTTTGATAAGCCAACCAAGAATGACAAGTGATCTGGGTGAGTGACCCATTATCTCAGCAGTTTAAGGTTGCATTTGAAAGGGCATTCTGGCAAATATTTAGTGGAATGGAGTTCTGCCAATGAGCCAGCTGAAATTGCAAGTGGCAAAGCCTGGTATGTCTAAAAAGCTAGTAGTTTCTTCAATCCTTTGTATAATGAAGAGGTGGGGTAGCAAAGACCCAGATTACTTTCTTTCCACTAATCACTTTTTTAAGGGAAAAAAAAAAAAACTTTATACTCTGGCAGATTGTGATGGATGATACACAGGCACTAAGAAATTTCACACCTGCATAGAACTAGTACTCAAATTAAACTCTCCAAACAATTGTACCCAATGTACGTATATCATGAATAAAATAAGCTTGTCCGATTATTGGATATTGGATTGTATGGTTAAAAATTAAAAATATCCAACTGTCTTATTTCCACAAACAAGTGTCCATGAATCAGAAGTAGGATTGTGTCTCAGCGAAGGTGGGCTGCAGTTTATACTCTATTATTTGAGTTAATATATGCAACATGTGAAATTTCTGAGTGCCCGTGTATCAAGGTTCATAGGCAATCTGAGTGTTATATAACTCCTCTCATTTATTTGGGCCATGGTTTCACTCATTTTGTTAGGATGTAATCAAACCAGATTCAATGCACCTACAAACCACTGTAAAAAGTGCCATCATATGCATCTTCTTTTTTTCTTTTTATTTCTCATCCTTTTTCTATCAACGTATGTTGATTATCCCATTTGATTTGAGGTGGAATTTGTAGGGTACATCTCATCACCATATGTACACTTTGAAAAGGTCGTTAATGTCAGCGAATTTCTGTACATTCGAGATGATTTTCAGGTCGTTAATGTCAGCAAATTTCTACAGGTACATGTTCAATCATTTGTATTTACTATCTATCTGTGTCAAACAGAAACTGTGCCTATTAGAACTGTAAACCGGCAATGTTCATCTGGACTCCAGGCAGTTGCTGATGTTGCTGCTGCCATTAAAGCTTATGAACTCTGGATTTATCTTTATTATATATATATATATATATATATATATATATATATATATATATATATATATATACACACACACACACTAAATCTTCTCAATACAGGGATTGGGGGTAGATTGGAGTCTATGACAACAAATCCAATGGATTGGGAAGGGTCAATAAATCCCAAGATATGTTCTCGCTGAACTCTACATCTTCTTTTAAGTTTTGCATGTTTTTTTGCTTTAAGAAAGGATGTTTCTTGCACTCAACAAAGATTTTTTATAATGTCACAGGTTTAGAGTTTCCAGCAAGCTCAAGATTGTCTTCTACCCATGGGTGATACTTCTGAAAATGTTGCTCATCGTTATGGTGTAAAACGCCAGGAGTAAGATCAGGCTGCTGTGAGTTCTGTAGATGTAGAATTCATTCTTTGATGTTAGAATGCAGTTTCTATGTAATATCTAACGCCTTGAAATGCATCACCAAGATGGATATAACTCCAATCAGTTATTTATGTGCCTCAAGATGGAGACATGCTAACCAAGATGCAGCTTAATGACTAAATATATCCTTTGAATTCAGGTAGGCTACATTGTTGGGCTTGGAGATCGACATTCGAATAAAATTCTCATTGACCAAGCTACTGCAGAAGTAGTTCACATTGATCTTGGTGTTGCCTTTGAACAGGACCTGATGCTCAAAACACCTGAGAGGTTTCTTCTATATCCGACCACTGAATTTCCATTTCTCCTATCTTCCTGATTTATCTGAGGAAGAGAGGAGTTCACACTGTGTGTTAATAAAGTCTCCAATAATTTATGTGATAGCTATGCTGTCTTTGGCAGGTTCCATTCCGGCTGACAAGAGACATCATAAATGGTATGGGAGTTACTGGAGTAGAGGGTGTTTTTAGAAGATGTTGCGAGGAAACCCTCTCTGTAATGAGAACAAATACAAGAGAAACTGAACAATTTGCGTCATCTTTCAAAAAGAAAAAAAAAAGATTGGTGTATCTGATTTTTTTTTGGCTGGTCTCAGTTCTTCCAATTCCATCTTTTTGTTTTCTTGATTCAAAAATGCCTCCCTTGTAGGTACCTAACACCTCAAGGGTTAGCTGAGACTTTATATGGTTCACCATTATACATGGCTCCAGAGATCATTCAGAACCAAAAATATGATGCGAAGGTGTTATTACACAACTTGTTCCTCACATCAGAACTACCTATGGTAGAGTTTGTGCAGATATTTTTCTGTTCTTCAAGTTCATGAGTGCTCTGTGCGGGCTAACTTATGGAGTGTGGGAGCAATTCTGTTCCAGCTGGTCACGGCGAAGCCACGCTGAAGGAAATTGCCAATACCAGGTTCTTATTAAAACATACATGTATTGCGAATTTTTGTTTGAAAGATCTCTATGAGAATGGCTGTATTTGACCTTATCCTGAATCATCGCGTGTGCAGCTTTTCCACAATATTTTGGCATCTAATGAGCCACAGTTTCCACAAGGTGTTTTGGAAGAACTGCATCCTGATTGTATAGATCTTTGCGGAAGCCTTTTGCAGCATGATCCAGGTAAAATGAACAGCTACAATAACTGATTGTTGAGCTTAAAATTTCTATTAATCCACTATGGTCCTGAAGGTCGAATGCATAATGGCTTCAAAATTCAGCTAATAGGAAAGCAGCATAAAAAGGTTTTCATTGCTATAGATAAGAAACGAGTAACAAGGATCTCTAATATTTTGGTATCGATCTTACTCATAGATCCTTTATTGGATTCATTGCAAATTTTCATTCCATACCCTCTTTCTTAAATTTCCTGAGGAGTATTACATAAAATTTTGCTAATTCTACAAGGTGAGATCCCAGCCCCTCTAGACGCTGCCACATGTGCCAATGCGGCAGATTTGTGGGAGATTCGAGCCATCCTTTAGATGTTCCCATCGTGTATATCCCTGGTCCAGTAATCGGGTCAGACAATTCATCTGGTGGGATGCACATGTATGTTGAATGGGGACCATTGGCTAATTTTTCCTTAACTTCATTTTTTTTTTCATATACTTTGGTTCACTTATGATTGATCAGCCTGATTCTTGGGACAGGGGCACATACGTGCAGTCCACCTAAGGAACATCTTCAATCTTGTGTCTGTACCATGTTGACATGTGTGGCTATGTGTATGGTTTGGGATGTACTCATTGTAGAATTAGCAAACCTTGTATTACATATCCTTATAGGAAGGATTACTGTTGCATCTAATTGATGATGCAAATCCAACACAATTGTAGGACCACCATGTTGGATATGATGGCCTTAAGTGGTCATTGTTGAGTTCTCTGATTTGCCATCTCTGTTCATTCCGGGCATTGGCATCGCCTGTATTGGCCGATATGATATAGATATTCAAAATGATGCTAGATCTCCTACGTGTCATGCATGGAGATGATGTGCTTGATAACTAACTTAAATATAAGCTTTTAGCACCAGATTCTTAACCCGTTAGGAATGTCAAGTGTTTTCCAGTGGATATTCATTGGGTAACTTAAGGAATCAAGATTCAATTAAATTGCATCTCTTTTTCCTAATGTACCTCAACGGCAATTGGCAAGTACAGCTGACTCGAGAAAGCAGTTCCTGTATGTTGAGCCCTTGTCAATTATTTCTACAGTTGAGAGACTGACGTTCGAGTTCTTCAATCACAAGTTCATGGTTGAGCCGCCAAGGTTGATTTGAATCTTTGGACTTGAAGCTTTTTGTTTATTTGTTGGTTTGTCATGCTATAACTCGATACTCATCCATGCCATCATGAATTTCTGTACTCCTACATGTGTAGGCCGACAATGGGTGCGGGAGATAAGGAGGCACTACTTAAAATATCTACTTATGGACATCTCGTATTTCTTATATTCCCAAATCACTCAAATTGGTCAGTTTCTCTAATACTTCTATAATATTGTGACTATTTTGCTAATTCAGTAAGAGGAAATTTAATTATCCAAACACTTTTCCTCACATTTCTCATGATTTGGAACATATTCAAGATATTTTAGCATTCTCAAGTCAATATATTTCTATATTGTTGGAGTGTTATATGCTAGTTTTATTGATCATTTGTGTTCAATCAGGGATTTTTTTTTTCTTTTCATTCTTTCTGCTGTATTTTGTATGCTTTGTGATTAAACATTTCCTTACCATAGGTTGTTAAGAAGGAAAGAGGAGACTTGCAGAAATATTGAAAGATCGGCTCCACCAATATGTGCAAGGAAACAAAGATGCCTTCATTAGTCAAGTTGAAGCTGAAGTCTCAAGGCTCTCCAATGCGGGTAATATTTTGATCCTCATCTTGCTTTCGGCTTATTTCTTTCTGAATCTTGCGTACTGTAGTCTGTTTGGGATAACTGGAGGCCAAAAGTAGCTAGACTAGACCCTTGTTTTAGTGAAAAAAATTTCTCCGAGTTCAGACATAAAAGTTAAAAAGTGGTTGCTTCACAGTAGATGCACCTTTTGTTGATTGGTTGGAAATCACATTACATGCTTGATACAGTTTCAGTTCAAGAGTTTGATGTAGGTCCACCTCTGTCCTATACAAACTGGTCCTCTATTTTTTTATCTCAATAAAGGAATCAAGTGTGAAATATATGAAACGATCATTAAAATTGTTGGAAGACAACTTCATTAGGTTTTAAAATCGTGTTGGATGCACATTTTTCTTTTGGTTCAAGAGTCTTTTTAGCTAAAATGGAGCATGAAGTTGATTAGAAGTCGGTCCTTGCTGAATCTTTGAAGGATTGCAATCCCATCAGTCTGCAAGTTTAGGTTGAACTTGAATTTACCGGGAGTTGGAGCAGTTGCAGGAGTGGCCACAAAAAGTATAACATATTAACACGAGTTCTTTCAACGCCCGAAGTTTCTGAGGATCATGATATTTGAGATGGTGGGGGCAGGGCTATTTGGGATTGAATGATTCTGCTCTGTTCAAATTGAATCTTGAAATCCAAAACACAAATGACCTTCATTGTAATTGCGACTTTTTTCTTTTTTGTGCATTTTATGCTGCCATTGAGTTTGTGCATGAAGTCATTTGTGGATTGCTTGCATTTAAGAGTGTGAATATGTTCTTACTGGTGCCATTTCTTAGGAAGTGTCCACTGGTTCTTGGCTAGCACATGCATCCATATGCTTGTGTTGTGTGCTGTATGGGTGCAGGCTGTGTTTCCTAGCAACTTTTAGCTCGCAACCAGAACAAGCCTGGCTACCTCATTGATCAGGTTGCCTATTTGTGATAATAGGTGATTAATTGGAATTCAAGCTATCAAATGGATGTATTTGCAACATTTGAGCTTCCAAAAGATTTTCTTGTAACTATAATGAAAGGTGATATGTTTTATCTTGTCTGCAATTAATAACATATTGTATGTCCAATAAAATGCATTTGGAATGGTTAGGATCATGTTTCCATTGTGCTTAAGTTTATACTTTGTTGCCATTAGTACTATGTTTTTATGAATGCGTTTGTAATGGTTAGGATCATCTAGTTTTGGATATGTGCGTTGATTAGGCAATTAATTATTATTATTATTATTTTTATTTATGAGAAACATCGACGGCTCTTCACCGTCGACAATTTCGACGGGTTTTCCGTCCTCCTCAGCCGTCGGAAATGCCGACGGTTTTAGCCATAGTAGACACCAACGGCTAAAATCCGTCGGCGAGCAACGCCCATGCCCCTTTTCCCGACGGACCATTCGACAGCTAAAAGCCATCGGGGAAGGTCAGTGCCGACGGCTTTTAGCCATCGGCATTAACCTATTTTTTGGTAATTTAGTCCTTGTGGATTCAACCTCGGTCTTATCGAGATTATTAGTACATCACAACCCTATACTTGGGGTGTAAACACCATGGGAGCAAATGTTTCCTCATAATCAAGCCCATATTCCTAATTTTCGAGTGTTGCTAGACGAGCTTTGTCTCTTGATAGACCTATCAACATGAAGCTTGATGGTGTATATTCATTTGCACCCAATAAGCTCAACTCCAGCAGGACAAGGGACGATATCCTAAGCGTGATTGACCTGAAGAGCCTGAAGTTTGGCCTGGATAGCTTTGCGCCAACACTCTTGAATTGAAGCCTAAGAATAAGACTTAGGCACATAAGTAGTATCAAGAGTAGCTTGAAGAGCAGAAGAAGAAAAACCATACTAATTTGGAGGTCGGGAAACCTGAGTAGACCGGTGGGGCTCATGCAAGACACGATCAGGTGACGGTTCAGAGGAAGGAAGACGCAGTGGGCGACGATGCTGATACACAATACTTGGCTTAAAACTAGGACTACTAGACACATCATCAAAAGGAGGAGGAAGAAATAAGATTACTACGAGACAAAAAGAAATATTGATTTTCAAAGAAAATCACATTTTAAGAAATACGAATCTTGTTAACATACAAATCATTTATGAGAGTTACTATAGCCAAGAAAAGCACATTGAACAACTTGAGCAATGTTGAGGGTCAAATATTGCATATCAGACCCCAGTTATTACTTGGATTTACGAACATAATGCTGTCTAACGGCCTGTTTTTTATCGTGTTTATGTTGCAAGGTGATTTTATGAGCATGGATTGAAAAAGGAGTTAAAAGCGTGAATTTGACGCTCTGAAGTAACTAAAGTAAAAGGACAGACCCCAGAGGACTAATATTGAAGAATTTACATGCCAGGAACCCAAGGAAATCAATCCGTTCACGTTTAAAAAGGCCTGAAATTGGTCCAAAATGCATGATCATAGGGTTCCTGCCATCCGATTGACCTAAAACTTCATACACAGGATGAGGGCCATAAATTAACCGTACACGTAAAATTTCACCCATTGGATCACTATGGAAGTGCCCCAACTGATAGATCAGCTCATAAACCGTTGATTATGGGCCCACCTGATATCTGGAATTGCCTCAAATCTAGTTTCAACGCTTTAAAAAGGGAGACCAAACATATGGTTGGAGTGGATTGTTCAGAAACATCACAGTGGGACCTGTGTGTGGAGTGTGTGCACGGAGCATGTACACGCTCGATGCACACCACACCCATTGACACGGTCAACGGCTGCTTTCCAAGCCACACCCGCGACACGGCATTTGCCGTTTTCAGCAGGTAGCGAGCACGGCTGCTGGCCATTTTGCTAATGATAGTGGGCCCCACACATGCCTCGTACGGAAAATCCACACCGTCCATCTTGTAGAGGGTTGCAGACACTACAAACCCAAGCTGACCGTTGTATTTATACGTACACACGTGTGAGATACAGGGGCCAAGAAAGGGCTGCCTGGGATGTTCAAAATTAATCTTTTAGTGATTTCTTCTCTGAGACACGTCAATGGACGTTCAAAACCACTCATTCTTGACTGAAATTTTGTCCTGAATCCAATGGACGGGGTAGATTTATCTGAAAATACCTCTGTGGGGCCCACCGATCACAACAGCGAAATGGTGCGAAAGGTTTCGCACATCCGCGAAAATTGACTTTTCAAGGCGGTTGTGGCCCAGCATCTTTGATCATATGACAGATCTGAACCGTTTATCATGTAGAGGACCCAAGAAAGTCCTAAGGGACGATGTTTCTTTGGAATTTGAGCGAGAAAAGTGACGATTTTTGAAGCCCCAAACTTGGTTGCGAAAAAGCTTTCGATGGCATGCGACAGCTTTCCGAATCCGATTTAAATCCGATTTTCACGACTCCAGCAGCTATATAAGGAGGTTTTGGACGTGGGGAGCATTCATTCAGGTCTTGGGAGGAAGATCAAAGCTTAGAGGCTGGGACGTGGAGTGTGAGAGAAGAAAGAGAGAGATTAGAGAAGTTTTCTTTTCTTTTTTATTTGTTTTTCCTGACTATGGAGAGATCTAGCCCATCCTTGTCGGGCTAAACCTCTTAGCTAGGGCTAAGAGGTGAATCTTGTAGTGAGATGGGAGATTCCATGTTTTTAATTTAATTTTAATATATGAATTGACGTTGATTTTAGTTTGATTAGTATAGAAATATTTTTAGTCTTTAATGGTCTATTGTGACTGAAATTACAATGGGTCTGCAATGGCTTTGAGTATTCCTTCTTCTTCTTTATGTTTATGACGTCAGGAAGCCTTGTTGTTCACCATCGTCTCCTGGGCATGGTCGGATGACGGTACCCTTCCTAGCCTTCATACATGTGATTGGTTGGTAATTAGTTTAATTCTGTTGTTTGCCATAGTCTCTTGGGCATGGTTTGGTGATGGAATCCATTCTAATTCATATACCTTTCATCTCTTTGAAAACTAGATCAATGGCAGTTCAGTAATTTCCATGATTTCTGATGCAAGTATAAGATCTCCCTGATCTCTACAAGTGGATCCTCTAAATCCCTAGTTTCCTTACCTCTGATTTCTCCTATAAGTTTTAGATTAATAGTTTACAATTATTCCTCAATTTATAATTCAATTCAGATTTCATCTCATTCTAGTTCTATTTCCAGTTAGTTTCAGATAACGTACAAGTTTCGGTCCCTTGGGATTCGACCTCGGTCTTACCGAGTTATTACTACATCACAACCCTGCACTTGGGGAGTGAACAAGTTTTTGGCGCCGTTGCCGGGGACTGTTGGATACGTTTTTCTGAAATTAATTAGTTTTAGGATTAGTTTAGGATTAAATTTTCTTTTTAGAAATTTTAATTATAGGTTTAGAAGCTTAGTTATTTTCCTTTTTAGAAATTTTTCCTAACTTTAGAAACTTGCTATTCTTCATTCTATCTGATTTTTAGAACTAACTCAATTTTTCTGTTTTGTAGGTAGCTTCTAATTTAGTAAGCTCTTTCTAATTCTTCTTTCTTTGGAATTTCTTCTTTTCTCTAGAAATTAATTTACTTTTAATTAGGACTTTATATTCTTAGAAACTAACTTATTTTGTTTTGTTTTACAGATTCTTAACCTAGGACTCCAAATTTGGTAACTTCTTTCCATCTTTTCCTTTTATTTTCTAGATTTCTACTTCTTTTCTTCTAGGTCTAGGTAGAATTTAAATCGACGGCTGAGTGTGTTTTATGCCCCAGTGGGCACGTGACAACACTCGACGTCTCGTGACTGAAGGAGGATTAGTTGAGGGGTTGACTGTCCATCGCAGGACTAGACACCACTTCAATTCTCCTGAGACAGAGGAGGTTATGACTGAAAATCAACCTCAAGTACTACTCCAACCTAGGGTTGAGGAAGTACATGATGAGAATGAGGTGCACCACGCACCCCTGCCTCATACTTTACGAGATTATTTACAACCGGCGGGGGTGAGTACGCCCTCATGCATGATTTTTCCTGCGAATACAGGATATATGGACATCAAGCCAGGGGTTATCCAACTCCTTCCCAAGTTTCATGGGCTTGAATCTGAAGAACCATACTTGCATCTGAAAGAGTTCGACGAAATCATAGGCACCTTATATTTCCCTAATGTATCTGAAGATACTATTAGGCTGAAACTCTTTCCATTTTCCTTGAAAGAAAAAGCCAAGACGTGGTTACATTCACTGCGTCCTAGATCCATTGGCACATGGAATGATATGTAGAGAGAATTTATAAAGAAAATTTTCCCACATCATAAGATAATTACCCGCAGAAGAGCAATCATGAACTTTGCCCAAAAGGAAGATGAAACATTCTTCCAATGTTGGGAAAGGTTCAAGGATCTGGTTAATGCATGCCCACAACATGGCTTTGAAATATGATGCATTACGAATTTTTTCTATGATGGGCTAACATCTTCCATGCGCCAAATGGTCGAGACAATGTGTAACGGAGATTTCATCAATAAAAATGTCGACGAGGTATGAGATTACCTCGATAGTCTCGCTGAAAAAATACAATCATGGGACTATTACCCAAGGACGAACGCTACGTCTAAGCTAACTCATTCAAGGAAAAACGGAGGAATATATCTCCTGAAAGAGGATAATGATCTTAACGCTAAGGTGACTAATTTCACCAGAAAATTTGATGTCATGGAAGGAAAGAAGGAAAAGGTTAATGAAAGTGTTTGCGGCATCTGTGATTGCAACATTCATACTACTGAAAATTGTCCTTCAATACATGCCTTTTGAGAAGTATTGAATGAACAATCTAATGCTGTAAATAACTATCAAAGACCTTTCAATGGACCACCCTCTAATACATACAATCCTGGTTGGAAAAATCATCCAAATTTCAGTTGGAGGAATGGACCAACGGCTACACCTCAAGGTTTCCTAAACCAAAATCCAACTCAAGAGAAACCTCAAGAGGATTTGGTTCTAAAGCATTTTCAAAAGCAAGAGCTTTTCAATCAGGGTATGATGCAAGCCTTTTAAGACCTTACGAAAGCAATACATGAACTTAATGCTGAAAATACGATTGGAAACAAGGGGAGCTTCCCAGCTCAACCTCTTCCCAATCCTAAACCGCATTATGGAGTTAGTGATCCTAGCTCTTCAAATCAAATGGGGCACGATAAATCCATCACCACTCTTAGGAGTGGGAAGGTTATTGATAAAACCCTTTCGGTTAGGCCCGAAAAACTTCAAGAACTAGAAGAGGACAACAATGATGGATCTGGTGACGCCCCACAAAAATTTGAACCGGAACCTCTAGAGAAGCCAGTTGCTTCGTTTTCCTAAACGGTTGATTGAACCAAAACGTCTATCTAACTCTCAGGATATCCTAGAGGTGTTGAAACAAGTGAAAGTCAATATTCCTCTGCTTGATGTTGTAAAATAGATACCTTTATATGCTAAATTTTTAAAAGACTTATGCACGACCAAACGACGAAAAAGTGTTCAAAAGAAAATTTCCTTAACTGAGAAAGTGAGTGCCATCCTGAAACAAGACGTGCCGCAAAAATTCAAAGATCCCGGTTGCCCAACCATATCATGTGTAATCAGGAACTATCGAATTGATCACGCACTTCTTGACTTAGGAGCGAGCGTCAATCTGATTCCCTATTCGGTATACCAACAGTTAGGTTTGGGTGAATTAAAACCCACCCGAACCACACTACAACTTGCTGATCGTTTTGTTCGTGTACCAAGAGGGATCATCGAGGATGTGTTGGTCCAAGTTGATAGATTTTACTACCCTATTGATTTTATCATCTTGGACACCGAACCCATCAATGACACGAGCACTCAGATTCCCGTCATCCTTGGTCGCCCATTCCTGTCCACTTCAAATGCAATTATCAATTGCAGGAATGGTGTTATGACTATGTCTTTTAGAAATTTGACATTGGAATCGAATATCTTTTTCAATAACGGCAGCAACTCAGAGGATGATGACGATTTCCACGATGTTAACATGATTGATTCTTTTTTAGAAGATAGAACACCTCTCACCTTATCCTATGATCCTCTAGAGACGTGTCTGGCCCACTCCCATGATCTTGATGATGATATAATTAGGGAGACGTGTGCCATGCTGGATACTGCATCGGTACTTGAAGTTAACTGGTGGAGGCCACAAATTGAAGAATTGCCCCAAACTGATGTAGTGCCTCTACCGTCTAACCTCAAGCCACCGAAGCTCGACCTAAAACCTTTGCCCTCTGATTTAAAATATGTTTATTTAGGTCAAGATGAGACATACCTGGTGGTGATCTCTGCCCACCTGGAAAAAGAACAGGAGAGTATTCTCATATCTACTCTCATTGAGCATAAGGGAGCTCTTGGATAGACGATAGCGGACCTCAAGAGAATTAACCCATCGATTTGTACTCACCGCATATATTTTGAGGATAATACAAAGGCTGTTCGGCAATCACAACGTAGACTAAATCCAAACATGAAGGAAGTGGTTAAGGCCGAGGTTCTCAAACTATTGGAAGTGGGGATCATTTACCCCATATCCGATAGTCAATGGGTGAATCTAACTCAGGTGGTTCCTAAGAAGTCTGGGATCACCATCGTAGCCAATGCCAATAATGAACTCGTGCCAACCAGAGTTACTACTGGTTGGAGAATGTGCATTGACTACAGGAAGCTGAATACCGTCACAAGGAAAGACCACTTTCCTTTGCCCTTCATTGATCAAATCCTGGAAAGGCTAGCTGGTCATTCCTATTATTATTTCCTTGACGGGTATTCAGGTTATAATCAGATTGAAATCGCCCCTGAGGATCAGGAAAAGACCACATTTACATGTCCCTATGACACCTTTGCTTACAGAAGGATGCCATTCGGGTTATGTAATGCCCCTGCCACCTTTCAGCGATGTATGATGAGCATCTTTTCTGACATAGTGGAAAAATATTTAAAGGTCTTTATGGACGATTTTTCTATTTTTGGTTCATCTTTCAGCGAGTGCTTAGCAAGTCTTAAATGTGTGCTGAAAAGATGTGAAGAAAAAAATTTGGTACTTAACTGGGAGAAGTGTCATTTTATGGTTCAAAAGGGAATTGTCCTTGGGCATATCATCTCGTCCAAAGGAATCGAGGTAGATAAGGTGAAAATTGATCTTATCTCTAACCTACCTCCACCCAAGAATATCAGAGACGTGCGATCCTTCTTAAGACACGCAGGCTTTTACAGACGATTCATAAAGGACTTTAGTTTCCTCTCTCGTCCTTTATGTAATCTTCTTCAAAAGGATGCACCATACAAGTGGACTGAGCAGTGCCAAGAAGCTTTCACTAAGCTTAAGGGTATGTTAACCACTGCACCGATCATGCAGCCACCCGACTGGAGTCTTCCTTTTGAACTTATGTGCGATGCCTCTGATTATGCTCTTGGAGCGGTTCTCGGCCAAAGAAAAGATAAGCGGCCTTACATCATTTACTACGCAAGTAGGACTCTAAATCCTGCCCAAGTGAACTATTCGACTATAGAAAAGGAACTCTTACCCGTAGTGTTCGCTTTAGATAAATTTAGATCCTACCTGATCGGATCTAAGATCATCATCTACACAGACCATGCGGCACTTAATTATCTTCTTTCTAAGAATGATTCTAAGCCCCGCCTGATACGATGGATCTTTCTACTCCCAAGAATTCGATTTGAAAATTAAAAACAAAAAGGGAGTAAAGAACGTAGTGGCCGATCATCTTTCTCGCCTTAATACCTCTGATTCCCTTGAGGCGACCCATATCAATGATATGTTCCCTGATGAACAACTGCTTAGAGTCTCTCATTCACCTTGGTTCGCTGATTTTTCTAATTATCTTACTACAGGTGCCATACTGACACACTGGACGTCACAAGATAAGAAGAAATTCTTTACCAAGGTGCGTAATTTTTTCTGGGATGATCCATATTTGTTTAAATATTGTTCAAACCAAATCTTAAGGAGATGTGTGCCAGACGATGAGCATCAGAGTGTCATCTCCTTCTGTCACTCACAGGCCTGTGGTGGTCACTTTTCTGCTAAAAAGACCACGACCAAGATTCTACAGTGTGGCTTTTACTGGCCCACTATGTTCAGGGACACTCATGAGTTTTGCAAAGCTTGTGAGCGTTGTCAAAAATTGGAAGCATTGTCCTGTCGAAATATGATGCTTTTGAATCTCATCCTTATCATTGAAGCATTTGATTGATGGGGCATTGATTTCATGGGACCATTCCCCCAATCATTTGAAAATCTGTATATTTTGCTCGCCGTAGACTATGTTACTAAATGGGTTGAAGCAATTCCGTGGCGCAAAAATGACTATCGCACGGTCATTAAATTTTTGAAAGAAAATATTCTGTCACGATTCGGAACGCCTCGAGCCATCATTAGTGACGGGGGCTCACACTTTTGTAATAGATCATCTGAGAGTTTAATGAAGAAATACGGTATCTTTCATAAGCTGATCACCCCATACCATCCACAGACAAGTGGACAAGCTGAGATTTCCAATAGAGAGATCAAACATATCCTGGAAAAAACAGTTAACCCTAACCGTAAGGATTGGTCAATCCGATTGACCGATGCCTTATGAGCGTACCGTACTGCTTTTAAAACTCCTATTGGAACATCTCCCTTTAGACTTCTCTATGGGAAAGCTTGTCACTTGCCTGTGGAATTGGAACATAAAGCATACTAGGCAATCAAAAATCTAAATTTCAATCTGGACAACGCTGGCTCGTTACGCAAACTTCAATTAAATGAACTTGAAGAAATCCGGAACAATGCTTATGAGAACTCGAGAATTTACAAGGACAAGATGAAGGCGTTTCATGATCAACATATTCTACGGAAATCATTCACGCCAGGTCAGAAAGTCCTTTTGTACGATTCTCGACTCCACCTCTTTCCGGGTAAGCTTCGATCTCGTTGGACCGGCCCTTACATTGTTGTCACTGCGTATCCTCATAGGGCTGTCGAGATAAGAGATCCCGACAATGGCAAGGAGTTTAAAGTAAATGGACATCGATTAAAGGCATTTTTCGAGATATTTGATTCAGAGGACATGTCCATGCCTCTGATTGCTCCTGTTTACCAGGACTGATCTCCTAGTCTGATGAAGGTATAGGTAGGTTTATCGCTTTCATAGGACTAGGATTGTTTCTTTATTTGTTTGGCTGAAGACGGTAAATTTAGCGCTCCTGGGAGGCAACCCAGCTTTTCATTCATTTTTCTAGTTAGATGATTTAATGTTTGTCGGTAACATTACTGCAAACCCTCACGAGACTACAACTCGTCCACTAGGGGTAACCTAGGGGTTTAAAGGCTTGTTGCATACGCTAAATGCAATCGAGAGCACCTGCGAAAGTGGTATAGGTAGAATTTTATTTTCGTTATTTTTATTTTTCTTTTTCTCTCGTGCTAACTAGCTTCCATACTGTGATCTCGTGGAAAATCTCTCTTGATTCGTTATCCAGGTACTATCTTCCCATCACTTTACTTTCGTTGTTCCATGTGCATTGTATGCTCAATTCTTTTACATTGAGGACAATGTGGATTTTTGGTTGGGGGTGGGAGATTAGGAAATCTAATCAGTGTTTTCTTGGTCTTGAGAAAAAATTGTGAAAATTTTTAAAATTTTTCTGAAAATTCCTGCGAATTCGAAGTGATTTTGACAGATATCCTTAATTTAGATTTTCAAGATTCGTGATGTTGATAATTTATGAGTCTTGGATTCAGTATGTGTTAGACTTCACAGTTAAGTTTGAATCATTAAGCCATGATTAGAAGTTTTAAACATTGATCGCGTCATGATTTCACATGTCACATCTCGCTTTCACATTAAGGTTTCAGTTAGATATTGAAAGGTTATCTTGGTAATAATTCAGTATGAAAGGAACTAGCCTGGAACATTTGCCTGACAGGATCGATATGAAAAAAAAAAAAGAAAAAAGATGTCTTTGAAAAGATTTGAGCGAATAATCTTCACAATAGGTTTGCTCCCTAGAGGTGTAGATTTAATACTCCTTGAATGATATGTGAAAAAGAGTCGGGTGTACAGTCTTCACCATAGGTTTTCTCCCTATAGGTGAGGCTTTGATTCCCCTTCTTGATGTACTTTTAATGAAAAAATCAAAAGTTGAAAGAATGACACGAAGATCTGTGAGGCAAGTTTTTGTTTTCATAAATTCTCTTGCTGGTTACCAATGAGATCCTGAAATAGAAAAGTGAATTTTAATGTCGATAAGCCGAGATTACACTATACACCCATGAAACTCAAAGTTTAGAATTATTCTAATTGATGGAGTAATACTTTGAACTTGATTATGAAATCTACCGAGTGCTTGAGTCTAGGAGAAAATAATATCTAACATTCATGAATTTTAGAATTTTGGGATTTGGATAGTTTTTCAAATATCATTTAAGTTCATAGAAACCGTCCTATAATTCTCAACTTATTTTTCGCATACTTTGCTTGGGACTAGCAAAATGCTAGTTGGGGGTTGTGTTGAGGGTCAAATATTGCATATCAGACCCCAGTTATTACCTGAATTTACGAACATAATGCTGTCTAATGGCCTGTTTTTTATCGTGTTTATGTTGCAAGGTGATTTTATGAGCATGGATTGAAAAAGGTGTTAAAAGCATGGATTTGACGCTCTGAAGTAACCAAAGTAAAAGGACAGACCCCAGAGGACTAATATTGAAGAATTTACATTCCAGGAACCCGAGGAAATCAATCCGTTCACGTTTAAAAAGGCCTGAAATTGGTCCAAAATGCAAGATCATAGGGTTCCTGCCATCCGATTGACATAAAACTTCATACACAGGATGAGGGCCATAAATTAACCGTACACGTAAAATTTCACCCATTGGATCACTATGAAAGTGCCCCAACTGATATATCAGCTCATAAACCGTTGATTCTGGGCCCACCTGATATCTGGAATTGCCTCAAATCTAGTCTCAACGCTTTAAAAAGGGAGACCAAACAAATGGTTGGAGTGGATTGTTCAGAAACATCACAGTGGGACCTGTGTGTGGAGTGTGTGCACGGAGCATGTACACGCTCGATGCACACCACACCCACTGACACAGTCAGCGGCTGCTTTCCAAGCCACACCCGCGACACGGCATTTGCCGTTTTCAGCAGGTAACGAGCACGGCCGCTGGCTATTTTGTGAATGATAGTGGGCCCCACACATGCCTCGTACGGAAAATCCACACCGTCCATCTTGTAGAGGGCTGCAGACACTACAAACCGAAGCTGACCGTTTGTATTTATACGTACACACGTGTGAGATACAGGGGCCAAGAAAGGGCTGCCCTGGGACGTTCAAAATTAATCTTTTAGTGATTTCTTCTCTGAGACACGTCAATGGACGTTCAAAACCACTCATTCTTGACTGAAATTTTGTCCTGAATCTAATGAACGGGGTAGATTTCTCTAAAAATACCTTTGTGGGGCCCACTGATCACAACAGCGAAATGGTGCGAGAGGTTTTGCACATCAGCGAAAAATAACTTTTCCAGGCGGTTGTGGCCCACCATCTTTGATCATATGGCAGATCTGAACCGTCTATCATGTAGAGGATCCAAGAAAGTTCTAAGGGACGGTGTTTCTTTGGAATTTGAGCGAGGAAAGTGGTGATTTTTGAAGCCTCAAACTTGGTTGCGAAAAAACTTTCGCTGGGCGTGCGACAGCTTTCCGAATCTGATTCAAATTTGATTTTCACGACTCCAGCAGCTATATAAGGAGGTTTTGGACGTGGGGAGTATTCATTCAGGTCTTGAGAGGAAGATCAGAGCTTGGAGGCTGGGACGTGGAGTGTGAGAGAAGAAAGAGAGAGATTAGAGAAGTTTTCTTTTCTTGTTTATTTATTTTTCCTGACTATGGAGAGATCTAGCCCATCCATGTCGGGCTAAACCTCTTAGCCAGGGCTAAGAGGTGAAGCTTGTAGTGAGATGGGAGATTCCATGCTTTTAATTTAATTTTAATATATGAATTGACGTTGATTTTAGTTTGATTAGTATAGAAATATTTTTAGTCTTTAATGGTCTGTTGTGACTGAAATTACAATGGGTCTGCAATGTCTTTGAGTATTCCTTCTTCTTCTTTATGTTTATGACGTCAGGAAGCCCTGTTGTTCACCATCGTCTCCTGGGCATGGTCGGATGACGGTACCCTTCCTAGCCTTCATACAGGTGATTGGTTGGTAATTAGTTTAATTCTGTTGTTTGCCATAGTCTCTTGGGCATGGTTTCGTGATGGAATCCATTCTAATTCATATACCTTTCATCTCTTTGAAAACTAGATCAATGGCAGTTCAGTAATTTTCATGATTTCTGATGCAAGATAAGATCTCCCTGATCTCTACAAGTGGATCCTCTGAATCCCTAGTTTCCTTACCTCTGATTTCTCCTATAAGTTTTAGATTAATAGTTTACAATTATTCCTCAATTTATAATTCAATTCAGATTTCATCTCATTCTAGTTCTATTTCCAGTTAGTTTCAGATAACGTACAAGTTTCAGTCCCTTGGGATTCGACCTCGGTCTTACCGAGTTATTACTACATCACAATCCTGCACTTGGGGAGTGAACAAGCAACAAGCTCGTGATGTTCAATGGGAGGTAAGTGAACAAAATAGACGTAACAAAAAACTTGCAGAGAATTATAGTTAGGAGGAACACCAAACAAACGAGAATACGGAGAATCAAGATGCAAGGTAGGAGACGACAAACGATTAATCAAATATACAGCCGTAGATAGTGCTTCTACCCAAAATCTAGGAGGGACAGAAGATTCAAGCATCAAGGTATGAATAACATCTATAAGATGTCTATTCTTATGCTCGGCGACTCCATTCTGTTGAGGGCTGTAAGGACACGAACGCTGAGAGAGAATACCCTTTTGTTGTAGGAAAGATTGAAAATCATGAGACATATATTCTTCCTCGGAATCCGAGCCTAAAGTCTTAATATAGGTAGAAAATTGTGTTTCTACATAGGCAACAAAAGTTTGAAAGGTCAAAAACGCATCAGTTTTAGAATGAAGAAAATAGACCCAAGTGAAACGACTATAATCGTCAATAAATGTCACAAAACACTTGTATTGAAAATGAGAAAGAACATGACTCATACCCCAAACATCAGAATGAATAATCTCAAAACATGTAGAAGCACGACTACCCTACAAAGGAAATGGTAAATTTTTGCTTTTACCAAGTTTACAAGGTGTGCAATCAAAATACAATGAAGAAAACTCATTTGTATTGCTCAAATAACCATGTTTCATAAGATGTGTCAAAATTATAGAGTTGGGATGTCCCAATTTCTTATGCTAAAGATGGCTATTATTAGTAATAGCTGAACAACCAACAGAAATTAAACAAAGAACAGAAAACAACTAAAGAGGAAAAAGACATCCCACTATAGGCCCCTTTGCTATCTCCTGTCTTGACACTTGATCCTGCACACGACAACTAGTATGATCAAAATGAAGAGAAAAATTTTCTTCTACTAATTGTCCAATAGAAATGAGATTGACAGATAAATCAGGAGACACGAAAACATTAGTAAAGGAAGGCGCTAGGTTTCCAACCGCAGTAATAGGAAGAGTACTGCCATCGACGATCTGAATATGCTGTTCACTATCATACTTACAGACAACATGTAAAGCTGTCGAACTGCCAGTCATGTGATTTGAAGCCACAAAGTCAATTAACCAAGGAGAAGTAAGTATATGTTTCTTACCTTGGAGACCAAGAGCAGAAAGAGTGGAAACAATCATCTGTTGAACCTACTCAGGAGTAATGGTGGAAGAAGAACCCGGAATAGCGGGCTAAGCGAAAGATGCAGGCACAAAGTTGGAATCAATAGCAGTATGAAAGGCAGGAGTGGATCGATTCTGAGGGCATACATAACAGTCCTTAATGATATGACCTTCCTTACAATAATTGCAGAACTTCTTGCTGCAATATTTTGCAATGTGCCCAACTTCCTTGCAACTATAACACTGCGGTGGAGATCTAGATCGTCCTTTGCCTTGAGTAGCATAGGCCATATTAACCATCTCAGTACCACTAGCGTCTTGAGCAATGCCAAGCTATGAGGCAAGACACTGTTCTTCACGCAAGAGTTCCCCTAAGCAGACATCCAAAGATGGTACAGGTGTGCAATTGATTAACCCAGCACGTGCACATTCAAACTCGGGACAGAGCTTTATCAAAAATTGATCCCGCTGGCTCTTAGAATGAACTGCTTGTAGTGCCGGTAAAGTAACTTTGGGAACCTTAGAATGCACTAACCCAAAATAATCACTCCATAAATTAATAAAACTGAAATAATTTTTTTCAATTGAGAGGTTCCCCTGGTGATAGTTTTCGATGTCTAATTCCAATTGAAACTTTCAGACAGAATTATCTTGATTATAAATCCGCCGAAGGTAATCCCACATCTCCTTAATAGTAGTGAACCCACGAAGATTGTTGACCATATGGGGTTCAACAGAATTGAGGAGCCGGGAAGCAATTTTGGCATCCTTGCCTTCTCATGAACTAAGTTCCTTGAGATCAGTTGGAGTCATAGAAGACCCATCCAAATGACCCCATAACTCCTTCCCTTTCACATACATCCTGAATTGGAATTCTCAACTAGCGTAGTTTTTGCTATTAAAGCAAACAATAAAATTTTCGCCTAACATATTAATGACCAGGAAAAATTTGAAAGACTAGACAAATCACAATAGTTACAAGAACAGTATAATTGAGCAAGACTTCCCAACAATCCAAGAGAAGGAGTGTTCAGAAATTTAGAAGAAGGTTTTGATAGCCCCACACCAGAATCTCGACAGCCCAAACTACCTAAAAAAAATCCAAAAAATAAAAAATAATAAAAAAATCTCTGGAAAGCTAGGAGATTGCCGATAGAACCTATGAAGAGGTTTCCAACAGTCCTAATAATGAGAAGAAGAAACCCCACCAAGAAACCAAGAATTCAGCCAAGCTAAGAGAAAAACACGAAAAAAAGGACTTGGAGCTCTGATACCATGTCAAATGGTTTTGGGTTTGAATACTCTCCTTGTGAGAGTTCCTTCCTTTATATAGATATTATAAGTCTGAAAATTAGCCATTACATTTGTACAAAAATAAACTCCTATCAATTACAGGCATATCTACAATATTTTTTTCTATACATAGTTTTTGACAATTGTCCGATGGGCCTTGCTAAATCTATGGCCCGCATCACATGGTGGGCGAACCGAATCACAGGGTCTGATCTGAAAGTCGTAGTTGGGGACAGGAATGAATCTGGTGCCAGGAAGTCAGCAGCGGGTCTGATTTGTAGCGCTTCTACAGTGTTGGGTTAAATTAAATGTTGATGGTTCGACGAGGGGCAACCCGGGCCTCTCAGGTGGAGGTGGCATTTGCAGGAATGACAACGGAATGTTCATATTCGGCTTCACAAATGGCTACGGGATAGGTTCTAATAATATGGCGGAACTCCGAGCTATTCATGACGGGATGGAGCTCTGCTTGGTTAGGGGCTTGGATAAATTTATTGTTGAATCTGATTCCAAATTGTTAATTGATTGCCTCAATTCTCCCTCTAAAATCCCTTGGAAGTGGGATCATTGGCTGTCCAGAATTAATCGTCTACGCCGGCTGAGAAAATTTTCCTTCGTGCACATTTTCAGAGAAGGCAATGGCCCTGTTGATGGTCTGGCTCGGGAGGGGAGTCGCCTTCAGCACTCTAAGATCTACCTGCATCCCAGAAGCCTTCCCAATCACCTCTGTGGTATGATCTTCTTGGATAGAGTCGGGTTAGGTGCCCTCAGGTCTTCGGCCTAGCTAAGGGGCTTTTCTTCTCTTCCTTCGGTAGATAGCTGGTTTGCTCGCCCCTGACGGAGTCCGCCCCTCTTGCCCTTTTTGTTGTGAGGGGTCTGGTTTGGTCTGTTAGTGCTGTTGTGCAGTTTGCTAAGTTTTGTATAGTTTTCTTTGTTGGAATAATTTTTTTTGAAAAATAAAAAATAAAAATAGTTAGACTAAATAAGGTAGAATATATGTTGCCTTAATAGACTAAGCCAGCACATATCCAACTGTTATATCTGCTAACAAGGTGAGCCTCACATGTGAAAAGAAAATGGTGGTGAAAGAAAATATCCTAATCCATGTACATTTACACGTAGGGATCACTTGGTGGGTGGGCCGAACTGATTTTTGGACCAGGTCATCTATAAATGTCCCCAATAATGAGCAGCTTGGGTGTTGCATGCATGTTAACTATAGGAAACAAATCCATTTTAATGTTAAACGAAGTGAGAAAATCAACAAACAAAATCCCACAAAATTAGGAACAACATTCATATGATGAAACCTGAAAGCCAAATTCCACAGCAAAGAACCTAAAATAACGCGAATGTGTATGGGTTTGTGTATGCATGCATGCATGTATTTCTATTTGTGTATTTTGTAGGCAAGACAAAAAGGAAGAGTGTCAAGTACTCTTTTATTTATTTATTTATTTATATATAATCTTCCAATAATATTGAATTATTTCATACCAGTATAACAATTGTCAGCCTTCACTCTACTTTCATATCTTATTCAGTGAGGCGAGAACAAGGACACTTGCAGAAGTGATAACAGGAATAAAGACATTATCTGAGACCAAATCAGGAAAAAATCCTTTCTTGACAAGTGCTCCTGTTATAGGAGCAGCAAATATATACAATACATTCATAAATCCTTTGCCTTCAAATCCCATATTGAGGATAACAGTCTTGATTATATTTGGCAAATCACCAGGCTTCTCTTTGTAGTTCTTGAATGCATCCCTCAGAGTAGCGGTGTCCGGTACACGTAATTGAGTGCCTCCCCCATGTTCCTTGTTCATTTCCTGGACAGCTCGGCAGACTTCTTGGTAAAAGATGCTCAGCTCATAATCTTCAAGCTTTTTCTCAGAACCATCGCCTTTTGTTTCTAGCTTCAAGCGTGAAATCTTCTCATCTATTTCGTTGCAGTACTTTTTTATAATGCTAGGTATTGTATTATCTTTCTTCTCTGCATCTCCTTTGGTGAGTTTCCCCACGGATTGGCCCATCTGCCTATGAATTGAATGTGGAGGACCTGATTAAGCGAGCTGGCAGATGAGATGCACGAATTTAAATAGGAAGAGGTGATGATGCTTTCGCCGGGGAAAACATGGTATCCCTTGGATGAGAAGCAAAGTCAGAGAGAGAGAGAGAGAGAGAGAGAGAGAGAGAGAGAGAGAGAGAGAGAGAGAGAGAGAGAGAGAGAGAGAGAGAGAGATTGAAGCGAGGCGCACGCATAGAAGATAACAAAAGGAAAAGGAAGGGAATGAGTGAGAATGGAGCACCGCATCATATCCGAGATTTCAGATGAAGGAAAGGAAGCAATCTGAAGAAGACGCCTTGCATGGTTAGGTGACGGGGAATGCTACAGAAATCTCTCGAATTGAAAAATCCCCCGCCCTTGGCCAGCAGAAATCACTCATGTCTCCGTCCATACGCGGGGCCCTATTACATGGATGGTATGGGGAGTTTCAAGTACTCAACCAGGTTACTTTCTCTAACACGTGGGCATCAACTTCACGTGCATAAAATCCGCAGTGTCCATCAAGTATACCACTCATTTAAAAAATAAGGCTGATTTAATAATCATGTGGGCCAATCCCAAAAGACTACCTAAAATTTCTAAATTCACATGGTGTGGCACACTTTCGTTTTGGAATACTGTAAATTAATATATATATATATTATTGTTTCATCACAGCCAGACACATTGTATATGAATGACTTGGATGCATATAAATGTCACCATGGGGCCTATCCAAAACTAATAGCGTATATTTCATCCCAACTGTTTCTAGATAGTAATTAGTTTCACATAAGTTAAAGAAAATCCCAAAAAATTAATTACAGAAATTTCAAATCTAATTTACAATCTGACTACAATCTAATAGTTTCCTATGAGGTGGCCTAACAGAGTACTGTTGGATTATCATGGTTTTTTGGGGTTTGACGGTTAACATGTGGCCCGCAGTCCGGACCACCCTCGGTCCACATTGATGTATATATCATATCACACCGTCCATCCATATTGAAAAAAGAAAAAAAGAGAATACAAAAAAAAAAAGAAGAAGGTCAAGCATTTAAAAATAAAAAAATGAGAGGGGCCAACCTTGCCGTAAGTATCCCACACCCACACTGGCCAATAGTAGCTCCCAAAGTCACAAATTTCCAGCAATCAGTGGGCCCACGGGATCACAATTTCACATAGTTTAGTGGGTCCACTGTCCAATGGACAATTTGGATTAAACACCCCGTCAAGGTGTGTCCCACTGACCAGTGGACAACACACTATAGTGTGGTTGGCCCCAAGTTTTAGATGGAGCTGATATTCAATTCAACTAGTAGGGGCGACCTTGTGAAAGATGTGGATGGCATAAAAAATCATACTGGGGCCCACAATAGAACTAACAACAAGTTAGATGGTAAATAAACATTATAGTAGCTCCCACGTGCTGGTGGGCCCATAGTAGTAGAGTGAAAAATAAACACGATAGTGGACCCTGTTGAGAATATGGAGCCACACTGGGCTGCCTTCGTCCGATCGTAGGACGGCTACGACCGGTCGTAAGGCCTGTTTGACCGGTCGTGGATCGGTTCGACTCAAAGTCCAGCGAGTTGTGATGTTTTTTTTCGGGGGTTTAGGACTGGTCGTAGGAGAGCTAGGACCGGTCGTAAGGGCCTATGACCGGTCGTAGGGGCCTATGACCGGTCATAGGGGATCTAGGACCGGTCGTAGGTTACGCAGATTGTTTCCAAAACTGATACGGATTGCAGATTTTGGTGTCGCCTTTCGCAAGGGTGTGGAAGAGAAGTTACCTAAACTATAAATAGGGGTTCATAGGGCTTTTTTAGGAAGATGAGAAAGAGGGAAAAATAATTCTAAGGTGTGGGCTAAGGGATTTCTCTGTTCTTCCAAGGGAGAGGTTAGTATATTGCCTTGTAATCTTTGTTTCTTCATAGTGGAAGTTTGCATCCATGGTTTTTTACCCTAGTTTGGGATTTTTCCACGTATATCTTGTCTTGTGGTTTATTTGGATTGCTTTGATCTGTTTCTAGTTTATATTTTCATCCGTTTATCGTTTGTGGGTGAGGCTTAAGATTGGATCTCGGCCTACTGCGTTATTGGCGTGCTGCGCAACAACTGGTATCAAAGCAATTGGTTTAGTTCTATTGGGAGCGATGGCGGAAGATGGAAAAATTAGAATTGAGAAGTTTGATGGTTCAAACTTTTCCTTTTGGAAGATGCAGATGGAAGATTATCTGTATCAGAAAGACCTCTACATTCCTCTAGAAGGAAAAGAGAAGAAATCAGAAAAGATGACAGATGATGAATGGTTTTTACTAGATAGGAAGGCTTTAGGAACGATCTGACTCTCTTTGTCTAAGAGCGTCGCCTTCAACATATCCAAAATGAAAACGATAAAAGAATTAATGGAAGCCCTAGCCACCATGTATGAAAAGCCCTCAGCATCCAACAAGGTTCATCTTATGAAACAGGTATTCAACATGAAGATGTCAGATGATGGGAGCATGGCTGAACATCTAAACGAGTTCAATACAGTCACGAGCTAGTTGGAATCCGTTGGCATCGTTTTTGAGGATGAGGTCAGGGTACCATTGATCTTATCCAATCTGCCAGACAGTTGGGATGGTTTGGTGATTGCTGTGAACAATTCTTCAGGGTCGACAAAGCTGAAATTTGATGATGTGGCCGGTCTAATTCTCAGCGAAGAATCTAGAAGGAAGGCATCAGGAGTTTCAGGGGATTCAGGGAATGCTCTAAACGTTGAAGGAAGAGGAAGATCGCAGAACAGAGGAGGCAATAAACACGGACGTTCTAAGTCGAGGAAAAAGTCTAAGGGACCAAAAGACAAAGACGGGCGTTGGCATTGCGGCAAGAAGAGACACATGAAACGTGATTGAAGGGCGCTTAAGAAACAAGATGGAAGCTCTCAAGGCGGGAACGATTCAGTGAATCTGTCTGAGGAGAGCGACACAGAGGCGTTGATCTTATCTCTTGATGCGAGGAATGAGTCATAGGTTATAGACTCGGGTGTTTCATTTCATGCCACTCCATGTAAGGAAGTTCTGTGTGATTGTGTGTCAGGGGACTTTGAGAGAGTCTACCGGGGTGATGATGAGCCGTGCAGTATTGTTGGAAAGGGGGACGTTCAGGTCAATCAGAAAGACGGAACGGTTTTGAAACTGAAGGATGTCAGACATGTACCGAGTTTGAGAAGGAATCTGATCTCAGTGGGGCAGTTAGCCGCCATCGATTATGTGACGACATTCACCAGTGATTCCTGAAAGATCACAAAAGGTACCTTGGTGATATCTCGAGGCAAAAAGGAAGGTGCTTTATACGTGACTTAAGGATCGTATAGTTCACTCGCAGTCGCATCAACTGGAGTGAATGGGTAGTTATGACATCAGAGGTTGGGACATATGAGTGAAAAATGGATGAAAGTGATATTGTCAAAAGGGAAGCTACCAGGGCTGAAGTCTCTTGACTTGGAATTCTATGAGGACTGCGTATATGGCAAGCAGAAGAGGGTAAGCTTCAAGAAGATAGGACGCGCTCCAAAGATGCATTTATTGGAGCTTGTACACACTGACGTGTGGGGATCGGCACAGGTATCATCTCTTGGTGGCTCACGTTATTTTGTTTCCTTTATTGATGATGCTAGTAGAAAACTGTGGGTTTATTTCTTAAGTATAAATCTGATGTATTTGATGCGTTTAAGAAGTGAAAAGTTATGGTAAAAAATGAGACAGGTAAAACAGTAAAGTGTCTCAGATCTGATAATGGGGGAGAGTATTGTGACAAGAGATTTGAGGAGTATTTTGCAACAAGTGGAATCAAACATCAGAAAACGATTCCAAGGACATCGCAGTAGAATGGTGTGGCTGAGCGCATTAACAGGACCACCCTTGAGCGCGCCAGGAGCATGAGGTTACATGCAGGGTTGCCCAAGACCTTTTGGGCAGATACTGTAAATACTACCGTATATCTTATCAATATAAGTCCCTCAACACCATTGGATGGTGGGCTACCAGAAGAAACATTGACTAGGAAAGAAGTGAACCTTACACATCTCAGAGTGTTCGGTTGCACTTCATATGTTCACATTAATGCAGAGCACAGAAACAAGCTAGATGCGAAGTCCAGGAGGTACACGTTTATAGGCTACGGGCAAGATGATTTTGGCTACAGGTTTTGGGATGCAGAAAATAGGAAAATCATCAGAAGCAAGGACGTAGTCTTCAATGAAAAAGTGATGCATAAGGACAGTGTGTAGGAAAATAAGGCCGAGAAAAAGGAATTCGTAGAGTTAGAAGAGTTATCGGACATGGGTGTTACAGCGGCACAGGATGATCGTGCATAGGAGCATTATGAGGCAGAGCCACAGACACCGGTTGTGAGGAGGTCTACTCGAGAGAGGAGACCCACGGTCCGATACTCACCCTCCTTACATTATCTACTGCTGACAGATAATGGTGAGCCAGAATGTTTTGAAGAGGCATTACAGTCAGATACACGGGTTAAGTGGGAGCAAGCCATGGATGAGGAGATGGATTCTCTTGAGTCTAATCATACATGGGAGCTAGTAACTCTACCCAAGGGTAAGAAAGACCTTCATAACAAGTGGGTTTACAGACTGAAGGAGGAGAATGGTGGTTCAAAACGGTACAAGGCGAGACTGGTTGTAAAAGGGTTTCAACAGAAGGCAAGTATCGATTTCACTGAAATATTTTCACCGGTAGTGAAAATGTCTACGATTCGCATGGTCTTGAGTATAGTGGCTATAGAGAACTTACATCTAGAGCAGCTAGATGTTAAGACAACCTTTCTTCATGGGGACCTTGAAGAAGAAATATATATGCATCAGCCGACATGATACGTGACACAAGGTAATGAGAACAAGGTGTGAAGACTAAAGAAAAGTCTATACGGCCTGAAGCAGGCCCCGAGGCAGTGGTACAAGAAGTTCGATAATTTCATGTCGAAAAATGGTTTTAGGAAATGTCATGTAGACCACTGTTGTTACTTGAAGAAGTTTGATACGTCATACATTATCCTTCTTCTATATGTTGATGATATGCTTGTTGCCGGTTTAAGCATGAAGGACATCTCAGATCTCAAAAGACAATTGTCTAGAGAATTTGCCATGAAGGATTTACGAGCTACAAAATAAATCCTAGGCATGAGGATAAAGTGTGACAGGAAAAATAAGAAATTGGTTTTATCACAGGCAGAGTACATAGCCAAGGTACTTGATCGATTCAATATGGGAGATGCTAAGTCGGTTAGCACTCCATTAGCCAACCACTTCAAGCTATCTAAGGAGCAAGGTGCAAAGACGCAGGAGGAATGGGACTACATGGCCAAAGTCCCATATGCGTCAGCGATTGAGAGTCTCATGTATGTTATGGTAAACACGAGGCCAGACATTGTTTAAGCAGTGGGAGTTGTTAGAAGGTTCATGAACAACTCCTGAAAGGAACATTGGAAAGCTGTGAAGTGGATCCTCAGATACCTGGTGGGTACTAAGGATGTAGGGCTGTGTTATGGTGGATCGAAAATCAAGCTACAAGGCTACGTGGATTCAGATTTGGCAGGAGATATCGACGGCAGAAGAAGCACTACAGGTTATGTCTTTGCTCTGAGTAGTGTTGCAGTCAATTGGGTCTCTCAGTTACAGAAGATAGTATCTATCAGTACGACAAAAGCAGAATATGTTGCGGCTACAGAAGCATGCAAGGGATGGTGGGATGCAAGGTTTTATGGAAGAGTTGGGTAAGAAGCAAGTAGATTGCAAGATGTACAGTGACAATCAGAGTACAATACACTTGGCTAAGAATTCAACCTTTCATTAAAGGACCAAGCATATTGCCATGAGATATCACTTCATACGTTCGTTACTAAAAGATGGATCGATTGTTCTGGAGAAGATTCATATAAGTGAGAATCCTGCAGATATGTTGACCAAAGCGGTCATAAGGGAGAAGCTGAAGCTCTGTTCAGCTTTGATTGGTCTTCAGGCTTGAAGACGGGGAGGTGGTGCACTCCGGATGAAGAAGACGAAGGTTTATGGTAATGTGTCTCCAAGTGGGAGATTGTTGAGAATATGGAACTACATTGGGCTGCCTTCGACCGGTCGTAGGATGGCTACGACCGGTCGTAGGGCCTGTTCAACCGGTCGTGGATCGGTTCGACTCAAAGTCCAGCGAGTTGTGATATTTTTTTTCGGGGGCCTAGGACTGGTCGTAAGAGAGCTAGGACTGGTCGTAGGAGAGCTAGGACCGGTCGTAGGGGAGCTAGGACCGGTCATAGGTTACGCAGATTGTTTCCGAAACTGATACGGATTGCGAATTTTGGTGTCGCCTTTCGCATGGGTGCAAAAGGGAAGTTACCTAAACTATAAATAGGGGTTCCTAAGGCTTTTCTAGGTAGATGAGAAAGAGGGAAAAGTAATTCTAAGGTGTGGGCTAAGGGATTTCTTTGTTCTTCCAAGGGAGAGGTTAGTATATTGCCTTGTAATATTTGTTTCTTCATAGTGGAAGTTTGCATCCGTGATTTTTTACCCTAGTTTGGGGTTTTTTCACGTATATCTTGTCTTGTGGTTTATTTGGATTGCTTTGATCTGTTTTTAGTTTATTTTTTCATCCGTTTATCGTTTGTGGGTGAGGCCTGAGATTAGATCTCGGCCCATTGCGTTGTTGGCGTGCTGCGCAACAGACCCTACCAATCATAGTGGGGCCCACCATTATTTATGTGTTTGAGATCCTCCAGCCCATCAGGGTATTAGCTTCAAAATGGGGCAGATCGACCTAAGGTTCAAGTGGACCGTACCACCTAGTCATATTCATTGATTGTGAGAATCAATGTTAGAGAGCTGATAAGACAGTCCATCACTTGAAATGCCAATGGTTAACATCCAGCAAGAGCAAGTTTGTAAGTTGGATCTTTAATATTGTTCAAGTAGAGTATCTATCGTACCACAGACCATTCAAGCCATTTGATGAGGGGCCTACTGAATGAATGGTTTTTCTTGGCTAAGACTTCACTCTTATTGTTTGCAGAAATCAAACGGCCGTGATCCAACTGCGTTGGGACCAACTACTTGAATGCTATTGATTACTTATGAGTGGGCCTCATGTACCTCTCATGCCATATGGAGGACTATTTTGGCAGGTCTGAATGGCTAGAAATTGCAGAGGAAATGCTTTTACAAGGTGATAAAAGAGTGTTATACAATGAGATGGGAAGAGAGGAACGTACGCTGTCTTCGATTTTGTAATAAGAGACTTAGGGTGCGTTTGGTTGCACCAAATATCATGAAATTTCATGAATAATCAGTCTAATTTGGGACATAAATTCATTATACTTTTTAAATTTTGGTACAACCAAACACACTCGTAGGCAAGAAATGAAGTCACGAAGGTTGATTTTCATCATTTGCCTATAAATACACTTCCAAAGACCCAAACCAAATCGTAACCAAATACCAAAACCACTCAAAGAAGGGGAAAGTTTAGAGAGAAAACACATGGCTAAGCATCTACTTTCGGTACTCTTAGTCCTCATGGCATGTCTCATCACAGTGAATTGCTACAAACCACTGAAATCATGCAATCCGAGTGGCTACCTACGTGGCAAGGCCCACAAGTGCAACACTCAGAATGACTCCGACTGCTGCAAGGCAGGCAAGATGTATCCTCAGTACCATTGCTCACCTCCCGTCACTAGCAATATCAGTGCGACCTGTCAATAAAGCAAAAACAATGAAGGCTTTAAGGAAAATGATTCTCCTTTGCTTTTCTGTGCATTTGATACAACCCTGAAGGGTTGAATATATAGAGTTTTATAACGATTATATAAGGTAAAATAATAAATACAAAATCTTCTATTTATACATCGTCTATCTATAGAATCGGCTATACAAGGCAAGGGATGTGACCTGTGTAACATCCCCATTCAAAATAATGTGGGTCATTGATAAGTAATAGTTTGCTAACTAAAAATGAGTGTCGTGCAAAAGTGAGGGACTTTGTGTAAATGTCGGCAATCTGATCATGGGAAGCAACATGTGGTAGTGAAATGAGCCGAGACTGAAACTTCTTGCGGATGAAGTGACAGTCAACTTCAATATGCTTTGTCCGTTCATGAAAAATCAGATTAGAGGCAATCTAACTGGCACTCAGATTACATAGAGTGTAGGATCTTGTAGATGAATGCTCAAGTTAGAAAGAAGTCCACGTAACCAGATAATCTCACTACAAGCTGCTGACATTGCTCTATATTCGGCTTCCGTGCTTGATTTGAAAATAGTGGCCTGCTTCTTATACTTCCAAGAGATGAGAGAAGTGTCAAGAAAAATACGGTAGCTAGTGGTAGATCGACGGGTGAGAGTACAACTGGCCCAGCCAACATCTAAATAAGCACGAAGATCCAGAGAGGCCGTGGAGGAGGAGAACAAAGATCAATTTAGAGTTCTACATAGGTACTGTAAGATACGCAATACTGCAGTCATATGAAGAGTTCGAGGAGAAGAAACAAATTAGCTGACAACTTGGACCGCGTAGGCAATATCACGACGAGTCATTGTTAAGTAAACCAGACTCCCAACCAAACGGCGGGATCTGCAAGGAGTTCACCATCGTCATGGCCATATTGAACGTTAAGTTCCAAGAGAGTCTGAACTGTCTTCTGATCCATTAAGGAGGCCAAGGCAAGAAGATCATTGGTATATTTATGTTGGCTGACTAAGATTTCACATACAGAACATGAAAAATCAAGTCTAAGAAAGTATGTTAGATGACCCAAGTCCGTCATCTTGAAGGATGACTTCAAAACTTCCTTTAATGCTGAGATGTCAGTATCATCGCTACCAGTCAGAAGTTGGTCATCGACATAAATGAGAACAATGACGATTCCCTGCTCAGAGGTGCGTAAGAATAAGGATGGATCTGACCACTTTGAATAAAGCCAGCTCTTATAACAAAATCATGAAAATGTTGGAACTATGCCCGAGGGGCATGTTTAAGGCTGTATAGAGCTTTCTTTGGGCAACAGAATTTATCGGCAGGGATTAAAGATCTAGGATAAGGTTTCAAATATGGTGTTTCTTGGAGGTCTCCATGAAGAAAAGCATTTTTCACGTCTATCTGAGTGAGTGGCCAAGAGCGAATTGATGATACTACTAGAAGAGTGCGAACAGTTTTCATCTTAGTCACATGAGTGAATGTCTCATCATAATCAATTTCGTGTTTCTGTTTGTATCCCTGAGCGACAAGCCGAGCTTTGTATCGATCCAATGATCCGTCAAACTCGAGCTTCATAGAATAAATCCATTTACTGCCAATCAATTGGTAGTCAGGAGGTCGAGTAACAATGTCCCACGTATCACTACAAGAAAAGGGGGCTTTAGCCTCGGTTCAAAACTGTGGCTAAAAAGGTTAAAAACTGAGGCTAAAGCCTTTAGCCTTAGTTTTGCCTCAGTTATACAAACTGAGGTTGAAACCTCCGTAGCCAAAGGCTTTAGCCTCAGTTTTAGCAACCGTGGCTAAAATGACTTTTATAGCCTCAGTTCCAACCGAGGCTAAAATGACTTTTATAGCCTCAGTTCTTCAAGTGAGGCTAAAAGAATCTTTTTAGCTTCAGTTTTCTCAAAATGAGGCTAAATCAAAAGTTTAGCCTCCATTGTTTCCAACAGAAACTAAATCCAAATTTAGCCTCAGTTGCCTCCAACCGAAGCTAAAACTATTTTTAACCTCAGTTCTCAACAACCGAGGCTAAATCCTTTAGCCACGGGAGTTGTAGTCTCAGTTTATGTAACTGAGGAAAAACCGAGACTAAAGATGGATTTAGCCTCTTTTGACATTAACCAAGGCTAAATTCGGTTTTTGACCTCATTTCTCTATCAACCAAAGCTAACAATATCATAATCAACAAACGATTGTACCTGTTCATATTTCACCCATTTAACATTCCTCAAGACAACAATTTTGCACAATATTAACGAAATAATTAATGGTCTATTTAATTTTTTCAAAACAAAATACAAATGCACATGTACTGCCACATAGCCTTTCACATGAACTGTTTCAGTAAGGTCCCCTTCTGGACCGATCAAATGTCTTCCTTTCCTAGCCACATCTCCTAGCAGATGTCTATAATACCAACCTCACTGGCCACGATCACGCGTCTACTATGTGGGATGTAAAAGTGACCGGGGCGCAATCCATTCCAGTCCAATGTCGCTCCAAGATAGCGGCCATCAATAAATGTATTTATACAATAAATATAAGTTCAAAATAATCATGTCACATGCAGATTCATTAAAGCATGAAGCAGTCCCAGCACAACCTTTACATGATATAAGTGTAGGTCCATCCCATCTGTCAACTCATTAGGTGGGTCACACACAACAGAAACAATTGGCAGCTTAAAAAAGATTGCTGGCCGCCGTGATTGGAAATACAAGATCTGCTTGATGAGAAGACAACCAAAACATTTTCATATTGGGGTAGACCTGATACACAGCTCAAGTGTCCCAGGCACATGCGGTTGCATGCAGACGTACACGGACCCAGAGAACATATCTAATGTAGCGAGTCTTTTGGAATGGAGGCATGTGCGACAATACACTACAAGAAAAATGACCTTTATCGGCGGCCAAAACCGCCCCTAAAAGTCCAAAAATCCGCTGGTGGACGAATTACCGTCGGGCACGTGCCACTAAAAGGGGGCGTCACTGTATCTTTTACCGGCGGTCGATTCCTTTTAGTGGCGTTTTTAACGGTCGCCACCAAAGTGAAAATTTAGCAGCGTTTACTAAACTTTAGCAGCGCTTCTGTGACTGCCGCTAAAAATATTAAAGCGCCGGTAGAAGGTATGAAAGCGCTGCTAAAGACTCCACGAAGCGCCGCTAAAATTGTACGAAGCGTCCGCAAAATTATACAAACGCCGCGATCTAACAAACGCCGGTAAAAAGACAGTAAACACATGTAAATTTTCTTAGAAACGCCGCTAAAGTTGCTACAAACGCCACAAAATATGCAACAAATGCTGCTAATAGATTAGAGATACGCCACGAAAATCTGTGAAAAACGCCGCTAAAAATGCCAATAATAGAAATTCTTCCTGATTCTTTACTAATCCTTTCACATAAATTCCTGTTAATTCTAACTAATCCTTTCCTATAATTGCTGTCCTACAATCAAATCTCCATCAATCTAACTATCAAATTTCTATCTGCATAACTATCAAAAACCTATAATTAAATGACATGAATTTGAACCAGGCCCTCTATTTATTGAAGACTTGAACCTTTATAAACAATTAAGGCCCATAATAAACAAGAAAATAAAAGGACAATCAGCTTCACAAGTCACCTCTATAGTTGGGAAAGTGCCACAGAAAAAAAAAAATTGTCATTGTATCAATTGAAACTTTTCTTCTCTTTTCTTTCTTTTTTCATTTCCATTTTTCTTAATGATTTGCCTTCAATTGGAATTTCAATCACATTAATAAATTGTTATTGTAACAAACTATATGGTGCTACAAGGCTTACAAGCACCACAATACAACCCCTACTCAATTGCTTGCTGGCAGGTATTGCAAATCATAAGCAACAAAGGAAATAAAAATTGGCCTTGTAAAAGAAAACCAGTAAGAAAAATACACCAAGTATGAAAAATTTTGGAAAGAAAAAGCAAATAAAAGTGATCACCTGATATTCTTGAAGTGGATTTCGTTGCTAGTCAGGCACGTACAAGAAGCATCCAAAACTTGAAGAAATAAGAAAACTCAACAGTCAGAATGTAGATGATAAATATGATTGATTCAGTTCATTTATATTTGTAAGATTCCATTCAAGACCTTGAAGAGGCTGTTAAGTTCTTTAATATGTTGCATCCATTGCTGATGGAGATTCTCTTTTTAGAAGGATATAATGTTGGCTTGAATGATTTTGACATTCCCAAGGCTGTTACTGAAGATATAAGAAGAAGATTCAGAACATATCACCTTTGCTGCTTCACTTGAGATCAAATTACAATGAACTTGTAGAGTTGCAAGTGGAAAGCTACCTGAAAACTGTAAAACTGCCTATCGTGATTTGTATTCTAAAGTTATCTACTTTGGGTAATTTGATAGATTCTAAAAATGATTCAACTATCAGTAAGGTTGTTCAACAACTTGGCTTTTTGGGCCTTCAGCTTTATGAACGAGGGAAGTTTTATTCAAGGCGTTTGGTTGAGGATATGAGTTTCCACTTCCAAAATAAGTATTCTGTTAATGGTGTTGACTATCCTTCTGAGACATTTGGGTTAGTTAAGAGCTCTTTTTTTCAAGGTACGACTCCCTATGAAGAGTTGGTCCATTCCATATCATCCAGGGAAGTGTTGATCCGTTCTTCCAGAGGACTTACTGAACCAAGAACTTTGTTTAAAATCTAATGGCCACACTTAGAGATGTCGTTATCTGTTATGATGGAACAGTGAGAAACCTCTGCAGCAATTCTATAATTCAATTTGAGTATGGACAGGTGGACGAAAATAGTCCTGGAAGTTCTCTTGCTGGTGAACCGGTTGGCGTATTAGCTGCTACTGTAGTATCAAATCCTGCATATAAAGTAGTTCTTGATTCTTCTTAGAGCAACAACAACTCTTCATGGGAATCGATGAAGGAAATACTTTTGTGCAAAGTTAACTTCAAGAATGATATTATTGATCGGAGAGTTATTCTATATTTGAATGAGTGCTTCTACGGGAAAATGCATTGCAAGGAGAATGCAACATATTTAGTTTAGAATCATTTGAAAAAAGTCACTTTAAAAGATGTTGCTTTTGACTTCTCCATAGAATACCAAAGGCATCGACAAATACCTAAAAGTTCAAAAGCAGATACAGGCCTTGTTGGCCACATTCACCTTGATAGGATGCACTTAAAAGGACTCGACCGGAGCATGGATGAGATCCTGCACTCTTGTCAAGATGTTATAAATTTCTTTAAGAGAAAGAAGCACGCTCTTTCACCTTTTTTTAAGAAGATTTATTTGTCTTCCTGCGAATGTTGCACACTTCAGCAACAATGTGATGAGAAGTGGTCTCAGCTGTCATGTCTGCAGTTCTTCTACAAAGATGGAAATGGTGGTCCGCAGGGTGAGTAAGGTGATACAATTGAGAAAACTTTGCAGATCATGGTTGAAGCTATTTGCCCAATTTTGTTGGGGACTGGTTAATGGTGACCCTCGAGTGCACAATGAGATTCACAATCTAGATGGTGTGTATAGCTGTAAATCAATCTGATATGTAAGGTGGATGAGTCACTACCAATTTTTAAATGGTGCCAAAAAAAAAAAAAAAAAAAACCAAATAGATGCAATAGCTCTATTGAATTTACCATTTTATCCTAGAAAGTGAATTGTCTATCAGTGTAAGGAGAGTAATAAATATGAATTCCCTTTCTATTTTCAAATCAGGTGGGGAAGGAAAATGATAAAAAAAAAAAAGAAAAGAAAAGTTGGGAGAGAAAAGTACAGAAAAAGGAGGGGAGTCTAACAACATAGAACATCTTCTACACAAGAAAGAAATGCAACCACAACAGTCTTTGAAAATTCTGATTCAAGCTAAATTGTTGGATGTAGCTCGATGAGGCTGTTACCTGGCTCTGGTTTCTGAACTCCACTGTTTCTCATTGTCTCTCTCACTCTTGTCACTTTGTTCCATTGGCTAGCACTTGTAAACATGTTCGCTAGAAGAACATAATCCCTACTTTGAAAGAAGCAAATCCAACCGTTTGTAGATCAAACTATGTATGAAGAAGTTGGACAAAGCAAAAACTTTCAAGGAAAGAAATCATAAAAGAAAACAAATACAAGAGAACTGTTGTAGTGTACAAACCTCAACTATTTGAGAGCTAATGTTGACTCTTCACATCTATATAAAGGATGGGAAAATTTTCAAGGAAATTGTCGATGATGGTGCTTAGAAATTTCTCATGTAGGTGTGTGGGATTGAAAGTCGATTGCAACCTGTAAGACGATATAAGTTCATATCCACCTCACTACAACAAAAATGGCCTTGTGGATAGAAATGAACAATCAACCAAACCATATACAAGAATTTCAGGACATGACAGTATATTCATATATATTTACAGATTTTAATGCATGGATTGTGACATCTTTGGAAGAATAATAGAAAGCTACTTTGTGTGTGCGTGCATTTGGAAATTCATGAGAACCTATTTGCCTCACCCATGAGAACGTGTTGATGTCGGCGATTTCATGGCGGCTTGTTAATCTTCTCTCTTTACCCTCCCCATATGCAGAAATGTCCATGCATAGGCCTTGCATGATAGCAAACACAGATTGCAATCAAGAAATCCATGTCTCAACATTCATGCTACTCTATTCTTATTGACCATAACATTTGAAATAGGGAAAATACATATGAAAGTACATAGATCAATTTCACTTACAACCAAACAGAGCGTAGGCCATGCCGACTATGTCAAGTGACCTGAAAATTAGTCAAGTGACTTAAAAATTAGTCGAGTGACCTGAAGATTAACGTTGTATGTAAAATAAAATGGAAGAAAATGACGCACCTCACCTTGATGCCCTTTTCCCTCCTCCTTTACCCGGGCTTGGGATCGGCAATGCAAGAAGTTGCATTGGCAGAGTTAAAAAAGGGCTTAAGCTCCATTTGGTTTGAGAAAAAATTATATTCATAAAGATTGATGTGATGACCAAATGGAGCCTAAGACATTTCTTTACCTTGAAATTCAATAACACCCATAAATTGTTTTGCAAGTTGCAACTCTTCTATATCTACTCATCTATTTTGAGCAGTTGATAAAAGGTGAAAAGATCCCTATTATAATTTTCCATTTGCAAGTCACAAACTCATATTTCTTATTAATTGTGACAAGAAAGCTGATACAAAGTTAGAAATGTTGAACATGTTTTTTCTAATTGGCATTGCAAAATAGTCAAAAAGTATCAGAACATAAATCTCTGCACATGGATATTTAACTGTCTCTCCTGCTCCTACATCCAAGTAATGAGTTACATATATATGTACACATGCACAAAAAGCAAGATTCGGATCCAGATTCCTAATGAAATTTTTTTAACACAAAGAACAAAAGTAGAAAACCACTGCAAGGCATCCAAGAATGAGTTCCTGAATTGAAGTAGGGAAAAAGGGATCACAGCTGCAAAAGGATTTTAAACATGATAGGAAGCATGCCTGATCAAAGGCAGGGAAAATGCAATCTGCAAACTGAATTTCCGCAATAACTCGATTCCCCTATCGTGGACAAAATTAAATAAATAATCCATAGTTAAAAAAAGAATGTTTGAAAGCTTTGAACCATTCACAAAATACCAGAGTTGCATTACAGGAACACAAAAAGCAAAACATGAAAGTATAACATTTAGAGGATGTGGGAGAATTAAAATTTCGATCTAACCTGATTACATGGACTGGACAAAGGGAAAACATAAATATCAGCTAGATCCAAAACTTCTGCAGCCCAAGAAGTTTTCAACTGTAAGTGTTTAATCCATAATGTATGGTTTACTTGAGCATTGGATCTGCTCATGTTTGGATGTATACACTAGAATGATATGGAAAATTGGATGGACGGTGTGGATGAAAAACATACATCAAAGTGGCACACATGTAGAAGACATCTCATATATGAAGCACACATGTATAAGACATCTTCATATTATACATCTCATATAATATACATGTGTGCTTGAAAAAAAATTTCAATGGTATAGAACAAAAGTCAGGCCAAAGATCAGCAGATTTACCACAATTTACAAAAGAAATGAATGGGTGGAAAAAGTTCAAGCAGTTTTATAAGCAGTCCAGGTTTTGATGATATTGCAGCCCACCTGATAAGAGTACAGGCCAAATTTCATGACCATGAGATCTAAATGATGGCTTCTACTTGATGTATAGCTTGGAATTCATGTCCATAACCCACATTGGCACATGAGGTGGCTCTTACAAGCATATGGGCTTAGGCCTATTAAGAAAATCTTTGATATGAAACCAAAGTGTGAAGCTTGATGTGCAATCAGTAAAAGCTGTACAATGTGTACAAGTAATTCAAGATGGATAATCCAACTTGTGCCCCAAAATCAGATGAATTAAGATACATAAATTACACTTACGATAAAAATCACAAGTTTTTATTGAAGTTTGGATGGGACTGATATTGAAGTCCCCATCTATTGACTGATCCATACATATCTTCAATGATAAAAATCACAAGTTTTTACTCTTGTTAATTGATTCTATTCTTCAGACTCTTTCCTGTTTCCAACATAGCCATGATAAAAAATCAAGATATAAAAGGGTTTAAATATGATTTTTAATTTTTAATTATTTTCATTCTTTCTCCAATATTGAAAGAAAATCAAATAAAAAAGTTTCAATTATTCAAATGACCTAGTCTTAATTATTTTGATTCTTTCCTAAATATTGAAAAAAAAAAAAGAAGTAAAAAAGTTATAATATTTCAAATGCCCAAGTTACTAGTTAAAAGTGACTATTAAGTTACTAAGATTTTTATTAAGATTTTTTTTTAAAAAAAAAGAAGAATGCGAAATTTTCATTTATTCCACTATCACCAGATATCATATGGTTAGTAAAGTGAATGACATTAAAAAAAGTACTAGATTTGCACATGAATCATAAAATTTGCCAATAATTCATCCCAATAAAATATTAATTAATTTATTTGGAGTCGTTAATTAATTCATTGTAAAATTGATTGATTGCCTTCTATTCCAATAAAACAAACATATGTCTACACCAAATTGCCTACACTGTTTTGGATCTTGTCCCAGAAAACAGACCATTTTACACATCACGTAAAATCTGATAATTCCATCAAATTGGCTACACTGTTTTGGATCTTGTCCCAGAAAACAGACCATTTTACACATCAGGTGGGACATAACATGCAAAATAGGTGGATGGCTAGAAAGTAAAATAAAATTTAACCGTGGCCAACTAGAGGGGTGAAACAGCCTGATTTTTAGAACAAACATGAAAACAGTGTTGCAAACCAGATCAAAAGCTTGGATCAGTCAAATGAGTTTCAAATTAATCTGCAAAAATATTCACGGAGTATCTTTTAGCAAACAACTTTTGGCTCATGTCCTAACATTAGCTAGTGCAATGGATGGGCAGAGTGGGTATAAAACATGACCTACCGAACATCAAGTACGAAGTTTCAGGTTTTTGAACTAGGGACCTACACCATCCTTCTGAGAGGCCACCATGAGGATAGACCATAGCAGTCCATAATCAAACAACAAGAATCATAAATAGATTACCTGACATGTCTTATTTTCTATATTCATCCTCTTTAACCCTTTCTTGTTGCATTTCTCCAAAGAGATATATAGCTCCACAAGCATGCCCCTCCACGTGCATCGACAAGTGCCACCTTCCCATGTTAATTAGACATCCAAATCGTGTATCAGGTGGGAACTACCTGGCAGCAGATAATTTGGCTAAAAAATCAGGTTGTTTAATCATAGGACACATGTAAGAAAACAAATGGACAATCTTAAAAAACTTGCAAGCTCTCTCTACACCATCCTTCTTTTTTTTTTTGTACATGTGGCATACCTGAGAGTCAAACAAACTGATTTTTTGGTCATAATGCAAAAGGACAAGTGAAAACTACCAGGAATTTCACATAGTTCCTTTGCAGTACAAGTTGCCTGTACTTGTCCAACCTGAAAACAACCAAACAGAGGTGCAAGAAAATCAGCAGACCTGCTTCAAAATGGTGAAATAATTTGAGAAATGGAATTTTGGCCCAAACCTGCATTAAACCTAAAATCTCTACATCTTATCCAACTTTAATAGTCCCTTGTTCAACACGGCCTGTGACAACAGTTCCACGTCCTTGTAAAAATTGAAAAGCAAACCATCAAAAACTGAAGTGGTAACTACCCATTAAGCCTCTTGGTTCAAGCCAAATTCTTGGATAGCTAGATATGCTAGTAGACGCTGGTATGCATGTATAGGTATGCTTAGAGACATAGTAAGGAAATTACGTGATTTTAAATTTACAATAATCCATAATCTCAGATGATGAAGCCTCATCCCAATTAATTAGGGTTGGCTACATGAATCCTGTTCCACCATTCCACTCAATCAAGGGCCACCCATAGTCTCAAACGACATGATTTTGAATTGACAGACATGTCATCTGCAGAACTGTTATAATGAAATAATTTTACATGGAGAGCTACTTTCTACGGTGTTTTACAACAGCAATATGGCAATTATCTTGTAACTTTCAATGAAATGTCTATTTGTGGGGCACAATTTAACTAAGTTTTGCTTTCACCACGTTAAGGTGTGTGATTTGGGTGGTCTGGATTGGATTACATGTATGGTACTGCTTCTACAGTGGAACAAATCAAGGAAAGGGTCCACCAATGCTTACGTCATCCCTGTGACGTGAGTCCTAATGTGCGTCTCATTCTCATCATACAGCTTGGCCAGACCAAAATCTGAAATTTTTGGATTGAGATCTGCATCGATCAGAATATTACTGGCCTTAACATCCCTGTGTATGATATGGGGTCTCGACTCCTCGTGAAGATAAGTCAGACCTCTTGTTGTCCCCAAGCAAATATTATAGCGGATCGGCCAACTAAGATGCAAATTGCTCCTTCCTGCAAGGCAATGTCAGTCATTTACAGAAAGACAAGAACATGTTTCACATCATTTCTTGTTTGTGCAACCTGGTCACAAACACGTATAGGTGTTGGACTATGGTTGCATGAGGACACTAAGGGGCAACAAATTCAGGTGTGCGAGCGTGGAAGCACATACCTCAAAATGTTACCAAGTATCAACTACTAGGAAATTAGAGCAGGAGTGTGCATACAAAGCATGACTCGGAACAGGAGTGGCACCTATTTAGAAAGATTGTGCAACCAAGTGTTGGATATTAACACATGGTAACAAACATGGGGACCAAGAAAAATCCAACACACCAAGACATTTGTATGAATGCATAATCATCATTATCATCATCTAAGCCTTATCCCAACCAATTGGGTTGGCTACATGAATCATGTTCCAACATTCCACTCTATCAAGGGCCTTGCACATTTCTCACTGAACCCGGGTTCCAATTGAGTGTGCCGCTTTCAGAGAACTCCCCAACTTGAATACATAATGATATTGACTGTTACATAGATATTACTATGTATATGCATAAGACAAAGACACACATGTACATAACTAAAAACACACTAGGACCTGGGAAACAACTATACAAATAACACTAAAACACAGGAAGAAAAGGAAAACTAAGGTTTTTCCAAATAGAAATGTTGATGGGTGTCTGACATGCATCTAACATGGATGCTGGACAACATGCCCATAGATTCCATTGATTGATATAGAAGAAAGGAAACATGAATGAAAAATTGTCCATTATTACAACGAATTCTCTAGAAGTAAAGAGCACATGTCAGATTTGTTCAGATTACAACATGAATACACAATACCTAATCTTTTAGTTCAATTCTATTTAAATTCCATGATATATAAACGCACCATAAAAATTTCCCACCACATTTCCGTGCACATAGTTTCATTTGGACTCAGTGGCATCCATATCACCTATTTGGACCATCCATTAGGTCTAGTGCACTCTTCATAAGCTACCTTGAAAAATACATACTGGTCAGATGATCCAAACAGCCAGTTAGTGGCATACAAAATAGATGTACAAGATTGTTCATAAAAGATAGGCCTAGTCACGGATGTATAGAGCCATCTGATTGCTGTCAATTTTTTTTCCCAGTAACACAATGAGGGGACTGGACCTAATGGCTGGTTCAGGTAGGTGATATGAATGCCAAAAAGTCCAAATGCAACCATTATATTCCAAAAGTAACATTATACATTACAGGAACATTCCTTGCACTTGACCGATCTGTAAAGAGAGAGATAAACGCTTGATCTTTGCCCCCTTTCTCTCTCTTGAAAGAAACCAAAACGAACAAAACTAACATAGTAATAAAACAGAGAGAGGGAGAGAGATTAGCTGTATGCTTTTGGATTAGGCAGCAGATACAAAACCACATGAGAGAGCCATCAGCAGCACAGCTGCCTCTTCTTCCTCTACCAGCTTCCTCTTTCTCTGCATCTGCAACAACTTTTTTTTTTACAAGAAATCCATATATAGTAATATTAGAATGTCTCATATATGCAAACAGAAGCATCTACGGCATCTTATTCCTATTCACAGCTCTATTGAAAAACTCTAAAATCCAGATCTCCCTCCTACAGAGAAAACGAAGGATCTTTTGCAGAATCTACAACGAAAATTACAGAAAAATCCTCCGACTCCTCAAAGAAATACAATCCAAACACAAGCTGTAAAAAATCTAGAACAAACACATATAAATATATGTAACTGCCATAGATATCAGCATCGGATCCTTCAATGGAAGAACAATCTCAGAAAGAATGCAGCAAGAGAGATGAGAATCGAGGCCGGAGTGGAGGGACGTTGGAGAGAGAGAGAGACTTTCGGGATTTGGGGATGGGGCGATTTGGGAGAGAAGAGGGAAGAAGGGATTTTGGGAGAGAAGAGGGAAGAAGGGTTTTTGGGAGAGAAATATTGGCGCGTACGATTCGGAAATGGCGATTTGGAAGAAGAGGAAAAAAAGGGTTTGGAGAGAAATAAGGCGGGCGCGATTTGGGGATGAAATTCGGGAGGGGAAAAGACCTTTATTTATTTATTTTTAATTCCAGCGGTGGTGGCTTATCCGTACACAGGCGGCCACATAAAAACGCCGCACATTTTGTTTGTACACGGGCGTTTCGTTCGGGGGGCCAGTGAGAATCCGCCGCTGATACGGATATTTCCTGTAGTGATAAAACACAAATTAGAACAATCAAGCCTGAAAAATGGCTCTAATACGGAATTATTCAGATGCAGTTAAAGCCATTCTCTTAAATCTTAATACAGGCTGCCAACAGATTGTTGTACAAGGAAAGATAGAAGCCTCACCAAGCAATTTTTTTACACCAATTGGCATATGATCGTGGAATCGGATTCGTGGCTCACTCGCAAAAGAGGCTGCACATGAATGGTAAAAGGAAGCAAGAAGCTTAAGTGAGTATATTTAGTTATTTACCACCAAAAAAAAAGTGGATGGAGATTGTATGAATGGGATGGACATGGATTGTGTCCCACCCCCATCTGTCCAGAGCTTGGGACAAGCTGGAGCTTTGAGGGTCACCATGATATATGAGTGCATTCATATTTAAATCCATGTGCACATAGACGCAATCACAAGCATGCACATGTATTTGTGCGCGCGCATGGCAGCAGAGAGACAGAACTTGGCCTATGCCCACCGACACACATCTATACAAAATGCTTTGTAGGCATAAGGTCACCTGAATCAGAAGAGCTGGCATCCACGATGGGTAGAAGCTCTTCATCTCATTCTTTGACAAGCCCAGATCCTTGCATTTTAGAAGACCCTCATGTGCCTTCATCCTGAATGAAGTGAGGCAAAAGAATTGAAATCCCAGTTCTGTCAAGCAAGCTAAGGTGAGAGTAATTACACTCAAGTAATATATTACGTATTCCATAACGTACCAATTTACATTTCCTCGAAGTGTGTTGATCTCCCAATTGTGGCCCAAAATCCGCATGGGTTGAGCACGATCCCAGCTCAGAAAAGTGTTTGTTGAGAACCGAGAATGGACCTACAAGGAAATCAGATAACCACGGCATAAGGTCCAAGTTCCATTATATTTCCCTTCACAAAAATGAAAATTTCTCTGAGAAATAAAAAACAAGTTTGTGTTCAGGGAACTCTAAAAAACAGAATTCATATAGGTTTGGTGTTCCAAGACAAAGCATCACTGAAACCCAAAGCTGCATTGACCTTGTAAAATGTCTCATCCATATTTAAATTGGGAAACCATCCTCAGATAAGAGAATGACCGTGTCTTTGATTAGAATCACTATGTGATTTGTCTAATCATCTGGGATCCTATATCCTCTTGCACTTATAGTAGGAGATTTGTTTTGAAGAAATTAAATTCAACGACTCAGTAGATACAAATCATTCCACATCCGGGATGTGATTTCGTCTCTTCCTGTTGCCCACGCACCTCTCTCATGCTGGGTGACATTCACCAGGATCTGACCTTCGTCCATCCTTAGATATCTCTACTGGTGATGGAGATACTATTGGGACCACATCTCTTAAGGTGTCCATCCAACACAAAGTCATAAAAACTTCCCACTAGCAAGCAGGCGATGAAAGAGACAGGTTTCATCACTACCTAGAATGTGTAATAGTTGCCTACACCAATCCATTGGGACGTAATGCAGTACCACGGTAACAATGGTTGGTGTGTCAATTCATCAATTTCATCTAGGCTCAAATCATGGAGCATCAACCAAAACATTGGGCCTGTTATTTGCTCTAAGATAGAATGGTGCCCATTATTTGCTCAGTTCATATAATCAAGTTGCTTTGTTGGTAAGGTTTTTTTTTTTTTTTTTTCCACCATAGCTTTTCACTCTAAAAAAGTAGCCCGAGTAACCTAAAACTCAATTAGTCTAACAAGTTAGTGCATACCATGGGCGAGTTAAAGAGGAAACCAGACGAGTCTTGTAACAAAACTCAGGCAAGGCCTTTGTTTATATTAGAGGTGGTGGGTTCAAACCCCTACTTATCAAACCTCTTCACTCCATAAAACTCAGCCAAGTAACACAAAAATCAAGAAGTCCATGGAATTAGTGCAAAACTCGGGCAAGTTTCGAGAAATCTAACCAGTTTTGTAACAACCTGACTCATATAGGAAGTTGGCAGATTTTCATGCTGATCTCAGTTGACATTGTCAAGTTCTAAATTGACTTGCCAAGTTTCTGAAAAATGCGTTACACATAAGGAAAAATGATCAGAATAAAGTGAAAATAAATCTATTGTAGGAGTAATTGTGCAATTACTTTCTTATAGACAATTCAATTGTAATATTTTCTGCCTAGTTTTTTTTCTTTCCTCTTTTCCTTCACCTTCTAGTTTCGGATTCCATTTTCATAAATGTATGAAACTATTGCACAGGGAAATGGCAGATGCTGTCGTCAGTATTCTCCTAGATGATTTGGTGTCATTACTTGAAAGCGAAGGCCGACAACTACTTGAATTTGATGACTGGTTTGAAGAAACAAAGGAGCTAAAGTATATGCAGAGCTATCTCAAGGATGCTGATCAGGTGAAGATAAAAGAGAGGAATGAGACTTTCAAGATGATAATGAGAGACTTAAGAGAGCTGGTATATGATGCTGAGGATGTAATAGCAGATTGTCATCTTCTATTCCATAAAAAAGACCATGGGTGTGCACCCAATTTGATCAATCCGTTTGACTATGATCATCCACATTGAGGCTGCTGGAAAAGCTGTCTGGATCTCGTCATGTTTCCACCTGTCTCATAGAGGTGCATGTGACAATCATGCATGATATAAGAATTCCTTGGACCTAGATTCAATTGAAAGCAATTACAAGTTGGCAAGTGAATTGTTATTGCATCATGCATGAACATGATTGAACTATGTCAAAAACATTAATGTACTTTAGTTTGATGTGTGTTAAGGATGCAGATGAAAAAATACAGGATCAAAGAATAACTGCCCTGAAGAGGGAGGTGAAACTTCATTTTCTTTTCTTAAGCTAGAAAAACATATGATTGTAATCTCAATTGGCTACATTTTTATAACATTCTCAAACCAGATCTCCTATTCGTTCAAACAGACAAGGCAAATAATTTGATACTGGATGTGGCTGATTGGTTTAACTTCTATTGATTGGTCAATGCAGGGGGCGGTTGGAACTTGTTTGATTGATTGCAACTCTCATTGACTCATGTGACTTCTATCATGCTATGTGTGTGTGTATAAAATGAACAAAATATATGTTTCTTTTGGAACATGATCTGAGATGGGTCCTACTATATGGACAATCTCAATCGATGGTCTTGGTTGACACATGCTCATGAACAATGAAAATACAGTAGAGGGATAGCGCTACCACATTCTGGTTCTAATGGCTCTACTTTCCTTTCGTAGTGGTATGCCCACAAGGACTTCCCCACTTTATGTATGGTACAGATGAGTGATCCATCTGATGGTTCCACTGCATTCCTGACCATAACAAAAAGAAAAATAAAAAAATAATAATAAATGATTTCGAAAAGCAGAGCAATGGCTTACATGCCCTACTTGTCGCCGTCTCTTCTAGTTGGTCACCATCTCTGGAGTGTTCAAATTCGAGAAACGATCGAGGTGGCTAAGTGTATAGAAACCATCACATGCACATAGATGCATTTGGTATCCAGGTCACCATATCTAGCTAATTGGTATTTTCTTTACTTTGAGTTTCATCCAACTGTTTTCTTTGTGAAGGAACATCGGTAGGGGAGATTACTGCTGCATGACTTGAAGAAAGGAGATTTCTATCATCTAGAGGCAACCCCAAATTTCTTGCATTTATCATCAAGGTCTTGTCATCCAACACTGTGTACAGTTCATCATGTGCTTCCTCGCTTTTAATTTCCTGTCTCCATTAAATCTGTGGATTCTAGTTCCTTTTTATGTTATATTTGTACCCAATAAACCTTTGGAATTTGTACTTTCTATATCTAGTGACAAACTCTGTTTTACTGTTGGATATAATGAATGATGTTAGTAGATTTTTATTGGGAAAGCTTGGAGCATTTCATTAATGATGTTAGCAGATTTGCATGGTATTTTTCCTTGGTGTGCACTTAGTTTTTTTTTTTTTTTTTTCAAATATTTAAATTGAACATTGAGAATGTTCTAGTGCATAATCAAAAGCATTCAAACTAATTGTACATGATGGGGATAGTCTGCTCCGTGAAAACACTCTCACATAAAGGAAGAGTTCTCAAGTAGAATAAAAACAGGGAAGTGGCATTGGCTCCTTATGTTTTCTAAGCATTCTTTCCTCTTCCTTTGGTCGAAGTTTTTGGTTCCAATGTACACCAGCCTATATTGGTCATTGGTCAAAACCGATGGCCCATTACATCAGACGACACATGGGAAAATCAAAGATAAATATCTAAAATCTAAATACAAAAACTTAAATTACAACTTAAATCAGCAAGAATAGAAATAAAATCCAATGAAATCTCTAAGAATAAAGAGACATAAGTTGGATCAAGATCAAAACAGATCAAGCATCAGAAATCAAGAAAAAATTACAAAAACCAAACCCTAAGTGGAAAATTTTGGATAAATAAGAGTGGGAAGCTGACCTGATTGAAAGTTAAAACCCTTCCTCTTTCCTCAAATAATGCCAACTGTAAATCTGAGTAACTTCTTCAAATGAATAATCAAACTGAGAAAAAAAAAATCGAAAAGGAAGGCAATATGCATCATCAGCTCAAAACAAAAATAAAAAAGCAAAGCTCCAAACAATGAGATCCAAAAGGAAACAGATCTATCAGCAAGAGTCGGATCAAAATCCAACGAAATCTCTCAGAATTGAGAGACATAAGCTAGATTCATATTACAATAGATTAAGCACTAAAAATTGAGAAAAAAAAAAAAACCATAAGTGGAGAAAAATTGGAAAAAAGCTCATTGTCTTTTGAGGATCTGATGATCGGAGAGAGAGAGAGAGAGAGAGAGAGAGAGAGAGAGAGAGAGAGAGAGAGACGGTCGATCTGACGAAGACGAGAGATATTGGAGAAGACAGAGAGAAGAGCTAGGGTTCGATTCGGTGAGGAGCTGATATCGGTGTATATGCCCCTTGTTTATCTAGCCTGCACGGAAATCGGCAATGGAGGAGCAGATTTCGCAGCAGAGAACATGGTTTTACTCTTAGATCGAATACCAAACCCTAATCGCTGATATTGCAATGCAGAAACTGCTCAAATCCAGTAAATGAGCTAGAAACGACAGGATTTTCCACTTCCTGAGAAAGATTTCAGTGAAATCAGCCAAAAAAAAAACACTCCTCAGATCGAACCAAAAAACGCGGAAATTGGATTTTGAACAGCCAAATGGGGAAAACACACGAAATGAAGATTTCTGCCCCGATTTCTATTTTTCGATAGGATTTCAGTAGAAAAAAAGAGAGAACGAGTACCTGAAATCCACGAAGAGATTGCTGGTGTAAAGGATCGATTTGCAGAAGTTAAATGCGATTTTGATCTGTTTTCCTTTCGAAGCTGGGATTTTGAGAGAGCTCTGCTTCGAGCTTCAAAGTTCCAAAATGAATAAAAGCCATGAGAAGATATATTGCATCCGTAAGAAAGGAATATGATATATTCATCTCTCTATGGTACACGTGGCAGGCAATGCATCCCTTTACTGTACACGTGGCAGGCAATGCGGAAATCAAGTTTGTTCATTTGTAGGGCCGAAAATGAGATTTGGATCTATTTCATTTTTGGCTTCTTGCACTAAAATTAATTCTTAATTTTACCAATTTTACAAAAATTCTCAAAATTTTTTTAAAAAAAAAATCAAGATTCTTATTTTTTCTTATTCTAAATTTTTTCAAGATTATAAATTTGTTGAAATTTTTCAAAAAAATCTAAAATTCTTAGTTTTTTCAAAATTATAAAAAATAAAATAAAATCAATTCTTAATAGTTTTAGAAATTCTTAATTTTTTTAGATTTTTCAATTATTTGAAATTTCTCAATTTTTAAAAAATCTTCAATTTTTTTTTCAAGATTCTCAAATTCAAAATTCTTATTTTTTTTCAAAAATTTCAAAAAATTTCAAAATTCTTAAAATTTTAAAAATTCTTAATTAAAAAAAAAATCATACTTTTTCATAATTATCCATTTTTTATTCTTAATTTTTTTTAAAAAACAATTCTTAATTTTTAAAAGTTCATAAATTTTTTTAAAAAATTCTTAATTCTTAGAAAATTCAAAATTCAAATCTTTTTCAAAACTCTCAAAATTTTTTTTTCAAAACTTTCAATTTTTTCACAATTGTCAAAAATTTTAAAAATTATTAATTCATTCAAGATTCTCAATTTTTTTCAATATTCTTAAATGTAGGCTTTTAGCATCGGTTCCTATGCAACTGAGGTTAAAATGTAGACTTTTGGCCTCGGTTCTATGCAACTGAAGTTTAAAAGTAGAGTTTTGGCCTCAGTTTGTATGTAATTGAGGCTAGAAGGTAGACTTTTCGCGTCGGTTCCTATGTAACTGAGGCTAAAAAGTAGACTTTTTGCCTTGGTTCCTATGCAACTGAGGCTAAAAGGTAGACTTTTCGCATCGGTTCCTATGCAACTGAGGCTAAACGGTAGACTTTTCGCATCGGTTCCTATGCAAATGAGGCTAAAAAGGTAGACTTTTCGCCTCGGTTCCGATGCAACTAAGGCTAAAAGGTAAACTTTTCGTCTCGGTTCCTATGCAACTGAGGCTAAAAGCAGACTTTCGCCTCAGTTCCTTTGTAACTGAGGCTAAAATGTAGACTTTTCACCTCGGTTCCTATGCAACTGAGGCTAAAAGGTAGACTTTCGCCTCAGTTCCTATGCAACTGAGGCTAAAAGGTATACTTTTTGCCTCAGTTCCTGTACAACTGAGGCTAAAATGTAGACTTTTTGCCTCGGTTCCTGTGCAACTGAGGCTAAAAGGTAGACTTTCGCCTCGGTTCCTATGTAACTGAGGCTAAAAGGTAGACCTTTTACCTCGGTTCCTATGCAACTAAGGCTAAAAGGTAGACTTTTCACCTCGGTTTCTATGCAACTGAGGCAGAAAGGTAGACTTTTTGCCTCGGTTCCTGTGCAATTGAGGCTAAAATGTAGACTTTTCGCCTCGGTTCCTATGCAACTGAGGCTAAAAGGTAGACCTTTTGATTTGGTTCCTATGCAACTGAGGCTAAAAGGTAGACTTTTTGCCTCGGTTCGTATGCAACTGAGGCTAAAAGGTAGACTTTTCGCCTCGGTTCCTATGCAACTGAGGCTAAAAGGTAAACTTTTTGCCTCGGTTCCTACACAACTGAGGCGAAAGATGAACTTTTAGCCTCAGTTACTTAGCAACCGAGGCTAAAAGACACATTTAGCCTCCATTTTTTCAACTGAGGCTAAAAAATTGTGGCTAAAGGCCTATTTTCTTGTAGTGTATGGTTATCATACAATGCTGCAAATTCTTCTGCTATAGTCTTCTTTTAACAATCATGACTGACTGTCTGATGGTATGAAGTAGGAATAGATACAGTATCCAGGGTAGTATTCAGGGCAAACATAGATGTTGAGGGTCAAATATTACATATCAGACCCTAGTTATTTCTTGGATTTACGTATAAGATACCGTTTAATGGGCCGTTTTAATCGTGTTTGTGATGCAAGGTGTATTTACAAGCCTGGACTGAAATAGGTACTAAAAGCATGAATTTGACGTTCTGATGACACCAAAGGCAAGGGATCGACTCCTGGGGACCAAGATCAACGCCAGGGATCAACAAAAATTAAAGAACTGAAGCTCAAATGGCCTAAAACTCATCAAGAATGCAAGATCACATGTTTCCTACCATCTGTTCGGTTCGAAACTTTATACGTGGCCTGAGGACAAGAAATTAACCGTACAAGTCAATTTTCAGCCATTGGATCCCTCTGGAAGTGACCCAATGGACAAATCAGCCTATAAATCAGTGAATTGGGGCCCACCTGCTATTTGGATATGCTTTAACTTTGGTTCACACGGTTAAATTGATATGGTGAAAAGGATGGATGGAACGGATTTTACATATACATCAAGGTGGGATCCACCTTACATGAATGGAGTGCACAGTGACTGTGCACTCGCAAAGCGCTAAACCAGAAGCACGGTCAACAAAGCTCTTGACCGAGCTTTCCTATTTCTTAAAGGATTTTGAATCCTTCTCCCGCCTGCAAAAGCTCAAACAGAGCATGTGGAGGAGTTTCTATGGGCCACCACCGTGCGTCAAAGATGTGATCCAGACCGTCCATTCGTTCCCTGAGGTGGCCACAATCCATGCCTAGGTGGCAGTTTTTCAATTGGCAGCGAAGATCTGGTTTTAATCGTTCAAACGAAAGATGAACGGCTAGAGAAAAATTCAGTGGGCAACATCAAGGGCGATCCAAATATATGCTTTCCTAACCGAAATTTCGATGTGGTTTCAATGGACGGAGTAGATTTCCTCACCGACGCTGATAATGGGCACCACCACCATCACAGCGCAAGATTAGCGCAGAGGCCCTGCGTCTGTGAAAGCCAGACGTTGTGGCCGGCTGTGTGATCAAGAACGGTACCGGATGCGTTATCCACACCGATCAGAAGATGCGAAAGGTGGGTCCAACCCCATCTATGAAACCAAACTCCAATAACAGGTTGTACAACCTTCCCGAAAATTCACCACACGCTGCTAGTTTTGCATTTTCAGCTGCGTAAAACAGGGAGTGCGTAATGCTTTACGCACTGCACCAACTCCAGCTGTCCAGACCATCTCACGCAGACTTCCACCAACTGCCTACAGTCTCTATAAAAGGAGGAGAGCAAGAGCTTGGAGGGGGAGGCAGCCGGTGGTGGACTTGAAGCAGACGTGAGGGAGAGAGTATATTTTTTTTTTAGTTTTTTTCTTTCTTTCCTTTTTGTCTTTCTTTCTTTAGAGCTTAGCCACATCATGTGTTGCTAAACCTCTTAGCTAGGGCTAAGAGGTGAAGCTTGTAGCATGATGGGAGAACCCTGTGCTTGTGCCTTTTGTTTAAACTGAATTAATATTAATCTTAGTTGAGTTTATGGAATATTTTTAGTCTTTAATGGTCTGTTGTGACTGAAATTACAATGGGTCTGTAATGCCTTTGAATATTTCCTTTCCTCCTATGTTTATAACGTCAGGATGTTCCGTTGTTCACCATAGTCTCCTGGGCATGGTTGGATGTCGGTACCCTTCCTAACCTTCATACATGTGATTGGTTGGTAATTAGTTTAATTTTGTTGTTTGCCATAGTCTCTTGGTCATGGTTTGGTGATGGAATCCATTCTAATTCATATACCTTTCATCTCTTTGAAAACTAGATCAACGACAGTTCAGTAAATTCCATGATTCTTGAAGCAGGCATAAGATCTCTCTGATCTCTACAAGTGGATCCTCTGAATCCCTAGTTTCTCACCTCTGATTTCTCCTAAGTTTTAGATTAATATTTCATAATCATTCTTCAAATTATAACTTAATTTAGATTTCATCTCATTCTAGTTCTAGTTCTGGTTAGTTTTAGATAACGTACAGGTTTTAGTCCCTTGGGATTCGACCTCGGTCTTACCGAGTTATTACTACATCACAACCCTGCACTTGGGGAGTGATCAATAGAGTATATCAAACAATTAGGCTGTCAATGTTCACGAGGGGAACGACGTACCAAGATAGGATCTGGATCGGTTACATGTACAATATTAAGAGTAGTAGGTGATGGATCTATACGTGATAGTTGGGAATAAACCTGCAATAGACAAGGAGGTGTACTCGACGTAACTGGAATGTCAGGAAAAATAGTAAGACCATGAGAGACTAGTGTGGGTGGAGGAGGAAAAGAAGAATGGAAGGCAATATGCTCAAGAAAAACAACATGTCGTGATACCCGTACATGACGAGAGACCGGGTCATAGTAATGAAAACCCTTCTGAGTTTCTCCAAATCCCAAGTACATACATTTTACTTATTTTAGGAAAAGTTTGTTACGTTCACATGATGTCAGATGAACATAACATACACAGCCAAAAATACGAAATGTAGAATATGTAGGAATAGAACCGGTGAGAACAAAGTAGGGAGATTTACTATTCAAGACTGTGGTTGACAACCGATTAATCAAGTAGACTGAATGCATCATAGCTTCCGCACAGAAGGAACGATGAACACTCATAGCTTGCATTAAGGTATTGGCAGTTTCAACAATATGACGATTTTTTTGTTCAACCACCCCATTCCGTTGTGGAGTATCCGAACAGGTGGTCTAATGAGTAATCCCATGACCCTGAAGATATGTACGGAAATTTGTGGAGAGATACTCTCCCCCTGAGTTAGAACGGAGAGTTTGAATTTTTACTCGAAATTGAGTGTCCACCATAGAATGAAATATTTTAAATTTTTTAAACACCTATGACATAAAGTGTAAAAAATAAATCCTGGTGTAATGGGTGAAATCATCTATGAATATAACATGATATCGTAGTCCAGAGAGAGACATTATTGGGGAAGGACCCCAGACATCCGTATGCACTAATTCAAACATAGATGGTGATTTTGTAGTACTTAGAGGAAAGAGAATACACTTAATTTTTAAAAGGCAACAGGAAGAAAAAGAATAATCCAAATCACTTTTATTAAGATAAATATTCCCTAACATGACAGAAGAAAAGAGGTGAATCAAACGATCAAAATGTGGATGACCCAGGCGAAAGTGCCAAAGTTTCTACACTTTATTTGCTGAACAAATATCCGAGGAAGAGGGAGAGAAGAAACAACGAGCTGGAGTAACGGATGGGTGAAAGTCCAGCACGTACAAATATTCATGCCGCCTACCCTTCTCAAATACCTTCCCCGTTGCCAGATCCTGCACAAAATAACAATTTTGAAGAAAGATGACCAAACAGTTATTGGATGTAAGTTGACCAATAGAAATTAAATTTGAGAAGAGTTTAAGGATATGAAATACATCACAAAGGGTAAACTGGCGATGGTCTGAAGAAGAGAAAGTTAAGGAACTAACGGACTGTATGGGTATTTTAGTGTCATCTGTAGTAGAAATAGCCTGATTACCAGTGTATGGACGAGTATTGCGGAGATGTGATACATCACCAATCATATGATTTGAAGCACCGAAATCAGAGAACCATGGAGAAGATGAGGTGATATTTGACATACCGGCTGCAGAAAGGGCCTGCACGATCTGCTGAAGTATCGCAGGAGTCAAAGGTAAGGAAAGATCTTTAACAGAACCAGTGAATACAGTATCACTAACAGAAGGCTCAGAAGAAGTAGTTGCAGAAGTAGCATAAAGAGCACGACCATGGCCAGGACTTCGACCACCACAGCCACGGCCGAATGAGGATGCGTAGGTGCGAGAACGACAGTCTTGAATACCATGACCAGCCCTTCGATAATACGCGCACCAATCTTTGCACTAAGTGACGATATGTCCTACTTTGTTACAGCCGCGATAAGTTAAAGTAGTGGAACCATAGTTTAGTGCAAAGGTGCATACAGTAAGTGCCAGATCAGATGGTTCCTAAGATGTCCCCTGAGAGAGGACCTGTAGTCGTTGTTCCTCAGTTAATAAATCATTAATAACTGAATTCATTGAAGGAGTTGGGCTACGATTTAGAAGAGCAGCCCTGTAATACTTAAATTCCAGACGCAGTTTCATAAGAAACTGTCTAACTTGTGCACTCTTGCACATTGTGTGGAATATTTTAAAGTCATTTGGAAATTCTAGATCCATCATAGCTATCTCTATCCAAATTGTAACCATTGTAGAGTGGAAAGTTTGAATACTTTTGTCACCCTGAGTAAGGTGAAAAAGATCTTGTTTCAGGTAGTATAACAGAGCCGTATTACTCTGTTGATATTTGTCTGGAGATGATCCCACATAGCCTTAGCAGTGCGATGTGGCGTGAGACCAACAACTATTAATCGATCGACCGAATCAAGAATCCGGGTAATAATCCGTCCATTTTTCATTCCTTAATCAGCCATTTTGTCGGCATTAGTGGAAGCGGGGATAGTAACAGATCCATCAATTAGTCCCCACAAACCTCGGCCCTTGAGAAAACTTTGAAAGTGGATGACCCATAGATTGTAGTTGGTGCCATTGAGACTACATCGTGGGGCCTTTATATGGGAGTCTCTGTCCATAGTTAGGGAATGATATAAATCAAAAGAAGGTACCTTGTAGCAGGAGGTAGTAGGGGCACACGCAGCAGACAGTAGGGTTGGATAGACAACAGGAGCGTGCATAGACAGCAGGGGCGTGCACGTGCGAAGAATACAGCAGGGCCGGACGCATTAGACAGTAGGGCCGAATAGGGCAGTTGACGCAGCAGATAGTAGCAGGGTGTGTGCGGCAAGGACATGCGCAGCCTGGGGATGATCGGACGAGCCTAGGGTGCGATCGGACGAGCTTGGGGATGGTAGGACGAAGCTGTTGACACAAGGAGAGTATGCAGGGACGTGTAGCAGATGCGTGCACAAGGTCGTGCGTAGGGGACGTGTAGCAAAGGCATGCAGACGGGCCTGGGACGATCGGACGAGCTTGGTGTGGACAGAGCTTGGGATGATCGGACGAGCTTCGTGAGGGGTGGATTTGATAGGGGAGTGCCGGATCTGACAGACAGTGGTGCCGGTGATGAAGAAGATGCCGGATTAGAATCAGTATATCTCTGATACCATGTCAATAAAACAAAAACAATGAAGGCTTTAAGGAAAATGATTCTCCTTTGTTTTTCTGTGGATTTGAAACAACCCTAAAGGGTTGAATATATAGAGTTCTATAACGACTATATAAGGTAAAATGATAAATATAAAATCTTCTATTTATACACTGTCTATATATAAAATCGGCTATACAAGGCAAGGTATGTGGCCTGTCTAACACGACCATGACCATCGATAGCTTGGGCCCAAGGGGCGATGGTGGGGCCCCTTCCAAGTACGACAACAAATACCACAACTATAATGAAAAAGTCAATCGCCTTGTCCACAGGATGGTACAACGGTGGAAGCCGTCGCCTTCAGAACATCAAGATCAACGCCAATGGTCGATCTGTGTTGGCCAAGGTTGTTGATGAGTGTGATTCAATGAATGGTTGTGATTCTGATCATGATTACCAACCACCTTGCCGCAACAACATAGTAGATGCCTCTCCTGCAGTGTGGAAGGCATTGGGCATCCCCGAATCGCAGATCGGTGACTATGATATCACATGGTCTGATACTTGACACAGGGATGCAATGAACTGGGCCCGGGCTAGTAAATGACATTTTTGAATAGCCCAACTGGCCTATCAATTGCCCCCCTACGTTACATCACTTGTTATGTATTTTCGTTGCATCAAAATGTGTTTATTTTCGTTGCATCAAAATGTGTAAGGCATGCCTATGTCTATAATGTATTACTACTCCCTGTAAACTTTTCATCCTCAGTTCATATGTTTTTGTTTTCTGGTAGATATATTTGTCTAAAAGAAATTTTAGACACCGCACGGGTGTTATCTTTTGAAGTGGCCCACACAGTGAACGATCCCAAAAAAGCAGCAGTTGTTTGGGTATTCCTAACCGTTTGATGGGTTGTCATCAAGTGAATAGTTAAGAAGTTGGTATCTGGACCAAATTCAGTGCGCCAGACAACTCAACATTTTGAATAGGCCTTGCCCGTCAAGCCCAGTCTGACTCTTTCAAAATCTGGGCAGGAACCAACGTCAAGCCCACCCATTGCTACCCTTTATCGATCCGACTGTCAATAGACTTCAAAAGCAGGATGTTCGAACTTGTATATGGCCTACCGTGATAGGTGTGTAGATTACAAGCCATGCATCAGGTGTGGCACATCATGTTCACCGCACATCCCAAAAATCAGGCCAATCCAAAACTCAGGTTGCCCACCTTAGTTTTGGATTGGCCTGATTTTTGAGTTGTTCCTTTATCTTGATATAGTGTGTTAGAGGAATAGCCAAAGGACTTGTGCCGCACAAAAACTTTGGGAGTTTCTACGGTGGTCATTTGACGCAGGGATGGATGTGATGAGGTCAATCACCGTCTTTCTCGAGAATCCACGGAGCTTCTCTGTACTTGTCACATAGACTCCTCAAATCCATGAGGGGAAATAGGAAAATAGAAATAAATTCTAATAAATTTGAAAATAGATTAATTGATAAAAAAAATAAAAAATAAAAAAAAAATGAATTTACAACCCTTTAAATAGTGATACTAAGCATACGAAGAATTTTCAAAATCAAACTCAACTCAAACTCCCTAAAATTCGCGAGTTGCTATAAATAGTAAACTTAGTATTTATTTCCGATCATGATTTCTACCAGACTTCATGGTTTTTGGTTGAAAATAGTAAGTGTCCAATTTGGCCTAACCAAGTTATTCTCCTAAATTTTATAAGTCCTTTTCATGTTGGGCTAAAGCTCAAAGGATTAAGAATTATCATTCTATTGTGCACATCGCCCAAAAATGGTTGCTAGTGTAACATGTGTGTCACTATACACTATCATTCTATTAGGCACAAGGCCCAATAATGATGATCAACACCGTCCAAACATTGTCCATGTAAAACAACGATTAAAAATCGTTGGTTAGTCACTCAGACATGATCTTGTGCTTGGCCCATCTGAGACTTAGAATTTCATCATTTTCAGGCAAAGCATATATTTCAGTAGGCTTATCACAACCATTGTATAAAAAATTACATCTCATTAATTAGAGATATTAAAGTTGATTTAGTAATTAAATTTAAACCCTTGTAAACATACCATAAATAGGTACTTTTGGATTAAAGTTGATTCACACTCCAAGGTGCCTAACACATTGGGAGGATTGCAAATCCAGGGGATTTCTAATCCCGGGGGTTCCAAATCTATGCTCCCAAACAGGCCCATGCTCTTGAGACGGAGGTTTGCAAACCTCCTTCCATCTCACCAAATGGATCCATTTCTCCTCCCTGACCTCACAAGAGGAAGTCTCATTGGAGATTCTCGATTCTATTTATCACACTAGGTGGTTTTGACGAGGTTGATCTGGCTGGTCAAATTAGACAATTCTCTTCCATGTTGAAGTTTGTCCTCCACCCTTTCTACCACCACATCCTACTACCACTTTGCCAGCTTTCCCACCCACAATGGAGCCGGAGAAATGACGATAGTAGGTTCCTGCTTTTACAACCAAGCTTCGAGGAAAGGACTCTGTCCTCTCCTAATGACGATAGTAGGTTCCTGCATTTGCAACCAAGCTTCGAAGGCCTTCACTCTTGGCCCACCTTTATATGGTTTACATTTTCTTGTTTAACCATTTCATAATGGCCTTTACTGTTATACATAAGGGTTACACCTCTCATGAAATGGAAATATGGGATAAGGGAGAAAGGCCAACTGGTAACAGCCATCTGGCTGGTACAATGCCGTAAGATTTTTATTTATTTATTTATTTTTAACGTCAAGCTATTGAAATTTGTTTTTTTTTTTTTTTAAATTTATTTTTATAAATACTTATGGAAGATTTTCCTTCGGAATGTAGATTCCAGATGCATCCGAAGAAGCACAGAGAACACAAAATCCTCCTGTCACACACAGCAAAGAAGTTCGAACCCCCACATTGCAGGACAGTAAGGAGGAATAGCACTAGCTCGTTTTGGTTGGATTTTTTTTTTTGGTCTGCAGCCTAGTGGATGTGACATTCTCTATGTGAACTATATTTTTGGTCCACCAATCGCGGGCAGTTTTTTTTTTTTTCCCATTTTGGCTTCTTGTGTTTTATTATGAGCTCCCCATCACTAGCAGGAATTGATCCCAGCTCTTCTCCTCTAGAGAGGGCCCTCACAAGCCAACTCCATTCTCTAGTTGGAGATTCTAGACCTGAACAATTGATAATCGAAGCTACATGTAAGCATGTGTTCCAATTTCAGATCCCGACCCATTTATCATTGTTTCAGATTGAGTGACCTCTTGGATCAACCTGATCCGTTTGCACCGCCAACAAAGACTACCACAGGACTCCATATACTTCATATACCAACATCTTCCGTTATATAAATCTTGTAAAAACAGAGGCATTCACTGAGAGGAAAAAGTGATTTTATGTGAGTACATCATGGCCCGTTGACATATATATATATATATATATATATATATATATATATATATATATATATATATAGATTCAAAAGGAGGAACTTTCATTAAGAATGACTAGCACAGGGATTTCGGGTGCCCTTGGGACACAAAACAGGGGCGCACCCATCATAAAGGCGGTCACAGGCAACCACCGAGAACAAAACTCAAAAGCTTTACAACTTCCCATGGTGCTGTTCACCTAACCCCACTTTGTTTAGAAACAGTAGACCTCACTACAAGAAAAGAGAGCAGAGCTGGGGGTGGGTGGAACCTTTTGCCGGCTGGAAGCAAAGCTGGCCGCCAGCAAACGATCCCTACTAATACAAAACACGATAGCCCTAATTTCTTTCCCTCTCCCCATCGCCGACTCTCTCTCTCTACACCTCTCCCTCTCCACTCAATCTCTCCCTCCCTCTCTCTCTACACCTCTCCCTCTCCCTCTCCCTCTCTGCTTGATCTCTCTCTCTCTCTCTCTCTCTCTCTCTCTCTCTCTCTCCCTCTCCAATCTCAAACCCTCCCCTCTCCCTCTCCGCTTGATCTACCTCTCTCCCTCTCCCTCTTTTATTTTCTTCTTTTCTTTGGCTGTAACATCAGGTATCTCCCTCTTCGCTCGATCTACGACATATCAAGGAGCATTCTGCTGCAACATCAGGTATCTTCCTCCCTCTCTCTCTCTCTCTCTCTCTCTCTCCTTATTTATTCATATCAATTTAGGCATTTTTTGGCATTTTTTAATCCTTCTAGTAACATTGTGTAATGATTTGTGTATTGGGAATTTTTGAGTCTCAAATCCTTAGGGATTTGTAGTGTGTGTGAAAGATCCTGGAGAAATTGGAAAACTCGAGTACATGTGTTGTCAGGGTGTACCCATGTGTGGTTGGGGAGATTTCAGTGGAATCCATACTCTGTTTTTGGTAACCAAACTGTTTTTGGAATCCATCATAACAGATTTGTAGATTGCAGAAGAGCTTCAAGGAGAGGAACAACCATTTACAGTTGGCTGCGTCAAGCGCACAGGAGGTGACAAGTGGTACCTGTTTTGGTTTTGTTTCATCTGTTTGGTATTTTGAAACCTACCGTGAATGCGTCATTGCTTGAAGATCACAACAACTGAACTATCCTACCCGTACAATTGGTGTTTCAAATTAATTGAGATATTTATGGTTAAGATCTTCCAATCAGTGGGGGTTCGTTAGCAATGTCTGGTAAAAAATGGGACCAATGATCTGGACGGTCTGGTTTTGATAAATGTATGCCATGTATACAGTGATGCGGACAGAATAGTCTTGCCTTGGATTGTTTGTTGGGAATGTTTAAGTTGTGTACATCATGTGTTTGATGAAATGTCTCTGTTAATAGCCTTTGATTTACAATTTCATGTGCCTATGTTTCTTTTTCTTCTTATTCTTCTTTTCCAGTGCCGTTCGTCTTTAGCGAGATTCGTGGCACCATCTTTTAGCCAAGGGCTAGTTTGGGCGTACCAAAAATTGTGGACGGTGGCATCCATCCACTGCCCAAAATGAGAATTAGATGCTAAGTCCAATCCATTATCATTCCATTCTCATTTTGGTTGTTCTAAATGGTTGTATCAACTAAGCTTTAATAAAGCGCGCTATCTTTCCAAAAAGAATGAGGGTGGAAGCTTTATTTGATCGGTAACCTTCAAATAGATAGTGAAAAGGAATATTTCATACCTAATTTAATGGGAGAATATTACCAAAACCTACCATTTTCTGAATCATAGGGAAATTTACCCTTTTGTAGCAACAATTTCAGAAAAATTTGAGAATAGTCTATTTATTGACTCCTCTTTTGTGATGATGTTACACGTATTATTTGCTTGTTTTATCATTAATATTTCATATCTTGTAAATGTAGTCTTGATTAAGTAACTTTAGAAACATGGATTTATATGTTGAATGTTTAATTTTTAATTCCTCTATGTATATGATTATTCATTTCAATATATTAATTGATTTCCATTTCCCTTTCTTAGTTCTTTCATTTATGGTCTTCTCTCATTTTGTGGGTTGCAGGTTAGGCAGATTTGCCAGACTTCAACGGATTCAATGCTCATCGGGCCCATGACCAGCCTTATTCATCGCGCCTAGTGGCAGTCCATCATTAGCCACTGCGACGTTTTCTACACAAGGGCAATGAGAGGAATTTCAGCCTCAAGCGCACCGGTTCGATCCGCTCTTGGGATTCAGGTCCAAGCATAGTTGTCCAAGCGACCACATTCCATCATTTGATAACATCTCCAGTGAAAGAGAAGGCTTGAGCATGGATGATAACATTCACAGTGTAAAAAAAAAAAAAGAAAAAAGAAAAAAAGAAAAAAAAAGAAAACTAGGATACGTGAGTGTCACCTTTTCTTTTCTTTTCTTTTCTTTTCTTTTCTTCTTCTCTCTCTCTCTCTCTCTCTCTCTCTCTCTCTCTTCCTTGCTGACCAAAAAGATTTACTCTATGGCTATAGGTTATCGGTAGCCACGAGTTCTACAGCTACAGATTTAATTCATAGCCATATATTTTTAAATCTATAGCTACGATTATTGTACAGTCTATAACCGTAGCTATATTCAGCTATAGATTTTATCCATAGCCTTTGATAATGTTTAAATAAAAAGTTGATGTTTTTAGCAGCGTCCAGCACAATCGTCAGTAAAGGTCCTAACTGCCAGTAAAGCCTTTACCGATGCCACCTTTGCCAGCAGTTTTCTGAGCCTTTGTTGGCGGTTTTGACCTCCGGTAAAGGCCAGTTTTCTTGTAGTGCCTCAAACACAAAGCGGGAGATCCTTAATTTGATCAAAGATCAGTCTTCTGCCCCTTGCTACTCTTCCTCGCCATGCCATCAGCCGGCCCATTTCTTTCTCTTTGGATAACTGAGACTACAAAGCAAACTGACCGACCCAAGTTTTTTATTCTAGACACCTAAGGTTTTTAATGCCAAGGGGTTTTAGGGGACCCTGAGAGGAGGCCTGCCGTGACCCTCGAGTCCGTTTCTACTTCAACCTTAAAGTGCCCTCTCTCTAGACAAATCATGAGCCCCATCAAAAATGGCTCGAAGCTCCGCACTATTATTCGTCCCCACCCCATACCCAGAAGCAAATGCAAAACTGAAACTGCCATGCACTTTCCTACAAATCCCACCTCCCCAAGAGAGGCCTGAATTACCACAAGAGGAGCTATCGACATTGAGTTTTACCCGGCCTGAAGCTGGCCTCATCCTTTTGATAATCTGCATTGATCAGACTCTCCTTGATGTGGGGGGATTGCACAACCCATTTGCCACAAAATCTTTGCCGCAGCTTTGATGATCACCTAAACATGCTCTAGCCCACCAGTAAATGCGAGCAATGGACGTCGCCACAGATTTGATAGTTAAATGCATATTTAATACAATGAAACTTGCAAAGGTGGTGTCACACATCGGACCATGTGATATCATTGTCACAAATCTGTGATTTAAGGATCCCCAATGCCTTCCACACAGCAGGAGAGGCATCCACTATGTTGTTGGGACATGGAGGTTGGTAATCATGATCAGAATCGCAGCCATTCATGGAATTGCACTCATCAACAACCTTAGCTAATATGGATTAGCCATTGGCATTGATCTTTATGTTCTTTAGGAAACGGCTACCACCATTGTACCATCCCGTAGACAAGGCCACAACCATTTCACTATCGCTATGGTATTTGTTGTCGCACTCGGAAGGGGCCCCACCATCACCCCCTAGGGTGAAGCTATTGATGGTCATGGTCGCACCAGTATTGCTAGTAATGGGAGGTAAGCAATGGTACTGAGGATACATCTTGCCTGCCTTGCAGCAGTCAGAGTTGTTCTGAGTGTTGCATTTGTGGGCCTTGCCACGTAAGTAGCCATTGGGATTGCATGATTTCAGTGGTTTGTAGCAATTCACTGCAATGAGACATGCCATAAGGACCAAAAGTACTGAAAGTAGATGCTTAGCCATGTGATTTCTCTCAACCTTTCCCCTCGTTTGAGTTGGTATTTGGTTATGGTTTGGTTTGGGGTATGTGTGTATTTATAGACAATTGATGAATATCAACCTTTCCTGATTTCATTTATTACCTGAATCCAATTCAAACATTATCACTTTGTCTACTGAACCCCGTCACTTTATATTGCAACTTCGTCACTTTATCTACTGAACCCTGTCACTTTTTGTTGTAACCTCGTCACTTTATCTAGTGAACTCCGTCGCTTTATACTGCAACCCCGTCACTTTATCTACTGAACTCCATCACTTTGTACTGCAACCCCGTTACTTTGTCTATCGAACTCCGTCACTTTGTACTGCAACATTGTCACATTGACTATTATACCCTGTTACTTTGTGCTACAACCTCATCACTTTGTCTACTGTATCCCGTCACTTTGTGCTGCAAAGTTGTCACTTTGTCTAGTGAACCTCATCACTTTGTACTGTAATCCCATCACTTTGTCTACTGAACCCTATTACTTTGTACTACAATCCCGTCACTTTGTTTACTGTATCCCGTCACTTTGTACTGCAATCCTGTCACTTTGTACTGTAACTCCGTCACTTTGTACTGCAACCCCGTCACTTTGTCTACTGAACCCCGTCACTTTGTACTGCAACATCATCACTTTGTCTGCTAAAATTATATGTAAAAATAAATTAACGGAATGTATGAAACACATATATCATGGTGGGGCCCATAGAGTACCGACCGCCACCACCACCGGGCTGGTGGTGGGGAGAGTAGCCAATCCGCTTTCATTTTCATTTGAGATTCAGTGCCATATTGAGCAGTGAGACTCGCTACTGAAGTGATGTCACCTATTTATATAGGTCCCAGTATAATGTATGTTTTGTATCCACACTGTCCATCCATTTGGAGAGATCATTTTAGGGCATGAGCCAAAGAATGAATCAGATCCAAAACTCGAGTGAACCCCACTGCAAAAAATAGTGGAGAGAGTCACGCCCACCATTTATTACGACTAAATCCAATCCAAACCTCGTCACTTTATCTACTGAACCCTGTCACTTTGTACTGCAACCCCATCATTTTATCTATTGAACCTTGTCACTTTGTGTTGCAACCTCGTCACTTTGTCTAGTGAACCCCGTCGTTTTGTACTACAACCCTGTCACTTTGTCTACTGAACCCCGTCACTTTGTACCACAACCTCGTTACTTTGTCTACTGAACTCCGTCACTTTGTACTGCAATATCGTTACATTGTCTATTATACCCTGTCACTTTATGCTATCACCTCGTCACTTTGTCTACTGTACCTCGTCACTTTGTGCTGCAACCTCGTCACTTTCTCCAGTGAACCTCGTCACTTTGTATTGTAACCGCGTCACTTTATCTACTGAACCCTGTCACTTTATACTGTTACCTCGTCACTTTATCTAGTGAATCCCGTCACTTTGTACTGCAACCCCGTCACTTTGTCTACTGAAACCTGTCACTTTGTCTACTGAACCCCGTCACTTTGTCTACTGAAACCCGTCACTTTGTCTACTGAACCCCGTCACTTTGTACTGCAACCCTGTCACTTTGTCTACTGAACCCCGTCACTTTTTGAGTGTCCACCGTTAAAGTGACGAGGTTGCAGTACAAAGTGACGGGGTTCAGTAGGCAAAGTGACGAAGTTGCAGTACAAAGTGACTGGGTACAATAGACAAAGTGACGAAGTTGCAGCACAAAGTGATGGGGTACATTAGACAAAGTGACGGGGTTACAGTACAAAGTGATGAGGTACGGTGGACAAAGTGATAATGTTGTAGTACAAAGTGACGAGGTTCAGTAGACAAAGTGACGGGGTTACAACACAAAGTGACAGGGTTCAGTAGATAAAGTGATTGGGTTGCAGTACAAAGTGATGGGGTTCAGTAGACAAAGTGATGAGGTTTGGATTGGATTCAGTCGTAATAAATGGTGGACGTGACTCTCTCTACTATTTTCTATGGTGAGGTCCACTCGAGTTTTGGATGTGATTCATTCTTTGGCTCATGCCCTAAAATGATCTCTCCAAATGGATGGACGGTGTGGATACAAAACATACATCATAGTAGGACCCATATAAATAGGTGACATCACTTCAGTAGCGGGTCTCACTCCTCAATGTGGCACTAAATCCCAAATGGAAATGAAGGCGGATTGGTTACTCTCCCCACCACCTGCCTGGTGGTAGTCGGTACTCTGTGGGCCCCACCATGATGTATATGTTTCATCCATTCCGTTAATCTATTTTTACATATAATTTTAGGGGTTGACCCCAAAAATGAGAGGGATATATATCTCATATGGACCACACCACAGGAAAACAATGGTGATTGGATATCCATAATTAAAGTCCTCCTAAGGCCCACCGTATTGTTTATTTGACATCCAATCTGTTGGTTTGGTCATAAAGACCCAGATGAACAAAACAAACAAAGATCAACTTGATCCAAAACTTTTATGGCCCCTAAAAAGTTTTTAATGGTCAATGTTCATTCAACATTGTTTCATGTAATGTGGTCCATTAAGATTGGGTTATACCCCATTTTTGGTCTTAGACCATAAAAATGATCCAGAAAAATAAATGGACGGCATGGATGAAACACATACATCATGGTGGGCCCACATAGCACAGAGTGGCAGGGGACTAGCCAGTTCATTTTCAATGGAAACCATGGACGCGGATTCATCGGGGAAAGCCTTTTGCATGAAGTTCTAATGCTAGGATGTATGGTGGGTCCACCATGATGTTTATAAGAAGTCCAATCCATTCATCCATTTTTAGAGCTCATTTTATGACATGTAACCAAAATTTAGGATGATAAAAAACTCAACTGGGCCATACAAGATGAAACAGTGGAGAAAGAAATTCCTACAGTTGAAACCTTCTTAGGTGTCTTGATGTTTATATGCCATCCAAACTGTTTATAAGGTCATTTTTACTAGGATGAAGTGAAAACACCAAAATATTAGACCGATGCAAAACTTTTGTGGCCATATAAATATTTCAACGGTGGACATTAAATCCCCACGGTTTCCTCTCGTGTGGCCCATTTAGGTTTTATATACACCTTAGTTTTGGTATTATGTCCTAAAATGATATCTAAAAATGGATGAACGGGTTGGATTCGTCACAAACGTCGCAGTGGGCCCATCCAGAATCCTTGCGTTAGATCTTACCGCTAGAGCTGGGCATCGGTTCGGATTAGACTGGATTGGGTACAACTTGACTCGATCCAAAGTCTCATTGTCCTGACCCGAACTCGATCCGATTCGGAACAGAATTCGGGTCACCTGACTTGGACCGATCGATACTTGGTTGGCCTGACCCAAACCGAGTCCGACTCAGTCAGGGAAACCGAGTCGGATCGGATTCAGTAGAATTCGGATCGTATAAATTTAATCTGACTGTTTTATGTGGCGTGGTTTATTTCAGCCTTTATTATACCTCCTTTTTGTGCTCAAGGCTTAAAATGATATGTCAAAATGTATAAACAGCTTAGATAAAACATATACATCAAGGGGGGCCCCACATGGCTCTAAAGGAACTACCCACCTACATATCCTTACTTTCATGGGATATATATTAGATATTTTAGACGTGCACTGCACAAAAGTACAGTGACATTTTCCAACGTTTCACGCAAGTGCTGTATTTGCTGTGTTGATGTTAGCATGTTCCGTGGGTCTGATCATAGGGTACGTGTTATATCCAAACCATCCATCCATTTGACAAGCTTGTATTAAGGCTTGAAATGAAAAACAAGACAGATCTAACTATCAAGTGGACCACATGAGATGTTTAACGGTGAAAATCATTCACTGCTGCTATTTGTAGTGTGGTCCAGATGATCTTTGGATATTATTCATTTTTTAGATAATATTTTACAATGATATCTAAAAATATATGAATGGTGTAGATATAATAAATACATCACTGTAGGTCCCATATAACTTTGATATCCTTTGAACCGTCCGTACAACTCGGAGCTCGAGGAGGGTCGTCGCACAGCACGTACCTAGGTAGCTACCATAGCTATGGAAGTCAATTGCGTACTATTGTAAATCAGTACACTTACACTGAGTAAACTTTGTGGGGTCCACCGTGATTTACATATTTTATCTACTCTGTCTATCCATTTTAAAAGATAATTTTATGGTTTCGTCCCAAAAATGAGATATATTTAAATCTCAAGTGGACCTCACCACAGGAAATAATGTAAATTGAAATTCTACTGTTGAAAATTTCTTGGGGCCTACAAAAGTTTTGGATCAAGCTGATATTTGTTTTTTTACCTTCATCATGTCTGCGTAATCTTATGAATAGGTTGAATGACTGTAAGACCCGTATTCTAATTCGCACTGTTCCATTGATTCCCGCGACCCTTCTCGTCAAATTCCGGCAATCCGCGACTGATGGTTGACGTTGCGCACGACCGTAAGTCGTATCTTATTCATTTGAGCCGGCTTAATCCGAAACTTGTATCATTGCGACTGCACCGTCGCCGCGGTTCCAACGCCGCAACTCACGCACCGATCCGATACCCAGACGATGAGATACGGACCCACGTTCAGTTCGAGTAAAAACACCGCGCGTTGCAAATCCCAAGGAATCTCTACAAAGTGTCCCATCAATTACATCAATCAATCCCATCAATTACCTCTCATGTCAAGTACAAGCACCCATACTTCCTTTCTCCACAAGTCAAGCAACCACCCAAGTTAACTAACACATCACCTCACCCATCACTCACATCCATCAACCATCACCCCTTCACATCACTCCATCTCTCATTAATCACCTCTCTCTCTCTCTCTCTCATTTCTCAACACTCCAAACCCAAGCAAGGGAGAGCATCCAATGTCCAAGCCTTCCCATGGAGAGAAGTGCATATGTGAGGCCCACTTCCCATCTCCAAATCCCATCATCGTAGCCATCCATTTCCCATCTCCTCCATCAAAGTGAAGCTTTAGGAGACCGGCTATCCAACGGACCAAGAAGATCAAGAGGTGGGTGCTTTGATGGAGTAGTTTTCATGTTTTTAAGGTGGGCCAAGTGAGGCCAACCGATCAATGGTTTGGATCTCACTTGGGACCCTAAGATGTGGCCAATGGCTCATCTTGATTATCAAGATCATTCCATGATGGGGCCATTCTCCATGGACCCCATCATGATGTTTACTTTCCTTGTATTGAGGAGGTCATCTAGACCGTTCATTTCTAGTGGAGTGGGACTCCACCGTTGATCTTTTATTGATGGTCCATATGCAAGAGGACCTTTGATGTATGATTGGATGATTGAAACGGAGGGCCCATAGTGCCGGGGTCCCTCCATCACGCATGTCTCACTCTATTTCTCTCTCCTTCTCTTTCCATTTACTTACTTGTATGCGATGAAATGGCCGTATGGCCCACTTGGATGGACCCCACCTTGGAGTAAGTATTTTATCCAAGTCATCCATGAGTGGGCCCACCTTATATGCCTTGTACCCTCACCATCTAGTATGTGGTGGCCCACCCAGGTAAGGCCCACTTAAAAATTTGCATTTAGTCAAGGGGAGTCCAGTGACGTCTGGACGTCCCTGGATGAAAACATGATAAAGGCTTATTACTAAGCCTTTGGGGAAGACCATCCATATAGGCCCCACCTTGAGGTATGTATTCAATCCAAGTCGTCTATCTTTTTCCCCATCCCATTTTAGGCGTTGAGCCGAAAAATGAGGATAATCCGACTCTCAGGTGGGCCATAGGATGGCAAACAGTGTGTTTGCCATTGAAATTCACCCTGGCAGTTTGATTCGCCAAAAAAATATGCAATATCGGACTCGTTTGGCTTGTCTTGGGTCATAGAGGCCATTGAGCGGGGTGGATCCATCATAGGCGGGCCCCACAGGTGAAAAACTGCGGAAAAACTGCTTTTCTAAATTTATTTTTTTTTTAAACAAGCAGCAGAGGCGCTGCTGCCTCTGACTTCACGCAGGACGCCAGGCGTCCTGCGCTCTCCAGCGGGCGGGCGGGCGGATGAGGCCGACCCACGGCCCTAACCGTGGGCCCCACCTTGATGTCTATTTCATCATCCAACCCATTCATTAGGTGGGCCAGCCTCCTGACGTGCCCCCCTCCAAAGATCAGACTGATCTGGCGCTCAGGTGGCCCACACCATAAGAAACAGTATTGATTGAGTGCCTACCATTGAAACTTTTTGGTGGGCCACAGAAGTTTTGGATCACGATGATATTTTTTTTTCTTCCATTCATCCAGGCCTTTGTGACCTTACCGACAGGCTGGATGGAAAATAAACATTATGGTGGGCCCTACGTGGGACCCACTATCCACGCCAGTCGCTTGCACTGGCGGACTGAGTGAGATACCTCGTTTCAACAGGTCTTGGTATCGACCCCTGGTGGCGGCTAACGTGTAGTGTGTGCTGGCGTGGGTGGGACCCACCAATGATGTATTTGTTTTATTCACACTGTATAAGCGGTCAGTGGACCCCCCCCCCCCCCCCCCCCCCCCCCCCATGATGCATGTGATACATCCAAGCAATTCAGCCCCTTTTGAAAAATCATTTTTGGTGGCATGGGCTAAAGAATTAGTCAGATACATAGTCCAAGCGGACCCCACCACTTAAGTAGTGGACAATGACGTCCACCGTTCAAGATTCTAAGGACCATAGTATTTCACTATTAAGCTGATACCTATTTCCCTTCATCTATTACTATGTTAATGTATGAGCAGGTTGGATGGGAAATATATGTTATTGTGAGCCTAAAGAATTTTAATGGTGGGAGTCATCATCACCATTTATAGTTGGGTGTGGCCCATTTGATAGATATGGGGCCAATTGGTGTGGCCCATTTGATATATTTAAATCCCAAATGATTAGGCTCACCTTGGTGCACGTCTAAGGCCGTGGGATCAAGCTCATTTGGCATATGCAATGCCCATGAGATCCGGCCCACTTATTCTACATAAGGTCCATGGGATTCAAGCCCATTTTATACATATTAAAGCCCATGGGATCAAGCCCATTTGATGTGCATGGGGCACAAATGGAGTGGCCTAGTTGATATATTTGTGTATGGGCCCATCTAACATATTTAAGGCCCAAGTAGTGAGGCCATTTTGAGGTATTTCGAGGCCCACGGATCATGGACCATTGCAATGTACATAAGGCTCATTAGGGAGGCCCATTAATGCAAACCATTTGGTGAATGTGAGGCCCATGTATTACGACCCATTTGATATATCTAAGGCCTAGGGATCGAGGCCTAACGGATGTCCTTAATGTCCATTGCAATGTACGTTTATCGTGGTTCGTAAAATGATATTTATGGCAAGCCGTGCCTAGGAAACAATGGTGGTTTGACGTCCACATTGTATGTACAATGTTGGTTAAATGTCCGCATTGTAACTTTCTTTAGGGCCCATTGATAGGTCCATAACCGTTGCTATTCATTGCCTTATAACATGCTTAGAATATCTCATGAGTCATGCCCATACGCATCATATGTATGCTTGATATGAGTAATGACTGATCATAGCATACGCCATTGGGCAGACCATCTATGGGGCTCGTTATGTGACTGAGCGCCCCACATGATCGCGCAGTACGCGCTGGATTGCTGCATGTTTTGACAGCTTGATTCATGCATCTCGCATACGTATGACTTGATCACTGCACGCCCTAGCGACATCAGGGCCGTGGCTCCACAGGTACATCGTGGATGGCCGTATTGGATACCGGAAATACATATTCTAGCACTGTGGGCACTTAGGATGTCCTTGGGTGAGAGTCCCAGAACCTTTTTGGTACCAGGAGATGCTCCAACGTCTAGACCGAGTGGATACACGAGCGCCCGAGTGCCGAATACCAGTAGGCCGCGTCTCCCACTGTGTCGTGGTCGGTTGGAAGGAGGTGTGGCCTTATCCGCCTGAGTGAGAGGGCTATAAGCTAGGCTGAGTTTGACTAGCTCGCAAATGAGTCCGCTATCGACGAGCCGGGTAGGTATTGGCATACTACTGGTCAGGCGGATAGTGAGGTCTCATCCGCTTGCTTGACTGTGCAGCTAGGGAGGTGGCAGTCTCTGCAAAGTGCATTAGACCCCGGTGATATCCAGAGAGGAACTGTACTGATATACGCATTTGAGGAGTACCGACTTGCTTGGATTGCATTTCGCATATGACATTTGGCTATGTAGGCCTTGCATTGCATCGGTGTGGCCGATGGCATTCATATCTCGCATCATGCCTTGCATTACATAGCCTTGGTATATTCATGGACTTACCACATACTTCCGCATTGTTCTGATACTGTACACTTGGCGTTTGCCTTACGCACACACTTACACCACCCTCTAAGCTTTTGTAAGCTTATGCACGATAGTTGCGTGCAGGTAGCGTTGGACGACAGCAACGCTGAGACAGGAGTACACATCAGGACCTTTTGGAGCTTTTTGATCACTTTGTATTTCCCTTTCTGCTTTGTACTTGAAATTTTGTTATAGTGGATATGTGGTGATGTCGTTTTGTGACTTGGTTATGCTTGTGGTTATGCTCCATTACAAAAAAAAAAATCATTCTGAAAATCCTCCTCGCAGAATCCCAGGATCGGAATCTGGCATTTGATTGTCAGGGGCCGAGAATGGGGCACTACGGAGGCTGTCGGCACCGGATTCGGCAATCGGGATTCATGTGAATCCGATTTTTGAATTTGGGGCGTGACAATGACAAATAAAAATCACTGTGGGCCCTAGTAAGGTTTCAATGGTTAAAGTCACTACTCGCATTGTTTCTTATAGTGTGGTCCACTTGAGCATTGAGAATACTTCTATTTTAGATTCAATCACTAAAATGATCTCGAAAAATGAATGGACGGCGTGGATAATCGAATACAATCATGGTAGGCCCAACTGAGTTTACTCTGTACAATAAAAGCCTACCATGTAGCTCAATACGCAATCCAATTTTCCTAGTTTCCTAAGCAACAACAGTAGGCATTAGGCTCTAGGCTATTGCATGGTATTGATGCTGATGGATTGGCTACTGCATACTCCTATGTTCAGTGATCTATGGGCCCCACTATGATGTATGTATTTCATCGATGTCGTTCATTCATTTTTACGGATCATTTTAATGCTTGATACAAAATATTAGAGGGATAAAAATCTTGTGTGGACCACACCACAGGAAAACAATAATGATTGGATATCCTCCATTTAAATTCTCCTAAGGCTCCGGATCGGGTCTATTCGGATCGGATTGGTCCGGGTTGACCACGATCCGATCCTGATCCGAAAATCTTTCGGATCTGAAATGCCTAACTCGATCCGCCGCAATTCAGGCCATCGGTTTGGTTAGGATCAGGTCTGATCGGGTCGGATCTACCTGTTTGAACCTGTTTTACCCAACTTTGCTTACCGCAAAAGGCTTTGATAAGAAATCCGCATCCCGGTTAGACACGTGAAATCGGATTGCGTACTGAGTAAACTTTGTTAGGCCCACCATGAATTCATGTAGTTTATCCACGCCGTCCATCCATTTTTTCAGATCATTTTAGAGGTTGAACCCAAAACTAAAGTATATCAAAAGCTCAAGTAGACCATACCAAAGGAAACAGTGGAAGTATTGATTTTCACCATTGAAATGTTTCTAAGCCCCCACTGATGTGTAATTTTCATCCAAACTGTTCATAAGATCACAAAGATATGGATGAATGGAAAAAACAAATATCATCTTGATATAAAACTTATGTGGGCCCCCAATAACTTTTCAACGGTAGAATTCAATTCACACTGTTTCAGGTGGTGTGGTCCACTTGATCTTTGGATATGATTAATTTTTGTTGTAAATCCCTAAAATCAGATGATAAAAGAGACGGATGAAGTTGATACAGTGCACGGTGGGCTCCACAGACTTTACTCAGGCCGCTTACCATACTGATTTACTCAGCACGCTTCCGTTTAACGTCTCCGTTATACTTCCTTAAGTGTACTTTTTTAATATATTTAAAAAAATCCGATGATGTGGCGTTTATAGTGACGTTGACCAATGAAAACGCTGGAGGCAGGGAGTTCCTGCCTCCGGAAGGCAGAGAATCCGCACTCTCTTCAACAATCTGTTGTTTAACTTAATGTTGAATCAGATAATAAAGTGGGAGTCCCCCGTTGTTGATCGCAGGATTACTGTACATGGGGTCCACTCTTAGTTGATCAGAACCGCTCAATGGCTGGATACCCACAGGATGTTTTGGGTTTACGGTCTGCAACATAGAACTGTTGGATGATTCGGAGGGGCCCACCATGTGTTGCAAGCCAACTAAAAGGGTATATGGTTAACATCCAGCGTGAGCAAGTCTGTAAGTTGGATCTTAAATATTGCTCAAGCAGGGTAACTGTACTACTCCGGTCCATTGGATGAGGAGCCGACTAGATGAATGGTTTTTATTGGTTATGGTTTCACCCTTATTGTTTACATGAAAAGATGGTTCTATCAGATCATAAAATCAAACGGCTGTGATCCAACTGTGGTTGGACCTACTGCTTGAATGTTACTGATTACTTTGAGTGGGCCTCATGCAACTTTCGTGCCTTTTGAGGACTATTTTGGCAAGTTTGAAGAGCAAGAAATTACAAGGGAACGCTTTTACACGGAGACAAAAGAGTGGTACACATGCAATAAAATATGAGCTGAACGGAGATGAACGTACGCTGCCTTCTATTGTGTAATAATGTACTGAGGGTGCGTTTGGTTGCACCAAAATCATGAAATTTCATGTGTAATCAGTCTTAAGTTGGGGCAGAAATTCATTAAACTTATTAAATATTGGTACAACCAAACACACTCTTAGGTAAGAAATGAAATCAGGAAAGGTCGATATTCATCAATTGTCTATAAATACACACAGACCCAAAACCAAACCATAATCAAATACCAACTAAAACGAGGGGAAAGATTGGGGAGAAATCACATGGCTAAGCATCTACTTTCAGTACTCTTGATTCTTATGGCATGTCTCCTCGCAGTGAATTGCTACAAACCACTGGAATCATGCAATCCCAGTGGCTACTTACGCGGCAAGGCCCATAAGTGCAACACTGAACATGACTCCGACTGCTGCAAGGCTGGCAAGATGTATCCTCAGTACCATTGCTCGCCTCCTGTTACAAGCAATACTGGTGCGACCATGACCATCAATAGCTTTGCCCCAGGGGGTGATGGTGGGGGCCCTTCCGAGTGCGACAACAAATACCATAGTGATAGTGAAATGGTTGTGGCCTTGTCTACGGGGTGGTACAATGGTGGTAGCCGCTGCCTAAAGAACATCAAGATCAATGCCAATGGCCAATCCATATTGGCTAAGGTTGTTGATGAGTGTGATTCCATGAATGGCTGCGATTCCGATCATGATTACCAACCTCCGTGTCCCAACAACATAGTGGATGCCTCTCCTGCGGTGTGGAAGGCATTGGGCATCCCCGGATCGCAGATTGGTGACTATGATATCACGTGGTCTGATGCTTGAGACAGGGCTATGCTGAGCCGGGCCTGGACTGGGTAAATGACATATTTGAATAGCCCAACGGGCCTAACAATTGCCACCCTACGTTACATATGACATGCTATGTATTTTTGTTGCATCAAAATGTGTAAGGCATACTTATGTCTATAATATTGTATTACTACTTCCTCAAAACTTATTATTATCCTCAGTTTGTATGTTTTTGTTTTCTGATAGATATATTTGTGCAAAAGAAATTTTAGAAATCGCATGGGTGTTTTCTTTTGAAGTAGCCTCCACACAGTAAATGATTCCAAAAAAGCAGCAGTTGTCGGGGTATTCCTAACCCTCTGATGGGTTGTCATCAACTGGATGGTTAAGAAGAAGATGGTCTTTGGACCAAATTCAGTGGGCCGGGCCTGGGCCAGACAACATTTTGAATAGGCCTTGCCCGTTAAGCCCATCTGACGGAACCAACGCTAGGGCCACCCATTGCCACCCTTGATAATGGTCACGGATTGCGTCCTACCTCGGCCCGTCTCCCACTGGGAATGGGTAGGAGCTTTGAGTGGCCACCGTGATGTATGTGTCTTATCCCTATCGTCCATTCACTTTTTTGCATCATTTTAGGGTATAAGACCAAAAATGAGGAAGATCACGCATTAGGTGTGTAGAGTACAAATCACGCACCATGTTCGAGCTTCTATAGGGCCTGCCGTGATTGTTGTTATATAATATTTGGAATGTCTTAAAACTACTCTTATATAAGTGTCTTTAAAGCATCCTTTCTTTTTTTACAATGGCAGACCACTTGATGTCTGAATTGCGCCAATAGGCTGGACCGGCCAGTCAATATTATTGGCATAGGTTTGATCTAGTCCAAGAAATGGGCCTAAATTTTAAGCTCAGGCCCAACCCTCAGATCAAGTTTGGGTCCCTGTCTCCATTTCTACCCCTATTTGGAGCTTGATCTGCCAAATCTGTTCCAGTTGAGGGCTTTGAGTGCTCTCGGCTTTATCCAAGTTGTTTATCATGAGGGGCTCATGGTGTTTATCCATGGCCTGAAAATCAAGTTGGCCTACACTTAAAGTGGGCCACACGTTTATACAGAAAATAAATGAGATGATCAATGATCATAATTCATTTTTCATCTCACATCTCACATCCTTCCATCTCCTTCTCTGCACGTGTAATCATTTGGTCCACATCTGTGAATGGTAGACCCGTATTAGGATAGACTCGGGGAGATAACTCCCGCATAGCTTGGAATCGTCTACATCGTTACCTGTTCAGAATATGTATGATCTAAACCATTTTTCGCTTTGGATTGTTCTTCGAAATCTGATATGATTGTATATGGATGTCTTGAAATGCAAAATACTAGTTTTAATTATCAGAGAAAATGTTTTGATTCTAGTGTGTACTCAGCTAAAACCTATAAGATCGAGTAGTATTATCATAGCAGTCTTGTACAACAATCATTGTGGATTTTTGATTTTTTGTCTTTGATTTTATTTATTTATTTATTTGTTTTTAATATAGCAAATCCCTTGATGTCTATTTGGTATATGGAGTGGTTAGATTATATTCTTCTGAATGAGGATTGGAGAGAAATTGTGCTCGGCCTCATCAGATTTTTAGATTGAGAGATCCAACCCGTTCAAGTACATTCACTCACATTAAATAATGAATCTAATTTTATCATGGTTAATTGGTATGATCTAAAGGGTTGATAAAAGTGGATTTTATGCATGTTGCAGGTCGTTTAATGCTTTGATCGTATGATCGGATTAAATCATGCGGTTGGTGTGGTTTTCACGTAATTAAGGGTTCTCATTGAACGATAGAGATGGCCATTGTTTCCGCATCTATTAATGTTTCATCCCATAAATGTTAGATATCTTGTAATGCATCTTAGATGGGCTGGATTAACCACCGTTCGATGAGATCCATAGACACCCATCATTAGAGCGAACAAAGGTAAGTACGATGAGATCCATGAACACCAATCAATAGAGCAACCAAAAGTAAGGAGTGACGGCGTTATCGGGCAATGAGAAATATTCCATTGATGGAGGGGATCTTGCACAGATAGGCTAATGTAGGGCCAAACATGCATGTTGGGAACCGCACAAGCATAACCAGCCGAATCAAGCAAAGTTAACGCAATTGCACGAATAAATCCAAACAAGAGCAATTTGATTTTCAAGTGGAAAAATTCTTGCAAGAAAAAATCACAGTACAAAGCAACGAATAATACACTATGAGAGCATACTTACAAGAGATAAATGATCTTATCGATTTGAATAAGCCTTGAATCTCCTTCAAACCCTAGCTATACCCTTGAACCCTTAGAAATGTTTTAGAAAATCCTAACATATCTTTATCTTCCCTAATCCCAATTACTCTCGATATATATAATATCACAATCGGAATAAGAAACACATTGCGCACTTACCCAATCCAATGCACAAGTTCGATGGCATCGAGAAAACATTTAAAATAATCTAACAACTAACATGGATTTATTCTAATTTTTTCGATGAGATTGAGCATTTATCAATGGCATTGACATCTGCTTGATGGCATTGAGTGGTCTATTGATGGCATCAACAGACCTTGTTATTGACAGATTTAAGACATCAACAACAATCTCTACCATGTCTTCAATCTTCAATGTCCATAGCTCCTTAGCCTTCACTATCTCTAATTTGACTTTCATAATAATTTCATCATCGCTTCTTGTGCATACTTTGTCCTTTTTTTTTACTTTGTCAATCCCAAAGGTGTACAAAACTTGAACTTTTCTGTGGAGATCACTCCTTTGGTCTAACCTATCTCTCCCAACTGATAATACATGAGAGTAAGCATTGCAACTAAATACTCGTAGCCTCGAGTTATCTACCTACTGACCACTCCATACTTCCTCTGAAATTTTACAATTAATAACTGTAGAAGGGGACTGATTCACCAAGTAACAAGCCGTGTTAACAGCCCCAATCCACATTTCTTTACCCAACACATCATTGCTCATCATGCAAATTAACTGGCATTGATGGTGTCCTTAAAGTATAAAAAGGGACATTCGTGGTTATGAGAGCACAAAAGTACAAAAACTGTTACAGGTTGATCGAGAGCACTTTAGTGGGTAGAGCGGCAGCGACTGTTGTAGATTCCACATCTATATGTATATGACATGCTCATCTGAGTCACACGAGTGAGCGAGGCATGAAGTTACTATCTAATCGTTGTTTGATTCCAGCTTTTAAAAATTCTGAGTTATATATATGTGAGAATTGTATATATAATAAACAATCTAGATTATCTTTTAAATTTGGAAAACATATATGTAAGAGAGTGCTTGATTATGTGTACTCTGACGTATGAGGGCCATCGCCAGAGGTTTCCATTGGGAGGTCCTCATGGTTTGTTTTATTCATGGATGACTACTTCAGGAAAGTTTGGCTTTACTTCATGAAACATAAATCCGAAGTTTCACCATATTCAAACAATGAAAGGCAATGGTGGAAAAGTAGTCAGGGCAGAAAATAAAAGTTTTAAGAACTGACAATGGTGGAGAATTTACTTCTATTGAATTTAATGAATATTACAAGGATGAATGGATCATTAGTCTCAACACATTGCGTCACATGCTCGAACAAAACAGCCTGGTTAAGCAAATGAATTGGACTTTCTTTGAGAAGGCCCGATGCATGTTAGGTAATGCTATGTTGGGCAAGGACTTATGTACTGAGGCCGTTAACATGACTTGCTATTTGATGAACCGGTCTCCTTCTACGGTAATTAAATGTAAAATCTCAGAGAACGTATGGAGTGGTCATAAGTTAAACTATTTAGATTTGTGTATATTTGATTATGAGGCTTACTCTCATGTACTGTCAATTGAGAGAGATAAGCTAGACCACAGAGCCAAAAAGTATATATTTGTTAGCTATAGTATTGGTGTGAAAGCTTACAGGTTATTTGACAAGATTACACACAAGATACTCACTAGCCGTGATGTCAGATTCAATGAAAGCTCCCTATTTCGAAAGAATGATCAAGAGGAGCAAAAGGAACCAGAAAGGTTGACCGTAGATGTTCAGATTGACACAGATGCTACTGAGGAAAAAACAGATGTGCAGACAAAGGTACTGGAGCAGGTGGAGCAGCCACCTGTGAGAAGGAACCCACCGCGTGATCGTAGGTTACTGGTAAGATACAAGAATGACTCTAATATCGTAGATGCCCTCATTACAGATGACGAGGACTTGTCAATTATTTAGAATGCTCTTAATTAATGAGCTTGATGCAAAAAAGTGAAAAGCGGCTATGAATGATAAGATGAACTTGTTGCACAAAAATTACACATGGGAGATGGTAGAGCTTCCAGTGGGCTGAAAAGCGATCGGATGGAAGTGGCTATTCAAAAGGAAAAAAGATAAATACAAAGTGAGGCTAGTAGCAAAGGGATTGTCGAGGGTCAAATATTGCATATTAGACCCCGGTATTACTTGGTTTTACGTACATGATAATTTTTAACGTCCTATTTTAATCATTTTTTTGTTGTAAGGTGAATTTAGAAGCTTGGACTTAAAAGAGTGCTAAAATCCTAGATTTGATACTCAAGAATTACCAAGGCAAGGGACGAATCTTAGGGGACCGAGATTGAAGAATTCACTCGCCAAAGATCCAAGAAATTCAAGTGATTGATGATAAAGAGGCCAGAAAATCATCCTGAATGCAAGATTACAAGGTTTTCACCATCCGTTTGGCTTGAAACTTTATATCTGGCTTGAAGACCCTAAATTAACCGTACACGTCAAATTTCAGCCATTGGATCCTCGTGAAAGTGGCCCAATGGACAGATCAGCCCATAAAACAATGATCCGGGGCCCACCTGATATCTGGATATGCTTTAATTTTGGTCTCAACCCCTTAAATGAGGTGGAAAAATGGATGGACGGAGTGGATTTCTCACAAGATCATAGTGGACCCCATATGGGGATTTGCGTACGATAGCGCACGTGCATACTAGACGTGCACTGGACCAAGAGTCCGATCAACAACAAGGTTAACCCAACCCATCTTCGATGCAAAGACAACGTGCGAACGCTATCTCACCAGACGAGTTCAGTGGGCCACACCCATCATCAAGATGAATGATCTAGACCGTCCATTTACTCTGGAGGGTGGCAACGACCCTAGCTAAGGTGTTTTCTTGGACCCATGCACGTATAGATATGTAAATCAATGAAAAATACAGGATGAATGGTGAGGTAATTTGATACAGTGGATTACACCAAAACTTGACCAAAACCACTCTTATCCGACTGGTTTTACGCTAAGAATCTAATGAACGGGGTGGATTTCACCGCAAACATCACTGTGGGGGCCCGCCGAGCATCTCAACGCAGGTCCTTTCGTACCATACGCACGTCCGATTTCCCTGGACGTTGTGGGGCGTTGTACGGCCCGTATGATGGTCGGATGGCTGATCCATACCATCCAAAACCTTCAGAAGGGGGTCTTGACCCTAACCATGGAGCCAAAACAGAGGATAGGACATCCACAGTTCCAAAACTTGCTAACAAACGCAACTTGTTTACGTTTTTCAGTTTCTATTATGCAAAGGTTATGCACGTAAGGTGTTTCCACCAACTTCCAGGCCTCGACCGACTCTCCTTGTTGCCTATAAAAGGAGAGAAGAGAGAGAGCACGAGATTCATTCTTGGGACGTGGGAAGTCAAGAAGAGAGAGAGAGAGAGAGAGAGAGAGAGAGAGAGAGAGAGAGAGAGAGAGAGAGAGAGAGAGAGAAGCGGCCAACCTTCAACAAGTTTCTCCTTCCTTCATCTTTTTTTTTTCTTTCTTTTCCTTTCATGTTTTTCTAACACTTTATCTTCATCATGTCGAAGATAGGTGAAACCTTTTAGTTAGGGCTAAGAGGTGAAGCTTGTAGTGTGATGGGAGATTTTTCTTTATTCTTTTGATTCAGGTTTAAGTTGGACTGATTTTTATTCTAGTTTGATTATAAAGAATGTCTTTAATTTTTAATAGCTTTTTGTGACTTAAATTACAGTGGATCTGTGATAGCTTTGATCATGTTCTTTTCATTATTGTGATTATGAAGTTAGGAAGCCCTGTTGTTCACCATCGTCTCATGGACATGGTTGGGTAATAGAACCCTTCCTAACATTCATAACTCTCTCAGATTGGTTATGGATTGGTTAAATTTTGTTATTCGCTTTGTCTCATGGGCATGCCCTTATGATGGAATCAATTCTAATTCTCATACCTCTTATCCGTTGATAACTAGATTAAAAGAAGTTCATAATTAATTTTTAATGTTATATCTTCTAACTGGATGAAGATAGGACTCTGATCCCAGTTGTGTTCATGAATCAAGCATAGATCTCCCCAATTGTTACAAGTGGATCCTTGGTATCCTAATTACCACCTTTAAATTATTAGTTTTAGTTTAATCATTCACAATTATTCTCTTACTTCATCCTGATATAGACTACATCTTCTTCTATTTCTACTTCTAGTTACTTTCAGAATACGTACAAGGTTTAGTCCCTATGGATTCGACCTCGGTCTTACCGAGATTATTACTACATCGCAACCCTATACTTGGGGTAGTAAACAAGTTTTTGGTGCCATTACTGGGGACTAACAATTGCATTTTTTTGAGATTAACCAGTTTTGGAATTAGTTTAATATTAAGATTTATTTTATTTTATTTTAGAATTAGGATTTTTTTTCTATTTTAAAAACTAACCTAACTTTCCTGTTTTATAGGATCCTAACATAGAAACTTCTGATTTGGTAATCTCTTCCTCATTTTTCTTTCTTTCTATTTCTAGATTAGGTTTTATTTTATATTTTTAGAAACTTTCTAATTCTAGGATTCCTTTTATCTTTAGAATCTAACTTAGTTTTCTATTTTTAGGTTTAAAAATTTTCCATTTTCTAGTTTTAGAAACTAACTCATCTTTTCTATTTTTATTTTTAGAAACTTTCTAATTTTAGAATTTCTTGTTTTGTTTTGTACTGTATGATTCTAACATAGATCTCATCAAATCTGGTAACTTCTTTCTAGCTTCTCCTCTATCTAAATCTCTTATTACTATAGGATTTTTCTTTTATTTTCTTTTAGGATTAGATTTAGAGTTAAGGCTTTACCATGCAAGAGTGGGAACGTGTGTATGCTTAGATAGCTAAGAAATCTTGAAAAATGATGTATGATGATTATGATAGGAAACAGCCTATGCCTCAAATATTTTCTAAAAATTTCTTCAACCAATCAAAATATACTACACCTATTAAAAAGTCCTTCGGTGATTATCTGCGAGAGAATAATTGCACTCTACGAGTTAAGAAAATAGTACGTGATTATTGGAATAATGATGCATATCAACTCCCGACCTATGACCCGTATGATTATGACTAATGGAAACAAAAATATTTCAAAGTTAAGTCAATAAAACATCATGGTGAAACCCTCTTAGATTAACCACTTTTGAATATCTACCAAAAATGATCCAAGAAGAGTCACATCAGAGTTACATAGACTGTTACTGACATGAGAAAATTATTAGAAGCACTTGAATCATGGTTTATAGGCTAATGGAGACTAATTCATCCCAACCGCAACCCAAATTACAAATGCAGTGTAAGGAAAGTGATTTTAACTTAACACATTGGAGAGATGAACCGCGCGCCAATTGATTTTGTTGATTACTCCTTTGGATTTCTTACTTATGATGAGATAGTGGAGGCTAGTTCGTCTTAGCCACAACTCCATCCAGAGACACAATACGAGGAGAGTGATCCTAACTTGCTTATGGAGAACTTTGGAATTTGGAATAAGGAGTTTGAATCCATTAATAAGCATATGACTCAATTTTCTAATAAGTCGATCTCGATGATGGTCTAAAGAAATAATCAAGAGACATTATTGGTTTTCAAATATAATGATATTGACACACTTCACTCACATGACACACTTGATTTTAATGATGAGGAAGAGGTTAGTTTATTTGAACCTCAACCTAATCTAGGAATAAAATGTTAGAAAAGTGATCCTATTCTAAGTGTGTACTGCATTGATTTGGAAGATGATGCGTATTGAAATTTAATCTCAAGTTTGGCCTATATCAATGATCAAGAGGTTCAGGAAGTTGTCGACCATAGTGATCTACTCCACCTATTTGACATGGCTAATTTAAATGTGGAGGATGAACCGCTTTCATCTAAACCTTCCAACCTTTGTGATGCATGTTTAGACCACTCCCCTTAATTGACTTATAAGATAGATAGGGAGATGGACAAATTGCCTGATAAGATTATGGAATTTAAAACTACCCAGTTGAGATCACCATCTGAACCGTTAAATTTTGACGATTCAATGCCTCTTCTGAGTAGTATCAATGAACAGAGTCCTCACATCAATACTTTTTCTATTGACCCTCAAGCTGTCTATGCAGGGCTGGAGTAAGAGAGCATACCTCCATCTACTTTTAAAGACAATGGAGTCCTTGAGTATTTAATTATAGATTTCAATGTGGAATTTTTCAACTCGTTGGATGATTACTTGACATACTTCACAGATTCAAACGATCCTATGATAAAAGAAATGGTGAATGCCTTGCAAGACAATACCTCAGTGGTTGTCATGGACTAAGAGAACCCTTATTCTGAAATCCTTCCCTCCATATATCTTGAATGCTTACCATTAAAGGATGATGAGCTAAAAATTGAACCGAAGTCTGAAACTTTAGAATATGTTGAGACTACATCATCTGTTAAGAATTTTTCAAAATTATATCTACCTGTAGTATCTGATTTATTATGGAATACTAACAATGCAACCTTTTCTATCATATGTGAATCATATATACTTTAGATGGCTTAAGTGATGCAACGACAATTTTTTGATGAGATTTATAGATTTCTCTGGAATTTCATGCTCCAGGGCATCCAAGCCTATTACAAAAAGGGCTTTTGGATGATTTTGTTGAGACACCTATTGAAAAATTTATCAAGATATTGGCCAGAAGAGGAACCTTGTGACATGATCGAGTATCTTTTTCCCTACTTTCATAGGACTGCTCACTCCCCAAGTGCAGGGTTGTGATGTAGTAATAACTCGATAAGACCGAGGTCGAATCCCAAGGGACTGAAACTTGTACGTTATCTAAAACTAATCAGAACTAGAACTATATTAAGATGAATTCTAAATCAAGTAACAATTGTGAAATAATTATGAATTAATTAATCTAAACTTAAGAGAAATCAGAGAAGGAAACTAGGGATTCAGATGATCCACTTGTAGAGATCAAGAAGATCTTATGCTTGTTTCCTGAATCATGGAATTTACTGAACTGTCATTGATTTAGTTTTCAAAGAGATGAAAAGTATATGAATTAGAATGGATTCCATCACCAAACCATGTCCAAGAGACTATGGCAAACAACAGAATTAAACTAATTACCAACCAATCATATGTATGAAGGTTAGGAAGGGTACCGACATCCAACCATGCCCAGGAGACTATGGTGAACAATGGGACGTCCTGACGTTATAAACACATAAGGGAAGGAAATATTCAAAGCCATTGTACACCCACTGTAATTTCAGTCACAACAGACCATTAACGACTAAAAATATTTCATTAATAAAACCACAATCAATCACCATTCAATCTTAAATAAAAGGAACAAACAAATTCTCTCCCATCACGCTACAAGCATCACCTCTTAGCCCTAGCTAAGAGGTTTAGCCGCACATGAGTGGTCTAGACATCTTTAAATAAAAGCAAAATAATAAATAAAATAAACTCTAAAATAATTCTCTCTCCTTCTCTGTCTTACGTTTCAACCCAAGCCAAGATGCACGTCCAAGCTCCGGCCTCAAGCTCCACGTGAATGAATCCTATCCTCTTTCTCTTCCTTTCCTTTTATAGTAGAGAAGGGTGGGTGGAGGACCGACTCCATACTTTACGCAGTCCATTTTGCAGTGGAACTAGAACTCTTACGCACCCCTGTTTACGCAGCCAAAAGAACAAAACCCGCTGGTTTGATCTGATTTTAAGAGATCTGATCAACCCCTTCGAACAATTTTAACTTCTTGGACAGGGTAAACACCCTCTCATCTGGATTTTGGATGGTCTGGATCATTGATCTGATCACGTCCTTGATCAGAGAATGGCCAACCGTGGCCGGTTTTCACGGACGCGCGTCCCTGCGTAAGCAGGGAACGCTGTGAGGATCGGTGGGCCCTACGATGATGTTCTTGATGAAATCCACCCCATTCACTGAGTTTAGGTCAAAAATTCATTCGGAACTGGTCAACTCTGGATTTGACTTGGTGTGGCCCACAGACGTTTTCTCATTACCGTCCCACTTCCATTGAACGATCAAAAACCCCATCTTTACTGTCATTTGAACTAATTCCACCTAGGAAGTGGTGATAGGGGCCTTGGAAAGCCAATGGACGGTCCAGATTGGACTGTCGAATTAAGACACCGTGCAACATAAATCCATGCATTTAGTATCCTATTTCGATCCAAGCTTATAAAGACACCGTGCAACATAAACACGATAAAATGGGTCATTAGACAATATTATGTTCATAAATCCAGACAATATTTAGAGTCTAATATACAATATTTGACCCTCAACACAACCCCCAACCAGCATCCTGCTCGTCTTGAGCAAAGTATGCGAAAATAAGTTGAGACTTATAGCACAATTTCTAAGAACTCGAGTGATATTTTGAAAAACAATTCAGATACCAGGATTCCAAGATTCATGAATGTTGGGCATTACTTTCTCCTGGACTCGAGTGCATGGTAAAAGTCCTAGTCTAGTTCAAAATATTAATCCACTAATTAGAAAATTTCTAAACATTAAGATCCATGAGCGTATAGTGTACTCTTGGCTCATCAACATTAAGATTCAGTTATTTATTCTCAGGATATCACTGGTAATCAACAAGAGAATTCATAATAACCAACACTTTCCTTAAAGATCATCTTTTGATTTTTCGGTCTTTTTTTTTTTTTTTTTCATTAAAAGAATGTCAAGAGGGGAATCAAATTCTCACCTATAGGGAGCAAACCTATGGTGAAACTAGTCACCCAACTCTTTCCAACTGTTAACCGTGGGGAATCGAATCCACACCTATAGGGAGCAAACCTATGGTGAAGATTAATTGCCTATTTTTTTAAAAAAAATTTATACCCTGATGGCAAGATATCTCAGGCTGGTTCCTTTCATGCTCAGTGATTACCAAGTTAATCTTTCGATATGGAACTGAAATCTTAATGTGTAGGCGAGACGTGTCCTGAAATCATGATTCAATCAATGTTTAAAACCTCTAATCATGGATTGATAATTCGAACTCAACCGTGGAATCTATCAGGTAGCTAAATCCAAGAGTCATAAATTACCAACATCACGTATCTCGCAATTCTAAATAAAAGATAGATGTCAAAATCACTTCAAATTCACAAGAAATTTTCAGAAAAAATTAATCCCCCACCCCCAACCTAAAATCTACATTGTCCTCAATGTAAAAGATATAAACATGCAATGCACATGGGACAACGAAAGTAAATGAGAAGTGATGGGAAGATAGTACCTGAATAACGAATCAAGAGAGTTTTCAATAGATCACGGCATGAAAGCTTGTCAGCATGAGAGAGAAAACAGAACAAAAATAACGAAAATAAAATCCTACCTATACCACTTTCGCAGGTGCTCTCGATTACATTTAGCGTATGCAACAAGCCTTTAAACCCCTAGGTTATCCCTAGTGGATGAGTTGTAGTCTCATGAGGGTTTGCAGTAATGTTACCCACAAACATTGAACTATCTAACTAAAAAAAAATAAAATGAAATGGAATAAAATGACTGGGTTGCCTCCCAGGAGCACTAAATTTACCGTCTTCAGCCAGACAAATAAAGCAACTACCCTAATCCTATGAAAGCGATAAACCTACCTATATCTCCATTAGACTAGGAGATCAGTCCTGGTAAATAGGAGCAATCAGAGGCATGGACATGTCCTCTGAATCAAATGTCTCGACAAATGGCTTTAATCAATGTCCATTGACTTTAAACTCCTTGCCATTGTCGGGATCTCTTATCTCGACGGCCCCATGAGGATAAGCAGTGACAACAATGTAAGGGCCGGTCCAACGAGATCGAAGCTTACCCAGAAAGAGATGTAGTCGAGAGTCGTACAAAAGGACTTTCTGACCTGGCGTGAATAATTTTTGTAGAATATGCTGATCATGAAATGCCTTCATCCTGTCCTTGTAAATTCTCGAGTTCTCATATGCATCGTTCCGGATTTCTTCAAGTTCATTTAATTGAAGTTTGCATAACGAGCCAGCGTTGTCCAGATTGAAATTTAGATTTTTGATCGCCCAGTATGCTTTATGTTCCAATTCCACAGGCAAGTGACAAGCTTTTCCATAGACAAGTCTAAAGGGAGATGTTCCAATAGGAGTTTTAAAAGCAGTATAGTACGCCCATAAGGCATCGGTCAATCGAATTGACTAATCCTTACGGTTAGGCTTAACCGTTTTCTCTAAGATATGTTTGATCTCCCTATTGAAAATCTCAGCTTGTCCACTTATCTGTGGGTGGTATGGGGTGATCACCTTGTGAGAGATACCGTATTTCTTCATTAACCTCTCAAATGGTCTATTGCAGAAGTGTGAGCCCCCGTCACTAATAATGGCTCGAGGCATTCCGAACCGCGACAGGATATTTTCTTTTAAGAATTTAATGACTGTTTGATGGTCATTGTTACGGCACGGAATCGTTTCAACCCATTTAGTGACATAGTCTACAGCGAACAAAATATATAGATTTCCAAAGGATTGGGGGAATGGTTCCATGAAATCGATGCCCTAGCAATCAAATGCTTCAATGATAAGGATGGGATTCAAGGGCATCATATTTCGACGGGACAATGCTCCCAATTTCTGACAACGCTCACAAGCCTTGCAAAACTCTTGAGTGTCCCTGAACATAGTGGGCTAGTAAAAGCCATACTGTAGAATCTTGGCCGTGGTCTTTTTAGTAGAAAAGTCACCACCACAGGCCTGTGAGTGACAGAAGGAGATGACACTTTGATGCTCATCGTCTGGCACACATCTCCTTAAGATTTAGTCTGGGAAATATTTAAACAAATATGGATCATCTCAGAAAAAGTTACGCACCTTGGTAAAGAATTTCTTCTTATCTTGTGATGTCCAATGTGTCGGTATAGAACCTGTATCAAGATAATTAGCAATATCAGCGAACCAAGGTGAATGGGAGACTCTGAACAGTTGTTCATCAGGGAACATGTCATTGATATGGGTCGCCTCAAGAGAATCAGAGGTATTAAGGCGAGAAAGATGATCGACCACTACGTTCTTTACTCCCGTTTTATCTTTGATTTTCAAATCAAATTCTTGGAGTAGAATGATCCATCGTATCAAGCGGGGCTTAGAATCATTCTTAGAAAGAAGATACTTAAGTGCCGCATGATCTGTATAAATAATGATCTTGGATCCAATCAGGTAGGACCTAAATTTGTCCAAAACGAACACTACGGCTAAAAGTTCCTTTTCTGTAGTTGAGTAGTTTACTTGGGTAGGATTTAGAGTCCTACTTGCGTAATGAATAACATAAGGCCGCTTATCTTTTCTTTGGCATAAAACCACTCCAAGAGCATAATCAGAGGCATCGCACATAAGTTCAAAAGGAAGACTCCAGTCGGGTGGCTGCATGATCGGTGCAGTGGTTAACATACCCTTAAGCTTAGTGAAAGCTTCTTGGCACTGCTCAGTCCACTCGTATGGTGCATCCTTTTGAAGAAGATTACATAAAAGACGAGAGAGGAGACTAAAGTCTTTTATGAATCGTCTGTAAAACCCTGCATGTCCCAAGAAGGATCGCACGTCTCTGATGTTCTTGGGTGGAGGTAGGTTAGAGATAAGATCGATTTTTACCTTATCTACCTCGATTCCTTTGGATGAGATGATATGCCCAAGGACAACTCCTTTTTGAACCATGAAATGACACTTCTCCCAATTAAGTACCAGATTCTTTTCTTCACAACTTTTCAGCACACATTTAAGACTCTCTAAGCACTCGCTGAAAGATGAGCCGAAAACAGATAAATCGTCCACGAAGACCTCTAGATATTTTCCCACCATGTCAGAAAATATACTCATCATGCATCGCTGAAAGGTGGCAGGGGCATTACATAGGCCGAATGACATCCTTCTGTAAGCAAAGGTGCCATAGGGACATGTAAATGTAGTCTTTTCCTGATCTTCAGGGGCGATTTCAATCTGATTATAACCTGAATACCTGTCAAGGAAACAGTAATAGGAATGACCAGCTAACCTTTCCAAGATCTGATCTATAAAGGGCAAAGGAAAGTGGTCCTTCCTAGTGACGGTATTCAGCTTCCTGTAGTCAATGCACATTCTTCAACCAGTAGTAACTCTGGTCGGCACGAGTTCATTATTGGCATTGGCTACGATGGTGATCCCGGACTTCTTAGGAACCACCTGAGTTGGAGTCACCCATTGACTATAGGATATAAGGTATATGATGCCCACTTCCAATAGTTTGAGTACCTCGGCCTTAACCACTTCTTTCATGTTTAGATTTAGTCTACGTTGTGATTGCCGAACAGCCTTTATATTATCCTCAAGATATATGCGGTGAGTACAAATCGATGGTTTAATTCCCTTGAGGTCCGCTATCATCCATCCAAGAGCTCCCTTATGCTCAATGAGAGTAGATATGAGCATACTCTCCTGTTCTTTTTCCAGGTGGGCAGAGATCACCACCGGGTATGTCTCATCTTGACTTAAATAAACATACTTTAAATCAGAGGGCAAAGGTTTTAGGTCAAGTTTCGGTGGCTTGAGGTTAGACGGTAGAGGCACTACATCAATTTGGGGCAACTCTTCAATTTGTGGCCTCCACCGGTTAACTTCAAGTATCGGTGCAGTATCAAGCATGGCACACGTCTCCCTTATTATATCATCATCAAGATCATGGGAGTGGGCCAGGCACATCTCTAGAGGATCTGAGGATAAGGTGAGAGGCGTTCTATCTTCCACAAAATAATCAATCATGTTGACATCGTGAAAATCGTCATCATCTTCTGAGTTGCTGCCGTTATTGAAAAAGATATTCGATTTCAATGTTTAATTTCCAAAAGACATAGTCATGACACCATTCCTGCAATTGATAATTGCATTTGAAGTGGACAGGAATGGGCGACCAAGAATGATGGTAATCTGAGTGCTCGTGTCATTGATGGGTTCGGTGTCCAAGATGATAAAATTAACAGGGTAGTAGAATCTATCAACCTGGACCAACACATCCTCGATGATCCCTCTTGGTACACGAATAGAACGATCAACAAGTTGTAGTGTGGTTCGGGTGGGTTTTAATTCACCCAAACCTAACTGTTGGTATACCGAATAGGGAATCAGATTGACGCTTGCTCCTAAGTTAAGAAGTGCATGGTCAATTCGATAGTTCCCGATTACACATGATATGGTTGGGCAACCGGGATCTTTGAATTTTTACGGCACATCTTGTTTCAGGATGGCACTCACTTTCTCAGTTAAGGAAATTTTCTTTTGAACACTTTTTCGTCGTTTGGTCGTGCATAAGTCTTTTAGGAATTTAGCAAATAAAGGTATCTGTTTTACAACATCAAGCAGAGGAATGTTGACCTTCACTTGTTTCAACACCTCTAGGATATCTTGAGAGTTAGAGAGACGTTTTGGTTCAACCAATCATTGGGAAAATGGAGCAACTGGCTTTTCTAGAGGTTCCGGTTCAAATTTTTGTGGAGTGTCACTAGATCCATCATTGTTGTCCTCTTCTGGTTCTTGAGGCTTTTCGGGCCTAACCGGAAGGATTTTATCAATAACCTTCTCACTCCTAAGAGTGGTGATGGATTTAGCATGCCCCATTTGATTTGAAGAGCTGGGATTACCTGTCTCGTATTGCGGTTTAGGATTGGGGATTGATTGTGCAGGAAGCATCCCCTTTTCTATAGCCGTTATACATGAATCTATCTTTTGTATAAACTCTCGCATTATCTGCGTCAGCTCTTGCACAGAATTTTGAGCCGGTTCTTCTTGAGGTCTCCCCTGATTTGGATTTTGATTGAAGAAACCTTGAGGGGTAGCAGTTTGTCCGTTCCTCCAACTAAAATTTGGATGATTTTTTCAGTCAAGATTGTACATATTAGAGGGTGGTCCATTGAAAGGTCTTTGATAGTTATTTATGGCATTAGATTGTTCATTCAATACTTCTCGAAAGGCTGGTATTGAAGGATAATTTTCAGTAGTATGAATGTTGCAATCACAGATGCCGCAAACACTTTCATTAACCTTTTCCTTCTTTCCTTACATGGCCTCAAATTTTCTGGTAAGATTAGCCACCTTAGCGTTAAGATCATCATCCTCTTTCAGGAGATATATTCCTCCTTTTTCCCTTAAATGAGTTGGCCTAGACGTAGTGTTCGTCCTTGGGTAATAGTCCCATGATTGTGTTTTTTCAGCGAGACTATCGAGGTAATCCCATACCTCGTCGACATTTTTATTGATGAATTCTCCGTTACACATTGTCTCGACCATTTGGCGCATGGAAGATGTTAGCCCATCATAGAAAAAATTCGTAATGCGCCATATTTTAAAGCCATGTTGTGGGCATGCATTAACCAGATCCTTAAACCTTTCCCAACATTGGAAGAATGTTTCATCTTCCTTTTGGGCAAAGTTCATGATTGCTCTCCTGAGGGTAATTGTCTTATGATGTGGGAAAAATTTCTTTATAAATTTCCTCTACATATCATTCCATGTGCCAATGGATCTAGGACGCAGTGAATGTAACCACATCTTGTCCTTCTCTTTCAAGAAAAATGGGAAGAGTTTCAGCCTAATAGTATCCTCAGATACATTAGGAAAGTATAAGGTGCCTATGATTTCATCGAACTCTTTCAGATGCAAGTATGGTTCTTCAGACTCAAGCCCATGAAACTTAGGAAGGAGTTGGATAACCCCTGGCTTGATGTCCATATATCCTGTATTCGCAGGAAAAATCATGCATGAGGGCGTACTCACCCCCGCCGGTTGTAAATAATCTCGTAAAGTACGAGGCGGGGGTGCGTGATGCACCTCATTCTCATCATGTACTTCCTCAACCCTAGGTTGGGGTAGTGCTTGAGGTTGATTTTCAGCCATAACCTCCTCTAACTCAGGGGAATTCAAGTGGTGTCTAGTCCTGTGATGGACAGCTAACCCCTCAACTAATCCTCCTTCAGTCACGAGATGTTGAGTGTTGTCGCGTGCCCATTGGGGCATAAAACACACTCAGCCCTCAAATTCTAACTTAAACCTAAGAGAAAGGAAGAAGTAGAAATCTAGAAAATAAAGGGGAGAGATGGAAAGAAATTACCAAATTTGAAGTCCTAGGTTAAGAGCCTTTAGAATAAACAAAACAAGTTAGTTTCTAATAATAGAAAATCCTAATTAAAAGTAAACTAATTTCTAGAGAAAAGAAGAAATTCCAAAGAAAGAGAAATTAGAAAGATCTTACTAAATTAGAAGTTTCCTACAAAACAGAAAAATCGGGTTAGTTCTAAAAATCAGATAAAATGAAGAATTGCAAGTTTCTAAAGTCAGGAAAAAATTTCTAACAAGGAAAATAACTAAGCTTCTAAAACTAGAATTAGAAAATTCTAAAAAGAAAATCTAATCTTAAACTAATCCTAAAACTAATTAATTTTAGAAAAACGTAGCCGACAGTCCCCGGCAACGGTGCCAAAAACTTGTTCACTCCCCAAGTGCAGGGTTGTGATGTAGTAATAACTCGGTAAGACCGAGGTCGAATCCCAAGGGACTGAAACTTGTACGTTATCTAAAACTAATCAGAACTAGAACTAGATTAAGATGAATTCTAAATCAAGTAACAATTGTGGAATAATTATGAATTAATTAATCTAAACTTAAGAGAAATCAAAGAAGGAAACTAGGGATTCAGAGGATCCACTTGTAGAGATCAAGGAGATCTTATGCCTGTTTCCTGAATCATGGAATTTACTGAACTGTCATTGATTTAGTTTTCAAAGAGATGAAAAGTATATGAATTAGAATGGATTCCATCACCAAACCATGTCCAAGAGACTATGGCAAACAATAGAATTAAACTAATTACCAACCAATCATATGTATGAAGGTTAGGAAGGGTACCGACATCCAACCATGCCCAGGAGACTATGGTGAACAACGGGACGTCCTGACGTTATAAACACAGAAGGGAAGGAAATATTCAAAGCCATTGCAGACCCACTGTAATTTCAGTCACAACAGACCATTAACGACTAAAAATATTTCATTAATAAAACCACAATCAATCACCTTCAATCTTAAATAAAAGGAACAAACAAATTCTCTCCCATCACGCTACAAGCTTCACCTCTTAGCCCTAGCTAAGAGGTTTAACCGCACATGAGTGGTCTAGACATTTTTAAATAAAAGAAAAATAATAAATAAAATAAACTCTAAAATAATTCTCTCTCCTTCTCTGTCTTACGTTTCAACCCAAGCCAAGATGCACGTCCAAGCTCCGGCCTCAAGCTCCACGTGAATGAATCCTATCCTCTTTCTCTTCCTTTCCTTTTATAGTAGAGAAGGGTGGGTGGAGGACCGACTCCATACTTTACGCAGTCCATTTTGCAGTGGAACCAGAACTCTTACGCACCCCTGTTTATGCAGCCAAAAGAACAAAACCCGCTGGTTTGATCTGATTTTAAGAGATCTGATCAACCCCTTCGAACAATTTTAACTTCTTGGACAGGGTAAACACCCTCTCATCTGGATTTTGGATGGTCTGGATCATTGATCTGATCACGTCCTTGATCAGAGAATGGCCAACCGTGGCCGGTTTTCACGGACGCGCGTCCCTGCGTAAGCAGGGAACGCTGTGAGGATCGGTGGGCCCTACGATGATGTTCTTGATGAAATCCACCCCATTCACTGAGTTTAGGTCGAAAATTCATTCGGAACTGGTCAACTCTGGATTTGACTTGGTGTGGCCCATAGACGTTTTCTCATTACCGTCCCACTTCCAGTGGACGATCAAAAACCCCATCTTTACTGTCATTTGAACTAATTCCACCTAGGAAGTGGTGATAGGGGCCTTGGAAAGCCAATGGACAGTCCAGATTGGACTGTTGAATTAAGATGGTGGCCCACTACACCCAACCGCACTCCCTGTTTGCGTAAATAAAAGAAAGCCGGATTTCTTCCACTGTGCTGCTGGCGGGACCCATGATCGGCTGACGTTTGGAAAATCCAATCTGTCCATTGGATTCACGTCAAAAAATCCCTTGGAAATGTATTGATTTGGTTTGGATTAAGTGTGGCCCACAGCATTTTCTATATCACCATCCATTCTCTGTTTGATCGTGATTTACCTGTGCGTGCGTGCATGGCAACCAAAAGAAACCTTGGCAACGGTTGTGGACACCTCCTGGATCTAATGGACGGTCCTGATCATTGTTGTGATGGAAGTTGTGGACCCACAAAGATCACACAGTGACCCCCTGTTCTCCGATCGCAGCAACAAGTAACGGAAATTGCCATTTTTCTGCCGATCTTCTTGCTCAGAATCGGACGCTCCATTGCCCTGCAGTTGATCGGATTTAGGAAGTTTCGTCCTATCTTCTTGATGGACGGTGTAGATCAAAGAGATGATCTAAGATGGTGGCCCACGATGTTCATCAAACAAACGCCGTTCGTCCTTGTTACGTAGCAGCAGAAAACAACAATTGCTATTTGAAGAAGAGATGGGTCAAAAGCAGTTTTGACCGTCTTGGAATTGCAGTACACAGCTAGTGCACTTGTGCACCATGCACACACTACTCAAGATGGGCTCTATTATGATGTTTATGAGCAATCCAGTCCATCCATCCCGTAAATCAGATCTTTTTAACAGTTGGGACAAATTTTGAGGCATATACGGATAGTAGGTGGGCTCTAGATGGAAGATTTATGGGCTAATCTGGCTGTTGGGATACTTCCACAGGGATCAAATGATGAAATTCGACGTGTATGGTTAATTTATGGTCCTCATCACATATATGAAGTTTCAAGTCAATTGGATGGCGGGAATCATGTGATCTTGCATTATGGACCAATTTCGGACCATCTTTAACGTGAACGGCCTGATTTTCTCAGATCCTTGGCTTGTAAATCCATTGATCAAATTCCTCTGGAGTCCGTCCCTTGCTCTGGTGAATTTGGAGCATTAAATCCATGCATTTAGTATCCTATTTCGATCCAAGCTTATAAAAACACCCTGCAACATAAACACGATAAAATGGGTCATTAGACAATATTATGTTCATAAATCCAGACAATATTTAGGGTCTAATATACAATATTTGACCCTCAACACAACCCCTAACCAGCATCCTGCTAGTCCTGAGCAAATTTGTGAATTTGTGAATTTTTGTTGAAAATTTGTGAATTTGAGTGATTTTGAAGAACATCCTTGATTTAGAAGTATAAGATACGTTATGTTGGTAATTTATGACTCTTAGATTCAGCTATCTATTAGATTTCATAGTTAAAGATCCAATTAGTAATCCATGATTAGAAGTTTTAAACATCAATTGAGTCATGATTTCACATGTCACATCTAGCTTACACATTAAAGCTTTAGCTCATTATTGAATTGTTAACCTAGTAATCACTAAGCATGGAAGGAACCAACCTGGGGAATTTATCCATCATGTTCGTTGAAAAAAAAAACCTAGCTAAAAAACAGATTTGTTCAAAAATGGCTACCTGTTAAAGATCTTTAAAAAGGTTAACACAACATGAAACCATCGATGGAAAAATAAAAAACTAGAAGAATAAAAAGGTTGAACTGTAAGGCAAGTTTCAGTTTAGGTTGGGTTATCCAGAAATGCTCTTTTTGATTATCAATGTTATCATGAAATAGAGAATTGAACCTTTGATTATCAATGTTTCAGAACCTGTTTATGGAGGTCACGTGTGAGTACAATAGTGACATGTTAGACGTTATCCCGCCCATCCTCTCTATGGCAGACAACGACATCCTTATGGCCATGACATCCATTCAAGAGGTCTTCCCGGCAGTATTTAATATTCCATCAAATGGTCCAGCGGTTCCTGATGGTTTTTCTGGGTGCTTCTTTAGGGCCTGCTGGAACATCGTGGGTCCAGACCTACTGAACGGGATCAAATTCTTTTTTCAAGGGTGTCCTCTTCCTAGGGCAGTCACAGCCTCTCGTATCTGTCTTATCCCAAAAGGATTGTCCCCTAAGGCCTTTGTCGATTTTCGTCCAATCAATCTCCGTAACTGCCTATACATACAAGATCTTCTCCAAGGTGATTGTGTTAAGATTGAATCAGCTTCTCCCTCGTCTAATCTCAGCCGAACAAGGGGGCTTTCATCAAGGGTCGTTCTATAGCAGAAAACGTTGCTTTAGCGCAAGAACTGTTTAGAGATATAAATAGGAAGGTGCGGGGAGGTAACATTGCGGTTAAATTGGATATGGAAAAAGATTATGATAAGCTGGATTGGGCTTTTCTCAAACAAGTATTGTACCGTTGCGGGTTCAGTGCAATGTGGATTGCCTTGTTAGAGAAATGCTTGGCCAATAACTAGTTCTCGGTGCTTATTAATGGGGAAAGTGTGGGCTTCTTTAAGTCCTATAGAGGCCTGCGGCAAGGAGATCCGCTTTCGCCCAGTCTTTTCATCATTACAGCAGAAGTGTTGAGCCGAGGCATCAAAAGGCTGAGTTGCCAAAGTCACAGACAGTCGTATAAAGTTAGAGCGAGCTGCCCATTACCACCGTTGATTAGTACCTTTGTCCGACTGCTAATAGTGTTCTCAAGTAGGATGTGCAAGCTTCTATGTGGCCTACTATGATAGGTGTGTAGAGTCCAAACCATGCATTAGGTGTTCCACATCATGTTCACCATACATCCCAAATAGCAGGCCAGTATAAAACTCAGTTGGCCATACCATAGGTATATAAAACTGTAAAATCATGCCGAAAAGCTCTTTTTTTTTAAAAAAAAAAAATGAGGGGCTTTTCATTACAACAAAAGGCCAATTACTTTCGGGGGTCCCCCAAGAGAAAAAGAACCTGGGGGACACCTATCATAAAGCATTAGGAAAAGAAAAGCTATTCAAACTGGAAAAAAGAAACCAGCAGCCCACAACAAAAGAGACATAGAAAAATAAGAAAGAAACTCAACCGCGGTTCCTCTCGGCTCTAGACCTTTCTCGAATAGATTCGAGACCCACTTTGTCTAAAAATAAAAGACCTCTAACCTTGGCCGGGAGAGTAGATTGCTGAAGAAATAATCCGCTACCTTGCTCAGTATTACTGATTCTCGCCATCTGGTCTGGCACCGCGTTTCATTCCCTATATATGTGAGAGAAACGGAAATTACCGAACTGCCTAATGCAATTAATCATCTGGATCTAATACCCCCATTTCCACCCGGGATTCGCAGAACGAGTAAGGAAATTAATCACCAGTTTTGAGTCTGATTCCACAATCACATTTTGCAGGCCTCTGCCTATACACATGTCCATGCCATCTAGATAGCTCTTAGTTCCACGTTCACATTCGATCCCAAACCATAGCCGACAGAGAAAGCGAAGTGAAAATCCCCTTTATCATCTCCTGAAATGCCACCCCCACCTGAGTTCCCCGAGTTGGTAAGGGACGATCCATCAACATTGATTTTCACCCAACCACTTTGCGGTCTCAACCATCTCACTACCAATCAATCAGGCGATCTCCACTTTTGGCTATCAGCCACAGATCGAGTGACATGCCTTAGGACGCGATGGGAGGTCGCTGAATCAGTCTCTCCATTACCACCATTAATAGTGTTAAGCCACCATTTGACTCTAGCGATCACCGAGGCAATCGACCGGGGGGGGGGGGGGGGGGGGGGGGGGGGGGGGGGGCGGGGAGGGGTTTGTCGAATACAACAACATTCCTGCATTTCCAGATGCACCATAAGATTATACATGGGGTAACTATATGAGCCACCGATCTCGATGAACCTGATGTAACCACAGACCACCACTGCGCGACCTAGCCTCCCCTGACAGTGAATCCAGAATGTGGACTTCAAACATTCGGCCGAAATACGCCCAAGTATCCACTGCAATCTGACTAGAGAGGAATAAATGAAAAATGGACTTTATTGCATGTCCCTATTGAGGATCGCTTGCACAATAGACACATTTAAATGCCATACTGATGCCACGGCCTTGAACTACCTTATTAACTGCAATCGCATTCCTAAGAACCTTCCAGGTGAAGAGGGAGATCCTTGGTGGGAGCTTGTCATGCCATAACCCCCACGCCCAGCTTCTAGTAGGCAATGACAATCTACACTTCTCCCATGCCGTAGCAACAGAGAAAGCTCCAGACGGCATGAACGGCCAGATAGGGGAGTCAGTTGCTTCCGAAAGGCAGAAACCCTGCTAAAAAATAAAATTTATGACCTGTTAAGGTAGAAAATTAAATACCTTTGATGGAGGTAGAGGGTCGTTATTGCCCAGCACCTGAAATGTATAGAGTTGAAGAAGGTTGGGAGGCACTGGGGCTGAAGCTAAACAATGGAGCGGACCTAGTTCAGACCAGTTGTTTAGCCAAAATCTGTATTTACCATCTCCCAGGTACCACTGAACGTAAGACTCCGCTACCAGGATGAAAGCATGAATTCTCTTCCATAAAGGGGATCCGAATCTCGCGAGGCCTAAAAGGCCCGAGGGAGAAAGGTCGCAATTGTATTTAGCGATCATACATGAACTCCAGAGGCTCTTCTTCTGACAAATTTTGATGTCCCAAGCCATCTTCAACCGAAAAGCCGACATGTTATCTTTAAGTCTTCTAATCCCAAGACCATCTTCCTCCTTCAGAACCGCAATTGAGTTCCAATTTCTCCAGTGAGACTTTAATTTCCCTTCATTGCAGCCCCAGAAAAATGCCGCAAAATTCTTCTCAAGACCCTTCAAAACTTTGGTCGGGATATAAGTGGCTGCCAAAGAATGTATTGGAATGTTGCTCAACACATGACGAACCAAACCGCCCTCCCCACTTGAGAAAGGCACCTGGATTGCCACCCTCTAATCCGACCTTCCACCCTATCAAGAAGCGGCCTAAAAAGAGCTGCCTTCAGCCTTCCCTTTGCCAGTGGAACCCCTAGGTACGTGAATACCCCAGATGATCTTGCAATCCCAAGTATAGACTCGATGGCCTTCACCCTGGATTCGGCCAACTTAGATGAGTGGATAAACATGCTCTTGCGCAAGTTAACTTTTTTCCCAGAACCTTTCTGATAATCTTCTAGAAACTTCTTTAAAACTCTGAGGGATTCCACCATTTAGGAATAATATGGTGTCATCTGCATATAGTAAATGGGAAATAATCGGGCAACCGGTCCTTAGCTTGAAAGGCTGACAATGGCCCTGGGTGCTAATAGCTTTCAGTCCTCTGCTAAGAACTTCCGTCGCAATAATAAATAGACTCAGCGATATCGGGTCCCCTTGCTGCAGCCCTCTGGAGGACTTGAAAAAACCTAAAACTTCTCCATTAACAAGAACTGAGAACCAGGAATTCGCCCAACATTTCTCCACCAAATCGATCCATTAAGAACAAAAGTCAAATTTGTAAAGAACTTGCTCAAGGAAATTCCAATCTAGCCTATCGCAGGCTTTTTCCATATCCAACTTTACCACAATATTCCCTCCTCACACTTTTCTGTTAAGGTCTCTAAATAGCCCGTGGGCAAGTGCAATGTTATCCGCTATGGATCTACCTTTAACGAACGCCCCTTGTTCAGCGGAGATGAGAAGAGGCAGGATCTGATTCAACCTGGCTGCAATAACTTTAGAGAAAATCTTGTATAAACAGTTACATAGGCTTATTAGCCTAAAGTCTGCGAACTTTTTGGGCACTGCCAATTTCGGGATCAAACATATCAGGGATGCAGATACTGCTCTCAGGAGGAGGCCACCTTGAAATAGAAACTTGACTACATTGAGCAGGTCCTGACCAACTATACTCCAGTGGGCTGAGAAGAAAGTAGCTGAAAAACCATCAGGACCAGCTGCAGAATCAGTTGGAATAGCTAGAACAGCTTGCTGAATTTCCGGCGTAGACCGGCTCCTGTCCCAAGCTCTAATTTCACATGGTGTGTCTCACCTTATTCATGGAATGGCCTGATGTTTGATTTCTTATTTCATCATCCTATAGCGAATCTGATGACTTGAGCGGATGTCAAATACAAAGCACTTTGCACCCCCACACACTTTGGAAGTTCTTATGGTGGGCATCCCCTCTCCATTGCTTCTGGTTGTTTCCTTTGGTGTGGCCCACCAACTGAGTCTTGGATTAAGTTGATTTATAGGTGCTGAGCATAACATGGAGTAGGGCATCTAATGGGTAGCAAAGAAACATCTTAATAGGTCCCACAGAGATCTAACATATGGGAATGCACATTCCTTGGGATATATGTGACTATTGTTATTTGGTTTTGTTACATCTGTATCTTAGCGGTGTCTTTAAAGAAACTGGTTATTTTATTTTATTTTAATTATTTTAGTAGTGGCCTACTTGATGACTGGACTGGCCAGTCATTATTGGCATAAGACTGTTCTGGCCCAAACACCAAGCCTTGATTTTAAGCCTGGAGCTGGTCCTTGGCCAAAGTTTAGGGCCTGGCTTTGGTCCCATTGCTATCCCTATCTGGAGCCTGATCCACCGAGTCTGTTGCAGTTGAGGGCTTCGGGCGCTCTAATACAACTGCATTTTCCCACATGTCTCACCGCACCCACGCTCTCCTTATTGCCAGTGGTGGGAATGGAGCTACGAACTGTTCTTCATTCATACGAAGCCAACGGTACAGACAGTGCCAACTAACGGTATTTGAGTGCATAGAACATCTCAAGATCGCGCCGGGTCTCACGTCTCTCGAGCTTGGAGACATACTTCCAGAAGTCATAAACACCGGCCAATGTCATCAACCTCTCAGAATAGATCTTCCACGTGTACTTTTCGTAAATGCGCTTCAGACCTCCCTGAGAGATTATATCCTAGTGGGACGGATCTTTCTTGCATTTTGTGAAGAAGTCGACGACAAGGTCGGCAGCCTTATCATTGTGGTAGGGATCAATGTGGTAGCCTGAAACACCGTGTACTATAATCTTGGCGGGCCCTCTGTTATTTGTCACGAAAGTAGGCAGACCACAAGTCATGGCTTCAACGACCATTAGCCCGAAAGCTTCGTACAAGGCAGGCTGTACAAAAGCGCCCTCTGTGTCCGCAATGTAACGGTAGAGCTCACCATTGCGCACCCTATTCATTTGAGCTGAAATCCATCGGAACTGGCCATTCAATTTGTATGTTTCAATCAAAGACTTCATTTTTGTCATCTCAGCTTGCTCCTCACTGTCCTTTGATTCTTTCCCGTGGTCGCCGACCACCACTACAAGGTTAACTAGTTCCCTGAGGCGGGAATTCTTGCCGTACCACTCAACGAGTCCAGTTAGGTTCCAATCTAAGCTTCCTACTTTAAATTGCAATATATGACACGTTAACGCCACACCGAAAATGTTAAATGTATATTTTTGGCAATCTAATCCACAGCACATTCTCTTTGTGACTTTTGGCACTCTTTCATTTTTCCGAAGTAGTCTTCAATTAGAGGGCTGCTATGTTAATTTCCACATTTAAAGATTTCTTTCCCGCCAATGTGTCACTCGTGTCTAACATTTGAGCCATTCAAAAAGTGGGCAGGTACATAAAGATCAATGTGGAGTGAAAATGAGGATGACCCATTCGTCAGACAGGCAAAACCGTTCAAATTCCAATGTATAACCGGGGGTTTGACTCAGTGTATATGTGTGGCTCACCTGATGGCGTGGATTGTTCCGAGGTTTGCTCCAGGTGATCTTCACTATATGGCCTACCTTTTTCATGGCAGGATTTTAAATGTAGGGACGCATGCGTGGGGAATAACTTCTTGTACGTTAAAGTTAATATCCAATGTTGTGCTTGTGAACATTGTTTAAAAAGAAAGAAAAAAAGATCGATTCAAACTCCTTAGTCCTAAATGAACTTTGAAGACTACAATGCCGAATTCTTAAGTATGCCAACATGAGGAGTTTCAACGCCAGGTCATGGGTTCGAGCACCCATTTTGGTGAAATCCTACTATAGTGTGAGTGCGTGTAAAAAAATATTCTTAGTGTGCCAAAAAATTGTGCGAGATATATCTCATGCTGGACCTCACGTTCATTTATATGATTGTATTAGGAAAATGTTAGGATAATATACCTATTCGCATTGTGTGGCAGAGTTTGGTTCTAACAATAGTGAGTTACATAGGGAATTTGAGTTTTTAGGTAGCTATCAGTACGCCAAAAATTGCTTGGTTTAACAACGGATTTAATCCGTTGCTAACGGAAAAAAGTTCATTACCAAGCCCGTCTTTCTTGAAAATCCGTAGTCCAAACATTGCAGAATTTTGCGATGGACCCAAATCCATAGCTAAAATCTGATTTACGATGTATTTATGACAGATTTTTGTCTGTTGTAAATTTGTGACGGACTAAATCCGTCGCAAATTTTGATTTTATGACGGAATATGATCAGTTGAAAGTTCCCGCCCAAATTACCAAATGGCGACGCTTTTAAGTTGCTTTTACGACAGACCATGGTCCATCGTAAAAGGACTCTTGCCTTAAAACATTAATTTTTTTCATTTTTTTTAAGAATATGTTGGAAAATTAAGTTCTTTCTAGTCTAATAATTGTTTTTTAATAGAATTTTAGTGGTTTAATTATACATATTTGTATCTAAGATTATTTTTTAACAATTGATTGAATGAAAAAAAAAATTAATTTTGCTTTTATATCAAACGAGTGAAATTTTTTTCTTTTTTAATTTAAAAGTAATATTTAAATGATTTGTAATGTCACATGAAAAGGAATATTGAGAAGTTTAAAAAATTTAACAATGTTTGAGAAAAAAAAAAAGATTTTGAAAAAATAAAAATTATGATTTAATAAAAATCTATTTTGTGGGGAAAAAAAGAATATTGAATAAAGTTGATAATTTTTTTTTAAAAATAATAATTTGATTTCATGAAAAAAATAATATCCTGAAAAAGAAAATTAAAAAGATTTTTAAAAATGTGAAAATTTTCACAATGTTGAAAAATGAAAATATTTTGAAAATGAAAATGAGAGTTTGTATTTTGAAAAATAAAATAAAATTGAGAAGTTCGATAAAAATTGACTAGTTTGAAAAAAATGCTTTAAAAAAATTGGAGAAGTTAGAAAGAATTGAAAATTTTAAAATAAAATGACATTAAAAAATCGATACTTCAACAAAAAACAAACATTTGAAACGAAAAATAAAGAAGTTGAAAAAATTTGTGATTTGAAAAATAATTGAAAATGTTCAAAATTTGAAATTAAATGAAAAAGTTATTTATAAAAACATTGAGATTTTGTAAAAAATATATATCATTTTTAAAATGAAAATTGAAAAGTTGAAAACAAAATGACGCTTTTGAAGAAAAAAAATTGGCATTTTGGAATTTTGGAGAAAAAAATAAAATTTGAGAAATTTTTTGAGATTTTGAAAATAAAATTCAAAATTTGTATTTTAATTTCTTTTTGAAATATTTTATAATAAAAATGATAGTTTGTTAAAAGTTTTCAAAGAAAAATTAAGAGTAAAAAAATATACATTTTGAAAAAAAATGTTATTTTTAAATGGAAATTGAAATTTATCTATGGGAAAAAAAATATTTTTTAATAAATTATTAGGCACATCTACTAATTGAACCTTTAACCATTTTTGGACAATCTAATTAGTCCAGATTGAATAGTAAATAACTTTAGATGTTTAAATTAAATTTCATTCAAATCGTTGATCAATCTTGTATGTGCAATATCTTTCTCATATGTAGCTTGATCGGGGCGAGTAACTATTCAAATTAAGGGTATTGATCAGTAAAATAGAGTGAATGGACCAAACATAAAATGGGCCAAATATTCTAGTCAAAATTGTGACCCAACTTATTGACCTTACGAGAACCTAAGAATTGATGTTAGTAAGTTTTGTGGGCCTCATCATAATGTGTATCGAACATCAACACTGTGCATTTGATGTGTCCCCTTAGGTTATGAAATATCTCAAAAATCATCCGTATACGAAACTTAGGTGGGTCATACCATCTAAAATCATGTGAAGACATCCTAAAAAATATAAAAGCACTTAGTGGTGCCCACATTAGTTTTGGATGTGGCTAAAACTTGGTCTGACCCCTTATCCAAGTGGGACACACATAATGAATGGGTTGGATATGTGAATTACATTTAGGCAAGCCCAATATATGATTATGAATGTTTTAAGGAAACCTCTCTCCACTACATTTAGGTGAGTTACTCATTACCCTTACCACAGTAAACACTGTGGGGTCCACCATTATTATTTTTTTTTATCCACTCCGTTCATTGATGTTAACAAATAATTTTAAGTCTAAAGAATAAAAAGGAAGCATATCCAAAGCTCAAGTGGACCACACCACAGGAAATAGTGTGATTGAACCTCTACCGTTGAAAATTTCTTGGAGGCCATAAAAGTACTTTTAGATCATGTTGATGCTTGTGTTCTCTCTTCATTCATATCTTTTTTTGAATCAAGATGATTTTTATTTTTCCCCTTCATCTAGGCCTGTATAACCTCACAAACAGATTGGATGTCAAATAAACAATACAGTGGGCCTTTAGGAGGATTTTAATGATGGATATCCAATCACTATTGTTTTCATGTGGTGTGGTCCACGTAAGATTTATATACCTCTCTTTTTTGGAATAAATCCCTAAAATGATCTTTAAAAATGGATGAACATAATGAATGAAATACATACATCATAGTGGGGCCCACAGAGCACCGACCACCGACCACGGGGCTAGTGTTAAGGGAAGTAGCGAGACTAGCTACTGAAGTGACGTCAGCAAGTTCTGTGGGCCCCACCATGATGTATGTATTATATCCACACCTTTCATCCAATTGGAGAGATCATTTTAGGGCAATATCTAAAGAATGAGTTAAATCCAAAGCTCCAATGGACCCCAACATAGAAAACAGTGGGACAACAACACCCACCATTAAAAACTTCTAAAGGCTACAAAGTTTTAGATCAAGCTGATATTTGTGTTTTCCCTCATTTCATGTCTTTTTAAACTTTTGAACAGGTTGGATTTCAAATAAACATTATGATGGGCCTTAGGATAGTTTCAACGGTGGGAATCACTCTCCCCGCTGTTTTCTATGGTGGGGTCCACTACAGATTTTTATCTACCTCATTCTTTGGCTCATGACTTAAAATGATATCTCATAATGGATGGACAGTGTGGATATAACACATACATCATAGTGGGGGCCACAGAACTTGGTGACGTCAGATGAAATTAGGGCAACCAGAGAGACGCCCTAATTCGTCTCTCTCTGTCTCTCACTGTCTCTCTCGCACCCTCTCGTCTCTCTCTCTCTCTCTCTCTCTCTCTCTCACCCTCCCTCCTTTCTCTCTCTCTCTCTATGTCTCTCTCTGTCTCTCTCTTCCTATCTCTCTGATCTCTCCACCCTACCGTTGCCGAACGCCCTACCTACGCACGCCCGCTCTTTCTCTGAAGCTCGGTTGAAGGTTAGCTCAGTGACGACTGTGAGTTATTCTCTCTTTCTCTCAATCTCTCTCAATCTCAATACCGATTTAGGGATTTGGAAATTTGTGGATTCCTGATTTGATGTGGATCCTCATATAGGGATTTGGGGATTTTAGGGCGCATTACTTCACATTGTTGAGGATTTGGGGATTTTAGGGATTTGAGGATTTAACAATTTGTGGATTCCTTCTTGTGAACTAATTTGGTGAGACTTATTTCTCCTTATTATTTTTATTTCACTGTTGATAGTTACATGAAGTTAATATAATCATATGAAAGTTTGTAACTGATCAAGAAGGAAAGAAAATAATATGAATTTCTATTTTTATTTCACTAAAGCATTTTATTATTTTCTATATAAAAACCTGCATGCTAATTGTTCGAGAAAATGCCTCAACCAAGAACGTTCTTGTGTTAATCATGCTAGAGGTCCTGCATTTCAACTCCCTATAAATGGGGCACGAATTTTTGTATGGTTGGATGAACCCATTGTATCATCCATCTAGTAGACCCTTCTTTGGTGGACCAACATATAAATTCACAATGACTGTGGAATTTTTCCCTGTGTACCTTTTTTGTTTTCAGCCATTTGTTGATCAAATGGCTAGGATGATCATGTCAGTTTGACTTCTAACTATGGTCATCCACAAAAGGAACTACCAGAAGGATGTTTAAGATCATCCAAATATACAGCTATGCGGAGCTCACCAATATATAGACCAATTAGAGGACCTCAAGGACTCCACCGGGACAAATGATCTTAATTTGTAATATGCAATAAGGATGCAGTAGCTACCGGATGTCTTTTACTAGTATAACTTACTTTGTTTTCAGTTATCTTGTTTCCTTCATAAAATAAATAAATAAAGAAGAATGTTAGCTTGCTAGTTCAAATGCAGTTCTAATTGGATGTGTAAAAAAGAAGAAGATGTGTAATTCATGCTTAGTTTATGAGATTATTTGCACTATTTGGTGTAGCAATGGTGATTGTCATGAATGAGCATCTGGAACATGATTAGGTAGTCGAGTTGATCATTTTTAATAACCATCACCTAGCCCATTTCTCCATTTTGTTGCATTCTCCATCTAGTAACTCTTCACCTAGTTGATCATCAACTTCTCCAACATCAGCTTTCTTGTTCTGTTAGAGTTTTATTTCATTTGATATACAGTTTGTTCTATTTTTTTACAAGAGTGGCTTGCCTAGAAGAAAATATTGATATTCTAAATTGGTTTTTGAATGTTAGACATTGCGTTGGAGACAAAGTGAATGTTCTTTTCTAGCCTCTGTTTTTTGGTGATGCTTTGGAAGCATTGTTGAAGTTTTCAGCTTCCAACTGCTTCTTTAATTCCATTGGAATTTCAAACTTTGATCATCAATGTGGGAATTCAATTGAGTCGATGTAGTGATTTCTAGATTTATGCTCATGACAATCATATTTATAGTAGCTTTCAGTCATTTTCACTTTCATGTTTGTGAAGATTCTCAATTTGAATCTGTCATTGGATTTAAAAACAGTTTGTTTTATTTTTTGAGTTGATGAATTTCTTTTTCACTTATAAGAAACTGTTTTATCTCATTTGGATAGCATTGATCAGAGAAGAATGAATCCTTTGTAATCTATCATCTATTGGGTTATACACATCACTACAAGAAATTGACTTTTGTTGGCTGGCTTTAATTATTATCTTTTGAATCATAAACTAATATCTATCAGTTGTGTGGCCCATTGTCTAATCTTCAGCAAATGAATTAGCTGTGATCATCTGCAGTACATGAGCCCACTGGATGAACTTGTACTCAATGTATAGTCGGAGACTACAACTTTGGGTAGTTGGATGAACTACTAAACTAGCATCCTCTTAATTATCAGTTTATAACTGTAGATTTCAACATCAAAAGCATTCCAATTCAGTCTTTCTTCATTTGAATATGTTACCTGTAGAAAATGAGAGATGGGTCTTGATTAAATTTGCATTTCATGGGCTTTTCAGGAGTGAAGGCATTCTACATGGCAGATTTCTTTGTAGCAGATGTTGGTTACTGAATTTTGTTCTTCTTATAACTATCATCTCTTTACAAAATATAGATTCTATCTTACTGGTTACTTGAAATGCTTTTTAGTTGTGGGTTCCACTTGAGTATCATGCTATCGACAGCTCTATTTCAAGCTAATATCGACTAAACATGGTTGTAGAAGAAAGTCGTCATTTACAATTTTCCATGAGCTTGTATGATTTATTTTTGTGATTTATATGCCTTTTAGATGCATAATCTGTAACTTACTACAAGCTTTCAAGAATTGATTATATTATTTGGCTTCTCTCAAATCATCCCATTGATGCCTCATATTTGTTTTTGGCACTGAAGTTACGTTGTAGTCATTTTTCTCATCGATCCATTAACAAGGTCAGAAACTAACTGCAAGTTCTAATAGCTATAGTGATGCATGAAATTCTGTTCCAGAAGCTGATAGAGTCCCACCTACCATATATGTTCATGTCTTAGATGATGCTATTCGGGTGACATCATCCTTTCAAAAAAAATAAATTCTCTACTATGAAATATACTGCTTGAGTTACTTCTCTTCAAAACTTATTGGATCACAATTATTCCACAATTTATGTTTTTGTATTACTAGTGAACTGACATGTTGGTTTCTAGTTTGTTCTCTCTTTTCTTCTTTGGATAATTGAAATTTCTATTTTGTTATTGGCAATATCTTGAAATTTTTATTTGATGTGGTGCTTTTAACCACATTGCAATCCCTCCAATCACTGTTAATGTTTCTTTTACCACTGGAAGAAAAACAAATATCCTTTCACCACAAGTTTGTTTAGCATTCTAACTTGGGGGTCAATAATCTCTTAGTATTTGGTTACGCACTTTGGTTATGCACTGTGTAGGTGAAAGGATTTCTTTTTACCAGAAGTCAATCCCAAGGCAAGTTGAAAGGTTAGTCAGAGCACCCTACCAAAATAACATTGTTCATTCAAGATTTGTTTAATTTTGGTAAGTTGTAGGCAATTTTTTTTTTTTTTTTTTTTTTTTGCATAATGATGAACTTCAAAGGAAAAGATAAAAGAAAATGGATTATTAGCTACTCTTGGCACAAGAAAAAGAATGCTTTGTATTTCATAGTGGGTTTTTTTTTTTTTTTTTTTTTTTTTTTTTTTTTTTAAGATTAGTTACTTTGGTTGGTGAAACTGCTTGGCAATTTTATGGAGATTGTTGTTAGCTACTTTAAAAAATGTGCAGGAAGTTAGCTCCATCCTGTTAAAGAAGTTGGTTGCTGCAGGAATTGGGGATCGACCTGTTGTGTTTGTTACTCACAAGTTTTCATTGGATTTAATTTCTTTCTTTTTTATGTCAATATATTTTATGCATTTCATGATCTATGACCTTTCTCATAGCATGATGTCAGGCATCCTTAGTCTCTTAGGGTGGCTGCAATATTGAATTTTTTTCTTTTTGTATTTGATTGAATAGAATTTTCTTGGATATGCCTTCTCAGATACATTTTCGAGGAATATGGGTGTCAAATCTATCATATATCTTATCAAACTCAAATGTACTCTCTTATTCTTATATTTCCTTTTGGGTTGATGTGAGTGCATTCTTATTGGAGGCTCTGTTAGCCCCACATGCACCTTTGTATCTTGGCAAGCGTGTGGAACATTGGAGCACTCTGTTAGCCTGTTAGGTGGCCCCCACTTGAAGATGACCGTATGCAAAATGTGGTTGGTAGACTTATTAGGCCGACCACCTCAGGTATAGAAAATTTAACCAACTTGCCATAATTCCAAATACGCACGTGGGCCACCTAATCAATGGACAGGACTAACACTTTCTTATGGCCATCTAACATGTGGGCCACCATATGCACTGCTCAAATGTTCCGCATACTGATCAAGTTGGCAGGTGTATTGCTTGTAAAGGCACGTGTTTGTGTCCAGTAGATTACTTTCTTATTGTTTTTAGCACAGATCTATTGTTGTGGGCCTCTCTCTCATTTGATGATTGCAATCTATACTATGTGCAATTCAAATGGTAGGGCGCTATTACAGAATGTGTTGCACAAGGTTCCTAGAACTACGGTGACCTTTTGTCCAAGGCAGGTAATGTCTATATATGCCATCCAATTCTTAGATGAGGGGAGTGGCACATCATGAATTTTCTATAGCATAAAGCAGTTTCCTGAGCTTATCACTAGGAGGGAGCTAGTTGATCTCCCCTTCCTGAGATCGCTTCAGAGTTCAGATAAAAGTTGGTCTGTGGAACACACCACATTTCCATTTCTAACTGTTTGCGGCTTCACCATTCATCAGACCATGTGTGTCAATCAGACACAAGTGCAAGATCCAAGCTATCCACCAATTGAGTAATAGCTTGCAAATGTCCCATCCTAACATTCATGCTACTCTATTCTTGTTGACCATAACATTTGAAATAGGGAAATTTAACAACTTTTTTTTTTTTTTTGCCCAACCATTTCTCTGTATCTTGAACTCATGTCAATTTGCCATATGTGGTGGCATGAAGGAGCTTGGGCTGTACCCACATTTGGGATTTGAAAAACCCTGTTTTGCAGAAGTACTAGTTATTAACCTGCATTGAACTATCTATTTTTTACTCTCTCTCTTCATCACTAGAGTAATTCTACCCTTAAAAGAGTATTGAAATCCTTGTTCCCTTTTTGCAAGTGCAAGCTGGTCTTTCTGCACTAAAAGATGCAATGGAGGAAGGATATGAAGATTTCAAGGTAATCAACCCAATTTCTCAAAATCTACATTTTTTTAATCATAAGATTGATGTCAACAGAATGTTTTCCTTCAAACAAGAGGTTGATTAATCCCATACGCTTGTAAAAGGCAGCCCAACATGCATTGCATTTGCCAATGAGGTGCACGGGTGCCAATACTAATCTTAATAACATTTAGGGCCCGTTTGGATACCACCAAATCAGTTACTTTTTCTACTTACAACAGTAGACAAGTAACTTATTTCAGATAAGTAAGTTTGGTTTAAGATTACTTAATCACTCATCTTAAAAAGTCGAAACCAAGATCAGATACTTGGAGGCATAAGTAGCTTATCTTAAGTAACTTAAGATCCAAAGTCTGTTTTCATTATCTCAGCAGCTAATGTAAGTTTCTCTTTGTATCCTTTCATGCCTCTTCATTGTTTATAGTCAATGCCACCAATGGTTACAAATACCTTAGCCTACCAACGGGCTAAGGTTGTATGTACATCTCATGTGAGGCTCAAGAGTCCAAAAATTAGGTAGATCCAAGACTGAGGTGGACCACACTATAGGAAACAGTAGTAATGGGAATGCTCACTGTTGAAACCTTATAGGGCCCATCGTGATGTTCATATGCCATCCAAACCATCCATTAGGTCATTCCCCTTCATCAAAACAAATTCAAGGTATTGATAATAGACATTCCTGTTAACAACATTATTGATTTTAAAAAAAAAATGATTCAGTCAAGTATTGTATCTCACACCCTTTCTGGAAATGAACAGTCAAGTAAGTATTGTGTCACATGCATTGGAGAGTACCTCTGCAATATTCTAATTCATGGTAATGTCACTCTTTGTGTGTGTGGGAAATGTTCCTATAAGGTCGAGCTTGACACCACGAGTCAGTGGTGAAAATAGGCCCGACTGGAACTTGCCAGCCCCTGAAATGAGAGATTCATGACTTATTCATCGACAGAATGAGTTGGTCCGAGTTGGCCTGTCAAAGACCATTCTTGTCTTAGAGTAGAAAAATGCACTAGCAAAGATTTGAGTTTTATGATATCTCACCAGTTTATTATTTTGACAGGCTTATAATCCTTTGCTAGATATTCACATTTCTTTCTTCTTTTTTTTTTTTTTCTTTCTTTTCTTTTTGGTACTATGAGAATAAAATTGTGTTTTCAAGTTTGTCAGCGACACATGTATGGCTGGAACTGTAGGAGAAAATAGTCATTGGTGATAGTTTGAAAAATCAACTTCTCTTTTGATAGTTGGAAATTAATGTATGCATGGCTATTCAAGAGGATATATCCACTACAACACAATTAGTGCACTGTCATTATCTTTTAGCCACTTTCTATATAGCGCACCATACTAAATTTTGAATTGCAATTTGTGCTGCTATGGTCTTTGTTTTCAGTATGGTGTAGGAGGACAGATGAGCTTGTTGATGGGTAGGTTATCATGTTCATTTGGCAAGGTTTTGGAAGCCTTTGGAATAGACCTCATCAAGGGGTTTATAGATTTTTAGGTATTGGATTGAGTTGCAGTCTACTTTGTAATTACCGTGACTCTATTAGTCATTTTTAAACTGAGAAATTTGGGTTCTTGATGGTTTAGCTAGAGCTTCATTTTGGATCTCGTCTTTATTATGTTTATGCGGGTGGTGGAAAATGCAAAAATCTAGGCAGAAACGGTATGGATTATTATTATTATTATTTTAATAAAATAAATCCAGTCTTTTTTTAATGGCCAGAGAGAGTTCTATATTACAACAGTTCGTTTAACTGTATGGCTATTTTCAATTTTATTTATTTATTTATTTATTTTACTGACATTATTGTAGGAGGCAGCCATGATACGATTGGATATAAGTGAATATATGGAGCAGCAAAGATAATTGGCAAGATTAAAGTGGAAGGTTAGTTTTCAATGGTATAAACTGAATTTCATGATGTTTGGTGATACCAAACTGCACCCTAAGCTACTCTTATTTTCATTGGTACGAAAATTGTGAGTAATAGTCTATCTTAAATCAGATGTTAAAAAGTCCTAAACCTTCTTAGAACATCTCAGGTCGTGTTTATGTTTGTATGAATCCCGACTCTTAAGTTTTGGAACATCTAAAGTTTGAAATTCTCATTACAGAAAAGTGTAAAAAGAGATAGGTCTTAGTTTTAAAGAGTTAGCTCTTGTTTGATTGGTCCAAACAACAAGAACAGTTTCCTAAGGGCCTGTTGGATGCAAACTCTGAAGGGGCTTTTGAGGCCTAAACCCCTTTTTGATCCAAATAACAGTTGATGTTGTGCATTTAGATGTACTTTGCAGACCCTTGTCTCTTCTCCTGCTCAACAAAAATATGGTCTGGAACTGTTATTGTCCCAATCACATTCACCGTCTGTCTTCGTAAATATAGCTACAGTTTATGATATGCAAAAGGCACACTTGCACATCTCTTGCTCCGGTGTGATATTGTTTATAATTGCAGTGTTGAGGCTTGACTGTGCGTTGAAACATTTCTAATACATATGGAGGGATTTTTTTAGCTCCCTAAGATTTGAGTTGGCTTCAATTTTGGATTTACATACATCACTTGTGAGCCCCACAGTTAGGGTTCCCACCAACTAAATGCGCCTTCTAAGTGCATTCTTATTTTTCAGTTGAACAATAATAATCTGACAGGTCCAATCACATCTCATTTTTCAGTGTAAGTTTTAGATCGTGCTCACATGAATTTCTACTAGCAGTCATATTTTTCAGTGCCTCTATCAATTAACTCTATTTTTTTTTCTTTTTTTTTTCTTTTCCTTTTTTTAGAAGAGTAAGACAAGGTTTTCTTGTCCAGAGTACGATCAAACTCATATAAATACCCATCCATTGTAAGTTCGTAACAGACCATAAGCAACAACAGCCATGGCCATATAAAAATCTCTATTGCTTTTCTTCTTTTACTATTAGAATTTCTTTCTTCCAATGCCTTTACAACAACAACAGCATCCACATTCGGAGAAGCAGAGGCTCTCTTGGAATGGAAAGCCAGCATCTTCTCATCACAAGCTCTCCATTCATGGTCACTTCCAGCTGCTAATGTTAGTGCCACCACAATCTCTCCATGCAAATGGTATGGGATCTCCTGCAACGGCCTTGGAAGCGTAATAGAGATAAGCCTACCGAGTGCAGACTTGCAAGGTAAGCTTGATAACTTGAGCTTCTCCTCATTTCCAAATCTCTTTTGTCTCAAACTCAGTGACAACCCACTCACTAGAACCATCCCAGCTAATATTGGCACTCTTTCCAAACTCGTCTCCCTCATTATCTCCATGAATAATCTCTTTGAGTTCAACCTCTTTCAATGGCTAACCTTTCTCACCTTTCAGAGCTCGACATCTCATCTAATGAAATAACTGGGCCTATTCCTCCATCTTTAGGTAACTTAACCAGGTTGACAATCCTCTACCTCTATAACAATCAAATTTTTCTGGTTCAATTCCTGCACAATTAGGAAATCTCAAGAATTTGGTTCAGTTGTCATTGTTAAATAACAGTCTGATAGGTCCAATCCCTTCTACTTTAGGTAATTTGAGAAACCTTACACTTTCGTACCTCTACAGAATCAAATTTCTAGTTCAATTCCTACACTAAGGAAATCTCGAGAATTTGATTGTACCTGGTACTATTGTGTTGAAAGGAAGTTCTAAGAAATCTATGTATCTATCAATTTTGTGAATAGGATTCTTATTAAAAATCATTTGCATTATTTTTTGAATGACTATCAGGTGTAATATTTTAAAATTAAAATCTACAAATATTTTTTTTTTATTCACAAAGATTTTAGCGACAGACCAAATCCGTCGCTGATTTCTGAAAAGTTGAAAAACGACGGATTTGGGTCCGTCGCTAATAATTTTAACGACGAATAATCAAGTGGGTTTTTTTGAATTTTAGCAACAGATTTTTTTATTTTTGCGACGGACCTTATCCGTCGCAGATTAAACGACGGACCTTATCCATTGCAGATTAAATGATGGATTTTATCAATCAAAAAAGAAAAAAATAACCCAGTAAACAGCGACAGACCAAGCGATGGACGAAATCCGTCATTTATTTGGTTTTATGATGGATTTGGTCCGTCGTAAATCCACGATTTTGGCGTAGTGCATTTGGACTAGATCTAGCATTTCCAGATGAACGGTATATATGTGGCCATGTGGCATGTATGATATCTTTAGAGTATGTGTTAAATACATGGAAGACAGCTCATTAATGGGCAAATTTTTGAAGGAGCATACCGTGACGATCTCGTATAATGGCAATTGTTAAGTGCAATCAAGTGAATGTAACTGCGGACTTCTGCGCTTAGGACCTTATTGGACTTCCGGTTGATAAGTCTTTATAACTGTTTCTACAAAATCATAGCCAAAGTCGTTGCTTTGCGGTTGAATGCGGTCCTACCCTCGTTAATCTCTCTAGAGCAGGGAGCCTTCATCCAAGGTCGGCCCATTTCTGAAAACATTACCCTGGCCCAGGAACTTTTCAAAGAGGTTAACAGGAAAACCAGAGGAGGGAACATGGTGCTCAAGGTTGACATGGAGAAAGCGTATGACAGGGTGGACTGGGGCTTTCTGAAGGATGTCCTAGCTCATTTTGGGTTCAACTAAAGGTGGATTAATCTGGTGGAGAGCTGTTGGGCCATAGTTTGGTTCTCGGTGCTATTAAATGGGGAAAGTGTAGGATTTTTTAAGACATCTAGGGGCCTCCGTCAGGGAGACCCTCTCTCCCCCTCCCTTTTCATCATAGGTGTTGAAGTGCTTAGCCGTGAGCTGAATCGGCTCCTATCCCAAGATCAAGTCCTCTTGTTCAAGTTGAAAAGAGGATGTCCACCTATATCTCATCTATTATACATTGATGATATACTTCTTTTCCTCAATGACAGTTTATCCTCTATCAAAGCAATAAAGAAATTCCTTGACGAATATCAGAAAACCTCGGGTCAGTCCATCAATCTCAGGAAGTCCTCATTTATCTGTTCTAACTCCACTCCGGCGAGAAGCAAAATTCTCGAGAGAACGTTAAATATATCCAAGACAGAGGCTCCTTTGAGGTATCTAAGAGTGCCTCTTACATCGGGCAGGATGAAATTCTCAGCTTTCCAGCCCCTTCTTGATAAAGTGGAAGCACGTATCTCGGGTTGGCAAGCGAGATTCCTCTCTTGGTCAGGTAGAATTGTCCTTATCAAACACATTCTTGGTAGCATTGCACTCCATTCTCTAGCAGTGGCTCATCTCCCCTCGCAGGTTCTAGCTTCCCCCGAGAGCCGTTTTGCCAATTTTCTTTACGGTTGGTCAGACGGGAAGCTCAAACTTCATTGGTGGAGCTGGAAATTCGTATCTCTCCCCAAGGAAGGAGGTGGTTTGGGGATTAGAAAATTGGCTGATATCATGAATTCTTTTAGACTCATGATGGCTTGGGACGTCAGGTATAAAGAGCACCACAGTCATTGGTGCAGACTGCTTTTGGCCAAATACAAACACTTCCTCTCCCCGCAACAATAGCTCGTTCCCCCAGCAAATGCATCACCAATTTAGCATAGGATTCTGAAACAAATCCCCCGTTTGGAGTCTGCTACGTAGCTCCAGATTGGGTTTGGCAACAGCAACCTCTAGACTTCAAATTGGACGGGCCTGGGTCCTTTTGTCTAGATTGACGGCATCCAAATTCCCTCTCAGCTGAGGCATATGAAGATAAATCAAATGCTGGGTCAAGCTAGTCCTCTCCCGCCCTCGGCGGCCTTCAGTTTCCTCTCGCAGAATGTAATCGATTACATTTTCCAAGCAGGTTTATGTCTCTCCAGTGGCCTAGATAAGGCCTTCTGGCCTTACACTCCTTAAGGGAAGTTCTCAATTAAGTCAGCCTAAGAGATTTATAGAGTGGGCCAGGTCTGAAAGGGCTAGGCTAGACGGGTCTGGCACTCGATGCTTCCTCCAAAAATTGGGCTTCTAGTTTGGAAAATTCTGGCGAAAGCTATCCCAGTTGAAGCAGAGATCCAAGCTAGGGAATTCATCTGGCATCTCTCTGTGTTTGATGCGACCGCAGGTCTACCCAAGGTGGAACTGACTATGAATCCATCCATCATCTTTTTCTCACTGGAGGCCTAGAAAAAGCTGCTTGGGAGTTTGTGGGGAGAAAGTTTGGAATTTGCATCCAGTCCTCGTCTTTGATGGAGTATCGGTTGGCTCAATGGTGGACAGTTTTGGTGGCAGGTTAGGACCCAATTCTTTGCCCCCTACATGCTCCTTTGGGAAACCTGGAAGGCCAGGAATACAGCTCTCTTCGACGACATCAGGCCTTCGATCCCCAAGCTCACAAACAGGATCAACTGGTGGCTAGAGTACTTCTAGGCTAGGGGTCTAGCTAGCTCGTCTGTCCCTCCACCCACGGCTACTCGTTCTGCAATCCATCAGCCCCCTAGCAGGGCCTCCCCTAGTCCAGTGATCTCCCCACTCCCTGGTGATCACTCGTCAACCCTAGGGCACGCCCATTTTGTTCCTCCTACAGCGGTAAAATGGTTGCGGTCTCCTCTTGGATGGGCTAAAATCAATGTTGATGGATCGACATTAGGTAACTCTGGCCCATCCGACAGGGGAGGAATTTCCAGAGATGAAAAATGGGCTTTCCTCTTTCCCTTCGCTGAAGGTTACGTGGCTGGTTCTAATGTCCATGCTGAGCTTAGGGCCATCCATGATGGTATGCATCTGTGTTTTTCCAAGGGTCTAACGAACATTATTGTTGAATCAGACTCTCAACTCCTCATAGACTTCTTGGTTGGGGTAGCCTCTCTAGGTTGGAAGTGGAGATGTTGGATTTCCAGAATCCGTCAAATGGTGGCTACGGGACAAGTGAAGTTCGCCCACATCCTTAGGGAAGGCAATGCTCCAACGGATCCAATGGTGAGGCTGGGTAGTAAAGAGCAAACCTCTCATCTCCTCATATCTTACGGCGCCCTTCCCCCATTAGTAAGAGGCCTTCTTTTCCTGGACAAGGTCGGTCTACGATCCATTAGACCCTAGTTTGGTTTGCAGCTCTTTCAGGGTGGTCTGGTGCGATTTTAGGTTATACGTTCTTTTATAATAGGTTTCCTGTGTCCTTTTTCACCTGGGAAACCCGAATCATGTAAATTTTGTTGATATATATGGAAATTTGCGTGAAAAAAAAATTTGAATGTAACTGCTACTTTATAGTTGGCATTATGTAAGATCGCCACGTAGGCATCAATTATACCCATGACTTCATCAAGGAGTCTGTAAATAATAGAAAAGAGCACAAGAAGAAGGATATATGATCAATCAATCAATCAAACCTAATACAAACAACAATCAATCCATCATAATGTTGTTTATTTAGTCCTTTGAAATATTTAGCTTTCTCCATTGTTTAGTAGCCTTGAGACCCTTAGTCTTCAGAATTAACTCAATCCGAACCTACCTTAAGCCTGGCGACTTAGTGATAGCTGGTAGCTGCAACCAGTAGCTGTAATTCCCTTATCTCTGCACCTACGTATCAGATATGAAGGAAGACTTATGCTTTAAGAATCGTCTACCTACATTCATACGCTGGGTTTAGGTTATAATCTTGGTATTACTCAGTCCACGAAACACATTGCAGCTGTTAGCTAGGTTGGTGATCTCATTTTATTAGTAATTTTCTCTTTTTCGTATCCATCTTTGACTTATTTTTTCTCAATCGTAAAATTATTTCACCTTCAAAAGTCCTTGATTTTCAAGGTAAAAAAAGAGCTTATTGAAGGAATATCCCCAACCTCTGTAAATTGCCTGATAGTGCACTTAGTAGTTGGCTAAGTAGACAGCCGGTAGCACCGCTTTATTTCAACGCCAAGGGTCTATGGTTTTGGTTTGAATTAGACCTAATCGATTGTTGCCCGCTTGCAAATCTCACACGTGTACTTCGTGGCCAAATTTCAGATAAACATTATTTTGACACACTTGGTGGCATCAATGTGTAGTTGTTAATTGAACAATTTAACAATACGAGTCATTGATCCATAAGAAACAGTGGTAACATTGATGAACAAGAGCTTCATCAGGGCCCTAAAGCATTCTAGATGCAAACCGATTCTATAATTCTAGAAATAGTGCCTTCGGCTATTCCGGAGATAGGATCATCATCTCATACTAACTCGTTGGAACATATAGTTGGGGCATTAAGAAATATGCATGCAAGTTTGCAAGAATTGACCAAGAAATCCAGGGCTTAGGTTGAAACCGACAATCGAATTTTGGTATTTCTCAATGAGAGGGTTTTCAAAGTGCATCGTTAAAACATGAAGGAATCTCTTTTTGAAAACATTTCACATGAACCACCGATTTGACCTCCACGAAATGTTCGGTTGGATTAAGGCCAACTCACTTGAAACATATTGCCTCATGTTAGTGTTAGAAAAAAGGCTGTAATGGCTGACCGAATGGTCAAAATGAATATGAAGGGACTAACAACGTATCCCTTGGGAGACAGTTCATGCTGAATAATGAAACATCTGGGGGCATGGTCTTTTTGTGTAAAACTGGTCAACTTGATACAGGAAGTTGCGGATCATTGACAAGGCCACTCAACTCATTGACCAACATAGCATAAACCTTATTCTGATTGGATCGATTAACTAGCTGAGATACTAAGAGGCTATAGAATACCGAATTTTACTTTATTTTTTAAAGAAACAGGCCAATCTACTATCGAGCATGTTGGCCTCTTTACCATGCAATGCGGTGACTTTTTGTCTAATGAATATGTAAAATTAAAATGGTTTTTGAATTCATTAATTGATACCGGTTTCTCATGGTATATTGGCTTGCCACCAAATTCAGCACACAACAGACAACATGGAAGAAATGTTTTATTCTCGGCTCTTTCGATCAGTACTTGGATTATCTTTGGTTGAATTATCTCACCTAAGATAGTTACCTGGTGAATCAGCTGAAAGTTATACTGCTTAGTTCAAGAGAGCAAGAAACATATGTAAGTTTTTCATGCCAGAGGCTTAGTTTGTCAAACTGACCATGGAAGGACTAGATATTGAACTTCGAAAGAAATTTAAAGGAATGTATTTTAAGGGTCTGCTTGATCTATCCACTAGAGTAACTAGATACGAATGATTCTTATGTGAAGAAAACCAATGGAAGAACTCATTGCCTGATACATTACCGTGACCTGAATTATGAGATAGTAATGGCTGAAATAGACTTTAAAAAATATTTTATTTATATGACCTTAACAAAAACTGATAATGAATCTTCTACTCAAAATTTTAATACTGTTAAAGAATTTTCAGAACGTGGCAAGCATTTCTCTTTTAATATAACAAAGGTCAATGTGATTTTTTTATCTTCTTTTGGCTGGAAAATTTATTAAATTATCGTCGAGGTAAAGAATACCCACAATAGAAGAATTAAAGAAAGTCAAATATTTTAAGTGGCATGTATCTCGTTCTCATTTGACAAAAAATTATGTTATTTTTAGGAACATTATTCAAGACAATATTGACTTAGAAATGTTAAAATTCTTGAAGAAAGAAAAAAGTAGCCATGTTAGTGGATACCGATCCTTTTCTATTTTCGACTACAATCAATATGGTCTACTAATTTAAGAAGGACGACCGCTTCTAAAGAGAAGGTCAACCTAGTAATAATAACAGAACAATTGCACTTACATTGGCCAAGGAAAGCTAGTGGAAGGTCGAATTTTAAAGAAAAACTAATTGAGCAATAGAGTTAGAAGAATAAAACAATTGTTATGGAATAACACTAATCCAAGGAGGAATTTGTGAGGCTTCATATGGAAGAACTCCTCTAAGGATTACATTTGAAAGTGACTAAGAATGGTCAATCCCATCAAGATTTTGGTGAATCGATGGGATAGTGAGTTCCATCCAAAATTTTCGTAATATATGGTAAAAATGATGAGAACTTAGAAGCGCCACTGACAATGAAAGAAAGTGGCAAGTAGAGTTATTGAAATGCAAAACCAAAGGTTTGGTGGGCCATTAAGGATGTCAAAAAATGGTCTACAATGACCAGGTTGGAATTATATAGGGTATGGTTGGGCAATCTTGGCTAGGAACAGGATATTAATACGAATAGTCTGTCTTAATGGACTATACAAACCGACCAAGCTAAGTTGGAACTGATAAAAAAGGCCAAAGATGATAGTCCTTCAGAAGAGTCCTTAAGTGATCAGGACTCATTCGAGGAAGGCTTGTTGATCGAAGAAACATTAGCAAATGCAAAAATATTAAAAGAAGATGCTAATTTTCAATAGGCCACTAATTGTCTAATGACAAGTATAGTGCATTATGACATTTACATTATCACTCAATTTCTTAGCTAAACCCAACCACTAAATAATATTGAAGGGGATATAGATGAAACCATGGTGACTATGGCCAAAGAAAGATTGATAATTTCGGAGCCAATAAAGTCAAAAGATTCTTCTACCATTACTATCGTGCTAGGTACACATTTAGAAGAGGTTATTTTTGATCAACCTACTCATGCAATGTTTCAACATCTTAAACCTCTGTATATATTGGCACTTGTATACGAATGTTCGATTACTTGTGTTATGGTTGATAATGTAGCGACCATCAATATCTTACCGAGAACTATATTGAAAAAATTAGAAAAAAATATATAAGAATTTAATTGTTACCAAAGTAATGGCCAATGATTTCGTAGAAAATATAATGTAGAAGGATTTTGCCAATTCAGTTAACAGTTGGAAGTATGAAAGCATTGACAACCTTCTTTGTAGTAGAATCATCTTTTAACTATAATGCCCTTCTCGGATGGGATTGGATTCATTCTAACTTTTGTATCCTGTCATCTTTATATCAATTCCTTATTTTATAGATTAAAAGAAAATTTTAATTAGTTTGAGCCAATAATAAGTTGTTCTGAGCAGAATGAAATTTGGCTGAAGCTTATTTTTATGAGAATAATGTTGCTCCCTTGGCTTTCACAAGTTGAGAGCGATTTGGCCACCCAACTGGGATCTCGTTCAAAGAACCCATTAATAAAAAATAGAAGATTTAAGTCTCACAGCTAACAACGAGCTTGCTATGCCAAAAGCACTAGTATTGTATCGACCATAACAATCCAACATCATCGAAGAGTTGTCATGAACAAAACCTCAGTCGCATTCATTTGTGAGATGACATGTTAAATTTGTTAAAAAAATTGCAATAAAAATCAGCTTCAAATATTGTAACCGTGGCAATCCTCAGGGGAAACAAGAGCGACTCAGACTTATTTGAAAATAAAAAGGGGGCTAGAATAAAACCGCGTGACGACTCTCACCTGCGAGATTGGGTGGATATTTTCAAAATAAATAGTAAAAAATATTTTAAAAAATATTTTGTAATTAAAAAACCCCATAGAATGACACACTACTAGTTGGGATCCTTTTTTAAAAATCTAAAAAAATAAAATCTTTAAAAAATTCAATGCTCTGATATCTGAGGCATTAGGCAGTCTTTCATACTTCATGGTGGTTGCCAACACAAGATTGATACTTGATTTTGGTTTTTTTCTCACACATTGGTTTACTTTGAGATCATATGCGGAAAGTGGGACAGTCGGCTTGAACTCTCAGTGTTAGTTCGATCGTCTCAAAATAAGGAATAATCACATCTAGATTAGTGCAACCATGCCCTAAATTATGAAAGGATCTTTAACAAGCCAAAGTGACAATGTTGAGAACTCGAATGGCTGAAAAATAACCAAGACAACTCTAGTTCAAGATACTTTTTATATTATTGCATTGTAATGACGGAGATCTGTAAAGCCACAAATCATGCATGCAACTGCCCATTAATTGCAAACAATATGCCTTGCAAGTAGTCATGGGGATCGTACAACATATATAAAAAAAATCATTCCAGATCAAAGTGTATTGTCCTTGTAAGGCCACAAAACCGCATGGCTCCACCCTTCACAATCTAGACTCGCAAACTTCTTCAATGCATATGCCAATTAACATCGTGAAAGGGTTGCAATTTAATTCTCTATAAAGCCGTGGAATGCATAGGGACATATTGTAATAATTTCCCCAACCCTCATGAGATGTTTGAGTTAAGCTCCTAACCAAGCAAGCCTCTCGATTGCAACACTTTGGCAAGGAAACGACCTAATTGCCTCTTCATCTAATCTAGAGGAGGGGTGTCTACTCACTTTGGTACTCTGTTGTACTCAAACCGCTGCCAACGAGGGGCATCTGTAGACACCACACTATTAAGACAAGGCCAAACTTGGCTATTGACTTTACTTCAGCCCGACTCAAAGTATAATGGACGAAGTAGATGAGACCTCATTCAAAACTATCCATTCTATGACGGGTTTTGTTTAAAGACTCAAAACCTACCATTAAATGGTCGATTCTGATCAAAATTGTCCATTCTATAGCCAGTTTCAGTATATGATACACCGAACCAACAATTATGCTTCGATTTTTCCGAACCTCGCCTCATTCCAACACTACAATATTCGATATAAGGTTTGGCAGAACTGAACCTACCTTCAGACACTTGGGTGTCACCACTAGAGCACTCCACTATACCTATTTAAAGGCATCATCACATTCAGAAAAAAAGAGGAGGGGGGGGGGGGGTGGAAGAAAAAGAGAACAGAGAGCGGAGAGGGCCAGAGGCTGAGTAAAGAGAAAAAAAGGATGAAAGAAAGAAAGACAGAAAGAAAGAGTAAGAGAGCCAAAGGTAGAGCCTGACTCTGATCCTCATGCAACAAACAGAAAGTAAGGAAATTCTATAGAGTTGTCTGCAGCCTTTCCTTTTCCTCCATTCTTCAAATCCTTCGAATCAAATGTCTTTGCAAGGAGCTTCTCCTTGCCTCTAGTCTGTGTTTATTTGTGTCCTTCAATTAAGAAGTCAAAAGTTGAGATAACGCTAAAGGGTTGGGATTAGGAATATCCGACCATCTCTTTTGCAGAAAAGGGTGTCAGGTCTCTCATTTTTCCTTCTCACATATCAAATCAACTTGCATTCGAGTCCACACATCCCAAACGCTACACTAGTACACAAATCACCTCTTTTTATTTATTTATTTTTATTTTTATTTTTTTATAATTTCAATATGCTTATGCAATCCTCTTTCCTATCTATTTTCTTTTTATTTATGAAATAATGTTGGATTTTTTTGAATTCCTCAAAAATCTGAAAATCCCGTAAAGTAGAAACCGTGTTGCACGAGCAAAAAAGTGCTTAACCCCTTCCTTTTTCGTAACCTAGGCCCTTACTCAGTATTAATGGCACACATCAACTCAAGAGTTGTTCAAGTTAAGAATTCTTTGGATTCTTGTTCTCCAGGTGATTCTACGGTTCTTGTCAATCATGAATTCTAAAGCCTTACTCTGGCTAGTGGTTACTCCCAAAGTGCTCGAAATGCCCAAGCAAGCTATTTTGTTAACCTCAAGAAAAGTATTGCACCACATCAAAGAAAATGAGTGAGGTACATACGGTATCCATGACATTCATAACATCACTACTTCCCTCAACTCCTCTTCACTAGCTTTATATTGGGTCTTATGCTTTGTGACTTGATGGAATTTCAAATCTCATCTCATCAAATTGACTTGTGCACTATGTCAAAACAGTGGAAAAATGACATAAAAATGCTTGGCGTTACGATGGACCTCATCTTTTGCAAAATAATAATAATAATAATAATAATAATAATAATGGTTTAACGACGGATGATGTCTACCAAAAAAATTGCAACGGAACATGTCCGTCGTAAAATTGAAAAAGTCCGTTGCTAATTAATGAAGTCCCTCCAACCATTGGGTGGGATTTTTACAGTGGACCAAGTTGTCGAAAAAAATCGCCCTAACTTTCCACTTGTAACGTTTAGCAATGGACATTTTGTCAATTTGCGACAATTCGCGGTCCGTCGCAAATCTTACAAATTTCTGACTTTTGCCCAAACTTTAATAGTATTATTTTTTCAGAGAATTTGATGGAAATTGGTACTTTATTTTAATTAAAGAAGCGAGTTTTCATAGAATTAGTAACGTTTGGCCCCAAACTTTAATATGTTTTATATATATATATATATATATATATATATATATATATAGAATTGAGTGGAATTTATGTTTCTTTTGCATGAAAACCCATTTTTAAATGCTTGGCAACATCACATGAAAAATCCACCAATTTATAGTTTTTCAAAAAAAAAAAAAAAAAGAGAGATTTTAAGAAAATGATTTTTTTAAAAAAGGAAGTAAATTTGAAGAACATTGAGATTAAAAATAAATCAAAATTTTAACAAAAAATCAATATCTTGAAAAAGAAAATTCAGTGGTTAAAAACATTTATGATTCTAAAACAAAATATCGAGAAGTATACAAAAATTGACAATGCTTGAGAAAAATTGTGATTTTGAAATGAATTTTGATTAAATAAACATTGGGATTTTAAAGAAAAAAATTGACACTTTCAAAAAAATTGAGAAGTTTGATAAAGTCAATAAAATAAATAAATAAATAAATAAATAAATAAATATATATATATATATATATATATATATATATATATATATATATATATATATATATATATATATATATAGATTTTAGTAAAAATTGACATTTTTGAAAAGTTTTAAACAAATTGTGAATTAAAAAAAAAAAGTTTAAAAGTTTGAAAAAAAATTAGTGATGTTTGAGAAAAATTGAGATTTTGAAAAGAATTGATATTTAAAAATAACTGAAATGTTGAAAAAACTTGACATTTGAAGGAAAAAAAATTGGCAATTTGAAAAAAATATTATTGAGTAAAAAAACAAAAAAAAAAAGTGATTTTGAAAAATAAATGGCATCTTGAGAAAATTGAGAGGTTTGAATAGATTGATATTAAACTAGAATTTGGAAATAGAGAGATTTTATATTTTGAAAAAAAAAATGAAAAGTTTGATTACGAAAATTTTATTTACAAAAAAAATAAAAAAGAATTCGAGAAAAAAATTGAGAAGTTTGGAAAAAAAAAATATTTCGAAAAAGAAAATGGAGAAGTTAAAAAAAAAATAGAAATTTTGAAGAAAATGAGATTAAAATATTTGAGATTTTTTTTTTTTTAAATGACATTTTGAAAAGAAAAAATAAGAAACTAAAAAAAAAATGTAATTTTGAAAAACAAAGTTCAAAACTTTACAAAAAAAAAAAAAAAACAATGTTAGTGAAAAATTGAGATTTAAAAAATAATTGATATTTTAAAATTTTGAGATATTGAAAAAATTTGACATTTTAAATAAAAATATTGGCACTTTGAAAAAAAAATTGATAAGTTTGAAAAAAAAAAAATATTGAAAAAAAATAATTGAAATTTGTAAAAAGAAATTGAGATTTTGTATTTTGAAAAAAACTTGAAAAGTTTATTAAAAAATAGATTGTGAAAAATTAGAGAAAAAAAAATGCGGAGTTTGAAAAAAAAAATGACATTTTGAAAAAAAAAATGAAGAAATTTGCTAAAAATGAGAATTAAGAAGTTGAAAAAAAATGTGATTTTGAAAATTAAAATTGAGATTTTTAATAGGAAATTGAGATTTTGAATTTTAAATAACAACTAAAAAGTTTGATAAAATTGAATGAAAAAGTTGAGAAGTTTGAAAACAATTGACATTTCGAAAAAGAAATGGAGTTTTTTTTTTTTTTTTTTTTAATAATAAAATTGAGATTTAAAAAAAATTTTGATTTTGTATTTTGGAAAAAAAAAGTTGAGAAGTTTGTTATATTTTAAAATAATAATAATAATAATAAAAGACATTTTAAGAAAAAAAATGATATTTTGGAAAAAATTGAGATTTTTTTTTTCTTGCAAATAAGAAGTTTGATTAAAAAAAAAAAAGATTTGAAAATAAATTTGTGAGATCGAAAGAAAAATGAGAAATTTGAAATGAGTGTACTAAATTTATTGGTGGACATTCATTAGATAGTCTAAATTATGTGGGACATCCTGTAATTGAACGTCCAACCTTACATGTGGATCAATGGTTCCACACCCACATGCATGTTCTTGTGAAGCCCTAACTATCAAGACCGGCACTGGGGAAGTGACGGCCTGGTGGTCCAGCCCGTAGGCCTGTCTTTATAGGACTAAGGCGTCAAGTTCAGGTCATGTAACATTCTCGATTTTCACTACTTTAAATTTTTTTTTAAAAAAAAAAACCTTGGAAAATCTTTGATATGACTAGCCTACGTTGCGACTTATTTTCCCTTGATGCTCGAAGTGAGCCTATAAACAGGTATACTAGTAAAGAACCGTACAAATCCGATCAATCAACTGTAAGAAGCCAACGAATCTGCCCGATCACTTAAACATCGAGCTTAACCATGGAATTTGTTCATGTAGGGTCTAAAGTCTAAATCTAGCCGACCTATCATTGACTAATTGAGACAACCGAAACTAGATAAAGATCTACCTAAAGCCGAGACAAGTAGGGATCAGATTTTTATTAACAAACCAAATCAATCCAGTTACTCCTTTAGCCTAAAAACCAACGGTTTAGGGTTATTAAGATCGAATCATCATTTTTGCTAATTATAAATAGGTCATACTTGGATATAGTTAATCTAAACCCTAATAATTGCGCACAATAAATCTTGATACCTAATTCATTCTAGAAATTCCTTGATTATCTAAACAATCTCTATATCGTTCGTTAATGGGCCACTAGACCCATGGCTATAGAAATATGCTCGTCTTAGTGGGCTTGACGTCCATCGCGGGACATCGAGATGAGATCGCATCTCAAATCATTCAACCTAGACTCGGAAGTCGAGTGCTTGGGTTGTATGAATACCTTATATAAAAATATGGAACTCAAGTGAAATAAGTCCATTTGTTCTTTCACAAAGTTGTAGCTTTTGAACCGTCAATTCATAGCTAGAGTCGGGGTACCAACTAAAGATATTTCCCCATACATATCCATATAGCTGTGGCCCTGATCGACCATCGGTGACTGTCGAACAGACTTCTAATCATACACGTTAATCAACTCATCCAAATGGTGGGATGATCATATCCATACATAGATAATCATTAGGGCTAACTATCCTACGGTGTATATCGACATGTTCAACTCATAATGGGCCCTAGAGGTTAGAAACACTCTCCCATAGGGCTCGTATAATGAAAACTTAGCCCTTCAGGCCATTTTCACAACTTTTGGAACTATATAAGGACTTCGTTTGGGCGCCTCATCTCTCCATACGAATTTAAATTTATTAAAGGAGAGACAGAGAGAAAGAGAGAGAAAGAAGAAGAGAAGAAGAGTGAGAGTAGGAGTTGAGAGTTTTTGGTGCTTCCCTTCATCGGTTTCCTCCGATCAAAGCCCTAACATCATTCATTTTCCTCAACCGAATCCACCCCACTCGTAATTGGGACGTAAGAAACAAATCCTACTTCCCAACATAGGTTTTTTAGGATGAATTGCACGAATCTCACATATTTCTTGGTGTTTGTATAGAAAACTGTTATTTTCCCCAAATCCTTAATCCTGAGAGTGCTTTGAGTCGGGTGAATCATTGCAAAGGTGCGTACCATTATCTTTAGGTTATCATTTATCAACCCTTGATGGTATCAGTTAATGATTAGATACTTATTAATGAATTTGTACGTGCTGATATGTAAATGTTTTGATTTATCTATAATATATAGTATTTGTTGGATATGGATGCTCACATGTTTGATGAAATGCTTGAATGGTGGAATGTATTACTTTTTTATGCTCATGTGCTTGATTTAATACTTAAGTGATTGTATTACTTTATGCATGCTCACATATTTCATTTAAAGCTTTAGTGAATGTAGTATCATATGTATACTTACATGTTTGATGAAATGCCTAAGTGGTTGTATAGTAAAACCTATGCTATAATTGTGTGATGTAGTGTTTAGTCCATAGTGATAATTATGATTGCTGCGATGTTAGGTCAGTTGGCTAATCGCCTGAACTCAAAGGGTAGTCTAAGTTAGGGCAGCCGCCCTAGGCTTGTTTGATCGACCCGAATTGAACATGGACAACCGACAGTAGTTGGACTACATGGTTTGCTTGCACCTAATGCCGGTTGCTTTAGGGTTCTACCAGATCAATCAAATTAGTTCACTAGCTGACTGATCATGTATGTTCACAATGTAGACATGACCAAATTGAATCTAGGATACCATGTTCCTAATTAATAGTTCATTTATAACCGTTAGTGCGATACGATCTCCCTAAGACTCATAAGCCGGGTATGGTGGTATGGGATACCGTGGCCGAGCTGTCGGCCTATACTAGGGTAATGAGTCTCCCCGTAGTGACCAGTGAGCACTAATGGAGGTGAAAGATTGTTGTTCAAATGGCCCCCATCAAATTATCCGATTGATTATTCTATGCAAGAGTACTATTCAAACGACCTGGGCGTGAATTGAAATGGGTGACGAGCTATTTCCTTGTGGTGATTTAGTTTTATTTCAAAAGCTCGTACCTCTGTAACGCCCCACCCACTGTTCATTCGAGCTATAGTCCAAGCGTAGGTTGGGGTGAGCTGTTTAATCTGGACCCACTTCAAAAATAGTGCTCCTGTTAGTTGGGGCAGCGTGTTGTGGTCTGTTACAACCTCAAAACTGAGTGATCATACTCGGTTTGGGTGACGACTTATACCGGGTTGATCCTCATACATTTAGGTATCATACCATACCTTTGGAATTGTTAATTTGTGAGATAAATGGGTGACACTTAAATTTTTATCAAGGGACACTAATAAGGAGTCGATACGAGTGGCAACGAGTCACGTGATCTAGATAAGGACTCGTGATATAACGTTGGTATCCTAGCTTCATCAATATACTAGATGAATAAAACTTAATAATTACTAGGCTAACATATGCATCAATCGCATTGCATTAGATAGGATGTGGCGACTTAGCTTTGGTGTTGCATGATGAGGGAGTGTTGGTATTTGCGAAATAGACGTTGAAGTCGCGTGTAAGGGAGTGTTGTTTGGAAATGGTATGCATCATGTCATATCTTCATATGCATATTTAACAAGAGTATTTAGAAATTTTTTAATTTCTTGTTTATCATTAACTGCGCTGATTGTGTTGATAACATATGTAACTTAGAACTAATGGAACCATTGAGTTAGCTACTCTCTCTCACTTGGGAAGGTGTTTTAAAACACCAACCAGGCATATCATTGATGCATGTACTAGTTAGAACTTAGACAGGGAGACTTATCTCGAGTTTTGTCAACACCGTTATGTTTTGGAGAATTAAGCATAAACTGAAAGCTTTACACTTTAACGTTCCTGGGTATGCATATTGTGGATTGTGACTTCTATAATCCCATTTTAGGCGATCATCACTATTGGAATTGTATTTTTGACTTTTAGCCCTATATTTCTGAACCTTTCATTATATGTACCTCACTTTAGATCTGTTAACTGAATTGTGTTACTCTGATTTTTTGTGTACGAAATGAATGTGAATCTGAATGAGGTCACATATGCATTCTTATTGGTTTATACCTGGGAACTCGGGATCGGGGTCTTTGTATTCGGGTGCCGATATTCGGGACGTTACAAGTTGGTATTAGAGCGGAATATTGAGATAACCAGGATCTTGAGAATGAGGACTATACAAACCACAATAACTTAGTGCCGAGACACTTAAAATTTGAGGTTTGAACCTAAAAGAGGATTTTCCTAGTTTTAAGAGTATTCAATACTATAGGAAACACAGTAAACTAAGGACGATGAACCAAGGATCAAAATCCCTACTTGGTTGTGTTTTGAAACTCAAAACTTAGAAACTGAATTTTAGGACAAAATCATATATTGTTGGATAATTTTGAACTTAAACTTAGAAATGATGAACAATAGGATCAGATCCTCGATTTTGTGATGCTTTCGAACCCAATTCTATAAACATGAACATAAGGACTCACTCAGTTAGTTTTATCGCATACGAAGTGTTTGAGTGCATGTATTCCGACTTAGAATAAGTAAATTTGGTAAATTGTTGCTCGAGTGAGCAAGATTCAACAATGAGTTCAAAGACTTGGTAGGATGAGTGATCTGGGCTTTATAGAAACTCGACTAGGAAGTACAAAGTTAACGTTTTACAGAATATGGACAGTGGGGCTCTGTTCCCCGAAGTAATAGTTAAGGGTCGTTTGACACCTGAATTTGAAGGGGTTCAAGGGGATTTCAATTCCCCTGGTTATTTGACACCATAAGGGGGCGTTTGGTGCAGGGTGTTAGATGGAATTAGGTGGGATGGAATTGCATTTAGTCTCATGGAATTGCATTTGGTCCCATGCAGAATTTTTATGATTTTGAAATTCACTACACATGTGGGCCCCACATTGATGCATGCCTTTATACATGTCGTCCATCCATATACCCCGTTTACACATGATATTCTGGTTATATATGTGTACAAGTGAACGACATCTGTTGTGAATTTGGTCCGTCGATTACCATTCCATGGTCCACCAAACATGATTTGGCTTAGTCCGGTGTTTTCCTATAGCAATTTTTATTATTATCCCAAGCATGGGATTGGATGGCTACAATACCATGGTATTTCCAGATACGCAATCATTATACGATAATGATGTTAATCCCATCTAAGACAATTGTAACATCCTGAATTTTTGCCAACCTGGGATTAGACGTCCTTAGGTAATGGGTCAACCTTATCACTTTCAGAGCTCAATCCCAAAGCCAAAGAAATCGTTTTTCAATCCATTTCCTTCAAAACTCACCTTTCACCACCTCATTCTTCAAATTTCTCCAAGTATTTTCATATTAGACACGACTCCTCAAGTTTAAATAGTAAAGAACACCAATCCTAGGGTATTAACGATGAAGAACAATACCGAAGCTAAAAATTATCGTGAATAGTAAATAAATGGGTAAAATGGGTTTCGACCCTTAACCTCTTGGAATCTAACAAAATAAATAGGTTAGTTGGATAGATTAGCGTCTCCTACCCCAAAATCATATGCTATACGCTGCAGAAATTCATTCCGGTCAGCAAACTGGCCCTGAAATGCCTCGAACGGAGTCGTGGGCCCACCCATGCTAATCCACAATGATCCAAGGTGGGCCCCACATATATTTGGGACCTCCAGGGCAGGGGGAAACCAGCCCATATGGCCAGCATCACCGAATTACGATTTCACCGGCGAGGACCTCGTAGATTCAGCGAGGGCTCGCTGGTCAACGGGCCAGGCTGGGTCCGGGCTTCGGGCCGATGCAGTTTGGGGGGTAGGGTACCTCCCCTATGTGTGGGTCGTCCCTTAAAACCTCCCCGATTAGGTATTTTCTTCATAAAGTGACCCTCCAAGCTCTCCTTTCTCACTAAAACGTCTGACTTTTGACAAAAATCACCCCTTCAAACTCTTCCTTCTTCCGTTTCCAAACACCCTCGCTCCACCCCTCAAATCTCATCTCTAACAAAAATCAATAAAGGCTACTTCCTTTAGAAATCCAATGAGAATCAACTAGCGCTGCACTAGATGACCTGTGAAATTCTCACCAATCACTTTCAATATGATCTACTAGAGTCAAAACGTATAGGATAGTTGACGCTACAATACTGTAAAACCTATGATCAAACACTATTCCCGTTTGCTCTCGGGAGCAACTTGAAACTTTGTATCGGCTCTGGACCGCACGTCGAAAGTCTGATTATCCCGAACTTAAACAATCCTGACCGCCTAGTTGGACTTGATAATCACTTCGAAAATCAAGTCCAGATGATGTCCCACGACGATTTCCTTGAGTCCAGAGTGAAGAGTGTGAGAAATGTTAGAAATTAATAAAATTTATGAAATCTGGCACGTGTCACTTGCGTGAAATTTTCTAAGCATTCTGACCGTCAGAATTCGTCAAATTTTATCCTCGGATCAGGATAAGTGGCCCTTACATGTCAACGCACTTGTGGCCCTGATCGAGTACCGGTAGCCATTGAACTGAAACTGATCTGCCACGTGCGATCTGAAAACACTACCGGACTGAAAACTTGATGTGAGCCGGATCCAGTATCCATGAGCTTAAGTCCGACCGCATTTGGCCAGGGGACCTCTAGAAATGCTCCGTTGAGATGGAACAGTCCGTATTTAGACATAAAATAAGTATACTTTGGCCCCAAGTCTATTTTCATCGCTTTTGGACATATAAAAAGGGCTTAAACCCTTTTTCATTCCATACGAATTTGGAGAGAAAAGAGAGAAAAGAGAGAAAGGGAGGGAGATTTGGAGCTCTCTCCTGGGATTCTTCCCTGCTGCTCCATGTTCCATAACCGCCGCTTCTGCGCCACCATTCCGGTGTTTTCAGCTCCATTCTTAGGTAATAAATCCTAACCCTAACCTGATTTGAAGCTTAGAATAGTTGTAGTGTTGGTATTGCTAACCTGTTTCATGCCATAGGTCGCCATAACGCCGTTGATGAAGCATTGACGTTCTATTCTAATCGATACACGTTTACAGCAAAAGGTGAGGATTCTAGACACTTTGATTGACTGATTTCAAAGCTTTCAATGTTATTTAATAGTAGATTATCGACGAGCACGCTGTTTGACATGTAGAACATGCTGTCCATTTTTCATTTCGACCGTGTATAGAAAATATGAGATTTAGGGTATTTTAGTCATTTGTAGGAAATACTGTTTACATCTATATTTTTCTGAAATGATTGCCATGGCTATTTGTCGTGTTATGATATTAGGAATACGTGTATGATCTGTTTGGAGAAGAGATTCGCCCAAATGCGCACTTTGAGTTGACATACGCTATGTAGACTAAGGTGTGTAGACTAAGTGTTTGTATAAATGTTTGTAGTAGTATGTATTGAGTAAATGGTATTGTAGATTAGTTTTGAGAATGAATTCTCAATCCATATGATGTTGTATATGATTTCCTACATGTTGGCTATATGTATTGATTTCATTATATACATGAAATGCATATGTTGGATGATTTGCTTAAGTTGTATGTTATAACATGTGTCAACATGCTTACATTGTTGTATTTCATTTCTGCTACTCTCATATGATTACTGATGTTGATATTCAAGTGTTTGGGGCTATACGTTAGTCTAGGCAGTCGGTAGTGGATTAAATTCGTGGTTGTCTTCTATTTGTCACGAAGGACGCGTCGATGAACGCGAGTCGTGTTTTGAGTTGGCGGCAGTGGTTAGGCCACACGAAGTGTTTCATGCACTTCATGTCGATCGATTCAATGTACGATCGTGCTAGTTGGACTCACCAAGTAACCCGACTGACCATTGTATGTTCACCTTGTATTTGTCATAACTGCTTGAACCTAGGGTACTGAACTTACCATTGAAAACCCTGTTAACCATGGTACCTTGATCCATAAAGACTCATGAGCCGGGCATGGTGGTATGGGACACCGTGGTCGAGCTGTCGGCCTACGCTGGGGCCACAAACCTCCTTGTAGCGACCAGTGAGCAACCCAGACTCGTGAGCAGATTATGCTGGTATGGGACACTATATTCTTGCTGTCGGCCTACACTGATCAGGTGACGAGCCCTTTGTAGTGACCTCGAGCGTATTCTGAGTCTGCGGGAGGCGACGACCCTTCCGTAGCGACGAGAGTACATTAGGCCTGTATTAATAAGGTGATGGGGGAGCGGTGCAACGAGTGCGAGCAACAGCCCTTGCAGCGATCTATAAATATAACATCATATGAGATTACTAGGAGTGACGACCCTAGACAGGATCTGTGTTGGGATTGATATAAGAAAGGTACCTTAGTTTTCCAATCCTACTGTATGAAAAGGATTAATAATAACTTGATAATCATTATTCATACTGCATTGCATGTGCCTAGAAGATGTGGAGCACTGCGGGAAGAAAGCATGCTGTGAGCGTAAGATGGTGCCGTATGAGGGAGTATGTCGGTGAGGGCATCCATCATGTTATTTCATGTATGCATTAACAACAGTATTTAGGAATGTTTGATTGTTTACTTTACTATTAACGCGTGATTGATTTGATAACATGCTAATCTTTGCTATATGATTCCACTGAGTTAATTACTCATTCCCACGTTACAGGATGGTGTTTCGGACACCCACCAGTCCCTATTTTAGTTTCAAATGATGGCGCTGCTTGTGAAGCGGAGCCGGACTTGTATGATGATGAGGAGGACTTCTTCTCCATGTTCTGATCAACGGGATCACAGGGAGGTTGATTAGACGGCTTGACATTTATCATTTTATATTTTTGGAGCACTCAAGTATATTCTTTTCTTTCCATTTTTGGAATATACATGTATTTAATTAACCTGGTAACATGTTCACACTCTGGAGACTTACAATCAATTATATATTTTATGTATTTATCACAGTCTTTCGCTTGCTAATTTAACTGTCTCTGGAGTATGATATGCTGTTTTAGCTTAGTCTCAATCTTGTTTAATGCCATTCTACAGACAACATGCATTTATCATTATCTATGTTGTATAAGTGACGTTCTGGAACTCGGGAGTTGAGTTTCTACCTGACCCCCGATTTTCGGGGTGTTATAACAATTCAATACCATTCAATTCCACGGACAAAACAAACCCTAAAGTAATTGGGGGTTTTAAATTCCCTCAAAGAGGAGGTTTAAAATCCTCATTGAGAGCTTGGATTACATCGAAAATGCTTCCAAGAGTTATATATATGATGTGTGTTACTAAACTATTAAACCATTGGGCATGTGACCACAAATGATATCCTAAAACAACTAGATTATCAATTGCATCACTATAATTGTTGTACTATAATCATCAGCGTCCAAACACTGTCCATGTAAATTAATGGTTAAAAATCGTTTGTTAGTCACTCGGACATGATCTTGTGTTTGTGGCCCATCCGATACTTGGAATCTCAACATTTTCGAGAAAATTACATATTTCAATGGTCTTATTACAACAATTATGTCAAACATTACATACATTCACTAATTAGAGATACTAAAGTTGATTTAGTAATTAAATTCAAACCCCTGTAGATATAGCACGTATAACTACTTTTCAAATAAAGTTGATTCTAAATATATGGTGTTAAACACAATAAGAGGATTTCAAATTCATGGGGTTCCAAGTCCAGAGGGTGGCATTGTGACGTAGGGATGGACGTGATGAGGTCGATCACTATCTTCCTCAAGGAGATAACTACTCTAAATCCATGGAGCTTCTTTGAGCTCCTCATAAAGATACCTCGAATCTACAAGAGAAAATAAGAAAATAGAAATAAATTCTAGAAAAATTTGATAGCAATATCAAACCTTGTAAGAAGTTTTAGAATCAAACTCTAACTCAAACTCCCTAAAATTCGTAACTTAATATAAATAGTAAATTTTCTATTTGTAGTAAGTATCCTATCTGGCTTAATCATTTTATTGTTCCAATTATTCTAAGCAATTTTCATGTTGGACACAACTCCCAAAGCTCAAAGGATGAAGAGTTATAATCAAAGTAAACTTACTATAAATACTAAAAACAGAAATAAAATGGATTTTTAAGCATCAGAATGATAGAATCTTGGAAAATAATCAAGTTGGTTGGCTAAAGTAGCTTCTCCTACCCCAAAATCACATATGGTACATCAAGTAACTCATTCTAGTTTGAGAGATATGCTTGTTAAATGAATAAAGAAAAAAAGAAAGAAAGAGAGAGAAAATAATTTTTATATGCTTATATATATATATATATATATATATATATATATATATATATATATATATATAGTAGAGAAAAATATAGAAAAATAAAAAATAAAAATCTGGTGGCACCACCGTTGAAGTGGCAAGGATGGGCGGCACCACCAGCGGATTTTTTAAAGAATTTTGAAAATTTTCAGTCAACTTCAAAAATTTATATTTCCTTCAATATAACTTTGATTAAGATAATTCAAAAGCCAGATTAAATCTTAATGAGTATAATTTTATATAAAATAATATTTATAATATACTTAATTTTAGGATAGTTTGACAACTATCCAAAAAATATTAATTTCGGACAGTTATTACTTATAGAATTTTAATATGTTTTCTAAAATTTTAAATGAAATAAAATTTTATGGAGTGAGTTTAAACTTAATAATAAACTATTATAAAAATTTTAAAAATAATTCAAATACTAAATATATAAGAAACATTACAAGAAATAGAAACATTTTGAAATCATACAAAATTCATTAGTTTTGGACAACCGTTACTTTCAGAAATTTTTATATTTTTTCTAGAACTTAAAATGAAATAAAATTTTGTGAAATAAATGTTAACTTAATTATATAATATCACAAAAATTATAAAAATAATTTAGTAACTAAATGTGATAAAGATGTTATGAACAATAGATGGGATGAAATAAAAAATTTCTGCAGCTTCGAGTTACTGATGGACCAGATGTATCTTTTTAATATTTGAATTTGAGAACCTTATGTATTTTTAGAAATTACTTCTAATCATACCAGGAATCATCCTATATAATTAAATTTGATGGTCTTTAGTGTATTTTTCTATTTTAAGTAGTTTCTAGTACAGTTGAACTACGACTCTTGGGTAAGTTTGAATTTGATTATTTAAGACTTTGTAAGTTCGAATTCATGGCAGACTTAACTAAAATATTATGAGTTATTTATTCTCTTGTGGATTCAAAGTTCATACCACATTGAGAAGATAATATTCTTCCTCTTTCCTTTCTGTGCCATTCTTAGCATCATCAGCCCTCCAAACCTTCAAAATATCTTAGAACTTTCGATTCTTCCAATCCTCTAAAATTAACAAAACCTTTTTAGGATAATCATCTAACCATCAGATATAGGGCAATTGGAAACCTTTTTAGGATAATCATTTAACCATATGCACAGTAAAATATTTATTAATCACTAAGTTAGACGTGAATTAAAATGAGAACTCTCTTTGACCAAGACCAAAGGATAATTTTCTAAATATAGGCTTAAACTTTTCAATGAATTATAATATTACATAAATGCTTAGGATAATCGGATTATGGAATTATAGAACTATACATCTCTGAGACATTCACGACTTGACCCAATTCTCAATTCTGAACGACTACCAATGGACTCATTGCTTTGACTAAGAAAAATATCAGGATCCACAAGGATTAGAAAGAGATACAACGAGCTTTCTACCCTGGTTAGACAGAAGATCGATGTATCGGATTAAAGCATAACACAACTATTTTTTCGTATTTACCCAATCATCAAGAGTAGGATATACCACTCTTAAGTAAACTTTATCATCAAACATATAATACAATAATAGTGATTTTGACATCTGTTTCTAAATCTTGATGGTGGAAACTTTTAAGGGGAGTAGACTACAATAAGCCACAATAGTATAGTTAGTATATACCCTAACATAAATATAAACGTGAAATAATCAATGAAACTTATGCATACAAAATTAGAATATCTTTACTTATTAAGATTAGGCAATTTCGGGGATAAAATTATTTTTAAGTGGGGTAGATTATAACATCATGGATTTTTGTTATTTTGAATTTTTAAAACAACCTTGAAAATCTTTAATATGACTAGCGTACCTTGTCGCTTATTGGTCCTTGACACTCAAAATGAGCCTAGAAACGAGTGGTACTAGTAAAGAACTGCACAAATGCGATTAATCAACCGTAAGAAGCCAACAAATCTACTCAATTACTTAAACAACGAGCTTAGCCTTAGGATTTGTTCACGTAGGGTCTAAATCTAGCCAACCTATCACTTACTAATTGAGACAACCGTAACAAAATAAAATCTACCCAAAGTCGAGACAAGTAGGGGTTAGATTTTAATAACAAATCAAATCAATCCAGTTACTTCTTTAGCCTAAAAACTAATGGTTTAGGGTTATTAAGATCGAATTGCCATTTATTCTCACTAGGTTGTGTGAATACCTTATATGAAAATATAGAACTTAACTGAAATAAGTCCATTTGTTCTTTCACAAAGTTCTAGCTTTCGGACTGTCAATTCGTGGTCAAAGTCGGGGTACTAAATAAAGATATTTTTCCACACATATCCGTATAGTCGTGGCCTCGATCGACCATTGATGGTCGTCGAACAAACTTCTAATCATACACATTGATTAACTCATGCAAATGGCGAGCCGATCATATCCATATGTAGATCATCATTAAGGCTAACTATCCTATAATGTATATCAACACGTACACCCCATAATGGGCCCTAGAGGTTAGAAACACTCTCCCATAGGGCTGGTATAACGAAAACTTAGCCCTTGGGGCTATTTTTAAAACTTCTAAAACTAAGGGCTTCATTTGGGTACCCCATCTCTCCATATGAAATTACGTTTGCTAAAGGAGAGAGAGAGAAAGAGAGAGAAAGAGAAAGAGAAAAAGAGAAGAAGAGTGAGAGTAGGAGGTGCTTCCCTTCATCAGTTTCCTCCGATCAAAGCCTTAACATCGATCATTTTCTTCCATCGAATCCACCCCACTTGCGATTGGAAAGTAAGAAACAAATCCTACTTCATAACCTAGGTTTTTCTAGGATGAATTGTATGAATCTTACATAGTTCTTGGTGTTTGTATAGGAATTTGTTATTTTTTTCAAATCCTTAATCCTATGAGCGCTTTGAGTCAAGCGAATCATTACAAATGTGTAGATCATTATCTCTAGGTTATTATTTATCAACCCTTGATGGTATCAATTAATGATTATATGCTTGTAGATGAATTTGTACATGTTAATATGTAAATGTTTTGATTTGTCTATAATATATTCTATTTGTTAGATATGGTGCTCACATGTTTGATGAAATACTTGAATAGTGGAATGTATTGCTTTTTTGATGTTCATGTGCTTGATTTAATACTTAAGTGATTGTATTACTTTATGCATGCTCAAACATTTGATTTAATGCCTTAGTGAACGTAGTATCTTATGCATGCTTATATGTTCAGTGAAATGCCTAAGTGGTTGTATAGTAGAATATATGTTATAATTATGTGATGTAGTATTTAGTCTATAACGATATTTAGGATTGCTACGATGTTGGGTCAGTTGGCTAACCGCCTGAACTTAAAAGGGTGACCCGAGTTAGGGCGGCCACCCTAGGCTTGTTTGATCGACCCGGGTTGAACATGGACAACTAACAGTAGCTAGACTACACAGGTTGCTTGCACCCAATGTCGGTTGCATCGGAGTTCTACTAGATCAATTGAATTAGTCCATTAGTTGACTGATCATGTATGTTTACAATGTATAACACGACTAAATTGAATCTAAGATACTTCGTTCCTAATTGATGGTCCATTCATAACCATTAGTACGATACGATCCTCCTAAGACTCATGAGTCAGATATGGCGGTATGTGATACTGTGTTTGAGCTATCGACCTACGTTGAGGTGACGAGCCTCCCTGTAGTGACCAGTGAGCACTAATGGAGGTAAAAGATTGTTGTTCGAACGACCCTCGTCAAATTATCTAGCCGATTGTTCCGTGTCAGAGTACTGTTCGAACAACCTGAGCGTGAATGGAATTAGGTGATGAGCCATTTCCTTGTGGTGATTTAGTTTTATGTTATAAGTCTGCACCTCTGTAATGCCCCATCAACTGTTCATTAGGGCTATGGTCCGAGCGTGGGTTAGGGTGAGTCGTTTGATTTGGACCCCCTTCGAAAATAACACTCCATCGGTCAGGGCCGTGTGCTGTGGGCTGTTACAACCTCGAAACTGAGTGATCATACTCGGTTTAGGTGACGACCCATATCGAGTTAATCCTCATACATTTAGGTATCATACTGTACCTTTGGAATTGTTGAGTTGTGAGATAAACGGGTGATACCTAAATTTAGATTAAGGGGCACTGGTAAGGAGTCGCTATGTGCGGTAACGAGACACGTGATCTGGATAAAGACTCGTGATATAACGTTGGTATCGTAGCTTCGTCAATATGTTGGATAAATAGTACTTAATAATTACTCGGCTAACATACGCATCAATCGCATTACATTGATAGGATGTGGTGACCTGACGTTAGTGTCACGTGATAAGGGAATGTTGGCATTTGCGAAATAGGCATTGAAGTCATGTGTAAGGGGAGTGTTGTTTGGAAAGGGTATGCATTACGTCATATCTTCATATACACATTTAATAAGAGAATTTAGGAATTGTTTAATTTTTCATTTATCATTAACTGTACTGATTTTATTGATAACATGTGTAACTTAGAACTAATGGAATCACCGAGTTAACTACCCACTCCCACCCGGGACGATGTTTTAAAATACCAACTAGGCATATCATTGATGCAGGTAATAGTGAGACATTAGACACATTAGGTTATGTTAATACTGTTATGTTTTGGAGAATTATGCATAAACTGAAAGCTTTATACTTTAACTATCTTGGCTATGTATATTGTGGATTGTGGCTTGTATAATCCCATAATTTTGGACGATCATCACTATTCAAATTGTATTTTTAACTCTTAGCCCTATATTTCTGAATCTTTTGTTATCTGCATCTTGCTTTGGATCCGTTAAGTGAATTGCGTTACTCTGATTATCCGTGTGCATAATGAATGTGAATCTAAATGAGGTCACATGTGCATTCTCATTAGGTTAACACCCTCGGAACTTGGGATCGGGATCTTTGTACTCGAGTAACGATTTTCGAGGCGTTACAGGTCAGGCTGGTCTAATGCCAATGATGAACTGGCCCAGCTGTTGGCCTATTCTCACCACTGATTGGGCCACCATTGCATAGAAAGAATGGGCATATCGAATATTCTTCCTAGTGGCTCCCATTCAATACATTTGTGGGTCGCAAAGCTCAGTAAACAAATAAATAAGAATATTTGGAACCTCAGGTCATCGTGGATGAGCGTACCCAAAAAATCAGACCAAGCCACCATCATATGGACCTTCAAATGAATTTGGAGTCTTTTTAGTAGAAGTTCATTGTTTTCTTTGGTGTAGCCATCTGATAATTGGATCATCCTGATTTTTATGATCCATGTCACTTTTATCGATTGTTGATACGATGGCCCGCACGTTGAGAATCGAAAGGCAGCCATCATATCATACTAAACACATGTACAAGAGTTACCAGGTGTATACGAGGTGTAGATAGGAGGACCAAAAACAAAAGAAAAAAAGTAGCATAAGTATTATTGAATAAAACCTTTGATACAGCCTTGTCATTGAAATTAGGTGGGCCCACCATGATGTTTACATTGTAGGAAGTTAGGTGGGGCCCATGTTCACTCCCCAAGTGCAGGGTTATGATATAGTAATAAACTCGGTAAGACTGAGGTCGAATGCCAAGGGATTGATACCTGTACGTTATTTGAAACTAACTAAAAATAGAACTAGAATGAGATGAAATCTAAATTGAGTTGTAATTTGAGGAATAATTGTGAACTATTAATCTAAAACTAAAAGAATTTAGAGGAGAAAAACTAGGGATTTAGAGGATCCACTTGTAGAGATGAGGGAGATCTTATGCCTGCTTTAAGAATCATGAAAATTAAACGGAACTTACTTGATAGAGTTTTCAAGAGATGAAAGATATATGAATTAGAATGGATTCTATCACCAAACCATGCCCAAGAGACAAAGCAAACAACAGAATTAAAATAATTACCAACCAATCACATGTATGAAGGTTAGGAAGGGTACCGTTATCCAACCATGCCCATGAGATGATGGTGAACAACAGGTCTTCCTAACGTCATAAACATCCAAAGGAAAGGAACATGATCAAAGCTATCGCAGACCCATTGTAATTTCAGTCACAACAGACCATTAAAAACTAAAAATATTTTCATTAATCAAACTATAATCAAAGTAGTTCAAATATAAATCAAAGTCATAAAATCTCTCCCATCACACTACAAGCTTCACCTCTTAGCCCTAGCTAAGAGGTTTAACCAATCACAACCATGGTTGAACTAAAGATCTCAGCGAAAACATAAAATAAAAAGAAATAAGAACCACAAAGGAAGAAGAAGAAGATGGCCGGCCTCCACCTCTGCTCTCTCTCTCTCTCTTGCTCCCACGTCCCGGATTTCCCAGATCTGATGGGCTTCCTCTCACGTTCTCTCTCTTTGTAAAGCCCAGAAATTCGGGGGTCAATCATAACTCAGCTCATGAGTTCCAAAACATCACTCATGCAACATTTTTTATGATAGATGTATGTTGTCTGTATTAGTGCATAAAACATGAATTAGATTAAGCCAAATCAGTAAAACATAATCCAGGGACAATTGTAATACGTAAGCAGAAGACAGAAATGAATATATAAACTAGTGTAAGTCCCCAAAGTATGTATGCATTGCCAGGTCAATAATTACAAGTGTTATGTCAAAATACAAAATGTCAAAAAGAGAATGTGATAGCCCAATACAAACATAACCCTGAATCCCCACCAAATCAGGACACGGCTCACATGAACCTGCCTAAATACTGCATATAGGAGAACGCCTCCACATCATCCTCGAACTCTAGCTATCGTGGGTCACATTATCATCTGCAACTAAGATAGAGTCTGGTTGGTGTTTAAAAACTGTCCTAGAATGTAGGAGTGAGTGATCAACTTAGTGGAGCTATACAACAAAGGTTAACATGTTATCAATTCAATTAAGCAGTAACGATAAAGCAATACAGCGGACATGTCCTAGTAACTCTTGTTAATGCAAGAATGATATGAAGTAATGATGCATGCCCTCGCCTGCACTCCCTCTTGCGACAACATCTAACGATCGCGACATGAATCACTACCACTGTGCTCTACACCAACGCCAACGGCACATGCAGTGAGATGTTATGAGCATGATTACCAAGTTCTTATTAATTCTTTCATACAGTATGATTGGGAAGCTATGGTACCTCCCTTATATCATTTTCCAAACAATGATCCATTATAGGGTCATCAGTCCTAGACAATCTCATACGATGTTGTGGTTCAGGTCGCTACAAAGGGCTCGCCACCGTATCAGTGTAGGCCTAGTTTATACTCTAGTTGCTACGGAAAGGCTCATCGCCTCACGTAGACTCAGAGTACACTCGCGGTCACTACAAAGGGTCGTCACCAAATCAGTGTAGGCCGACAGCTTGAATATAGTGTCTCATACCACCATATTCAGCTCACGAGTTTGGTTTGTTCACTGGTCACTACGGGGAGGCTCGTCACCCTAGCATAGGCCGACAGCTCGACCACGATGTCCCATACCACCATGTCCGACTCATGAATCTTAGGGGATCGTGGTACCAAGGTTAACGGGATCTCACTAGTAAGTTTGGTACCCTAGATTCAAGCAGTAGTGTCCAAACATGGTGAACATACATCGGGTCAATCGAGTTACTTAACGAGCTCGACTAGCACGAGCGCACATTGAGTTGATTGACATGAAGTGCATAAGCACTCCGTGTGGCCTAACCACTGTCGACATCCCAAGTACGACTCAGAATCATCAAACACGTCCTGTGTGGTGAAAATAACCTTAGCCACCACAGTAGAGCCTATTACCGATTGCCTAGACTATGATATAGTCCCAACTGCGTGCAACCACAACAATAAGCATATGAGATGATCAAGCACTACCGAATACTTAAGTCAAATCCTATAATCATTTGAGCATGCCATGGAATATTACTTAAACATGAATATACAACTCATGGAGGAAATCATACACACAGTTAGACATGAATCATATACAGTACATGGAGGAAATCATACACACAGCTAAGGTAGTTGGGATTCATATCTCAACTCCCTTATAAATCACAATTTAATAACTATTAACTCATTCAGACATTTTAACAAACACTTAGACTACACCTTCCAACCTACATCTCGTATGTGGTTATAATACGTATTAGGGCAAACTCTCTTGTCAAGGAGTTGTCGCATATATAACAACCATGTACCTACGACAGTTAATCAGGGAAATTACAAATCCAGATTCCAAATGCATACTAACATTTCAACAAACACATGAAATACCCTATACACAACATAGTTTATATGTATACGTAAAACGAAACAGACATCGCATTTGGCATGTGAAATAGCACCCACGTCAGTAATAAATCATTAACTGACATTTAAAACCTTGAAAATCATAACCTATACATATATAGTCCGTACCTTACACCGATAAACGCGTAACGAATTTGTTCTAGATGCTTAGTCTTTGTCAACGAAGGATTGACAACCTATACCATGAGTTATGTTAGCTATTTCATCACTTATGCTATATGAAGCCCTAAAACAAGTGCGGGTTTGGTTTCCTTACCCAAATATGGAATCAGGATCGCCTGTATAACGATACGAATGGACGAATTTGACACGTAGTGTAGCTGGGAAGAACCCCAGGATGAATCTCCAACTCACTCTCTCTTTCCTTTCCTTTTCTTCTCCTTTCTTTGCTAGGGTTTTAGAATTCGTATGGAATATGTGAGAGGGGGTTTAAGACCCTTATATAGGCCCAGAACTGATAGAAATAGCCCTAGGGCCATGGTATAATTAGGTTATAGCCAAATCGGGCCTGTTCCGATCCAACGGAGCATTTTTGGAGGTCCCTTTGTTGGATGCGATCGGACTTAAGCTTTCTGACATTGGATCTTGGTCAAGCTAAGTTTTCAATCCGATCGGATTTACAGATCGCCTGTGACGGATCAGTTTCAGTTCAATGGTCACTAGCACTCGATCAGGGTCACAAGTACATTGTCATGTATGAGACATTTTCCCTGATCCGAGGGTGTATTTAGGTCGAATTTTGACGGTCTGAATCCTTATATTTGGCCCGCAAGAGACACGACTCAGATTACTTAAATTCAGATTTATTTCCTAAGGATATTTACGTTTCTCACACACTTCGCTCCGGACTCAAGTAAATCGTCCCAGGACATTATCTAGACTTGATTTTTGAGGTGAGTGTCAAGTCCAACTAGGCGGTCATAATTGTATAGTTTTATCGCTATCGGACTTTCGACGTACAGTATAGGTTCGATACGAAGTTTCTAGATGCTCCCGAGAGCAACTGGGTTTAGAGATTGATCCTAGATTTTAGGGTAATGTAGCATTAACTGTTTCACAAGTTTCGAACCTTGCAAATTATATTTAAAGTGATTGGTGGTAATTTCTCAGGTAATCAAGTTTAGCACTAGTTAATTCTCGTTTAATTTCTAAAAGATTTTATCCTTAGTGATTTCTTCTTGATGTGGTACTCGGGATTCTGTACAGATTTTTTCGGGACGTTACAATCTATCCCCCTTAAAGAAAAATTTCATCTTCGAAATTAGTACCTTTTCGTACTCCTCAAGAATATGAGGGTAGTTCTTTCTGACCTCGGCTTTCATCTCCCAAGTAGCCTCTTCCTCACTGTAGTGTGTCCATAGTACCTTCACAAGTGGGATAACCTTCCTACGCAATACCTGCTCCTTCCTGTCCAGGATACGTGTCGGTCGCAGTACATATGTAGCATCCTTACTCAACTCCACCTACTCCCAACTGATAATGTGCGAAGGATCAGGAACGTACTTCTTCAGCATGGACACATGAAATACGTTGTGCACGCCTACGAGTGGTGTGGGCAAAGTAAGGTGATATGCTACTGCCCCCACTCGATTCAGTATCTGAAATGGGCCAATGAATCTCGGTGTGAGCTTCCCTTTCTTACCAAACCGAAGGACTCCCTTCATGGGAGAGACCTTAAGGAATACATGGTCCCCAACTTCAAACTCAAACGGTCGTCGTCTCATATCGGCGTAGCTCTTCTGCCTGCTCTATGCTGTTAGAAGTTGACGCCTAATAATGTCGATCTTCTCTGAGGTCGCCTGAACCAACTCTGGGCCAATCAGACTCTTCTCGTCCACTTCTGCCCAACAATGCGGTGCTCTACAGGGGCAACCATACAAGGCCTCATAGGGATCCATGCCAAAACTCGCCTAAAAGCTGTTGTTATATGCGAACTCTGCACAAGGAAGACAGTCATCCGAACTGTCCTTGAAATCCAACATATAAGCTCGCAACATATCTTCTAGTACCTGATTCACACGTTCAGTCTGCCCGTCTGTCTGTGGATGGAACGCGGTGCTGAACTTCAACTTCGCACCCATCGCTTCCTATATATGAGTCAAGAAAATAGATTTGAATCACGTGTCTTGGTCCGACACGATCTCCAAGGAAACTCCATGCAGACGTACAATCTCCTTGATGTACAACTTGGCCAACTCATCTATAGAGTTCGTAACTCTGATCAGGAGGAAATGAGCCGTCTTCGTCAATCGGTCAATGATCACCCAAATGGAGTTATGTCTCTTTCTCATCTTCGATAGCTCAGAGATGAAATCCATAGAGATAAAGTCTCACTTCTATTCCGCTATGGGCATGGACTGAAGTAGTCTAGGAGGTCGGCGATACTCTGCCTTAATCTGCTGGCACGTGAGACAATGAGACACAAACTCTGCAATGTAACCTTTCATGTTGTCCCACCAGTACGATCTATTCATGTCGCGATACATCTTCATGCTACTGGGATGCATCGCCAACTTCGAACTATGGGCTGCCTCGAGAACCTCCCATCTTAAGTCATGAACATCTGGGATGCATAGGCGGCCACGATAACGTAAGCCTCCATCCGTACCAATACTCAACTCTGAGTCCTCATCTGCACTAACCCGCTCCCTCATCTTCGCTAATAGCTCATCGTCTGCCTGAGTTGCGATAATCCTATCATCAATGAGGGGTTGTACTTGAATATGTACGATGACTTTGTACGGCTCCTCCACCATGAGTTTCTGCTCAAAGTCCTACACAAACTCAACCATGTCCCACTCTGCTATCATTAGCGGAGCCATAAACTCTATGGTCTTCTTGCTGCTCAACGCATCTACCACAAAGTTCGCCTTGCCCGGATGATAGGAAACCTCGAACTTAAAGTCCTTTAAGGTTTCCAAATCCACCACCACTGCCGCATATTCAAGTCCCGGTGAGTGAATATGTAGCTAAGGCTCTTGTGGTCGCAAAAGAGCTCGAACTCCTCCCTATAGAGGTAATGTCTCCAGAGCTTCAGTTCGAAGATGACGGCTGCTAACTCTAGGTCGCGTGTAGGGTAATTCTCCTCATGTTTCTTCAACTGTCTCAAGGTGTAAGAAATCACCCTGTCCTTCTACATAAGGACACAACCCAGACCAACGCGAGACGCGTCAGTGTATATAGTATACTCGACCCCTTGCTCTGACAATACTAGCATAGGGGCTAACGTCAACTTATCCTTCAGTTCTTGAAAAGCTGCTTCTGCCTTCTCATTTCAGGCGAACTTCAAATCCTTTTGTATCAACTGAGATAATGGTCTGGCAATCTTGAAAAAGTTTCGAATGAAGTGTCGATAATACCCTGCCAGTCCAAGGAAACTCCTCACCTCAGTAACTGAACCGGGCTGTTCCCAGTCCTGAACCGCAACTACCTTAGCGAGGTCAACCACTATCCCTTCCTTGGACATCACATGTCCCAGAAACTTGACTTCCTCCTTCTAGAAGTCACACTTCTTATACTGTTCGAACAACTGGTTCTTCCTGAGAGTGTCGAAGACTGCTCGTAGGTGCTTCTTATGCTCTTCCCAACTCTTGGAATATATCAGGATGTCATCTATAAACATGATGACGAATCGGAACAGAAATGGCCGAAACACCCTGTTCATCAGGTCCATGAACAGGGATGGTGCGTTTGTGAGTCCAAACGACATCACAAGGAACTCGTAATGACCAAAACTAGTCATGACGGCTGCACGTCCTCATCCCTAACTCGCAACTGATGATACCCTGACTGTAAATCTATCTTCAAAAAATACTGTGCCCCCTTCAACTGATCAAACAGATCATTAATCCTGGGCAAGGGATACTTGTTCTTCACTGTTACCTGGTTCAACTTACGATAATCAATACACAATCGCAGAGAACCGTCCTTCTTCTTCACAAATAATACAGCGCTCCCCAAGGGAACACACTCGGTCGTATGAAACCGGCCTCTAATAGGTCATCAATTTGCTTCCTCAACTCTTCCATCTCACATGGAGGCATGTGATAAGTCGGCAATGAGATGGGCGTCGCACCAAGTGTAAGATCAATGGTAAAATTGATCTCGCGCCGCGGAGGCAAACTAAGAATCTTCGCGAACACCTCCTCATATTCCTGAACTACAGGCATGTTTTTAATTGCTTGGCTATCAACATTCTTCAGTAAAGAAGTGTAACAAAGAACTCGAAAAGGGCAACTGACCTGCATGGGAAATGTAAAGCCCGAATCCTCAGGCCCATAAGCTGTCACTAGACGGGTCTCATAGTCAATCTCGGCCCTCACTTTCGTTAGCCAATCCATGCTAAGGATGACATCAAAATGGTATATCGTGGTGACAATCAGGTCGATGCATATCATTCTGCTTCCTAGATCTATCAAGTAGCCCTTACACATTTTGGTAGCATCTGTAAAAGTTCCTGGTGTTGCGATAACTCGCACCCCAATCATCGGAGTCGTATTCAGCCCTAAGCGCTTGACTGTAGAACATGAAATCATGGAGACAGTGGATCTCATGTCCACCAATAGAAATATAGGGGTACCTTCGATATGAGTCGTGCCCTCAAAAGCCAAGGGTGGTGTGGTAACTGTTACCTCAGATGCCTCAACTGTCAGTGAATGTACCCGAGCCTGCTGCTGATGGTTCGATTGCAGTACCATAGGCCGTTGTGGAGGCCTGAAGTGAGGAGCTAGTGGCCTGAAGGATAAATGTGCTAGTGCTGTTCGTAGGGGTGGACCGAAAATGGCCTGAGGCATCGGATGGTTGATCCTCTAAGGTGGCGAGAAACCATGATTCCTCATCCTGGTGAAACAAGTTATCTCTGTGTGGCCAAGCTTCTTGCAGTAGGTACACCACACGTCAGGTCGTCTCACCGGGGTAGGTGATGCATGAGCCTTGGGGGTGAGTTTGCACGTGGCCTCTTACCGAGGAATGGTCTGCTCGGAAGATTAGGTCGCGTCCTGGGAGCCACAAGTGCTCGCATACGGGACAACCTGTCCCCATCTTTCTCAGCCCGTGGGGATATGCCCACTAACTCGACATAAGTCTATATGCTAGCATAACACATCTTCAAGAGAACCTCGGGTCGCAGACCCTCAGAAAATCATCGCATCCGCATCGGCTGATCACCTAGTAACAATGGAGCATACCTTCTCAGTTCTGTAAATCTGTTCTCATACTCCGCCACTGTCATGCTTCCCTGTCGAAGGTGAAGGAACTCACTCTCCTTCTCATGGCGGTACGTGATAGGAAAATACTTCTCGTGGAAGAGGGTCTCAAAAGCTGCCCACGGCCAAACATGTACTTACGCAATAGTGCAGAGAATACTGTCCCACCACATCCTGGCCTCCTTCTCAAACATGAAGGTGACCAACTCCACCTGCTCTGCCTTAGTACAGTGTAGTGGCCTGAGCATCTTTGAAATACGGTCGAGCCAATACTTGGCCTCCTCGAGTCTATGAGTACCCGTGAAAGTGGGAGGCCGTACGTGCTGGAATCGCTCAAATGTGCCACTGACACTCGCGTTCCCAGTAGGGTGCATAGGTGAGGCAGGTCGAGTCACCCCCATCGTTTGAGTAAAAATACTAGCCATATAGGTCAAGAATTGTTGTTATTGCTATTGTTGCTATTGTTGTATCTGCTGCTGCTGCATCAACAACATCATCTGCTCTAGCTTATCAGGAGGCAAAGCAGACTGAGATACATGTGGTGTCGACGTAGACGCACGGTTCTGCTCAGGAACTGAAGGTGTGATAGGTGGTACCACAGGTGGTGCCACAGGGGGTGTATAGGTGTCAGCCCAGCAGCGGGGCTAATGGCCGGCTGAGAATTCGACATAGGGTCCAAGCGAGATGGGCCCGAATTGGGGTCCGTATGGCTATCGCTTAGGGGAGAGGCCCCATTCAGCGACTCGCCCAAAGAGAGACATGCTGAAGTCCTCATGCCCTACATACGACATAGGGTGCAACCAGTGAGATTTAACATACACGCAATCCATCCACACAGCATTCACATCTCAACTTAAAGAAACATCATGCATTTCACTTAACAAAATTATCACAATACATGAGGTGCAGTATTACATGGATCACGACAGAGAATGTATGTGAGCTAATACAATAAAGGCTTCAAACACTAAAACAAACTACCAAACTACTACGCCTATAAAGGTTACACAGAGGAACATGCAACAAAATAAAACAAGCGACAACTATATATGCGACTATGCGTCGGAATCTAGCGATGGAGGAGGGGCACCCTTATCCTGCAGGTAGCACAGGATAGAGTCACTTTCTTAAACTTATATTTCATAGGGCCCGAATATCGATAATATCCTGTTGTAGGGCAGCCTGACCCTCATCAAGTCGAGCTAAGCGGGCCTCCCTATCAGCCCGATCAGGGTCATGCTCTAGTGTCGTAGGAGGAGAGCTCTCATCCATGTCCTACGCCTCCTCTTCTTCCTCGCCCTGCTCTTCTTCTATTTCAGCTCCACCTTCTTCATCACTCCCTTCCTCTTCGCTTTTCGTCTCATCCTCACTCTCCTCAAGTTAGGCTTGTCATTGTCATGGCCCAATATCCATCTGATTGAGAGTAGTCTTGTTGATGTAGTAAATCGGCGTAGGCAATTTTGCCCCAATTCTATAGCCAAACTCAAGTGCAATCTTGTATATGAGTCGGCCAAAAGGGAGGGATTCTCTATTTGAACGTGCAGTAAGGACTATCTGTCACAGTATATGCGTAGGCACACACAACTTCTCTCCCTGCCCTAATTGGTTAGGAAATCCACCATCAGATGCGTGCACTCGCTGCAGTTGCTCCACCTGGGGTAGACGTTGAACGTGAAGATGTGGTGAAGCAGGCGGAAGTCGTCCGTCATATTGGTCGCTAAAAGGCTATTGTTTAGCTGTCATTAAACCAGACGACCATAAAGGAACCATGTACGATGATCCCTTTCACGTGCACTCCTCAGATTCTTCTCACTTGCATGTACTTCGCAAAGCAGCACATTCAGAAGCAGAGATATCAAACCAACGTCAATTGTGGCCTCCCGGTCTCTTTCAAATGGAATTTTGAACTGCAAGGGCTCTAGCGTTGGCTGTCGACTGTGGGCATAGAAAGCTTGGACAGTGCCCACATTTGTGGGGTACTCGTCCTCAAATAGCGGACCCCACCTGGCCTCTTCTAGGCGCTCGAATAACAAGTATTCTCCAAATAGCCGCACGTCCACATGAGCTTCAAAAAGGACCCTACGACCCTCATAAACTCCATGAGATAGCTCCGCCAACAAAGCCCTTCCTATGGGAGCCTGAGGATCTAGATCCCGCTTGGTTTGCAACTCCCGATTGGTGCTTGTACTCGCGACAGCACCTCTCGGCCTCCTTAAACGAGTGGGGCGACTAGGCTCGGCTTCATCCACAGAAGCTCTTTTCTTTCTCATAAGAGAAAGAATGGTGGAAATTGAGAATATGACCATAATAAGCTCGAATAGGGCCACGGAAAAGGGAGGAAAATAGGGAAATGGGGTGGGGTATTGGTTTCCCACGAATTTAAGACACAAAAGGGGATTTGAGATGCTCAAATGAGAGGAAAAGGAGGGGAGCAACAGTTGTGAAAGAAGATTTTGAGGGGGTGGTGTGGATGGTGAACAAAAATGGAAGAAGAAGTGCTTGGAGGGGTGATTGGTGTGGAGATTTAGGAAATTTATTGAAGAAAGGAGAGCTTGGGGGTATGTTTTGAAGAGGGGACGTATTGGGGGTGTTTAAAATCAACCCCACATGTATTAGTGGGCCACACAACGCCCTAGAGGCGTCGGCCCAAGCTAGCTAGTCCAATCTCGCCCATCTGACGGTGAGGCCTCGCCAAACCGGCAAGGTCGTCGCTGGTCTCTGGCCCTTCCGGCGAGGGGTCATCGGTGAGACGAGGTCTTCCTACCCCCTGGACCCCAAAAATGTGTGGGTCCGACCATGGGTCCTCATGGGTATGCTCCGTTTGGCCCCGACTCTGTTTCAAGTCGTTTCGGGTCATTTTGAGTCTTCTGCTGATGTATATTCACGTTTATCGATTTCTAATAGCTGGAATGGGGTAAATTGTGGTCTAAACCTATCGATTGACGGTCTAAAAGTGGGTTGGGATCATTCCGCATGATCACGGGTGTGTACAGGCCCGATCTCAACGGTCGATTTCGGTCATTTTCGTAGTTTGACGAAGTTGAAAAATCCTAAGTCTGTTTCTATACTTCGTCGCTCCCTCCTAACTCAAAGTACGTCAGTGTGCATCATCTGACTATAACCTAGGTCTAGTTTAATCCAAATCATGCTTTGATACCAACTTATAACGTCCTAAAATTTGGGGGTCGAGCATAACTCAGCTCCCAAGTTCCAAGACATCACTTACGCAACATTTTTTATGATAGATGTATGTTATTTGTATTAGTACATAAAACATGAATTAGATTAATCCAAATCAGTAAAATATAATCTAGGGACAGTTGTAATACGCAAGCGGAAGACTAAAATGAATATATAAACTAGTATAAGTCTCCAAAGTATGTATGCGTTGTTAGGTCAATAATTATAAGTGTTGTGTCAAAATACAAAATGTCAAAAAGAGAATGTGATAGCCCACTACAAACATAACCCTGAATTCTCACCAAATTAGAACATGGCTCACATGAACCCGCCTGAATACTACATTTAAGAGAACACTTCCACATCATCCTCGAACTCCGGCTCTGCCTCATGGGTCGTATCGTCATCTGTAACTAAGACAGAGTCTGGTTGGTGTTTAAATACCATCCCAGAACGTGGGAGTGAGTAATAAACTCAATGGAGTTATACAGCAAAGGTTAACATGTTATCAATTCAATCAAGCAGTAATGATAAAGCAATACAGTGAACATGTCCTAGTTACTCTTGTTAATGTAAGAATGATATGAAGTAATAATGCATGCCCTCGCCTGTACTCCCTCTTACAACAACATCTAACGATAGCGGCATGAATCACTACCACTGTGCTCTACACCAACGTCAACAACACATGCAGTATAATGTTATGAGCATGATTACCAAGTTCTTATTAGTCCCTTTCATACAATAAGATTGGGAAGCTAAGGTACCTCTCTTGTATCATTTTTCAAATAATGATCCATTATAGGGTCATTAGTCCTAGAAAATCTCATACGATGTTGTGGTTCTAGGTCGCTACAAAGTGCTCGTCACCTTATCAGTGTAGGCCTAGTTCATACTTTAGTTGCTACGGAAAGGATCTTTGCCTCACGTAGACTCAGAGTACACTCGCGGTCACTACAAAGGGCTCATCACCAAATCAGTGTAGGCCGACAGCTCGAATACAGTGTCTCATACCACGATATTCGGCTCACGAGTTTGGTTTGCTCACTGGTCACTACGGGGAGGCTCGTCGCCCGAGCGTAGGTCGACAGCTCGACCACGGTGTCCCATACCACCATGTCCATCTCATGAGTCTTAGGGGATCGTGGTACCAAGGTTAACGGGATCTCACTGGTAAGTTTTGGCCCTAGATTCAAGCAGTAGCGTCCAAACATGGTGAACATATATCGGGTCAATTGGGTTACTTGACGAGCTCGACTAGCACGAGCGCACGATGAGTTGATCGACATGAAGTGCATAAGCACATTATGTGGCCTAACCACTGTTGACATCCCAAGTATGGCTCAGAATCATGGAACACGTCTTATGTGGTGAAAATAACCTCAGCCACCACAGTAGAGCCTATTATCGATAGCCTGGACTATGATATAGTCCCAACCGCGTACAACCACAACAATAAGCATATGAGATGATCAAGCAGTACTGAATACTTAAGTCAAATCCTACAATCATTTGAGCATGCCATGGAATATTACTTAAACATGAATATATAGCTCATGGAGGAAATCATACACACAGTTAGACGTGAATTATATACAGTACATGAAGAAAATCATACATACAGCTAAGGTAGTTGGGATTCATATCTCAACTCCCTTATAAATCACAATTTACTAACTACTAACTCATTCAGACATTTTAACAAATACTTAGACTGCACCTTCCAACATACATCACGTATGTTGGTTATAATACGTATTAGGGCAAACCCTCTTGTCAAGGAGTTGTCACATATATAATAACCATGTACCTACGACAGTTAATCATGGCAATCACAAATCCAGATTCCAAATGCATACTAACATTTCAACAAACACATGAAATACCCTATACACAACATAGTTTATATGTATACGTAAAACGAAACAGACATCGCATTTAGCATGTGAAATAACACCCACATCAGTAATTGACATTGAAAGCCTTGAAAATCATAACTTATACATATATAGTCCTCACCTTATGCCATTAAACGCGTAATGGATTTGTTCTAAATGCTTAGTCTTTGTCAACGGCGGATTGACAACCTATAGCATGAGTTATGTTAGATATTTCATCACTTATGCTATATGAAGCCATAAAACAGGTTAGGGTTTAGTTTCCTTACCCAAATATGGAATCAGGATCGCCCGTATAACTATATGAATGGATGGATTTAATACGTAGTGTAGCTGGGAAGAACCCCGGGATGAATCTCCAATTCACTATCTCTCTTTCCTTTCCTTTTCTTCTCCTTTCTTTGCTAGGGTTTTAGAATTCATATGGAATATCTGAGAGGGGGTTTAAGACCCTTATATAGGCCCAGAATTGATAGAAATAGCCCAGGGCCATGGTATACTTAGGTTATAGCCAAATCGGGCCTGTTCCGATCCAACGAAGCATTTCTGGAGGTCCCTTTATTGAATGTGGTAGGACATAAGCTTTCTGACACTGGATCTTGGTCAAGCTAAGTTTCTATTCTGATCGGATTTACAGATCGCCCGTGGCGGATTAGTTTCAGTTCAACGGTCACCAGTACTCGATCAAGGCCACAATTACATTGTCATGTGTGGAACATTTTTTCTGATCCGAGGGTGTATTTGGGTCAAATTTTGATGGTTTGAATCCTTATATTTGGCCCGCAAGCGACACGACTCAGATTACTTAAATTTAGATTTATTTCCTAAAGATATTTACGTTTCTCACACACTTCACTCCGGACTCAAGTAAATCATCCCAGGACTTCATGTGGACTTGATTTTTGAGGTGAGTGTCAAGTCCAACTAGGCGGTCATATTTATATAGTTTCGTCGTTATCGGACTTTTGATGTGCAGTCCAGGTCCAATACAAAGTTTCCAGATCCTCCCAAGAGCAACTGGGTTTAGAGATTGATCCTAGATTTTAGGATAATGTAGCGTTAACTGTTTCACAAGTTTTGGACCTTGCAGATTATATTTAAAGTGATTGGTGTTAATTTCTTAGGTAATCTAGTTTAGCGCTAGTTAATTCTCGTTTAATTTCTAAATGATTTTGTCCTTAATGATTTCTGCTTGAGGTGGTACTCGGGTATCTATACGGATTTTTTCGGGACGTTACACTCTCTCCCTTTTATAAGAACAGGAAGGCGGTGCGAGCTTGCATGCGTAGTAGTTACGCATCCGGAAACAAACTGCGTAAATCTCTTACACTGATGTACTGGTGGGATCCACTCCTTCCGATGTTGATGAAATCCACTCCGTCCACTGCATTCACCTCGAAAAACGGCTAAGATCACTATTTTCGGATCAACTTTGTTGCGGCCCATGAATGTTTTCGTTGCACCGTCAATCCGACATTTGAACGGCTAAGATCCCATATTCTTGAATTCTTCAAATTTTGTCAGCTAGGCCTTAGTAAGCTGGGCTGTGGGAACCTAATGGACTGACCGGATCCAACCGTTGATTCCTGATGGTGGCCCACAACATTTTTCCTAAAACTCTGTTGCGCAGAGGCGCTGTGATGCTTGGTGGACCTCACAGTGATGTTTTTGATAAAATCCACCCCGTCCATTGAATTTCTAGCGAAAAAGCAGTCAGGAATGGATGTTTTTAGTGTGAATTCGGTGTGGTCCACTGAACTTTTATCGCTACCATGCATCCTGCGATTTACGGTGGGGATTTCCTGATTGCATGCATGAGGCTTAAAGAATAGCTTGGCAAGGGGCGTGGCCCTCCTCTAGAGTGAATGGACGGTTCAAATCTTTCGAAGGGATGATGGGTGGGGCCCACGATCATGAACCGACGACGTGCGTGAGAACGCTGCTGCATTCTTGAAGATTTTTGAGAAAAAAATCGGTCAGCGTCCACTGACCGATTTGTTGAGTTGTGGTGCGTGGCTGGAGCATGTACATGGTGCACGTGCACTCCCTTAAGTGAGGTCCATCGTGATGTGTATCAGATATCCGCTCCATCCAACCATTTTGTCACCCCATTTAAGGGATTGAGACCGAATTTGAAGCATTTCCAGATACCAAGCGAGCCTCAAATCATGATTTTAGGGGCTGAACTATCCGTCAAGCCACTTCCACAAGGATCTAATGGTTCAAATTTGACGTGTATGATTAATTTATAGTCCTCAGGCCACATATAGAGTCTCAAACTGAACGAATAGTGGGAACCCTGAGATCTTGCATTCAAGACACTTTTCAGGCCACTTGAGCTTCAGTTTCTCGGATCTCTGGCATGTAAATCCGTCGATCTTAGTCCCCTGGAGTCCGTCCCTTACCTTGAGGTCATCAGAGCATTATTTTCATGCTTTTAACACCCTGTTTCAATCCAAACTCACAAATATACCTTGCATCACAAATACGATTAAATCGGGCTGTTAAACAGTACCATATTCGTAAATCCAGGCAATAACTGGGATTTGATATATAATATTTGACCCTCAATAGCCCACCATGATTTTTATGTGAAATCCACCACATCCATTAGTTCTGTAAGATCATGAGGATTGAATGTCCACCATTGAAACATGCATATGACACAGAAGTTTTGAATTAGGGTAATATTTATATTTTTAGTTCATCATAATAGGAATGGCCTTATGAACAGTACGGATGATATATGATGTTGGACCTCAGGAAGGTTTTAACAGTAGGAATTTACCTATACACGTTATCCTGATGTATGGCTCACTTAAGTTTTGGATTTAAATAATTTTTAGGCCCATCTCATAAAATGATCTTGCAAAACTGATGAACGTGGTAGATTTCCCGTAAACATCATGGTGGGCCCCATCTAGCTTCTCGTTACAGAAAGTTGCTGGGAAAGGCTTTCGCAGGGAAGCCGCGTCCCAAACAGGCATGTACACCAGGATAATATGCCGCCACGTCGGAGGTAATACTTTAGATGGTAACACCTAATCCGTCCCGTAGCAGAGATTCTCTGGCAATTAATCAAGTCCACAACCAAAAAAAGTATAGGTGATTTATTAATAGAGAAATGCTCCTGTGCCATGATCTGAACCGTAAGTTTCATAGTTGCCATGATAAGATAATCCAAATCCGTTCTTCTCCCAAGCCATGGATAGGATAGTTATGATTGCCTGGGAAACTGAATCTACAGATTGATGAGATGCACCGAATTGTTGATTGGACCTATTTCTTCTAAAAATGATATTTTAACTGTTATGATTGCCAGATTAGTATGATATTTTCAAGGTGGACCATTATGTTGGACCTAATGCATAGATGAATCAATTGAAATAACTGTACCATTACAGCTAGGAGTACCATGAATTACTAGTGCTCTAAGATCCCTTTTGATGAATTTTATTTGGCCACACCCATACAAAATCAGTCATTTATTATGCTATCGATATCATAACTCAAGTACATTATAATTATTTGAAGTGTCAAACACAGTTCAAATAAAAGATAATAATTTTTTATTTTTCATTAAAAAAAAAAAAAAGAACAAAAACAAAAAACAAAATCATAGTTTTTTAACAAATCCTCTAGCAATTCTCCCACTGCCGCCTTTTGGTAAGAAACCACCGGGCTTGCTTTCATTGCCGGTTCCATAGACCATCCTCAGAATCTCTGCAGGCGTCCGAGCATACGCTACAGAATCTGCATTCGCAGATAAGATGTTGCTAGTTGTCTTATTCTCCGCACCAAGCTGTAGTGGGACGAAAAGGCCTTCGTCTTTGATGCCACACTTCGCCAGTCTGTTTCGCAGGTCTGATAAACGGGCTGTGAATTCAGCCACCGTGTGTTTGTAAGGAGGCACAAGCTCGTCAGCTCGCTGGTAGAGTAAAGCCCGAATTACTGCATCTTGACCTGATTCAACTGCTAAAAGCCCAGCCAACAACTGCATAAAAATGGTAGACCAATGTCAGCGATACAACCCGAATTCAATGTATAAACCATATTGGTGCACTTGATTATCAATCTAGTCCGTTGAATAGATGAGACAAAGGTATTATCAGGAAAAAAAAAAACTGTTTTATATATTAAATTAATACTGATCAGATAGAAGCTTCTGTACTCTATGCACATGACCTTTGGCCATACCTTTTCAGGTCAGAAAGTTGCTTCCTCAAATTTGGCCCACGAGAAAATGGACCTAAATGATTCTTGGGTCTTAGGTAAAGAGTCACGTCAGGGTGGGTCTAGGAACCATCAGGGAGACGTAGTGGTTTAGTGGTTTCTTTTTAGCTGTTTGCCTAATTTTTTTGGTTTTTGGATCCGATTGGCCCGGATATTGTTACGGTAGGTCCTCTACAGGTCCTTTTTTCTTGGGAAGACCCGAAATATAAGTTTTGTTCAGAATAATATATATGAATATCAGTTTTCTCAAAAAAAAAAAGTCACGTCATTCAAATCAATATAGAGATGAGTGGCTAGAATTTCGCACAAATGGACCATATGTAGTGGTTAGATCAAAAGGGTTGCACCATCGCCCTCATGTACTGTACCACACAAAAGAGTAGCAAAAAAAGAAAGAAATGGACAGTAAACTTACTCTTTTTGAAACGTAGCCGTTGATATTTGGGTTAGTGCCCACATAGGCGACAAGTCCCACGTATGGAATGACATAAGAAGCCAGAAGGTAATTAACGCTGCTGATGTAAGGATCAAACGGTGGGCTAAGTGGCTTTTCAAATGCATTATCAAATATAGTAGCAAAATTCTTAGCGCTTAGATCGATCACAGGCCTTGCAAACCCACCAACCGCTGATTTAATGGCCCTGAAAAAAAATACACAACTCAACCTTTGAGGGAAAAAAAGAAAAAGAAAGATGTGCTGTGAGTGATTGAATGTTTGTAAATCTGCTTTTACTTATATGTGCTGCACATGTGCATGCACGTGGGAGAGAGAAGCAAGAAATACATTAAGGAAGAAATGCACATATCGCAACAGCTGGCTCGTCACTGGTCCTCATTCACTTCCTTCCCAATAATTTTAAGTATATTTTCGCTCCCTTTTCGAAGTCCTTTTAACCTTTCCTCCACATTACTTGTTCACCGTCTATCACACCAATATTTTACCTCGGACAGAATTTACTATTAGATTGAGGTTGCATTCCCAACAACTCAACTATTTTTAGGGAAAAAAAAGGCGGTGCGGCCTCATAGTGGGGCTAACCTTTTGGATGGTTGGATGTCTCTCAAAACACAATAGAGAGAGAGAGAGAGAGAGAGAGAGAGAGAGAGAGAGAGAGAGAGAGAGAGAGAGAGAGAGAGAGAGAGAGAGAGAGAGAGAGAGAGAGAGACCTCAAATGGCCAACTTCCTGATAACCGAACTCTGCGATGATCTGACGTGTATGGTTGTCGAGGTTGGCTTTCTTGGCTCCGATAGGAGGTGGGCCACCCTGGGCCAGTTCGGGAGCAACCCCATCTAGACCGTACCCCAACGCTCCAAATAGGAAAAAATCAGCCTCCAAGTGCTCTAAATTGAGAGCGAATCGTATTTTCTCCACATCATTAGGGAATATCGGAGCCCCATTTGCTGGTGGACGAGGTGCACATGTTGGGTTTTGTGTTAGACACCCCGGCGCAAAATAGCCTAAGCAGAGAAAGAAGAAAAGCAGAGAAACTGAGAATGTCGATACAGCCATCGAAAATCCTGAATACCCCTAGATGGGAATAGATTTTGAGTGAGAGAAGTGCTATCGAGCCATGGTATTTATACTTGGAAAACAAGATCCACGTAAGTCAATTTCCGCGAATTACGACGACTGTGCAATTGCCGTTTCAAGATTTTCTCTCTTCTATTTATGTCACGACACACACAAGCTCTATCTTATCATAAAAAGACATGCTCTGTGGGGCCCACCATGATGAACATGTGAAATCCACTCCGTCCATCAGATTCCTTCCTTGATTTTAGGCACGGGGAGAAATAATTAGCCGACCCAAAACATAGGTGGGCGACACTACAAGGAAAAATGGGAATGGGATGCCAATCATAGGTTTGTGCGTGGGGCCAACCTGATGTGTATCTTTCATCAAATCCCTTCATCAGGTGTAACTCATCAGGATGAAGTGAATATATGAATGCATGCATGATTCGAAACTCAGTAAGGCAGGCCCCACTGCGTGAAAGGTTACAGGAGCCATTTTACATTTTCCAAATGCTGCAATCCATCAGAATTCTTTTATCGGTCTCATATTTTATATGTACGGTTCAAATAGGGTTTCTCACATGATGGACGGAATTGATTTACATATACGACATGGTAGGCCCCATAACGCTCGGGTGTTTTCTGATATGCATAAAACAAATGTTGTAGATAATTCCGGTCCTATCGTAGCCGTTGTATCCGTGTATACACGTCGTATACGGCAATGTACACCTTTGTCTTTAAAGGATGTAAGATACGCCTATTTTACACGTCGTACAGGGATAAGATACACCTTTTCTTTATAAACAAGGTACACAGGATCTTAACACATCTATAAACTAAACAAGAGACACGGGTGCTGATCCGTGCCGTCCAAGTGATGGGTCATTAGGTAGTGCGCTTGTAACACCCTGAAAATCGGGGGTCGTGTATAAACCCGACTCTCGAGTTCAAGACCATCACTTATGCAACAAATATGATTATGATTCAATGTTGACTGAGTTAAAGCATTCACATGAGTAAGGTTATACCAAAACTGCAATTCATACTCCAGATCCAATGATAAAACGCAAGTGGAAAACTGAAAGATATATATATCACCATATAAAAATAAAATAATATCAAACTGTCTCCAAAGTATGAATACATCTCTGAGTCTCATATACATGTAATAAAACAAAAATCAAAATGTCATAAGGTCCAACTATGAAGTCCCGCCAATCCAGGCCACCTATGCAAAGCCGTCAGTGAACTGCATATACGAGAACTCGTCCTGGTCCTCGTCGTAGTCTGGCTCTGCATCCTGAATCGCCGCATCACGTGCAACTAAGACAGGGTCTGGTGGGTGTCTCAAACACCATCCCGTAACGTGAGAGTGAGTGATCAACTCAGTGGAATAATAGAGCAAAGATTAGCATATTCTCAAATCAATCACGCGATAATAGTAAAGCAATAAAACAATCATCCCTATATTCTGTTGTTAATGTATGCATGAAATGACATGATAGATGCCCTCACCGACATACTCCCTCATGCGGCACCATCTACGTTCGCGACATGCCTTCTTCCCGCAGTGCTCCACATCTTCCAGGCACATGCAATGCGATATGGATAATGATTACCAGGTTGTTATTAGTCCTTTCATACAGCCGTATTGGGAAACTAAGGTACTTTGCTTATATCAATCCCAACACAGTTTCGGTCTAGGGTCGTCACTCCTAGCATTCACATACGATGTTACATTTGTAGGTCGCTGCAAGGGCTGTCAGGAATGTTGCTCGCACTCGTTGCACCGCTCCCCCATCACCTTATCAATACAGACCTAATGTACTCTCATTGCTACGGAAGGGTCGTCGCCTCCCGTAGACTTAGAATACGCTCGCAGTCACTACAAAGGGCTCGTCACCTGATCAGTGTAGGCCGACAACTCGAATGTAGTGTCTCATACCACCACAATCGGCTCACGAGTCATAGGTGCTCACTGGTCACTACGGGGAAGTTTGTGGCCCCAGCGTAGGCCGACAGCTCGACCACGGTGTCCCATACCACCATGCCCGGCTCATGAGTCTTTATGGATCAAGGTACCATGGTTAACAGGGTTTCCAATGGTAAGTTCAGTACCCTAGGTTCAAGCAGTTATGACTCATACAGGGTGAACATACAACGGTCAGTCGGGTTACTTGACGGGATCGACTAGTACGAGCGCATCGCAAGTCGAACGATATGAAGTGCGTAATACATTTCGTGTGGCCTAACTACTGCCGCCAACTCAAAACACGACTCGCGTTCATCGACGCGTCCTTCGTGGCAAATAGAAGCCAACCACGAATTTGATCATTTACCGACTGCTTGGACTAGATCATAGCCCCAAACATTTGTAAATCAGCATTAGTAATCATATGAGAGTAAAAGAAATGCAATACAACAATACAAGCATGTTGTCATATGTTATAACATACAACTTAAGCAATTCATCCAACACATGCATTTCATACATATAGTGAAATCTATACATTTAGCCAACACAGTGAAAATCATTTACATCAGCATATTACTTGAGAATTCAATCTCAAAACTCATTCCCAACTCCATTTACTCAATACATACTAGTACAAATATTTATACAAACACTTAGTCTACACACTTTAGTCTATATAGCGTATGTCGACCCAAAGTGCACATTAGGGCAAATCTCTTCGCCAAACCAATCATGCACGCATTCCTAATATACTAACACGACAAGAAGCCATGACAAACATTTCAGCAAAATATGAATGTAAACAGTATTTCCTACAAATGACTAAAATGCCCTAAATCTCATATTTTTCATACATTTACACAACGGAAAATGGATAGCATGTTGTACATGTCAAACAGCGTTGCCTTCGATAATCTACTATTAAACAACATTGAAAGCTTTGAAATCAGTTAATCAAAGCGTCTAAAATCCGCACCTTTCGCTTTAGATGTGTATCGTTTCTAACGGAACGAATACGCTTCGTCAACAGCGTCAATACGACCTAATGCACAAGTACATAAGCTACTTTGCTATTTGAATCGAAGAATTCCCCAAATCAGCAAGTGGTTAGGGTTTTCCTTACCTAGAAGTGCGTTGGAATCACCAGAAAAGTGATTTGAACGCGATGCTTTAGCACGTGCAACAGCTAGTGCAAGTGGCAAGAAGATCACTCCCACACTCTCTCACAATCTCTCACTTTTTCTCTCTCTCTAGCTAGGGTTTCTAGCAAATTCGGATGGGTGAGATAAGTGAGGGTTTAAAACCCTTATATAGGCTAAAACCTTCCCAAATTAGGCTTGGGAACAAAGTTTACTTGAGGTATAACCAAATCGGGGCTGTTCTGGTCCAAAAGAGTAGTTCGGGAGGTCCCCTGGCCGAATGCGATCGGACTTAAGCTCATGCATACTGGATGTTGTTCACACGAAGTTTTCAGACCAGTAGAGTTCGTATATCGCACGTGGCGTCCAGTTTCAGTTCAGCGGTCATCGCACCTGGATCAGGTCTACAAGTCTCATGATATGAAAGAGAAATTTTTCCTGATCCGAGGGTGTAATTTGATTGAATTCTAACGGTCAGAACGCTTAATAATAATGCGCCAAGTTACGTGCCAGATTTGGATTTAAATTTCTAAATCTAACCCTTTTCTCACTCTCTTCACTCCAGGCTCAATGAAATAGCCTCTGAACGACGGTTGGGCTTGATTTTCGAAATGATTGTCAAGTCCAGCTAAGCGGTCATAACGGTCTAAGATTGTAGGTATCGGACTTTCGACGCGCGGTCTAGATCCAATACAAAGTTTCAGAGAGTTCATGAGAGCAAACGGGTTTAGAGTTTGATCCAAGGTTTCAGGATATTATAACGTCATTGATTCTTCAAGTTTTGGGTCTTGCAGAACGTATTTAAAGTTGCAGAACGTATTTAAAGTGTTCAGGGACAATTTCATAGCTACTCTAGCGTTGCGCTAGCTAACTTGCGCTTATTTTCTAAAGGATTTAATCTTAAGCAATTTTCGGTCGAGTTGGTACTCGAGTCTTAGTACGAATTTTTCCAAGGCGTTATAATCTACCCCCTTTAACAAAAAATTTCATCCTCGAAATTTGTACCTTTTCGTACTCCTCGAGAAGCTATGCATAGTTCTTTCTGATCTCGACTTCTGTCTCCCAGGTAGCCTCTTCCTCAGAGTATGCGTCCACAACACCTTCACAAGGGGGATCACCTTGCTACGCAGTACCTGCTCCTTCCTGTCTAGTATACGCATCGGTCGCAGTATATATGTAACATCCTCTCCTAACTGCACCTGCTCCCATCTGATGATATGGGAAGGATCAGAAACGTATTTCTTCAGCATAGAAACATGAAATATGTTGTGAACGCTCATGAAAGGCGTAGGCAAAACCAGACGATAAGCCACTGCACCCACACGATCGAGAATCTGAAATGGTCTAATGAATCACGGTGCCAGCTTCCCCTTCTTCCCGAACCGAAGGACTCCCTTCATAGGGGAAACTCGTAAAAATACATGATCCCCAACCGTGAACTCTAGCGGGCACCGTCTCGTATCGGCATAACTCTTCTGTCTACTCTGCGCTGTGAAAAGCCGGCGTCTAATAATATCAATCTTCTCCGACGTCGCTTGCACTAACTCTGGGCCAATCAATTTACGCTCACCAACCTCTGCCCAGCAATGCGGTACTCGACAAGGTCACCCATACAACGCTTCATAAGGTGCCATACCGATACTCGCCTAGAAACTGTTGTTGTACGCGAACTCCGCATATGCAAGACAATCATCCCAACTGTCCTTGAAGTCCAATGCGCAAGCCCGCAACATGTCCTCTAGAATCTGGTTCACACGCTCTGTCCATCCGTCTGTCTGTGGGTGGAAGGCAATACTAAACTTCAACTTCACACCCATAGCCTCCTGAATGCGAGTCCAGAAAATAGAAGTGAAATGAGTGTCTCTGTCCGACACGATCTCCAACGAAACTCCATGTAGACACACGATCTCTCTGATATACAGTCTAGCCAGCTCGTCTGTAGAGTTCGTAACTCTAATCAGTAGGAAGTGCGCCGACTTCGTCAGACGGTCGACGATCACCCAAATAGAATCATGTCCCTTCCTCGTCTTCGGCAGTCCTGAAATAAAATTCATGGAAATGAAGTCCCACTTCTACTCAGTTATAGGCATAGGCTAAAGGAGTCCAGGTGGTCGGCGAAGCTTTGCCTTCACCTACTGGCAAGTGAGACAACGGGACACAAACTCTGCGATGTTGGTCTTCATACCTTCCCACCAATACGTCCTCTTCATGCCGCGATACATCTTTGTGCTGCCCGGATGCATCGCAAGTCTGGTATAGTGCGCAGCCTCGAGAATCTCTCGTCTCAAGTCGGGAATGTTTGGGACGCATAGGCGGCCACGATAACATAAGCCCCCATCCGTTACAACTCGCCACTCAGCGTTTGCATCATCACTTGCCTGCTCTCGAAGCTCAGTTAGACTCATCCCGCTGCGCCGTGATGACTCTTTCATCGATAAAAGATCGCACCTGCACATGTGCGATAAACTCATACGGCTCCTCCACAGTGAGTTTCTGCTCGAAGTCTCGCAAAAACTCAACCATGTCCCACTCAGCAACCATCAACGGAGCTGCAAACTCTATCGCCTTCTTGCGGCTCAACGCGTCAGCCACAAGGTTCGTCTTTCCAGGATGGTAGGAGACTTCGAACGAGACTTCGAACTTGAAGTCCTTCAAAGTCTCCATCTATTGCCTCTGTCTCATATTCAAATCCGGCTACATGAATATGTACTTAAGGGTCTTATGGTCGAAAAAGAGCTCGAACTCCTCTCCATAGATGTAATGTCTCCAGAGCTTCAATGCAAAATATGACGGCTGCCAACTCAAGGTCATGTGTAGGGTAATTCTCCTCGTGCTTCCTTAATTGTCTCGAGGCATACGAAATTATCCTGTCCTTCTGCATAAGGACACAACCCAGACCAATGCTAGACGCGTCAGTATATATCGTGTATCTAACCCCTTGCTCTGGCAATACTAGCACAGGGGTAGACGTAAGTCTGTCCTTCATCTCCTGAAAAGATGACTCCGCCTTATCATTCCAGACGAACTTCGCGTCCTTCTGTGTCAACTGAGATAGAGGTCTAGCGATCTTCGAGAAATCCTAAATGAAACGTTAATAGTAGCCAGTAAGACCCAAGAAACTCCTCACCTCAGTGACAGAACCAGGCTGCTCCCAGTCCTGAACCGCAGCTACCTTAGACAGGTCAACTGCCATCCCATCCTTGGACATCACGTGTCCCAGGAACTTCACTTCCTGCTTCCAGAAGTCACACTTCTTGTACTGTGTGAACAATTGATGTTGTCTGAGTGTATCCAGGACCAAGCGCAAGTGCTCCTCATGCTCCTCTCGACTCCTGGAGTGTACCAAAATATCGTCTATGAACACAATGACGAATCGATAGAGGAAAGGCCGAAATACCCTGTTCATCAGATCCATGAACGCGGCTGGTGCGTTCGTGAGACCAAACGACATCACAAGGAAATCGTAGTGGCCAAAGCTGGTCCTGAATGCTGTCTTCTGCACGTCCTCATCCTTGACGTGCAACTGATGATATCCTGACTGAAGATCAATCTTCGAGAAGTATTGCGCCCCTCTCAACTGATCAAACAAGTCATCGATCCTGGGTAAAGGGTACTTATTCTTCACCGTGATCTGATTCAGCCTGCGATAATCAATACACAATCGCATAGAACCATCCTTCTTCTTCACGAACAGAACAGGTGCTCCCCAAGGAGACACACTTGGTCGAATGATGCCAACCTCCAACAGATCGTCAATTTGTTTCCTTAACTCCTCCATCTCATACGGTGCCATGCGATACGTCGGCAGTGAGACGGGCGTGGAACTAGGCACCAGATCAATAGTAAAATCAATCTCTCGCTGAGGCGGCAAACTAGGGATCTTCCTGAATAGATCTCCAAAATTACGGACGACTGGCGTATGCTTAAGTGTCGGGGCATCAGCGTCCCGAGTAAAGTAGGGTAGCTAAGTATGTGGAAGGGAAGATTTACCCACACTGAAAATGTAAAAGGCGTGCCATCTGGCTCATATACCGTCACTACACGGGTCTCGCAGTCAATCTCGGCCCTCGCTGCAGTCAGCCAATCCATGCTAAGAATGACGTCGAGATAAACGAGAGAAGGGTCGATGACAAGATCAATAGATATGGTCCTGCCTCCTAGATCCATCAAGCAACCCTCACACATCAGGGTGGCATCAGAAAAATCTCCATGAGCTGAAAGGACTCGCACTCCATCCATCCGAATAGTCAGTAACCCAAGGCGCCTGACTATGGAATGCGATATCAATGAAATCGTGGATCCAGTATCCACCATCACGAGTATAGGAGTACCTCCAATATGGGCAGTGACCTCAAAGGCCAAGGGTTGAGTAGCCTCTGTCTCGGCTGCCTCTGCTGTCAAGGCGTATACCCAAGCCTGTTGTGGCCGGTTCGGCCGCGGTATCATAGGCCGTAGAGGCGGCTGGAACGAAGGTACGGGAGGTCTGAAGGATGGATGCGCAGGAGCCGACCGTAGAGGCGGTGCTAATAAAGCATGTGGGCGTGGACGGTCGATCTTCAACGGCGGCAAAAATCCACTGTCTCTCATCCGAGCGAAACAGTTTCCCACAGAATGACTCGATCTCACACAATAAGTACACGACAGATCGGGGCACCTCGTCAGAAGTGCTGGTGCTGTAGCCCTAGGAGGAGGGTCGACGCGAGGCCTCTTGCCTGCAAAAGGCCTGTCCTGCAAATCTGGTCGTGGTCTAGGAACAATAGGGCCACGAGATCGGATAATTCGATCCACATCCTGCTCTACCCGTATAGACATGTGAATCAGCTCAGCGTAGGAGAAAATGTTAACGCAGCACATCTTCGACCGAATGTCAGGTCGCAAACCCTCAGAGAACCGCCATATGCGCATCTGCTCATCTACAAGTATAGTCGGGACGTATCTGCCCAACTTGGTAAACCGATGCTCATACTCTGTCACAGACATGCCTCCCTGTCTGAGGCGTAGAAACTCATTCTCCCGCTCATGCCTGTAAGTCTGGGGATAGTATTTCTCGTAGAAACGGAACTCAAATGCTGCCCAAGTCCAGATATAATCAGTAGCAACAGTCCGTAAGACGTTATCCCACTACAAGCTGGTCTCTCACTCGAAAATGAATGTAGCCAACTCTACCTGATCAGATTCTGAGCAGTGCAGCATCCGTAGTATCTTCCACACACGGTCGAGCCAATACTCGGCCTCCTCGGATCGATGAGAACCCATAAAAGTAGGAGGCCGCAAGTGCTGAAATCGCTCAAGTACGCCCCGTGTATTAGCGGCATTCCCCGTAGGGTAAGCAGGAGGTGCAGGATGAGTCATGCCCTCATCCTGAGTTGAAGTACCGGCATCCTCAGTTGGATGCACAGGGGGTGCAAGTGGAGTCGCACTCTCACCCTGGGCTAGAGCCCCTGCTATCGTAGTCAAGAGTTGCTGGTGCTGCAGATGCATCATGGCCATCAACTGCTCAAATCTATCTGGAGGTGGAGTAGGCTGTGGCATATACTGTGTCGAGGAAGACGCACGGTACTGCTCTCTGACGGGTGGTGTGAATGGTGACCTGTGGAAGGCTGAGACTCACGCGCAATCTCAAGAATCGGGCCCACAGCAGGGTTCGTATGAACATCAGTCTGGAGAGGAACCCGATCCATAGAATCTCCCAATGTAAGTCGTGCTGTACTCCGTGTGGCCTTAGGCGGCATTTCCTATATTCAAAATAGGGAGCAACCTTGTTAGTCACAGTAATAGCACAAACACACCACTACCAGTCATTCACATAACAAGTCAAAAATATTCTATGCATTTCATTTAATCAAAATTGTCACAATACAAGAGATATATCTTTACATGCATCATGACAAGAAATACATGGAAAACTAAGCCAGTCAAAGCTACTACAGCAACATAAGCAAACTACTAGCCTTATCAGGCTTACACACAGAAAACAGGATACAACTAACTACAATGAACAACATCTGGATCTAGATTACTAGTCCGAGTCTAGGGATGGAGGAGCACTCTTATCCTGCAAGCAACACAGGATCGCCTTCAAGGTGCGAGTCACCTTACTAAATTTTCTCTTCATGACGGCCTTAGTATCCTCAACTTCGGCCCGAAGTTCCTGGACTTCCCGTTGCAAGGCAACCTGACTCTCCTCGAGTCGGGCAATGTGAGCCTCTCTAGTAGCCTGAGTCATTGGAGGAGGGCTCTCATCAGTATCCTGAGCCTCCTCTTCTTCTTCTCCCTGGGCTTCTTCCTCTATTTCTGCCCCAGCCTCGTCTTCACTTGCATCCTTTTCGCTATCATAATCACCCTCGCTGTCAGCATCAAGCTGAGCCTCTCGCTGTCGAGGCTCGATCTTCATCCTGTTCATGGTAGTCTCGTCGATGAAGTGGATCGGTACAGGCATCTCTGGCCCAAGTCTATAGGCAAACTCAAGTGCAATCCTGCATATGAGCCGACCAAAAGGAAGAGACTCTGATGTTCTTCTCGACTGTGCTATGAGGACGATCTGTCACAATATAAACGTGGCCATGCACACATTTTCACCCTGGCCCACTTGATACAAGAAATCGACCATGAGACGTGTACATTCACGACCTAGGATACATATTGAACGTGCAAATGTGATGCAGTAGGCAAAAATCATCTGATATATGGGACGCTAAGAGGCTCCTGTTAGGCTGCCACGGATCCAAACCACCACATAGGAACCTGGTACAGCGATCTCGCTCATGAGCACTCTTCAGATTCTTAGCACGGGGATGAACTTCACCAAGAGGTACATTCAGAATGCGAGCTATCAGCCGAAGCCGAACATCGATCGTAGTCATCCGGTCTCAATCAAAGGGAATCTTGAACTGTAATGGCTCCAACGTAAGATCCCGGATACGAGCATAGAAGGCACGAACGGTGCTCACGTTCGTTCGGAACTGTGCTTCGAAGAGCGGACCCCAGTATGCAGCCTCAATGCGCTCAAACAACAGATATTCACCAAAGAGCCTCCCATCCACATGCGCTTCAAACAGGACCTTGCGATTTGTATAAGCACCATGAGGTAACTCTGCTAATAGTACTCGCCCTACGTGAGCATGGGGATCCAAATCCCGCTTTCTGTGAAACTCACAAGCTGTACTTGAACCTGCGGCGGCTCCACCCCTCAGCTTTCTTGATCGTGAAGGGCGACTAGGCCCAGCTTCATCTGAGGCAGTCTTCCTCTTTCCCATCAGAGAGAGGATGGTGGAGACAGAAAAAAGTCAAAATGGCTTCAACAAAAGCCATGAAAAATGAGGAAAATAAGGAGAAACGGCTGCCCAAATGGATTGAAATAAATCTAGGCGTTGTAGAGGGATGAATCAAGCTCCCAAGGCTAGATTCCCAAAGGGAAAAGAGAAAACTAAATAGGAATGGAGCTCCACATGATTTCAGCCTTGAATGGAGGTTGTGGGAGCTCCCACGGACGAGAATGGAGGGAGAGAGAGCTACGAACAGCTACAAATGGGTGGGTATGCGTCGGTTTTGACAGAAAAAGGGATTGGGAGTAGTTAGGCACCACGTTTTGAGAGGGTGGCAGCAAGGACTTGAAAATAGAGGGCTTGGGAGGGGCTGTTATGAAGGAAGTAGGGCATATAGGGGGTTTTAAGGTGCGAACCGCACATGGGAGGCAAACCATTAATCTGGCCAGTCGAGCCACATGGGTTGGGTCCCTCTTGCCCTAGGGACCTCAAATATACATGGGGCCCACCCTGGTTCATTGTAATTTGGCTTAGATAGGCCCAAAACTCCATTTGGGGTGTTCCAGGGCTAGTCTGTGAATTAGAATGAATTTAGGCATCATGTGGCAAATGATTTTGAGGTAGGAGAATCTAATCCATCCAATTAACTCATTTTTTATAAGATATTCCATAACTGGAATGGCCAAAAGTCTAATTCTTACCTATTTTTTACTATTTATAATAAATTTTTGTTGAAGAATGATTTTCTATCATTTACACATTAATATTTATTCCTAGTGTGAAAATACTTAGAAAAATTTGAAGAATGGGATGGTAAGAGGAAAGATTCTGAAGGAATTGGCTGAAACGGGGTTTTTAAGCCTTGAGATTGAGTATAAGGGTTGTGGTTGCCCCAAAACCCAAGGACATGCATTTTAGGGTTTGGAAATGCTTCTAGGAACATCTCAAACCCGCCTACTAACAACCTACGGGCTACTTAGGTCGCCTCACGCGATCGAAAATATGTTACGAACTCGATAAAATGAACGATTTGAGTAGACTTCGCCTATTGGCGAAACTGCGATCCTATAAGTGTTTCTAGGTTCCTTTCGCACCCACCTAAGTCGAAGGAGCGATAGCGTACATCGCGTGGCCATAACCCAGGTCCATTTTAATCTCAATCATGCTCTGATACCAACTTGTAACACCCTAAAAATTGGGGGTCGTGTATAAACCCGACTCCCGAGTTCCAGACTATCACTTATACAAAAAATATGATTATGATTTAATGTTGACTGAGTTAGAGTATTCACATGAGTAAGAATATACCAAAACTGCAATTCATACTCCAGATCCAGTGATAAAACGCAAGCGAAAGACTGAAAGATATATATATCACCGTATAAAAACAAATTAATCTCAAACTGTCTCCAAAGTATGAATACATCTCTGAGTCTCATATACATGTAATAAAATAAAAATTAAAATGTCATAAGGTCCAACTATGAAGTCCCGCCAATCCAGGCCACCTATGCAAAGCCGTCAGCGAACTGCATATACGAGAACTCGTCCTGGTCCTCGTCGTAGTCTGGTTCTGCATCCTAAATCGCCGCATCACATGTAACTAAGATAGGGTCTGGTGGGTGTCGCAAACACCATCCCGTAACGTGGGAGTGAGTGATCAACTCAGTGGAATAATAGAGAAAAGATTAGCATGTTCTCAAATCAATCACGCGATAATAGTAAAGCAATAAAATAATCATTCCTAGATTCTGTTTTTACTGTATGCATGAAATGATATGATGGATGCCGTCACCGACATACTCCCTCATGCGGCACCATCTGCGTCCGTGGCATGCTTTCTTCCCGCGGTGCTCCACATCTTTCAGGCACAAGCAATGCGATATGAATAATGATTACCGGGTTGTTATTAGTCCTTTCATACAGCCGTATTGGGAAACTAAGGTACTTTTCTTATATCAATCCCAACACAGATCTGGTCTAGGGTCGTCACTCCTAGCATTCACATACGATGTTACATTTGTAGGTCACTGCAAGGGCTGTCAGGGCTGTTGCTCGCACTCGTTGCACCGCTCCCCCATCACCTTATCAATACAGTCATAATGTACTCTCATTGCTACGGAAGGGTCATCGCCTCCCATAGACTTAGAATACGCTTGCGATCACTACAAAGGGCTCGTCACCTGATCAGTGTAGGCCGACAGCTCGAATGTAGTGTCCCATACCACCACAATCGGCTCACGAGTCATAGGTGCTCACTAGTCACTACGGGGAGGTTTGTGGCCCCAGCGTAGGCCGACAGCTCGACCACGGTGTCCCATACCACCATGTCTGGCTCTTGAGTCTTTATGGATCAAGGTATCATGGTTAACAGGGTTTTCAATGGTAAGTTCAGTACCCTAGGTTCAAGCAATTATGACTCATACAGGGTGAACATACAACGGCCAGTCAGGTTACTTGACGGGATCGACTAGTACGAGCGCATCGCAAGTCGAATGACATGAAGTGCGTAAAACACTTCGTGTGGCCTAACCACTGCCGCCAACTCAAAACATGACTCGCGTTCATCGACGTGTCCTTCGTGGAAAATAGAAGCCAACCACGAATTTGATCATTTACCGACTGCCTGGACTAGGTCATAGCCCCAAACATTTATAAATCAGCATCAGTAATCATATGAGAGTAATAGAAATACAATACAACAATACAAGCATGTTGTCACATGTTATAACATACAACTTAAGCAATTCATCCAACACATGCATTTCATACATATAGTGAAATCTATACATTTAGCCAACATGGTGAAAATCATATACATCAGCATATTACTTGAGAATTCAATCTCAAAACTCATTCAAAACTCCATTTATTCAATACATACTAGTACAAACATTTATACAAATACTTAGTTTATACACTTTAGTCTACATAGCGTATGTCGACCCAAAGTGCGCATTAGGGCAAATCTCTTCGCCAAATCAATCATGCACACATTCCTATTATACTAACATGACAAGAAGCCATGGCAAATATTTCTACAAAATATGGATATAAACAGTATTTCCTACAAATGACTAAAATGCCCTAAATCTCATATTTTCCATACATTTATAAAACGAAAAACGGATACCACGTTGTACATGTCAAACGGCATTGCTGTCGATAATCTACTATTAAACGACATTGAAAGCTTTGAAATTAGTCAATCGAAGTGTCTAAAATCCGCACCTTTTGCTTTAGATGTGTATCGTTTCGAACGGAATGAATACGCTTCGTCAACAGCGTCAATACGACCTAATGCACAAGTACATAAGCTACTTTGCTATTTGAATCAAAGAATTCTCCAAATCAGCAAGTGGTTAGGGTTTTTCTTACCTAAAAGTGCCTTGGAATCACCGAAAAAGTGATTTGAACGCGATACTTTAACACGTGCACCAGCTAGTATAACACCCGTATCTTGGTCCGTACCTTTCCGTAGACTTCCGCGGTCTTACCGGTCGAATTTCAGCAACCTTCAACCCTTAACCGATATCCACGCCCGACCTTAATTCATATGCTGACAACCCGAGTCGACTCAACCCGAGACCAATACCATAGCGACTGCGCCGTCGTTACGGTTCCGATGCCGCGACTCGCGCGCCGAGGCGATACCCTGGTCAAGAGATGTGGGCCAACGTTCGGTGCAAGAAAACGTCGCGCGTTGCGAAAACCAAGGGAATCTCTACGATGTGTCACATCAATCACATCAATTCCATCAATCAATCAACTTATCAAGCCATCACATGTCAAGTACACAACACTTTATTCCATTTTCCCAAGCAACCATAAAAGTCTCCCAAAACCATACCTCTCTTAACAAAAAGTCACAAAAGTCTTTACCACCCATACCTCTTTTACACAAAAAGCCACAAAAGTTAATATTTTCTTACACAACCATCACTCACCACATCCATCCATCACTCTCTCTCTCTCTCCCTTTACAACTCTCTCTCTTTCTCTCTTTCTCATTTCAAATCTCCAAGTAAACTTCCAAGCTCCATACGTATAGAGTTTTGTAAACTCTCCTAAGCTCCAAGTGGCAAACCTCTTCATCCCAAAATCTCTCATCTCAACCCTCCATTCTTCATCTCATCCATTGAAGTTGAAGCTAAGGTGCCAAGGAACCCCTAAGAGCGAGAAGATCGGACGGTGGGTGCCTCTATAGGGTAGTTTTTCTTATTTTTATAGTGGACCAAGTGAGGCCCACGATCAATGGTGTGGATCTCACTTGGGACCCTAAGATAAGGTCGATGGCCTACTTGGATCATCATGATCATTCCATGATGGGGCCATTCTCCATAGACCCCATTATGATGTTTATTTTCTTTAGAAAGGTCATCTAGACCATCCATATTGGTGGGGAAAGGATCCCCACCGTTGATCTTCAGTTTTGATGGTCACATGTGCAAAATGACCCACTTGATGTATGATTCATTGTAAGGGAGGGCCCATAATGTCGAGGTCCCTCCATCACAAGGCGTGTCCCACTCTCCATGTCTCTCTCTCTTTTATTTCTTTTATTTTATTTTATTTTATTTTATTTTTATGCTAAGGGGTTGTGTGGCCCACTTGAATGGACCTCACCTTGAGGTATTTATTTGTCTGAGAGTCCTTCAAGTGGGGCCCACCTTGCATGTTGTACCCCCTTCATCCGTAAGTGGTGGCCCACTTCATAAAGGCCCACCACGATTTATATTTTTAAAGAGACCCACCGTCCAGCGTCTGGGACACTGGACGTCTCTGTATAAAAAAAAAAAGAAGAAAAAGGTGAAGCTTTTGGGGTGGCCCCCTAGTGTAGGCCCCACCTTGAAGTTTATGTTCGATCCAAGCCGTCTACCCTCTTACCTACAGTGGTTTAGCCGTTGGCTAGAAGTTTGGGGCTGATTGGAAGACCTGGTGGGCCATAGCATCAAAGAATGCATCACTACCATTCAAGAATCCTTTTCTGATTTTATTTCATATTCTAATCCCAAAAAAATTCAAACTTTGGACTCTTTTTGTCTGTTGCAAGCTGTAGAACACTATGGCTGGAGTGGATTTCCAGGAAGCGGGCCCACACTTGATTTTTGGCAAAAAATCAAAATTAAAGGAGAGAGAGAGGATGAGGCCTGCCTCCCTCACTGACAGCGGCAGCACGCTGCACGCAGCAGTGTGCAGCACCCGGGCGGGCGGGCGGGCGGGCGTCCAGCAGGCCACCCACGGCTGCTGCCGTGGGCCCCACCTTGATGTTTGTATGCTATCTACGCCGTCCATTAGGTGGGTCCCCTTCTCAGGTGGGCCCCCTCCAAAATTCAATTAAATCCGAAACTCAAGTGGCCCACACCACATGAAACAGTGGGACAGTACACCTACCATTGAGAACCATTTTTGGGCCCACAAAAGTTTTGAATCAAGCTGAAATTTATGTTGTCCCTTCATCCAGGCCCGAGGGACCTTATGAACGAACTGGATGGCATCTAAACAATTCGGTGGGCCCCACATGGGACCCATGATAATGCATGTGTATCAAGTCCACCGTCCAGTGGACGGTGGCACCCACTGTAATGTAATTACTCTCCCACCGTCCAACGGACGGTGGGGCCCTTGGAATATATGAGTGGTCCTCACTGTCCAGCGACAGTGGGACCCACCATGATGCATGTGATGCATCCAGGCCGTCCATCCCCTTGGTGGGATTATTTTTTTTAAAGCCTGATGCTATTGGATGGGTGGGCGGCTCACATGGGTTAGGCCATTTGATTTGTAACAGGCTTATGGGCTAGGCCCATTTGAATTTCAAAAGGGCTATGTGCTAGGCCCATTTGATTTACGAAATACTTATGGGCTAGGCCCATTTGATTCATTTAAGGCCTAAGAACTTGGGCCCACTTGATATGTAAAGCCTATGGGCTTAGGCTCACTTGATATTTAAGGCCTACGGGTTTAGGCCCACTTGATATGTTTTAAGTCCGTGGAACTAGGCCCATTTGATGTACTTCAAGGCCCATAAAATTGGACCCATTTGTTGCATTCTTAAAGCCCATGGAAGTGGACCCTTTTGATATATTGTAAGGCCCATGGGACTAAACCCATTTGATTATAAAAAGGGTCCATGGGATTAGGCCCATTGGATTTATTTGAGACCCATGAGTTAGGCCCATTTTATTTGATTAAGGCCTAGGGCTTTAGGCCCATTTAACTCATGTTAGGTCTATGGGTTGAGGCCCACTTGATCTACATGTGGGACCCAATTGGTGTGGCCCATTGGTCACATATTAGACTCATGAGACTAAGCTCATTTGATGCAATCCAAGGCCCACGGGTTTTGACCCATTGCAATGCACATGAGACCCATTGGTGTGGCCCATTTATGTGGCCCATCTAATGAATAAAAAGCCCATAGGATATGGCCCATTTGATATATATATGAAAAGTTCAATGGGATGAACCTAAGGTCCATTGCAATGTGTAATCCCAATACCGAATATGTAGCGATGTTTAAGAAGATCGTGCCTGGGAAGCAATGTTGGTTTGACGTCCACATTACGAGTGTAATGCTGGTTGGATGTCCACATTACGACTCTCCTTAGAGCCCATTGCTAGGCCGTACTTATCATGTATAGGCCGTCCAGGCCCATCTGTGTTGTAAGAATGATTCATCACTCATTTACATGTTAGTATACTTTCATGACTCATGATCATACGCATCATATGTATGCTTGATATGAGGATTTACTGATCATAGCATATGCCTTCAGGCAGGTTGTTTATGGGCCCCTGGTTAGGCAGTGTTTCCCTACACGAGCGCACGATATGCGCAGGATTTATTGCATGACTCGATAGCGTGAATCATGCATTTCGCATTTGTGTGACATGGGTATTGTACGCCCTAGCGACATCAGGGCCGTAGCCTCCACAGACGCATCGTGGCTGGCAGGATTGGATACCAAAAATCTTGTTCTACATGGGGTACTATAGATATCCCTGGGTGAAAGTCCCTAAACCCTTATGGTACCAAGAGGTTGCTCCAACGTCTAGACCGAGTGAGTAGATGAGCATTGAGTGCTGATTACCAGATGGTTACGCTCTCCACTGTGTCGTGGTCGGTTGGAAGGGGGTGCGGCCTTACCCTCCTGAGAGTAGGGGGTAACGCTAGGCAGAGTTTGACCAGCTCGAGGAATGGGTCCGCTATCGACGAGTCACGCTCGATATTGGCAGACGGATAGTGAGGTCTTTTCCACTTACCTTATTACGCGCGATGTGGCGGCAATCTGGTTTAGAGTGTACTAGACCCCAGTGATATTCCATATTTGAGTTGTATTGATGTGTGGACATAGATGAGGACCTGTATGCTTGAGTTGCATTGCACATCGCATGGCCTTGGGATGGCCGATACCATTCATGTCTTGCATCGCATAAGCCTTGGTACGGCTCATGATATTAGATCCATCTGCATATTCCTCTTTACACCGACATTGCATGTTCATATTACTACCTTGCGCACACACTTTCACCACCCTGTAAGATTGTTGTAAGCTTATGCATGACCGTTGCGTGCAGGTGACGTTGGATCGCAGCAGCGCTTAGGCAGGAGCACGTCGCAGATCGTTTTGGAGTTTTTGTTCTTCACCACTGTATTTCCCTTTATGTTCATTGTACTTGTAAAGTTTTTGGTCATAGTGGAAATGTAATGGAGTACTTGGTTGTTTCTTGTGGGTTATGCCATTGGTTATGCTTATTACGAATCAAACTGACATTTAAAAATCCTCCTCGTAGCATCCCAGGATTGGAACCTAGAAAATGGGAGCTAAGAGCCGAGAATGGAGTTTTACGGAGGCTGTCGGCGCCTGTCACGCCCCAAACTCAGAAACCGGGCTCATAAAATTTCCGATCGCCAAATCCGGCACCGACAGCCTCCGTAGAACCCCATTCTCGGCTCCTAGCTCCCATTCGCCAGGTTCCGATCCTGGGATGTTACGAGGAGGATTTTCAATGTCAGTTTGATTCGTAATAAGCATAACCAAAGACATAACCTACAAACAACAACCAAGTACTCCATTACATTTCCATTATGATAAAAAAACTTTACAAGTATAATGAGCATAAAGGGAAATACAATGGTAAAGAACAAAAACTCTAAAATACTCTGAAACGTGCTCCTGCCTCAGCGCTGCTGCGAACCAACGTCACCTGCACGCAACGGTCGTGCATAAGCTTACAGAAAGCTTAGAGGGTGGTGAAAGTGTGTGCGCAAGGTAGAATATGAACATGCAATGTCAGAGTAAAGCAAAATATGCAGATAGAACCATAATACCATGAGCTGTACCAAGGCTATGCAATGCGAGACATGAATGGTATCGGCCATCCCAAGGCCATGCAATGTGCAATGCAACTCAAGCATACAGATCCCCATCTATATCCACACATCAATACAGCTCAAAATATGGAATATCACCGGGGTCTAGTATACTCTAAACCAGATTGCCGCCACATCGCGCGCAATAAGGTAAGTGGAAGAGACCACACCATCCGTCTGCCAATATCGGGCGCGACTCGTCGATAGCGGACCCATTCCTCGAGCTGGTCAAACTCAGCCTAACATTGCCCCCTACACTCGGGCGGGTAAGACCGCACCCCCTTCCAACCAACCACGACAAAGTGGAGAGCGTAACCGTCTGGTAATCGGCATTCAACGCTCATCTACCCACTTGGTCTAGACGTTGGAGCAACCTCTTGGTACCATAAGGGTTTAGAGACTTTCACCCAGGGATATTTATAGTATCCCATGTAGAACAAGATTTTCGGTATCCAATCCTGCCAACCACGATGCGTCTGTGGAGGCTACGGCCCTGATGTCGCTAGGGCATACAATAACTATGTCACACAAATGCGGAATGCATGAATCACGCTATCCAGTCATGCAACCAATCCTGCGCATACCGTGCGCTCATGTAGGGCAACACCGCCTAACCGGGAGCCCATAAACAACCTGTCCGAAGGCAAATGCTATGATCAGACAATTCTCACGTTAAGCATATATATGATGCGTATGATCATGAGTCATGAAACTGTACTAAACATGATATAATAAAATGAACTATCTCACAATGCAGATGGACCTGGACGGCCTATACATGATAAGTACGGCCCAGTAATGAGCCCTGAGGAGAGTCGTAATATGGACATCCAACCAGCATTACACTCGCAATGTAGACGTCAAACCAACATTGCCCTCAAGGCACAAATCTTCTTAAACATCGCTACATAATCGGTATTGGGATTACACATTGCAATGGACCTTAGGTTCATCCCATTGGGCTTTTCATATATATATCAAATGAGCCCTATCCTATGGGCCTTTTATTCATCAGATGGGCCACATAAATGGGCCACACCAATGGGTCTTATGTGCATTGCAATGGGTCAAAACCCGTGGGCCTTGGGTTGCATCTAATGAGCTTAGTCTCATGAGTCTAATGTATGACCAATGGGCCACACCAATTGGGTCCCACATGTGGGTCAAGTGGGCCTCAACCCATAGGCCTAACATGAGTCAAATGGGCCTAAACCCCTAGGCCTTACATATATCAAATGGCCTACTTTCATGGGCTTTAAATTTCAACAAAAGGGTCCAATTTCATGGGCCTTGAAGTACATCAAATGGGCCTAGTCCCATGGACCTGCAACACATCAAATGGGCCTAAGTTCTTAGGCCTAAAATGAATCAAATGGGCCTAGCCCATAAGCATTTTATAAATCAAATGGGCCTAGCCCGTAGGCCTTAAATATCGAGTATGCCTAAGCCCATAGGCTTTACGTATCAAGTGGGCCCAAGTTCATAGGCCTTAAATGGATCAAATGGGCCTAGCCCATAAGCATGTTACAAATCAAATGGGCCTAACCCATAGACCTTAAATATCGAGTAAGCCTAAGCCCATAGGCTTTACGTATCAAGTGGGCCCAAGTTCATAGGCCTTAAATGGATCAAATGGGCTTAGCCCATAAGCATGTTACAAATCAAATGGGCCTAACCCATAGACCTTTTGCAATTAGAGGGGCCTAACCCATACATGAGGGGCCCACCCAACCAACAGTTTAGGCCTAGAACAGATCACACCAAGTGGATGGACGATATGGATGCATTTCATGCATCATGGTGGGTCCCACTGTCCAGTGGACAGTGCGGATAGCGCACGTACATTGCACAGGGCCCCACCGTTCGCTGGACGGTGGAGGCATACATGCAAGGTGGGTGCCACCATCCGCCTGGACGGTAGCTTGAAATACATACAACAACACTATGGGTCCCATGTGGGGGCCCACTGAAATGTCTATTTGTCATCCAATCCGTTCATAAGGTCCCTCGGGCCTGGATGAATGAACAACATAAATTTCAGCTTGATCCAATACTTCTGTGGGCCCCATTTAAGATTTCAATGGTAGACTTTTAATCCACTGTTTCAAGTGGTGTGGGCTACCTGAGTTTTGGATCGGTCCGAGATTTGGAGGGGGCCCACCTGAGGATGGGACCCACCTCATGGACGGTTTAGATGGCGTACAAACATCAAGGTGGGGCCCATGGCTGGAGCCGTGGGTCCCTGCTGGACGCCCGCCGCCCGGGCACTGCATGCTGCCGCGTGCAGTGTGCTGCCGCAGTCAGAGGCAGAGGCAGAGCCTCTGCCATTTCATTTTTTTAAAAAAAAAGAAAACCCGTTTTTCCAGGGTTTTTCGCACGTGGAGCCCGCTAAAGTGAAATCCGCCCCGGCCATTGCGTTTAGTGACGCGAGGCTGACCAAATGAGTCTAAAGTTTGAATTTTAAAATGCTACGGAAATGAAATAAAATGCTAAAATGATGTTTGAACGATGAGGGTGCGATCTTTGACGCTATGGCCCACCAGGTGCTTCGTTCAATCTCATTTTCTGGCTCAACGCCAAAAATGAGATGGTGAAAGGAATGGACGGCTTGGATTAGAGCAATACATCAGGGTGGGGCCTATGCAAGTGGGCCACCAAAAAGCCCTCTTTTTCTTCCTTTTTCTCCTTTTCTCTGAAACGTCCAGCGTCCTAGACGCTGGACAGTTTTAATATTTATTATTTTTTTTTAAATGGTGGGCCCTGATGAAGTGGGCCACCACTGATGGGTGTCATGGGTTCAACGTCCAAGGTTGGCCCCACTTGAATAAAAATTACATCAAGGTGGGATCCATTCAAGTGGGCCACACCATCCTATTGCATAAAAAATAAAATAAAATAAAAGAGAGAGAGAGACATGGAGAGTGGGACACGGCTTGTGATGGAGGGACCCCGACATTATGGGCCCTCCCTTACAAGAAAATTATACAATAAATGGATCCCTTGCACATGGGACCATTGAAAATGTAAATCAACGGTGGAGATCCATTCTCCACCGATATGGACGGTCTAGATGACCTTTCTAAATGAAAATAAACATCATGATGGGGTCCATGGAGAATGGCCCCATCATGGAATGATCATGATGATCCAAGTGGTCCATCGGCCACGTATTAGGGTCCCAAGTGAGATCCACACCATGGATCGGTGGGCCTCACTTGGCCCATCATAAAAATAAAGAGAAACTACCCTATAGAGGCACCCACCGTCCGATCTTCTCGCTCCTAGGGGTTCCTTGGCACCTTAGCTTCAACTTCAATGGTTAAGATGAAGAATGGAGGGTTGAGATGGAAGATTTTTGGGGTAGGAAGGTGGGCTACTTGGAGCTTAGGAGCTCTTGCAAAATTCCATACGTATGGAGCTCCTTTGCTTAGAGTTTTGCAAATGAGAAAGAGAGAAAGAGAGAGAGTGATGTAAGGGAGAGAGAGAGAGTGATGGATGGATAGGTGGGTGATGGTTGTGTAAGAAAAACTTGACTTTTGAGGCTTTTGTGTAAGAGAGGTATGGGAGATGAAGACTTTTGTGGCTTTTTGTGTAAGAGAGGTATGGGTGATGAAGACTTTTGTGGTTGCTTGGGAAAATGGAATAAAGTGATGTGTACTTGACATGTGATGGATTGATGGGTGATTGATTGATGGGATTGATGTGATTGATGTGACACATCGTAGAGATTCTCTTGGGTTTCGCAATGCGCAGCGTTTTCTCACACCGAACGTTGGCCCATATCTCTTGACCAGGGTATCGCTTCAGCGCACGAGTCGTGGTATCGGAACTGCAATGATGGCGCGGTCGCTATGGTATTGGTCTCGGGTTGAATCGACTCGGGTTGTCGGCACATGAATCAGGGTCGTGCGTTGATATCGTTTAAGGGTCGAAGGTTGTCGAAATTCGACCGGTAAGACCGCGGAAGTGTACGGAAAGGTACGGACCAAGATACGGGTCTTACAGCTCGATTTTTGAGTTTGGGGCGTGACAGCTAGTACAAGTGGCAGGAAGATCACTCCCACACTCTCTCACAATCTCTCACTTTTTCTCTCTCTAGCTAGGGTTTCTAGCAAATTCGGATGGGTGAGATAAGTGAGAGTTTAAAGCCCTTATATAGGCTAAAACCTTCCCAAATTAGGCTTGGGATCAAAGTTTACTTGAGGTATAACCAAATCGGGGCTGTTCTGGTCCAAAAGAGCAGTTCGGGAGGTCCCCTGGCCAAATGCGATCAGACTTAAGCTCATGCATATTGGATGTTGTTCACACGAAGTTTTCAGACCAGTAGAGTTCATAGATCGCACGTGGCAGTCCAGTTTCAGTTCAGCGGTCATCGCACCTGGATCAGGTCTACAAGTCTCATGATATGAAAGAGAAATTTTTCCTGATCCAAGGGTGTAATTTGGCTGAATTCTGACGGTCAGAACGCTTAATAATAACGCGCCAAGTCACGTACCAGATTTGGATTTAATTTTTCAAATCTAACCCTTTTCTCACTGTCTTCACTCTAGGCTCAATGAAATAGCCTCTGAACGTCGGTTGGGCTTGATTTTTGAAATGATTGTCAAGTCCAGCTAAGCGGTCATAACGGTCTAAGATTGTAGGTATCGGACTTTTGACGCGCGGTCTAGATCCAATACAAAGTTTCAGAGAGTTCCTGAGAGAAAACGGGTTTATAGTTTGATCCAAGGTTTCAGGATATTATAGCGTCATTGATTCTTCAAGTTTTGGGTCTTGCATAACGTATTTAAAGTGTTCAGGGACAATTTCATAGCTACTCTAGCGTTGCGCTAGCTAACTTACACTTATTTTCTAAAGGATTTAATCCTAAGCGATTTCCGGTTGAGTTGGTACTCGAGTCTCAGTATGGATTTTTCCAAGGCGTTACAGCGCTCAGAGCATGTTATAGTGCTCCTAGTTGCATGGGAACACCTGGACTTTCAGTCCATCTAGAGTACTGTTCATTAAGATTAACATACCTTTCACGAGTTATCATGCAAACACCAATCCGACAAACATGAACCGTTTGATCAATGGTATTTAATATGGACGGTTAACATCAAATAAAAAAAATAGGTCTAATCAACAATCTGATCCATCTATATGTTACGGCCGATCATGAATTGCTTATTATTCTAAAGCATCACTTTTGTTAGGCGATTGTAACCATCCCATCCATGGCTTTGATTACGGATGGCTGCAGAAAATAAATCCAGAAAAAAGATGGATTGGATCATTTGATAAGTGCAAGTTTAGTACAAAAACCCTGTGAATGTATCTTAATTTAATGGTGAGGAATTTCCAACTGTACGACCTATATATGGCCCATCAACCTTTTGAAGCCCACTTGCTTTTTGAATGAGTCCGAATCCTCTTTTATTTGGTAAACAGGGATACCCCGATTGCCTAATCTTCATTGGTCCACGTCACCAGTCATTTAAAAAAAATAATAAATAAAAAACTAAAAAAAAAAACCTCGGACTCCAAACTATTGCAAAAAAAAAAACCAAAGGAAGAGAGAGAGAGAGAGAGAGAGAGAGAGAGAGAGAGAGAGAGAGAGAGAGAGAGAGAGAGGGAAACGGATTGGCTACTCCCCCTGCCACCTGCCCCGTGGCTGGTGTTCGGTGCTCTGTGGGCCCCAACATGATGTATGTATTTCATCCATTCCGTTCATCCATTTTTACAGATAATTTTAGTGCACTATCCTAAAAATGAGAGAGATATAAATCTCATATCGACCACACCACAGGAAAACATTGGTGATTGGATATCCACCATTTAAATTCTCCTAAGGCCCACTGTACTGTTTATTTGACATCCAATATGTTGATTAGGTCATATATGAAGGGAAAAAACAAATATTATCTTGATCCAAAACTTTTATGGCCCCTAAAAAGTTTTTAATGGTTGACGTTCATTCAACACTACTTCCTATAATGTGGTCCACTTGAGATTAGGATATACCTAATTTTTTTTGCTTATATCAAAAAATGACCTAGAAAAATATATGGATGGCATGAAACACATACATTATGGTGGGGCCCACAGAGCACCGACAAGGGAGTAGCCAATCCGTTCCAAGAAAAAGGCCAAGATCCGGACTCCACTCATTGCTTCAGCGTCCCTCATCTACATACTTCTTCACATTTCTCATATTCACATAGGTGAAGTATTTCTCTCTCTCTCTCTCTCTCTCTCTCTCTCTCTCTCTCTCAATATTAATGCCAATTTTGGAATTTAGGAGTTTGTTGTTTGTAGATTCTTAATTTGAATGTGGACCCTTATTTCAGGATTTAGAGATTTTAAGTTTACAGATTTGAATGTGGACCCTGAATTGGGTTTTTCTGATTTTACAAATTGGGGATTTCAGGATTTTAGGATTTTGGAGATTCGAAGACTTTTGAAATTGGAAATTTTCTGATTTTACAAATTGGAAATTTTGGGATTTTAGGAATTTGGGATTTTAGGATTAAAGAAAATAAGTTTTTAATCTCCACACCAGTCATAATTATGATAATGAAATAGAAATCTCAGAATATGATTCTTCATTTGTGAAATGATAAGTCATTTTGGGGAGGAGTTATTGAAGGGGTCGTTTGCACACTAATTTGGTAAATGTCGGAAGGATCCGTGCCACTCATCAGGTGTGGGCCAGGGTGCATATGCACTGGTGTGGAGATCAATACGATCCATTCATCACGTGGTCCCGTCCGCATGTAAATGTAGAATGTTGAGCTTCGTATACTTGCGTGGCCCATCTGATAATCGAATTGGCCTGATATTTCGTTGTGGGAATTTTTGCGATGGGACCCACCTTACAAATGGCTACTGAATCATCCTAGAATTTCTCATAGTATTCTCAATACTACTGCTGGGGATGCAAATAGACTGGATTGTTCAGGCCCAGTTTGCTTTCATCCTGATTTGGGTTTGAGTAATGTGTGCTTGGATCAAACCATATTTTAAGAATCAAGTTACTTCATAGTCAATAGCTGGCCTCGATATTTTGAAAATATTGAAATAGCGGTGACGACCGCTTGAGTTGAAGTAGGAATATGCCAATATGTCCTAGAAGGGGGTGAATAGGATTTTTTAAAGTTTTACAATGTATTTAAAAATCCTATTACACTAATCCTATCAGATAGAAAATTATCAGGATTACTCAAATGTAACTCTACTGGCTTCCAAGCCTAGTAGAGGATCTAATCACAAACTATTCAAAAGATAGCAATATAGAACTTAGTTCATGTTAGATATGACTGTGTATGTGTGTGAGGTGTGATCTCAGATATTAAATATTGAAATAATAAAGAAAATCACACAAATAAAGGAATAACAATCACAAACACAGTCATTTTTATAGTTGTTTGACTACTTGTCCACTCCACTCCTGGTAACCGCACTCAACCCTTGAGTGTACCGGATTTTACTGAGGAGGTTTCACATGGTTCACCTTTAAACTAAGGTTTTAAATTAGGTTCACGTTCAACCTTTACAACCTACACTGAGGCTGACTATTTATGCTCTCACGAGTAAGGGTCAATACATCGCACCCATATTTAGGCACACTGGCCAAGGATCTTCCCTAAGACCCTAACAGAGGTTTCACTCGGTTCACCTCAAAACCCAAGGTTTTACCTCGTTCACCTCAAACTGAAGATTTTACTGGTTCACCTCAAACCAGTTGTTTATGTTCTCCATAGTGCAAAGGTCCACATAACGCACCCATCACGTACACTCCCGCCGGAGGCCTCCTACTTCAAGGGTGAGAAACACCTTAGACCCAATCCTACAAAGGAATGATCAAAGGGTCCTATGGAGTCTAGATACTTACAAATAAGTTGATGAGTCTCATTTAGCACGTTGACGAAGATCTCCTCCTTGTTGATGAAGAGTCTTCAGCTCCCTTGATCTGTAACAAATAATGTACCAATATAAGGCAATGAGTTGGGTTAAGGTTATGATGGATTCCTACTCTCTAAATGTTTTCCTATAAAGGAGATAGAGCAATTTCAATCATCTAAGCATTCAAGGCATCCCAGCTTAATGATTTGTCATTAAGATGGTAGCTGAAGGATCATTAAATGCGGAAGTTCATTCCCCAATCCACTCTATTAAATGTCAATGATGAGGGTGGATTGGAGGATGAACTCCCGTGAGAGAAAGGGCTTTGGGTATTTGATCTACAGGTAAAACACACAAAAGCACTCTCTTCTTTCTCTACCAGCAATATAGACAAGTTTCTCTTTATATAGGTAAAAGGTTCCAATGGATATAAAACGGTCATATCTATGACAGAGTTCAATATCATCGAGAAGTATCGATATCATTGAGCGTATACTCTCGATAGTATCGACGGTCTACTCAATGACATAAACTCACATGTCATACGCTTTTGAAACCTCTTGCCAGCTAGTCGATGGGATTGATAAGGTGTCGATATCATCAGATTTTGAACTCCGATTCTATCGATACTTGGATCAATCTATCGACATTTGAAAAATGAGAGAGACTAGCCATGAAATCTTTCAGGTTTTTAGGATATGATTGAGGGTCAATCGATGTCATCGGAATTTGTATATCGATAATATCGGAGGCCGTGTCAATGCATCGATAAATCCCATAGATTTTCTAATAAGCTCGCTGGACATTTTGTGTTTAGTATCAATGCAATCGACTCGGCCTCGATATTATCGACATATGATTATCGATTTCCTCGAGTGGCCCTCGATCAAAGATACAAAAGAGACCTGAAATATTTGTTGGAAGACATGTGCGCCCACTAACGATATCATGGATGGACTTCCGATATTATCGAGATTTAATTTAAGATCTTATCAGGAAGAGCATCGATATATCGAAGGATTTTGAGATTTTCTTTAAAAAACAGGGGCGCCGAAAATCTGTCTATCGATATTATTGAGTCACTTCTGGTTGACTCGAGATTTAAATATCGATAACATCGATAGGTGTATCGATATATCGATAATTCTGTCTAAATATGTATGCGGTTGCTGGACACATTAAGTCCTCATTCGATATGATCGATTCAAATTCAGAGGACATGGACAGTACAGGTCGATTATATCGAAAAGTGTATCGATACAATCGACAGGGCAAGAAAACTTAGAGATTTTCTGATGTTTGAAATAGTTCTCTTACTTAAAAACCCTAATATGTTCTAACTTGTTTTTAAGGGTTTTAATCACCCGGTGTTTTGGGACATGGGATGTGAGGCTTAGATTTACATATGGCGAGCTTCTGCACATCCGGTTGAGGCAGACACTTGAATAGATCTTCCTGTGAGGCTCTGTAGTTCGACTGACTCAACAGAGACGCTAATTGACAAACTAGGGCACTAGCAAAGGCACTTTTAATCTCTCCCTTTATTAATTACGTGACAAAATACCTAAAACACCCAAAACACCCTACGACAATATCTAGACAGACTCATCCTAAATTGTGTGTACATGTAATTTTATACAATTTTACAAACTCTAGAGAACCCATGTACACAACCAATATTTGCTCCCCCTTACTGTAAAACTCTCCCTTTCTTGGTGCAGCTGCTCCCCCTAACACCTGCAACATATAAGAGTAAATATCCAATTTTTCACACAGGGTGTTTTAACTTTTCTCCCCCTTTTTGTCAGTCATTAACAAATATAAAGCAGTAGATATTGACTGAAGTTTTTAAAGAAGCATATGGGAGAACCACAGATATAGATGTATAGAGATGGAATCATTTTAAACCATACATCATTTTCAAAAGATATGAATGGATTGACACAATCAGATAAGATAATCAGGAAAGACATGCATTCCATATCAGATACTCCATTTAACCAGGGGATATCATGTATCACTATGGCAGTAAGAATAGAATTATATATGGCCATATTCAACAAAACATTCATTATTCAAAAACACGTACTGCCCCAGACAGCAGTAGAGGGATAAGCATCTAAAAAGACAACACAGCCTTAGATGTGCAACGGTACGTATCGACCAACGCTCAATGTCCTCGAGGATGATGAGGTGTAAGCAGGACCACTACTTGCTGAGTGGTTTCTTAGAGGACGTCAAGTTTTTCTTCAATTGTAGTGAGACGCCTTTCACAATTGTTAAGACGATCTTCTATTCCAGCCATCCCATTTAGTAAGTGGCGTTCGAGGTGATGAGATTGGCGGTTTTTGATTGACTCAGGGCTAACCATTGGCATGCGATTTGACCCTCCATGTGTAGGAAAAATGAAATGGCCAAGCTATATGTCCTAGAGGGGGGGGGGGGGGGGGGGAATAGGACTATGGTAAATTAAAATTATAACAGCGGAATAAAATAAAGAGATAGCCAAATAAATATAAATCAAATCTTAATGTTGAAATAAAAGCAACCTCAAAAATAAGTATTGAGAGGTTGATACGAATTCAGTTCTAAGGACAACCTTACACCATAAAAACCAAGGGTTTATGGTAGAACAACCTTATTTCTAGAACATCCTTTGTATCAAAAACTCAAAAGAAAGAAGAATAAATAAATAGCAAGGAATTAAAATAAATTGTAGGAATTTAAATCTAAATTATTACAACATTCCCCACTGTGTCTGAAATGTAAAAATTACAACATTCACATCCACACATACATTCCACAACTTTGAATGATAAAAGATAGAAAGAAGAAATCACACATCCACAAAACACAAAGAGTTATAGTGGTTTGCCTCTGTGTTCATCAACTATTAAACAACAGCCACACAGATTGCTACTCCACTCCTAATATTCTCACATAGGGGATATTAGCGTTCACTATCAAAATAGGTTTCACGGGTTCACCTAGAACTTTCACAATTGTGTCTTTTCCACTTGGGCTTACACAGTCAAAAACCCCTCTGTCTGAGTTTTCTGGCTCTCCTTAGATAACCACATAATGAGATTTTTCTGGCTCAATCTCAAAAGAAACCAAAAAGAAAGTAAATTACATAAACATAAAATACCTGAATTTCTCTTTTCGAAGCAGCCCAGAAAAACTAATAGGAGTAGAAGTTCAATATGGAAGTTCAATGTCCAATACTCACTTTATAATGGTTTTAAGTTCTAATTGATTTTAAGTTAAACCAAATGGGCTTGCTGTATTTGATTTTGATTCCAAGAAGAAGGAACTACATAATTTTTCCCTTGTCAAATCAGATTGGAATGTAGATCAAAATCAATTAACAATAAGCTAACAAAAGGAAATATTAATTATGCACAAAGTAACTTAAAATGAACACAAACTTATCTCAGAGTGGAGCCTAGATTTTACTTCAATTGAATTGAAAAACTCTGAAATTCGTGCTCAATTTATAGGTGAAGAAACTCGTCTTCGACTGGTCCTAGGGACACCTTGACTGGTCTTAGCACAACAACATTTTGAATTTTTTAAGCGCGATCTTGAAAATCGTTCTACGACTGGTTATGGGGTATCTACGACTAGTCGTGGACTACCTACGACTGGTCGTAGATGACGCAGGACTGGTCGTGGACCACTTTGGTTGGTCACTGTAGTTTGAGTCAAAGACCCACGACTGGTCGAAGTTAGAGTCAAGAACACACCTATGACTGGTCAAAGGACTTCTAGGACTGGTCGAAGACAAACCAAAAAATTCTAAAAATTCTCAACAACTTAGGACTGGTCATGAAATTTCTTGGACAGGTTGAACTAGTACTAGGACTAGTCGAACAAGGTCCAGGACTACTCTTAGAACAGACCAAACTCATGTATAAACATATATTTTGAATTATGTATCCGAAATAACCTACCCTAAGGTCAATCTAAGGTCTATCATACTTGGAACATAAAGTATGAACATTGAACTTCATTCATTTAGCGAAGGTAGACCTTTGAACCTTATCAACCTTGAGCTCTCGTACTTGATGTAGCTTGATCTTGAAATATTCAAAAGCTTGAACTTAAGATTCATCTAGAGTTGCACTTGAGTCTTGAAGTGTACTTAAGTCTTGAAGTGTACTTGAGTCTTGTACTCTTTATCGATGTAGCTCTGAACATATATGCTTACAGACATTGGCAAAGTACATGGCTTGGATTGGATTGAAGTCGATCAATGTACTTAACTTGAAGCACTTGTAAAGCAGTGTCTTGAACATATATGAATCAACATACAAACGCAAGACATAGATAAAGGTTTTGGCACCACAAAATTTGAAAACCAAAGAAGCATGTGATCATAGAAGTTACAATCTCCCCCTTTGTCAAATTTATAACAAAACACACCCATATATATATATATATATATATATATATATATATATATATATATATATATATATATATATATATATATATATATATATATATATATATATATATATATATTAAACAGAGAAGCACAAGTACGACAGGCTCAATAAAGAATCATGCACCAGTTGTTATAAATAACATCCATCAAGAGACAAGAGTATACATACTCCCCCTGAGTAACAACACACATAGATATCAAGACTACTCACTACTTTCATATCCATATGCAATCAAACCAAAAACTTCTCTACAAAATCTGTCAAAAGCTTCAAAATGGCACATTTCTCCCCCTTTTCATCACAATATGACAAAGAAAGAAGTAAAGATAGGATAATCAAAAGAGTAAGAATGGAGTTAAATACAGAAAAGTTTAAAGTTCATATAGCATTAAGCACATATCCAAGTTAGAAAAAGTCAAACTCACAGACTAAAATAAAACAAAGTATTAAAGTTATTACAACCCAAAGGGTAAAACACTTAATCTGTTCTAGAGGAAGGAGCAGGTATGGTAGGATTAAGTTTATGAAGGCCCTTGTTTAATCACAATAGATACTTACGCATATATTTGAATTGCATATCATAGGAAACATTCATATTCTCTACCTTTTCCTCTAATGCATGAAGACGTGCATCAAAATCTGATGGTACAAAATCAGGATCATTTCTAGAGTCAGAATCAATTTCATTAAAAATGTCGTCCATATTAATATCGTCTAGAGGAAGATCATCACCCTTTTCTTCATTCACACCTGCTGCTCCACCGTCTCCAATATCTACTTGGCCATCAGCCAAGTGAAACTTTATTTTGTTTAAGTTGAAATTGTTGAAAATGAGGTGTTGGATAGGAGCCTCTCCAACAGGCATAGTGACTAACATGTGAGTTACTAACACAGTCATTAAGTAAGCAAAGGGAAGATCACTATGACTTGGATGGAGACGAAACTGAATGATGGAATGATATATTAAAGAAGGCAGACGGACATTTACACCAGTAATGATAGAATACAAAATATGAACCATGAATAAAATCAGTTATGTCTTGTTACCAGAAAGAGGATACAAATTAAAAGTAAAGATACGATACAAAACTCTATATCTAGGTAACAAATTTTTAGAAGCGAGGGCATTCCCATTCTGAGTCCATTGAGCATTTATGTTACACAATACTCTAGTATAAATATGTTTTTCAAATTCAGTGACTTTCTCTGCTAAAATGCTAAGTGGAATATCATCATCCTTAACAGGTATATCCATAAGGCCTGAAATTAAATGACGATCAATAGGAAAAGGTCCTTCTCTAGTAGCAATAGATAAAGTTAATTATTTAGTAGAAAAATCACTTATGCATGCAAACATGCTCTACGCAATGGATTGGTATGCCGACCCGCCCCGATGAAGGATGTTAACCCAACTTACAGATTGGAGGAGAGGAAGGATACTGAAACGGGAGATGTGTGTTTACTCCCCAAGTGCAGGGTTGTGATGTAGTAATAACTCGGTAAGACCGAGGTCGAATCTCAAGGGACTAATACTTGTACGTTATCTGAAACTAACTAAAACTAGAACTAGAATAAGATGAATTCTAAATCAATTAGCAATTGTGGAATAATTAATCTAAAACTTAAGAAAATTCAGAGATAGGAAACTAGGGATTCAGAGGATCCACTTGACGAAATCAGGGAGATCTTATGCCAGTTTCAAGAATCATGGAATTTAACAGAACTTACTTTGATCTAGTTTTCAAGAGATGAAAGCTATATGAATTAGAATGGATTCCATCACCAAACCATGCCCAGGAGACAAAGCAAACAAAAAAATTAAACTAATTACCAACCAATCAACATGTTATAAAGGTCAGGAAGGGTACCGTCACCCGACCATGCCCAGGAGACAATGGTGAACAACAATGCTTCCTGACGTCATAAACATGAAAAGGAAATAAAAATACTCAAAGCCATTGCAGATCCATTGTAATTTCAGTCACAACAGACCATTAAAAACTAAAAATATTCCCAAAATAAAATTAAATCAAAATCCATTCAGTCTAAACAAAAGGTACAAGCATAAATTCTCCCATCACACTATAAGCTTCACCTCTTAGCCCTAGCTCAGAGGTTTAGCCACACATAGACATGATTAGGCTAAGTCTCACAAAATTAATAAAAAATAAATAAATAAACAGCAAATAAAACTTAAAAGAATACTCTCCCAGGACTCTCTTTTTCTCCTGACGTCCCAGCCCTCTCTCTTGTATGTTCAAGCCGTCGTCTGTCCCCATGCTCTCTATCTCTCCGTTTTATAGGTGTGAAGGCGGTGGAGTGCGGTTGTGACAGAAGCGGATGTTTTACGCAACCCTCACGAGTCGGTGCGGAAGTTTTTACGGAGCCCCTACCTAACGCATTCATCTGCACATCTAGATTTATCACAAAACTGATCCCGGTGTGGGATCTGAGCTATTCAGGCTCCTTGGAGACGGTCGATTACCCTTTAAAGGAAATTTGGATGGTCTGGATTGAAAGAAATCTCCGGGTGTTGGTCGTCCTATGCACGGAAGTCAGCATATCTCTGATTTCTCGCTGGTTGCGGAAGGATTTTAAACCAAATTAAGTCTAGTTTCTTGATTAGATCAGAAGTGAAACAAGCTGGGTTTTAGTTTTTTTTTACCCTTATACATGATAGATGGTCTGGATTGGACAGATAGGCCCTGATGGTGGCCCACAACTTCCTACATTTTTTGGACTGCGCAAATAGAGGCAATGCAAGTCCGGACGCTGTACTGATGTGGGGCCCACTTCACTGCTGTTTTAAGGAATCCATGCCATCCACTAAATTCTATTAAAAAAATATTCGGAGATGGTCAGTTTTGGCTTGACACTGAAGCGGCCCACCTGATTTTCCATATTGTCGTTCAACCTGTGTTTAAACGGTTAATATCTGATCCTCACTGTCTTTCGCAATTTCGCCACCTAGGTGAAGGTGAGTAGGCCTTTAGGAATCTGATGAATGGTTTGGATTGTTCATATGGACAATGGGTAGAGCCCATAACAGTAACCGACGATCGATGCTTTTTCTCGCTGTAACGGAAGTTGCCATTTCACGTAAGAAGTCGGTCAACACCGATTTTAACCGTGTTCTCCATCCGGTGCACGTTCAGTGCATGTATGCTGTGCACACACACCATGTTAAGTGGATCCCATAATGATGTATATGAAGAATCCGCTCCCTCCATTCCCTTCCTCATCCCATTTAACACGTTGAGACCAAGATTTATGCATATCTAGATATCAGGTGGACCCAAATTCAAGGGTTTATGGGCTGATCTATCCGTTGGGCCACTTCCACAGGGATCGAACGGATGAAATTCGATGTGTACAGTTAATTTATGGCCCTCAGGCCATGTATGAACTTTCGAGCTGAACGGATGGTGGGAACCCCGTGATCTTGCATTCTGGATGACTTTTAGGCCACTTGAACTTCAGTTTCCTGATTTTCTCGGATCTTTGGCATGTAATTTCATCGATCTTGGTCTTCTGAGGTCCGTCCTATGCTTTGGTGAATTCTAAGTGTTAAATCTCAGCGTTTAGCACCCTGTTTCAGTTCAAGCTCCTAAAGTAACTTTGCAACACAAACACGATTAAAATTGGGCGTTAAACAGTATCATGTTCGTAAATCCATGCAATAACTGGAGTCTAATATACAATATTTGACCCTCAACACAACCCCCAACCAGCATTTTGCTAGTCCCGAGCAAGGTATGCGAAAAATAAGTTGAGACTTACAGAACAATTTCTAAAAATTCGAGCAATTCATCAAGATACTAGAAATCTAAGATTCATGAATGTTGGAAAATACTGTCTCCTGGAATCAAGCTCACGGTAAACTTCATAGTCAAGTTCAAGGTATTAATCCATCAATTAGAAAAATTCTAAACATTAAGTTCCATAGATGTATAGTGTAATCTCGGCTTATCAACATTAAGATTCAATTCATTATTCCAGATATCATTGGTAACCAGCAAGAGCATTCAGGACACTCAAAACATAAATGTGCCTTATAAATCATTCTTTTTCTTTCTTTCAACCTTTAATTTTTTTTATTTACAGTAACACCAAGAAGGGGAATCAAATCCTCACCTATAGGGAGCAAACCTAGGGTGAAGACCGTACACCCAAACCTATTTCACATATCATCCATGGAGAATTAAATCTACACCTATAGGGAGCAAACATATGATGAAGATTATTCGCCCAACCCTTTACAAAGGTATTTATTTATTATTATTATTTATTTATTTATTTTCAAGCTGGTTCCTTACAAGCTTAGTGATTACCAAGTTAAAGCTTCAATATCAAATTGAAAACTTAATGTGTAAGCGAGATGTAACGTGTGAAATCATGGTTCAATCAGTGTTTAAAACTTCTAATCATGGAGTAATAATTCAAACTTAACTGTGAAATCTAACAGAAACTGCATCCAAGAGTTATAAATTACCAACATCAAGTATCTTGAAATTGTAAGTGCCCTAAATAGCCGTCAAAATCACTTCGAATTCAAGAAAATTTTCAGAAAAATTAAAAATTTTCACAATTTTTGCTCAAGACCAAGAAAATACTTATTAGGAAACCTAATCTCCCACCCCCAACCAAAAATCTACATTTTCCTCAATGTAAAAGGTATAACATGCAATGCACATGGGATAACGAAAGTAAAGGAAAAGTGATGGGAAGATAGATCCTGGATAACAAATCGAGAGAGAGACTTTTCAAGAGATAACAGTATGAAAGTTGGTCAGCACGAGAGAGAAAATAAAAATAATAAAAATAAAATCCTACCTATACCACTTTTGTAGGTGCCCTCGATTGCATTTAGCATATGCAACAAGCCTTTAAACCTCTAGGTTGCCCCTAATGGACGAGTTGTATTCTCGTGAGGGTTTGCAGCAATGTTACCCACAAACATTGAACTAGAAAAATAAAATAGAATAAAATATTAGGTTGCTCCCAGGAGCACTAAGTTTATCATCTTCAACCAGACAAATAAAGCAAACTACCCTAGTCCTATGAAAGCGATAAACCTACCTATACCTCCATCAAGCTAGGAGATCATTCCTGATAAACAGGAACAGTTAGAGGCGTGGACATGTCCTCTGAATCAAATTTCTCAACAAATGGTTTTAATCGATGTCCATTTACCTTAAACTCCTTACCATTGTCGGGATCTCTTATCTCGACTACCCCATGAAGATAAGCAGTAACAATAATATAAGAGTCGGTCCAACGAGATCGAAGCTTGCCTAGAAAGAGATATAGTCGAGAATCGTACAAAAGAACTTTCTGACCTGGCGTGAATGATTTCTGTAGAATATGTAAATCATGAAACGCCTTCATCTTGTCCTTGTAAATTCTCGAGTTCTCATCCGCATCGTTCCGAATTTCTTCAAGTTCATTCAACTGAAGTTTGCGTAGTGAGCCAGCGTCGTTCAAATTGAAATTCAGATTTTTGATCACCCAGTATGCCTTATGCTCTAACTCTACAAGTAAGTGACAAGCCTTCCCATAGACAAGTCTAAAGGGAGACGTTCCAATAGGGGTTTTAAAAGCAGTACGGTATGCCCATAAGGCATCGGTCAATCAGGTTGACTAATCCTTACGATCAGGGTTAACCATTTTTTCTAGGATATGTTTAATATTGAAAATCTTAGCTTGTCCACTTGTCTGTGGATGGTATGGGGTGCTCACCTTATGAGAGATACCGTATTTCTTTATTAAGCTCTCAAATGATCTATTACAAAAGTGTGAGCCCCCATTATTGATGATGGCTCGAGGCACCCCGAACCGCGACGGGATGTTTTCTTTTAAAAATTTAATGACCGTGCGATGGTCATTGTTGCGGCACGAAATTGCTTCGACCCATTTAGTGACATAATCTACGGCGAGCAAAATATACACATTTTCAAAGGATTGGGGGAAAGGTCCCATGAAATCAATGCCCCAGCAATCAAATGCTTCTATGATAAGGATGAGATTCAAGGGCATAATATTTCGACGAGACAATGCTCCCAATTTTTGATAACGCTCACAAGCCTTACAAAAATCATGAGTGTCCCTGAACATGGTGGGCCAATAAAAGTCACACTGTAGAATCTTGGCCGTGATGTTTTTAACAGAAAGGTGACCACCATAGGCCTGTGAGTGACAGAAGGAGATGAAACTCTGATGCTCATCGTCTATCACGCCCCAAACTCGGAAACCAGGCTCACAAAATTCTTGATTACCGAATCTGGTACCGACAGCCTCCATAAAACCCCATTCTCGGCTCCCAGTGCCCATTCTTCAGGTTCCGATCTTGGGATGCTACGAGGAGGATTTTCAACATCAGTTTGATTCGTAATACCCATAACCAAAGGCATAACCCACAAACAACAAACAAAAACTCCATTACATTTCCATTATGATAAAAAATTTTACAAGTACAATGAGCATAAAGGGAAATACAATGATGATAGGCCAAAAACTTCAAAGTAATCTGTCGTACGCTCAAGCCTCAGCGCTGCTGCGATCCAACGTCACCTGCACGTAACGGTCGTACATAAACTTATAAAATCTTAGAGGGTGGTGAAAGTGTGTGCGCAAGGTAGTAATATAATCATGCAATATCAGAGTAATGCGGAATATGCTGATGGATCCATAAATACTGTTGGCCGTACCAAGGCCATGTGGTGCAAAGCATGAATGATGTCGACCATACCAAGGCCACGCGATACGAAATGCAACTCAAGCATACAGTCCTCATCAAAGTCCACATATCAATACAGTTCCAATCTGGGATATCACCGGGGTCTAGTACACTCTAAACCAGATCGCCGCCCTATCGCGCGTAATAACGTAAGTGGAAGAGACCTCACTATCCGCCTGCTAATATCGGGCTCGGCTCGTCGATAGCGGACCCATTCCTCGAGCTGGTCAAACTCAGCCTAGTGTTGCCCCCTACTCTCGGGCAGGTAAGGCCGCACTCCCTTTCAACCGATCACGAAACAGTGGAGAGCGTAACCATCTAGTAATCGGCACTCAACGCTCATCTATCCACTCGGTTTAGACATTGGATCAACCTCTTGGTACCATAAGGGTTTAGGGACTTTCACCCAGGGATATCTATAGCACCCCATGTAGAACAAGATTTCTGATATCCAATCCTACCAACCACGATATGCCTGTGGAGGCTATAGTCCTGATGTCACATGTCATGTAAATGCAAGATGCATGAGTCATACTATACAATCATGCAACAATCTCGTGCGCACTATGCGCTCATGTGGGACACTCCGTCTCATAAGGAGTCCCGTAAATGTCTCGGCCCGACGGCTTATGCGATGATCAAACATTCCTCATATCAAGCATACATATGATGCGTATGGGCATGAGTAATGGAATTATACTAAGCACGTTACAAAGTAATGAATTATCCTTATAATGCAGATGAGCCTAGATAGCCTACACACAATAATTATACTGCGGACATTTAACCAATACTATACTTGCAATGTGGACATCAAACCATCATTGCTCCCAAGCCATAACCCGTAGTAAACATCATTACACAAACCATGTTGAGTTCACACATTGTAATGGACCTTAGGTACATCTTATTGGGCCTTCATTACATCAAATGGGATACATTAGTGGGCCTTACGTTCATCAAATGGGCTGCATTATTAGGCTTCACCAATTGCCTTAGGAACAGTGCAATGGGTCATAACCCATGGGCCTCAGAGTACATCATAATGGGTCTAATCACATGGGCCTTATGTGTCTTAATTGGGCCTAATCCCATGGGCTTTATACATATCAAATGGGCCTAATCCTATAGGCCTTATATAAATCAAATGGGCCTAAACCCATAGGCCTTATATATCAAAAGGGCCTAAATCTATAGGCCTTATATAAACCAAATGGGCCTAAACCCATAGGCCTTATATATCAAATGAGTCTAAATCCATAGGCCTTATATATCAAATGGGACTAAACCCATAGGCCTTATATGTCAAATGGGTCTAAATCCATAGGCCTTATATATCAAATGGGCCTAAACCGATAGGCCTTATATGTCAAATGGGCCACACCCGAACATAGGTGGCCCACTTGATCATAGATCGGTCTCATTCTTCAATTCATGCCTTAAAATGATCTTTCCAAGTGGATGGACGGTCTAGATGCATCACATGCATCATGGCGGGTCCCACTGTCGCTGGACAGTGCAGACAAAACACATGCATCATGGAGGGCTCCACCGTCCGCTGGTCGGACGATGTAAATAAAACAAATATATCATGATGAGTACCACCGTCCGCCTGGACGGTGGATTTAAAACACATACATCACTGTGGGTCCCATGTGGGGCCCACTGTAATGTTTACTTGCCATCCAATCTGTCCATACGGTCACGGGGACCTGGACGAAGAGGAAAAACAATTTTCATATTGATTCAAAACTTATGTGGACCCAAAAATGGTTCCCAATGGTAGACATCCAATCACATTGTTTCCTGCAGTGTGGGCCACCTGAGCGTTGGATGGGGATCATTTTTTTTGTTTATCCATGAAAAATCACATGTGGGGCCCGCTACTTGAAAATTCACTCCGTTCAATGGATTATAGGGCTCGAAATACGCCAAACAAGTCTAATGTTTGATATTTTTAGCCTGTAGATACAACAAGGTGGGCCTAATAACTTTGAATGGTAAGAAACACAATTTCCTATGGTTATGGCCCACCTGCGTAACAGATCAGTCTCATTTTTCGGCTCAACGCCTAAAATGAGTAGGAAAAGGGGATGAACAGCATGGATTGAACACATATATCAAGGTGGGACCCATATGAGCGTCCCATCTAAAACTATTTCCCTTCTTTTCCTTCTACTGGCATGAGTACGCCCACCTTAGCACACATACTTTATGTTATCCGTCCAGCGTCCAGAGACGTTGGACGTCATGAAAATACACAACATCATGGTGGGTCTCATATGTACATGGCCCACCTGATTTTTTTTTTAATGAAGCTGATACTTGTGCCTTTCCTTCCGTCCGGGCCCACTAATGGAATGGATGGTGCAGATCCAACACATTTTTCTAAAGGTCCCCAAATGAAGTATATGATTCTTCGTGGGGCACACTCACCCCTTCTTCATCATCACCATTCAAAGAGAGAGAGAGAGAGAGAGAGAGAGAGAGAGAGAGAGAGAGAGAGAGAGAGAACATCGGTAAGGATGGAAGGGTCCCGCCACTATGGACCCCTCTTGCATACAACATACATCAAGGTGGGTCCCACATATATGAACCCTTAATCAAACAAAATGAATGAAAAACAAAGATCTAAGATCACCCACCGTTGATCTTCTTGCTCCCTTGGATTCCTTAGCTCCTTAGCTTCGATTCCAATGGATGAGATGAGGTTTGGATGGTTGAGATGAGAGATCTTGAGATGGAAAGGTGGGCCACACTTGTGGCTCTCTTGGAGAGATGGGAGAGGCTCATACGTATGGATTTTTTTATTGCTTGGAATGGGTTTGAAAATGAGAGAGAGAGAGAGAGACTTGTAAAGGGAGAGAGAGAGAGTGATGAGTGATGGAGTGATAGATGGGGTGGTGATGGGTGTGTAAGACTCTTTTTGACTTTTGTGGCCATTTGTGTAAGAAAAGTATGGGTGGTGTAAGAACTTTTTGACTTTGGAGGCATTTTGTGTAAGAAAGGTATGGGCTTTGTAAGAATTTTTAAACTTTTATGGCTTGTTTAGGAAAGGGTGAAAAGTGATGTGTACTTGACATGAGATGTGATGGGATTTGATTGATTGATGGGATTGATGTGATAACTCATAGGGATTCTCTTGGGTTTCGCAACGCACGGCATTTTTCTCATATCGAACGTTGGCCCAAATCTCTTGACCAGGGTATCGCCTCGGTGCCCGAGTCGCTGCATCGAAACCGCAACGACGGCGCGGTCGCTATGCTAAAGATCTTGGGTTCAGTCGACTCGGGATGACGGCTTACGAATCAGGGTCGCGCGCAAATATCGGTAAAGAGTCGAAGGTTGCCGGAATTCGACCGATAAGATCGCGGAAGTCTATGAAACGGTATAGTCTAGGATACGGGGCTTACAGTTCTCCCCTCCTAATAAAACTTTCGTCCTCAAAATTTACGTAATCATCGTAACTAGACATAATTCATGAGGAAGAAGAAACATAACATCACTATATAAGATTAGAGATAGCATACAAAATATAATACATGATCAATCATCAAAGAGGTGAGGATAACGCTCTCGAATCTCTTCCTCGCGCTCCCAAGAAGCCTCCTCTGCGGAATGGTGACCCTACTGAACCTTCACCAAAGGAATGAATTTGGTCCTGAGGACCTTCTCCTTCCGATTAAGGATACGAACTGGCTGCTCGATGTAAGAAGCATCCTCACGAACCTCCAGCGGCTGCTAATCAATAACGAGAACAATATCTGACCCACACTTCCTCAACATAGAGACATGGAAGACGTTGTGGACGTCAGACAACTGTGATGGCAAGGCAAGCCGATAGGCCACGACGCCAATGCGCCCAGTGATCTCAAAAGGTCCTATGAATCTCGGGGCAAGCTTGCCTTTCACTCTAAATCGAACTACGCACTTCATGGGCAGGACCTTGAGATACACATGGTCCCCTATATCAAACTCCAAAGGACAATGCTGACGATCAGCAAAACTCTTCTTCCGGCTCTGTGCTTTGTGCATCCTCTGCCTGATGATATCAATAGCATCTGACGTCTCCTACATAAGCTCACGACCTAGGAGACGATGCTCTCCAACCTCGGTCCAGCAACTCGGTGATCTGCATGGTCTACCAATATAGTGCCTTAAAAGGAGTCATACCGATGGTCGCCTGATAGTTGTTATTGTACACGAACTTAGCCAATCGCAGATGCTCATCCCATCTACCTCCGAAACCAATCGCGCAAGCCCGAAGCATATCCTCAAGGATCTGGTTGACCCTCTCAGTCCCGCTATCGGTCTGCGGATGGTACGTAGTACTGAGCTGTAAATCAGTACCCATGGATCTCTAGAAGCTCCCCCAAAACTAAGACGTGAACCTCGAATCTCGGTCAGAAATGATCGAGACTGGAACGCCATGTAGTCTCACAATCTCCTCGATAAATAACCTCGCAAGCCGGTCCATAGACCAAGTTGCACGCATCGGAAGAAAATGTGCCGACTTCGTCAGAGGATCCACAACAACCCAAATGGCGTCGTGACTGCGCTGAGTCCTTGGCAAGCCCATAATGAAATTTATCGACACGTGCTCCCACTTCCACATCAAGACGCTCAACGGCTGCAATAGACCAGGAGGTCTCTGATGATCGGCCTTGACATGCTGGCATGTGTCACACTCGGCCACAAAACTGGCGATTTGGTGCTTCATCCCCGCCCAAAAATACTGTCGTCTCATGTCACGGTACATCTTCGTCGAGTCAGGGTGGATAAAAAATCACGATCGATGTACCTCGGTCATAAGATCTCTACGCAACTCTGCAATATTCGGGACATATAATCGACCTTTGAAGCGAAGTCCACCGTCTGCACCAATATGCCAATCTTCCTGACTCTCAGATGCCGCCTCAGCCATATAACTCTGCAACGACTCATCGGCTTTCTGAGCCTCAATCATCCTTGTGACAAGAGAGGGTTGAATCGACAGGCTCGATAACTACATGATAGAAGACTGCAAGCTGAACTAAAAATCATACGCTGCGATATCCTCAAGCATCCACCACTCCTGAATCATCTTATGTGCCACTAGGCCTTATGGTTGTCGGCTGAGAGCATCTACCACCACGTTCGCCTTGCCCGGGTGGTACTGGAGATTGAAATCATAGTCTTTCAGGAGTTCATCTAGCGTCTCTACCTCATATTCAACTCAGACTACGAGACAAAGTACTTCAAGCTTGTGTGGTCAGAGAAGAGCTTGATCCTGACCCCATACAGATAGTGCCTCCACACCTTCAGTGCGAAGACAACTGCGGCTAGCTCCAGATCATGCATAGGATAGTTCAGCTCATGGACCTAGAGCTGATGAGACGTAAAGGCCACTGGTCTCCCGTGCTGCATCAGAACAGTACCCAAACCAATATGCGAGGCATTAGTGAATACAATAAATCCATCACTCCAAAAGGAAAGAGTGAGGACAGGAGCGAACGTCAGATGGTCCTTCAACTCCATAAATGCTCACTCGCAGGCGTCACTCCAAACAAACTCTGCGCCCTTCCGAGTCAACCTGGTCAGCGGGGCTGCAATACGAGAGAAGCCCTCAATGAAGCGTCGATAATAGCCCGCCAAGCCAAGGAAACTACGGATCTCTATCACAGTCATGGGCTGGCCCCACTGATGCACTGCCTCGACCTTCGAGGGGTCCACTACGACGCCCTCCCTCGTCACCACGTGACCGAGGAATTTTACCTCCTCCTGCCAGAACTCGCACTTCTCCAGCTTCGCATACAGCTGGTGTGCGCGGAGGGTCTATAAAGTAATCTCCAAGTGCTGTTCGTGCTTCTCACGGGTCCTCGAATAGATCAGAATATTATCGATGAAAACTACAACAAACTGATAGAGATATGGGCGAAAGACCTCGTTCATCAGCTGCATGAAGACCGCTGGTGCATTGGTCAGTCCGAAGGATATGACCTGAAACTCAAAATGACCGTAACGCATCCTGAATGCCGTCTTCGTAATGTCCTCATCTCGGACCCGAATCTGATGATAATCGGAACGCAGGTCAATCTTTAAAAAGAACTGTGCACCCTGCAGCTGATCGAACAAATCATCAATCCTCGGGAGCGGGTACTTGTTCGTGATCGTGACTTTGTTGAGCTCGCAGTAGTCAACGCAGAGCCTCAACGAGTCATCCTTCTTCTTCACAAAGAGTACCGACGGTCCCCACGGCAAACTGCTCGGACGGGTAAAACCTAACTCGCGTAACTCGTCCAACTGCTTCTGCAGTTCCCGTAACTCCAATGGTGCTATGCGATACCGAGCCTTCGAAATATGCGCGATACCGGGCACGAGATCAATCTGAAACTCATTGAGTCGGCAAGGCGGTAATCTATTCGAGGCACACGGGTAAATGGGTAAATGGTCGATACAAGCAGCAACAGGCTCCTCGATGGCACACGACATCAAATAAGACAACCGCTCTCCTCTGGGCTCTACAACGAACTGGAACTACGGCACGTCGGGTATACAAAACGTGACCGTCCTCACAGCACAGTCGAATATGGCATAGTACTTGGCGAGCCAATCCATGCCCAGAATGACATCAAACTCAGACATTGGTAATATAAACAAATCGACAGGCAAAAAGATATCCCCAACTAGAACGGGACAAGACGAGTAAAATTGGCCCAACACTGCAGTCCTCCCCAAGGGAGTTGATACTGATAGGCTCTCACAAGTAGACTCCAACGGTAAGCTAGTCGATCGGCAGAAACTCTCGGCCATAAAAGAATGCGATGCACAAGAATCAAACAACACACTTGCAATGCATGCAGAGACTGGAAGTATACCCTCAACGACTCCTCCAGATGACTGCGGATCCTGCTGAGCCGTATAGAACCTAGCTTGAGCCGACTGGGGAGGTGCATGTCCCCTCTCCGTGTGCTTCTGCTGCTGATGAGGTCGCTAAGGCGGTCGAAACTGCTGCCTCTGCTGCTACGGCCTTGGAGGCTGGTGATAATGCTGCTGCTGAGGTGACCTCGGTGGTGGGGGCTGCTGTAGCTGTTGCTGTGGGGGTCTCTACTGTGGTTGTGGTGGAGGCTGTTGTGGAGCCCTCTACTGCTGCTGGGGGCTGGGACACTCCCACAAATGGTGTCCCATCGCACCGCACCTAAAATAAGTGCCGGTGAACTGCCTCGGAAGGCTAGATGACTTGTACGCCTCTTCTACTGTGGTCGAAGCTGCTGAGAGTCACTGGAAGGAGCTTACCTCTTCCAGTCTCTCCTTTGACCACGATCAGACTGAGAACCGGCCCACTCAGCCTTAAAAATCTGGGCCTTTCATACCACTTCCTCAAAAGTCGGGAGCTCATGCCCAATAATACGGCCGCGAAGACCGTAACGTAAGCCGTCCTCGAAGCGGCGGGCTCTCCGATCCTCATCATCTACTAGGTAAGGTACAAATCTGGACAGTGCTACAAAGCGACCTTCGTACTGGGCCACTGTCATATCGCCCTGCACCAGGGCCTTGAACTCCAATGCTCGGTGTCGTCGAATGTGATCAGGGAAGTACTGTCGGTCAAACCAATCCATAAAATCCTTCCATGTCCATATAAAGTCGGTGCCTGCTGCTCGGGAAACTGATGCCCACCAGTGCTCAGCCTCACCATGGAAAAGAAATATGGCTAGTCGAACTCGCCCCTCTGTCGTACATCCCATCGTCTCGAATATCTTCTCCACATCAGCGTGTTATCTCTCTGCTACCGTCGGGTCTAGCTCACCTGAAAACGTGGGGGATCGAGCCGTCGAAACTCACGAAGGAGGGCGTCAGGCGCTCCTGCTCTGCCTAGGCCGGTGAAATGACTGGGTGCCTGCCCTGCACTTGGAGTGCAGCCGTCACAGCCTGTAACATCTTCTGCAGCTGAGAGGCACTCACGGATACGGTCGGGTCCGCACCAATCTCTGGTAGAGGAGCTGCATCCATAGGCTGGGCAGTAAGAATCTCTGGTGATGGAATGGGCATCGTAGGTGGTAGGGCGGGAGCCGCAGGTGGTGGAGCGGGATCCCCAAGTGGTGGTGCAGGAGTCAATCGGGTCACTCTCCCTCGCGCCATGTCCTACAGGAAAGAGCAAAGGCACCTATCAACTTCAAAACTCTCGAAGGCATGCACGTTAAGGGTCTGTAACAGGAGATCGCTAAGCTATCCGAACTTTAGGACTTAGCCATTCTACACTTATAGCAAATATGTAATATTGTTCTCGGTTATTCCCAAGTTATGATCTGATACTAACTTTTGTCACGCCCCAAACTCAAAAATTGGGCTCAAAAAATTCTCGATCACCGAATCAGGTGCCAACAGCCTCCGTAGAACCCCATTCTCAGCTCCCAGTGCCCATTCGCTAGGTTCTGATCCTGGGATGTTACGAGGAGGATTTTCAACGTCAGTTTGATTCGTAATAAGCATAACCAAAGGCATAACCCACAAACAACAATCAAAAACTCCATTACATTTCTACTATGATCAAAAACTTTACAAGTACAATGAGCATAAAGGGAAATACAATGATGATAGGCCAAAAGCTTCAAAGTAATCTTCCACTCGCTCAAGCCTCAACGCTGCTGCGATTCAACGTCACCTGCACGCAACGGTCGTGCATAAGATTATAGAAAGCTTAGAGGGTAGTGAAAGTGTGTTCGTAAGGTAGTAATATGATCATGCAATATCAGAGTAATGCGGAATATGCTGATGGATTGATGAATATTGTTGGCCGTACCAAGGCCATGTGGTGCAAAGCATGAATAATGTCGCCCATACCAAGGCTACGCGATGCGAAATATAACTAAAGCATACAGTCCTCATCAAAGTCCACATATCAATACAGTTTCAATCTGGGATATCACCGGGGTCTAGTACACTCTAAACCAAATCGACGCCCCATCGTGCGCAATAAGGTAAGAGGAAGAGACCTCACTATCTTCCTGTCAATATCGGACTTGGCTCATCGATAGCGGACCCATTCCTCGAGTTGGTCAAACTCAGCCTAGCTTTTCCCCCTACTCTTAGGCAGGTAAGGCCGCACCCCCTTTCAACCGACCACGACACAGTGGAGAGCGCAAACATCTGGTAATCGGCACTCAACGCTCATCTACCCACTTGGTCTAGATGTTGGAGCAACCTCTTGGTACCATAAGGATTTAGGGACTTTCACCCATGGATATCTATAGCACCCCATATAGAACAAGATTTCTGGTATCCAATCCTACCAACCACGATATGCCTGTGAAGGCTATGGTCCTGATGTCACATGTCACGTAAATGCAAGATGTATGAGTCATACTATACAATCATGCAACAATCTCATGCGCACCATGCGCTCATGTGGGACACTCCGTCTCATAAGGAGTCCCGTAAATGTCTCGGCCCGACGGCTTATGCGATGATCAAACATTCCTCATATCAAGCATACATATGATGCGTATGGGCATGAGTAATGGAATTATACTAAGCATGTTACAAAGTAATGAATTATCCTTACAATGCAGATGAGCCTAGACGGCCTACACACAATAATTACGGCCTATCAATGGCCCTAGGGAGAGTCATAATGCGGACATTTAACCAACACTATACTTGCAATGTGGACGTCAAACCACCATTGCTCCCAAGCCATAACCCGTAGTAAACATCATTACACAAACCATGTTGGGTTCACACATTGTAATGGACCTTATGTACATCTTATTGGGCCTTCATTACATCAAATGGGATACATTAGTGGGCCTTACGTTCATCAAATGGGCTGCATTACTGGGCTTCACCAATGGCCTTAGGTACATTGCAATGGGTCATAACCCATGGGCCTTAGAGTACATCATAATGGGTCTAATCACATGGGCCATATGTGTCTTAAATGGGCCTAATCCCATGGGCTTTATACATATCAAATGGGCCTAATCCTATAGGCCTTATATAAATCAAATGGGCCTAAACCCATAGGCCTTATATATCAAATGGGCCTAAATCCATAGGCCTTATATAAATCAAATGGGCCTAAACCCATAGGCCTTATATATCAAATGGGTCTAAATCCATAGGCCTTATATATCAAATGGGCCTAAACCCATAGGCCTTATATGTCAAATGGGTCTAAATCCATAGGCTTTATATATCAAATGGGCCTAAACCGATAGGCCTTATATGTCAAATGGGCCACACCCAAACATAGGTGGCCCACTTGATCATAGATCGGTCTCATTCTTCAATTCATGCCTTAAAATGATCTTTCCAAGTGGATGGACAGTCTGGATGCATCACATGCATCATGGCGGGTCCCACTGTCGCTAGACAGTGCAGAAAAAACACATGTATCATGGAGGGCTCCACCGTCCGCTGGTCGGACAGTGTAAATAAAATAAATATATTATGGTGGGTACCACCGTCCGCCTGGACGGTGGATGTAAAACACATACATCACTGTGGGGCCCATGTGGGGCCCACTGTTATGTTTACTTGCCATCCAATCTGTCCATACGGTCATGGGGACCTGGACAAAGAGGAAAAATAATTTTCATATTGATTCAAAACTTATATGGACCTAAAAATGGTTCCCAATGGTAGACATCAAATCACATTGTTTCCTGCAGTGTGGGCCACTTGAGCGCTGGATGGGGTTCATTTTTGGAGGGGGCCCACCTCAGGGGGTGGCCCACCATATGAATCGTTTGGATGACAAATTAACATCACGTGGGGCCCACAGCTGGAGCCGTGGGACCCCTGCTGACCGTCCATCCGCCCGTGCGCGCAGGCAACACCTGATGCCTTCTGACAGCAGCAACGGTGTTGCTTCCTCCCTTCTTCTTTTTTGTTTATCCATGAAAAATCACATGTGGGGCCTTCTATCTGAGAATCCACTCCGTCCAATGGATTCTAGGGCTAGAAATACACCAAACAAGTCTAATGTTCGGTATTTTTAGCATGTAGATACAACAAGGTGGGCCTAATAACTTTGAATGGTAAGAAACATAATTTCCTTTGGTATGGCCCACCTGCTTAACAAATCAGTCTCATTTTTTGGCTCAACGCCTAAAATGAGTTGGAAAAGGGGATGAATAGCGTGGATTGAACACATATATCAAGGTGGGACCCGTATGAGCGGCCCATATAAAACCATTTCCCTTCTTTTCCTTCTACTGGCGTGAGTACGCCCACCTTAGTACACATACTTCATGTTATCCGTCCAGCATCCAGAAACGCTAGACGGCATGACAATACACAACATCATGGTGGGTCCCATATGTACATGGCCCACCTGATTTTTTTTGAATGAAGCTGATACTTGTGCCTTTCCTTTCGTCCGGGCCCACTAATGGAATGGATGGTGCATATCCAACACATTCTTCTAAAGGGCCCCACATGAAGTATATGATTCATGGTGGGCCACACTCATCCCTTTTTCATCATCACCATTCAAAGAGAGAGAGAGAGAGAGAGAGAGAGAGAGAGAGAGAGAACATCGGTAAGGATGGAAGGGTCCCGCCACTATGGACCCCTCTTGCATACAACATACATCAAGGTGGGTCCAACATATATGAACCCTTAATCAAATAAAATGAATGAAAAATAAATATCTAAGATCACCCACCGTTGATCTTCTTGCTCCCTTGAATTCCTTAGCTCCTTAGCTTCGATTTCAACGGACGAGATGAGGTTTGGATGGTTGAGATGAGAGATCTTGAGATGGAAAGGTGGGCCACACTTGTGGCTCTCTTGGAGAGATGGGAGAGGCTCATACGTATGGATTTTTTTGTTGCTTGGAATGAGTTTGAAAATGAGAGAGAGAGAGAGAGAGAGAGAGAGAGAGACTTGTAAAGGGAGAGAGAGAGTGATGGGTGATGGAGTGATAGATGGGGTGGTGATGGGTGTGTAAGACTCTTTTTGAATTTTGTAGCCATTTATGTAAGAAAACCATCGGTGGTGTAAGAACTTTTTGACTTTGGAGGCATTTTGTGTAAGAAAGGTATGAGCTTTTTAAGAATTTTTGGACTTTTATGGCTTGTTTGGAAAAGGGTGAAAAGTGATGTGTACTTGACATGAGATGTGATGAGATTTGATTGAATGATGGGATTGATGTGAGAACTCGTAGGGATTCTCTTAGGTTTCGCAACGTGCAGCGTTTTTCTCGTACCGAACGTTGGCCCAAATCTCTTGACCAGGGTATCGCCTCTGCGCACGAGTCACGGCATCGAAACCGCAGCGATGGCGCGGTTGCTATGGTAAAGATCTTGGGTTGAGTCGACTCGGGTTGACGGCTTACGAATCAGGGTCGCACGCAAATATCGGCTAAGGGTCGAAGGTTGCCAAAATTCGACCGGTAAGACCGCAGAAATATATGAAATGGTACGGTCTAGGATACAGGGCTTACATCGTCTGGCACACATCTCCTTAGGATTTGGTCTGGGTAATATTTAAATAAATATGGATCGTCTTAGAAAAGTTGCATACCCTGGTAAAGAATTTCTTCTTATCTTGTGTAGTCCAATGCGTCGGTATGAAACCCGTGCTAAGATAATTGGCAATATCAGCGAACCAAGGTGAATGGGAGACTCTGAACAGTTGTTCATCAGGGAACATGTCTTTGATATGGATCACCTCAAGGAAATTAGAGGTATTAAGGCGAGAAATGTGATCGGCCACTACGTTCTCTACTCCCTTTTTATCTTTAATTTCTAAATCAAATTCTTGGAGTAGAAGGATCCATCGTATCAGGGGGGGCTTAGAATCATTCTTAGAAAGAAGATACTTAAATGCCGCATGATCCGTATAGATAATGATCTTGGATCCGTTCAGGTAGGACCTAAATTTGTCCAAAGCGAACACCACGGCTAAGAGTTCCTTTTCCTTAATCGAGTAGGTCACTTGGGAAAGATTTAGAGTTCTACTTGCTTAATGAATGACGTAAGGCCGTTTATCTTTTCTCTGACCTAGAACTGCTCCAAGAGCATAATCAGAGGCATTGCACATAAGTTCAAAAGGAAGACTCCAGTCGGGTGGCTGCATGATAGGTGCAGTGGTTAACATGCCCTTAAGCTTAGTGAAAGCTTCTTAGCATTGCTCAGTCCACTCGTATGGTGCATCCTTTTGAAGAAGATTACATAAAGGACGAGAGAGGAGACTAAAGTCCTTTATGAATTGCCTGTAAAATCCTGCGTATCCTAAGAAGGATCGCATGTCTCTGATGTTCTTGGGTGGAGGCAGGTTAGAGATAAGATCAATTTTTGCCTTATCTACCTCGATTCCCTTGGACGAGATGATATGCCCATGGGTAATTCTCTTTTGAACTATGAAATGACAGTTCTCCCAATTAAGTATCAAATTCTTTTCTTCACATCTTTTTAGCACACATTTAAGCCTCATTAAACATTCACTGAAAGATGAATCGAAAACAGAGAAATCGTCCATAAAGACCTCTAAATATTTTTCCACCATGTCAGAAAAGATAGTCATCATACATCGCTGAAAGGTGGAAGGGGCATTACATAACCCAAACGGCATCCTTCTGTAAGCAAAGGTGCCATTGGAGCATGTAAATGTAGTCTTTTCTTGGTCCTCAAGGACAATTTTAATCTGATTGTAGCCCGAATACCCGTTAAGGAAACAATAATAGGAATGACCAGCTAGCCTTTCCAAGATTTGATCGATGAAAGGCAAAGGAAAGTGGTCCTTCCTTGTGACGGTATTCAACTTCCATAGTCAATGCACATTCTCCAACTTGTAGTAACTCTAGTTGGCATGAATTCATTATTGGCATTAGCTACGATGGTGATCCCGGACTTCTTAGGAACCACTTGATTTGGACTCACTCATTGACTATCGGATATGGGGTATATGATACCCACATCCAATAGTTTAAGAACTTCGGCCTTAACCACTTCCTTCATGTTTGGATTTAGTCTACGTTGTCATTGCCGAACAGCGTTTGCATTATCCTCAAGATATATGCGAAGAGAACAAATTGATGGGTTGATTCCCTTGAGGTCCGCTATTGTCCATCCAAGAGCTCCCTTATGCTCAAGGAGAGTACCTATGAGAATACTCTCCTTCTCTTTCTCCAGGTGGGCAGAGATCACCACCGGGTATGTCTCATCTTGACCTAAATAAACATATTTTAAATCAAAGGGCAAAGGTTTTAGGTCAAGCTTCAGTGGCTTGAGGTTAGACGGTAGAGGCACTACATCGGTTTGGGGCAACTCTTCAAATTGTGGCCTTCACTGGTTAACTTCAAATACCGGTGCAGTATCAAGCATGGAACACGTCTCCCTAATCATTTCATCATCAAGATCATGGGAGTGGGCCAGGCACGTCTTTAGAGGATCAGAGAATAAGGTAAGAGGCGTTTTATCTTCCACGAAAGAATCAATCATGTTAATGTCGTGAAAATCGTCATCATCCTCTGAGTTGCTACCGTTATTAAAAAAGATATTTGACTCCAATGTTAAATTTCCAAAAGACAATCATGACACTATTCCTGCAATTGGTAATTATATTTGAAGTGGAAAAGAATGGGCGACCAAGAATGACGGAAATCTGAGTGCTCATGTCATTGATGGGTTCGGTATCCAAGATGATAAAATCTACAGGGTAGTAAAATCTATCGACCTAGACCAGAACATCCTCGATTATCCCTCTTGGTACCCGAATAATGCGATCAGCAAGTTTTCGTATGGTCTGGGTGGGTTTTAATTCACCCAAACCAAATTATTTATATACCGAGTAGGGAATCAGATTGACACTCACTCCTAAGTCAAGAAGTGCGTGATCAATTCGATAGTTCCTGATTACACTTGATATGGTTGGGCTACCGAGATCTTTGAATTTCTGCGGGACATCTTATTTTAGGATGACACTCACTTTCTCATTCAAGGAAATCTTCTTTTGAATACTTTACCGTCGTTTAGTGGTGCATAGGTCTTTCAGGAATTTGACATATGAAGGTATCTGTTTTACGACATCAAGTAGAGGAATGTTGACTTTCACTTGTTTCAACACTTCTAGGATATCCTGAGAGTTAGAGAGACATTTTGGTGCAACCAACCATTGGGGGAATAAAGCAACTGACTTCTCTAGAAGTTCTGGTTCTAATTTTTGTGGGGCATCACTAAATCCATCATTGTTGTCCTCTTCTAGTTCTTGAAGCTTTCGGGCCTAACCAGAAGGATTTTATCAATAACCTTCCCACTCCTAAGAGTGGTGATGGATTTAACGTGCCCCATTTGATTTGAAGAGCTGGGATCACTTATCTCGTACTGCAGTTTAGGATTGGGGAGTGGTTGTGCAGGAAGCATCCCCTTTTCTATAGCCGTCATACGTGAATCCATCTTTTGCATAAAATCTTACATTATCTACATCAGCTCTTGCATGAAATTTTGAACCAATTCTTTCTCCCCTGATTTAGATTTTGATTGAAGAAACCTTAATGGGTAGCAGTTTGTCTATTCCTCTAACTAAAATTGGGATGATTTTTCTAGCCAGGATTGTACGTATTAGAAGTTGGTCTATTGAAATGTCTTTGATAGTTATTTACGGCATTGGATTGTTCATTCAATACTTCTCGATAGGCAGGTATTGTAGGATAATTTTCAGTTATATGAATGTTGCAATCACAGATGCCACAAACACTTTCATTAACCTTATCCTTCTTTCCTTCTATGGCCTCAAATTTTCTTATGAGTGTAGACACTTCATACTTGAGATCATCATCTTCTTTTAAGAGATACAATCCACCTTTCTCCTTAGGTTGCGTTGGCCTAGACGTGGTGTTCGAATTCAGGTAATAGTCCCATGCTTGTATTTTTTCAGCAAGACTATCGAGATAATCCCATACCTCGTCAACATTTTTATTAATGAATTCTCCATTACACATTGTCTCGACCATTTAGCGCATGGAAGATGTCAGTCCATTGTAGAAAAAAATTGTAATGCGCCACTTTTTAAAGCCGTGTTGTGGGCATGAACTGACTAAAATCCTTGAACCTTTCCCAACATTGGAAGAATGTTTCATCTTCCTTTTGGGCAAAGTTCATGATTGCTTTTCTGAGGGTAATCATTTTATGATGTGAGAAAATTTTCTTTATAAATTCCTTCTGCATATCATTCCATGTGCCAATGGATCTAGGATGTAGTGAATGTAACTACGTCTTGGCCTTCTCTTTCAAGAAAAATGGGAAGAGTTTCATCCTAATTGTATCCTCAGATACATTAGGAAAGTATAAGGTGACTATAATCTCGTCGAACTCTTTCAGAGGTAAATATGATTTTTCAGACTCAAGCCCATGGAACTTAGGAAGGAGTTAGATAACCCCTGGCTTGATGTTCATGTGTCCTATATTTTTTTAAAAAATCATGCATGAGGGCGTACTCACCCCCGCCGGTTGTAAATAATCTCATAAAGTACGAGGTGGGGGGTGCTTGATGCACCTCATTCTCAGCTTGTACTTCCTCAACCGTCGGTTGGGGTAGTGCTTGAGGTTGAGTCACAGTCATAACCTCAATTAACTCAGGGAAATTCGAGCGGTGTCTAGTCCTGCGATAGATAGTCAACCCCTCAACTAATCCTCCTTCGGTTAAGAGACATCGAGTGTTGTCACGAACCCACTTGGACCTAAAATACTATCAGCCCTTGATTTAAATTCTAAACCTAGTCCTAAGAAAGGAAATAAAACTCTAAAAAGAAGAGAGGGTTGGAGAGAAGTTACCAAATTGGAGTCCCTAAGTTAAAAACCTATAAAACAAACAAAACAAGTTAGTTTCTAGAAATAGAAAGTCTAAGAATAGAAAATTCGTAATTAGAAGTAAACTAATTTTTAAATACAAAGAAGAAATTCCTAAAAAAGAAAGTAGAAAACAAATTAGGAAAGTCTTAAACTATAAAGTAAGTTAATAAAAGGGAATATAAAGTAGAATTAGAAAGAGCTTACTGAATTAGAAGTTTCTATCTTAAAATCCTACAAAATAAATAGGTTAGTTTCTATAAATCAACAGAAATAATCTAACCTAAAATTAGAGAAATCCTAATCTTAAACTAATCCTAAAACTAATCCTAAAACTAGTTAAATTCAGAAACGCAACTCTCAGTCCCTGGCAACGGTGCCAAAAACTTGTTCACTCCCCAAGTGCAGGGTTGTGATGTAGTAATAACTCGGTAAGATCGAGGTTGAATCCCAAGGGACTGATACTTGTATGTTATCTGAAATTAACTAGAACTAGACCTAGACTATGATGAATTTTAAATTAAATAGCAATTGTGGAATAATTATTGAATAATTAATCTAAAACTTAAGAAAATTCAGAGATGAGAAACTAGGGATTCAGAGGATTCACTTGTAGAAATCAGGGAGATCTTATGCCAGTTTCAAAAATCATGGAATTTAACTGAACTTACTTTGATCTAGTTTTCAAGAGATGAAAGGTATATAAATTAGAATGGATTCCATCACCAAACCATGCACAGGAGACAAAGCAAACAATAGAATTAAACTAATTACCAACCAATCAACATGTTATAAAGGTTAGGAAGGGTACCGTCACCCGACCATGCCCAAGACACAATGGTGAACAACAATGCTTCCTGATATCATAAACATGAAAAAGAAATAGAAATACTCAAAGCCATTGCAGATCCATTGTAATTTCAGTCACAACAGACCATTAAAAACTAAAAATATTCTCAGAATAAAATTAAATCAAAATCCATTCAGTCTAAACAAAAGGCACAAGCATAAATTCTTGCCTCACACTACAAGCTTCACCTCTTAGCCCTAGCTAAGAGGTTTAGCTACAAATAGACATGATTAGGCTGTCTCACAAAATTAATAAAAATAAATAAATAAATAAAAAACAAATAAACTTAAAAGAATGCTCTCCCAGACTCTCTTTTTCTCCTAACGTCCCAGCCCTCTCTCTTGTATGTTCAAGCCGTCGTCTGCCCCCATGCTCTCTATCTCTCTATTTTATAGGTGTGAAAGTGGTGGAGTGTTGTTGTACAGAAGTGGATGTTTTATGCAGCCCTCGCGAGTCGGTGCGGAAGTTTTTTCAGAGCCCTTGTCTAACGCATTCATCTGCACACCTAGATTTATCACAAAAACTGATCCCGTTGTGGGATCTGAGCTATTCAGGCTCCTTGGAGACGGTCGATTACTCTTTAAAGGCAATTTGGATGGTCTGGATTAAAAGCAATCTCTGGGTGTTGGTCGCACTGTGCACGGAAGTCGGCGTATCTCTGATTTCTCGCTGGTTGCGGAAGGATTTTAAACCAAATTAAGTCTAGTTTCTTGATCAGATCAGAAGTGAAACGAGCTAGGTTTTAGTTTTTTTTTACCCCTATACATGATAGATGGTTTGGATTGGACAGATAGGCCTTGATGGTGGCCCACAACTTCTCAAAATTTTTGGACTGCGTGAATGGAGGCAACGCAAGTCCGGACGCTGTATTGATGTGGGGGCCCATTTCACTGCTGTTTCAAGGAATCCATGCCATCTACTAAATTCTATTAAAAAAAACATTCAGAGATGTTCGGTTTTGGCTTGACATTGAAGCGGTCCACCTGATTTTCCATATTGTCATTCAACCTGCGTTTAAATGGTTAATATCTGATCCTCACTGCCTTTCGCAATTTTGCCACCTAGGCGAAGGTGAGTAGGCCTTTAGGAATCTGATGAATGGTCTGGATTGTTCATATGGACAATGGGTAGAGCCCACAACAGTAACCGACGATCGGTGCTTTTTCTCGCTGTAACGGCAGTTTTCATTTCACGTAAGAAGTCGGTCAACACCAACTTTGACCGTGTTCTCCATCCGGTGCACGTTCAGTGCATGTATGTTGTGCACACACACCATGTCAAGTGGGTCCCATAATGATGTATATGAAGAATTCGCTCCCTCAATTCCCTTCCTCATCCCATTTAACATATTAAGACCAAGGTTTATGCATATCCAGATATCAGGTGGACCCAAATTCAATGGTTTATGGGCTGATCTGTCCGTTGGGCGACTTTCACTGGGATCAAACGGATGAAATTCGATGTGTACGGTTAATTTATGGCCCTCAGGCCATGTATGAAGTTTCGAGCTGAACGGATGGTGGGAACCCTGTGATCTTGCATTCTGGATGACTTTTAGGCCACTTGAACTTCAGTTTCCTGATTTTCTCGGATCTTTGGTATGTAATTTCATCGATCTTGGTCTCCTGAGGTCCGTCCCATGCTTTTGTGTATTCTAAGCATTAAATCTCAGGATTTAGCGCCCTGTTTTAGTTCAAGCTCTTAAAGTAACTTTACAACACAAACACGATTAAAATAGGGCATTAAACAGTATCATGTTCATAAATTCATGCAATAACTGGGGTCTAATATGCAATATTTGACCCTTAACAATGTGATCTAAATCAACAGCTTTCTCAACAATGACATTACACAGACGCAAATCACACACATAAGGTGGATCATCTTCAGGAGATCGAAGATTGCGTCTTGTAATAGAAGTTGATTTGGATGAAGTGGGTCCTCCAGTATTTTTCTATTTCCCTCTAGAATCCATATTCTTGAATAACAACAAGAAATTTCAAAGAAGTAGAGATGGGTTTCCCTATATCAGCAAATGAAGAAGAAAACTCCAAAAATCTCAAGACAAACTTGAAATCAACTACTCTAATGAAGAAATTGAAGAAAATAGACCACAAATTCCAAGAAAGACAAGCAAAATGCTCTAACCTGGTCGAATCGAATAATAGAGTTCCACTAGTCGTAGCTCGGATCATTGCAGAGAAAAGTGAAAATGAGGAAGAAGAGAGATTTCTCCAAATTAAAGACGTCAGCACGCTCCACGACTGGTCTTTGAGAATACATGACCAGTCATACCACGACTGGTCGAGTACCGACCAAAAATTATATTTTGCAACAAATGTTAAAAATTTAACCACAAAAATACATAAACATATATATAATATGTTACAATTATGAAAAAATATTCAATTTAAATTGCACATACTGAGGTCAAACTTTAATTTATTAAACCTGCTTTTGTTGAGCAGTTTAGTGAAAATGTTAGCAAGTTGAGTCTCGGTTGGAATGTATTCCAAAAAAATAATTTTTTCTTCCACTAATTCACGAATATAATGATACCTAATGTCAATGTGCTTGGTACATGAATGTTGGATTGGAGTTTTAGAAATATTTATTGCACTGGAGTTATCGCAAAATAAACCATTGAGTCCTGTGCAATTCCATAATCGCTTAACATACGTTTCATCCAAACAAGCTAAGTACATGCATTTCCTGCTGCGATGTATTCAGCCTCAGCAGTAGAAAGCGATATAGAACTTTTCTTTTTACTAAACCAAGAAACCAAGCAATTTTTAATATAAAAACAACCACCACTGGTTGATTTTCTGTCATCAATATTACCTGCCCAATCAACATCTGAGTACCTAGCTAATTGAGCACTAGTCTCATGAGGATACCAAAGACCCAAATTAGCAGAACTTGCAACATATTGCATAATCCGCTTAACAACAGTTAAATGAGATTCTTTAGGATTAGACTGATATGTAGAACAAATACCAACGCTAAAAGCAATATCTGGTCTACTAGCAGTTAAATAAAGAAAACTACCAATCATGCTACGATACAATTTAGGATCCACATCTTTACCTGTAGAGTCCTTTGAGAGTCTTAAAGTTGTACTCATAGAAGTATCAAAGTTCTTACCATTCTCAAATTCGAACCTTTTAATCAAGTTCAAGGCATACTTGGTTTGAGAAATAAAAATTTTATCAGAATGTTGTTTTACTTGTAACCTTAGGAAATAATTTAATTCCCCGACCATGCTCATTTCAAACTTAGATTTCATTAACTCTACAAACTCAACAGTCATGTTAGTACAAGTTGATCCATAAATAATATCATCAACATAGATCTGAACCATTAAGATATCATCGTTATGTTTCTTAACAAAGAGCGTCTTATCGACACTTCCCATTTGAAAACTATGACTCGGTAAAAACTTAGTCAATTTCTCATACCATGCCCTGGGAGCTTATTTTAGACCATAGAGAGTCTTTTTAAGACGGTATACATGATCAATAAACTTAGGGTCTTCAAACCCTGTAGGTTGTTCAACATATACCTCTTCATGTAAATTGCCATTCATGAAGGCACTCTTCACATCCATTTAAAAAATTTTAAATTTCTTAAAGCATAAAATGGATATAAAAAGTCTGATTGATTCAAGGAAAGAAACTGGGGCAAAGTTTCTATCATAATCAATGCCTTCAATTTGTGTGTACCCTTTATAACCAGTCTTACCTTGTTTCGAATTATATTTCCAAGTTCATCAGACTTATTTTTGAAAATTCACTTTGTTCCGATAATGTATTTATCATTAGGTCTAGGAACAAGATACCAGACATTATTATGAACTAACTGATTAAGTTCTTCCTACATAGCAACTATCCAGTTTTCATCAGAAAGAGCTTCTTTTACGTTTACCGGTTTTATATGGGATGTAAAGCACACGTAGTTACAAATGTCTTCTAATTGTCTACAAGTGCACACACCAATGAGAGGGTTTCTAAGAATTTGAGTGGTTGGATGATCCTTAACAGTCCTCAATTCAGAATTAACTTGATTTGATGAAGTATCTGGTTTGTCAATCAAAAGAACTTCATCATTATCTAAAGTAGCACTACCAGAAAATCAGACAAAGGCTACGGATAAAAACCGTAGCCAAAGGCCTATGGCTACGGTTAAGGTCCGTAGCACGACCGTAGCCATTGGTGCCATAGCCATAGGTTTAAAAGCTATGGCTATGGATTTCCTCCGTAGCCATATAAACAATGGGTGCGGATTAAATCCGTAGCTGTAGCTTCTGTAGCACTAAGGGATTTATAGCTACAGATTATATCTGTATCTAAAGGTACATAGAGAACCATAACAATAGGCTGAAATCAACAACAGCTACGATTTTTAGATAAAGAGCTACGGTAAATAGCCGTAGCTATTATAACAATAGGTACGGATTAAATCCGTAGTAATAATTTCCATAGCTCTAGATTATATATAGCTATGGATTATATTTATAATTAAAAGTAGAATGAGAACCATAACAATAGGTTGAAATTAGCAAGAGTTACGGTTTTCAGATAAATGGCTATGGTTAATAGTCGTAGCTAATGCCTATCTTTTTTTAAATAAAAAATTTGAATAATAATGGCAGCTCTTACCATTGTAGTACACCCTAATAACTCATATAAGCTAATATAGTTAAATACTGCATGGCTAAATCATTCATTCATTCAATCAAACACAATCATTCACTCATTCAATCATATACAATAATTCATTTCCATTCACGAAAGTACAATGCGAACATAATAGTTATATGTGTATTTAAAGTTCTCATTAACAACAAGATCCAATGCCTTCTTGAAGCCAAATAGCCATGACAGTCGGGCCAGCGAGGAACCTCGCAACCAATCCATATGCGGCGAGTTTAGTCCCACAGGCTATGATTCTTAGCTGCAAGGCCATGAACAGTCCTGAAAATTCAAAGGCAGTTCAAGTCAATTCAAAACACTTGAAAAACAAGGACTAAGAATCATATGATGAGCATTTCAATGATCTTACCGAGACTGAACATGGCCATCCCAAGACCTACATTCGACAAGATCGTGACAGAATTTTCCATGATTTGAGGCTTCTTAACACCCCATCTACAGTAAAAAAAGATGTTAGAAGAAAATCAGATTCAAGAGATAGATTGAAAGAAATTTGAAATTCAAGACCTATGAAAATCACCTGCAAGATACAAGAGCCCAGCTCAAACCCAACAAGCTTGCATATGAATTCAGTTTCCTAACAAGCTTATTCCAAACTCCCAACCTCAAATTCAAGAAAAAAGAGCAAAAGAACAAAGCTGAATTCAAATCTCTCTATGAAAATCTGCAAAACCCTTCACCAACTATTCTATATAACAGCAACTGTTCAACTAAACTGTTCATACCCCAACAACTATTCCACACACTTCAAAAATCTGCTACCATTGTTTTATACACCAACAACATTAAGATATATTTAAAAAACAACTGTTAGTTTGGAACAACAACTTCCATTGTTCCATTGTTCCTTAGAAAATCTGCAAAAGGATTTTCAATGGTATTTAATGTATATAAAATCTGCTACCATTGTTGTGTGGAACGTAACCCTATCTTTGCACTTCTTCTATATGCAACGCAATCCAACCCAATCAAAATTTAGGTTGATGTAAAATTCAGGTTCATAGTGAAACCATTTTGGGATTTTTTTTAAAAAAAAAGAAAGAAAAAAGAAAAGAAGAAGAAGATGCATATTGAGTTCTGTTCCCAGCAAGGTTTGCAAAATTCAAGTTGATAGTGAAACCTGAATTTTGCTGCATGACAAAGAGTGCGACATTTTTAAACTGTGTTTGGACAGAGATGCTAAAAAAGATTATTTTCTGTTGATCTGAAGAGGCCAGTGAATAATCAGATACATTTTTGCATCATCATATGCAAAATTAACACAAAACTAATTTTCAGAAATGTTTCCACTAATATTACTGCTTGAGGTACAATAAAATCCAAACCCATAGGCCCTATAGCCATAATGGGAAGGAATGATACATAGCTTTATATATAGAGATTGTTCTACATTTTGTGTAGAGAATCTAAAAGATGGACATGCAAAAGCTCACGAGTATATTATCACCATCATCATCTTAGCCTTTCCTATAGTGATGTGTATAACCCAATAGATGATATATAGATTGCAAAGGATTCATTCTTCTCTGATCAATGCTATCCAAATGAGATGCAATAGTTTCCTAAGATTTACATGGGCTGCAACATAGGGAATACTGTAAAATCATGCTCTAAATGCTTTAAAATTCATATGATTTGGCCACATGAGTATTAGAATCCATTAACCCGTAGACAAATCGATTCAATGGCATATATCACCACTATGGCCCACATTAATGATCAAAGTTTGTAGATGTGGTGCCCATGGCTGTTGAATGTGGGGCCCATGGTTGGTCTCCATTGTGTGATATTCCAAGCACATGCTAGCAACTTGCTAATTGAATCAGCCTATTTTGACGACCTGTGAGATGCATGCCACATTCTCATGTGTTGGAATGTCTGCTTATCCAACATCCATTAAAAGACATGTATATATTCCACTATCAGCACAAGAATACCAACTAAGTCATGAGATGGAAGGAGTTTGATTTGAATCAAACAAAAAATTATAGCAACAAATTCCACATTTCCATTGTTAAAATGGGGAAAACATGTTATATACATGGCTAGTATCGTAATGTGCATGGGTTGTCAATTACAGGATGCCCCATCCACAATGACCGTGCCTGCTTACCTCCAAAAATCTCGACATGGTTTCCAAAGTAGATATGATTTTCAGCTAAACCACCTGCAACTAGCAAACCAAGCAAATGCATTTCTTTTTACAGTGCAACAAAAAGGAGAGGGATTTACCATTATTGATCAAACTTCATATACAACAAACCCACAACCTGACAAGAAAAAACCACAGCCAGTTAAACTAGCAATCAAGTAAGCAACTTAACACAGTCCACCATGTACAACTTAACACAGTCCAACATGTACAGCTTTCAGTTTCCATACTGAAAACAAAAACCCCCAAAAAAACTATACAAGTATGAATCATGCTAACCTGTGTGTGATTTGGAGACGATTAGATTGTCAAATCACCTCCTAGTTCATCAATGACCATATCTATTCTAGTCATAAAATCTGGTAAGAATTGAACAGAAGCAGCATCATAAAAAGGAGTAAGAACAGAATTCTGAATGAAGAGTCTAGATCTCCATTGCCATTCACTACGAGGTTCATGCTCATATTGTTTTGGTGTAACATTATTCGAGCTAGAATCATACATAGGCTGTTGCTTGTAACTGACGGTGGGTGGATCAGATACGCCATCTATCTTAGTCCAATTGCTTTGCTTTTCAGATTTTTCTTCTCTTGAAACTTTTCTGCAAGGGGACACCTTCTACACTTACTCATCCTCTGCTGTATCATATGAGTTTTAAGCAGATGAAAATGGTTTATTACTAATCGAACCTCTATGAGTTTGCTCCCACGAAATGGGATATGAATCTGATCATTGTCAAGAGAACGGATACATTCCTTTAGTGCCAGAAGGCTCTTATTAATCTCCGCTCCCTCAATTCTGCAACAAGAAACCAATAAGAACTTCTCACTACCAAAATTCACTCCTAGCATCACATAAGACTCGATTACCCACACAAGACCTAAACATGCTTGTTGCTTCCAATTCAAGCATCAATGGCTGGCACAATCAAGCATCAATTGAAAGATACTTCTGCTCTACTAGTTTTAATAACTGATTCTACATTTGATTGGATAATTATCAACTAGAGATATGTTATAGGCATAAATTTCAAAAGATCCTAGCTTCATGTTCATCAATCAGCCCACGACGAGTACAGAGCATAAATGGCAATGACATGTCAGAAGTTATATCAAGATTTTCTTTTTTGGAGTTCCAATATCAGCTTTTCTTAGTGGAAAACCAAGTGCTGCATTGGAAATATTCCACTTTTTTCACATATTGGTTCCATAAGAAATTCCAAAGTGCTGAATTTCAACAATTACTCCACAAAATCTACCAAAATTATTACAGGCTTAATGCAAGAAGTGCTGTAAGAACACAAAATTCGGTGATATTGGAACTCCAAAAAAGAAAATAGGTTAAGGTTATAGGTTAAAGCTTAAAGTTTTAGGGAATTGAGAATAGGTTAAGGTTTAGGTTTAGAAAATCGGGTTCGGGTTTGAGATCGGGTTTAGTTTGGGTTTTCAAGTTTAGGTTTAGGTTAAGGAGTTGAGATTAGGATTAGGTGTAGGTTTAGGTTTAAGGATTTGAGAATGCATTTAGGTTTAGGTTTTAGGTTTAGGTTAAGGTTATAGGTTTAAGTTAGGTTTAGGTGTAGGGTATAGGATATAGCTTTAGGGAATTGAGAATAGGTTAAGGTTTAGGCTTAGGAAATCAGGTTTGGGTTCGGGATCGGGTTTAGGTTTAGGTTTAGGTTAGGGAGTTGAGATTAAGATTATGTGTATGTTTAGGTTTAGGGATTTGAGAATACATTTAGGTTTTAGGTTTAGGTCTGGGTTTTAGGTTATATGTTTAGGTTTAAGGAGTTCTTTATCAATGGGATGCCAACCAACCGAAAAATATGAATCCATAAACAAATTCAAATTCAAATTTAAATAGAGTTTAAATTTAAATATTTTCATACTAGAAAGGAGCAACACCCACACCTGCCCCTATGATGGCTACCCGGTGATAGAAGCAGGGTCTATTGTTAGAGAGTACTGCCCATTGTGCTGGGTGCAGCTTCGACAATTCCCCTATTCTGTGTAACAAGTGTGGAGAACATATTGTGCATCGTCAAGTACTGGAACACTCACAGATCTGCCTTGTAATCTAACACGCCAATCCTACCTGAATTACTAGATTCATTTAAACATGTTGTGTTTCTGATTTACTGTTTACATTGGTTGGATAGGGTGAACAGCTTCTAGCACAAGTGGTGAATGCGCTAGCTGCTGCAGAGCAGGGCCAAGCTGCTACTCCTACATCCCAAGACCAGAACTCATAGAATGTGACAGCTCTTACAACGGGGCAATGTCAAAGTCAAGCGGTTGTAAATGCATAGCCACAAGCAGTGGCTCAGGCCCTTACACTAGAGAAGTGGTACTAGCAACAACAACAATACTATCATTTGTTAGTTTTGCACCATTTTCAACATGGTGGTGGCTCATCTCCTCACACAAGCTGCTAATATACAACTATGAAAACCATCCAAATTGTGGTCCAATCATGGATGGAGAATATCCCTAAAACCATACTTTTCAAGTAGTTATAACTATTCATTTTTAGTGGTCATCAATTGGATGGTTAAACGTAACATTTTGAGTGATTTAAATTCAAAGGGAAAATCAGAAGTTCAGTATAATTTCTTTGCAGTTTTCTAGTCATTGTCCATCCATAGTTGGTCACTGATTTAGATGGTCAGGATTGTCATGGAGAACTCATAGTAGTAACCATCATCTCTTAAACAGCGCTAAAACTCTATGTAGCTTGCAGTTCATAGCATTTGCCACATACATTATTGTATTTAAAATGGTTATGCTTGTTAAAAGAAATAAACTATAGGATAAAGTAGGTGTGTGCTGTTCATGAGACCTTTGCTTGGTAGGGGCTGTTTGGCTAGGGATTTGTGATATCTATGGATTTCAAATCTCTCTTATTTTTTTTTTTTTGTTTTTCAATGAGGATTTGTAGTAGGTGAATTTCCCAAGTCCACACCTCAATACAATCCATGGATCTAGGTCAAATCTAAATCCCCCAAATAGATTATCCAATTTGGTTTGGTTGACTAGCATGTGTACTTAATTTAAGATGACTTGTGGAATGAAACTAAAAATGTTAGTTCACTAGATCTCTTTTCAAAGAGATTAATATAATATAAAAAAAGTAGATATGGTCATGAAATCAGGAAGTGCAACTAATGTCAACAAAATCTAGATTCATCATTTCTACTTGCAACAAAGTTCCTCAACAAAATCACGACTTGGTCTTTTTGGTTCACATGAAATCAGACACCAGTCAGCCTCAAGCCTAGCCCCAGCCCCAGCCCCAGCCCCAACGCATCTCCTAACCCCAGGTCCAACCCTAGCCCCAGCCCAAGCAGCACCCCCAACCTCAGATGGTTGTGCTACCTCAAATACAACCACAAATCAACCCACAACAACAAATTCATGGACCAGTGCAGCCCCATCCTCAACTGCAACCACAAACTCATCTACCACCCCAGCCGTAAATGCAATCACAATAGTTGGGTCATCCACATCCCCAAGTTCATCCATAGTCACATGCACAACAACATTCCCAGATGCCGCAACATCCTCAACCTCATTCCCAAATACGTCATCTCCAGCAACATCTCTAGCACCCACCGCAGCAGAAAATCCAACGCTTCCAGGCCTGACTGACCATGGACCAGGCTTTAGCCAGGTTTTTACGCATGTGGGTTGGACACTGACTTGAATGTCAGGCCTGGTTCATGAATGGCCCATGGCCAAGCATAGGTTTGATGGATCTTTCCTTTGAGGAAACCACAAAAATAGTCCAAAACCACGTAACATCACAAAACATAAATTAGAGAGGACCACCTGGCATGAGTTACCTGATCGTTTGGAGCTCCGCCAACTGTTGGTGTGACCTGCTGAATAGTAGAGTGACCATTGATAGCTGAAAATAAAGAACGCTGTTGTTTTTGTTGCATTTGGTACATAGCTTTTATATCGGCCAATGTTTTTAAGGCTCAGCACTTGCTTTAGTTCACAATCAGCCACATCAGCAGGGCCCTTTCGTGCCACAACAACCTATGTAACAACCTCAATAATTTCGTGCTAGCATCCAAATGTTCCCCCTGTTCATCAACAACCAACATACATGCATTTTTTCAATTGAGTGTTCAAGCATTTAAGAAAAGTCTCTCAAAAAATGAAAGAAAAGTACACAACTCACCTTGACAACCTTCTCCCTCCTCCTTTACCTAGGCTTGGGACTGGCAATGCAAGTAGTTGCATTGGCGGAGGCTACAAGTTATGTATAGACATGAGCCTCAAATCAAGACATGCATGCAAAGGCTAGAAGTTAAGCTACAACGTGTGTACTTACATTGTGCCTTTTTAGAGTAGCGGAGGTTCTTCTTGAAGCATGAAGCAATATCTCTTGGTGGATTCCAATTTTGATGCCTGGCCAAACAAACCTGGCTGACCACCTATTTCTAGCCATTCAAGTATTAACGGATGATGGGCATGGACAAACTCCGCTCAATGATGTAAAAAACATTATTTCAGCTTAAAATTTGGCCCCCCACATTCAAAATGGGCAATAGCAGTAGCTAGATTTTGATTGAATATTCAAATTCCTGCCCACAAGAAAAGGCAAAGCAGACTTTCAACCGATGCAATTGGGAGCACTGTATAGTGCACTAAGAGCAATAAAACATTTCTCTTATTTAAAATAGAAACAAAAAATATCATAAATAGTGTGTAGTGACTAATGCTCAAAACCCGATCAAAACAAACCAAATCAAAATCCTCAGTGCCTCTGAAATACTTAGCTCAAGACATGTAGAAACCGGTACAGAAAGATGGCTCTTTGAGGGAATCTTCATAAGAACTGACTCATGTAATATTTCATTCAGAAATTAGTGTTAGTTATCATTTATTGCTAATTGATTTTAAAAAACAAATCCAAAATGTACAAGTAATAGCAACTTCCAACTCATGTAAGGGGCCAAGATTCACTTGGGGCTGAAACATAGCTTGTGAGATGCTCTGGAATTTAGAATGTGCATTCTACTGTCTAAGTACACATTTCAAATACATATATCTGGAAATTAGGTATTTCAAGAATATAACATGTCTAACATTAATCAACTGATAGAGAAAAAATCAAGAAAAATAGAAAATAATAAGTGCACCGAACAATAAAAGCAAGAATGCCTCACTCGTAATGCCATATTTCCAGCAACTTCCATGGTAGCATCACTAGCATTGGTAAACCGGTTAACCCAAGCTATGAAAGACACAGGATTATACAAATATAGTGCTGATAAAAATGTGATTTCCCCTGTTCTATCTCCAAAGAACAATCTAAAGAGATGATTTTCATTTAAAAAACAATCTACAAGAAAAAAATAGAGACAATGCATGCATGTTAGTTCATATTTCTAAACAGATTCATTTTCCATTATTCCTTTAACAAACAATCTAAAAGTTTCTGATAGGGCTATCAATGGGCCAGGCCAGGCTTCATGCTGCCTAATCCTAGCCGAAATCCTCAAGGCTAGCCCCAATCCACCCATGTCCAAAAGAAAATCCAAACGGTTGCCCATGCCCAACCCATTTGACGGTCTATTTACCCCATGACCAGCCCTGCCCAGCCCATGAATACATGCACATGCCAAATGTGAAAATAACATGAAAATTTTAAGTTATTTAAGTCCAAGTAAAATGAAGAAGTCACAATTACAATTAAAGTGAATAACTAAAGCATGCATCTCATATCACTTGTGTACATTACCTGCAAGACCCAAAAGGCCAAATTTTCATTCAAGAGACTTTAACAAGTGCTTCCAGTGGGCTCTGCGTCAAATGATACATGTATAAACTAGCTAAGTTTGTACTCCCAAGACTCTCCATAGATTCTGTGAAATTTATTTCTAAGCAGGCCATACGATCCATGGTCAGGTGTTCTCCCAAGCTTGCAATCCCAAGAGAAGAAAAAAAAACAACTTAAAACTAGCTAGGGAATAAGAAAAAATTACCTTAGTAGTGATCAGTCATGTAATTGCCTGTTTCCAAGATCAATCTACACAGAGATACTGGCTTGTGATAGATATATGCTTGAGCCCTACAATGCCTTGTTAGAGTAGTCAATAACTTGCTCCAAATCATGCCGTTGGAGTACTATAAGTTTGACGTTCAGATACAATATGAAAGAAAAGCTCAAAAAGTACCACTGATAAAGGAAAATCAAAAAACCAAATCATCCAAACAATCACATTCTGACATAGAGCAGGATAATTAGATGGCAACATTCACCAATAAACTAAGGACAGCTTGAAACAAATGCAGATATACATAAAGGCCGGGAAATAGGCAGTAAGTACCTGTAAACACATGTTCTCGATTCTTCCTATTTGAGTTCTCTTCAGGGCATGGTCTATCTACAACAGGACACATCAAATAAATGGTCTGGATGCCAGAACAACAGGCCCCACCTGTACAAATTGAAATACTGAAGATCTTTGGATATCCTTGAATCGGGGATCATATAATCCTTGAGAATTAAATTTGAAATTATGAGATAAAACCAAAATTCAAAATTCTCAGAAAGTCAATCCTAGTGTAAGAGTCGCATACTTTTCTATCCAACTTTTTTTCCCAAGCGCATCATTGTAGGCTGATACTTTGGTAGAGTTGTAATGTAGTTAAATAAATGCCCTCCCCAATCAGGAACACATATGCATTGCCTTGATGAATCTCTCTTAGTTTCAGCTAAGTTTTAGGTTATCCAAGAAAGAAATTGGTTCAATGGATAATAAATAAAACAACCTGCTGCTTAAAGTTCTATGATGGAACCAAAACACTCTCAATGTCACACAATTCAATTTATATGGTAAAGATGCTAATGCTACTGGCTACTAGGAGTTTCCCGAGTTGAAATTTAATCTTAACATCTTGGAAAGTAAACTCTAAATGCATAGCATGAGATGCTATGCCTTCTTGACCAAACGACTTCTCCAAAGATGCTTCATTCTTAAAACCAAAAGCAGGACAGGCCAGCTGTGAGAACTTTCTTCTATAAACATAAGACTTTTGGAAAACAACAATTTATACAAAATCAGAAAATAATGCATGATAAAATCTCACTAACATGGGTCCAAAGTTGCTCAACAATTTACATAATACAAAAGCAAGAGAAGCCAGGACACTGGTGAGAACTTTCTTTTACAAACATAAGATTTTTGGGCAACAACAATTTACATAATACAAAATCAGAAACAGCCCCTACACATACACCATGCCTATAATGACACATAACCACTGTGGATCAACTAAGCCATATGCTTAACTGCATAAGGTCTTATCTTCCACTATGCACATCTGTGCAATACCATAAAAAGGCAACATAGAACATGCAACTAAAAACCCACACCGCAAATACATAATTCTAATATGGTGATACTTAGGAACTGAAATCAAACTCCAAAGCCCTAAATCTTAGGCAAAAGAGATGTTTCACAGTTTCCTCTCTACTTTTGGCACAAAATATGCAGTCGTATGGCTTCAATATACCCAGACGTTTGACCTCAATTTCAACCGGAATCTTTCCATGAATATTCTTCCACAAACAACACTATTTTGAAGGGTTGCAATGATTTAACAAATACATTGAAAACAAATGCAGAGCAAGAACAATATTGCTTAACAGTAACCACTCAAAATTATATCTGACTAGAAGAACAATCAACATGCAGCTGGAAACAACTGATTTTGCATACAATTCACAGTACCCATCGACTGAAAAACACCCACATTGGAAGTACTATACAGTCCAATCCGATTGGACAACAATGCAAGTGGAAACAGCCATGGTGGAAATTGCTATACAGGCCAAACAGAGATGCCCAAACTAAAGCCAATGCAAAAAATAAAAAATAAAAAAAATCCTCTGTTCTGAACCAATTCGACCCAGATACACATGATTATTCCAAATCCAACTTTTTCCTGCAAAAAACCTGATTTCAAGTTGGGTCTGCGTTTTCTAACCTGAATGTGAGCCAAGGGCCTTGACACCTGTCCTAAACTCGATTTGGGTCAATTAGTTTTCAGGTTGACCAAACCCAAGTAGCAGCCACAACAGGGATGATTGATATACGATTACAATAACCACAACATGATGCAGTTGCTTACCTCTACAAACTTGCTACTAACACTCGAATTGCCTCCATTGATGGAATCACCGTCAACACTGATGCTTTCCCTCTTACGTAGAAGAGAGAGGGAGAAAAGATCAAAAATGGGAAATAAAAATCCTAACACTAGAATAAGAAAAGGGGATGATCATAAATTTAGAAGGAGAGAAAAGGGGGAAAGAAATGGGAAAGAGAGAGGGCACTTGAAAGGAAAAAAATTGAAAAAATCAGAGAGAGAGATAGAGAGACAGGTGGAGGTGCGGCTAGGGCGTGGGGGTGAGGTGGAGGCATGAGAGGGAGAAAATATCGAAAATGGAAAAAAAAAATTCCTAACACTAGAATAAGAAAAGGGGATGATCATAAATTTAGAAGGAGAGAAAAGGGGGAAAGAAATGGGAACGAGAGAGGGCACTTGAAAGGAGAAAAATTAGGAAAATGAGAGAGAGGTAGAGGTGCAGCCAGGGCATGGGGGTGGGGTGGAGGCATGAGAGGGACATTTGAGAGAGAGAGGGAATGATAAAAAAAAGGACCCGAGTAAATGAAATAGAAAGGACCCGTGCGGCTTTTTTTTTTTGGACTTAGCTACGGTTATTTGGATTTAGCTACAGATTAAACCCGTAGCTATTTAGCTATAGCTTTAACCCGTAGCTAAAATCTGCCATATGTTGTATTCTTTGCCCCATTTTTTGGTAGTGAAAGCTTGGCTATGGTTTTAATCTGTAGCTAAAAGCCATAGACCGTAGCCAACTATCGCATACAGTTTTTACAGTCATGGACGAACGACCCTCTCAAGAGCGGCTTTGTGGGATCCATCATGATGCATTTCATATATCCACTCCGTCCATTAATTTTTAAATTTTTTTATAGGGATTAACCCTAAAATATAGGAAATTCGAAGCTCAACTTGAACCACACCATTGATCAATGGTAAGTATTTAATCTCCACTGTTTCCTATAGTGTGGTCCACTTGAGCCTTCGAACTACTTCCTTTTTTGGGCTCTTGTCCAAAAATGCTCTTTCAAAATGAATAGACGTATTAGATGGAGCACACATATTTTAATGTGTATCATAGAGTCCCTTATGGGGCCGTCTCAGGTTGTAGGTACAAGTGGTGGTGATAGCTTTTAGCTACGGTTTGATTATTTTTAGCTACGGATTTAAGCCGTAGCAATATAGCTACAGTCTATATCCGTAGCTAAAAACTATAATAGTCCGTATCCTTTGGTCATTTTTTTGGTAGTGTAGGGGCAGGTGTATTCAAATGATCATCAATGACCACATTAATGGACTCTTGAATCAAACTGGTCTTGTTGTTCAGTACACGATATGTATGACTGTTTAAAGAATATCCTAAAAAGATCCCTTCATCACTCTTAGTGTCAAACTTTTCCAAATTTTCACGGTCACGCAAAATATAGCACTTGCTGTCAAAAACTCGAAAGTATTTGACAGTCAGCTTCTTATCAAACCATAATTCGTAAGTCATTTTATTATGAAATTTACATGTATAAAATTGGTTAATAATATAACAGGCAGTATTCACTGCTTCAGCCTAAAGATTTCTAGGGAGCTTCATACTATTTAACATTACGTTTCCCATTTCTTAAAGCACTCTATTTTTTCTTTCCACAATTCCATTTTGTTGTGGAGTTTTGGGCATAAAAATTCATGCAGTATTCCCTGATCACTACAGAATTTCTCAAAGCAACTATTTTCAAACTCAGATCCATAGTTACTGCGGATCTTACATGAGAACCTTTCTCAGTTTGGATTTGTTTGATGATCTTTTTCACTTCATCAAGGATTTCTAATTTGTCTCTTAAGAACGTTACCCAAGTGAATCTGGTAAAATCATCCACGATTACCAAGATGTATTTTTTGTCACCTCGACTCTCTGTTCTGGTTGGTCCTATAAGATTCATGTGGAGAAGCTCGAGTGGTCTTGATATGACATTGGAGTTCACCTTTTTGTGAGAGCTCTTAGTTTATTTACCATACTGGCATTCACCACATACTGTGTCTACTTTTTACAACTTAGGTAGACCTCTAATTAGTTCTCTTTTACTCAATCTGTATAAATTTCGGTAGTGTACATGTCCAAGGCGTTTATGCCATAATTTTGTCTCATCAGTATGGACCATGTAGCATGATTGATTAGATGAGATGTCATCGCTTACTATATAGCAGTTTTCAAAAGTTTGTGACCAGTTAATATTACAAAATCCTTTTTGTTTATAATTTCACAACCTTGATTGGAAAATTTCACATTATGCTTGTTATCGCATATTTGAGATATGTTCAACAGGTTGTGTTTTAGTCCCTCAACATATAAAACATTCTTAAATAAAGGGGGGTTATAGAGTTAGGTCGTACCTTGGCCAATAATCTTACAATTTCTACCATCACCAAATGTGACTGATCCATCAATCATATCTTTAAGATCGGTGAATAAAGCCTTGTCACCTATCATATGCCTAGAGCATCCACTATCCAGGTACCACTTTGAATGACTTGTTACTTCGAAAGCAATGTGGGCAACCAAGTAGGAAACTTTAGGAACCCATTTTAGAACTATTTTAGGTTTAGGAGTATAGTTGGTCTTCTTATTTCTGTTGTTGTAAGAATGACCTATAGAGATAGATTTTAAGAGCTCCTTAAGTAAATTAATTATCTTTTCAACTAGTGGGTTTCGATTTTGATTAAAGTTGATATAGCTGCTTTTAGGTTTTTGAAAATTTTTTATATTTTTAGAAAAACCTTGGTAAGTACTTTTCCTTTTTGAGTTTGAGGAATCTCCTTTCACAAACTTAGGAGGAGTATTCTTCTGTTTAGGATATATATTCTTATCATAGCCCAACATAGATCTATCGCCACATTTTCTTGATCTCGATAATAGTTTCTCTAACTTTGGATCACCTTGGGCATATCTCCATGTGTCCTTTAAACTCAGAAGAGAAGATACTTCATTTTTAAGTTTCTCATTTTCAGATTTCATATTTTCAATCAGGGAGGTTTTGAATTCTAAATCGCATTTTGATTTTTCAAAATAATTTAAAATTTGGGATTTTTCTAAAACAAGTGATTCAAAACATTCTTTGAGTTAAAAAAACTTTTCTTTTTGATGTTTAAGTTTGACAGCAATTTTACAACTTTCCTTATATAAGGCATTGTAAGCATCTTGAAGATCATCTTTATTTTCACATTCACTGTTCAGATTTTCCTCACTAGTTGAATCATCATTATTTAAAAAATTGAACTTGGTTAGAGTCATAAGGGCTTTAACTTTTCATTGCCCGACTCGGTTTCAGAATCTTTTGATTCAAAAGAGGCTTCAGAATCAGATAATTCATCCTAAATAGCCAACATACCCTTCTTTTTGGGTTTGTCCTTTTTAGGACATTTGTTCGCTAAATGCCCATATTCTTTGCAGTTGTAACATTGACTATCTTTCAAAGACTTCCAAGTTTTAGATTTAGGTTTAGATCTTTTCTTATTATTTAATTTTTGAAAATCTACCATTTTCTTGCTTTCAAAAATTTTATAAAACTTCTTTGCTAAAAGAGTCATATCATCTTCAGAATCAGATTTTTCTTCAGAAATACATTTAGAAGATTTTAGAGCAATAGATTTACCTTTAGGAGCTTTAAAGTTTAACTCATAGGTTTGTAAAGAATCAACTAGTTCTTCTACCCTCATATTATCCGTATCACGAAGTTGCTGAATCGCGGTTACTTTAGAGTTGAATCATTCAGGAAGAGAGCGTAGTATCTTTGCACACACTTTATTTTTTGGGATTTTATTGCCAAGACCCCACATCAAGTTTACAATGTCATTTAATCTTATGTAAAAGTCCATAAACATTTCATTTTCCTCCATATGAATTTCTTTAAATTTGATTGTGAGGAGTTGGACTTTAGATTTTTTTTACAATTGTAGTACCCTTGTGTGTCATTTCAAATATATCTCAGGCTTGCTTTGCAGTATCACAGGATACGATTCTTTTGAACTTATCCGGTGATAGTGCGCAAGTGATTGCATTCACTGCTTTTGTATTGGCACTACTCTCATTTTTCTGAAGGGTCGTCCAAGAGAAATAAGGAGTTACTCTCATTGATTTTGAACCATCGATTCCAGCACTTCAGTGGTAGGAGGATTTCATTCAGTCACTGTGGCTTGTCACACACTCTCATCCATGGAGGATTCCATTCAGTCACTATGGCTTCTCACACATTCTCATCCATTAATTTGAGGATGATCCTCATCCTGGCTTTCCAATAGGCATAGTTAGAGCCATTAAAGGGTAGAGGCCTAGTGACTGATAGGCTATCAAAATTTGACATCTTTTATATATCTTAGATCGTTAGCTCAGGAAATAAATCCAAATAAAAAGTAATAAGAGCGAGCTATTAGGCTCTGATACCACTTAAAATGGCCGAGCTATATGTCCTAGAGGGGGGGGGGGGGGGGGGGGGGGGTGAATAGGACTATGCCAAATTAAAATTATAACAGCGGAATAAAATAAAAAGATAACCAAATAAATATAAATCAATTCTTAATGTTGAAATAAAAGCAACCTCAAAAATAAGTATTGAGAGGTTGATACGAATTTAGTTCTAAGGACAACCTTATACCATAAAAACTAAGGGTTTATGGCAGGACAACCTTATTTCTAGAACGTTGTATCAAAAACTCAAACCGAAGAGGAATAAATAAATAGTAAGGAATTGAAATAAATTATAGGAATTTAAATCTAAATTATTACAACATTCCCCATTGTACTTGAAATGTAAAAATTATGACATTCACATCCACACATACTTTCCACAACTTTAAATGATAAGAGATAGAAAGAATAAATCACACATCCACAAAACACAAAGAGTTATAGTGGTTTTCCTGTGTGTTCATCAACTGTTAAACAATAGCCACACAGATTGCTACTCCACTCCTAATATCCTCAAACAGGGGATATTAGCGTTCACTATCAAAATAGGTTTCACAGGTTCACCTAAAACCTTCACAATTGTGTCTTTTCCACTTGGGCTTACACAATAAAAAACCCCTATGTCTGAGTTTTCTGGCTCTCCTCAGATAACCACACAATGAGATTTTTCTGGCTCAATCTCAAAAGAAACCAAAAAGAAAGTAAATTACATAAATGTAAAATACCTAAATTTCTCCTTTCGAAGCAACCCAGAAGAACCAATCGGAGTAGAAGTTCGAATATGGAAGTTTAATGTCCAATACTCACTTTACAATGGTTTTAAGTTCTAATTGATTTTAAGTTAAACCAAATGGGCTAGCTGTATTTGATTTTGATTTCAAGAAGAAGGAACTACAAAAAATTTCCCTTGTCAAATCAGATTGGAATGTAGATCAAAATCAAATAACAATAAGCTAACAAAAGGAAATATTAATTATGCACAAAGTAGCTTGAAATGAACACAAACTTATCTCAGAGGGGAGCCTAGATTTTACTTGAATTGAATTGAAAAACTCTAAAATTCGTTCTCAATTTACAGGTGAAGAAACTCGTCTTCGACTGGTCTTAGAGATACCTCGACTCGTCTTAGCATAACAACATTTTGAATATTTTAATCACGATCTTGAAAACTGTTCTACGACTGGTCGTGGGGTGTTTACAACTGGTCGTAGATGACCTAGGACTAGTCGTGGACCACTTTGGTTGGTTGTTGTAGTTTGAGTCGAAGACCCATGACTGGTCGAAGTTAGAGTCAAGAACACACCTACGACTGGTCGAACGACTTCCAGGACTGGTCGAGGACTAACCAAAAAATTTTAAAAATTTCAACAACTTAGGACTAGTAATGGAATTTCTTGGATTGGTCGAACCAGTACTAGGACTAGTCGAACAAGGTCCAGGACTAGTTTTAGAACAAACCAAACTCGTGTATAAACATACAGTTTGAATTATGTATTCAAAATGACCTACCCTAAGGTCAATCTAAGGTCTATCATACTTGGAACATAAAGTATGAATATTGAACTTCGTTCATTTAGTGAAGGTAGACCTTTGAACCTTATCAAGCTTGAGCTCTTGTACTTGATGTAGCTTAATCTTGAAATATTCAAAATCTTGACTTAAGCTTCATCTTGAGTTGTACTTGAGTCTTAAAGTGTACTTGAGTCTTGTACTCTTTATCAATGTAGCTCTAAACATATATGCTTACAGACACTGATAAAGTACATGACTTGCCTTGGTTGGAAGTCGATCAATGTACTTAACTTGAAGCACTTGTGAAGCAGTGTCTTGAACATATATAAATCAACATACAAACACAAGACACAGATAAAGGTTTTCGCACTACAAAATTTAACAACCAAAGGAGCATGTGATCATAGCGCTTACACCAAATTGAAGGTGGAGCATGTTGGACGGCCCTTGGCATGAGAGGGCTATGCCCGGGGAGAGACAAGGGAGGACACAACTGTTGTGCTGCCTGTGTTGCATCACTGTCAAACCATGCTTCTGAAAACACCACATCAGAGGTGGCAGGAAGCCCTGCATGATGTGCTAGTTTTCATATCAGTACTGAAAAGAGTAATGTTTCCCTCTAATTTCCTTGGATTATACGAATGATTTTCTTGAGTAGAAGAGTTAGTAAGCACACTTAATTTTCTTGATATATATCATAAAGCACATTGATTACAAATGGAGAAAGATGATCACCATTGACATCGCAGGGGTAGACATTAGACCAAAAAATGCTATGAAGAATCTTGAAAGTGGGTCCAAGATAGTTGTTGTGAAGAAGATTCTCATCATGTTGTGGAACAATCGTTCCTTGGCATAATGCACGAGTTATTTCTCCCCACACACCCGAACCGTTCAGATTCCTCCCAGTTACTGGGATTCGGGTGACCTTCAGATCGAGAAGATAAGCCAAAGTGTTGGAGTAATCAGTTTTGAGTAGTGTGCCAAATTAAGCCGAATGTTAGGGGGATCATTTCTAATGATATGACAGTGATTGAAGAATTTGTGGATCACCCCTAGATGATATGATCCTCCAAGATTGAGGATATTCTGCCAGCCTATTACCTCTAGAAGTAGGTCAACTCCAAACGGTTTTATGGCACTATTGAGCACTAGACGTTCAATGATGGTGGATGGATGTCCTTCCATAGGTTGATGCTTGTTGAATTCCAATGGTACATTCTTGGATTTCAGAGAATGAAGAAACAACTTCCCTTTTCCCTTGATCATAGTTTGAAGAGATGATATGCTGGAAAGGAAGTATTCAGAGAAAGGAAGGAAAGAGTAGGAATTCACATGAATTCTTCTCTTAATATAGCAAACTTATCGATCATATCGATCAGTTATTGATAGCATCGTTATGTCTTCCATCAAGAGTTGTGTTGACGGTCGTTGGAAATCAGAAATACCATTGAATATAGTTCGACCGTGGGAAAGAACTGATAATTAAAGCATTGTATTTCCCACTAACTGTCGATTGTATCGATATACTATTTCGATGGCATCGATGATGAAATCGAAGACTGTATAGATAGTATCGCCACCGTGAAAATTTTTACATTTGCTCACTTAGCAGTGTGGCCATGAATATCTTAGACTTTAGATGTACCTATGTGAACCATTATTCCTGAGATATTTATCAATGAGAGCATATGCCAATGGATGTTTGAAGGTCATAAAACCTGTTGGTGTTAAGAGGCATTGTGAGGATATCGGCAAGCTATTTTTTAGTAGTTACATAATCTAATGCAATGATCTTTTCTTCAATAAGTTCTTGGATGAAATGATGACGGATGTCAATATGCTTGGTCCAAGAGTGCTAAACTGGATTTTTTGAGATGTTTATAGCACTTGTATTGTCACAGAAAAGACTCATTGTAGGTTGCGCAATCCCATAGTCCAACAACATTTGTTTCATCCACAGGAGTTGTGCACAACAGCTACCTGCAGCTATATATTCAGCCTCTATAGTGGATAATGAGATTGAATTTTACTTCTTGCTCTGCCAGGAGACCAAACAGTTATCAATATAAAAACATCCTTCACTTGTTGATTTTCGATCGTCTAAGTTTTCAGCCCAATCTGCATCAGAATAACTAGCAATGATGGTGGATGTTTCATATGGATACCATAGACCAAAGGTGGTAGTCCCAGCTACATATTTGATAATCCTTTTAATAGCCGTTAGGTGGGATTCCTTAGGATCTGCCTGATATCGAGCACATACTCCCACGCCAAAGGATATATCTGGACGACTAGCTATGAGATACAGTAAGCTTCCAATCATACTTCGATAGAGATGTTGGTCCACACTTTTGCCATTAATATCTTTGGAGAGTTTAAGGGTGGTACCCATAGGTGTGTGATAGGTACGACCAGACTCAAGCCCAAATCTTTTCACCAAGTATCTTGCATGCTTAGTATGGTTTATGAAAATTCCATCAGTTAGTTGCTTGACCTGCAGTCCTAAAAAGAAGTTTAATTCGCCAACAATACTCATTTTAAACTCTGATTTCACGAGGTTGGCGAATTTGTGTGCTTCATCTCCACATGTTGATCCAAATACTATGTCATCCACATAGATTTGTGCAATAAACAAGGAGTTCTTTGTTCTTTGAGTAAACAGTGTCTTATCTACACTTCCTCTGCAGAATTCGTGGTCTAACGAAAATTTTGTTAGCCTCTTATACCATGCACGGGGTGCTTGTTTGAGACTATACAGAGCTTTATCCAGACGATAAACATAATGGGGGAACTTATGATCTGAAAATCCTTTTGGTTATTCTATATAAACTTCTTCAGCAAGTTCCCCATTAAGAAATGCACTTTTAACGTCCATTTAAAATAGTTTAAATTTTATTGCGCATGCAACGGACATGAGAATTCAAATAGATTCGAGATGAGCAACAGGGTCAAATGTCTCATCAAAATCAATCCCTTTTATCCGTGAGTATCTTTGGGCAATTAACCTTGCTTTATTTCTGATCACATTTCCTGACTCATCGGATTTGTTCTTGAAGACCCATTTGGTTCCAATGACATTTGTATCAGTTAGTCTAGGAACCAATTTTCATACCTCATTTCTTTGGAATTGTTGAAGTTCTTCTTGCATGGAATTTATCCGGTATTCATCTTAAAGAGCTTCCACAACATTTTTAGGTTCAATTTTTGAGGTAAAGCAGAAATGACTGTAAATATTTTTATCTGCAATCGAGTTCTTATACCATCATTTAGATCTCCAATGATTTGTTCCCGTGGGTGATCCTTCACGATGGGTATTTTAGAAGATGGTCCTGGTTCATTTAATGCTGGGGTCTTATTCTCCGATTTATCTAGAATGCATAAGTCTATATCATCTTATAATTCATTTGCAGGGTTTTCCTCATCATGAAGATGATCATCAATTATCACCTTAATTGTCTCTTGAATAGTGAGGGTTCTTAGATTGTATACTCTATATGCATGACTATTCATGGCATACCCCAGAAAAATACCTTCATCACTTTTAGGCTCAAATTTTCCTAGGTGATCTCTGTCTCTTAAAATATAACATTTACTCCCAAAGACTCAAAAATATTTCACACTAGGTACCTTTCCATACCATAGTTCGTATGAAGTTTTGTTCAGACCTACTATAAGATATACTCTATTTATGATGTAGCAGGCAGTATTGACAACTTCTGCCCAGAAAATTTTTACCATATCTTTTCCATTTAGCATGACTGACCCCATTTCTTGCAGCACACGATTTTTTCTTTCAACAACTCCATTTTGCTGTGGAGTTTTTGGGGCTAAGAATTCATGATGAATTCCTTTCTCATTGCAGTATTTTTCAAATTTTTCATTTTCAAATTCCCCAACCATGATCACTTTTAATACAATTAATGTCATATCCTCTTTCATTTTGAATTCGTTTGGCTAGGATTGCAAATTCTTCAAAAGCATCCGATTTTTCCCGAAGAAATGCAACCCAAGTAAATTTGGTGTAATCATTTACTACAACAAGGAAGTACCTTTTCCTCCCATGGCTTTCCACTTTGGTTGGGCCAACCAGATCCATATGCAACAGATCTAACGGTTTTGTTGTTGCTATGGTGGTTATCTTTTTGTGTCCAGTTTTTATCTGTTTTCCTTTTAGACATTCTCCACACACAACTTTTTCCTCTTTTCTAATCTTGGGAAGACCTCTAACAAAAAAATTTGAGCTGAGCTTAGCTAAATTTCGGTAGTGAACATATCCCAACCTTTGATGTCATAATTTGGATTCATTTCATAGTCATATTACACTTTGTAGTCATCACATCCTCATTTGTACTTTCTATAATATAACAGTTATCACTAGTGTGTAATCTGTTTATGAGAGATTTTCCTGTGCGATCTAAAATTCTACATACATCTTTTGAGAAGGTGACCAGATATTCCTTGTCACAAATTTGAGAGATACTAAGGAGATTATGTTTCAGACCTTCTACACAGAGGACATGTTTGATTTTTGGAAGCCCTGGTACAGCTATTGTCCCTTGTCCAATAATTTTGGCTGAACTACCATCTCCAAATGTGACCGATCCTCCATCAAAGTTTGAGTACTCATAAAAAGAAGTTTGATCACCAGTCACGTGTCTGAAGCATCTACTATCAAGATACCATTTTGAACTATTTTTATCTTTCAGAGCAGTATGGATTACAAGGCAATTGTTATGATCTGTCATATCCTCTAGGACCTTCTTGATCATGATTCCTTCTTCAGTGAAGATCACTCTCTAAGCAGTGATACCCTTAAAGAGAGACCTGCTCTGATACCAATTGAAATAGTGGTGAAGATCGCTTGAGTTGAAGTAGGAATATGCCAATATGTCCTAGAGGGGGGTGAATAAGACTTTTTAAAGTTTTACAATGTATTTAAAAATCCTATTACACTAATCCTATCAGATAGACAATTATCAGAATTACTCAAATGTAACTCTACTGGCTTCCAAGCCTAGTAGAAGATCCAATCACAAACTATTCAAAAGACAGTAATATAGAACTTAGTTCATGCTGGATATGACTGTGTATGTGTGTGAGGTGTGATCTCAGATATTTAGATGTTGAAATAATAAAGCAAATCACACAAACAAAGGAATAACAATCGCAAACACGGTCATTTTTATAGTGGTTCGACTACTTGTTTACTCCACTCCTAGTAACCGCACTCAACCCTTGAGTGTACCAGATTTCACTAAGAAGGTTTCATATGGTTCACCTCTAACTTAAGGTTTTAAATCAGGTTCACCTTCAACCTTTACAACCTACACTGAAGCTGACTATTTATGCTCTCACGAGCAAGGGTCAACACATCGCACCCACATTTAGGCACACTGGCCAAGGATCTTCTCTAAGACCCTAACAGAGGTTTCACTCGGTTCACCTCAAAACCCAAGGTTTTACATGGTTCACCTCAAACCAAAGGTTTTATCCTGCTCACCGCAAACCAAAGGTTTTACTAGTTCACCTCAAACCAGATGTTTATGCTCTCCACAGAGTAAGGGTCCACACAATGCACCCACCACGTACACTCCCGCCAGAGGCCTCCTAGAGGACTTTAAGGGTGAGAAATACCTTAGATCCAATCCTATAAAGGAATGATCAAAGGATCCTCTGGACTCTAGATACTTACAGATAAGTTGGTGAGTCTCATTCAGTATGTTGGTGAAGATCTCCTCCTTGTTGATGAAGAGTCTTCATGTCATGCCCCAAACTCAGAAACCGGGCTCATAAAATTTTTGATCACCGAATTCGGCACCGACAGTCTCCGTAGAACCCCATTCTCGAATCCCAACGCCCATTCGCCAGGTTCCGATCCTGGGATGCTACGAGGAGGATTTTCAACGTCAGTTTGATTCATAATAAGCATAACCAAAGGCATAACCCATAAACAACAACCAAAAACTCCATTACATTTTCACTATGATAAAAAACTTTACAAGTACAATGAGCATAAAAGGAAATATAATGATGAAGAACAAAAACTCTAAAAAGATTTGCAAAGCACTTCTGCACCCCAACGTCACCTGCATGCAACGGTCGTGCATAAGCTTATAGAAAGCTTAGAGGGTGGTAAGAGTGTGTGCGCAATATAGTAATGAAATATCAGAGTAATGCGGGGTATGCTGATGAATCCATGAAAGCTATGAGCCGTACCAAGGTCATGCTATGCAAGGCATGAATGCTGTCGGCCATACCAAGGCCATGCGATGTGAGATGCAACTCAAACATGCAAATCAAGTCTATATATCAATATAGTTCAACTCTGGGATATCACCGGGGTCTAGTACACTCTAAACCAGATCGTCGCCTCATCGCGTATAATAAGGTAAGTGGAAGAGACCTCACTATCCATCTGTCAATATCGGGCTCGACTCTTTAATAGCGGACTCATTCCTCGAGCTGGTTAGACTCAGCCTAGCATTGCCCCCTACACTCAGGCGGGTAAGGCCGTACCCTCTTCCAACTGACCATGACACAGTGGAGAGCGCAACCATCTGGTAATCGACACTCAACACTCATCTACCCACTCGGTCTAGACATTGGAGCAACCTCTTGGTACCATAAGAGTTTAGTGACTTTCACCCAGGGATATCTATAACACCCCATGTAGAATAAAATTTTTGGTGTCCAATCCTGCCAACCACGATGCGTATGTGGTGGCTACGACCCCGATGTATCTAGGGCGTATAGTAACCATATCACACAATGCGAAATGCATGAATCATGCTATCCAGTCATGTAGCAATTCCTAAGCGTATCATGCGCTCATGTAGGGCAACACCGCCTAACCGGGAGCCCATAAACAACCTACTCGAAGGCATATGCTATGATCAGTCACTTCTCATATCAAGCATACATATGATGCGTATGATCATGAGTTATGGAACTATACTAAACATGTAATAAAGTAATGAAATATCCTTACAACGCAGATGGGCTTAGACAGCCTACACACAACATTTACAGCCAATCAATGGCCCTAGGGAGAGTCATAATGTGGACATTTAACCAACACTATACTTGCAATGTGGACGTCAAACTACCATTGCTCCCAAGCCAAAACCCGTAGTAAACATCATTACATAAACCAGGTTGGGATCACACATTGCAATGGACCTTAGGTACACCCCATTGGGCCTTAAATACATCAAATGGGCCATGTCATATGGGCCTTTTACTCATCAAATGGACCACATCAATGGGCCGCACCAATGGGCCTTATGTGCATTGCAATGGGTCAAAACTCGTGGGCCTTAGAAGGCATCACAATGGTTCTCGACCCATGGGCCTTATAGATATCAAATGGGCCTAACCCCATGGGCCTTAAAATACATCAATTGGGTCCAATCCCATGGACCTTAAATTACATCAAATGGGCCTAATCCCATGGTCCTTAGAATACATCAAATGGGTCCAATCTCACGGGCCTTATAATATGCTAAGGTGGGGTCCACTCGGACTATGGATTTGGCCCATTCTTTAACTCATTTCATAAAATGAGCTTTTAGAACGGATGGACAGATTGGATGTAGCCCCTGCATCAAGGTTGGGGGCCCACATGAAGGCCCACCATCATGTATATAATATATTATATAACATAAAATCTATAAATTATATATATATATATAATATACAGTATTATATAATAATATAATATAATATAATATTATATATAATATAATATATATATACATACACACCCTGCACACATACATACAGCACACACACGCACACACACTGCCACACTCACACACGCGCGCACGCATGCACACGCACCACCGTAGGCTCCACCGTCTGTTGGACGGTGGAAATGAAACACATACATCACTTTGGGCTCCACGTGGGGCCCACCACAATGTTTATACGCCATCTAATCCATTGATCAGGTCGTACGGACCTAGTTGAGGAGGAACCACAAATTTCATCTTGATCCAAAACTTCTGTGGCCCACAAAAGAGTTTCAATGGTAGAGGTTCAATCCCACTATTTCCTGCAGTGTGGGCCACCCAAGTGTTGGATGGAGCTGAAACTTGAGGGGGCCCACTACTTGGGGTGGCCCACCTCATGAACAGGTTGGATTTCACATATACATCATGGTAGGGCCCATGGCAGCAGCCGTGGGATGCTGCCCGCCCGCCCGCTGCATGCAGCAGCGTGCTGCTGCTGCTGCTGTGTCAAAGGCAGCGCCTGATGCCTCTGATGCTAATATTTTTTTTAAAAAAAATGAATTTCTGAGGTTTTTCGAGTGTGGGGCCCGCTCTAAGCGAATCCACTCCGGCTGTAGGATTCCTTAGCTCGTAACAAATCCAACGAGTCTAATATAGAGTATTTTTTATGTTTAGAAAATAAAATAAAATAAAAAGTGATCTTTTGAATGGTTAGGATGCAATCTTCAACGCTATGGCCCACCAGATCTTCCAACCAACCCCATCACTTGGCTCAACGCCTAAAATGACCCAGGGAAGGAGATGGACGGCGTGGATTGAATGCATACAAAAAGGTGGGGCCCACACAATGGTCCACCCCCTAAGCTTTGAACCAAGCTTATATTTGTGTTTTCCTTCACAGAGACGTCCAGCGTCCCAGACGCTGGATGGTTGGACGTATGCAATTGAGGTGGGCCCTAATTAGGTCAGCCACTTCATGGAGAATAGTGTGGGTACATCACACACAAAGTGGGCCACACTTGATGATTTGGATAGAATATAAGCCTCATGGTGGGGTCCATTCAAATAGGCTACACAACCCTATTGTAATCTCATAAAATAAAAAAAAATGAAATAAAAAGGGAGAGAGAGAGATGGAGAGTGGGACACGCGTGTGATGGAGGGTTCCGCCACTATGAGCCCTCTCTTATATGAAATCATACATCATTGGATCCCTCTACACATGGATTCATCAAAAATCAAAAATCAACGGTGGAGATCCTCTCCCCACCAACATAGACGGTCTAGATGACCTTTTTAATGCAAGAAAATCATCATGATGGGGTCCATGGAGAATGGCCCCATCATGGAATGATCATGATGATCCTAGTGGGCCATCAACCACATCTTAGGGTCCCAAATGAGATCCAAACCATTGATCAGTTGGCCTCACTTGGCCCATCTCAAAAATATGAAAAACTACTATTATCAACCACCCACCGTTCGATCTTCTTGCTCCCTTGGGTTCCTTAGCTTCTTAACTTTGATTTCAATGGAGGAGATGAGAAATGGATGGCTAGGATGGGAGATCTTGGGATGGAGAGGTGGGCCACACTTGAAGTTTTGGGAAGAGAGGGAGAGGCTCATACGTATGGGGGGCTTTTGGTTGCTTGGAATGAGTTTGAAAATGAGAAAGAGAGAGAGTTGTAAAGGGAGAGAGAGATGGGTGATGGATGGATGTGGTGAGTGATGGGTGTAAGAACTTTTTGACTTTGTGGCCTCTTGTGTAAGAGAAGCATGGCTTGTGTAAGAAACTTTTGACTTTTGAGGCTTGTTTGGGAAAAGGTGAAAGGTGATGTGTACTTGACATGTACTTGACATGTGATGTGATGGAATTTAATTGATTGATGGGATTGATGTGACACATCGTAGAGATTCTCTTAAGTTTCGCAACGCGCGACATTTTCCTCAGCTATGGCGGGCGAGTCGCGGCATCGAAACGGCAGCTATGGCGCGGTCACTATGGTAAAGGTCTTGGGTTGAGTCCATACGGGTTGACGACGTATAAATCAGGGTCACACGCAAATATCGATTAAGGGTCGAAGGTTGCCGAAATTCGACCGATAAGACCGTGGAAGTCTACGGAACAGTACGGACTAAGATACAGGTCTTACACTTCAGCTCCCTTGATCCGTAACAAATGATGTACCAATATAAGGCAACGGGTTGGGTCAAAGTTATGATGGAATCTTACTCTCTAAATATTTTCTTATAAAGGAGATAGAGCAATTTCAATCATCTAAGCATTCAAGGCATCCCAGCTTAATGATTTGTCATTAAGATGGTAGCTAAAGGATCCTTGAATGCAGAAGTTCATTTTCCAATCCGCTCTATTAAATGTCAATAATGATGATGGATTGGAGGATGAACTCCCGTGAAAGAAAGGGCTTTGGGTATATGATCTAGAGGTAAAACATACAAATGCACTCTTTTCTTTCTCTACCAGCAATATGGACAAGTCTCTCTTTATATAGGCAAAACGTTCCAACGGATATAAAATGGTCATATTTATGACAGAGTTCGATATTATCAAGAAGTGTCGATATTATCGAGCGTATACTCTCGATAGTATCAACGGTCTACTCGATGACACAAACTCACATGTCATACGCTTTTGAAACCTCTTGTTTGCTGGTCGATGGGATCGATAAGATGTTGATATCATCGAATTTCGAACTCTGATTCTATCGATACTTGGATCGATCTATTGATATTGGAAAAATGAGAGAGACTAGCTATGAAATATTTCAGATTTTTAGGATATGATCGAGGGTCAACCGATGTCATCGAAATTTGTATATTGATGATATCGAATGTAGTGTCGATGCATCGATAAATCTCATGAATTTTCTAGTAAGCTCACTGGATAGTTTGTGTCTAGTATTGATGCAATCGACTCGGCCTCGATATTATCGACATATGAATATCGATTTCCTCAAGTGGCCCTCGATGAAAGATATAAAGCGACCTGAAATATTTGCTGGAAGACATGTGCGCCCACTGACGATATCATCGATGGACTTCTGATATTATTGAGATTTGATTTAAGATCTTATCGGGAAGAGCATCGATATATCGAAGAATTTTGAGATTTTCTTTAAAAAACAGGGGCGCCAGAAATCTACCTGTTGATATTATCAGTCACTTCTGATTGACTCAAGATTCGAATATCGATAACATCGATAGGTGTATCTATATATCGATAATTCTGTCTAAAAATGTATGTTGTTGCTGGATACATTAAGTCCTCATTCGATATGATTGATTCAGCTTCCAAGGACATCGACAGCGCAGGTCGATTATATCGAGAAGTGTATCGATACAATCAACAGGGCAAGAAAACTTAGAGATTTTCTGATGTTTGAAATAGTTCTCTTACCCAAAAACCCTGATATGTTCTAATTATTTTTAAGGGTTTTAATCACCTAGTGTTTTGGGACATGGGATGTGAGGCTTAGATTTACCTAGTACGAGCTTCCACACATTCGGTTGAGACAGACACTTAAATAGATCTTCTATGAGGCTCTGTAGTCCGACTGACTCAACACACACGCTAATTGACAAACTAGGGCACTAGCAAGGGCACTTTCAAATATAACAACATTTTTCATGAAATTTCATGGCTCAAACTTGTCGCCATGAGGATTGAGGGTTTTGATTGCCTAGACTAGGATAGGCGATAGTGTTTAAGGGCATTTTTTCTCATATCCAGTTGCATTAGGATTGATCTTAGCATGTGTTGCTAGATCTTTTACCATCATCTATTCATTGGTTTCTTTTATTATTGAATCATTGAAGGTTATTATCGAATCTATCATTTTTAGATGAGTCGATATATCAAGGCATGTACTAGCAATGGTAAGAGACACCATTTATATTTCTTTCTTTTTCTTTAGATAGATATTAGTTACGAATATTAACCGTAGCTTTTAATTAGGAAACCTTAACAAGAGCTTTATTCTTTTTATAGTTACAGATCTAATCTAACTTTTAGCGAAAAAAATTTCAGATCTATAGCTACAGTATCTTGCTATGGTGTAAAACCATAACTATTGGTATTTTAGCTATAGTACCACTTGGCAAGGCGTGGCCTTCGGGCATTGGTTTAGGATGTGAGGGTGGCGGGTCCTTCGCTAGGGTGTCATTTCAATTGCTGTTAATTTTTGGAAAAACTAGTTCCATATTGATGTAGAGTGGGTCACGGATAGTTTCATGGCCAAGATGGATCAGAAAAGGCATGGTCGACGACAGAAGTGATCTGAACCATCATACCTTAGATCGGGCGTATCTCGCAATCTGGAATGAATTATCTGACGTAAAATATATGATTTTGGAGTAGAACGAGATACTTTAGCCAACCAACCCTACTATGCTAGGTTGCGCAGCCCAGATTTGTGAAAATACCCTTGATCAACGGTTGTTTCCTTGTTTTATTTTCATTTTCACTATAAATAGTAAGTTTTAGTTTGATTATAGCTCTTCCTCCGTTGGGCTTTAGGAGTTGTGTCCAACATGAAAAGTTCTTAGGATAATTAGGAGAACGATTTGGTGAAGCCAAATAGGACACTTACTATTTTTGGCTAAAAACCTTGCGCACTAGTAGACATCACGACCGTCTATAAATAGTAAGTTTACTATTTATAGTAAGTTGTGAATTCTAGGAGTTTTAGTTGTAGTTTTCTTCTGATTTCTTTCCTATTGCTTAGTACCCTTATTTAAAGGGTTTTGAACTCATTTTTATTCATTCATTAATCAATTTCAAATTTATTAGAAATTCTTTCTATTTTCTGCTTTCTTTTCTCGTGGATTCGAGGAGTCTCTGTGAGGAGTCCAAAGAAGTTCTGTGGATTCAGAATAATTATCCTCTTGAGAAAGACGGTGCTCGACCTCACATCCTTCCTTGCGTCACATCTCTTCTTCTATTCAAGGCTCTGCAAGGCAGGTATCTCATTTAAATGGAGTCTTCTGAGAGTGGTCCTCTGCTTCATGGTTTGTTTGGACTTTGGGTGCTTCAATGCATTCAATGCAAGGATTGGTGGAGCAGATGGTATGACAGGATGATTGGTGCATTCAGTGAAGGTCATTTTTCCTGTAGTGTTATGCGATGAGATTGTACTTGAGCATGTGATATGGTAATGTATAATGTGATGAGGTTACACTTGAGAATGTGAAATAGTTGATAGACTATGTGATAAGATTACATTTAAGAATATGATATGAGTGTGACAGTGTGATGAGGTTACACTTAAGAATGCGATATAGTTGATGGGCCATATGATGAAGTTACACTTGAGGATATGATTGGTTGTATGATAGTGTGAAGTAGTTGTGCTTGAGAATGTGATATGGTTAATGGACTACGTGATGAGGTTGCACTTGAGGATGTGATATAATAGTGTGATAGTGCGATGAGGTTACACTTGAAAATATGATACGGTTGATGAACTATGTGATTAGGCTTCACTTGATCACTACAAGAAAAATAGGCAAAGGCTACGGCCAAAAACGGTAGCTAAAGAGCTTTTGCTACGGATATATTCTGTAGCACGTCCGTCGCTATTGGTGGGGTAGTTAAAAGTCTCAAAACTTACTGCTACGGATTATATCCATAGCAATAGATATAAGTAGCTACAAACAAAAGTCGTAACTAAAATTTTTGTAGTGACAGTCGTGCAAAGGCTATGACCAGAAAAGGTCAAAGTTTCGATGCATATATCCACATCATTCTCACAATCAAACTGCTCTGCCACTCCGCCACCATGCTTGCCACAAACTAGTGTCCCAAGGGCCTAAAGAAACTCCAGGTAAATACCAGTGCATTAGATCAATCACTGTTTTGTATGACAAAATCATGCAACTCTAATTGGAATTAGAAGCCACACTTACATCATCAATGACCAATAAAAATCCATGCTTCTTCCGAAGCTCCACAAGTTCAATCACAGGTGCAAAATCTCCATCCATACTAAGCAAGCCATAGTTTTCTTATGTATCAAAAATACAATATACCCCTTCAAAGATGTATTTTATGAGCTAGGAAATTCCATACCCTCCTCAGGTCCTTTGTACAAATGCAGCCCATGTTTTGGTCATTTAGACCATAGATCCTATGGCCCGGTGGATGGACCATGGCTCAAAATCTCCCTTACAATACAATTCCATTGGTCACCTATGAAGATAATTAAGAAAACAAGTGTAGTAACAATCCACATTCAACTGAGAAAATGTCAATGATTGAAAAACCAGCTTCTTATTGCGGCTTAGTAAGATGAATACCATCAATGATTGATGCATGTTTCAGAGCATATAAAAATATGGCTGCCTTCCAGTAGCTAAAAGAGAGCTAACATGTCCTAGTATTACCATCAAAGCCATATTGGTAAGTTTTTCACCAATAGTCCATTCCCCATCAAGATTCAAGATCATGGTCCACTTTTGAGAAACCATCTCCCTAGTTTTAGAACACTTCTAAAGGAAATTATGCATAAATAGAAATTATATAGAACTTAATATGCATAGAATAATAAATTATAATAATGGTCTCTAAAAAAAAAGAAACTATTAACCTTCAAACCACAAGGTGATATGGCAAGTGTTGGCGCTGATTGGTGGAGGTGGAGGCACTGGTGGAGTATAGAGGTTGTAACAGTGGATTAGGGAAAGAATGAGAGAGATGGAGGAGAGAGAGGATTAGGGAAAGAAGAGCTTAGGGAATGCTCTAATTAGGGAACGGAGAGAGAGAGACAGAGGGAGAGGGTGAAATACTGGGCGCGGCTCTGTTTTGAGCATGCCCCCAAATTTGGGGGTGGGTCTTCTTACGGATGGATGTAGATGGTCCGATCAGGGGCTCCGTTGGGCCCATCATGATGTATTTCATTAATCCATTCCGATCCATAATTTTAATAAATTATTTTAGCTTATGACACCAAATTTCAGGTAAATTGAAGGCCCAAGTGGACTACACCATAAGAAGTAACTGTAATTTAATATCAGTGTTTCCTACCGTATGGTCCACTTGAGCCTTCGATCTAGCTGATTTTTTTTTCATCCTCTAAAGTAATATTTAAAAATATATAGAAAATTAGATAAAATATATAATTTTTTTAGGCCTCATAGAGCCCCTCACAACACTATTCATTATTAATGGTGTATTAATTTTTTAGCTACGGATTAAAACCATAGCAACCATAGCTTAGGTTTATATCCGTAGAAAAAAACTAACGTGGTTTGAATCCTTTGCCCATTTTTTTGGTAGTGTGAGGATATGATATGGTTGTGTAACAGTGTGAAGTGGTTCCACTTGAGAATGTGATACGGTTGTTGTGATGAGGTTGCACTTGAGGATATAATATGGTTGTGTGATAGTACGATGTGGTTACACTTGAGAATATGATATAGTTGATGAACTATATGATTAGGTTACACTTTAAGATATGATATGGTTATGTGGTAGTGTGAAGTGGTTCCAAATTGAATAACGTCATATGGTTGAAGGACTAGATGATGATGTTAAACTTGAGGATATGATATGATTGTATGACGATATGAAGTGTTTTCACTTGAGAATGTGATACGGTTGATGGACTATGTGATGAGATTGTACTTGAGGATTTATGATATATGATTGTGTGAAAGTGGTGTGGCTCCACTTGAGAAAGTGATACGGTTGATGAACTGTATGAAGAGGTTACACTTGAGGATATGATATGGTTGGATAATAGTGTGATGTGGTTACACTTGAGAATATGATATGGTTGGTGGATTATGTGATGAGGTTATACTTAAGGATGTGATATGGTTGTATGATAGTGTGAGTATATTCACTTAAAAATGTAATACGGTTTATGAATTATATGATGAGGTTGCACTTGAGGATATGATATAGTTGTGTGATAGTGTGATGAGGTATATCCACTTAAGTATGTGATACAGTTGATAAACTATGTGATGATGTCCATGGCCGCCGACAATTTTATGTTAGTTATTTGAATAAATGCTTCAATCAAGAACCTTCATGGATAAAACCATGTTATTGGTCCTCTGCTTCAAGTAAGAACCTTTCTAATCTATTACTATGAGATTTATTGATTCAGGGTTGTAGATCTATTCCTATAGGATCTATTGATTCAGGGATGCAAATCTATTCTTTTGGGATAAATTCTAGATATAGGGTTTGTATGTAGATCTGTTGTTTATTCAACTTCTATAGTTCTCTTATTTGTTGATTGTGGAGGTACTGTATTTTTTTTTTTTTTTTTTTTTTTTTTTTTTTTTTTTTTTTTAAGTAAGGATTGATAAATTTATGATGAATATTTCTCTTATTACTTTGGTGTTAACATTGTTTGATTTTATCTGTAGCCCAACTTTTTTTGCTTGCAGGAACTTACGAGATCCCTATCTTGTGGGGACACTAGCACCTAAGCTGGAAAGCTTCATCGCATTAGATCTTTGAAAGCGATAGACTCATCATATTGAATGCACTCTTAATAAAAGTTTTAAACTACTATTTGGAAACTGCTAGGTAATGGCACATATCGGTGATGAATGACACACTACTCAATACACATTTGGAGCCTTGCCCCAAATGGTAGCTTCCAACATTATGGAATAGAAGCTTCTTTTTTTTTCCTAACATTTTCATGTTTTGGATGAGTATCTAATGTTCTATGTTTTTTTTTTTTTTTGGAATTAGCCTTTCTTTTAATAGTACTTTGGCCTTAGAGAGGAACAAGTGCACTCATCATCATATAAACCAATGATGGCCATAAATATCTTAAGACAAATCTACAACCAGAACATGTAGCACCTTGGTTGAAGGAGTATACAGTGATGCTTCTCCTTCGTTCTTTGCATTTTTCTTTTCACATCGCATGCAAGTTTATTGTTGAAGTTTAGATTTCTTGCATGCCTATTCTAGTATGTATAAGAAATTTTAGATCTAACATTTCCATACAGTTATAATGATATTCACAAATTAAGATCCACTATTATTGATCATGTGTTTTTTGACTTGACTAACTTAAATGTAGGATGGAAACATAAAGACATGTTTGTGAAATCTGTGCCTATTCCTTAAGTTAACAATGACCATGTCAAGATTGTTGTTGCTAACAGCCTCCATGATGTGGTTTTCAACTTTGAAAAAAATGGTTTGTACCTACCAACATCTCTTTTTTGGATTTTTCTTTGACAATTCATGAAATTTAATAGATAAAAATAGAAGTTTGTCAAAAAACAAGGGCAGAGATTGCCAAACATATAAGGAAATCATAAGGACTCGTTAGTTTTTTAAGGTTTTAATACATATTGCTTTCTATATAGCACTTTATATCACTTTATCTCTAGTCTATTAATATATACTTATATTATTGTTATTGTTGCAATTTGGGTTGTAACATTGATCATGGATTCCTTTGAAGGTAGATGTGTTTTCCTTTTCTTTTCTTTTCTCGTACATTTAGTATTTTGATGAATTAAATATGTTTTAATTATTGTGAATTTAAAAAAAAAAAAAGAAGAAGTGAAAGATCTCATATAATTCCATGTACCTCACTACGCCAAAACAACGAAAAAGGACAATCCAAAACTGTCTCAAATGACCAAAAATGGACCGCCGCATGGGCCTTCATATTTTGAGGCATCGTATTACTTAAAGGACGGTTGAAAACCGTGATTCTCATTGATGAAAAAAGGACGGTCGTGGACCGTCTCTTATGAGCCTTCAAAGGACTGCAATGGACCGTCTCTTATAAGCCTTCAAAGGACGGTCATGGACAGTCCTTTAAAAGGACGATTATGGACCGTCCTTTAAAAGGACAGTTATGGACTGTCTCCTATGAGCCTTCAAAGGGCGGTCATGGGCCATCCTTAAAAAGGACTAGTATGGACCGTCTCTTATGAGCCTTGAAAGGATGGTCATGGACCGTCCTTAAAAAGGACTGCTATGAACCGTCTCTTATGACCCTAAAAGGACATTTTCAAATTTGAGATGGTTAATATACACCTGTTACAATATATTTCATCGTATTCTTCCTGATATACAATATATTTCATCATATTCACATTTACATCCATCTAAACCCAAACTACATAAATTCATCCAAACATAAACTACATTCATCCAAACATAAACTACATCCATCCAAACACAAACAATCTCAACCACATTACATTCATCCACGCATAAATACATATAAGTTTAATGTCATAAATAAAAAAAATAAAAAATCAACAACAATTTTCTTTTTATGACTTTCATCTAATAAAAAAATATTCAACCAACAAAACATTATAATTTAGAATCATGAAGAATTGCAGAAACTTCTTCCAAAAAAGTGGGTACTTTTTTAAATTAAAAATGATCATTAAAATAAAACTAATGCAAGCAAATAATGTAAAAAAGTATTTCAATTCAAGTTAATAGAAACAACAACAAAAATTAAAGCTTTGTAAAAAGGGGCATGTGTTAAAAGGGATACATTCTTGTTTGTTGCCATGTGATTGGGCTACATTATTACAGTAATCAGGTTCAGGTTCGGGATTGGGTTTAGGTTTGAGTTTTCAAGTTTAGGTTTAAGTTTAGGTTAGGGAGTTGAGATTAGGATTAGGTGTAAGTCTAGGTTTAAGGATTTAAAAATACATTTAGGTGTTAGGTTTAGGTTTAGGTTTTAGGTTTTAGGTTTAGGTTTAGGTTTTAGGTTTAGGTTAAGGTTAGGTTATAGGTTATAGGTTATAGGTTTTGGTTTAGGTTAAGGTTAAGGTTTAGGTTAAGGTTTAGGTTTAGGTTATAGGTTTAGGTTAAGGTTTAAGATTAGGTTATAGGTTATAGTATATAGGTTATAACTTTAGGGAATTGAGGATAGGTTAAGGTTAAGGTTTAGGTTTAGGAAATCGGGTTCGGGTTCGGGTTCGAGTTCGGGTTTAGGTTTCGGTTTTCAAGTTTAGGTTTAAGTTTAGGTTAGGGAGTTGAGATTAGGATTAGGTGTAACTTTAGGTTTAAGGATTTGAGAATACATTTCGGTTTTAAGTTTAGGTTTAGGTTTTAGGCTAAGGTTTAGGTTTAGGTTATAGGTTTATCTTATAAGTGTAGGTTATAGGTTTAAGTTTAGGTTAGGTTATAGGTTAAGGTTTAGGGAATTGAGAATAGGTTAAGGTTTAGGTTTAGGAAATCGGGTTTGGGTTCAGGATCGGGTTTAGGTTTAGGTTTAGGTTTAGGTTAGGGAGTTGAGATTAGAATTGGGTGTAGGTTTAGGTTTAGAGATTTGAGAATACATTTAGGTTATAGGTTTAGGTGTAGGTTTTAGGTTATAGGTTAAGGTATAGGTTAAGGTTAGGTTATAGGTTATAGGTTTAGGTTATAGGTTATAGGTTAAGGTTTTAGGTCATAGGTTTTGGTTTAGGTCAAGGTTATATAGGTTTAGGTTTAGGTTAAGGTTTAGGTTTAGGTTATAATCTATAGGTTTTGGAAATTGAGAATAGGTTAAGGTTTAGGTTTAAGAAATTGGGTTTGGGTTTGGGATCGGGTTTAGGTTTGAGTTTTCAAGTTTAGGTTTAGGTTTAGGTTAGGGAGTTGAGATTAGGATTAGGTGTAGGTTTAGGTTTAGGGATTTGAGAATACATTTAGGTTTTAAGTTTAGATTTAGGTTATAGGTTATAGGTTTAGGTTTAGGTTTAAGTTTAGTTTATAAGTTATAGGTTTAGGGAATTGAGAATAGGTTAAGGTTTAGGTTTAGGAAATTGGGTTCGGGTTCGGGATCGGGTTTAGGTTTGGGTTTTCAAGTTTAGGTTTAGGTTTAAGTTGGGGAGTTGAGATTAGGATTACGTGTAGATTTAGGTTTAGGAATTTGAGAATACATTTAGGTTTTAGGTTTAGGTTTAGGTTATATGTTATAAGTTTAGGTTTAGGTTTAGGTTTAGGTTTAGGTTATAAGCTATAGGTTTAGGGAATTAAGAATAGGTTAAGGTTTAGGTTTAGGAAATCGGGTTTGGGTTCGAGATTGGGTTTAAGTTTGGGATTTCAAGTTTAGGTTTAGGTTTAGGTTAGGGAGTTGAGATTAGGATTAGGTGTAAGTTTAGGTTTAGGGATTTGAGAATACATTTATATTTTAGTTTTAGGTTTAGGTTATAGGTTATAGGTTTAAGTTTAGGTTATAAGCTATAGGTGTAGGGAATTGAGAATAGGTTAAGGTTTAGGTTTAGGAAATCGGGTTCGGGTTCGGAATCGGGTTTAGGTTTGGGTTTTCAAGTTTAGGTTTAAGTTTAGGTTAGGGAGTCGAGATTAGGATTATGTGTAGGTTTTAGTTTAGGGATTTAAGAATATATTTAGGTTTTCAAATTAAGTTTAGGTTACAGGTTATAGGTTTAGGTTTAGGTTTAGGTTATAAGCAATAGGTTTAGGGAATTGAGAATAGGTTAAGGTTTAGGTTTGGGAAATCGCGTTCGGGTTTAGGTTTGGGTTTTCAAGTTTAGGTTTAGGTTTAGGTTAGGGACTTGAGATTAGGATTAGGTGTATTTTTAGGTTTAGGGAATTGAGAATACATTTAGGTTTTAGGTTTTAGCTTTAGGTTAAAGGTTATAGGTTTAGGTTAAGGTTTAGGTTTAGGTTTACATTTTGGTTATATGCTATAGGTTTTTAGAATTGAGAATAGGTTAATATTTAGGTTTAGGAAATCGGGTTTAGGTTCGGGATCAGGTTTAGGTTTGGGTTTTCAAGTTTAGGTTAGGGAGTTGAGATTATAATTAGGTGTAGGTTTAGGTTTAGGGATTGAGTATACATTTAGGTTTTAGGTTTAGGTTATACGTTTAGGTTTAAGTTTAAGTTAAGGTTTAAGTTTAAGTTTAGGGTATAAGCTATAGGTTTAGGGAATTAAGAATAGGTTAAGGTTTAGTTTTAGGAAATCGGGTTCGGGTTCAGGATCAGGTTTAGTTTTGGGTTTTCAAGTTTAGGTTTAGGTTTAGGTTAGGGAGTTGAGATTAGGATTAGGTGTGGGTTTAGGTTTAGGGATTTGAGAATATATTTAGGTTTTAGGTTTAGGTTTAGGTTATAGGTTATAGGTTTAGCTTATAAGCTATAGGTTTAGCGAACTGAGAATAGGTTAAGGTTCAGGTTTAGAAAATTGGGTTCGGGATCGGGATTGGGTTTAGGTTTGGGTTTTTAAGTTTAGGTTTGGGTTTAGGTTAGGGAGTTAAGATTAGGATTAGGTGTAATTTTACGTTTAAGGATTTGATAATACATTTAGGTTTTAGGTTTAGGTTTAAGTTTAGGTTATGGTTAAGTTAAGGTTTAGTTTATAAGTTCTAGGTTTAAGAAATTGATAACAAGTTAAGGTTTAGGTTTAGGACATCAGGTCTGGGTTTGGGATTGGGTTTATATTTGGGTTTTCAAGTTTAGGTTTAGGTTTAGGTTTATGTTAGGGAGTTGAGATTAGGATTAGGTGTAGTTTTAGGTTTAGGGATTTAAGAATACATTTAGGTTATAGGTTTAGGTTTAGGTTATAGGTTATGGGTTTAGGTTGAGGTTTAAGTTAAGGTTTAGGTTTATGTTATAAGCTATAAGTTTAGGGAATTGAGAATATGTTAAGGTTTAGGTTTGGGTTTTCAAGTTTAGGTTTAGGTTTAAGTTAGGGAGTTGAGATTAGGATTAGGTGTAGGTTTAGGTTTAGGGATTTGAGAATACATTTAGGTTTGAGGTTTAGGTTTAGGTTAAGGATAGGTTATAGGTTATAAGTTTAAGTTATAGGTTATAGGTTAAGGTTTTAGGTCATTGGTTTTGGTTTAGGTTAAGGTTATAGGTTTAAGTTATGTCACACCCTGAAAATCGGGGGTCGTGCATAAACTCAACTCCCAAGTTCCAGACCGTCACTTATGTAACAAAAATGATTATGATTCAATGTTATCTGAGTTAAAGCATTCACATAAGTAAAAGTATACCAAAACTGCAATTCATACTCCAGATCCAGTGATAAAAGCAAGCAGAAGACTAAAGAATATATATATCACTGTAAGGAAAAACAAAGTAGATCTCGACTGTCTCTAAAGTATGAATACATCTCTGAGTCTCATATACATGTAAATAAACAAAATTAAAATGTCAAAAGTAGTCCCACTGAGAAGTCCCGTCAATCCAGGCCACCTAAGCAAAGCCGTCGTGGTACTGCATGTATGAGAACTCGTCGTGATCCTCATCATAGTCCGGCTCTGCCTCCTGAATCGCCGCCTCACCTGCATCTAAGACAGGGTCTGGTGGGTGTTGCAAATACTATCCCGTAACGTGGGAGTGAGTAGCTAACTCAATGAAATAATAGAGCAAGGATTAGCATGTTCTCAAATCAATCATGTGATAATAGTAAAGCAGTAAATCAAACAATCCTAAATCTATTGTTAATGCAATATGACATGACATGATGGATGCCCTCATCCACATTCTCCCTCATACGGCACCATCTTCGTCCGCGGTATGCTTGCGTACCGCTCAGTGCTACACATCTTACAGGCACATGCAATGTGATGGTGATATGATTGCCGAGTTATTATTAGTCCATTCAACCAGCAGGATTGGAAAACTAAGGTACTTCCCTTATATCAATCCCAACACAGATCCTATCTAGGGTCGTCACTCCTAGTAATCTCATACGATGTATATTTTGTAGGTCGTTGCAAGGGCTGCCAAGGCTATTGCTCGCACTCATTGCACTGCTCCCCCATCACCTTATCAATATAGGCATACTGTACTCTCACTGCTACGGAAGGGTCGTCGCCTCCCGTAAACTCAGAATACGCTCGCGGTCACTACAAAGGACTCGTCGTCTGATCAGTGTAGGCCGACAGCAAGAATATAGTGTCCTATACCACCATAATCTGCTCACGAGTCATAGGTGCTCACTGGTCACTACGGGGAGGTTTGTGGCCCCAGCGTAGGCCGACAGCTCGACCACGGTGTCCCATACCACCATGCCCGGCTTATGAGTCTTTGTGGATCAAGGTACCATGGTTGACAGGGTTTACAATGGTAAGTTCAGTACCCTAGGTTCAAGCAGTTATGACTCATGCAAGTGAACATACAACGGCCAGTCGGGTTATTTGACGGGCTCGACTAACACGAGCGCATCTCAAGTCGAACGACATGAAGTGCGTAAAATACCTCGTGTGGCCTAACCAATGCCTCCAACTCCAAAACATGACTCGCGTTCATCGACGCGTCGTTCGTGGCAAAGATAGGCCAACCACGAACTTGCTCGGTTGCCGACTGCCTGGACTAGGTATAATTCCAAACAATTATGAATTCATATCAGCCATCATGTAAGAGTAATGGAAATGAAATACAACCATGTGAGCATGTTAACACATGTTATAATATACAACTTAAGTAAATCTTCCAACGCATACATTTCATACATATAATGAAATCATGCATATAGCTAACATGTAAGAAATCATTTACATCAGCATATTAATTGAGAAATCAATCTCAAACTAATTCATAACACCATTTCATTCAATACATACTAATACAAGCACTTATACAAACACTTAAACTACACACTTAAGTCTACATATAGTATGTCGACTCAAAGCGCGTATTTAGGCGAATCTCTTCGCCAAACTAATTATGCACGCATTCCTAATATTCTAATGTGACAAGAAGCCATATCAATCACATCAGCAAATTATGGATGAAAACAGTATTTCCTACAAATGACTAAAATGCCCTAAATCTCATATTCTTCGTCTGCTTACGAAACAAGAAACGGACAGCATGTTGTACATGTCAAACGGCGTTGCCATCGATAATCTACTATTAAACGACATTGAAAGCATTGAAAACAGTCAATCAAAGCGTCTAAAATCCACACCTTTTCTCTTATAGGTGTATCAATTCGAACAGAGCGTACACGCTTCGTCTACGGTGAATCGGGAACCTAATACACAAGATCCATCACCTACCATGCTATGAAAACTAAGGAACCTCAAATCAGTAACTATTTAGGGTATTTTCTTACCTAAAAATGTGGCGAAATCACCGGCAAAGTGATTTAATTGCGTGGCTTAATCACGTGCAACAGGTGGCACGAGCAGCAAGAAATTTCCTTCCTCTCTCTCTCACAATCTCTCACCTTTTCTCTCTCTCAACCTAATTCGGATGGGAGAGATATGAGAGGGTTTCAACCCCTTTTATAAGCCCAAACATGCCCAATACATGCTTGGAAATAAAGTTTACTTGATGCCTAACCAAATCGGGGCTATTTCGGTCCAAAAAGGTATTTCTGGTGGTCCCCTGGCCGAATGGGATCGGACTTAAGTTCATACATGTCGGATGTCACTCACATCCCATTTTCAGACCAGCAGTGTTCGTAGATCACACGTGGCAGTCCAGTTTCAGTTCAGCGGTCACCGCACGTAGATCAGGCCTACAAGTCTCATGATATGAAATAAAAAATTTTCCTGATCCAAGGGTGTAATTTGGCTGAATTCTGACGGTCAGAACGCTTAATAATAACGCATCAAGTCGTGTGCCAGATTTAAATTTTAAATTCTAAATCTAACCCTATTCTCACTCTCTTCAGTCCAGGCTCAATGAAATAGCCTGCGAATGTCGATTGGACTTGATTTTTGAAATGATTGTCAAGTCCAGCTAGGCGGTTCTAACAGTCTAAGATTGCAGGTATCGGACTTTCGACGCGCGGTCTAGATCCAATACAAAGTTTCAAAGAGGTCCAGAGAACAAACCGGTTTAGAGTTTGATCCAAGGTTTTAGAGTATTATAGCGTCATTGGTTCTACTCGATTTGGGTTTTGTAGAACGTATTTAAAGTGATCAGGGACTATTTCCCAGCTACTCTAGCGTTGCGCTAGCTAACTTACACTTATTTTCCAAAGGAATTGATCCTACACGATTTCTAGCCGAGTTGGTACTCGAGTCCAAGTACGAATTTTTTTCCAGGGCGTTACAGGTTAAGGCTTAGGTTTAGGTTTAGGTTAAGGTTTAGAGTTAGGTTATAAGCTATAGGTTTAGGGAATTGAGAATAGGTTAAGGTTTAGGTTTAGGAATTCGGGTTTGGGATCAAGTTTAGGTTTAGGTTTTTAAGTTTAAGTTTAGGTTTAAGTTAGGGAGTTGAGATTAGGATTAGGTGTAGGTTTAGATTTAGGGATTTGAGAATAAATTTAGGTTTTAGGTTTAGGTTTAGGTTTTAGGTTTTATGTTAAGGTTTAGGTTTTGGGTTTAGGTTAAGGTTAGGTTATAAGTTATAGATTATGGTTTTAGGTCATAGGTTTTGGTTTAGCTTAAGGTTATAGGTTTTGGCATTTGAGAATAGGTTTAGGTTAAGGTTATAAGTTTAGGTGAAGGTTGTAAGTATAGGTGATAGGTTTATTTTAAGGTTTAGGTTTAAGTGATTTGAGAATATGTTTAGGTTAAGGTTATAAGTATAGGTTTAGGTTATAGGTTAAGGTTTAGGTTTAGGTTTTAAGTATAGGTTTTGGGATTTGAGAATAGGTTTAGGTTAAGGTTATAAGTTTAGGTTAAGGTTATAAGTGTAGGTTTAGGTTATAGGTTAAGGTTTAGGTTTAAGTTATAAGTATAGGTTTTGGGATTTGAGAATAGGTTTAGGTTAAGGTTATAAGTATAGGTTTAGGTTATCGGTTAAGGTTTAGGTTCAGGTTATAAGTATAGGTTTTGGGATTTGAGAATAGGTTTAGGTTAAGGTTATAAGTTTAGGTTAAGGTTATAAGTGTAGGTTTAGGTTATAGGTTAAGGTTTAGGTTTAGCTTATAAGTATAGCTTGGGATTTGAGAATAGGTATGGGTTTGGGTTATAGGTTATAAGTTTAGGTAATTGAGAATAGGTTTAGGGTGTGGTTTAGGTTATGGGTGTGGTCCTTACAAATAAATATATAAACACGGCCTGTCCAAATGGCCACGCCCCTCCAATGTTGTCCATAGAAAATGGACAGCTTCATCATGGTCATAACAACAGTTTTCACCTTCCAGGGACCCCCGTTCATCCGGATAACTCTGACGCACATTGGGGTCTGATCCATTAATTTCAAACAAATAATAAATATGGCCTGTCCAAATGGTCAGGCCCCTCTAATGCTGTCCATAGGAAATGGATAGCTTCATATGGTCATAACCGCGGTTCCCACCTTCCAAGGACCCCCTCTCATCCGAATAGCTCCGACTCACATCCGGGTCTGCTCCATTAATTTCAAGCAAATACATAAACATGGCCTGTCCAAATGGTCAGACCCCTCCAATGCTGTCCATAGGAAATGAATTACTTGATCATGATCATAACAGTGGTTCCCACCTTCTAGGGACTCCCACTCATCCGGATAGTTCCAACGCATATCCTGGTTTGCTCCATTAATTTCGAGCAAATACATAAACACAACCTGTCCAAATGGCCAGGCCCCTCCAATGTTATCTATAGGAAATGGACAGCTTCATCATGGTCATAACAGCGGTTTTCACCTTCCAGGGACCCCCGCTTAACATCGAGATAGATCCGATGCATATCCCAAACTGTTCCATCAATTTCAAGCTAATATATTTAAAAATAACATAAATATATCTAAAAGCATCTAGATACTTAGGGAAGGCCTCCCATATTTGTATTGTTGGTTACTCATCCCTCTATCTACAAGCCACAATCGACCAATAATTTTTATCGCTACCTGTACTCTTAAACCAACACAAATATAACTGGGAAATAATATAAGGAATAAGAAAAAATGAATTTACCTGTACATATCATTAAATGTTTCCTTATAAGGACGTGATATTATATCTTTGGTAGCCACAACTTGTATGACAGAGAAAAATGCAACCGATATAGTCTGTTACAATTCAAAGGAGAAAAAATATTTGTGGCTGCATCGATATTCCAGTACATTACGAACGGCTGCCTATGTACCCAAAAATTCAGATTGGGATCAAGCCACTACATAGTTCTTTTTAATTAACCAAGTTACTAAAGGTCATAAATTTCATATTTAACAAAATATCATTGAACGTCATCTCAAATCGTTTCTAGTTGGTGCATTTAAAAAAAAATAAAAATCAAATACATAATCAATGTATATTCTTGTTACAACTCATACTACAACAAGAGACAACGTTCTGTCAATACTTCAGTTACATTGAAATTGAAATCCTTTAGTGACTTGGTTAATAAAAAACAAATGACAACAAGCCATAATTAATAAAAAAGGATGTTAAAGATTAAATAAATCAAGAAGTCAACTTGATCAAAAAAGGATTTCAGTGAATAATCAAGTTTTCATCATACAAATTACCAAAGCATGTCCTAGAGTTTAAAAAGTTAAACAAAACTACTGAATATTCAAATTCTCATTAGGAATTTGGGCTAAATAACAATTTCATCCAATTGAATATCTTCAAATGTCCTGTCATCATTAAACAACTCTGCTGTGCGAACATTGATATCATCTATTACAACTCTGATGCATTCTGGAGGGATGCATGTATTATCTAACACCGTCCGCCCACTAGTAACAGTCCGACCACAAATATCTCTCAATTAAAAAATTTGTTCCATCGATGGACTTGTTGTAGAGTCTTCTCGAATACCTAAGGGCTCACCAGATCGATAGTGGGCCTATAAATAAAATAATGGTTTCATGTAAGTAATAATGCTACTTTTATCTTTAAAAATAATAATTATATCATTTGATCGCAGTAAATGCAGCACCTGAGATGCAGCTATATCAAGGGAGTGATGAAGTAGTTGGCTTTGATGAGTAATTTGTTGCATAAGTTCAGTAAATTGTTGCTTAACAGTCATACGAAATTCTTGCATTTGAGCCATTGATGCTTCAAATTTAGCCTCAATGGACATACATGCATTCCTCTCTGATCACGCTTCTATAATGTAGGGGGTGGCAACCTTCATAGTAGTCTTAGAAATACCCAAACCCATGCCCCTAACCCAGCCTTTGCTATCACGACCACAAACCTAAATAATAATTTTTAAGAATAACGATGTGTGCATATTATTATTAAAAAAAAAAACAACGAAAATGTATGTAAAGTGAGTAGAATTGATGGAAAACCTGTGAAAATGGGTCGTGGTCTAAATCCTTGTGCTTACTGGAAGGATCACTGCTAGCTATCGATAATATTCTTTCCTATTAGAAGATAATTGTTACAATAAATCCTTCATAGTACTTAAATAAAAAATGATTAAAAATTAAAAAATTATTCTCACTGCTGTTTCAAGATGTGTTTGTGTTGGGTAAGACCCATCGAGTCTGCTATGAGTGGCAACAAACAAGTCGGTCCTCGTGATGATAGTATTTGAATTTTGTTTTCACTCTAATTATATAAGCAAATTAGTTAACAAGAATTTATATTCATCAATTAAATTGTCAAAAAATATAGTACAAATTACCATTTTCTCTAATGTCCTAGCAGCACCTCGTCTTCCAGTCGTGTGAGGGCATTTCACCTGTGCTCTGGAAGTTTTTCCCTTCTTACGAAGATTGATTAATAATTCTATGGATTGTAAATTAATGAAAATGTCCCAATCCTCTTGCTTTACACCAGTTGGACAATTTCTTCTTCTTTCTACATCATTATCAAATTTATCATATTCCTTTTGCAGATTGTATTTTCATACCTTTCAAGCTTTTCTTACTTTCGAAAATACATATTCTTTTAATTCATAATCGATGTCGTACATGGCCTATTTCATTAAATTAATAATCAAATAATCTTATTGAGTAAGAATTAGAAATAAAATCAAGAACAAACATGCTCACCAAAATCATAGAACAGATATTATCTTCAATTGCACCAGGCACTTTGCGCCAATCAGCAAATGAAATTGGACAGTGTGTCCTGCCAAGTTACCCTAAAAATGTGTTGAAATGCGCTAATGTTTCTCTGAATAGTTATTTATATTCATTTAATTCAAGTCTCTTCCTTGTATTACTTCCTTGGGTTGATGCTGATGAACCACCAAAATTTGACATAATTCTTATAATTCATAAAACAAAACAATATCTCATTATTATTTAATTGGCATTCTATTAATATTTTGATAGCTAAAAAATTGTAACAATCATTACCAAATAGAATTTAACTCACTTTCAAACTGATTTGAATCTTATTAGTTTCTTTTCCGTTTCCTATGACGTGAGTTACTCGACTCACTCTCTACCCATGATTTTTCCTGTACATCTTCATGTTCTTCATTTAAATCATCGATTAATGAAAGTATTAAAGAATCTACACTCCTTCTGGCCTTAAACTCAAGTGGATCTTCAAATGCATATGCATCTTTCATCAATCTCTTAGGAGCATCCAGTACAACATGCCAATCATCTCTAGTTGGATCCTTATAGTAGAAGACCTGAGCTGCCTGGGATGCAAGAATAAACGGCTCAATGTTTTCTTTTAAGTTCTGTCTAAATTTTTCTAGATTGATAAATATCAAATCTGTTTCGGGATCTATGAAACATCCATTCAATTTATCTTCAATATGCACCCAATCATAGTAGAAGAGTGTTAATCTGAAGTCGAAGTAGTTCAATTCGAGAATTTATCTAATGATGCCATAATAAGTGACTTCTTCTTCTATAAGATTCCTATCCTTGACACTTGCCCTAAAACTAGTTAGCACTTTCATTTAGACTCCACTATTCTGTGTTATTTTGTTCATTTCAGAATTCGTATTGTTAAAAACATATCCATTTACTGAGTAAGTATTATATGATATGCATTTGAAGTCAGGACCATCGACAATTCTCTTAAATTAAGACATTTCTTGATTATTTAGTTGATGTCTTAACCAAGGAATGTATTCCATTGGTTTTCCTACTGACAGATTACCCTTTCGATTTTATCCCATACGTGTTGGCCCTGAATGTATGTTTGGTACTTCGTACAAATTTCAAATCATAAAAATTAATTAATTAATTAATTAATTATATATACATATATATATATATATATAAATAAAACAATGTTTATTACCATAAGCCATTTAAAAATATAAAAAAGAATAATATACTTCATTAACTTACTCCTCCCATTGATAATTTTCAATGTGATGTTGCAAAACCCATCTACGTGCTTATTAGTATTGCACTGTAGTAAGATCATAAAATTTTCCTTTCCTAACATTCTGGGAATCACCAACATTTTTGTCATCATCATTAAATATTTCTAGTCCTTTCTTATTACCTCTTATTATATTATTAGGATAGTATTCCATGCAGTACATCATAGATTCCTCTATAATGTAGCGTTCCGCAATACAGCCCTCTGGGTAAGCTTGATTCATCACATACTTCTTGTATGTTCTCATCATCCTGTTAAATATTAAAATCAGGTATTGATGAAAAAATATAAGCTATTTTGAAAAAGTTAATAAATTAAAATAGTTAAAGTTACCTCTTAAAAGGATACATCCATCGATATCTGATAGGTCCGCAAACTTGTGCCTCCTCCGCCAAGTGCACAACAAGGTGTGTCATAGAAATGAAAAATGATGGTGGAAAATACTTTTTGAAAACACATAATATTTTTACTATTTTATTTTCATTTCTTGAAGCTCCATACAATGAATTTCTTTGGAACATATGACATTGAAGAATCTTGACAATTGTATAATGGCAGCGCGTAATGACTTTTCTTTCTTGAATGAATGCATTAATAATACAGGTAGTAACTGCTGCATTGGAATGTGATAATCATGTGACTTAAGGCCCTTGAGTTGATAGTCATCCATAATAATATGATGTTTCTAGTTTACACTATACCCTCTCGGAACTTTCAAATCACTCAAGGTTTGACAAATGAGTTCTTTTTCAGATCTGGATAATGTGAAAGGAGCTTTAGGCAATAACAACTTACTATTTTTTTCCTCTGGCCAATATTTTGATCTTATCTTCATAACTATAAGATCCTAACGGGCTTGTAAACTATCCTTAGACTTGTCCTTCATGTCTATGATTGTTGCAATAAGGTTCTCAATAACATTTTTCTCAACATGCATCACATCTAAATTATGACGAATGGGCATATACTCCCAATACGACAATGTAAAGAAGATTGATCTCTTCGACCAAGCAGTAAGGTTAGACTCCTCATCTGTGGTCTTCTTCCTCTTATTTCCTATATGCTTTCCGAACTTGGTTTGTATATTATTCATTTTAACCAATACCTGTTCTCCAAACAAACACTTTGAAGCCTGCCGATTTTCATCATTCCCATTGAATCGAGATCTTTGGCTCCTAAAGATATGAGCTCTTGGGAGGAATATTTTGTGCCTCATATAAGCAAACTTCTTTCCATGTTTTAGCCAAAAAGAGTTAGTCTCCTCACTACAAATAAGACATGCATACTTTCCTCCTGTCCTACACCCAGAAAGATGTCCATAGGTTAGAAAATCATGTATTGCCCATAATAAAATCGCCTTCATTGTAAACTTAGTCTTCCTGAACAAGTCATATGTTATAGACCCTTTCCACAATTCATTTAATTGTTCAATTAATGGTTGTAAATATATTTCGATGTCAAATCCTGGACCTTTTTTTCGAGATTTAAAAGTGTTAACATAATAAATTCCTTCCGCATGCATAAATGAGGTGGAAGATTGTATTGAACAATCATAACATGCTAGCAACTATATGATATGCTCATATGCCCAAAGGGGTTGAATCCGTCTGTTGTAAGTCCCAACCGAACATTACATGGATCTATAATAAAATCACTAAATTTTCTATCTATAAACCTCCACATAGAAGAATCCATAGGATGACGCATGTATGAGTCATTTTTAGCCCCCTTTGAATTTCATAACATATTCTCTGCAATCCATGATACGCTATAAAGTCTTTATAACCTTGGTGTTAATGGGAAGTATCTTAGCACCTTCCATGGTACATGTGAGACTCTTGATCTTACAACACTATTCACTTTCCATCTACTTGCTTTACATGTAGGACAACTTTCATTATCAGCATTCTCCTTCCAATACAGAATACAATCATTACCACATGCATGTATCACCTCATAATTCATACCCAATGAATTGATCAATCTCTTTGCATTATAGGTACTATCTGGCAAAGAGTTCTCACTTGGTAAAATCTTCTTGAGCAGTTGCAACAAACTTGTAAAGTTATTATCTGACCACTGATATCTAGCCTTCATGCTCATCAACTCAACTGTCACTAATAACTTTTTATGCTTACATTTACATGATGGATATAGGGGTTATACCGCATCCTCACTTAATTTATTGTACTGAGTATCATTGTCTATGTCATCTTAAGGTTGACTACCATGTTCCTCTTTTATCTCATTCATACGTGCATCTAAGTCATCGGGTTGAACACAACCAAAATATCATTAACCAAATCAACCATTCTGGGTAACAACTCTTCATTACAATTAATGTCAGGTGTACTAGGAGCCATATTAGGAAGTTTTTCTCCATGAAAAAATCAAGTTGTATATGTTTGATCTATACCATTCATAATCAAATGCTCAGAAACTGCACTTAGTATGTTCTTCCCACACACATTACGACATCTAGCACAAGGACAACTATACCAATCAACACCTCCTGAATTACTCAATTAACAGATTAATACATGTGCTATAGTAAGAAATAAGTTAAATAATAACACAATAATCACTTAAATCTCATAAAACTAATGGCTGTTATCCAAAAGTAATAGCCCCAACTTTGATGGTGGGTCCACTACAAAGGGTGTTACCCTTACTATGGGCCCACATTGATGTATTTATTCTGAATTCACACCATCCATCTATTTTTCCATGTCAATTTATAACAAGAGACTAAGTAAATCCAAATCTCAAGTGAACCATGGCAAAAAATGATGATTGAAAACCCTACCAACCAGCATATAAGTTCACAAAAACCCCAAATGGGGTAGCAATGGTCAATCACCATTATTTCTCATGGTATGGTCAACCTAACAATTGGATCTGCTTCATTTTAAGGCTCATAACAAATGGACAACATGGATATAGAATGCATACATCAAGGTGGGCCACACCTTCTTGGGGGAGGCCATTGACACACTAAAACACTCCCAATAAAAAGACATACATCATGGCAGGCCCTAGAGCCTTTTTATTTCCCAACACAGATCCATAAATAAGTCGATAATGGAGTCGTCACTACCTAATCCAAGTCCATTTTGTATGGACTATCTCAAGACCATGTGAGGGAGGAAAAAATGACTTGATTTTAATAACAAAATCACAACCCACATGATGCAAGGATCATCACAAATGCATGCAAAAGCAAGATCACCTGTATGAAAGGATCCTCCTAAATACAGATTGATCTAGCACATGTATACAGGTGCAAGATCAATCTTCCCATTATATTTGATTTAGCATCTAGATCAACTAGGGTGGCCCACAGAATTCAAATTGCCAAAAACGTAATTGTTCTACTTATTTCTTCAAAATGCAAAATCCCCCATTTTTTTGAATCTCATAAAGACAAATATACACCAAATAAAAAAGAGTAACAGATTCAAATCATCTAATTCAAGGCTTCTTTGGGGATTTGGTTGCTTCAATACTATCTTTGCTTCAACATAATAACACCCTTTCTAGTGGACCCACCATCAAACTTGGTGATATTAATACATTGGCAATATAAACAACATTTGAATTGGATGTTTCTTGTTAATGGTTGTTGCTAAAATCTATAAGCCCTAAAATCCCCAAATCCCTAAATGAGGGTCCACATTCGAATTAGAAATCCACAAATTACTAAATCCCCAAATTCATAAATCAACATTGAGCTTGAGAGAGATTCAGAGGGGGGGGGGGGGGGGGAGAGAGAGAGAGAGAGAGAGAGAGAGAGAGAGAGAGAGAGAGAGAGAGATACCTCGCATTAGTGAATAGGGAGGGCCTTGGACCACCGCTCGGCTAAATGAGGATCAGCAGGGAGATAAAATAGCGGAGTCGAGGATAGGATTGTTTTTGTCGGGAGTCAAGATGGAGAGGGATTGAGAGAGATGGGGAGTTGAGCTGGAGAGAGAGAGAGAGAGAGAGAGAGAGAGAGAGAGAGAGAGAGAGAGAGAGAGAGAGAGAGAGAGAGAGAGAGGTGCAGAGAAGATAGAGAGAAAGGAACGAGAGGGCTCTTTGGAGGGGCGCTGGAATGAAAATGGGGGCTGCAAAACAAGGGCACTGGAACGAAATGTGGGCGTCCACTTGAGATGAAATGCAGCCCCACCTTAATGGTTGATGTTATGTGGGCCCCACCATGATGTATGTGTTTCATCCATTCCGTTCATCCATTTTTACAGATCATTTTATTGGTCAATCCAAAAAATGAGAGGGATACAAATCTCGTGTGGATCACACCACATGAAAATAATAATGATTGGATATCAATCATTAAAATCCTCCTATGGCCCACTATAATGTTTATTTGACATTTAATCTTTTGATTAGGTCATACAGATCCAAATGAAGAGAAAAAACAAATATCAGCTTCATCCAAAACTTTTATGGCCCCCAAAATGTTTTTAATGGTCGACCCTCATTCAACAGTGTTTCCTATAATGTGGTCCACTTGAGATTTGGATATACCTCATTCTTGGACTTGTACTGTAAAATGATTTGTAAAAATAGATGGATGGCATGGATAAAACACATACATCATGGTGTGGCGCACATAATACCGACCACCAGCCATTGGCGCGTGTTAGGAGAGTAGTCAATCCATTCACTATTGTTATATCCTGTTGGCCCCACTATGATGTATTTGTTATATCCACACCATCCATCCATTTTGAGATATCATTTTAAGTCATGAGCCAGAGAATGAGGCAGATATAAATCTATAGTGGACCACACCAGTGGGGAGAGTGATTCCCACCGTTGAAACTATATAAAGGCCCATCGTAATGTTTATTTGAAATCCAACTCGTTCAAAAGTTAGAAAATACATTAAAAAATGGAAAACACAAATATCATATTAATAAATAAAAAACTTTTGTTGCATTTAGAAGTTTTTAATGGTGGGCATCACTGTCCCACTTTTTTTGTGCTGGGGTCCATTGGAGCTTTGGATTTATCTCGTTCTTTCGATATTGCCCTAAAATGATCTCTCCAAATGGATGGAAGGTGTGGATATAAAACATACATCATATGGTGGGGCCAAAAATGAGAGGTATATAAATATCAAGTGGACCACACCACATGAAAACAATAGTGATTAGATATCCATCATTTAAATCCTTGTAAGGCCCGCTATACCATTTATTTAGCATCTAATCTATTTATTAGGTCATACATGCCTAGATGAAGGGGAAAAATAAAAATCATCTCGATCCAAAACGTTTGTGGCCTCTAATACGTTCCCCTTATCTGTGGTGTGGTCCATTTAATCTTTGGATTTGATTCATTTTTGGTCCATATATATATATAGACACACACACACATGATTTCGGGTTAAGTTTCGGATCGAGTCAGACACACACACACACACACACATGTACACACACCCGAATTGGAGTCAGGTTTCGAATCGAGTCAAGTCTAACCAGATCGAGTTTTGGGTCAAGTCAGGTCCAGTTACTAGAAACTCAAACTTGACTTAGTTTGAGTTTGGATTGGGTGAAGCCTACTTGGTTCGAACTAACTCACCCATTCAGTTCAGATCGAGTTGGGTCCGAACGAGTCGAGTTAGTCGAGTCATCTCGTGCCTAGCTCTAGTACTTACTATAACAGTCTTATGTCAAATGTCTTGATTCATCAAATATCAGACATCATATCCCATCAACCACTAATTTTAATTCTAATAAATATGACCCAATGCATTTATGTTGGTATGATAAATTTAAAAATATCTTTAAATATTTATTGAATATTATTATCCACTTGCATACATATGCAATGTTTTAACACAATCCAGAATGCACGTTGGGGCCAACCTGACCCAAAATTGACCACTAATGTAGGCCATTGCTTGTACTTTAAATTTTTATTTTTATTTTTTTTAAAAAAAAAAAACACTGTAACCACTAGGTTATACTAATTCTCTATTTTGTATGGATCTCAAATGAAGCAAAATTACAACCTAAAACTGACCAGAACAGTTTTAAAAGATTGCTTATGACCAAAATATGTGTGTGTGTGTGTGTGTGTGTGTGTGTGTGTGTGTGTGTGTGTGTGTATAACACCTGCTTTCAAATCACTATTAATTTGTGCAGCATATGACCCATCTGCAGCCTAAAAAAAAAACTACTTCACATGCCTTAACAAAGATGCAGTCCATTTAATCTCTGAATATGATTTATTTGTTTATATATCTAAAGGCCACAAAACTTTTTATATCAAGATGATATTTGTGTATCCATACCATTGATCCGTTTTGTCGGCTCACAGAGCACATCCAAATTTTAGCTTACTGAGTAAACTCCATGAGGTAGACCATGATTTATGTATTTGATCCACTTCGTCCATCCATTTTATCAAATAAGTTTAGGACTTTATAACCCAAAAATTAAGCATATCCAACACTAAAATGGACCACACAATAAAAAACAAGTGTGAATTGAACATCTACGGTTGAAAAATTCTTAGGGGCCACATAAATTTTGGATCAAGCTTATTTTTATGTTTTCCATTCATCCATGTCTATACGATCTAATGAGCATGTTGGATGACAAATAAACATCATTGGGGGGCCTAGTATGGTTTCAATGGTGGAAATCATTATTCCCACTGTTTCTTGTTTTATGATTCGCTTGATCTTTTGATATGCTTCAATTTTGGGTTCAACCCCTTAAAATATTTGAAAAAATGGATGAACGGCATGGATAGACTACATAAATTCATGGTGGACACAACATACATTGATCTAAAACTTTCGTGGGCCATGTCAAAAGAAAACAGTTTTATCCTTTGATTTTCATATCACTTTTCTATGACCCACCGGAGTTTTAGATCATAGTGATAATTAGTCCATGGGGGATGTTTCATCACATGAACCGTGCGATTAAACCCTACTGTCTTGGGGAGGAGTAGAGAGGAAGGGTGGTCATTGTAGACAAAGAGAGAGATTGTAGAGAGGGAGGGAGGCCATTGTAGATGGAGAGAGAGAGATTGTAGAGAGGGAGGGCGGACGTTGCAGATGGAGAGAGATTGCAGAGAGGGAGGATGGTCGTTGTAGACGGAGAGAGTGCGTTTCTCCATCTTCCCCTCAAATCCCCAAATCTCAAGCAACATTAAGGTATTTCTCTCTCTCTCTCTCTCTCTCTCTCTCTCTCTCTCTCTCTCTCTCTCAATCTCAATTCCGATTTAGGGTGGATTCCACCAGAATGTTTATTTGTCATATTTCAAGTCTAACTCATTAATCAAGCGGCACTTTCTTTCTTAAGATGTTTTCATAAAATAATTAAAGACCACAAACTGTGAGAGAAGGGGCATGCACAACATCAAACATATGTTATGGGTATCAAAGAGGCAACTGATAAATGGTACTCTTTTTTCTTTCTTTTTTTTTTCATTTATATCACCAAACGATGCAAATCCTTTCTAAGATATTTTTTTCTTATGCTCTTTTAAAGTTGCTTCAATGCCAAGAAATATGTTCTAATGTCCTGAATCTCCTGATAAATCTATACAAGTGGCCTATGTTTGTTGATGTGATTGGTCCTGCCATGTACAGGATTCCTTGTTGATAAATCCATACATTTGTGATTAACTTTTCTGCCTTTTCTTTTTCTTTTTCTTTTTTTTTTTTCTTTTTTTCATTTCTTAACTGAATAAGTAATGAAAATCTCAACTAATAGAGCCAAAAATAAATCAACATATAGCATTTTGATGATTGATTGTCCTCATTATTGATAATTCCTAGAGCCTTTGCTTGAAGTTTTATGCAAAATTGGTGAATTTGGGCCAATGTAAGATTATATAAACATGAAACGAAATCTTGCTTAGTGTGGACTATGCCTTATTCAACGATAACCTTATAGAGGTATGAATAATAGAGCCAACATAGATGCTCTTGCAAGCTTCTTTTTTTCACTCTAGTAGAATAACCTTGAATGTGAAGAGATCTCTCTCCACTCTCCATAGGCATCTGCTAAAAAAACTCACACTAGATATATTCTTCAATGTATTGCATTTTCATCACTTGTCTTTTGATAGCATAGTTATTTATTTTTGGCAGTGCATTGCTCTTATAAACATGATCCAAATTTTGATTAGATTTGTTCGTTTTGTGTGAATGAATATACAATATTGTTCAATATATGAATTGCCCAATATATGAATAGATAGGTGATGTCTGTAAAATGGAGAGAAACTTTGGTATTCTCTTGCCAAAATGTGTTTTCCTTGTTACACCTCCATCTTTACCTTGAAACTAATGGTGTTTTATGGAAATATAAATTTTATATGTTTAAAATTTGGATGATATATCTTATGACCATGATGAAGATATCCATTTCCTATGGACAACATTAGATTGGCCTGACCATTTGGACAGGTTGTGTTTATGTATTAGCTCGAAATTGGAGCAGACCCGGATGTACGTCGGAGCTATCCGGATGTTGAACGGGGGTCCCTAGAAGGTGGGAACCGTTGTTATGACCATAATGAAGCTGTCAATTTCCTATGGACAACATTGAAGGGGCTGCCTATTTGGACAGGCCATGTTTATGTATTTGCTCGAAATTAATGTAGCAGACCGGGTTGTGCGTCAGAGCTATTCGGATGAGTGGGGGTCCCTGGAAGGTGGGAATCGCTATTATGACCATGATGAAATTGTTCATTTCCTATGGACAACATTAGAGGGGCCTGGCCATTTGGACAGACCATGTTTATGTTTTTGCTTGAAATTAATGGAGCAAACCCGGATGTGCGTCGGAGCTATCCAGATGAGTGGGGGTCCCTGGAAGGTGGGAACCGCTATTATGACCATGATGAAGCTATCCATTTCCTATGGACAACATTAGATTGACTTGAGCATTTGGACAAGTGGTGTTTATGTATTAGCTCAAAATTGGAACAGACTCGGATGTGCGTCAGAGCTATCCGAATGTTGATTGGGGGTCCCTGAAAGGTGGGAATCATTGTTATGACCATGATGAAGCTGTCCATTTCTTATCGACAACATTTGAGTGTCCTGGCCATTTGGATAGGCTGTATTTATATTTGTATTTATAGGGACCACACCCTTAACCTAAACCTATACTTATAACCTAAACCTATTCTCAAATTTCAAAACCTATATAGCCTAATCATATCTTAACTCCTTAACCTAATCCTAATCTCAACTCTGATACACCTAAACCTAATCTCAACTCATTAACCTAAACCTAAACTTGAAAACCCAAACCTAAACCCAATCCTGAACCCGAACCCGATTTCCTAAACCTAAACCTTAACCTATTCTCAATTCCCTAAAGCTATAACTTATACCTTAAACCTAAAACTTAACCTTAACCTATAACCTAAACCTAAACCTTCACCTAAACCTATAACCTTAACCTAAAAAAGAATCTATGACCTAAACCTTAACCTATAACCTATAACCTATAACCTAAACTTGTAACTTATAAGCTAAACATAAACCTAAACCTATAACCTATAACCTATAACCTAAACTTGTAACTTATAATCTAACCTAAACATAAACCTAAACCTATAACCTAAAACCTATAACCTAAACCTAAACCTAAACCTAAAACCTAAATGTATTCTCAAATCCCTAAACCTAAACCTACACCTAATCCTAATCTCAACACCCTAACCTAAACCTAAACCTAAACTTGAAAACCAAAACCTAAACCTAATCCCGAACCTGAACCCGATTTCCTAAACCTAAACCTTAACCTATTCTCAATTCCCTAAACCTATAACTTAAACCTAAAACCTAAACATAAACCTAAAACCTAAATGTATTCTCAAATCCCTAAACCTAAACCTAAATCCAAACCCGATATCCTAAACCTAAACCTATACCTATTCTCAATTCCCTAAAGCTATAACTTATAACCTAAACCTAAACTGAAACCTTAACCTAAACCTATAACCAAAACCTAAACCTAAAACCTAAATGTATTCTCGAATCCCTAAACCTATAACCTAAACCTTAACATATAACCTATAACCTAAACTTATAACCTATAAACTAACCTTAACCTAAACTTAAAACATAAACATAAACCTATAACCTAAGCCTAAACCTAAAACCTAAACCTAAACCTATAACCTAAATGTATTCTCAAATCCCTAAACCTAGATCTAAACCTAAACCTAATCTCAACTCCCTAACCTAAACCTAAGCCTAAACTTGAAAACCCAAACCTAAACCCGATCCCGAAACCGAACATGATATCCAAAACTTTCTAAAGCTATAACTTATAACCTAAACCTAAACCTAAACCTAAACCTATAACCTAAACTAAAACCTTAACCTAAACCTAAACCTATAACCCTAACCCAAACCTAAAACCTAAATGTATTCTCAAATCCTTAAACCTAAACCTACACCCAATCCTAATTTCAACTCCCGAACCTAAACCTAAACCTAAACCTAAACTTGAAAACTCAAACCTAAACTTGAAAATCCAAATGTAAACTTGAAAACCTAAACCTAAACCTTAACCTATAACCTAAACCTTAACCTATAACCTAACCTAAACCTAAACCTAAAACCTAAATGTATTCTCAACTCCCTAACCTAAACTTAAACCTAAACTTGAAAACCCAAACCTAAACCCGATCTCGAACCTGAACCAGATTTCCTAAACCTAAACCTTAACCTATTCTCAATTCCCTAAACCTATAACCTATAACGTAAACCTAAACCTTAACCTAAACTTAAACCAAAACCTATAACCTAAACCAAAACCTATAACCTGAACCTTAACCTATAACCTATAACCTAAACATATAACCTATAAATTAACCCTAACCTAAACCTAAAACATAAACCTAAACCTATAACCTAAAACCTAAACCCGATCCCGAACCCGAACCCGATTTCCTAAACCTAAACCTTAGACTATTCTCAATTCCCTAAAGTTATAACCTATAACCTTAACCTAAACCTTAACCTAAACCTATAACCTAAACCTAAACCTTAACCTAAACCTAAACCTATAACCTTATCCCAGACCAAAACCTAGGACTTAAACCTTAACCTATAACCTATTACCTAAACTTATAACCTATAACCTAACCTTAACCTTAACATAAACCTAAAACCTTAACCTATAACCTATAACCTATAACCTAAACCTAAACCTAAAACCTAAATGTATTCTCAAATCCCTAAACTTAAACCTACACCTAATCCTAATCTCAACTCTCTAACCAAAACGTAAACATAAACTTGAAAACCCAAACCTAAACCCGATCCCGAACCCGAATCTGAATCCCTAAAACCTTAACCTAAACCTAAACCTAAACCGAAACCTATAACCTAAACTTAATTCACTTAACTTAACCTACACCTTAACCTAAACATATAACCCGAACCTGAACCCGAATTCCTAAACCTAAACCTAAACCTATAACCTTAACCTTTAACCAATAACCTTAATCTAAACCTATAACCTAAAACCTAACCTTAACCTAAACCTAAACCTAAACCTATAAGCTAAACATAATCTCAAATCCCTAAACCTATAACCTAAACCTAATCTCAAATCCCTAAACCTATAACCTAAACCTAAACCTAAACCTAAACCTATTCTCAAATCCCTAAACCTAAACCTAAACTACCTAAACCTATAACCTAAACCTATTCTCAAATCCCTAAACCTATAACCTAAACCCAAACTTAAACCTATAACCATAACCTAAACCCATAACCTAAACCTATAACCTAAACCTATAACCACAACCTAAAACTTAAACCCTAACCTAAAATTGATCCCGAACCTAAACCCAATTTCCTAAACCTAAACCTTAACCTATTCTCAATTCCCTGAAGCTATAACTTACAACTTAAACCTAAACCTAAACTTAAACCTATAACCTTAACCTAAACCTAAAACCTAAACCTAAACCTATAACCTAAACCTAAACCTAAACATAAAACCTAAATGTATTGTCAAATCCCTAAACCTAAACCTACACCTAATCCTAATCACAACTCTTTAATCTAAACCTAAACTTGAAAACCCGAACCTGAATCCGAACCAGATTTCCTAAACCTAAACCTTAACCTATTCTCAATTACCTAAACCTTAACCTATAACCTAACCTAAACCTAAAACTATAACCTAAACCTAAGCTTAAAACCTAAACCTAAACCTAAAACCTAAATGTATTCTCATATCCCTAAATCTAAACCTACACCTAATCCTATTCTCAACTCCCTAACCTAAACTTAAACCTAACCTTGAAAACCCAAACCTAAACACGATCCTAATTTCCTAAACCTAAACGTTAACCTATTCTCAATTCCCTAAGGCACCTATAACCTAAACCTAAACCTATAACCTTAACCTAAACCAAAACCTAAAACCTAAACCTAAACTTATAACCTATAACCTAAAACCTAAAACCTAAACCTATAACCTAAACCTGTAACTTAAAACCTAAACCTAAACCTAAAACCTAAATGTATTCTCAAATCCCTAAACCTATACCTACACCTAATGCTAATCCATTTCACTATTTAGGTAACTCCTTCATGGGTGTTACTCTTAACCGTGTAGGGCCCACCTTGATATTTTTATGTATATCGACATGGTCCATATATTTTTCCATCATATTTTAGGATGTGATTTCAAATCACAAGAACTCAATAATCTCAGGTGGGCCATACCAATCAAAACAATGATGAATAACTATTAAAAACCTTTTGAAGGCCACAAAAGTTTTGGATCAATTTGATCTTTGTAGTTTACCTTCATCTAGATCTTCTTTATCAACAAGTTGGATTGCAAATAAATATTACTAAAACCTTATGATGGGCTCTTTATAATTTTTAATGGCGAGGTACTATATTATCATTCTTTCTATTGGTGTGGTCCACTTAAGATTTAAATCTACACAATTTTTTATACCCGGCACAAAAATGGGTTGGAAAAACATAGGGGCGACAAGGATATACAACACATCATCAAAATCTCATTTTTGTTATCTAACTTTTCAATTTTTCTTGTCAAAATTAAAAATCTAGTTTTCTTTTTTAAAAAATATATTTTTTTACAATTTGTCAATTTTTTCACAATTTTTTTTAATTTCTTAAATTTTCTTTTTCAAAATATCATTTTTTTTAATCTCACTTTTGTTATATAACTTCTAAATTTTTCTTGTCGAAAAGCAAAATCTAGTTTTTTTTTTTTTTTTAATATATTTTTTTTCAATTTGTCAAAATTTTCATAATTTTGTTTAATTTTTAAAATTTTCTTTTTCAAAATATCATTTTTTTATCGAAATCTTGTTATATAACTTTTTTTTTTCAAAATACAAAATCTAGTTTTCTTTTTTAATATATATATATATATATATATATATATATATATATTACAATTTGTTAATTTTTTCAAAATTTTGTTTAATTTTTTATATTTTCTTTTTCAAAATATCATTTTTTTATCGAAATCTCTTTTTTTTCAAAGTTATCGACATTATTCATAGTTCTTAATTTTTTTTTATTAAAATCTAGATTTTTATAAAATCATAGTTTGTTTTTTTTTTTTTTTTTTTAATTTAAGAATCTAAATTTTTCTTAAACATTGTTAATTATTTTTTCTAAGCTTCTTAACTTTTTTTTTTTTTTTTCAAAATTCATAATTTTTTTGTTGACTTGAGCATTAGAGTTGGTTTAGGACCATCTCTAATGCAGACGGTCCTTTACGTTCTCAAATGACCGCTATAAGACGGCTTAGGACCGTCTCTAATAGAGACGGTCTTTGGCAGCGCTATAAGATGGCTAAGGCCCGTATCTAATAGAGACAGTCTTTGACAGTATCATATTACAAGTAAAAGATGACCAATGACTGTCTCTAATGCAGACGGCCAATGACTGTCTCAGACGACCGCATATAAGACGGTCCAAGACCGTCTTTAATGATTTGTGGGCATACAACATTTTAAGACAACATTAGGGACGGTCAAGAGCTGTCTAAAATTTTAGAGACAGTTTACGGCCGTCTCTAAAATGTCTTTAAACCAAAGAATTTTAGAGACGGTCCACAACCATCTCAAAATCTGTCCTTTTTTTTTCCATTTTTCACGTAGTGACAGAGTCCAGCATTTGATTATTATTGAATTGACTTGCACAACTTGGCAAAGCCTGTGGTCCCAACGTCAATGAAAAATCTTACCTTATCAATCAGGATGAGTGATCATTTAGGCAAGCTCACACAATGAGGACCATACATGTCATATGTGGTTACATGTGGTTAAATATGTGTATCCCAAACCATTGAGAGTTGGTGGGCCTCACACGTTGTTGTAGAGTGGGTTGCGGACACTTTCATGGCCAAGATGTCCGATTGGAGATGAAAGTGATCATGACCGCCAAAACCTCAAAACAATCGTATCTTGCTAACTAGAATGGGTTTTTTGACACATCATATATGATTTTAGGTAGGAGAAGCTGCTTTACCCAACCAACCCTGCTATGTTGGGTTGCTCACGCCATGTTTGCCAGATTCCATCATATCGACAGTCAAAAATCTTTTTATATATATATATATATATTTCTTTTTATCATAAATAATAAATTTTAATTTGATCATAACTTTTGATCCTTTGAGTTTGAAGAGTGGTACCCAAGATGATAAAGGCTTAGAAAAATTAGAAGAATGACATAAGCCGAATTGGACACTTACTATTTTTGACCGAAAAACATTTTATTTTTATTTTTGTTTTTAACACATGCTCACACACCCCACACACCACGCTGGTGGAATTTCACCACCTATGGGTACTCGAACCCTTGAGGGGGAGTTGAAACTCCTGAGAGTCTACCACCCATCAAGAGCAAGGACCCGACCGAAAAACATGAAGTCTAATAGGAATCATGACTGTCTATACATAGTATGTTTACCATTTATAGCAAGTCATGTTTTTAGGAAGTTTGAGTTGGAGTTTGATTCTAAAAATTCCTCCTAAGTTTGAGTCAACTATTTAAGAGATTGTAAATTTTTTATTTTAATTTATTTTAAAATATCATCAATCAATTTATTTCGAATTATTAAAATTTATTTTAGTTTTCATCCCTTGTGGATTAGAAGAATCTCTGGGAGGAGTACAAAGAAGCTATGTAGATTCGGAGTAGTTATCCTTGAGGAAGATGGTAATCGGCCTCATCACGTCTTTCCTTGCATCACACGTCCTACACGTGTGCATGTCCAATCAACACAAAACATTGTAGATGATATTTCACCAACAAAGAAAGCAATATCAATATCACAAACATGTCCTAACATAAAATAATAAATATGCGGCTAGGATCTCACCGCACAACCTAAGACAATTTTATTTTTCTTCTGCACTCCTTGATCAATCATCATCGTGCATTCCAAACCATTAGATGTTTTAAGTAATTCTAATTGAACTAGGAAAAAAGTTTTAGCCCAACCTAATCTGAGATGAATCAGATTTGTCAAAAATAAGATCAAACTCTCATGATCAAATCTGGCTAGATCTAAACCAATATCATCCAGTCCAATTGGTCCATTGTGAAAAGGGCATAGAGAAATCCATTTAAGCCAAATTTCATCTAAATCCGGTCAATGAGTTGTAACCCATTTAAGGAATGACCAATAATAAATATCCGCTTTTGTCACTATCCATGCTTTGATTGGTGAAACGACCCCATATTTCAATGAGTTTGATAAGCTAGAAAACATAGTTTCTCACGCTCTAAATTTGGAAACCGGGCTCACAAAATTTTCAATCACCGAATTTGATGTTGACAGCCTCCGTAGTACCCCATTTTCATCTCCCAGTGCCCATATGCTAGATTCCCATCCTAGGATCGTACAAGGAGGATTTTCCAACGTATATTTAACTCGTAATAAGCATAACCACAAGTTTACCCAAATCATAAAAGGTAACATCATCATCACATATCCACTAATATGAACAGTTAAATACAGTGCTGAAAGGGGAATATACATATATAAAAAATCATATGCTTCAGAAATTCGCTGCACATTCCAAGCTCAACGCAGCTGCGACCTAACGCCATCTGCACGCATCTATCATACATAGACTTATAGAAAGCTTAGAGCGTAGTGAAAGTGTATGCGATGCACGTGCCAAACATATAAATATCAAAGTAAGTGGAAATACTGACAATTCATAAATCGTATAATATCAGAGTAATGCGGAAACATGATGGCAAGTTTATAAATACCATTAGGATCATCAAACTTATCCAGGTTATGTGATGCAAAAACATAAGTCAATATTACATACTGATAATGCAATACAATATACAAATCCTAACGAGTCCATGAATGCTATTAACCTCATCTACGCCATATAAATGTAAAAACGTAGCATAACAATCCAAAATGCCATATGCCGTGGATGTAAGGCAATATGCGGTGCGAATGAAATGACGAAGCTGGAGTATAAAGAGGGGATGATAGTACGTAGTATCGTAAGCTATGGGGTTCATCACAAGGGACTTTTATCCAAACTAGTCTCATACCTAAATTTAGATAGTCAGACTCAATATGGTAAACTCCTGTTCTCAGATTGGTCGCGTGCCCCAACTGAAATTCTAGCCATTGCGAAGGTACACACATATTAAATTAATTGCGCACCACCGGCCCGAGTGGATATTGAATAAATGAATGAATGAGTAAGATGCTGAGTATACAACTCCCGCTCAATAAGTCCACATATCAACACTATACATCTCTGGGATCATCACCAGGGTTTAGTACACTCCACATGCAATCATCGCCCACTGAACGTGCGACCATGTAAGTGGAAGAGACCTCACTATCCGCCTGGCCAGTAATCTGCCAATATCTACCCAACACATCGATAGCAGACCTAATTATGAGCTGGTCAAACTTAGCCTAGCTTTGCCCACTACCCTTAGGCAGGTAAGGTCATAACCCCTTCTCAAGTAACCACAACACAGTGGGAGATGCAACCTATTGGTATTCGGCACTTGGGCGCTCATGTATCCACTCGGTCTAAATGTGGGGAGTCTCCTAGCCACGGAGGTTTAAGAATTTTTACCCAAGGACATATATGACGCCCCGATGCTAGTAATAGATTTTTGGTGTCCTATCTGGCCATCCACAATATGCTATGGAGACTACGACCCTGATGTCGTTAGGGCGTACAGTAATCACAATACACAATGCAAGATGCATGAATCATACAATCTAGTCATGCATCAATCCTGTGCATACTGTGCACTCATGTGAGACAATCTCTGCCTATCAAGGAGTCTCATAACAACCTACCCAATAACATATGCAATGCTTAACCACATCTCATAACAAACATGCAGATGATGCGTATAGGCATGTGTCATGATGTTATGTTATCACATACTCATAATCGATATCGACAACCGACACTGATAATCGGCCTATACAATCGGCCTCGACAATCAAAATTAGCCTCGATAATTCGAATCAGCCTCGACAATCAGAATTGGCCTTGATAATCAACCTCAACAATCAGAATCAGCCTCGACAATAGGAATTAGCCTCGACAATCGGAATCAACCTCGATAATTGGCCTCGATAATTGGAATTGGCCTCGATAATCAGAATCGGTCTCGATAATCGGAATCGACCTTGACAATCGAAATCAGCCTTGACAATCGAAATTGGCCTCAACAATTAGAATTGGCCTCGATTATCAGAATTGGCCTCGTCAATCAGAATCGGCCTTGACAAAGGTCCTAAGAGAAGGTCACAATGCGGACATTTAACCATCTTTGCCCATCAATGTGGACATTCAACTAGCATTGCTCCCAAGGAGTAACCCTCATAGGGCCAAACATATAGTGGGGCTCATGGCCTTATACAGAGGTTTAATATACACCACAATGGGCCTCATTCAAGGGCCACATATACATCAGGTTGGGCCTTGGTCTACATATGCATCACATTGGGCATCATCAAATGGACCAAATATACATCATGTTGGGCCTCACACAAGGGTCACAAATACATCATATTGGGCCTCATCACTCGGGCCACAATTACATCACAATGAACCTCCTCACATGGGCCATATATACATCATATCGGGCTCATCAACAAGCCACACCAATGGGCCTCAAATACATCAAGTGGGCTATATCAATGGGTCGTACCAATGGGCCTCACATACATCAAGTGGGCCGCATCAATGGGTCACAGCAATGGGCCTCATAAACGTCAAGTGGGCCGAATTAATGGGCTGCACCAATGGGCCTCATAAACGTCAAGTGGGCCGCATCAACGGGCAGCACACATTCCCAAAAACATGAATCATATCAAAAGGTTATTTGTACGATACCACAAATAATAGTGGAGATAATGATTTACACCGTTTAAAATTTATAGGCCCACCATTACGTTTATTTTCCATCCAATCTAATCATAAGGTCACAAAAAACTAACTTAGGCGAAAAAAAAAAATTTCATACTAATTTAAAACTTCTATGACCCGAAAAAGGGTTTCAATGGTGGATGTTGAATCCCCTCACTAATTTTCGCAGTGTGGTCCACTTGATAATTAGATCTGTCTCATTTTTAGTCTCAGGCCTAAGACAAGCTTGCTAAATGGATGGACGATTGGGATGTAACACATACATTATGTGTGCCTGTTGGCCCACCGTCCAGATGGACAGTTTGAATATCAGAGGTGGGTCTCACCTACAATGGATGGAGCTGATATACAACACATCATCAAGGTGGGTCCTATCCCACACGTGTAGCACATGTTGGGTGGGCCCCATGTAAGCTGAAATGGATGGACGGTGTGCACAAGCACATACATTATAGTGGGATCCATTCCACCTATATAGAATAAAGGCCGACTTTAGAATACGAGATACGACTCAGGATTGCGCGCAAATGCTAATTATAGGTCACGGGTTGTCGAAATTCGACCAGGAGGACCGTGAAAGCCTATGGAATAATACGATCTAGGATACGGGCCTTACACAATCGACTCAAATCTTCTAAAAGAAAATCAAAGCATCCTCTAAAGGGGGCCACAAGTTGCTAACACAACATATTCACACATGTGAGCCTGATTTCACACATTTTGTAGGCCCTAAAGGCTGATCCAGTAGTGCAAACACTGTCGAATGTAAAACGCCACAAGGTTGCCAAAACGCCGTAAAATATATGTAGAAATGCTGGAAAAGGCCTGCCGAAGTGACATTTAGACATATCTAAGCACTGTTATACGTCGATACAGATCTATCAAGGCATCAGTAAAAGGCTCCTGAGAGAACTATCAAATGTCATGAAACACCGATATATGCCATGGAAAATACTTGAAAAACCTTTAAATATGCACCAGTAAAAACTGGTGACCACTTGTAAAGGTGCTAACCGTAAGTTAATTTTTTTTCTTAATCCATTTGATTGTTTATATTTAATTGAAACCTGCATTGTTTTTAAATATTTAGAACCTAAAAAATGTTGCATAACACAATTAAAAATGAATACTAAATAAATTATATTACTTTATAATGAAAATCGTATAATATTTACAATAATATGTTGAAAATGTTCTGAATACATATAAAGGAAATTCCACCATCTAGCAATCATTTGTCTCTACCTACAACTTGTAAGACAAACTAATAAAAATAAATTAATTACATTTCAACAATTTTCTATGATTTGGATAGCATATCCTATGACTTTCAATGGCCCAATAAGAATGCGTTGCTTCTCATACAAGTCAATGAAAGAAGGTGCCCACTCAATGATGTGATTTACTTCAAAAAAGAAATATAAGAAAGGGGCATGAGATCTTACAGTTGACAAATTTCTTCCTGGTTTCACCACTAGCAACAATACTTTGTCACATATAAACTACTAAATCATCAAAGACCAAACCGCCCTCTTAATTTTATAGAATATACATTCTTCTTTGAAAGGGATGTTTCTAGGGACAATGTGCAGCTTGGTTGCTGCTCCAAGGTAGCTACATCTTGGTGTATCAACATAAAAAATAATAAATACTCCTTAATAAATAGCTTAGTAAATAATTCACCACTAAGAATCCATACCAAAACTATCTATGAGGGTGCATCCGTCTTTAGACAAGAGTAAGGGAATTGGATACAGAGAGGTTCAAAATTAGAATCAAAATGGCTTTGGATACAGAGAGGTTCAGAATTAGAATCCCACACCTGAAGATTTCCTTTATATGATTTAAATGATAAATATAATCAAATAAAGGAAAAGACTACAAATTCATATATCTAATCTCGGTATGATTTATTGTTAGTTCAGGTTTCATGGGCCTGAATCCAACCCCAATTAGTAAATCTGCTTAAATTGGGTCAATCAATTTGGGTGCACACGCTCCCACATATTCATATAGAAGGACAATGCAACTTGGACTAAAGTATGGAAAATCACCTTCCTAATTGCATCCAACTCATAAAGCAAAATTTGATTGAACTGGCCTTCACTCACACCATCCCTGCAAAAATCCAAATCATGAGCGAAAATACCAAACAGTTTCTCATCCAAGAAATTAGAAAAGAAAAAAAAAATCTCATCTAAGAAAAATCATGAGCCAAAATACCAAACAGAAGCAGAACTTATTGATAGTATGTTATCTATACTTAGCAGTAGAATGACACACCATTCCAAGTGATTTGACCTTCAGTGTTGCAGAACTTCTTGCAAAAAGTGGATGTTGTGTTACAAAGGGAAGCTGAATGAGCCATAAGAATAGTTTGCATGAGAAAAGTAAAATAACCCGAGTTAGACTTGGAAGTCTGTCAATCTCTATTGAAACATTGAAATAAGTTGTTCAATCTCCACCTTCAATTTAGCAGAGTCAGCAACAAACTTACCTGTCTTATAGAGGATTTGTGAGTCAATTAAATTGATTGGAAACAGATAAAACTATTATAAGAGTTTGGAGTTGGTGCACAAGGCGCAACTAAACCTAGTCCAGTAGCAAAGCCAGAAAGTTAATTTTAGCTCAATCGGTGAGTTTTGAACCAATTGCGAACTTTCTTCTTGAACATTGAACCCTACAAGACATTATTTCAAAGGGAAATGACAATAGCAAGAAGGACTATACCTCCACAAATTTTAATTTGAAATCGAGGCTTCCAAAATGTTGTGCAAGCTCATTCACTCATCTCAAAGGTATTTCAATATCTGGGCATAGTTTGCATCACGCCAAGCAATTTCAGATCTGAAAAATGAGAGTAGACAAGCATGGGATGCATCCAATTATCTGCTAGATTATAATTCTAATTCGATAATTTTGGAAGTCAATTCAAAAAATTGGTATTTTGATTTTGCAGTCCAAGTGAACTGTCAGCAGAAATTTGCTAGGTTGGTAATGTAATAGGTCAACTTCGGACTCAAGAGGCCAGGCCAATTGAAAGGACCTGGTTGAGCTACAAATAGATCAATAAGTTCTTAAGATTTTATATTACTTTGAGCATACACTTCCTGGAAAAAGAAATTATGTTAAGGACTCTCACTCTACGCCAATTTACTCCAATAATTGTCCAAAAAAGAAAATTAATATAAATGGCATTTGTTTCATCAATGTGTGTGCGGCCATCATTCCACTGTAGATCAATTGTACCTCTAATTTATAATACAATGAAGACTTGAAAATTTGAGACACTTTTTATAACCTCTAGTAGTTGATCAGAATTAACAGGAACGACATTTTTTTTTTCTTTTTAATAACCTATAAAAGAAAAGAGAAGAAGCCTATATGCATCATACCATCATGGCTCAGCAATCCATGTCTGGTATGGGCATCTTCCAGTAATTCCAAGAGTTAAATCCCTCGATAATTGCATTCCTAGAGCAAATAATTGAAGTAGAAACTGTGAAAGCTCACCACTTCATCTGGACATTCTCTAGAAAGAACAGTAATATAATAGAAAAGCCCACAATTAATTAAAAACAAAGACAAGGTTCTCCATATGACCAGGCCTGGAGCATCCAATACCACAGTGGTTGAAATTCATAGAAAAAAGAAAATTGTAGCAGCATCACAACTTCAAATGGGAAAGGAAGCAGGAGTGGCATCTTGAGCAGAAAGTTCCTATAGCTAAGCTCATATCACTTAACATGTTGTGCTTAAGACTAAAGAAGTGGGCATAAAATCCCTGAAAAATTCATCAATTAGCACTCACATGCTTCTGCAAATTAAGAATGATCACAAAATGCAAGCCCACAACACAAAATGCAAAGAAGAAGAAGAAGAAGCAGTCAAAAGTTTATGCATGATACGGCCTTTGGAAGTCCTGTCCATGACATTTCTAGTTCAGCATCCACTTTTTCTGTTTAACCAAAGGTTGTGCTAACATAGTGAAAATTGACATGTACCCTTTTAAGTTTCTTACTTTATAAAGGGTTCCATGTCTGTTACTTACAAGTCATAATCTATATTTCCGATCCATGTCAACCACTAGGCCCTTTTCATCTAATGGATCCTATGGATTGCTTTACTTCTCAGAAGTTGGGAGTGGTGGAAGTAACCTAATAGCCAAATAAAGGATCTTTGATGATTATAGATCTTTCTAACAGAAAACATGCTATTAACAAATGCCTCCAAAGGTAGGATCATGTGAATGATTTGGTTTACAAGGGATGGCCTAGAGATTATCCAATCTGTGCAGCATCATGTATACACCCCCGCCCATGGTGTTGCGGCCATCTAGATAAATTTTGGATTAAGGTTTAAGAAATGTAGTTGTCTTTGTAACATTGACTTGGCCGCTGATCCAAATTGAGAAAGGTGGTCTCAAGTCCAATTGATGGCATGGTTTCATCCAAAAAAGGACTTGGCTAAAGCATTTCATCAAACAATTAGCGTGCTATCCCTGCCCAAGTGGAGAGTGTTGTCCCTGTCCATATAAAAATTAATTGAACAATTTATAGAATGATAAATGCAACATTTCAGCATTCAGGAGGTTTACTAGTTCCACACATGTGGAGAGTGTTGTCCCTGTCCATCCACACTCAGCCACACGTGTGCTTGATCAGATTTTTCCACCAGGTATGACATGTATGCAATTGCTAAGTGCCTAAGTATCATCCTTGACACTCTGCAAGAGTATCAGACATGATGAAACCAGGAGAGAGAGAGAGAGAGAGAGAGAGAGAGAGAGAGAGAGAGAGAGAGAGAGAGAGAGGCATACCTACTTACTAAGACCCAAAGTGCTAATTGGCTCTTCGAGAAGGGGAGCTGCTATTGCAGCTGTTGCTGGTGCTTCTTCCTCTTACAACTTTAACGACGATTTCCATAGAGCCAAGATAAGTTTACTTTCTTTATTTTTTATTTTATTTTTATTTAAAAAAAAAAACCTGATATAGCCAAGCTAACCCTGAAATGTTCTTGACTGCTAATCCACATTTTGTACATTGGATCATCACATGTCAGGCAGATAGTGAAAATTACCTTCTTGAGGGCTTCAATAAGTAGCTTTTGGTCAAGAACCAAAACCTCAGGAACATCAGTTCCCCATTAGCAAGCCTTTTCTCTTCCACTGCTACGGGCTTCTCTGTATGATGTAGACATGTTAGTGTATAGACAGGACAATCATATGATAAAAATTATAGAAACTTCAGTTGTTGAGAAAGACAGCATGGAGTTGGTACAAAAGCAACATTTTCTTGGAGAGAGAGAAAGAGAGAGCTAGCGATGGAGGGTGTGTGTGTGTCTGTGTTCATAATTAAAATAAAAATGGCTTTGGATACAAAGAAGTTCAGAATTAGAATCCCACGCCTGACGATTGCCTTTATATGATTTAAATGATAAATATAATCAAATAAAGGAAAAGACTACAAATTCATATGTATGATCTCAACATAATTTATTGTCAGTTCAGGTTTCATGGGCCTGAATCCAACCCCAATTAGTAAATCTGATTACATTTGGTTAGTTAATTTGGGTGCACATGCTCCCACATATTCATGCTTAGATTAACAGATGGCTAAAATAGACCTTCAACTAAGAAACTAAGCATTAAGTTCCATCAAAAGGGTGTAATTACAGTTAGTTTCGAACCAATTTCCCTAACCCATTAGTTCACATCACTAGCTTATTTGGTCCTCTAATGAATATCAAAATTTACTTACATTATGTGAAGCCTTTGCTTGATTAAAAAGGGAAAAAAAGACATGTTGTGACCCGCTGAACATTATCAGATCTGCATCCTGCAAGTCCAAAAATTCACAACTTTAGTGAAAAGAGTAATTTCAACTGAAACTAGTAACTAGTGTTCGGAGTATCGGTATCACTACAAGTTTTGCTGGCCAGGGATACGGAAATAATATTGGTATCACTGATAATATCGCTAATAACTGGAAATGCGGGGAAACATGGGAAAAGTAGTAGAATTTTCAGCGAAACTTCAGGAGATGTTATAATGTACATTTTTTCATATTTAAAAATTAAAAAATTGTAAAAAGAATGCATACATGACAAGATTCCATTTAATGTGGCCTTAAAAGCATGTGTTGTTGTAAGAAATTAGTTCAACCATCCCATCCAACCTATTTAACCATCCAAACATCCATTGATATTGCAAAATATCAACAACATATGATATTTTACTAAGAAATCATCAACAATTGGAAAGGAAATGAAAGATTATGGTCTCAATATCGTGCATGTTGTGATATCGATAATATCAAGATATTATCAGTATTATCAATGACAAATTGAACACTACATACAACCATGTGCCCATGAAAAAATTTGAAATATTTTTTTTTTCTAATAAATAAAATTTTGATAATATCAATACGTTGACGATATTATTGAAATATCATCAATATACTTATGATACAAGCATTACCTAGAATTACATAGTCAAAAATATTGGCGATACATAGCAATATTGATGCATTGGCAATACAAGCGACACCTAGAATTTACATATTTGAAAATATTGGCAATTACATTAGTGATATTGATATGTTGGTGATATTTAGCTATACATTGCTAATACCTAGAATTTCTGTTACTACCAACATTATCTGTATTGCTAGGCTGGAGATAAAGATAATATCAGAGATAATTCAAACATTGCTAGTAACCACCAATTTATGAGGTGCATTTTGGTTGTACCGGTACCACTGAAAGCTAACGCTAGTCCCAGGAAAATGTGTGGTCCAAAGTGCGTTTGCAGAATTCATCCCATCCATTAGATCTGTAACCTCAAAAACCTCTAGAGCCCTACAAATCATACTGATCCAAAATTCAGATGGGCCACGGTGCAGGGAACATATTCAGAGAGAAAAATGCCTAGCACCGATATGCTCAAGGGACCCACCATGTTGCATGAAGCAGTGATTCTCTCAACCTCTTTGGAATTTCATCCAAAAGGATTCTGAGCAGAACGAAATGGTCATTTGGTTTAACCGAAAGTCCTATGTGAAGCAAAAAGACATTAAGATGTTCTCCCTTTTCCAATTTGTTTCCTTTCCCCACCCAATCTAGAAAAGATTGGACTAATCAAATCCAATTCAAGGATCGACCAACATGTAAACAGGCCTTAATATGTACATCTTGTTGGTCACATTTTCTTTTTATGTAGGATCTCCTTACTTCTATCCTCCGTGTATTGTTATAATATAACATATGAAGGAGTGGTTCGACATTGGGTAAATCTAAGCAGTTGATTTGGTAGATGTGGAATGGGAATAATGGACCATGCCCACAATCACCTACCCTAGAGAAATCAAATGGTTAGAATCACCCAATCACAATATGTGTATCGGCAAAAGAGGGCCCACTTGTACAGTTTTAATGGGCCAAAATTTAGAATCTAATAAGGAGATTTTTATGCAGCTTCTATCCACTTTTGTTGGCCCACAAAATTTATAATTGATGATGTCCATGACCGCTAATGTATGAAGAAAAAAATCCTGACAAGATTCCACAATCAAAGTACACGTGGTCCACTTGATTAGTGGAATGGATATCTTTGTTGTTATTATTATTATTATTATTATTATTATTATTTGTGCCAGGTTGTATACACTAAGGCGATTATCTGAGCGAAGCACTCGGTTGTTGCAAGGGAATGGAAATGAACCTACTGTTTAGGAGATTCTTCAATGCATTAGGTACAGAACTCATGTACAACCCAATGAAACCATCACGTGCCACAATACCTGCATTCACATTGGGCAATCAGAAGATTGCTTTCCTTCGCAATAGGCAATTTCTGTTGGAAGAAAATCAAAGTTTAACAGTTGCACAACAAAAGACTACATGATCTAAACTAAGAACTGTAGTATCATTGTACATGAACTAAACTGAGTACTGCAGTACGATCATTGTACATAGGCTGGATACGAAACAATAGTATCTCAGGTGGCCTCACACTGCCAAGGCAAGCTAGCCTAGAATTTCAAGCTTCCTTCAATTTCAAAATGTTCATAAACACCCAGATAAGAAAAGAACACAATTGAATGGATGCTTTTGAATAGGAACACAATCAACAAGTTCATCAGCACAGACCTGTCCCGGGATGAAGTCATTAAGGATGATGGGAAGTCCTCTTATCAAAGCCTCAGCAATTGTAACTGGCCGTGCCTATAAATACCACAGCCATAGAAAAAATAGCATGAGCTAAAACAGATCATATAGAAGGAGAAATACAGAAACGTATAAATACAGAAACTAACGACAAGAAAGAAATACTCATTAACATACCTTTGTTATAATGTAGTCATAGGCTCCCATCCACTTCTCCATCTGGGTCTCAAATCCTTTTATCCGTAGTGAAGAAAGTTGTGATGAATTTGTCTAAGTGTTCTAACACCTGGGAGATGAATCTATGGTGTAATAATAATTATTATTTAATGATCAAATTGTAAAGACTAACCTTCACAGGGACTTTCCATTGAATCGACTCCAGTGTAGAGACTAGAATTTGATTATGGCCACATATGACAATAATCTGCCAAATTAGCTTTGCAAGAGTTTCATCAAACAATGCTTCTTCAAGGGCCTCTACAGTTTTCTTGAATGGGCCCATTCCCTCATCACCTCCCATTTACTTCCTATTACAATTTGAGTGCTACTTCCCTCTACAATGAAGACTAGAGGCACCAAATAAGAAAAGAAAATTAAATAGATTGAAAAAAAGAAGAAAGGAAGAAGAGGTGAAAAGAGCATACCTCCAAAAGCATTGATATATAAACTCCCAAGAGTGGTTGCTGTTACTGGCCTGCATTAGACCCAACTGGCAACTAACGCATCTACAAAATAACCTTATTGCCAACTTCATTCAAAGGCATTCATGATAGGTAGGTTGTTAGGCCCATGTCCTAGTGTCCTTTCCATTCCATAGGATCCCACGGTCCTCTCAATTGAATTTCGGTGACCTGCTACCTTTTGATTTTATTTGCGCACGACCATGAGTCCTATCCTATAAACCTGAGTTGACTCAATTCGAGACTTATGCCATTGCGACCGTGCCATCGCGCTGTTCCGATGCCACGTCTCGTCTGCCTCTCAGGATCATGGTCGTGGATAGTATGTTGTGGGACCCACTAACCCATGGCACATTTCTGTAGGTCATTATGAGGATGACATCACCGCTACCCTAGCTACCCTACTCCATAGCCCCGTGCCTCTCTTACAACTAATAATTACCCTAGCCACCTCTCTTCCCCAAATCAATCATACCTACTAGGTATATCCGCCGCTGTCCATGTACGCGTACATGATTTAGTTACGCATCATGAGACTAAGTGGATGTATGAGCGCATGAGGGCCGTATACCAATAGGCTGCATCTCTCACTGTGTCGTAGTCGATTGGAAGAGGGTGTGACCTTACTCGCATGAGTGAGGGGACAATGTCTAAGTTGAGTTTGACTAGCTTGAGGAATAGGTCCGCTATCAACAAGTCAGGCCCAATATAAGCAGGCAGACAGTGAGATCTCCTTCACTTACCCAGTTGTACGCTCAGATAGGGGCGACAAGCTGGGGTATAGGGTATTAGACCTCAGTGATACTCAAAGAGGAACTATACTAATATGTAGACTTACTGAGAAGGAGTTGTGTACTCGTCATTTGACTCATTCATTTATTCCTTCACTATTCACTCGGGCTGGTGGTGCGCAACTAAATCATTATGTGTACCTTCGTAATTGCTAGGATTTTGGTTAGGCACGTGACCAAACTAAGATCAGGAGTTTCCCTCATTGACTCTAGCTATCCAAATTTAGGTATGAGATTGGTTTGGATAGAAGTCCCTTGTGATGGACCCCATAGCCTATGATACTACGTACTATCATCCCGACTTCACACTTTATCTTGGTCATTTCTTTCGCACCGCATATTTCATTACATCCCCAGTACATGACATTTGGTTTACCAAAAACCTCACATTGCATAGCTGATCTACATTGCATACTCTAATATTGTATGACTCATGAAATTGTCAGTATTTCTGCTTACTTTGATATCATATGATTCATGAACTTGCCAGTATTTTCTACATTGTATGATTCATGGACTTGTCAGCATTTCTTCATACTCTGATATTGTATGACTCATGGCCTTGTCAGTATTTCTGCTTGTTCTGATATTGTATGACTTATGGACTTATCCATATTTCAACTTAATCTGATATTGTATGATTCATGAACTTGTCAGTATTTCCTACATTGTATGATTTATGAACTTGTATTGTATACTTGACACTTACACACGTACACCACCCTCTAAGCTTTCTATAAGCTTATGCATGATAGATGTGTGTAGTTGACGTTAGGATGTAGTTGGTCTGAGGTAGGAACGTGTGGTAGAGCTTCTGGAGTTTTGATACCTATCTTGTATTTCCCCTTCCGTATTGTACTCAAACGTTTTGATTATAGTGGATATGTGGTGATGTTATTTTGTGACTTCATTATGCATTAAAAAAAGTTTTTATGTTGAAAATCCACCTTGTAGGATCCTAGGATCGAAATCTGGCATATGAGTATCGAGAGCCAAGAATGGGATAATACGAAGGCTGTCGGTGTTGGATTCGACAATCGAAAATTTCGTGAGTCCGGTTTTCGAGTTTAGGGCATGACATAAGTAGTACATGAAATCCACACCATTTATCTCTCCTCAATCCACACCTTCCAAGAAGATTCTTGGTTGAAGAATTTTTTCAAACATGTAAGCGCCCATGGACAACGTCAGATATGGTTGTCGTTGTCATGGCTGCTACCCAATTTCTGGGCATCAAAACAAGAAATGAGAGAGAAAGAGAGTACCTTTGACTTCGTGCTCTGATTCTTCTATTCTCTCCAGCTGTTGGAGACAGATGGATGAAAGGATTGCTTCAAAGAGAACTAGCTGGGAGAGAGATGTCGATAGAGAGGGAGGGAAACTAAGGAGATCAAGAGAGGGAGGGAGAGGAAGGGAGACTGTGAGGGAAAGAGATCAAGGAAGGCAGAGGGAGAAGCGAGATAGGAGAGAGAGATTGAGGAAGGGAGATGGAGAACCACAAGGGGATAAGAGGCAGATCGAGGAATGTGACAAGATGGGAAAGAGAGAGATGCTAATGAAATAGTCAGAGCGTGGTTTTTATATATTTTTAATTTTTGTAGTAACAACATTTCATCGGCGCCCACCTATTAGAATCAGGGGCATTTTTAGATGGCTGCTGATGATTCTCATTATCAGCGGTAGTTAGAGATCGATGGACACTGGTAAAAAAAAAAGTGCCAAGAGTAGCACTTTTTCTTTTAGTGTCCCTTCCATAGTAAGCCATGAGTGAGCCCCACACATCCCTGAGGTTGTGCTGTCAAAATGGGCCTGCATGCGCAGTTTGGACAACATGCACATCATACATCCATTCAATAATCATGATCAATGTGACACATGGAGCCACCTCCTTTTGGGCCCGCATGTGTAATTGTACTATATGCACATAATGTATTTAGCAATCATCATCAATGTGGAAACATGGGGGCACTTCCTTTTCTAGTAATTTCAAAAATTGGAAAATCCCAAATTTATGATTTTTGAAAACTTGAATAGCATATATTTTTATAAGAATATTGGAATTTTCCAAAAAAGAAAAAAGAAAAAAGAAATAATAATGAGAGAATAAAGAAGAGGTGGGAGAAAAAGAACACTACCCGAGAGAGGGATGGGGTTTCCAAGAGTGCAAGAGGAGACTTGGTTGTCATATAAGAAATGGGATTGGGTAATAACCCTGCCCATACCCAGACGGGAGGCAACGTGGTGGGATTTAATTAAACAGTAGGCCCATGTCAAACATGGGTCTACATGTACAAAACATGTATGAAAGTTATTCAGTCAAGTACGTACTAAAGATAGACCCATCTCTAACATTGGCTTATAGGTTATTCAAATCCCACCAGGGCACCACCCATCCTTGTTTGGTACATTCGGGTGGGGGCTGTACCAAATCCACATCAATTGTACAACACCTTCGCAATTGGAAAATGTCCATAGAGAACATCCATACCATGGGGCCTTACATTAGGCCAAATGTGCACAATTCCCTTCATCCATTGGATTCCAGATGATCCTAAAACCCCGTCACTCCTTTCCTTTCCTTTCGTCACTCTATTCATGAGTGTCTATGGATCTTATGATAGATGATGTCCATCATAAATTTCATTGCAAATTTACAATTTTGACGTAGTGATGTGTATCAATAAGATTACCGTTAAATATCGGTTCCCAATATAGTGGTTGGACGAGGTGTTCGATATGCTAGAAGGTGTCAATGTGTTTTGTAAACTAGATATGATCCTAAAACCCCGTCACTCCTTTCCTTTCCTTTCATCACTCTATTGGTGAGTGGCTATGAATCTTATGATGGATGATGCCCATCTTAAATTTCATCACAAATTTACAATTTTGACGTAGTGATGTGTATCAACAAGATTACCATTAAATATTGGTTCCTAATATCATGGTTAGATGATGTGTTCGATATGTTAGAAGGTGCCAATGTATTCCATAAACTATATCTGAGGAGCGGGTATCATTAGAATTGTATCTTGCCCGATGATGAGTAGAAAAAGATATTAAAGACCAATGAAGGGTTGTATGAGTGGCTTGTTATATTTTGTTTTAAAATATTATTAAAATTTGAAATTTCAAATTTTCGATGTTTTTCCTCCGCATTTGAAAAGTTGAGATACTTTTGAGTTGTGGGTTTTATCCCACATCGGATTTAACAAAGTAAACTATCTTGTATATAAGATAGTATTTTTGCCTAGGGCTTGAGCCCATTTCAGGGGGCACGTGAATTTGGTCCTGTGGGGGGCTATGCCAATAGTTCTAATATATGCCATTAACCACACACGCGTGAGTGCGCAAAGCCAAGCCGAGCCGAGTCCGTGTCCGTGTGCGTGTGCGCGACGCGACGGGACGGGACGGGATGGGCTGGGCTGGGCGCGGGTGCGGGTGTGAGTGCGGTGTAAGTGTACTCGCATGAGTGTGTGTGTGTGTATGGGTACTCGCAGGACTTTATGTGCAAGAGTGTACTCGCACTTGCGCCTTTTCATTTTAAACCAGAGAGATGCTTCCCTTCCGGTTGGTCGCTCCTGTTGAGTTTAAACCCAACGGACCTAACCTTATGTAAAGGGTGCTTATGCACCACCTCAAAGTCTATATAAAGACTTTCGATTCCAGTTTCAATATATGAAAATACTCTATCTTATAAAACACTCTCTAATACGATTTTAACATTCTTATTGAGTTCATCGCCGAGTCAACTCAACACTTTCGGATTAAACTGCAAGTGGTTCGAGCCTGTGTACAGTGAGTGCACCGCTGGGACCGGGTCATAGTCGTTGTATCCTGGAGGTCGATTGCTCTGGAAACCTGTTGCACTTGGGACGCTGTCCAAGGGGAGCAAATTCGATTTCAAGCCGAGTGACTCAGGCACGCCTCGACTCAATTCAAAAAGTTTTTCTTTCTCAAAATTTATTTCTTTTTTTTCTTTTTTGATTTCCAATTTTAATAGTCTATTTAATTCAACTAATTTTCCAACAATCTTGAAATCGAATTATTGAATTACATAGACCATGAGTACAGTAACAGTAAATGTTTCTTCTGAGTTAGCCAAAATCGAATCGTTCACTGGACAATTCTTTAAACGGTGGAAACAGAAATTGATGTTCGCTCTGACCACCCTGAAAGTTTCATACATTTTATCTAAATCATTTACTATAGATCCAGCAAATCAAAATGAAGTAAAAAATGAAAATAATTATAAATATTATATTCTAAACTCTTTATCCAATGAACTATATGATGTGTATGCTTCTTACGCGTCTGCTAAAGATATATGGACTGCTTTAGAAAAGAAATACATATTGGAAGATGCAGGCGCTAAGAAACATGCAATTGCTAATTTCCTTCACTATGAAATGACAGACGATAAATCTGTCACAAATTAGATTCACAACTTTCAAGGTCTAGTTCACGAACTATCGATAGAAGGAATTAAGTTGGATGAAGTGTTTCTGTCAGGAGCGTTAATAGAAAAGTTACCGCCCTCCTGGAAAGAATATAAAAATAGAATGAAACATAAGAAGAACGGTGTTTCTTTGGAAACCACTATCGTACACATACGAATAGAGGAGGCCAATAGAATTAGGGACCAAAAAGAAAATAAAAATGAGATAGATTCAAAGGCGAATCTTGTGGAATTAAGTCGGACAAATAATAAGAAAAAGGGCAACTGTCATAACTGTGGCAAACCTTGACATTATGCAAATGAATGCAGGCTCAAAAAGAAGAATGCAAATAATCAATTTAAGAAAAAAGGAAACTGCTACAACCGTGGAAAGCCTGGGCATCATGTTAAAACATGCAGGCTTAAGAAAAATAAAGATAAGACGCAGACTAATCTTACAGAAACAGGAAATGAGTCTGACATGTTAGTAGCTATGGTGTCAGAAGTCTTCCTTGTAAACAACTTGGAGTGGGTGCTAGACATTGGTGTAACTAGGCACATGTGCAAAGATAGTAGCATGTTTACCTCCTGCCAAGTATCAGGAGATGATGAACAGGTGTTCATGAGAAATGCTAGAACATCTCCAGTTGTAGGGAAATGAAAAGTACTTCTGAAACTCACTTCTGAAAAAACTCTAATGTTTAATGATGTCCTACATGTGCCTGACATTAGAAGAAACTTGGTCTCTGGTTCGCTCCTTAATAAGGCTGGTGTCAAGTTAGTATTTGATTCAGATATGCTTGTAATGACTAAAAATGGAACCTTTGTTAGTAAGGGATACTGTACCGATGGTTTATTCATTGTAAATGTATCCAATGATAATAAGAAAACATCTAGTTCTGTTTATATCGTTGAACCTTTTTATCTATATCATAATAGATTAGGTCATGTGAATGTGGCATCTTTAAAAAAAAATGAAAAGATTAGGTTTATTACCTAATATATCTAATGAAGAGTTTAAAAAATGTGAAACATGTGTACAATCAAAATTCATTAGAAAATTCTTTAAACAAATAGAAAGATCATCTGTTCTATTAGAGTTGATACACAGTGACTTAGGTGATTTTAGAAATCACATGTCTAGTGGTAAAAAAAGATATTATATAACTTTTGTAGATGACTACTCTAGGTTCACTAGAGTATATCTATTAAGGAACGAAGATGAAGCTTTAGATGATTTTTCTAAATACAAAATTGAAGTTAAAAATTAATTAAATATAAAAATTAAAAGACTTAGAACAGATAAAAGAGGTGAATATGAATCTTCTCAATTTAGAGAATTATGTGAAAAGAATGAAATAATTCATGAACAGCTCCTTATACACCAGAACAGAATGGAATAGCATAACGTAAGAATATAACTCTAAAAGAGATGATGAATGTCATGTTAAATAGTTCAGGCTTACCCATATGTGAGGAGAAGCAATTCTGTCTACTTATTATATCCTAAATAGGATTCCATCTAAATCTTCTAAACAAGCACCTTATGAACTTTGGAAGAATCATATTCCTAGTTATAATATATTAAAGTGTGGGGGTGTCTTGCTAAAGTAGGATTACCTGAAACTAAGAAAAGAAAGTTAGGTCCTAAAACGACCGACTGTATATTTATAGGGTATGCACAAAACAGTGCAGCTTATAGGTTTCTAGTTTTAAAAACTAAGGATAATATACTAGATCCTAATACAATTATAGAAACTAGGGATGCAGAGTTTTTTGAGAAAGTATTCCCTATAAAATCTAAATCTATAGGAATAGAAGAAGTTAATGAATCAGATATTGCGTCTACTAGTAAAAATGCTTACGAGAAAATAGTAGAAGAGATACAACCAAGAAAAAGTATTAGGGTTAGAAGAGAAACTAACCTAAGAGATGGTTTTTTCACATTCTTAGTAGAAAATGATCCTATAACTTATATAGAAGTTATTAACTCTACAGATGCAACCTTTTGGAAGGAAGCAATAAATGATGAGTTAGAATCTATTGTATCTAATAATACTTGGAAACTTGTAGACCTACCACATGGTAACAAACTAATAGGCTGCAAATGAGTATTTACAAAGAAACTAAAACCAGATGGAACTATTGATAAGTTTAAGGCTAGGTTGGTACGAAAGGCTTTAAACAAAAGGAAGGAATAGATTACTTTGATACATATTCCCCTGTAACTAGGATTACAACTATTAGAGTCTTAATAGTGATAACCTCCATATATAAACTAGTGGTACACCAGATGGATGTTAAGACAGCTTTCATAAATGGAGACTAAGAAGAAGAAATATATATAGAACAACCTGAGGGTTATAAAATATCAGGTAAAGAAAATAAATTACGCAAACTAATGAAATCACTATATGGTTTAAAACAGGCTCCTAAACAATGATATGAAAAATTTGATGGTATTTTAAAATCAAATGGTTATCATATAAATGATGTAGATAGATGTGTATATAGTAAAATTTTTAAAAATGATTATGTTATTATATGCCTTTATGTTGATGACATGCTTATTTTTGGAACTAATATTAAATTAGTTAATGAAACTAAGAAATTCTTGTCATCTAAGTTTGATATCAAAGACTTAGGAGAGGCTAGTTTAATCTTGGGTATTGAAGTAACCAGGAAAAATGGTGTTATTATATTATCACAATCTCATTATATTGAGAAGATATTGAGAAAGTTTGACCATTTTAACTGTTTACCTGTCAGTACTCCTTATGATTATAGTGTGACTCTCATGAAAAATACAAAAAATAGTGTCTCAATTGGAATATTCCAGAATAATCGGTAACCTCATGTATCTAACAAACTGCACTAGACCTGACATAGCTTTTGCAGTAGGAAGGCTAAGTAGATATACACATAACCATGAAAAAGAGCATTGGAATGCCTTGTTTAGGATTTTGCGATACCTAAAAGGCAGTATGGCCTATGGTTTACATTATAATGGTTATCCTGCTGTATTAGAAGGATATAGTGATGCTAACTGGATCAGTGATTCAGATGAGATAAAATCTACTAGTGGATATGTCTTCACTTTGGGTGGAGGAGCAATCTCTTGAAAGTCTACCAAGCAGACATGTATCGCTCGGTCAACTATGGAATCCAAGTTTATTGCCTTAGAAAAGGCTGGATCAGAAGTCAAGTGGCTTAGAAATCTCTTAGCTGATATACCATTGTGGTCAAAGCCTGTATCGGCCGTGTCTATTCATTGTGACTGTCAAGCAGCTATAGCAAAAGCAAAAAGTAAAATATATAATGAAAAAAGAAGGTATATTAGACTCAGACACAATAAAGTGAAATATATGTTGCGTGATGGAGTCATATCTATTGACTTTTTGAGGTCAGAAATGTATCTAGCAGATCCTCTGACCAAAGGACTATCTAAAAAGTTAGTCAATGATACATCGAAGGGAATGGGGCTGAGCCTAATATATGAGTTGTCAGTGTCGGTAACCCAACCTATATAAGTGGAAATCCCATGAGATAGGTTCAATGGGTAAACAACAAGACACGAGGTAGACGATTGCACTGAGTTATATGAGCCTCTTCTATGGTGTACAGTGCGAGCAGTAACGCAGAAGGATGAGTTTTCAGAACTCTTAATGGATCCATAGCCATATATTTGGTGGTGTATACAGTTGTTGCATACACTTGATGGAATTCGCCTATATGGGTGTGGAGGTGGAGGCCGTTTCGTATGAGAATCTAGGCGAATTCTCTAGAGCACTCATGAAATTCAGGTAATGGTATACGACCGAAATGCACCGAACCACAGAATCACTTGCATAGGAAGAGTTGTGTGAGTGGCATGTACTTGCGATCTACATTAAAAAGATTCAGGTTCAAGACTATGGTGTCCCCTGATTCCTGTAGACCTGTCTTTCTTACTCTAATGTCGGTTCAAGTCTATGGTGACACCGGCACCATTGCACAACTATTACGCTTTAATCCGAAAGAGTTTTATTTTAAAACAGGTGGGGGATTGTTATATTTTTTTTTAAAATATTATTAAAATTTAAATTTTTAAATTTTCAGTGTTTTTTCTCTACATTTGAAAAGTTGAGATACTTTTGAGTTGTGGATTTTGTCCCACATTGGATTTGACAAAGTAAACTATCTTGTATATAAGATAGTATTTTTGCCTAGGGCTTGAGCCCCTTTCATGGGGCATGTGAATTTGGTCCTGTGGGGGGGCTATGCTAATAGCTCTAATATATGCCAGTGACCACACACGCGCGTGCGCACTAAGCCGAGCTGAGCCGAGCCGAGCCGTGCTGTGTCGTGCCGTGCCGAGCCGAGCCGAGTCCGTGTGCGCGTGCGCGACGGGACGGGCTGGGCTGGGCATGGGTGTGGGTGCATGTGCGGTGTAAGTGTACTCGCGTGGGTTTGTCTGTATGGGTACTCCCAGGACTTTATGTGTGAGAGTGTACTCGCACTAGCGCCTTTTCGTTTTAAACCAGAGAGATGCTTCCCTTCCAGTTGGTCACCCTTATTGGGTTTAAACCCAACGGACCTAACCTTTTGTAAAGGGTGCTTATGCATCACCTCGGAGTCTATATAAAGACTTTCGATTTCAGTTTTAATATGAAAATACTCTATCTTATAAAATACTCTCTAATACGATTTTAACATTCTTACTGAGTTTATCGCTGAGTCAACTCAGCACTTTCGGATTAAACTGCAAGTGGTTCGAGCCCGTGTACAGTGAGTGCACCGTTGGGACCGGGTCATAGTCGTTGTATCCTGGAGGTCGATTGCTCTGGAAACCTGTTGCACTTGGGAAGTTGTCCAAGGGGAGAAAATTCGATTTCAAGCCGAGTGACTCAATCACGCCTCGACTCAATTCAATAAGTTTTTCTTTCTCAAAATCTATCTCAAAATTTATTTATTTTTTTCTTTTTTGGTTTCTAATTTTAATAGTCTATTTAATTCAACCAATTTTCTAACATGGCTCGTCATACCTTTTGGTCTATCGAACGCACTAAGAACTTTTATGTGTACTATGAATCAAGTGTCAAAGTTGTTCATTGGTTGATTTGTGATAGTATATTTTATTGACATCCTGATATATAGCCAGGGTAAGATAGAGCACATGAAACATCTCAGGAATGTGCTATTGTCTTGGAAGCTAATAAGTTGTACCTCAACTTGAAGAAGTATAGTTTTTTAATTGAAAATTTGTTATTCATAGAATTTCTTATGACATCCACAGGCATTCGTGCGGATGATAAAAAGGTATACGGGCCATCAGGAAATGGTTGATCCTGAAAAACATTCATGAAGTGAATAGTTTACATGAGTTGACGACCTTTTGTCATCGATTTGTCTAGAATTTCAGCACTATAGTCGCACGCCCATTACATATTTCATGAATAAATGTCAGTTTCAGTGGACCAATATGACTGACAAGAGCTTTGCTGAAATCAAGGATCGATTATGCACAATACCATTCTTGTTTCTTCCCAGTTTCAAGAAGCTGTTTGAGGTTAAGTGTAACAACTCATGTGTTAAAATTGGAGGAGTTTTATCACAGGAATGCAAGTTGATAACCTTCTACTGCGAGAAACTCAGCGAAGTCCGATAGAAGTGGTCGATATATTAGCTTCAGATATATACAGTTGTTCAAGTGTTGCGACATTGACAGCATTATCTGATTTAGAGAGAGTTTGTTCTCTACACTGACCATCAAGCCTAAAAGTTTATTAACACTTAGACTAACAAGAATTGTGTGCATGCTAGATGGGTTACATTTTTGCAAGAATTCACATTCGTCCTGAAACACAAGTCAGGGCAACAAAATAAGGTGGGTGTTGCACTTATCTGTCGTGCATCACTACTTGTTACAATGAGCAATGAGTTGTTCGGCTTTGACTGTCTGAAGGAGCTTTCTACCATGGACAAGGACTTCCAGGATGTATGGATGAGGTTCCAAGAGGGTCATCCCAGTTACCTACATATGCAAGATGGTTTTCTCTTAAAAATGAATTAACTATGCATCTCACAAAGTTATTTGATGGAGCAGATTATTTAAAAGCTACATGTAGATGACCTTGGTGGACACCTTGGGCATGACAAGAAGTGCAATCTTGTTGAGGAGCAGATTATAGGCGATAATTGTTAAATGCCTTATTCCCTTTTTATGATCATTATCATTTCCTCCAATTGCCTTCCCAGATGAGCCATCATACTGGCTGTTAGAGTTAAGCATTTAGTTTTCTAATCAACTTTAAATCTTGTCCACAACCAATTATACAATGAGAATATTTAGAGCTTAAAATTCCTAAGACGCAAAGGTAGAGACCGCACATTAGTGCAGCCAAAGAAGTATGCCTAATTACTTTCTTCTCCATCACCGATACCCCTTATTCAGAATTTTTGGTAATAGACCAATCACAAGTGTCATTTTAGTTGAGGAGTCATTGATTCCCCAACATAATAGGGATTCTAAACATAAAAGCGAGAGAGAAAGGGTGGTTGGACACACCATGCAAGGGAGAGCATTCACACTCCTATCATATAAAAAGTTTCAATATAGTCTAAGAATCCTTTGTATACGTAAAAAAGAATCTCCTTTGAATGGGTAACTACATCCTTGGAAATAACAAGACATCCTAGGAATGTGTAAAGACACAGTTGGAAGGTTAAAGTTGTGGTCACTTGGTTTACTCCTAATATTAGTTCAACAACACGTTCCACACTAGAAGACTAATGGTGGGATCATCCTTTTTATGGTTCAATGTTCTCTAATTGCAAGTGACCATTGACCAATTAATTTCGAGAAAATTTAGACCATAACCGCTAATAAACTCCCCTCCATCCGAGCCTCTAAAATGATAAACATATGTTACACCTTCACAGGAAAGAAATCTTTGAATGTGGAAATTAGCTTAATGGCCTCTCTAATTGAAGACTACTTTGGCAAAGTCGAAGAGTGCAAAAGTGAAAGAGATAATGTAATTTGTATTAGATAGTGTCACAAATGGAGTATACAAAGAAAAAAAAATTGGGTGTGGCATAGCGTGCCATATCTTCCATTTTGAAGTAGGAAGCTTGGATTGTTGTAATAGGAAAATGCACTTGTTTGAGTGTCCAAAGCCTTCAACTGAAAGAGATAGGCCGATCATGTTCTAGATAGGGGTGGCAATGGGACCAAGGGCTTAAATTCTAGGTTGAATGTTTGGGTGAGAATAGACCTATGACAATAATGATTAGCCCAGTTCAGTCCAGTCATTTTTTTTTCCAAAAGGACTATTTTATTAATATAAATGTGACTATACATAGCTTGGGTAGGCCTGATTGCAAAAAGGGGATAACAGGCCCACTAGAGGAAAGAAAAGGAAAAGGAAAAAGAGATGGAGAGAGACAAAGAGAGAGAGAGAGAGAGAGAGAGAGAGAGAGAGAGACTATATTTCTCTTAAGTATCCTAAGCGTGCTCGATCTAGGAAGACTAATCCTCTGATGATGGGAGGAAGATCAGATGAAGCCCAGAAGAGATGATGGGACTAGTCGTTGCTACCCTTGCGGGCGAGGCTATTAGCCGCCGCATTTGTAAGTGCTAAAATGATTAAAGCACTCTTTAGTTGTCAAATTTTGTATGAACAAAACAAATTGTCAAGAAATCTTCAAGACCGGTCCAAGATCAAGAAAAGATCAAGCTTAAGATCAAAAGAAGATCAAGCTCAAGTATCCGGTACATTCTCAAGAAAAGATGAAGCTCAAGTCTGGTACAATCTCAAGAGAAGATCAAGCTAAAGATCAACTGATATTCAAGTACAAGATCAAGTTCAAAAGTCAAGACAAAGTCAGTGATCAAGTTCAAGATAAACAAGTTCAGATATTTCATAGATCTCAATTAATATAAAACCCTAGAAAGTCTTTAGGTTTAGGTTCTTTCAAAAAATATTTAAAATGGTTTTTTACACTTATGATTGCTTGGATTTCAACTAGCCTAAGGTCTGGTTTGACTAGTTTGAGTTTTCTCGGCCAGTTCTAAGTCATGTCAAAGAAAAACTATTTTTTGGTTACAAATTTGACCAGTCAGACTCTTGGTTCAACTAGTCAAAGATTGATCTTCGACCAACACCAGAAAAATTGACTTGAAGTCCAGTAACTAAATCGGTTCGGATTTTGGGATCTTCAACCAGTTGAAGACCAAATTTGACTAGTCGAACAGAGCTCTTCGACTAGTCGAAGATTGGATAAATCTTATCTCGCGCACTCTGAAGTCCGTTTGAATAGAATCTGGTCTACTCGGGCTAGTCGAAGACTACCTCAGGCCACTTAAAGATTCAACTTATTTGCCTATAAATTAAGGTTCTCTCTCAATCCAAAATATCAATTATTATCATTAAAATTCTTCTGCAACAGAGAGAACCTCTAGTTATTAGCAAACTATTAAATGGTATTTATAAATTAATTTTATAGATTTTGTTTAATTCCCTTAATCTCAGATTCTTTCATTCTGATTCTAAAGAGAGTGAATACTACTCTTTTTTTTAGAATTTAAAAGAATTAACTTAAGTAGCTATTGGTTTGAACTTAATTAAAATCAATAGAACCCTGAACCTTTTCTATCTAACTGAACATCAAACAATCGACATTCAAGAAAAGCAATTCTTTGGCTACAGCTTTTGAAATGTCTTCTATGGTGAAGATAAGTATAACTTCAATTCTTATTTTGATTTTTCTAAGATAGCCAGAAAATCTCAGCGTAGTTTTTGTCTATGATATCTTGAAAATCTCAATAAGGGGTTTGATTATGATAGCCCATTAAAATCACAACTATAACGGGTTTTAAGGTGATCCTAAGAAAACTTTTTTCATAGTGAGAGCTAAGATTACTTGAAGAGTAATTTTGAGAGTGGAGTAGGTGTGATTGTTTTAGAACAGTTGACACAACGAACCACTATAATTCTCTGTGTTATGTGGTGAATGTTTTTTTTAATCTTTTATGTGGTGAATGGTTGTATTTACATTTCATTTCAAGTGTTGAATGGTTGTAATATTTTTTTTTATTTACTCTTGCGAAGTTTGGGATTTTGATTTAAAAGGAATTTGTGAAATAAGGTTGTTTTGCTTAAACTTTTAGGTGAAGGTTGTCTTACAAATCATTTGGAATCAACGTCTCAATACTTAGCCAATTGAGATCTCTAATTTATTTATTATTCAACACTTTATTTGATTATTTGGAATAGTCCTATCCCCCCCTCTAGGACTTCTTAAGCTCTTCTTTTTAGCCTTCAATTCTCTTGAGGAATAAGAGACACCCACTTCCCTACCTTCCATAAGTGTCATTATCCTTATCCATCAGTACCACATAGGCCATGTTGGGGGGTTATTTTTTGTTAAGGGACTCGATGACTAATCTTGAGTCACTAATTACTACCACCTTGGTGTAACCAAGACCCTGACAGCTGGATAGTCCTTCCCATATCGCCCGAAGGGCCTGAGTTGCTGAGGGATAAGCCATCAACGTTGATCTTAATCCAGTCGGTAGCTGGTCGCATCCACTTAACAATAGTAACAGGTTTGAAGGACTATCCCATTGCATCCAGCCCTAGGTCATTTAATGTGCTAACGCTTAATTGAATAGAAGCTCTTGGCAGAGGAAGAAAAGGGGCTATGTAATACCCCAAATTTTTGCCAACCTGGAGTTAGACGTCCTTAGGCAATGGGTCAATCATAATACTTTCAGAGCTCAATCCCAAAGCCAAAGAAATCGCTTTTCAACCCATTTCCTTCAAAACTCACCTTTCACCACCTCATTCTTCAAATTTCTTCAAGTACTTTCATATTAAACACGACTCCTCAAGTTTAAATAGTAAAGAACACCAACCCTAGAGTATTAATGATGAAGAACAATACCGAAGCTAAAATATTATCGTGAATAGTAAATAAATGAGTAAAATGGGTTTCGACCCTTAACCTTTTGAAATCTAACAAGATAGATAGGTTAGTTGGATAGATTAGCGTCTTCTACCCCAAAATCATATGCTATATGCCATAGAAATTCATTTCAGTTTACAAAATGGCTCCGAAATGCCTCGAATGGAGTCGTGGGCCCACCCACGCTAATCCACAATGATCCAACGTGGGCCCCACATATTTTTGGGACCTAGGGGGTAGGGGGAACCCAGCCCATATGGCCGGCCTCGCTGGAGATGATTTTCATCGGTAATGGCATCGCCGGTCAAATTCCTCGGTTGGGTCCGGACTTCGGCCTGGAGGTGTTTGGGGGCTAGGGTAGCCCCCAGGTATGTGGGTCGTCCGTTAAAATCTCCACGATCAGGTACTTCTTTCACAAAGTGACCCTCCAAGCTCTCCTTTCTCACCAAAACGTCTGATTTTTGGCAAAAACCAACCCTCCAAACTCTTTCTACTCCGTTTCCAAATACCCTCGCTCCACCCTCCAAATCTCATCTCAAATAAAAACCAATAAAGGCTACTTCCTTTAGAAATCCAACGAGAATCAACTAGCGCTGCACTAGATGGCCTATGAAATTCTCATCAATCACTTTCAATATGATCTGCTAGAGTCAAAACGTATAGGATAGGTGACGCTACAATACCATAAAACATAGGATCAAACTTTATTCCCGATTACCCTCGGGATCACCTTGAAACTTTGTATCGGCTCTGAACCGCACATCGGAAGTCCGATTACCCGAGACTTAGACGAATATGATCGCCTAGTTAGACTTGACAAACACCTCAAAAATCAAGTCCAGATGATGTCCCACGACGATTTCCTTGAGTCCAGAGTGAAGAATGTGAGAAATAAATATAATTTATGAAATCTGGCACGTTCGCTTGTGCACTTTTTTTAAGCGTTCTGACCATTAGAATTCAATCAAAGTTCACCCTTGGATCAGGAAAAATTTTCCTTACATGTCATAGTACTTGTAGCACCGATCGAGTTCCCATAACCGTTGAACTGAAACTGGTCCGCCACGGTCGATCTGGATATCTGCTCAGACTGAAAACTCTGTCTGACCTAGATCCAATGTCAGGGAGCTTAAGTCTGACAGCATTTAGTCACAGGACCTCCAGAAATGCTCCGTTGGATCAGAACAAGCCCACTTTGGTTACAAAATAAGTATACCTTGGCCCCAAGTCTATTTTGGTCATATTTGGACTAATAAAAAGGGCTTAAACCCTTGCTCTTTCATTCCATACGAATTTGGAGAAAGAAGGGAGAAAAGAGTGAGAAAATGAGGGAAATTTGGAGCTCTCTCCTAGGAGTCTTCCCTGCTACTCCTCGTGCCACATCCACATGTCTACATCACCCTCCCGGTGATTCCAACGCACTTTTAGGTAAGAAAAACCCTAACCACTTGCTGTTTTGGGATTCCATCGATTCAAATAGTAAAGTAACTTATACATCTTGTGCATTAGGACGCCAGAACGCCGTTGACGAAGCATTGACGTGCTATTCGAAGCGATACACGTCTAAGGCGAAAGGTGAAGATTTTAGACGCTTTGATTGACTGATTTCAAAGCTTTCAATGTCGTTTAATAGTAGATTATGGACGGCAACGCCGTTTGACATGTATAACATGCTGTCCATTTTCCATTTCGTAAACGTACGGTAAATATGAGATTTAGGGTATTTTAGGCATTTGTAGGAAATACCGCATACGTCCGTATTTTGCTGAAATGCTTGACATGTAAATTCATCGTGTTATGATATTAAGTATGCGTGCATGATCTGTTTGCCGAAGAGATTCGCCCTAATGCACACTTTGGGTCGATATACGCTATGTAGACTAAGGTGTGTAGACTAAGTGTTTGTATAAATGTTTGTATTAGTATGTATTGAGTAAATGGTATTGTAGATTAGTTTTGAGAATGAATTCTCAATCCATATGATGTTGTATATGATTTCCTACATGTTGGCTATACGTATTGATTTCATTATATATATGAAATGCAGGTGTTGGATGATTTTCTTACGTTGTATGCTATCACATGTTGTGAATATGCTTTGGTTGTTTGTATTTCAATTATGTCACACTCACATGATCATTGATGTTGTTTATAAATTCTTGGGGCTATACGTTAGTCCATGCAGTCAGTAATGGATTGAATTCGTGGTTAGCTTCTAATTACCACGAAGGACGCGTCGATGAACGTGAGTCGTGTTTTGAGTTGGCGGCAGTGGTTAGGCCACACGAAGTATTTTATGCACTTCATGTCGTTCGACTTGAGATGCGCTCGTATTAGTCGAGCCCGTCAAATAACCCGACTGGCCATTGTATGTTCACCCTGTATGAGTCATAACTGCTTGAACCTAGGGTATTAAACTTACCATTGGAAACTCTGTTAACCATGGTACCTTGATCCATAAAGACTCATGAGTTGGGCATGATGGTATGGGACATCGTAGTCGAGCTGTCGGCCTACGCTGGGGCCACAAACCTCCCCGTAGTGACCAGTGAGTACCTATGACTCGTGAGAAGATTATGGTAGTATGAGACACTATATTCTTGCTGTCGGCCTACACTGATCAGGTGACGAGCCCTTTGTAGTGACCGTGAGCGTATTCTGAGTCTACGGGAGGCGACGACCCTTCCGTAGCGACGAGAGTACATTAGGCCTATATTGATAAGGTGATGGGGGAGCGGTGCAACGAGTGCGAGCAACAGCCCTGGCAGCCCTTGCAGTGACCTACAAATATAACATCGTATGAGATTACTAGGAGTGACGACCCTAGACAGGATCTGTGTTTGGATTGATATAAGCAAGGTACCCTAGTTTCCCAATCCTGCTGTATGAAAATGATTAATAACAACTTGGTAATCATTATCCATATCGCATTACATGTACCTGGAAGATGTGGAGCACTGCGGGAAGAAAGCATGCCCCGGACGCAGATGGTGCCGCATGAGGGAGAATGTCGATGAGGGCATCCATCATGTCATTTCATGCATGTATTAACAACAGTATCTAAGAATGTTTGATTGATTACTTTACTATTATCGCGTGATTGATTTGAGAACCTGCTAATCTTTACTTTATTATTTCACTGAGTTAGCTACTCACTCCCACGTTACGGGATGGTGTTTCCGGACACCCACCAGACCTAGTTGTAATTACAGATGATGGCGCTGCTTGTGATGTGGAGCCGGACTTGTATGATGCTGAGGAGGACTTCTCCTCCGTATTTTGATCGACAAGATTATAGGGAGGTTGATTAGATGCTATGACACTTGTCATTTTATATTTTTGGAGTACTCATGTATATTCTTTTCTTTCTATTTTGGAGTATACATGTATTTAGTTAACATGGTAACATGTTCACACTCTGGAGACTTATAATCATTTATATATTTTATATATCTATCACATTCTTCCGCTTGTTAATTTCACTGTCTCTGGAGTATGATATGCTGTTTTGGCTTAGTCTCAATCTTATTTAATGTCATTCTACAGACAATATGCATTTATCATTATTTATGTTGCATAAGTGACGTTCTGGAACTCGAGAGTTGGGTTTCTACCCGACCCCCAATTTTCAGGGTGTTACAGATGGTATCAGATCATGATTTGGATTAAACCAGACCTGGGTTATGGTAACACAATGCACACTGACGCACTCTGACTTAGGAAGGGGGCGATGGAATCTAGAAACTATATTAGAATCCCAAGTTTCACCGACGAGCGAGAATAACTACCGTAGAATAACCCATGCGTAAGCGAGACCATGTGAAATGATCCCATATCCCTACTATTCTTTACAACTCTTCACCTTCTTTATACCTCCCCTCATTTGGGCACAGAACCCACACCTTTGAGTCCCATAACCTTCTCAACCTCCGAATGTTGGGACATGTAGGGCTCGTTTGACCAACTTCAATAGGTAGGATTAGGGCCAATTAGAAGTAAATCCTGGTATCTCCTTTCAAATTACATTTGAAAATTTATCATCATGGGACTTGGAAATCCCATCTCCTACTTCCCAACTCAAGACTCATTTTCTAAAGTTTATGAATCGATTTTAATCCCCTCCCACCCTCCTACCAAATCTGTCATTCCTAATCCCGAGGTGGGATTAGCAACCTATCCATTTAATACAACTTCATGCCACTAGCCCAAACAGGCCCTTAGAATTTTGGACCAAGAGTTGGTATTCCTAGATTTAGAAAGATCTGACAGTATAGGAAATCTAATAAATTAATGATGTAAACCCTAGGACCTCCTTAGTTGATATGAGCATATGTGTAGTGCTCGAGCGCAGTTACGTTTAGGTTTGGGCAACTCAATTCCAATTAGGTGACCTTTCACCCTAAGTGATAAAATAAATTCTGTATATTCGAAATGATATCAAATCATCTCACTTATGAGCGTAGACTTTAGATTACAACTAGTGGATTACCACTACCCATAAGTTACGACTAGGCTACTAGTTACTAAGGAATGTAAAAGACTGATTTTGCTAAGATAAGTGAAATATAAACTTAGTTAGTCGGCTTGACTAGGTGGAAGTGAGACCTCATTCTTTCGTTGAATCCCCATAATACTTATAGGCTTCTTTAATAACTCTTAGGGAGGTTGTTTGATTAGAAACTATTCACGTTGGGAGAGAACTTATAAATCCCTTGGAATTAGTAATAGGTCAAATCAATACACTCCCTTAGAATTGTCTTCCCAAGAACTTATTGCATTCGGGAACGCGGAGTAAAGGAACTGTATATATAAGCGAAGTATTCGGGGTTTGAATTGACTTCTCAATCCTGGTAATTGCCAATGAATCCAATGCTCTGATCAAGAAGAATATCGGCATCGGCTAGGATTAAGAATTGATACAATAAATTTTCTGTCATAGTCTAGGCAGAAAGTCTATGTATCCGGTTCAAACCTACTACACAACTTTTCTTCCGTGTTGGCCCGACCACCTACAACCAAAAGTTATAACTTTTCCTTTGGGAAGTGTTGAGGACATATGGCCATTAGAGATTAGATATCTTGCCGGCAAGCTTACACCTGTCCCTGAAATCAACCACAATACCCATCATTTCAGTTCTTTTCTATATCCATAGATACCAATGCCATAAAACGCATCATTAGCAAAGGAAGACCAATGTAGCGAGAGGTTGTTTCCCATTTCATGTCAAGGATAGGCCCTAAGTTACACCTCGTTCCGATATACGGATCGAGGCATAGATTCTTGAACATTAAGTAGAACTAAGTTTTAAGGGGGGTAGAACGTATTGAGACCAATCTACTTAGGATTATCTAATATAACCGTTGGATTAGAGTAGCGTAGCTGAAGCGTAGTTGGCCTCTTTCCCACTGGCCTAGGATCGAAACATTTGATTTAGGTTATACGTAAGATTAGGTCATTAAATAGGATTTGAACTTTTCTTAGAATGTCAGTAGTAAAGTTTCTCTATAGACTCTACCCTTAGCCAATTTCGGGGACGAAATTGTGTTTTAAGGGGGGTAGATTGTAATACCCCGAATTTTTGCCAACCTGGAGTTAGACGTCCTTAGGCAATGGGTCAACCATAACACTTTCAGAGCTCAATCCCGAAGCCAAAGAAATCGCTTTTCAACCCATTTCCTTCAAAACTCACCTTTCACTACCTCATTCTTCAAATTTCTCCAAGTACTTTCATATTAAACACGACTCCTCAAGTTTAAATAGTAAAGAACACTAACCCTAGAGTATTAATGATGAAGAACAATACCGAAGCTAAAAAATTACTGTGAATAGTAAATAAATGAGTAAAATGGATTTAGACCCTTAACCTTTTGGAATCTAACAATATAGATAGGTTAGTTGGATAGATTAGCATCTCCTACCCTAAAATCATATGCTATACGCCGCAGAAATTCATTTCAGTTTACAAACTGGCCTCAAAATGCCTCGAATAGAGTCGTGGGCCCACCCACGCTAATCCACAATGATCCAACGTGGGCCCCACATATTTTTGGGACCTAGGGGGCAGGGAGAACCCAACCCATATGGCCGGTCTCACCGGTGATGATTTTCATCGGCGATGGCATCGGCGATGGCATAGCCGGTCAAATTCCTCTGTTGGGTCTGGACTTTGGGCTGGAGGTGTTTGGGGGCTAGGGTAGCCCCTAGGTATGTGGGTCGTCCGTTAAAACCTCCTTGATCAGGTACTTCCTTCACAAAGTGACCCTTCAAGCTCTCCTTTCTCACCAAAACGTCTGATTTTTGGCAAAAACCACCCCTCCAAACTCTTTCTACTCCGTTTCCAAACACCCTCGCTCCACCCTCCAAATCTTATCTCAAACAAAAACCAATAAAGGCTACTTCCTTTAGAAATCCAACGAGAATCAACTAGCGCTGCACTAGATGGCCTATGAAATTCTCACCAATCACTTTCAATACGATCTGCTAGAGTCAAAACGTATAGGATAGGTGACGCTACAATACCGTAAAACCTGGGATCAAACTCTATTCCCGATTGCCCTCGGGAGCACCTTGAAACTTTGTATCGGCTTTCGACCGCGCGTCGGAAGTCCGATTACCCCAGACTTAGACGAATATGACCGCCTAGTTGGACTTGACATCACCTCAAAAATTAAGTCCAGATGATGTCCCACGACGATTTCCTTGAGTCCAGAGTGAAGAGTGTGAGAAATAAATATAATTTATGAAATCTGGCACGTTCGCTTGTGCGCTTTTACTAAGAGTTTTGACTGTCAAAATTCAATCAAATTTCACCCTCGGATCAGGAAAAATTTCCCTTACATGTCATAGTACTTGTAGCTCCGATCGAGTTCCCATAACCGTTGAACTGAAACTGGTCCGCCACGGTCGATCTGGATATCTACTCAGACTGAAAACTCTGCCTGACCTAGATCCAATGTCAGAGAGCTTAAGTCCGACAACATTCAGTCACATGACCTCCAGAAATGCTCCGTTGGATCAGAACAAGCCCACTTTGGTTACAAAATAAGTATACCTTGGCCCGAAGTCTATTTTGGTTATGTTTGGGCTTATAAAAAGGGCTTAAATCCTTGCTCTTTCATTCTACACGAATTTGGGGAGAGAAGAGAGAAAAGAGTGAGAAAGGGAAGGAGATTTGGAGCTCTCTCCTGGGAGTCTTCCCTGCTGCTCCTCGTGCCACATCCACCTGCCTGCATCACCCTCCCGGTGATTCCAACGCACTTCTGGGTAAGAAAAACCCTAACCACTTGCTGTTTTGGGATTCCGTCGATTCAAATAGCAAAGTAGCTTATACATCTTTTGCATTAGGATGCCAGAACGCCGTTGACGAAGCATTGACGTTCTATTCGAATCGATACACGTCTAAAGCGAAAGGTGAGAATTTTAGACGCTTTGATTGACTGATTTCAAAGCTTTCAATGTCGTTTAATAGTAGATTATCGACGGCAACGCCGTTTGACATGTACAACATGCTGTCCGTTTTTCATTTCGTAAACGTACGGTAAATATGAGATTTAGGATATTTTAAGCATTTGTAGGAAATACCGCATACGTCCGTATTTTGCTGAAATGCTTGACATGTAATTCATCGTGTTATGATATTAAGTATGCGTGCATGATCTGTTTGCCAAAGAGATTCGCCCTAATGCACACTTTGCGTCGACATACACTATATAGACTAAGGTGTGTAGACTAAGTGTTTGTATAAATGTTTGTATTAGTATGTATTGAGTAAATGGTATTGTAGATTAGTTTTGAGAATGAATTCTCAATCCATATGATGTTGTATATGATTTTCTACATGTTGGCTATACGTATTGATTTCACTATATATATGAAATGCAGGTGTTGGATGATTTGCTTACGTTGTATGTTATCACATGTTGTGAATATGCTTTGGTTGTTTATATTTCAATTATGTCACACTCACATGATCATTGATGTTGTTTATAAATGCTTGGGGCTATACGTTAGTCCATGCAGTCGGTAATGGATTGAATTCGTGGTTAGCTTCTAATTACCACGAAGGACGCGTCGATAAACGCGAGTCGTGTTTTGAGTTGGCGACAGTGGTTAGGCCACACGAAGTGTTTCATGCACTTCATGTCGTTCGACTTGAGATGCGCTCGTACTAGTCGAGCCCGTCAAATAACCCGACTGGCCATTGTATGTTCACCCTGTATGAGTCATAACTCTTGAACCTAGGGTACTAAACTTACCATTGAAAACCCTGTTAACCATGGTACCTTGATCCATAAAGACTCATGAGCTGGGCATGGTGGTATGGGACACCGTGGTCAAGCTGTCGGCCTACGCTGGGGCCACAAACCTCCCCGTAGTGAACAGTGAGCACCTATGACTTGTGAGAAGATTATGGTAGTATGAGACACTATATTCTTGTTATCGGCCTACACTGATCAGGTGACGAGCCCTTTGTAGTGACCGCGAGCGTATTCTGAGTCTACGGGAGGCGACGACCCTTCCGTAGTGACGAGAGTACATTAGGCCTATATTGATAAGGTGATGGGAGAGTAGTGCAACGAGTGCGAGCAACAGCCCTGGCAGCCCTTACAGTGACCTACAAATATAACATCGTATGAGATTACTAGGAGTGACGACCCTAGACAGGATCTGTGTTTGGATTGATATAAGCAAGGTACCCTAGTTTCCCAATCCTGCTGTATGAAAATGATTAATAACAACTTGGTAATCATTATCCATATCGCATTGCATGTGCCTGGAAGATGTGGAGCACTGCGGGAAGAAAGCATGTCGCGGACGCAGATGATGTCACATGAGGGAGAATGTCGTTGAGGGCATCCATCATGTCATTTCATACATGCATTAACAACAGTATATAGGAATGTTTGATTAATTGATTTACTATTATCGCGTGATTGATTTGAGAACCTGCTAATCTTTGCTCTATTATTCCACTGAGTTAGCTACTCACTCCCACGTTACGGGACGGTGTTTTCGGACACCCACCAGATCCGGTTGTAATTGCAGATGATGGCACTGCTTGTGAAGTGGAGCCGGACTTGTATGATGCTGAGGAAGACTTCTCCTCCGTGTTTTGATCGACGGGATTACAGGGAGGTTGATTAGATGTCATGACACTTGTCATTTTATATTTTTGAAGCACTCATGCATATTCTTTTCTTTCTATTTTGGAGTATACATGTATTTAGTTAACAAGGTAACATGTTTACACTCTGGAGACTTACAATCATTTATATATTTTATATATCTATCACATTCTTTCGTTTGCTAATTTAACTGTCTCTGGAGTATGCTATGTTGTTTTGGCTTAGTCTCAATCTTGTTTAATGCCATTCTACAGACAACATGCATTTATCATTATCTATGTTGCATAAGTGACGTTCTGAAACTCGGGAGTTGGATTTCTACCCGACCCCCGATTTTCGGGGTGTTACATGCTAGCAGTCTCATCCAACACCTGACTTTTGAGATCACCTTTACCACACAAGGCACTGTACCTTTCCACTGAGCTGCATTGTGAGCTAGCCAAAGCTCCTAGAAAATCAAGGAGGGGGAGAGACCTTTAAGGGACCGAAATCAATCTGACGCAGATGCTGCCACGTAACGCCCTATCCAAAAGAGGAAGAGTGTCCTAAGGCACTCACGTGCGAACTGACTAAGGACCAAATGATTTGATCGCACATGTGGGCCTAAGCCGGTTTAATTAATTTCAATTTACCCTTCTATGCAATTAAATTAAAGAATGACTGGGCTGAGCACAAGCCGTAGAGCCAGACGACTGATCCATACTTGGCGACTGTCCGTACGGGTTGTGTATCGTCCAAGGAAGGTCTAAAAATTCTGAAACATAAGAGCCTCAAATACGTCTTCTCCCAGAGAAATCTAAACATGAGACAAAGTTGCTGGAAGGAGACCTTGAAAGACTTTAAATTCAAGGTTTCTTACCATCCTGGTAAAGCCAACCTGGTGGCAGATTCTTTGTGTTGAAAGAAGACTGTAGAGTCTGCGGCTCCATTGATGGTGGAAGAATGGAATATGATAGAATACGTGCTGGATTTTTAGTTGAAATTGAAGATAGAAGAACCATATGAAGTCATTGCGCATGTTCACACCCAACCTATGATCGTCAGTCAAATCATTACGGCCCAAAGGGGTGATGAATTATAGTTACAGATGAGAGAACTTGCGGCCGTCTTAAGCGATTCCGAATAGAGAATCGACATTGATGAAGGCTTACGCTTTCACGGCTGCCTTTGTGTCCCTCACTCTCAAACCCCATTTCTCAACTGAGAGAGAGAGAGAGAGAGAGAGAGAGAGAGAGAGAGAGAGGGACCATTGTGCTTGCATGTGGTCCCGATGCTCTAATTTGGAAAATCTCAACATCCTCTCCTCCTCCGGCAACTCGTCGTTCTTCGCTGTTGGAGAAAAGAAATTCCAACCCATCTAAGGTAAGCTAGGATCATACACCCTATTTCCTTAACTTTTCACAACAAACATGTAATTGTTGACCGTTTATGCAATGTACGGACCCTACACCTCGAGCTTGTGGACCCGACGTCACTAGAATCATCTCAGCAACCTCCAGCCAAGAATAAGTGTGGACCACCTTTAGGTGACCGATTATCACACCTAGAGTAGGTTTAATGAATGTGATTAGTGAATTGTTAGTGCATGTGCCTGAATTTATGTTTGGATTACATAACTAGGATAAGGGAATAGAAATTACTAAAATCATGAAAAGGGATGAGACCATAATATCTCAATTGTCACGCCCTAAACTCAAAAATCGGGCTCACAGAATTCTTGATCGCTGAATTCGGCGCCGACAGCCTCCGTAATGCCCCATTCTCGGTTTCTGACACCCATACTCCAGATTCTGATCCTGGGATCCTACAAGGAGGATTTTTCAAATGTACATTTATCTTGTAACAAACATAACCACAAGCTTACCCAAATCACAAAGGCAACATCATCATCACATATCCACTAATATAAACAGTTGACTATGGTGATGAAAGGAAAATATACATATATCGAAAATCAGGCTCTAAAAGATCGCTTCATGCTACAAGCTCAACGCTGCTGTGACCTAATACCACCTGCATGCATCTATCGTGCATAAGCTTATAAAAAGCTTAGAGGGTCATGTAAATGTGTACGTAAGGTAAGTGTCAAGTATGTAATATCAGAGCAATGCGAAAACATGCTGGTAAGTCCATAAATTTCATCAGCCTTATCCACGTTATGCGATGCAAAATATAATAAGATAATATCATATACTGATGGAACAATGTAGATCAATTATGCAATGTGGAGGCATAGTGAGCCAAATATCATATACTGAAGATACAGTACAATATGCAGTGCGAATGAAATGACCAAGTTAAAGCGTGAAGTCGGGATGATAGTACATAGTATCGCAAGTTATAGGGTCCATCACAAGGGACTTCTATCCAAACTAATCTCAGACCTAAATTTGGATAGCAGACTTAATGTGGTAGACTCCTCATCTCAGGTTAGTGGCACGCCTCAACCGAAATCCTGGCCATTGTGAAGGTACACATTGCAATTAATTGCGCACCATCAGCCCAAGTGGATAGTGAATAAATGAATGAATGAGTATAATGTTGAGTTTACAACTCATGTTCAATAAGTCCACATATCAGTACCATATATCTCTGGGATCATCACCGGGGTCTAGTACACTTTACATGCAATAGCCGCCCATTGGAAGTGCAATCATGCAAGTGGAAGAGACCTCACTATCCACCTGACTAGTAATCAACCAATATTTACTCAGCACGTCAATAGTGGACCCATTTAAGAGCTGGTCAAACTCAGCCTAGGTATGCCCCATACCCTTGGGCGGGTAAGGCCACACCCCCTTCCAACTGACCGCGACATAGTAGGAGATATGAGCTACTGGTATTCAGCACTCGGGCCCACATGTATCCACTTGGTCTAGATGTTGGAGTATCTCCTGGCTACAGAGGTTTAGGGACTTTCACCCACGGACATCTATGGCACCCCATGTAGAAAAAAATTTCAATGTCCATCTATCCATCCATAATATGCTTGTGGAGTCCACGACCCTGATGTTGTTAGGGCGTATAGTAATCATATCCCAAAATATGAGATGCATGAGTCACACAGTCTAATCATACACCAATCCTCTGCATATCGTGTGCTCATGTGGGATGACTCTGCTATCAGGGAGTCCTATAAACAATCTGTCCTGCGACATATGCAATAGTCATTCACATCTCATAATAAACATGCAGATGATGCATATGAGCATGTATCATGATGTTATACTGTCACATACTCATAATCGGTATCGATAACCAACATCAATAATCGACATCAACAATCAGCCTTAATAATCGGCCTAACAAAGGGCCTAAGGGAAGGTCACAATGTAAACATTTAACCATCATTACCCATCAATGTGGACATTTAACCAACACTGCTCCCAAGGAGTGGCCTTCATAGGGCTAAACATATAGTGGGCCCATGGCCTCATACACAACATAATGGGCCACATACAGTCTCAATGGCCCTCATACAATCATAATGGGCCTTACCATATGAGCCTCACATATCACAATGGGCCGCATCACATGGGCTTCATATACAACACATCGGGCCTCATATACATCAATGGACCACACCAATGGGCCTCATAAACATCAAGTGGGCCGTCTCAACGAGCCGCACCAATAGGCCTCATAAACATCAAGTGGGCCGCACCAATGGGCTTCATAAACATCAAGTGGATCATAAATACATCATAATGGGCCTCACTAAATGGGTCATAAATACTCCACATTAGTCCTCATCAATGGGTCATTAATACTTCATATTGGGCCTCATCAATGGGCCATAATAAATCACGATGGGTCTCATACTTGGGCCTTACATGCATCATAATGGGCCTCACCATTTGGCCATAAATACATCACATGGACTACATCACATGGGTCTAATACATATCACAATGGGCACATACAATCTCAATGGGTTAAATACATCACAACGGGCCTCACGCCTAGGCCCCAAATACATCACAATGGGCCTCATTACATCACATCAGGCCTTGCCAAATGGGCCTTATGCACATCAGATTGGGCCTCACATATGGGTAGTTTGGATCAAACATGTACATCAAGTGAGGTCCACGTCCTATGTGGACAGTATAGATATACATCAAGTGGGCCTCATGGATGCACGATGTGGGTTTAACACATATATCACGATGGGTCATGGACGGACAGCGTATATATAAAATACATAAATCAAGATAGACCCCACCCGTCCAGTGAATGGACAACGTGGGTGAAAAGCACATTCATTACAGTGTGCACCGCACAATAGGAATGAAACACATACATCATGCATGCCTTGCCGGGGTGGATGCATCACATACACCTGGTCAAGGCCTACCGTCCAGCTCCCTGTTGGACGTGCTAGGGAAATACATACATCATGGTGGTATCCGAACCGTCCAGCTGGGACGGTCCTGATCTGCTGGACAATGAAACATATACACCAGGTGGAGCCACGTGGTGGCCCACTGATCCACCAACTTAGGGTGGATGGTGTTGATAAAACACATACATCATGGTGCCCCAACAACATCATCCAGAGATGGATGGTGTGATATAGAATACATGCATCAAGGTGGCCCCACCGAACAGACATCCATGCAGATGGACGATTGGAATTTAACACATATATCACAAGGGGCCCCACAGATAGACGACGTGGATGTACAACACATCATCCAGATGGGCCACGTGGAGGGTGTAGATATAACAAATACATTACTGTGGTCCCCATAGAATTTGCTGACGTCATTCCAGTAACTGAGAGGGCTACTGGCCCACCGTCCAGATGATGGATGGCTAGGATATAACATATACATTAAGAGGGACCCACATACCTTGCTGTCGTCATTCATCAGCTATATAGCTAGTGCATGGATTACACCAGCCAACCTGCTTCAACGATAGGTGGGTCCCACATGGGGCCTACCATTATATTTATTATAATATTATATTATATCATACACACACACACATCTCACACCGTCCAGGAGTCTGGACGGTGTGGATCAATCACACATCAGGGTATTCTATACATGAATCATCTAGATGGACGGTACAATACATAAAACAAGGTGGGGCCCCACACGTGTGGATGCAAGGCAGCCATCAAGGTGGGCCCACGTTTGTGTATATTGATGGACGGTTTAGATATACCACACACCACATGTCAGATCCATAAAACTCTGACGTTAACACAACAGTTGTTTTGTTGCTCGTTCATAGATGGACGGCTAGATATAACACATACTTCATGATCAAGGTGGGGTCTATGTAGGTGGATGGTATGGATGCAACACAACACCCAAGGTCGGACCCTCTTGCTGAAGTCAATGGGCAGCATCAAGCTGCTAGCTGTCCAATAGATAGACGGCCCAGATATAGAGTACTGGCATGAGGTGGGTCTAAACGGCTTATACGGTGTGGATCAAGTGGGTCAACCCATCACAAGAGAGAGAGAGAGATGGTAAGATAGAGGGACCCCACCACTATGGGCCCCTCTTTGCTTACAACGCATACATGAAAATGAGTCCCATCACAAGTGAGCCTTACATCAAAAATCAAGATTTTACGCTATGATAACCCACCAATTCCGCTTCTTCTAGGATCCATAGATTCCTTAGCTCCTAAGATTTTCCTTTGACAGTGGGTGATAAGAATTGAAGGTTTGGATGATAAGCATTTTGGGGTAGGAAGTGGGCCACACTTGCTCTCCTCTTGAAAATCTTGGACGTCTACCCTTGGGAGTTGCTTGGAATAAAGTGTGAAATGAGAGAGAGAGAGAGAGAGAGAGAGAGAGAGAGAGAGAGAGAGAGAGAGAGAGAGAGAGAGGTGATGTGTATGAGATGGGAGGTATGAGTCCCATTGACTTGTTGGTAAGAAAGGAATGGCTAGGTAAGGGTGTTGTTGACTTTGAGTGAGAGAAGGATGGGTGTGATGGTATATGTACTTACTTGATTGATTGATAGATTGATGTGATGGGTTATAAAGATTCTCTCAAAATTTATAATGCACATCGTTTTCCTCAAAATGAAAGCGAGCCCACAACTTCTGGCCTAGGTATCGTATTGGCACGCGAGATACTGCGTTGGAACCATGACGACAGTACAGTCGCTAGAGTATAAGTTTCGAGTCGAGCCGACTCAGATCTTAGGGGTGCGACTTAGGGTCATGTGTAAACGCCGATTACAGGTCGTGTTTTGAGGAAATTTGACCAGGAGGACCGTGGGGGTCTACAGAATGGAACAGACTAGGATACTGGCTTTACACCAATCATATGACTTAATGATTTGCATGTCATGTAGGATATAAATATTTAATTTTCCCAAATTATTGCTGATTTACTATTGATTCCCTGATTTGGAGTTAATTTACTTGGAAAGAAGACATGAATTGTTGTTGACGTTTGATTCCCTGATTTTCTGAATTTGTGATGGAATATGCTTGAGTGTAGGTATGTAATGATGAGGATTAACTGATTGGGTCAGGTCACTTGTCTAGATTTTCAATGCATAGCTGAATTATATGATGTATATTGACTTATTGAAGATTTATTTTAGTGCATTTCTATATAACCGTCGACATAATTGTATAGGCTGGAATATGTTATGTAAAACTTGTAAATTTGAGTAGAAATTTATGTGTGGTTGTCCATGTACTGATTATATTGAAATTGTGTTTTCCATATATAAATTAGATCCAAGAAATCCATGTTTTGTTGTGAATTGTTACATATTCCCGTATGGATTGGCCGATTACCTGAAATTTCTTGGGCGGTCCTTGTTGGACCTATCCGTGAGTGAATTTGGCCTGAATAGTTGAACTATAGGTTATTGGCCATAGTTGAACTACATGAGACAGTGTTCTCGGGCCGATTAGCTACGGTTCAGCCCGTCGAGGCATATTGAATATAGTCGACCATCCTTGTATGTTAACCATGTTTGATCACACCTGTATAAACTCGAAGTACCCTGAGACCATTGTGCCCACTTCTAATTGTTATGTACGGCCTACAAGACTCATGAGCTGGGGATAGTGGTATGGGACACTATGCCCAAGTTGTCAGCCTATGATGGGGTAACGAGCCTCTCTGTAGTGTTTATTAAGCACTTAGACTCGTGAGCCAGACATGGTGGTATGGGACACTGTACCTGTGTTATTGACTAAGGGTTGCGAGAGTCATATGACCACAGCCCCTAAGCCTCGCGATCAAGTTAGGGCAATAACTCCATTAGGGTATTCCAATTTTCTCAACCTACTGGATGAATGAACTTAACTAATCAACTAGGCTAACATATTTCACAACATTGCATTATATTTGTTGGCGATTATGCAGTCAAGGTCACTTTTGTGGGAGTGTTGTTTCATGGAAAATGTTAGATGTTGTTGCTTGAGGGAGCACTAGTTGGTGAGGAGCATGTATCATATTATAACCATGCATTTACATTAACAACATTGTTTAGGATTCTATGCTGCTTGATGTTCATTAAATGTATCTTATGCATGATAATTTGTGTGCTTATTGCTAATGGTAACACTGAGTTGATTACTCACTCCGACTCTAGGACAGTGTTCTAAAATATCAACCGGAATCTGATATAGATGCAGGTACCTTGGAGCAACATGCATTGAACGATATCGATGCCGACGAAGACGAGGAGCGAGCATACTACCAGGAGTTTGGCGGACCATGGTAGCGAGGTGGATGACGGCGGGACTGGGCTAAAGCCTAGATCATTTTGGGGTGTGATATGCATATGGGACCGGATCCCTAGATGATGATACTTGAATTATCATGTCTGTTTATGATTGCTATGGATTTATGACAGAACTTTATCTGGTTTAGTGACACTTGAACTTCATTTTTCATAATTAGTATTAAACATGCGTAGCTTAATTCATCATTGCTTGTTAATACCTGCTAACCGTATGCATTCATGACTTATCATTGCACACATGACATTCAAAAATTCGGGAGCCGAGTTGCAACTTGGTCCTTGAATTTCGGGGTGCTACAGGAGTCCTCATTCTAATACCAGTTGACGTAGGGATGAACATGATGAGGTTAATAACCATCTTCCTCAATTATAACTATTTTGAATCCACAAGCTTATCTGGATTCCTCACAGAGACTTCTTGAATCCACAACAAAAAGTAATAGAAATAATTTTAAAATATATGAAAGAAGCTTTTTTTATCATTGATAAACAAGTCTACAACTCTTTAAATAAGAAAACCAAGACTTGGAAGAAGTTTAGGAATTAAACTGTAACTAAAACTGCTTAAAATTCGTTACTTATTATAAATAGTAAATTTCTATTTATAGTAAGTGTCCTATGTGGCTTAACCACGTTGTTCTCCTAATTTTTCTAAACACTTTTCATGTTGGACACAACTCCTAAAGCCCAATGGATGAAGAGTTATAATCAAACTAAAATTTACTAAAAATAGTAAAAATGGAAATAAAATGGAATCCGACTGTCGATCTGATGGAATCTCGCAAATTCAGCATGGGCTAAAGTAGCTAAGTTGGTTGGCCAAAGTAGCTCGTCCTACCCCAAAATCATAAATGGTACGTTGAGTAATTCATTTCGATTTGCGAGATATGCCTATTTTAAGGTTCTAACGGTCTTAATGACTTCTGCCTCCGATCGGGCCTTCTCTAGTCCATCTTAGACATAAAAGTGTCCGCCTCAGATCGGGCCTTCTCTAGTCCATCTTAGACATAAAAGTGTCTGCCTCCAATCGGACCTTCTCATGTTGCTTCGGTTATTGATACTCAGTCAGGTGTGCCATAACGATACCCGGATCAAATGTTACGAATGTATCTATGCCACGTACATCAAAAATGAATTAGGATAATTGGTATTATCATTTTTTCTTTTCTCTATAAATGTGTGGCCCACCTTAAGATGAACAAGGTGGATAAAGCCCAAAGCACCCAAAGCCCTTTACTGGAACAGATTTGACGGATCAAGTTCTAGATAGGGGTAGCATTTGGGACAGGACCTCAAACTTGGTCCAAGGGCAGGGCCGGGCTTAAAATATACGCTTGATGTTTAGACTAGAATAGACCCATGCCAATAATGATTGCACAGTCCACCCTCTTAGTGTAATTCAGACATCAAGCGGGCTGCCATTCTAAAAAAGACAGGATGCTTTAAAGACACTTTTGGGCGACTATCATTCAACATAGAAGAGTAGTTTTAAGACATTCCATATGTACAGATGTAATAGAACTCAAAAACCAACAATCACATATATCCTAAAGCATGGCATTCCCATGTGTTAGAACTCTGTGGGACCATGTTGAGATGTTTGTTTGCCATCCAAGCCATTCATTAGATGCCCAAGTCATGTTATATAGGCACTTAAAAAATCAACCTAATCCAAGGCTCAGGTGGGCCACACCATGTTATATAGGTCCTTGCCCTTGCTCAGGTGGTAGACTCTGAGGAGTTTTAACTCCCGGTCAAGGGTTCGAGTACCCATAGGTGGTGAAATTCCACCAGCGTGAGTGTGGGGTGTGCGTGCGTGTGTTAAAAAAAAAAAAGAAGGTGGGCCACACCATGGAAACAACTGGGAGAGCAATGGGGCGGGGGATGCTGATGTAGAATGGGTCGCAGACACTTTTATGTCCAAGATGGACCAGAGAAGGCTCGATAGGAGGCGGAAATGGCCATGACTTTCAAAACCCTAACGCAAGTATATCTTGCAAAATAGAATGAGTTATTAGATGTACCATATATGATTTTGGGGCAAGAGAAGCTACTTTAGCGAAACAACCCCGCTATGCAGTGTTGCCCATGCCGAATTTGCAAGATTCCATCATATCAATGACCGAAACTCCATTTTAATTTCATTTTTTAGTTCGATCATAACTCTTGATCTTTAAGCTTTAAGAGTTGTTCCCAATATGAAAAGGGCTTAGAAAATTTAGGAAAATAACATGGTTAGGCTAAATTGGACACTTACTATTTTTGACTGAAAATCATGAAGTCTAAGTAGAAATTATGATAGTCTATAAATAATAAGTTTGCTATTTATAGTAACTCATGAATTTTAGGGAGTTTAAGTTGGAGTTTGATTCTGAAACTTCTTCATATGTTTGGTATCACTAATTCGTGGAGTCTCTATGAGGAGTCCAGAGAAGCTATGTGGATTCAAAGTAATTATCCCCTCAAGGAAGACATTAGCAATGTCATCACATCCATTCCTGCATCACATCAGATGCCCCCCATAGAAACTACCAAAGTTTTTGTATGGCACAAGTCCTCTGGCTATTCCTCTGACACGCTATATCAAGATGGAGGAACAACTCAAAAATCAATCCAATCCAAAACTAAGGTGGGCCACCTGAGTCTTGGATTGGCCTGATTTTTGGGATGTGCAGTGAACACGGTGTGCCACACCTGATGCATGTTTTGTACTCTAAACACCTATCATGGTAGGCCCTATACAAGTTCGAACATCCTACTTTTGAAGTCTATTGACGGTCGAATCAATAAAGGGTGGCAATGCGTGGGCTTGACGTTGGTTCCTGCCCAGATATTGAAAGAGTCAGAACGGGCTTGACGAGCAAGGCCTATTCAAAATGTTGAGTTGTCTGGCCCACTGAATTTAGTCCAAATACCAACTTCTTAACTATTCACTTGATGACAACCCATCAAACGGTTAAGAACACTACAACAAAAAGTGGTATACATGGCATTTGCGCTAGCCCTTCATCGGTGCTATGTAAGACCTACCTGACGGATATCTCACCATATATATATATATATATATATATATATATATATATATATATATATATATATATATATATATATATATAAAATCCCACTAGCCAGCGCGACTCTTTCATATTTCCTACCTCTCTCTCTCTCTCTCTCTCTCTCTCTCTCTCACGACTACTTTGGGATCACTCCAGCAGCAGTAACCTGCTTTGGGATCTCACCATAGTATCTAGATCTGCAACTCTCTCATTTCCTAGGGTTTTGGATCTATTTTCTGCACTTTGTAAGGTTTTTTGACTGGTTATGGTGGGGATTTACTAGATCTAGAACTAGGGTTTAGATTTTAGAAAATTCAAGTGAGATAAATACTTTCTCCCTATCTATCTCTCTCAAAACCCTATTCCTCGACCCTCTGCTGCAGTTCGGTCTTCTACTGCTCGTGAATCTTAGATTCTCAGGTATGATGTAATGCTTTTCTCTTCTTGTTGTTGCTTTCTGAAATTCAGAATACTTGATCAGGAATATGCTTTGTTGAATACAAATCCCCAATTAGGGATTTACGTTGTCAAATCCATTTTTAGAGATTTGCATTGTCGAATCCATTTTTAGGGATTTGCATGGTTGAATCCCTAATTTAAAAGTGCTTATTACATCTGCAGATTCTCGAATCAGGGTTGTTGATGTTGTTGATCTGATTCACAAGTTTGAAGGTATTAGCTAAAACCTTCATAGATTGTTCCTGTCTGTATCTTGTCCATCGTTTTTGTTGAAACTATTTTAGGATTTTTCTACTTTGACTTATTTCCTACCAGGAATAGTATAAAACAGGGACATTTCTCTTCCAAATCAGTCTCATTGCTTGAGAATATGGATTTTTTTTTGAGGTTGTTCCTATTTGTTCTTGGTCTCTCTATAATGAAATTGAATTTTTCTTTGTTCTGGGAATGAATATTTGCATCCTTGTTTTCAATATGCACACCCCCTTTCCCAATACTGTGCATGTCATGGCAATTCGTCTACATCAAATGTAGGGTCGAAATTCTAATTATTTGTGAATTCCTTTGTTTCTTTTATATGAATGAGGATTTTTTGAGGTGGGTTTTTGTTGTTGGTGTGTGTGGAATTCAATTCTTTTGTGTTACAATAGTAGATGTTTATACCCTTGTTTTTTGAAAGATACACCCCTTTTTGGATAGGGTGCATGTCATTTGTTGTAATTATGGGGTGATATGTTGATTTTCATTTGTGTGGTGTTCTAATCGAAACTGTGAATTGTAAGATTTGGATTTTCTTTAAGAGAAGATTTAAATTTTGGGTTTCTATCTGATGTTTTGTAGATTGTGAATTGGTGGTTGACCGAATTCAGTATGACTGAGTTCTAGTGGAATTTTGATTCAATGTCATTATGGTTAGATTCTCATATGGGGAGGTTTGGTTGAATTACATTCCTAGCTACTTTATTTATTTATTTTTATTTTTAATTATCAGTTTGGATTTTTAATGTCTATCACAGTTTTCCAACTTCATTTCTTGCATCTTGAACTGGAACATGCAAAATGGTGTTTGGGACGGCATATCATGGGACCTTTTTTTTGGTTGATATGTTATGTTTGGTTTTAGGCATTGTTTTTTACTTTGATTTGAATTTGGACTTTTATGGGCTCATTGACACTAGCTGACTCTGCTCAAGTTGATGATAAAGGTCCACTCAAAATTCTACGGTCTGATTTTAGTATGGGTTTTTCTTCTTATAGAATGTGTGGCATGTTTTAAAGATGAGATTTTTGGAGGAATTTTAAGTTCTGAAGTAGAATAATTCTGTTGGTATGTCTGATTTATTAGGATCATTTTTATTTCTAGTTAAATCAGCTTGATTGCCTCTGTTTAACCCATTCCATTTTGTGGATTATAAGATGTAAATGGTTTCTCCTTGGGTTTAGTTTGTACGAGTGGGGCCTATGATTTTTTGTGCAGTCAAAGGCTGTGATCAGACGGTTCGGTTGGTGGTAGAAGGCAATTTGTTAGAATAAAGCTATTTGATTCTGTTTAGCCACTACAACAAAATGGTGTAAAAACGGCACTTAGGGTGCATTATGCACCAGCCTTTAACCAAAGTTAGGCACATGCCCAACCTGAGTGTCTAAGCCAGTAGGCAAAGCACCAACTCAACTAGAAGCATGCCAGGGCTGAAAGAGTTCGTCTAGGCCTATGTTTTCTCTATGTGGACAAGAACTTGCCACTCTCTAGTTAAAAGCGTCTTCTCTATGATTTCATTGTTCTTGGAGAAAAATATTAACCTTATGTTTAGCCATTTTAGTTTGAATTTTTGTAAATAAATTTGACAAAAGAGGGTCAATTTTAGGCAGGTAGCTGGTCATAGAAACTTTGCCAACAAATCACAAGGATGCTTGTTTAGAATCTTATTCAAGCTACAGGTGGATATAGGACCTTTAGAGAGGGATTATTGGTAAACACAATCTGAAATGTCAGACCTAAATAACTGGGACAAAGCTATGATAATGACAACAAATCTGTCTTAATGACGGTATGCTGTTATAGATCTGAGTATCAGAGGTTTCTGATTATGTTGGTTTCCTAGTTAGGTAATGTTTGTGGTTTCTAAATTTTTTTGTTGAGTTAATGCGTTGTGCTTAATAGTTTCTTATATGTTTGGATTCCTTTATGCTTGGCATGTTGGTTCTGTAGAGCTCCTTTTTTAACTCTGCCAATGCAACTACTTGCATTGCTGGTCCCAAGCCCGGGTAAAGGAGGAGGGAGAAAGGCTTGAGTGTCAACGTGAGTTGTACCATTTTCCTCCATATTTCTTTAATGCAGCAATGCTTTGTTGAAATTTTCAGCATTTTTACAGGTTGAGAAGTGGGTTGAAATTTTTACAAGTTCAACATTTTTATAGGTTGAGAAGTGGGTTAATGCAGCAATGCTATGTTGAAATTTTCCTCCATATTTCTTTAATGTTGCATTTTGATGTTTCTAAGTCACATGTGTGCTTCTACAGATTGGTCATGCTAATTATGGTTCAGCTCTGGGAGAGTCTCCTAAGTTTGCATCTAATTATGGTTAGTGTTAAACTTTTAGCCATCTATCTAATTCTTTGTACAAAAGATAGTCAGTAAACATGTTTAGGTAGAAGGCTCGATGAAACAAGTCTATTCAATTTTTTTATCAAAGGCATTTAATGTGTCAAGAATCATAGACAAACAAGATATGTGCCCAAGTACAAAATAGAAATTGAAACATGCATGTGTTACACAGTTACACAAAAGGAAGCCTCACACCATCAATTGAAGCTCATGCAACTCATTTTTTGTGAGTTTTGGAAACTTCACACCATCAATTGAAGCTCATGCAATAAACTACATTTAGTGAAAGTCTTGTGGAACAGGTAATTCACCTTTGTACTTTAATATTTTCTTTTAAAGGATTGTGTACTTCAATGATGATGATGATGATTATAATATTTTGGTAGAGAGCTGACCAAGAATGTTCACTTCTGACTGTCTTCGAGCTTGCCAGACAAGTATTACTTTGCTTATGGGATAGATTGGACCATTTGAATGAGGAGCCACTTTAGAACAGGATGAAAATAGCAATTGCCCCATTTTTAAGGAAGCTCCCACTTTAAATTGAAAATGGCAATTTGTTTGAGAAGGGTAGAAACCCCCATTCCACTTCAAAAGGAGTGGAGAAAGTCTGTCAAACTGGCTCCAATTTTCCTCTATTAGAAGAAACAAACAAAGGCCATTCCACTGTATATGATGTAGTAACTTCATATGCATCCTAAATTTGCCTTCCTACCATGTATTTAATGATCAGATTCTATAATGTTGAATTAAGTTCCTTTGCTATTTTGTTCATGTTTTTGTGTTTTTCTTTTATGCACATCTTATATTTTTTATTCCCATGAATTAAAATGGTTAGAATTCTCTGCTATGTTGGTGCAGGCTACTGCCATATTCAAGGTTATGAAGAATGAATCCCCTCCTATACCAGATACATTGGCCCATGAGGGTAAGAATTTCATGCAGTTCTACTTACAGAGGAATCCGGCAGAGAGGCCGTTAGCAAGCATGCTGCTTGAACATGTTCAAGGTAAGAATCTAATGCTTACCTACTGCAAGTTTTCTAGTAAAAATTCAGTCGATTAGACCCAAGCATAAACTCAAACAAATCACTATATACCTGCTAACTGCAGATAGGGAGAGGATGTTTCTATTTGGGATCCACCAAATATGTATAGGAAGATAGCTCTCAAAATAATGTTTAGGAGCCTCTGCCTTGGTTCAGTAGATTATCTTGTCAAGCAATGGTGCATATTATCATGGACAAGCATCTCCATACCCCATCTCATGGACTTATCAATTATGTCTCTCCTTTTATACTATGAGGTTATGCACAGAGTCTAGAGAATTCTAGAGAAGATTAGTGTACGGATCTCTAGAACATTCTTGAGTTCTCTAATGGCTTCTATAGCCAGAATAGTGTAGAATAGTTTAGAAGATTTCTGGAGTATTCTTAGCCATTGGATGGTTGTCACATGGCACCATCCTAGCCATTCATATTCATATCTGTGTGCAGGTGAACATGAATGAGAAGGACTATCAAAGAAAGAAGAACAAGTTTTTGCCAAAGATACATGCTGGTACAATACCATTGATGTACACAATCAAGATGCATGTGAGATCTTCTAAATTCCATGATGGAGAGGTTTCCTGTTAAGATAGATAATGGCAAATAAGGACTTATTTTCTCTTTATAGCGGAAAAATTATCATGATTCTCTTGACTATGGTATATGGTAGAATAAGAAGCCAGTTTATGGATCCTCTTTCTTTTAGTATGTATTAGATTTCTTTATGTGGAGTTCACTAATTATAGATACTTTTCTGCAGGCTTTTGTAGCCACTACAGACACAAGTTTCGAGTCTGTGGTTACGACTCCCACAAAGGTAAGTTTTGGTTTTCTTAACTTTGGAAATTGGAATCCTATTTCTGAAAAAAATAAAAATAAATAAAAATGGCAATGACCACTTTTGAAAATTTTGAATTGATTAGAAAGCATCTATAGAGAGTTTTATGCCCTTGTTTGCTAGACTTAGTGAACATTTCAAGGTTTTGGGTTAAATGCATTTTGATTATTTTCAGCCAGTTAAGACATCTCATGGTTTTCCGTCAATACTATATTTTACCTGTATGTAAATACTAAATAGTGAAATTCTTAGAATCTCTACCATTTTTCTTGCTGCAGAGATCTACAAAGATGATAGAGCCTTCTAAGGTTATTCATGTCCGAAACGTTGGCCATGAAATATCTAAGGTATTTCAAACCATCTCTTTTTATTTTGAGCATTAAAACTCTAATTGCAATTTGTCTTCACAGTTGTTGCCTTTGCAGTTCATATTTTAGTGGAGTCTTTTCTATGTTTTTATGCATTTACTCTAACCTGCATTCTATAAATTTAAATAAGATTGTCTTGCTGCAGTTGCATAACCATTTTATCTCAACCAAGTCACCATGCCTAGGGATGCTATACATTATGAAGACGTAGAACACCAAGGTCACATGGCTTCAACTGATGGGCTTTTAAAGCGAGGAGAGGGAAAGGACAGACCTCTTGTCTTGTCAAGAGGAATCTTTGCTGAAAGCCAAAGGTATGGGGCAATTTGGACAGGAGATAATTCGACAGACTGGGATCACCTTAGAGTCTTAGTTCCAATGATCTTGACTCTTGACCTTACTGGGATGTCATTCTCTGGTGAGTAGAGCTCATGAATTGATTGGCTCAAGGTGTTTCTATTTGATCGTCATTCTCCTTTTTTTAGGTAAATTATTTTGATGAATGTATTTTATACATGTGCTGATGTTGGTGGATTTTTTGGCAACCGTAAGCCTGAATTGTTAGTTCACTAGTATCAGCTAGGTGCTTACTATCCTTTCTTTAGAGGCCATGCCCATCATGACACCAGAAGGAGAGAACCTTGGCTGTTTGGGTGATATATTTATTTAGTTTAAAAGAATGTTCAAAATGGAAATTTATACTTTGCACTTACATTGCATTGTGCATATTAAATTGCTAGCCTCTGTACTGGTTCCTCATAGCCTCTTTCTTGATTTTATTTTTTGATGTCTCTCTTAATAAAAGTTTCTGTCATATATCAAAAAAAATAAACATAAATAAATCCATGGTAATATTTTTCTATCTAAGACGCTAATTCTATCTCTATGGTTCCTTTTCTGTTTATATGCATCCTGTGTTTTGCTAGCTTTAATGTGTAGATGTGCATTCAAATTTTAGTACTCGATTCCTATTCAGACAAAGTAGAGGTCTGATTCCTCCAAATTTGTATATGCACCATATAGGCTAGATGGGATGTACAAATATACCAAGGTTTGGTTGGTTCACCAAATGTAGCCAATCATTATGCAGAAGTACAGCTATACCAGGAGCGAACCTAGTAGGCAATTCATTCTAGATTAATAAACCCTATGGTGTAAAGTGTTTACATCCTCAAATCAAGAAATGTCAGGGTTATTTGTATTTTCATACATATGTACATAGGCATGCACATCTATTCCCAAGTCTGCATGCTTGTAGCGTGTAGTGAGTGGCATAGGCTACATAGTGGGTAGGGTAACTTTTAGATTTTTAATTACAATAATAGGAAAAATAGGGCAAATACTAAAAATAAAGATAAAAACAACAGCAAAAATGATTTACTAGTGTTGCTCATATCATTTCACTAAGGGGTGTTTGGTTTTCTAATTACATCGGTAAATGGGTAATGGTTACCTATTCCTGTACAACAGAAATGATCTCCTGTAGTTTTTTTTTTTTTTTAAATGTTTCTACTATTTTAAAAATTCAGGTTTCGATTGAATTACTAGCATGCCAGGGCTCCTCAAATCCATACAAAGACCTTTATCGATGCTTGTTAGAAATCTTACAGCGCTTTTCTGTGAAAAAAAGGTGTCCAGAAATTATATTTCCCGGCGCTTGGAAGATCTTTTGCCTGCGCTTATTCGCGTCGATAGAAGGAAAAATTTTCGGCGCTCGGACAAGCGCCACTAAAACTTTACTAGCGCCGCTATAGCCTTTAGCGACATACCCATTTTTCGGCACTTAAGTCTAACCAGTTGTGGTGGAATACCCCGACAACTACTGCTTTTTCAAGATCGTTTACTGCGTGGGGGCCACTTCAAAAGAATACACCCGTGCGATTTCTAAAATTTCTTATAGACACAAATATATCTACTAGAAAACAAAAACATATGAACTGAGGATGAAAAGTTTACAGGGAGTAGTAATACATTATAGACATAGGCATGCCTTATACATTTGATGCAACGAAAATACATAACAAGTGATGTAACGTAGGGGGGCGATTAATAAGCCAGTTGGCAAATATGTCATTTACTAGCCCGGGCCCAGTTCATTGCAGCCCTGTGTCAAGCATCAGACCATGTGATATCATAGTCACCGATCTGGGCTTCGGGGATGCCCAATGCCTTCCACACTGCAGGAGAGGCATCTACTATGTTGTTGGGGTAAGGTGGATGGTAATCATGATCAGAATCACAACCATTCACTGAATCACCCCCTGGGGCAAAGCCATTGATGGTCATGGTTGCACCAGTATTGCTTGTAATAGGAGGCGAGCAATGATACTGAGGATACATCTTACCCGTCTTGCAGCAGTCGGAGTAGTTTTAAGTATTGCATTTGTGGGCCTTGTCGCATAAGTAGCCACTTAGATTGCATGATTTCAGTGGTTTGTAGCAATTCACTGTGATGAGAAATGCCATAAGGACTAAGAGTATTGAAAGTAGATGCTTAGCCATGTGATTCGTCTCTGATCCTTCACCTTTCTTTGAGTGGTTTTGGTATTTGGTTATGATTTGGTTTGGGGCTTAGCTTATATATAGGCAATTGATGAATATCAACCTTCCCAATTTCATTTGTTACCCAAGAGTGTGTTTGGTTGTACCAAAATTTAAAAAGAATATTGAATTTTTGTCCCAAATTAGACTGATTATTCATGAAATTTCATGACATTTGATGCAACCAAACACACCCTGAGTCTCTTATTACAAAATGGAAGGCAGCATACATTCCTCTCTACCCATATCATATTTTTTAGCATTTGTATACCACTCTTTTGTCACCTTGTAAATCCATTCCCTATGCAATTTCTAGCCATTTAGACCTGCTAAAATAGTCCTCCATGGCACGCAAGGTACATGAGGCCCACTCATAAGTAATCAATAGCGTTCAAGTAGTTGGTCCCACCACAGTTGGATCATAGCTGTTTGATTTCACGATCTGATAGACCCATCATTGTCATGCAAACAATAAGACTGAAGGCTTAGCTGATAAAAACCATTCATCCGGTCGCTCATCAAATAGCCTGAATGGCCTATGGAACGATAGATACTCGAACAATATTAAAGATCCAACTTTTATTTTTTATTTTTTTATCATTGGCGTTTTCTTTTTTTCTTCTTCTTTTTTTAAAAAACCAAACAATAGATTTCATAGAAGAAAATTACATCCTAATTCAGGCAGCAGGTACAAAAAAACCAGGGCTACCTATCATATCCTACACAAGGGAGGTTGGAGAACCCTTTCTAATATAGCCTAAACCAGTTTTGTCCAAAATAACCTGCTCCTTGGTCATCCAAGGGAGGGAGGAGATACCATGAAAAGCTTGTTTGATTGCTTGGAGCTGCCTATCTTGGCCAAACTATCTGCTGCACTATTAGCTTCTCTAAGAACATGAAGAATCCGAAAGTTTCCCTGGGACAAGAGTCTTTTGATTCTAGATAGCCAGTAGGACCATTTCCAGGAAGACGGGGAAGCTTTCGTGAGATAGGAGACCACCCAACTTGAGTTTGATTCGATGATAATGTTGGATAGCCCAAGATCCAAACAAAATTTTAAACCAACATACACTGCCCGCATCTCAGCTGTGTTGTTGGAGGCAACCCCATATCCGTAGGAAAAAGTGAAGATAGGGCTACCAAGGTGGTCACGACAGATGCCCCCACTGCCAGCTGGGCCTGGATTTGACAGGGCTAAACCGTCTGTATTCAACTTGAGGAGACCTTCACTAGGCTTGATCCACTTGATAATGGAGAAAGGACAGGCTGGGCAGGGGGAGCTAGTTGCAGAGAAGGAGGCTGGAGCAAAAGAGAAAGAGGGACGTTGCTGGAAACGACTCTCCATATGAGGAAATATGGTCTGCAGCCACCAACGACCTTTAGAAGGTCACTGAAGCGAAGATTGTCAAGTTATCAAATCTGGCAGCATTTCTTGCCTTCCAAATATCCCAAAGAATGAATGTCGTGGCCATCCCGATGATCGCCTTTCTGCTACCAGGGGAAAAAGGTCTCTGCCACCACCAATGGAGCCTGTTCCCGATAGAAGACTATCTAAACAACTGAACTCCAAGAAAGGCAGCAGCTTGCTGCCACACTGATTCAGCAAGGGAACTGAGAAGGAAGAGATGAGAGAGAGATGCAGTCTACGGGCCAGTTGAGGGCGCAATGTTACAGCAGTTGTAAGCTGAAGCTAGGTGGATTCCTTTTAGCTGAATGAGATCGTCAATGGATAAGGCGTCATTGAGTAATCTCCAAACAAAAAGAGAGATTTTGGAAGGAAGCTTTAGATGCCAGACTCTTTTGGCCTAGGGGAGAACTTGACCTCTAACCCTGCCTATACTCCACACTGATTTAGCTGAGAATTGCCCCCAAAGGCTCCAATGGCCAGAGAAGGGTATCATTTGCCTCCAAGGTGCAGAAATTGCCTCTATCGATGTGGATCTTGAGCCAATCGAGGAGCGAGTAGGCTGTGTCCAGTCTGATTCCTTCTGCGTCGAGGAAGTCTGCCACTCTGAGGTCTCTCATGGAATCTGGGATATGAAGAGATGGGAGAGAGTCTAGAGGGCCCAGCCCAGACCCGTTGACACTCCACTTCTTGCAATCCCCGTGCCCCACTACCCACTAAGCAATGCTATCCAAGATGGGGAAGAGACCCACCAACCTTTTCCAGATTGGGGACATCCACGAGAGCTAACTGATGGGCCTGAGATGAGCGGAAGACAAGTATTTGGAGCGAATGAACTGACTCCAGAGGTTGTTGTTCTCCTCTTGCTTGACTAGCCACGCCATCTTCAGATGGAGCTCCTACATAACATCTTTTATCTATCTAATCCCAAGACCGCCCTCGGCTTTTGGCTTGGCAATAGAGGCCCATTTCTGCCAATGAAGGTTCGGCCTTCCATCCCTCCAACCCTAAAAGAAATTGGCGAACATCCTCTCTACTTCCTTAAGGATACTCTTAGGAACTATCGAGGCCGCTAAAGTGTGAATTGGAATACTACTTAGGATAGAAGATATGAGAGCGAGCTTGCCCACTTCGGAGAGAATTTTTGCGGTCCATCCTTTGATCTTAGTGGCCAGCTTGCCCAACAAGGGGGCGAAGTAAGAATTCTTGGCTTAGCCCTTGAAAATTGGAACCCTTAGATAGCCGAAATTTCTCACAGCTTTGTTAATGCCAATGGTCTGCTGGATACTTGTGATCTTAGCCACAGACAACTTCGAGGAGCAATGGAAGGCGCTCTTGCATTGGTTGAGCCTTTGCCCTAAAATAGACTAATAATTGGAAAGGAATTTTTTAAAAGCAAGCAGAGACCTTTTAAAGTCGTTGAGAAATAAAACTGTGTTGTTCGCATAAAGCAAATAGGATATTTGTTTGCAGCCCTTTTTCACCTTGTAAGGAGTGCATAGCCCTTGTGTGCTAAGTTTGGCAAGAACCCTGCTGAAAACTTTAGAAGCGAGAATTAAAAGGTTGGGAGAAAGGGGGTCCCCTTGTCTCAAACCGCAGGAAGATTGGAAGAAGCCGCAGCTCACTTCGTTAACTAGCACTGAGAATCAGTTATTATTCCAACAAGATTCAACTAGCTTTACCCATCTTGTGGAAAATCCAAATTTCAAAAGGACCTGGCATAGAAAATTCCATTTGACCCTGTCGTACACTTTTTCCGTATCGAGTTTCAACATTATATTCACTCCCCGGACCTTCCTATCAACATCTCTATAGAGTTCTTGAGCAAGAGGGATGTTTCTCGCAATCGAACGACCCCTTATAAAGGCCCCTTACTCTAAGGAGACCAGCTTTGGGAGGAGTGCACTCAGCCTTTCTACAATGATATTAGCAAAAATCTTATACACCACATTGCAAAGGCTGATCGGCCTATAGTCGGAGAAGGATCTGGCCCCCTGATTTTTGGGCACTAGGTAGACTAGCATGGATGTGAACGCCCTTGGCATCTCGGTCCGCTGAAAGAAAACCTCCACAACAGCGAGGATATCTTTCCCAACAATATCCCAACAGCCCGAGAAGAATGCTCCTGAGAAACCATCAGGCCCTGGCGCACTATCTTTGGGGAGCTTTTTCATTGCAAGATTAACTTCAGCTAGAGAAGGCATTTGCATAAGGCTATCTTCTTCCATAATAAGGGAGGGGATGCAATCTAGGACATCTTCAACAACAAAAGAGGAGGAAGATGTAGGCTTTGAGGACATCAGGGAGTGTAGGAAAGTGACTGCAGCACGCTGGATGGTTGGTTGGTCCGACATTAACCCCGCCTTCCCCAAATGGATATCCTAAATACCCATTTTCCTGACCTTTTTAGAAGCTAGAAGGTGGAAAATTTTCATATTTCTGTCCCCCTCCTCTAACCAGGAATTCTGGGACTTCTGCTTCCAAAAAATTTCTTCTGCAAGCTCCGTCTTGGCCAGGTGGAGACGAGCTTCAGTAATTTCTACTACACAGACAGAGGGGTTAGACTGAGCTCTGGATTCTAAGAGGGCCAACGAACACTCAACTTGTTAAATATTTTGGAAAATATTACTGAAAACCTCTTAGTTCCAAGTTCTCAAATCCTGTTTCATTGTCTTCAGCTTTAGCTGCAAGTTGATCATGGGCTAAGAGGAATGGTCGACCGCCCACGCTTTATCAAAGGACACTACACCAAAATTATGGATTTGTGATGGACCAAATCCATCATAAAACCAAATAAATGATTGATTTCGTCCGTCACTTGGTCCGTCGCTGTTTACTGGGTCATTTTTTGTTTCCCGACAGATAAAATCCGTCGTTGAATTTGCGACAGATAAGGTCTGTCACAGATTACTGACGAATATGATCCATCGCAAAAAATTTAAAATCTGTTGCTGAAATTATGAAATAAACCACCCGAATTATCCGTCATTAAAAATATTAGCGACAGATAAGGTCCATCACTAATAAGAGGAGAGCGACGGATAAGGTCCATCACTAATAAGAGGAGAGCGACGGACCTCTGTTGTTGATGTCCTACTTATTCAAAAATTAGTAACGGATTTGGTCCATCGTAAAAATATTTATAAATTAAAAAAAAAACGTATTGTCAAATTTTATTTTTTCATTATTATTTTTTAAATCTTGCACCTAATAGTCATTCAAAAAATAATTCAAATGATTATTCAATAAGAATCCCATTAACAAAATTGGTAACAACTCAATTCAATAAAGAGGAAATGGCCAAGTGGGGCCATTTGAATGGACTACTACAAGTACACCTTCCTTTTCAGATAATTCAAATTAAATAATAATTAAGAAAAATTATAATAGACAATATGTAACATATAGGACAAACAAACCATCTTCAGCCAAAACGGATTTGTAACAACCGAAAAACTCTTCCATGTATTCATAGCCAACTCCTATCATCTCACTGCAATAAAATAAAATAAAAATCACCAGTTGGGGAATGCAATTTAATTCTTTCTATTAAAAGCAGATGGAGTTTCAACAGTTGCCAAGAAATCACCATGATATAATCCTGCATCGGCTGATGAGTATTTAATCTTCATGTCGAAGAATCCAATGACCTTGGCTGCACGGCTTCTCAATGGACCTTAGAGTTTTCATCAATGTGAAAAATGTCACGACAGGGAGATACTCTAGTAAGTACCATGTCTCAGAAAATAAAAGTATGAAGATAACAGTCATACCAGCAGATATGGTATTAACTCGAATCTTATGGCGCCTTCCTGCTTCAAATGCAAGCACTTCCCAGATCAGAAAATGTTATAAATACAGCCCCATTTGCTTCAAGAAAAAATATATTTTGCATTGAAGGTAGCAGACTGGCCAGCTACAAAAATCTCACCTTGGTATCACTCTTTAGAACAGTTTTAACTAAACTCATGCCCCCACCATATTTGTATGCATTAATATATAAAGAACAACACAATAATAAGAATCCTTTCTTTAATAGTTTTGGTTTACATGGGCTGCTAAAATCACAGGGTGTGTAAATCAAGTTACCCAGGAATGATCCTTTTAGTAGCCATGTATGTGAGAGAAATTGATGCACCACCTACAACATTACATGGACCACATGTTCATATGGTAAGTTGACTGCACATACATACAAATATAGAGGTTGGCTAGGCAGCCCATCTACACCAAGCCACAAGTTCCAACAAGGCACATGGTGCTAATCTCAACCATTCATCAAGTGGTCCCACAGTGCAGATGACCCTAGCTAGCCAAAAAATTAGGCAGCCCACTTTTTTTTTCATTTTCATTTTCTGAGAAGGTTGCCTGGATTCATTATTGGAACAAAATGCTTGAGCAATGACACATTTGAATAACTTGATGCTGAAATTGCTGCAAGATATCCATTTTAGGATGTCTCTAATAGAGGTTTACTGACCTATAAAGGAAATTACAAGTTAGACGAAAACAACAAACATAAACGTGAGTAGGGGCATGAATAAAATAGTTACTACGATGCCTCTGGGCCATTGGAGAGAGAGTGCACAAGGATGTCAATGCTCCCAAAGTCATGTTTTACTAATTCAGCTACTTCCTGCGAAGGTGTCAAAACTATGTTTGAATGAAAAACAACATAGTGATAGAGGTCATTGATAGGGAAGACCTAGTGCTAAATCAAGAAGGAAATTTTTAGGATCTAACACGCATAATCACACATAAAACATAGTAGTGTATAAGATAACGATTTGTTAAACAAATGCAATAAATGAGGTACTTAAATTACCCATGAGAATAACTCACAGTTTGGTTTCATTCATTTTTAGGTAGTTTGGCAACTGCAATGGACATGCAGCTGCAATTTGACATAGAACCTTGGATAATACTTCAACCATTTTCATTGTTTTCGGTATTATAATTGTAGTTTTGATGTTATTATGACTAGATCATCATCATCTAAGCCTTATCCTGACTAACTGAGGCCACCTACACAAATCCTGTTACACATTCCAACCTATCAGGGACCATATCCTCAGTTAAACCATAGTTCCTCAAGTCTTTTCTTGTTACCTCCACCCACATCCTTTGGGGCCTCTCCCTTAGAGCCTTCAACTTGAACTGACTCACTCCTAATTGTCGCAGTTCTTGGTTTCTGCTACACATGAAACCATCTCTGTCTATTTTCCCTCATGTCATTACCTATTGGCGTTACTCCAAAGTTCCTTCGAATGAATTGATGCCCAATTCTATCCTTCATTGTCTTGCCACTCATCCATCTCAAGATCAACATATTTACTATGCTCATCCTACAAACATGTTGTTCCTTGACAGCTCAACATTTTGTACCATAAAGCATGTCTGGTCTCATAGCTATCCTATATATATATATATATATATATATATATATATATATATATATATATATAAATCCCTTGTTAACTCATTTTCCTGATTACATGGTTACACGTTTTCTGCATTTATATTTACCATGAACAGAATTTTATGAGAACACTATTTTTGAACATCATCATGTAACTGGATGGACATGTTGAGATACTCTAAACTATATCGTCTGAGCTTCTATAGCAAAAAACTGCAGTTAATAAAGCTTCAATTGTAGCGGTTGATTGAAGTGGTTCAGCATAGACTGGTCTTTTCCGTGCGAGGTGAACCAGCTCCTTCAGGTGTGGCATGGGGTGAAATTAGAAAAAGTGAAAACAATTATCTAGAGAATGGCCATTCTTGCCATCTGGTGGTCAGTTTGGGGAGAAAGGAACAATACATGATTCAGGAATTCCTTCAATCTTGCTTGGTTGCATCTAAGGCTAAGCGTTTCATGATCGAGTGGGCTACAAATGTTAAGGGTCTTTTTTGTTGTGATTTTTTCTTCTTAGGAGTGTAGTTGTTGTCTGCCCTCTCAGCAGGCTTTTTCCCTTGTGTTTCTTTTTTTCTTCTTAACGAAATCATCTTTGAAAAAAACTTTGTAGTGGTTCATTGTCTACTATTGAAGTACTCATGTTGGATGTGTAAGCATCACACATCGCATTTAAATATAATAAAAACAACTTACAATATAGTTGAAGTTTCATATTATGGAAATACTGACTATTGGTGTATTAACCCACTATTAAATAATATGAAAAAACCTGTGACCCAATATGACTTTTCTATAGGGTTTCTTGGGAATGTGGGAAACCTTTTTGTGGGGCATACTTTCAAACACATAAATATTTGTAACGTCTCGAAAAAAATAGTTAAGTACTAAGCTAAATTAATCGATGAATTAGCTTGAACCGCTATCTATACGAACTGCAAAACCCAAAACCATTAGAATCGTTTACTCAACATTACCTAAAGACTTAGGAGAAATCTCAAAATCTGGTTGCTCTCAGGAGCACATTGAATCTCCATATCGGACCTGGACCGCACGTTGAAAGTCTGATTATCGTGAAACTATAAGATTATGACCGTCATACTGGGCTTGATAAGCATCATGGGAATCAAATCCAAATACTATCCAGAAATGCACAACTTGAACCTTGAGCAAAGTGTGTGAGAAACACGAATATCTTTAGAAAATGAATTCAAACTTAAGTGAATTGGACCATTCACTTACGAGCAAAATTGAAGACTTCAGTCCATCAGATTCTGACCAAATCATACCCTTAGATCAGGAAAATTTTCCTACACACGTTGGTATACTTATGGCCCTGATCGAGTGACAATGATCGTTGAATTGAAACAGGTCCTCCACGGTCAATCTACAAATTTGATTGGACCAAAACCTTAACCCATCTTAGATCCATGGTCAGGGAATTTACTTCATGACTTATGGAAGAAACGGGCCTATAGATGAGTCATGTTTGCCCGAAACAGATATCCTTTGGCTATAACCTAAGTATACAATGTCCATGGGGCCATTAACATTAATTCTAGGCCTATATAAGGACCTTAAACCACCCCTCTCATTCCATACGATTTTCTCTAACCCTAGGAGAGAAAAGAGAGAAAAAAGGAGGAAAGAGTGAGGAGAAGAGAGTGAGATAGGGAGATTATTGCTGGGATCCTTTCCCATGACTCCACACACCAAATCGTCACCCCACCATCACTACACCATCAATTCCAGATACGATTTAGGTAAGAAATTTTAACCATAATCTCATTTTGAGAATCCAAATAGAGGAATCGATGAAATAACTAACCTATTTCGTGATTTAGGTAGTCGTTGTGCTGTAGACGGAAGCGTAGAGTACGAACCAAGTTTGTAACGGTCATACCGACGAAAGGTGTAAACTATATATAAATGTTTAGGTGATGGTTTTCAAGGCTTTCAATGTCAGCAATGGTTTACGTCTGACTTAATTTCTATTATATGATATTAGTTACAGTGTATTCGATAAACTATACATGTGCGTGAACTATGTGAATATAAAATGCATTCCATGTGTTTGTTAAAGTGTTTGAATGAAAGTGAAATTATGATTTATGCTTTCCATGACTATTAATCTAGAATACATGTGTGTTGTGTGTATGACAGCTCCTTTATGAAAGGATTTACCAAAAGATATGCTATAACTAATTTAGTTTGTGTATATAGTATTATGTAGTCTAAGTGTTTGATAAAATGTCTGAATGAGAAAGTGTTTGAAAAATTATTTCCAACAAGGGTGTTGAGATAAGATTCTTAACTACCTTACCCACAGTTATAATTTTCTTCATGTAATACAAATTACTACTACGTGATTTATGGTTGAAACGCATATGTATGATAATATGTTCAATGTGTTTGATAAAATGCTCGAATGGGAGTTATATTTGAATTTTCTGTTAAATATTATTATGAATATCACATATATCCACATGCTGCGCTCGAGTATGTTTAGGACTACCACCTACTCCAAGCAATCGGTAATGACTCCTGATTGAGTGGCCGAACTAGTTTACCATATTAGATGCGTTCAATGAATCCGAACCGTATGCTGATTGTCGACAGTGGTTAGGCTACGCAGAGTGCCTACGCGCTTCATGTTGATCAATTTAGCATGCGCTCCTAATCACACTTGTCAATTAACTTAATTGGCCTATTGTGTATTTACCATGTATGGACGCTACTGCTTGAATCAAAGGTACCACTTACCATTGTGAGGCCCGTTTAAACATGGTACCGAGATCTACTAAGACTCATGAGCTAGGCATGGTGGTGTATGGGACACCACGGTCGAGTTGTCGGCCTATGTTGGGGTGACAAGCCTCCCCATAGTAACCAGTGAGCAACTCAAACTCGTGAGCTGAATATGGTGGTGTATGGGACACCGTATTCATGATGTCGACCTACGTTCAGGTGACGAGCCTCCCGTAGTAACCTCGAGTATAAATTAGGACTACGCTGAGGTGACGAGTCTCCCCGTAGTGACCTCGAGTGTAAACTCGTGAACTTACCTATCCACTACTTTTCATCAGGAGTGATGCCCTACAACTTGCCTATTGTATGTGTTTAACTAGGATTGATGACCCTAGATGGATCATTGTTTGGGTAAGTGATATAAAAGTAGGTACCTTAGCTTCCTGAATCTGCTGTATAAATAAGTCTAACTAAGTACTTGGCTAACACTATCATGCATCACACTGCATGTGCTTTGGTGAAGAAGTGCACAGTGGGAGTTACCATGCACGACCGTGAGATGGTGTTGCTGAGGGAGTGTAGGAGAGGGCATGCATCATTACAGCATACTATTCTTGCATTAATAAGAGTACTTAAGATATGATTGTTGTATTGCTTTATCATTACTACTTGATTGAATTGATAACATGTTAACCTTTGCCTTATAATACCACTGAGTTGATCACTTACTCCCACTCTGGGACAGTGTTTTAAAATACCAACCAGACTCTGTTGTACATGCAGACGGCGACGATGTCTACACTGCTGATTGGGATTTCATAGACGAGGAGGAGGAATTCTCCTATGTTCAGCTATCAGGCGGGTCTATATAAACCATGTACTGATCGACAGGATTACAAGGATTTTAAGGATTAAATGGACACTTACATTTTATACTTTATAAATTTTGGAACAATACATGTATATATTCAACCTGGTAACATGCTCATGCTCTGGGGATTGAGAAACACTTATTTACCTTATATACTTATCTCAGTCTTCCGCTTACTTAACTTAATCATCTCTAGAATACGATATATGGATTTAGTATAATCTCACTCATGTGTAATGCACTAATATGAATAACATTTAAACATCATTATCTATGTTGCATAAGTGATGCGTTGGAACTCGGGATTTGAGCTTTGCTCGACCCCCGATTTTCAGGGCGTTACAATATTGATGTATTAATCATGGAATTCCATGAGATGAAATCCTTGTGGGGCATACTTTCAAACATATGGAAGGCTTCCTCCATGTGTTTGGTGACATATACTCTTGGGCAACATATTGCTAGGGAGTTTTGGCAAATGCAAATTTGTTTGGATACTTTCCATGCAAAGCAGGCCATTAGTTACCGATGCATGTGTTCATGTTTGAAGTATTGAATATAGGCTTTTGCCATTTTACAGATAATGGACATTCTTAAATTAATCAATGAAGAACTAAATGGAGAAGCTGGTCTTATTTCACGAAAATGAAGGTACTAGTGGCCTTTTGTTGCTAGTGTTTGGCAAACATCAACATCACCAATCTCACTTGGTAGCTTTTCTACTATCAAATCGTTTAGATATAAAACCCTAAGCAATTTAAAGCCTCTGTAAAGAAACTTTTATTACTCATTCCAGACTTCCTTTATCTTGGGGGACGAACATAACTGAAGAAAAGTGCCACATGGAGCAATTTAAGTGTGTTTTGAACAACATGGCCCACTTAATGGAAAGCTTTGTTCTTGCAAGTTATGCTATATTGACACATGTGGATGCAAGTTGTTGTGCAAGGCTCCACCCACATGTGAGCATAGCAAACCTAACCCAGAACTTATGCCTAGGTCCAAGAATCAGGTTGGTCGCAAACCAAGTGAACCAAACATATATCAAAGATATGGGACAGCTAGCATTTAATCTATATCTATACCCTATCAGATGATCAAAGTTTGATTCATGGGGAGCTGGACCAATTTTTCCAATATTCACCAAGTACTTTTTATCAATTTTAATACATTTCCATTGAAAAAATGGTAGGTAATTAAAATATTTTCTTGTATAGTTCAGTATCTATCTTACATGTATTGTGTTGGACCATGCATATCTTTTTCTTTATTTCTTTCTTCTTCTTTTTTAACTGAACAATAAGCTCTTGAGATGCACAAAAAAACAAAGAGAGATCAATGACATTTGCTAGAAGACTTGTCAAGCTACCAAAATATCATGTAAAGTTTAGAGGATCTCATACCATGAACATTTGAGACACAGGATGAAAAGACTTGCATGTCACAAACATTAGCACATTGACTAATGCACTGATGAACAATAAAGACTCACATGTCACAAACAGTAAAGAAGGAACTGTGAAATAATGCATTGATGAACAATAAAAATTCACATTTCATGAACATTAGTATCTTGATATTCTAATGCTGGAGATGTAAGAATCTTTGATTTGAATTTATTGGTAAGGACTGTAACTAACAGAGTAATATGAAACGGAAATATGGTAGCTCAATCAAGTGTGGACCAGTGAGAACCAGTTATAAGTATCACTACTTTAACTACTTTGAGGTTCATCCATACAAAATTACAAGTATGAACACATTAGCTTCTTCTTTCTTTTTATGACAGTAAGTTCGAACACATTGGCATTGTTGCCAACAACGAAATTCCTTAACCAAACTATTTCCCAATCTCATGTACAAAAACAAACCTGGTTGCGATTGACTACAATTTCACTGTGGGAGAATCTCTAGTGGTAGAGACATCACCCTGCATGTTTCTCCAAATATCAATTTGTGAATATGACTACGAAGAATCCCGTTACTATAAAAAGCTGAAGCTATTACTGGCTCAGCCAACACACATGGGCTTTTATAGCATCTACTTATATCTGCATACATATGAGGCCCATAACAAAACCGATACTCTCTGTCTATCCATGAAAAGAAGTTTTTGAGTGTATCATGTATCTTGAAAAGGAGGTGATAAGACCTATTTAAAACCAAAAAAAAAAAAAAAAAAAACAAAAGGACCCTACCAACTCTCATTCAAAACATTCAATATATATATATATATGGAAAAGGTACTATGCGCTCCACCTCACGATAAGCTCTCGTGAGGTCGAGCTGTGTGGGCCCCACCGTGATGTGTGTCGACCATCAACACCGTGCATTTGATGGGTGCCCTTTAAATTATAAGATACCCCAAAAATCAGCCATATATGGAACTCAGGTGGGCCATACCATCTAAAATCATCCAAAGGCACCGTTAAAACATATAAAAGTACTTGGTGGGGCCCACCTGAGTTTTTAATGCTGCTGAAACTCGGTATCCTAGTAGGACACACATAATGGATGGGCTGGATTTGCAAACCACATCTCAGTGGGCCATTAAAATGATTATGAATGTTTTAATGGTGCACGGCCCCTCTCCACTTCTGTATGTGGTGTGGCCCACACAAGTCACTGATTGACTTGATTTCTGAGATCTAGGCCCACGATGGAATGGTGCATCTGACTGATGAGGAAGATGTTCGAAACGCATCACGGTGGGGCCCACACAGCTCAACCTCATGGGACGGACTCGTGAGGTCGAGCGCATAGTACCTTTGCCCATATATATATATATATATATATATATATATATATATATATATATATATATATATATATATATGATTCCCTAACATAACTCTAAGAAATGCATATGCATTTCAAAATTGCTCCCAAAAACATCTCTGTGAAGCATATGACAATTCTCTATCTCGGCAATTTCTCAGCTTGAGAATTTCTCAAGGGATTAACACTGTCGAATTCTTTTTAGTTCAACAGGTATTTGTCAAAGGATCCTATATCCTACAGTTATGCGAAGTGTGAAGTGAAGCAGCAACATGTTCAGCTGCGGGAGTGAGCAGGTGTTTGCATCTAAATGTTAGCAGGTATTTGCATCTAAATGTTAGCAGGTATAATTCCCCCAAGCCTAGAGCGCAATTGGATGCAAGGGGTAAGTGGCACCTGGTTGGAAGGATCAAGAAACTCAGTATATCCCTGTTCTTATTCACAACCATGGTGTAAGGGCCTAGCACTCTCTCAAAGTGAACAAGAATGGCTCGAATTTGTTTTATAGCTCCCACATCAACCTCTCATCTCCAAATTGTTGATGACAACCTTCTCTGCTGCCGCGCCTTAGAATTGCAAGCTTTCAGTGGACAGTTGGAACAATTAAACAAACCCAGGTATACCTCACACCAGTATCAACATCACATCAGTACAATAGATTTACAGATACTTGTAGGATATGGTACTGATACTGGCATTAGATGCTCTAAAGATACTACTATTTTTTCTTTTCTTTTTTAATGATCTCTACTTGTTGGATATGGTTTTAGCATAAATGACATGGAAAAATCAGGGAAAAGACTCTCCCAATTCACATGCAAGAGCAATATATGCAACTTAGCTATGATCCAGATCATATCTACAGTTCAGTCCAAAGCAGCACGAGTTCCATAGCATGGCATGGTTAGATTGACCAATTCAAACCTCCCATTTTCCCTATCTAACCCACAATTTACAGTAACTTCAAATCTTAAGGGACTGTTCGTACCTTGTTGGAGCTGCATTTTGAGTAAAATTAACCAAATCCCATGAAAGTTCGGCGTCATCCTATCCCCTGCAACTTTTATCAGCCGGGCACGTTTTGGGTGCTGGCCTGATGACTGAATGGTAGCAGCCTCTAATTCGCCAGCAACTTAGGAATGAGCAGTGCTGCTTGAATTACCTTCACAGACAGGGTTCTGGTCCTTTTGTTGTTGATAGCATGCATAAACACTCTCTGTGGCAATGTTTTCAAAAAGGACTTCTGCAGCCTTGTTGTTGACAAGAAATGGGATGTGGTCCCATACGTATAACTGCAACAGTTGGAGAACACGTAAGAGCTGCGGGTTTGGTTGATGCTGCCAGAGTTTCATTAAGAGTTTGGAAGTCCTCATGAATCTGAGGGTGGCTGGGATGTTTTTACTTAAAATTAGTACTTTGATACTTTGCATGGTTCAAGTACTGCTTGAAACCATGGTTCTAAAAGTCAGTTTAGACCCAAAAACTCGATCGTGTAAACTCAACTCCATGAGACTTCAAGACAAATCACAAGCCAATTCTATCTTGATTGGACTTGATCTCGAATCGATGAGACTCGTGGAGTCGACTCAACACAACTCAGAACAACTCGAACCAAGTTACTAGCAGCTAAATTGATCTTCTTTTAAAAAAGTGATGGCATGGAGTTTCGAACCTATGAAAACAATGAAGCAAACACTACAAGAAATGTGGCAATGAGCGGCGGATTCTCACTGGCAGCCCCCACAAAACGCCCGTGTAGAATCAAAATATGCGGCGTTTTTATGCGGCCGCCCGTGTACGGATAAGCCACCGCCGCTGTGATTAAAACGACAAAAAAAAAAAAAAAAAAAAAACGTCTTGCCTCCTGATTTTCATCCCCAAATCGCGCCCGCCCTCTCCAAAACCCTTTTTCCCTCCTCTCCCAAATCGCCTCGGCCATCTCCAAAATCGCACGTGCCAAGATGTCTCTCTCAAAAACCCTTCTTCCCTTTTCTCTCCCGAAAACCCTTCTTCTCTCTTCTCTCCCAAATCGCCCCATGCCCAAATCCCGAAAGTCTCTCTCTCTCTCTCTCCAACGTCCCTCCACTTCAGCCTCTCTTGAAAGAAGAGAAAATCGAAGGTACTCTCTCTCTCTCTCTCTCTCTCTCTCTCTCTCTCTCTCTCTCTCTCTCTCTCTCTATCTCACTTCCCCTTTCGATTATCAAGCAGCGGCAGCCATATCCGCGGTTGTCCATGGCCGCTGACATCTGCTGGTTAGTTGTTTGAAGAAATACTTCAACCAATAACGTGTACCACTGTTGTACATTTAATCTCTCCGTTTCTTTCATACTTTTTTGGCCCATCCATGAGTGGACTAACCTGATATATGGGAGGGGGACAATCAACATAGATCCACCTCATTAGGAAGGGCTTTTGAAACTCATCATCTCTTTTCTTAAGGTGGGAATTGAGTGGTTGTGAGAAGCTGGCATATTGGAAAGAGAGTGACAGTTCAGAAAGGTCTGAGTCCTCTAGGGAGTGGTTTTTAGTTTTGCAAAATGCAACATGACTGGTAACAATAAATTAATCCTTTTCATGTCCATCTCTAATCATTTAATTTTTGATATGATTTTTCTTTGTTTTAATGAATGCAGTAGTTGGCTTCATTTGTAGTATTGTTACAAAGGTTTAGCCTCACGAGGATATTTACTGTGTTCAGGAACCTATAATGATGTCGTTGTCCTGTTCTCAAATTGTTTCACCTGGCCCTGTGTAAAGCATTTCTCTAACCTATAGGGAAAAACACCTGCTATCTCTCAACTACTGTTTGAAACTAATTTTTGGTGTGACTGGTTGGAAATTCAAAAGATTTTATTTTTGGGATTTATTTATTTATTTTAAAGTTTGAGTACTGTTTCTGTGATGGGTTTGGCTGAATTCGTATGTTGTTGGATTTTTAGTAACAAAGTCTAATTTTTTTATTTTTTAAATTTTCCTGCATCATTTGATTTCCAACCTCCCCAGGGAGTAGATTGATCAGATTGAACGGGATGCTTCTTTTTCACTTTCATTCTATTCCAAGAATTAAATCCAGGACACTCCTCTGCTGTTGGTCTTTTAGATTCACTTGCTTATATTTCCTTTTTATTACTATTCCAGCCACCCCATGCATTAGACTGATCTGACTGTGTCTGGTGCTTTTTCGCATCTCCCATACTATTACTGTCCCAGCCACCGTGAGCATTAGGCTGATCTGCTTGTGTCTGATTTTCATGATAGAAAGATATGCATTGAGAGGAAACCACCCTATGAATGTCTGGATCTTAAGCATTTTCAACCTTAGTACGTGTGTTGCATTCTTATTTGGTGATTGAAAAAGACATGGTATATATGTGTAACGAGCACTCCCCACTATCTAATATATGCATGTAGGTATCATTTTTTATCGAAGAAGACATGGTGTGTGTAACTAGCACTCTTCACTATCTAATATATGCATGTACATATCATTTTTAAAGAGGCAGATGAGTTTCTTTAAGGAGCGGAGCATTTTCATAATGGTGGGACACTCCACCTCATATCCCATGCATGTGTTGTCTATTTGAATTAGATCTTCATAGGATCAATACTTACACATGTTTTGACTTTGTGTAATATAATTTTTTGGGCTGCACAATGCTGATTCACTGTGAATATCCTTATCATGCTCTTATTTCGATTTGTATGATCGGGGATCATGTTCTACTGATCAAGACCATTGATATTATGGCCCTAACATGGTTAACCAATGTGCTAGAAATCTCCTGGATTGCAATAATAGAGCATCATCATCATTGTCGTCATTTAAACCTTATCATGAATCATGTTCAACAATTCCACTCCATGAAAGGTCATTACATTAGTTAGAACATAATTCATCATGTCTTTTATTACTGACTTTGCAACTCCTTTTTTGGGCCTTCCCTTTACTCTTTTAAACCCTTCAAATTGAAACAAAGATAGAGCAATTGGACAAATTTTTAGTTAAACTTCTGACTGTTGCTTCTTCTTCTTCTTCTCCCTTTTTTCCCTAAAGGTTCATTAGAGACTATTAATTGAAGGGTTAGAATTTTTTCCATATGCAAGTTTTAATGATTGGGGCATCCATTGGTTGGATTAGAGAACTATTGGACTGGTAACTGTCTCATTCAATGGATTGTCTCTGCCTTTTGATGCATTTACTTTCTATTATTTCTTTGGTGCTCATTTCAATTTTTACTAGTTCTACTAATGTCATATTTAGTCAATCCATTTTTATCCATTACAAAATGTATCTTCCAAACACTCACTCAAAATTGTTTTAATTTCCACATACCATGGTACGAGAGGCAACTATGGTTTTCGAGTATATGCTACTGATGTACTACAAGAACATCCATGGGCCTAATATGATGGGACACATTTGATGGTCGACTTGGATATCATGCACGCATTATAGTGGGGCCCACAACAATCGATTGTATGGTAAGTTATAATGCACTAGACTGCATATGATCATTTCCCCACGTATAACCCAAATACCTTTTAATCCCAACGCCCAAAATAGCTAATTGGTCCATTATTTAGGCGGGCCACACTATAAGAAACAGTTTAGAGTGGATGTTGACAATAGGTGTGCTTGTGGCTCTCCCCATTATGTGGTTTTGACATAACCCATTCATTATGTCATCCTAGGTGAGTGGGTTGACCAAATTTCAAGCCTTCACATTGTTCAAAATGGTGTGGCCAACCTGATTTCCTTGTCCAACTGATTTTTGGGATCCCATTTTCAGCCCCCATACACCCTCAAGTATGTGTACAATTTAGTCTATGCAAACATGTCACACACACAAGGAAAATGCATGTCGAATCCATTTTAATTAGAGTCATGAACCAATGAGGGCCTCTCATGTGATGAGGTGGAACACGTGTTAGAGATCCAACCCACTCATCAGATAGTTTACAGTGTGAATGTGCCACGATACAAAATCAGGGTAGTAACTCACAAGTTAGCCACAAATGCACATTGAATTTAGGCTATCTGGATTTTTCTTTCTAACTGCCCATTTTTCCCTACAAGTTTGTCCTTGATCGACGGGCCAACTTTATTTTTCCCATAACTCACCTGGCACATGTACAAATATGAAATAAATAAGGATGGAAATAATGCTTGGATCTTCTGCCAAAAACTCACCCTTTGGATGGCTACGACTTACAGTGTAAGTTTATGGTTAAATTTTTATTCTAAACATTCATTTTTTTATTTTTTATTTATATGATGTGGCCCAACTCAGGTGTGAAATTTCCTGACTTTCATGTCAGAAGATCTAAACAATGTAGCACACTTGATAAGAAAGCTCAGATCTTGCATGTTTCATATTATGACTTGTGCACGCAAGCTTGGAATTAGCACATCTCCAAAACAGGATAGGTGGATAGAGGGGATTTGTTTAACTCTGAAATAGTAAGTTTTGGTTTGACAAGACTTATTTGCTAAATGGTTGGCGACATCCTTTTTACTGATTGTTGCTTAAACAAGAGATTAGGCGGAATCTTATTCCATCACGCAGTAGGAACCATGGTCTATGCCTATCACATATTTTGTTTTGTCAGAAAAACTAAGAAATGAAGTAAAATATTGTGGGGGGCTTGCATGGTGTGCGTATGAAAGCTAACCCATCCAACAAGCATATACCAACAGGATGATTGGATGACCCAAATATTAGATTGATCCAATCATAAACTAGGCCTCACATGAATTCAGAAAATTTTGGCTGGTGGACATTGTTTTCTATGTTGTGGCTGCAAAAGGATCAGCCTAATTTTTGGGTCATCTTATCCTCATGCACAAACTTCTAGTTTGGTTATAGTGTTATCCTGCAACTAGTAATAAATGGCAATGTGAGGGTACAACTTCTAATGTGTCCAAAATGTTGGCAGTAGTATGAAGAACACCTGATGAAAAAATCAGGCTGATACATATACTGTGCATGCTACACCATAGAAAATATTAGACAACTACCAATTTGATCCAAAGTATATATAGCTCACCTGATGAGTATATCAGCCTGGTTTTTGCAGCAGGTGACATTTACAGTGGGGCCAACATTTTGGATGGGTTCGCTGTTATTCATATATGACGCGTTGGGTGCACTAGTTGGACGATAACTTTCTTGTCCAACTAGTTGCATGTAAGGCCTCATACGTGCACATGCCCACAAACGTAATAAATAACATACATGCCTACATATATTTAGTGGTCCTATGGCAAGTCAATCAAATATGGGCTGAAAATTGTAATATTCCCGTAACTGCCATTGTTTTCCTTATAGGATTGGGTTTGATATTCTTCATCAAATTGAAGTCTATTTTCTTACAATTGATAACACACTTGACCAACGGAGTGTAGATTAACAAAACCGTAGAGGGAATTTCTTACACTTGCATTTTTTATTCAACCCAACAAAAATGCTTGCATTGATAGATATCTTCAGTGATTAATAATGGAGCATTTTCTTACAACTAGCTATGGAAATGGGTATTCCTTGTTGTGTTAGAAATTTCTACTTAATGATGAATGTACTGCTTGTTGATTGTATTGCTAGTTGATTTATTTTTATTTATTTATTTATTTTCTAAGTCGTCATCATCATCTAAGCCTAAGCCTTTATCATAGCTAGTTGTATTAGGCTTTGTCACAAGCTGAAATGTGTTCGACTAATGCTCATTATGACTTGAAAATGTAAAGCATGTAGTAATTTTGCTATATAACATAGATTTCTTTGTGACACTCATGAGGAAGTAGACATGAATAGATCAACTGATTTGTTGAACATCTAATTACAATTTATATTGTTATTTGACCTTGCTTAATAATATTTTTATTACTTTATTTATAGTTGGTTGGATGATGAATATAGTTGTAATTGAGAATAGAAATTAATAACTTACAATATATATATATATATATATATATATATATATACCTTGGAGGATTTATTTTTTAGGGGGATATGTTATTATTGTAACTTGCCTTCCTTTGCTAAATGAACAGATGATTATGGGGGTTGTTTAAATTACATTAGGAAGCTTTGTCAGGCCCAGAGTGTATTTTTACTAACCCGTCCAAGTGGCTAAGGAGATATTTATGGATAAGAGTTGGATTCATCTGTCAAGGTACCCATTTAGAAACTTCTCATTTTAGTTGTTGTGGCTTAGTGGTGAAGATGCATTCTTCTGACATATCCTCTAATTTCATTGTCTAATTTAAGGTGAGCGACGCATACTTAAATGGAGCTGCAAAATTTATAGATTTTGCATTTGCAAATGCAAGTAATAGAGGGAGGATCCGATGTCCATGTAAGAACTGTAACAATAACTTTTGGGTGTCTAGAGAAGTAGCATATGATCATATCGTGTGTGACGGATTTAATACAAGTTACACCTACTGGCGTTTCCATGGGGAAGTTACGTCTTCTTCCATGCCTGCTACCACAAATGTCATAGGCGATAATCCAGATCCACACGATGATATGCACGGATTGTTACATGATGTGTTTGGTATTTCAAATTTAAATGATGAAGAGAATGATGTGGGCCACACGCCATACGGACCTACACAGGGGCAGAATACTGAAGCACAATAATTTTTCAAATTGGTAGAAGATGCTGATCAGGAATTGTAACCAGGTTGTAAGAAATTCACTAAGCTTTCTTTCATTGTGAAACTATATCACATAAAGTGCCTTAGTGGATGGAGTGATAAATCATTCACCATGTTACTTGAATTGTTGAAGGAGGCTCTTCCCGAGGGTGAAATGTTGTCAAAGTCTTTCTATGAAATGAAGAAGATTATTGGGGAGTTAGGCCTCAAATATAACAAAATTGATATATGTCCTAATGATTGTATGTTGTATTGGAAGGAGGCCATCAATGAACAATCATGTAATATATGTGGTACTTCCAGATGAAAAATGGTTGAACATCAGTCAGATAATGAGGGATCTTCTTCATTTGCAAAGGATCGAAAAATTACAGCCAAGATATTGCGTCATTTTTCTTTGAAACCAAGGCTTCAAAGGTTGTTTATGTCATCAAAAACAGCTTCCTCTATGAAATGGCATGAAGTAGGACGCACCGACAATGGAATATTAAGGCATCCTACTGATTCCCCAGCGTGGAAAACTTTTGACCACAACCACCCAAGCTTTTCTTCGGACGGTCGTAATGTTAGACTTGGGCTAGCAGCTGACGGTTTTAATCCATTTAAGACAATGAGTATTGCTCATAGCACATGGCCTGTTATTTTGACACCGTATAACTTACCACCATGGATGTGTATGAAGCAACCTAATCTCATGTTGTCTTTACTTATTCCTAGCCCTTATGGACCCGGTAATGACATTGACGTGTACATGCAACCTTTGATAGATGAGTTGAAGGAATTGTGGGAGGTTGGCGCAGACACTTATGATGCCTCAAGCAATGAGACGTTTCGATTATGTGCGGCATTGTTGTGGACTATCAATGACTTCCCCGCATATGCAAACTTGTCTGGATGGAGCACTAAAGGACGTCTTGCTTGTCCTTGTTGTAATAAGGACACTTCATCTAAATGGTTAAAACATGGTCGAAAGTTTTGTTATATGGGCCATCGTCGATTTTTAGAACATGATCATAAGTTTAGAACTGATAGTAGATCATTTGATGGCATGAAAGAATTTGGCGAGGCACCAACTCCACTATTTGGTTCTGATGTGTTGGCCCAGTTGCAGGGAATTAATGTCACCTTTGGGAAGAAAACTGTAGGTAGTCATGGGCATAAGAGAAGACGAGAAGACAATGATGAAAAAAGATATAACTGGAAAAAGAAGAGCATTTTCTTTGATTTGCCGTATTGGGAGCATAATCTATTGCGTCATAATTTGAATGTGATGCATATTAAAAAGAATGTATGCGACAATGTGCTTGCAATGCTGTTGAATATTGTAGGGAAAACAAAGGATAGTGTAAAGGCACGTCTTGACCTACAAGATATGGGTATAAGACAAACATTACACCCAAAACAGCTTTCATTTAACAAGACATATTTTCCACCCGCATGCTTTACTATGTCGCCAAGTGAGAAGGATGATTTTTGCAAAATCTTAAAGCGGGTGAAAGTTCCAGATGGTTATACAGCTAATATTTCACTTTGTGTGCATCTTAAAGAGCGTAAAATTTTAGGACTCAAGAACCACAACTGTCATATTATGATGTAGCAACTACTTCCAATTGCGATACGAACAACATTACCTAAGAACGTAACCTCAGTCTTACTTGAATTGAGCGGATTCTTTAGAGAATTATGTTCCAAAGTTGGTCGAGTAAGAGACTTTGACCGATTGGAATCTCGAATTATGCTAACACTTTGCCATTTAGAAAAGATCTTTCCACCAGCTTTTTTTGATATTATGGTGCATTTGACCATTCATTTAGCGAGCGAGGCAAAAATAGCTGGACCGGTACAATATCGATCTATGTACCTCATTGAGAGGTGCGTGTTAATGTTTGGAAATTTAAATTATTTTCCATGCTATGCTATTCATGCTAATTGACCATATATTTTTAAACTTTTTAATATTGGTGATCACAGATATCTACTCACATTAAAGTCATATGTGCGTAATAGAAGTTGGCCCGAGGGATCAATTGTGGAAGGGTACTTGGCAAAAGAATGCTTAACATTCTGCTCAAGGTACCTACATGGTACAAAGACAAGGTTCAATCGGCCAATACGAAATGATGACTATGGTAACACTGTCATAGAAGAACAATCCTCTATTTTCCCACTAGTAGGTCGTGCATTAGGGAAGTCTGAGGATTGTGTACTAGATAACGTCACATCTGCACAGGCACATCGATATGTCCTGTTTAACTTCCATGAACTCATCCCATTTCTTGAGTAAGCCAACTATAGGACTTAATTTACACATAGTTAAATTTACTTTTTTTTTCCTAAAACTAATAACTTTTACATAGAACATATGAATGTTGTTAAGAGAATGAATCGTTGCGCATGACCAAGGGACATAGAACGCATTCACAATGATACATTTTATAAATAGTTTAGTGATCGTGTAAGTAGCCAATTTGATAAGTTTAAGGACATGCGCATGTTTTTTTTATTTTTTATTATTCAAACATGAGCTTTTGAATGAATATTTTTGGTATCTGAATAGGTTGAACAGTTGCGCCATGAAAGGAACGAGTAGGTTTCAAAAGACCTTAGATGGCTAGCTCGGGGTCCTACTATGGCAAGAAGATATAAGGGTTTTATTGTAAACGGCTTCAGATTTCATACCACAGATCGTGATAAAAAAGAAAAATTTAACATATTGGAGTTGTTGCGACTGCAAAGACATCAAGCTTCGCAAGTGCCAATGACAGAAATCCTATCACAGGAGATGTAACATACTATGGTGTATTGACGGACATCATAGAACTAGAATATTGTGGTACTCGAAAGGTTGTATTATTTAAGTGTGATTGGGTTGATGTTCGATCTCAAGGCAGAGGTGTTAAGAAGGATGGGTTGGGGTTCACGCTTGTGAATTTGAAACGATTATGCCATACAGGTCAACATTTTTCTGATAAATCGTTTGTATTTGCATCTCAAGCTGAGCAGGTGTTTTACGTACAAGACCTCATCGAGAAGGATTGACATGTTGTAGTGAGGATGAAACCTAGAGACTTATTTAAGATGCATAGGCAAGAGTCTGCAGATGATGTTGATACATTCTTAGGCATGTCGCCCTGTGATGATCAATGCTTGGAGGACTCGAGTGATGACACTGTTAGCTGGGAAAGGACAGATGTTGATGGTACAACAGTTGTCACATATTTACCACCCACCCAGCCGATGATAGAAGAACAAATAGATGAAACTGAGTTATCTGATCCCATTGGAGATGACATTTTGTACAATAATTGATTTCTTAAGTACCATGTTTTCCTAATGTATGAAATAGAAATTAAAATGTCTTTTTTCATATGGATCTGTTATTTATTTATTCAAAATTGAATTGTCTTATCAACATGCATTTGTTCACTAATGTGACTCAGGTTCTTCTTAAGACATGAAACGTGCTCGTTCTAAACGCACGACGAGGCTATCGATAAGCCTTATGACTAGTGGCATCAATCAGCCTCAGCTACCCGAGACTAATGTGGTTCCCTCTCAGCCTCAGTTGCCCCATCTTATAGTGGGTCCCTCCCAGCATCAGCCTTCCCCGGCTACATCGGGTCCAATCCAGCCTTTGTTGCCTGAGTCTACAACGGTTCCTTCTCATCCTCAGCTTCCCCTGCTTACGGTGGGTCTCTCCCAGAGTTTGCCTCAAGATCCACACTAGATAGTTGATTCATTAGAGGATGCTTCTGGTGGTATGTTATGCATTGATTCTAATATCCTTAAAAATTTAATGTATTTTTTGCTAATGAACTATACAAGTCTGCATATTATTTATGTGCATTTTTTTTTCAACAGATTTGTCCTTCACGAAGAGAAGGAGTCGAGGCCCCACACGATGCCATCAAGTTTGGAACATGCGGGAAGGACAACGCATTTTTATTGACACAAACAATCTAGGGCATCCCGTTAATGAAAATGTTAGCAAGCTAACAAACTTTTTGGGGACAATAGCATGTAATGGGGATTACGCACCCCTTACATATTCTAATTGGAGGGTAGTGCCAAATGAGAAGAAGGATGATATCTACGAACTTGTCATGGTAATGGTGATTTGTTTTATGTATTTTATTATTTTATTATTTATTTTTTTGTTCAATATGTGATTGTCTACTTTGTTCATGTGATGCAGTCCAAGTTTCAGTTTGATAAAAAGAATAAATCTTGGGTGTTGATGTCGATTGGTAAAAAATGGAGGGACTGGAAGTGCGAACTGAAGAAATTCCACTACTCGCCTCATGATAATGTTGAGGTGCGGCTAGCAAACCTCAATGAGCGTGTCCATATGGATCAGTGGAAGGCCCTCATTGAGTTTTGGAACTCTGAAGAGGGAAAGGTATGTAATGAGTAGCTACTGAAAACTTCACGTTATAAAATTACACAACTATCTTAAGATGAAATTTCATAAATTACTCTATTGATGTGTCACATTTTAGGCCCGTAATAAGATAAATACGAAAAATCGGAGAAAATAACGCATCGGCCATGCTGCAGGCACGAAGAGCTTTGCATGAATACGTGAAGAAGAGGTAATTTTTTATTAATCACCTAATAATTTTATGTCAATCTATTTCTCATATATAACTTATTTAAATAATGATAGAGAAAGAAGAGGGCTAATGGAGAGAATTTGACCCAAGTAGATATGTTCTTGTTGACACGTAAACGCAAGAATGGGATGCCTGTGGATGAGGCCTCAGCAAGAGCAATGGAATGTATATGTATCTTCTTATTTTGTTTAATCTTTTAGCAATATCAAATCTAAATTGGTGATTCTTAATTGTAGGAACAATTAAATGAACGAACTTCGTAGCAGCCAGAGGCTTCACATAACAACATTGCGAGGAAAGATATATTCTCAGAAGTTATGGGTGACGAATGACATGGCCGTGTCCGCACTTACGAGTTAGGTCCCTCTCCTTCTGATATATGGGGCACAACATCCCACAGTGTCTAGTCCCAAGGGATGACCTCCAATGCTCAGAAGAGAGATGAACAATATGAGGAATTGCATAATGAAATATCTTCCCTAAGAGAAACTATGGCTGATAGAGATGCTCAAATATCTTCACTAAGAGAAGCTGTGACAACAACATTGATGGCTGCCATAATGAATCCAAGCATTAATCTAGCTACATTATTAGGTGTTTCAGCTAATCCCAACTTGAACCAACGCTCCTCATCATCAAGCCACTTGGTTCCAACCCCTCAGGTAATTATAATATACACATGTATATTTTTATGTATAATATGTTTTCAATTATACATAGTTCAAGCTGTATACAAGAATTGACATTGATTTATCATTTATAGAGAGAGTTGGCGAATAAGGGGAATTCTACAAGTTGCACTAATGTGACTCAAGCTCTTCTTAAGAGTCTTGTAAGGCCTGGGGATACTGTAGCTAAAGGAATTGTTTTGAGCACGGATCCATTGACAAAAGTAAGGGAGCAAAAACTTGGAATTGGTTTCTGGGAAGTATCTGTTCAAGTGGCAATGGTACGTGGTGAGGATTTGATAAGGACCCATGGACGATATAAAACAATTGGGGATGCAATTGGAATGAGTATTACTTGGCCCACCACTTTATGTATGGTAAGTTTTTATTTTTTATTTTTATTTTTAAGCAATAGAACTTATTGTATGAGATTGTGAATAGTAATTGATATATTTTTGTTATTTTTTATAGGTTGCAGATAGAAATGGATGATGACTATATGAGAGAAGTGTTTATTAAGTAGTTGGAACTGTAAACATCTTTTGTAAGTGGGGGTAGTAGGGATCCGTGGTTTCAGACTTTTGGATTGAGTTAGACACATCTAAACAGTTTATTTTTATCTTAGTTTAATTATAGAGGGCACATCTAAACTCATCTAATCTCTTTAATTTAATCTTAGTTTTATAAGATTATGATTTGTGATTTGAATTTTGCATTTGCATGTCTTTAATTTAATCTCTTCTGTTTCTTTTCTTTTTACATGTGGTCACTTAGTCATCATATTTGTAGTGTAAGAGTTCCCATCTCTTAGGCTCCATTTGGTTATCACATCAATCTTTATGAATATAATTTTTTTTCAAACCAAATGGAGCTTAAGCCCTTTTTTAACTCCGCCAATGCAACTTCTTTCATTGCCTATCCCAAGCCCGGGTAAAGGAGGAGGGAAAAGGGCATCAAGGTGAGTTGTGTCATTTTCTTCCATTTTATTTTACATACAACGTTAATCTTCAGGTCCATGGACTAATTTTCAAGTAACTTGACTAATTTTCAGGTCACTTGACATATTCGGCATGGCCCACGCTCTGTTTGGTTGTAAGTGAAATTGATCTATGTACTTTCATATATACTTTCCCTATTTCAAATGTTATAGTCAATAAGAATAGAGCAGCATGAATGTTGGGGCATGGATTTCTTGATTGCAACCTGTGTTTGCTATCATGCAAGGCCTATGCATGGATAGGACTAGGCATGAATATGGATTAAGAAATAATGTATTTTAATAAGGTAGTTTGATGTATTTTGTACTATTTCAATTCCCAAATGGAAAAATCAACTGTATACTAGTGACAAAGGTGGGTGCAAATTGTGGCTGCTCCCTTTTTGAAATTATTGCTTGGTAGCTTCATCTGTCAAACATACTTCTTTAACATGGGTTGCTGTCAGAAATTCAATATTTGCTCTATGGTTGCAAATCTTGCAATTCATGTGTCCCAAGTTGAAAATTCTGAATAAAATCATATGTTCATTCACTTCTGTCAGCACCAAGTCCATGAGAGCCAACGGTGGAATCGATGTTATCATTAAGGCCATCGAGAAGCTGCGCCTACGCCACAAGGAGCACATTTCTGCATATGGGGAGGGCAAAGAGAGAAGATTAACAAGCTGCCATGAAACCGCTGACATCAACACGTTCTCATGGGTGAGGAAAATAGGTTCTCATAAATTTCCAAGCGTGCACACACACAAAGTAGCTTTCTATTATTCTTCCAAAGATGTCACAATCCATGCATTAAAATCTGTAAATATATATATGAATATACTGTCATGTCCTGAAATTCTTGTATCTGGTTACGTCAATTTCTTATGTCCTTGGCTGATGCAAACAACATAACCCTGAAAACAAGATGGTTTCGTTGGACTTGTCTGTCATGAAGGCTTTACTTTTCGTTTGTGAGATAACATGTTTGCGTGTGATATTTTTATTCTATCATACGAACATTGTGGCACAATGGCTTGTGTCCTTGGCTGATGCATATAACATAACCCTGGTAACAAGATGGTTCAGTTGGACTTGTCTGTCATGAAGTCTTTAATTTTCCTTGGCTTCTTGATTTGTTCTTATAGTAAACAAATGTGCTTCCATGCTTTTTGTTGACAGTGCTTTACTTTCCCTTTGTGAGATAGCATGTTTGCATGTGATATTTTTATTCTATCGTATGAACATTTGGGTACAATGTCTTGTGTCCTTGGCTGATGCAAACAACATAACCTTGGAAACAAGATGGTTCAGTTGGACTTGTCTTTCATGAAGTCTTTACTTTTCCTTGTCTTCTTGATCTGTTCTAATAGTGAACAAATGTTCTTCCATGCTTTTTGTTGACAGTGCTTCAAAAACCACCTGACAACGCAGTTGATCAAATCATGGTGTCAGGTGCACAACTTTCATTTTTTCTCCAATCAGATCACAAAAAGACCTTCACATGGCATTTACTATGAATGTATATCTCAACATCCCTAGTAGTCATCACCATCTCAACTCTTTTGATATATACCAAAGGTACATTGAAGGTAACTTCTACAAAAAATGATACTAGGAACACAAAAGGAAAGATAACATAACAAATAATCAACACAATAAAATAACATTACTGAATCGATAGCATCTCACAAAAATTGTTGATGAACATAAAAAATATTATATAAGCACACAACAAAGTGGACGATTCCAGTGATGCAACTTGTCATTGTAAAGCTTGCTTGTATTGATTTTTTTTTTTCCCTATAGAAATAATGAAAAGGTTTTGGTTTGCCTATTGAATGAAGTCACTGTAAGTGGAAAGAATTCTTGCTGCTGTCATTTACTTACTACTTACAAAGTTCCAGATGGTTGGATAACATACTGTGATAAAAATTATTGATACTGGTTTGGATAGTTGAACATTATTTTGTACAACACATGGTGCCCATACAAGGTTGTAGATGTAAGTTTCCGTTTGAGTTTGAGAGGACATTGGACTCTTAACTGGCTGATGCCATTGTGCCTTTTCCTAGATTGGAGCTAGCTCATTTTATACAACCTTTTAGCAGTTTGGTGGCATGTCTTATGCCATAATCTTTGCAAGGATAAGTTGCAGTGTGGCATTGTTCTAACTTTGTTTGGTCCACTTTTCTAGTAGTGTTTTTTTTTATTTTTTTGGTAGATGTCTGCCATCAATTCTATTACCCAATTATGTTATTTTGGTCATTATTATATCCTATCTCATGTGTTCTTGTATACTTATATTATTGTAGTGATGTCCCCAGCTATTTTATTCCTTCGAATATGGAAAGAATGATGGGTTGTAGCTACTAGGTAACCATAATGAATATTACTGCTATTCAAACACTAAAATGTCTCTAGAATGCCAGGATTCACCATGACATTATGCACACGATGTCAAAGTTTGTGATGGTTGGTTACATTCATCTCTCGAGTGTTATAGGTAGTCCATACAAAACTCTCTTGAGAATAAGAATGTTAGTGCACTTGTCCAAGTGGGAGAAGAACATGATGAAAAGCATGCTTTTATATGAGAAGTTCAGTGGCAACCATCTTGCGTCCGAGGTTATGATGTTTGTTTCAGCTATGTACATGGACATGCATACTTGTCTGCTCAGCACTTTACAGGTATGAATGGAAAACCCGTAACTATATATATGACAGTTTTTCGATTCAAGAAGTTGCTCATCCCCAGCTCTGGAATCACCTCACATTGGCAACACCTACATGAAAAAACGATTCCACCTAGTACTACGCACCAGCTCAACTAGTACCTGCACACCCTAGAGGCCTAGCAGCCAAAAGAGGGTCATGGAGGGGCAAGACAAATCATTGATCTAAAGGTTTGCACACAGTCTTTCCTCATATCAAGTAATAAACACAAGCACCTAAGATTCTAGTGTACACACATGTAGGTCAATCCGCTAAAAAATGGAAAGGACATGCTCAAGTAGTTGGCTGCAAAGAATGGCTAGGAACCCACTGATGCATGTTTTCTGAACACTGCCCACATGCCAACATGATTATGCCCAACACTTGAAAAGTCTTCAATGGTAAATTTATTAAGATAATTTCAGCATGATTTCAGCTAAGGGATCTCATGAAGAAGGATTACAATATCTTTCAACATAAAAATGCATTTCTTGTTCTGCATTAGAAATGTGGACTTGAAGTATAAAAACAACTAGTCTTTCTCATGTTGACCATAGAGAGGTTTTTACACGTGGGATAATCTGGTAACAGCCTCATTGAGCTACATCCAACAATTTATCTTGAATTAGAAGGTACTTTCTATACTTTTCTCTCCCAACTTTTCTTATTCTTTTTTTTTTTTTTTTCATTTTCCTTCTCCACCTGATTTGAAAATAGAAAGGGAATTCATATTTATTACTCTCCTACTACTAATAGACAATTCACTTTCTAGGATAAAATGGTAAATTCAATAGAGCTATTGCATCTATTTGTTTGTTGTTTTTTTTTTGGCACCATTTAAAAATTGGCAGTGACTCAAATTGGCAGTGACTCATCCACCTTACATATCAGATTGATTTACAGCTATACACACCATCCAGATTGTGGATCTCATTGTTGGAGCATTTCTAAAATCATACATTTTTAAATCACATTGAACAAGCAATCCTAACCAACCAGATTGTGGATCTCATTGTTGGAGCATTTCTAAAATCATACATTTTTAAATCACATTGAACAAGCAATCCTAACCAACCAGATTGTGGATCTCATTGTTGGAGCATTTCTAAAATTAGACATTTCTAAATCACATTGATCAGACATTCAGAAAGTTGATTCTTTAGTACATGCTCTGTTTCATTTGTCTTTTGCCTAGAACATAACCCCAAAGTTTATACACTCTTTGCATCATGAAAAATAACTATCCGTGAAATGTTCTATTGAGGGTAGGCTGAACAGCAGGACAATTTGTTGCGTTTACCAATGATTGCTAGGTTGAACACATTCTTTAAGATTCTTGTTCAATGACCTTTATGGATATTGATCCCAAAAACATTTTAGTGCACTATTTCTAGTCTATATCCATTATATTATGAACTTACGTTTTGTGTTTGCTCTAAAATAATAAGATGACAATTTTAGATTTCTTCTCTCCCTCTCTATGCTTGAAAGAATGGGATTTTGGTTCAAATGCATAAGATGGACATTGAAATCATTGGTCTTCTTTGATTTTTTTTTCTTTACCATTTCTTCTATAAAGTGCTTCTAAGTTATTTGAACTGATGCAGGTAAGAAATCTGGCGTATGGTGATTCTTGCCGTTTGGTGGTCTGTTTGGAGGGAAAGAAACAATAGATGCTTCAGAAATCTTTCCACCTCCGCCGGGTCTATGGCATCAATGGCAAAGCGTCTTATTATAGAGTGGGCCGTGAATGTTAAAGATCTGTCGGGCCCAGATTTCTTCTTTCTGGGAGTGTAATCGGAGGCCTGCTATCTCAGCAGCATCCTTTTTGCCTTTTGTTTTAGTCTTGTTCTTTGTTCTCTCTTTTTCTTAATGAATTTTCTCTTTCATCTTTCAAAAAAAAAAAAAAGTTGTTTGAACTAATGCAGGTAAGAAGTTCTGGAATGTGTTTCATCTACAGCCTATGCGGGATCAGAAGGTACAATTCCAAAAAAAATATCATCTAATTTCACATTATTTCCATTGCTTTATGATTATACAATTCCAAAAAAATGAGAACCAGATGTTAACAGTACACAGACTGTTGAAATTGATGTTTTACCAATAGATCACTACTATGATGCCTTAGGGCCTGTTTGGCTAGGCAAATCCTATGGTATTAGGAGGGATGGGATCAATTTTAAGGTAATGATGGTGGTGTCAGTGGATTTTCTTAAGATCCATGGGATTGCTTATATCTCGGGACAAGTTGTCTATTTGGCATGCCCCCTATATCCCAGGATTTTACCTTCCAATCCATTCAACCAAGGGATAGGATCAATTTTTAGATAATGATGGTGGTGTTAGTGGATTGTCTTAAGATCCATGGGATGGCTTATATCCCGGGACAAGTTCACCGAACCTGTTTGGCTTGTCATGCCTATCCAAGGATACTGTCGATCCCATCCCTCCTAATGCCATGGGATCTGCCTGGCTAAACAGGCCCTTAGGAGGGCCTGAATTGGATACTCTTAGGGTACATGGACTTTTGTTTTTTTTTTTTTTTTTTGCTGCTACTGTTGTTGTGCTCCATTTGCTTCGTTCAGCTAACAGGATATCATCTCTATAATTATAAATGTTTTTTCAAAGAAAGATCTTAATGGCATTAGTGCTAACATGGAATGCATATGCAAAGTTAGTTATATATGTGCAAAAAAAAGAAGAAGAAGAGAATGTGGTCCCAACCCAATTGAGGAAGTTATGCCCAAAGTGTAGTTAGCATAGTGTCACAGTGGGAATCAGAAGTTTAACTGGTAATGGTATTATCTCTCCTTGATAGGGGCAATAGTAATGGACTGAAGACAATTGAATCTGCTAAGGCATCTAGAAGACAGTCCATCAATTCTTGAAGCACTCATTCAAATATAGAATAACTCTCCGATCAATAATATCAATCTTGAAGTTAACTTTGCACAAAAGTATTTCCTTCTTCGATTCCCATGAAGAGTTGTTGCTCTGAGAAGAATCAAGAACTGCTTTATATGCAGGATTTGATACTGCAGTAGCAGCTAATACACCCATCGGTTCACCAACAAGAGAACTTCTAGGACTATTTTCGTCCACCTGTCCATAATCAAATTGAATTATAGAATTGTTGCAGAGGTTTCTCACTGTCCCATCATAACAGATAACGACATCTCTAAGTGTGGCCATTAGATTTTTAAACAAAATTCCTAGTTCAGTAATTCCTCTGGAAGAACGAATCAACACTTCCCTGGATGATATGAAATCGACCAACTCTTCATAAGGGCTCAGACCTTGAAAAAAGGAGCTCTTAACTAACCTAAATGCCTCAGAAGAATAGTTAACACCATTAGCAGAATACTTATTTTGGAAATGGAAACTCATATCCTCAATCAAACGCCTTGAATAAAACTTCCCTCAGTCAAAAAGTTGAAGCCCCAAAAAGCCAAGTTGTTGAACAACCTTACTAATAGCTGAATCATTTTTAGAATCTATCGAATTACCCAAAGAAGATAACTTTAGAATATGAGTCACGATAAGTAGTTTTACAGTTTTCAGGTAGCTTTCCACTTGTAACTCTACAAGTTCATTGTAATTTGATCTCAAGTGAAGCAGCAAAGGTGATATGTCCTGAATCTTCTTCTTTATATCTTTAGTAACAGCCTTGGGAATGTCAAAATCATTCAAGCCAACACTATATCCTTCTAAAAAGAGAATCTCCATCAGCAATGGCTGTAACATTTTAAAGAACTTATCAGCCTCTTCTGTTCCCTTCTTGTTAAGAACAGAAGTAACAATCTCTGTGAATGATGACTGTAGTAAATCTCTATTGAAATCAATCCTCACCATTTCACTTTTACTGATCAAATGCCTCTCCCCAAAGCAGTCAAAAAATGCAGGTAAAGCACTCTCTACTATTTGCAAAATAGTCCACAAAGGACCTGTACGGTGAGCTGCAAAGAAAGTTCTGGTAAAACTGGTGAAATACACATAGCCAATTGTTGTGCAGTCACTTTGTTCAAGAAAAAAGTCCTAAACATGAGTTTAAGTGACAATAAAGAATCATGCACCAGTTGTAAATTCAGACTACCACCATGAGAACTACGAATTTTGCTTTTCAACACTAAATAGTTCCAAAACTTCTGCCTTTGCTGCTAGAGACTGGATATATATATGAACACAATCCCCATCAAAATCTGCACCTAGGGGAGCACAAAAAAGTGCCTAAAGGTTATATTAATTTTTTTTAATTCCATTTCTAATGCAGGTCAGCCCAAGCAACTATTTCAGGCATAATATACATTTTTTAAATGCAAGTACCGTTATATTTCCAGAAGAGTCATCTAAACATCCAAAATGACACTCTACTCTCAACTGACAGATAAGACAAGAACAATTAAATACATCACACACCCACCACCACCTTTTGCATCCAGGCCATGCCACAATGTGGCAGTCATCAAGCTTTCTAACATGACTCACCAGCAAACACAACCCATCCCTTACTGGAACTAAAAAACCATGATGTAAAATGGTAAAGTAAATGGAGGTGTTAGGGAAGTCAAACCAGTGCGATGGTGTTCTCGCCACCAGGGGGCTTACGGACCCCGTCTAAGCAGTCTCTGGATGCTGCCTTTCCATCAGCGAAGATATCAATGCCACTCATTTCCCTAAGCTTTGCCACACTCAGTGGCTTATCAGCCGATCTAGGTGGGGCATCTCCTTTGAAGATGTCATTGCCCATTAGTTCTACCACTTTCTGGTTATGAATCTTTTTGGCCGTCTTCACCACAGTCTCCTCACTAAAAATGATATTACACTGACCTCCCGCAGGATTAGAAACTTTTACAGATGTGAGCAGGTTTCGTGGTGCAGGTCCCCGATGTCTCTGCTTTCTTTCAACTCCTGAGAATGTGCTGCCAATGGCCTGGATGGAATCTCTGGGGGAGGACCAAAGATGTCGTGACCGCTAAGCTCCTTGCATTTTGCATCTAACAGCTGCTTCTTCATCCTTGCATCTGCCTCACTCTCTAGAGTCCCACTTAGCACCCGCTGCTTTGCAACCTCTGCCACAGAGGTTGGTTTCTTGGAGGAAACACTCCCATCAGCACTGAATGATATCTGGCTCATCACACTGGCCATTGGCTGGGAAATTCGCAATCCTATTTTGTTATTAGGAGTAGAGATGGCACCACCAGATTCTGCTGCACCATTTTCACCATAAGGTGCAAAGATACCACTACCAGTCATCTCCTTCCATTTAGAGCCTGAACATTATTTCCTTTTCAACAGACTTCCAGCCTCTCCGTCCGTCATCTGCCCTCCAAAGAGAACTGTACTGATTTCTCCAGCCGGCTGGTGCGTACGGATCATCGGACGCGATCCCGGAGTCGAAGAGTCGAGGGAGAGGGAATCGAGAGAGGGATTTTCGGACCATGTGAGGAGATCTGCTGTAGATGTGTGGGGTTTTCGGACCGGGCTATTTCTCTGCATTTTTGCTCTCTTTCTGCTCTTAAGATAGAGAGAAAGGGTTTGAGAAGATGATGGTGAGAACGATATATATACAGGAGTGTGGAGGAGATCAGGATTTGAGGATACTACTCGAAATTACTTTGCTGCCCTTTTCTGCTCTCTCTGCTCTCTGAGTAGGAGAAGACTGTATTTTTTCTTCTCTACAGGGAGAATAGTCGCACAATATACATCTATGCTATATATAAGAGAGCAATTCTAGGAATTGAAATTTGTAACTAGCCCACCATTTGTTAATTCCATTTCTAATGCAGGTCAGCCCAAGCAACATCTTCTTGTAACTGGATGGAGTGTAGAAGTGTAAAGAGGCTTGTTGCAGGTGATTCGGTCCTTTTTCATCTGGTATGCAAGTTCAGATCCTCATGCCACCTATCTTATGCATTTAGCATTTCAACCTGTCATGTCATATATAATTTGCATCTGACACTAAAATATATTGGTTTCATCATCAGGAGTGAAAGAATCAATTACTCCTGGGAATCTGGCATGCTAATCAGCCACAAACAGCCATGCCTTTGTCACTATATATATATTAACTTCTTAAATTTTCTTTCATAATTTTTATTTTTATTATTTTATTATTTTTTTTTTAAAGAATGAATGAAAGAAAGAAATAGTTACTGACCATATGGACTAGTGGATTTCATGCATGAGGGTTTGTATGTGGATTCAGTTCCAGGTACACTCAATTAATCAGTTGAATTGACTTTCCATAATTTAATTATATATAGAGGAAATGTCCAAAATGCAGGTATGACCATTTTAATTCACAATGACAACAAATCCTTATTTCCATGCATTTGAAGTGGAGTTGGAAACATTAGAATTGCTATGTGGTTGCTTGTCTCTCATTATGAATTTTGATCATTTCCACTTCTTTGAATTGTATAGTTGCAGATATTAATTGAGCATCCAAACATGGATTTTGTTAACCTTCAGTGTTAGTGAAATATCTTAACTTTCTATAACTTTCCAATAAACCCCCCAAAAATTAATATATATGAACACAATCACCATCAAAATCTACACCTAGGGGAGCACAAATAAGAGGATTGATCTTAACAGTATGATCGTCATGCACATAGATAGAAAATGCTTGTAATGAATGTTTATGAATATTAAGTGGCCTATTAATGAAAACAATGTCTCCGTCCATAATACGCCTATTTATGATTTGACCAACTTTCAAATCTAATTTAGTTTACTTTGATTCTCTTTTTTCCAATTCGAGGATTGTCCATTTTAGCTTTAGTAGTCTAAAATAACTTGTTTTCCATTCAAACTTGGAATTTGTAAAATGAACTTCCTATCTGGTGGAACACATGTATACATCAAATGTGCTATGAATCAAGTTTTCTTAACTATCTATTCTTGTCTATAGGTGAGGAGCACATGATCAGCACTCTACAGCTCCAAGCAGTATAATCTCAATGTTGTGTCACTTACCGAATCAGCTATGCTTCTCAGCCCATTGCAGGGAAATTTCCCAGGGAGGAATTTAGGCTCATTGCAAGAAAAGGGCCTACATCACACATAGTGGACACGTGATCATGGCCAGTGAGGTTGGTGTTGTAGACATTTGCCAGAAAATGTGGCCAGGAAAGGAAGACATGTGATCGGTCCAGAAGGGGACCTTACTGAAAGAATTCATGTGAAAGGCTAGGAAAGGAAGACATTTATAGTTTGTTTTGAAAACTTTAAATAGATCATTAATTTTTTTATTGATATTGTGCTAATTGTTGTCTTAATGAATGTAAGATTATTGGGTAATTCAAATTCTTATCATTCAATCATAGGTTTTTAATAGTTATGCAGATAGAGATTTGATAGTTAGATTGATGGAGATTTTGATTGTAGTAGCAATTATGAAAAATAATTTTTTAGAATCAACAGGAATTTGTGTGAAAGGATTAGTAAAGAATCAATAGGAATTTCTATTATCGGTACTTTTAGTGGCGTTTTCCAAAGATTTTAGCGGCGTTTCTCCAATTCATGAATAGCACTTGTTACATCTTTTAGCAGCATTTTTTACTGTTTTTACTGGCATTTTTTATGGCTTTTAACCGACTTTTGTGGGAGTTTTTAGCGGCATTCATACAACTTTACCGACACTTCGTACAATTTTAGCGGCGCTTTGTAGAGTTTCCCGCGGCGCTTTTAGAGTTTTTAACGGCGCTTTTACAGATTTTAGCGGCAGTCACAGAAGCGCCGCAAAATTATAGTAAACGCCGTAAAAGTCTAATTTTAACGGCGGCCGATAAAAATGCCAGTAAAAAGGTGGAACCGCTGGTAAAAGAAACAGCAAAGGCCCCTATTAGTGGCACGTGCTCGACCGCCGATAATTCTTCTACCGACGGTATTTTGGGCTTTTAGGGGCGATTTTGGCCGCCGGTAAAGGTCATTTTTCTTGTAGTGAAACATCTTAGCCAGGTGCATGATACAAATTATAGCTATTTGTACTAGAAAATTAAGTATTTCATCTACATGTAATTATTTAAAATATTTACCACTAATTTAAGTATTAAAATGTAGAGTCAGGTCAAGGAAAGACTTGGTTGAGTCTTTGAGTCGGACTGACCCAGCTGGACATTAAGTTAAGCTGACTTTTGGGTTTTAGAACTATGCTTCAAACATGAATTGATAACCTGCCCATCTAGTTTTTCATTATCCAAGCTGCCCTAATTGCTGAGCACTACAAAAAGTCACCTAACCAACATTCTAAACCAAATGTTGATTTGGGGGTTACTTCCCAACACTACCTAAAACAATGTTTGACTTCTTTGTAACATAGTTGTCATCGCATTACTCGTAAAATCCTCTTACCAATGTTCTAGTCAATGTAATCTCCAAAATATATATATATATATATATATATATATATATATATATATATATATATATATATATATATATATATATATATATAGTCAATGTTGTCAGAATCGTTATTGTATCATGTTAAGGTCAAAATTTGGTCGGCCCTCCCCCCAGTCTCTCAAACCGTGGACCACTTCAACGTCCTAAGCCTACATAATGAGAATAGACAAAGGAGACCCTGGCTAAGCTAGGGGACCCTCCAATGCCTAAGTCAGGTCAAGGGAATCTGGGTCTAAGTGGAGAGTTAGGAGAGGCGTAAGATGTTGCGTACCTGTTGTAGTACGGTCTCAATGCCTTTATACCTGGCTGTTGAACGTTCGGTGTCCATTATTGTACGTATGAATTCCTCATTCGGAGAGATTCTAAGATTGTGGAGATATTATACGCAATCCACGGATCATGCAACACATCTGGCAGATAATGCGTATCGTGAGTAAAGTAATTGGTCACATTCATATACACTACCAGAAAACTGGCCAAAGGCTATGGACAAAAACCGTAGCTAAAGGTCTATGGCTACGGTTAAAGTCCGTAGCACGACCGTAGCCATAGGTCAAAAGTCTATGGCTATGGATAACACCTGTAGCCAAAGAACCAATGGCTACGGTTATAATCCGTAGCATTGCTTCTGTAGTGCTAATGTATTTACAGCTACGGATTATACCTATAGCTAAAAGTTGAGCAAGAACCGTAGCAATAGGCTTAAATTAGCAACGGCTACGGTTTTCATGTAAAAGGCTACGGTTGAAACCCGCAGCTATTTAAGCTATAGGTATGGATTAAAGCCGTACCATTATTGTCCGTAGCTTTAAATTATCTACAGCTACGGATTATATCTGTAGCTAAAAGTAGAATGAGAACCGTAGAAAAAAGCTGAAATTAGCAAGAGCTACGATTTTAAACAAAGGGCTACAGTTAATAGCCGTAACTAATGCCTGTTGTTAATAAATAATTTAAATAGTAATGGCAGCTCTTACCATTGTAGTACACCCTGATAACTCATATAAGCTAATATAGATAAATACTTCATGACTAAATCAATCATTCATTCAATCAAACCCAATCATTCATTTCCATTCACAAAAGTACAATGCCAACATAATAGTTATATGTCTATTTAAAGTTCTCATTAACAACAAGATCCAATGCCTTCTCGCTACCAAATAGCTTCTCAACAATCACAAGTGAAAACTCCATGGATGTGCATCTACTGGTTATCAATTTGCCATCAACTAACACCCTATTCTCAGCTTCGCTTTGATCCGAAAGCTTACTGCACATGAATGATCATATATCTATTTGATTTGAAGGAGAATCAAGGTCATACGCTGTTAGTCGTTCTTTCAGCTCGAGCACCTCATCATCTTCCTCTTCATTATCAACAGCAGTCGGCATTTTCTGCTGAAAGCCCCAAACCAAAAAGGTAATGAGAAGTCCACAAAAACAAGGAGATACTTGGGAAATAAGAAGTTTCAGGAACATCCAAACAACTGAAATATTGCTAAGTTGCAATTACCGATTTCTTTTGGGTTGCAGTGCTGAGAAAAATGAGAATGGAGAGGCGGCTAATAACTAAAAGGCATGGGCATGGGAGTAACAATAAATAAAGTTTAGTGATGTAGCTAGTGAAAGAAGACTTGCCTGCATATGGTCAAGCCATAAAGTAAGGTCAATAAGAGTTGTACCAGCAGACAGCTTCCTAAAATCAACTCCCCATTCCTTGTCTGCCACCCTGCATCATGGAAAAGATCACAAGGTGTCCATAAGACAAGCCAATGTGCACAAAACAATAATGATAGGATCATAATACAATGGAAATGAGAAATTACCAAGGATGGCTTTCCAATTTGTCATGGTTATGAGTGTTCTAATCAGGACTCAGAAGGTAAAGAAGTTGGGCTTGACAATCATATGATGAGGCAGCATGTATGCGCCACATGTGGCAGCATGGCACAATAGGTCTGAGATCCGATCCATTCATCAGGACTTCAACAGCCTCATAGGGATCACACAACTAAAAATTAATAGAAAAATCACTCATTTGTATTACCACTACATCCCATAAAGAAACAGAAAGCACTACATATTAGATGAAGTTCAATATGTCAGCAGGAAACCCAATCTGGAGGGCCCGAAGACCATCTTCTTTCTATAAAAGATACAAGAAAGACAAGGCATATGATCCATACTTGCAAGCCTATGGGAATGACGCTGGATGTGCCTGAAGTGGAGTGCAGTTTATAACCTGCATTATGGAAAAGAAACAGTTAGTCCCAACGCATAAAATATCTTCTCAAACAGGGTATGTACTGCCCAATGCAAACTAGTTTTGTCCATTAACAATACAGGTGTGCTAGCCCGATACAGGACTGATATAGCACAATACGACCTGGTTTTGGTGGTGACTGATACAATTTACCAAAACAGATTTTCGAAGTTACTCCACCCTCAATGATTTTATCCTAGGCTAAAGGGTATCACTTGTTTAAGATGAATTAGGAATTCTACAGAAGAATCACCCAAATTAAGGGCGCATAAGTCGGAAGGTTCGATGTTCTCCAATCCAAGCAAATGTATGCTAATAAAGGCAAATGGATGTTCCTTCATGACAACAATGCATCTAGATATCTAAAGGACCAGCCATTGTGTTGGAGATCTATCTGTCCTTGTTCTCCAAGATTCTAGAACAGATGTCGCACAAACCAACATCCACAGATCACATTACATTGCAAATGATCTATTATAGCTGATATTTTAATTGTTTTGATGTATCATCACCATGCCACCTGTACTATAGATTAGTAGCCCCACAACACCTTTGTCATGAAACTCTCCTACCTCTAAAACAAAGCCAAAAAAGGCCCTAAGTTCAGAATATAAAAAAGAAAAAAGAAAAAGAAAAAAATAAGAGAAGCCTTGAAATAACTATGATGCATGTGCCTTATCCATGATGTCCATCTATTTATATAAATCATTTTAGCTGGCGAACGAAAAATGAGGCAAATCAAAGGCTCAAGTGGACCATACCACTTAAAAACTAGGGATTAAACAGACGTTGAAAACCTCTGTGAGCCACAAAAGTTTTGAATCAAGTTATATTTATGTTTTTTCTTCATTAATTAAGCCTGTCCTTTGTGACCTTACAGGTTAGATGGAAAAATAAACATTATGGTGGGCCCTAGGAAGGTTTCAATTGTAGGCATCAATGTCACCCTGTTTCCTATACTCTCCAATATTGTATCATTTCCTATGGTGTAGTCCACTAGAGCCTTAGAACTGCCTATCTGTTTTTAAGCTCACCACAAAAAATGATCCATCTAAGTGGATAGACTATGAGGATAAAACACATACATCATGGTAGGCGCACAAAGCTCCTGCCGGGACAGTTCATATCTATCTAGGTCCTGATGGGGTAGTACCCATCAGATAACTGAATAGTCATTTTCATTTATATTGATAAAAATAGTCATGGAACTGGTGAAAATGGAAGCAAGAAATACTATCTACAGAAACTGCTTGCACAGGGCAATGACATGTATGCAACTTCTGAATCAAAATATGGGGACGAACAAGTCCTGTTTCAGAAACATATCTTGACAAATTAGCAATTTTAATCATATCAATACTATATAATCTGATTGTTGCTTCATGCTGGGGTAGATTCCTCTAAATAAGATCAGAACACAACCTAATGTTGATATTTTAACTAATAACACTGTTTTAACTTTTAACTTGGTTATGGAGTGGATGCCTATAGTCAGCTCCAGATGGAATATCTGCCTCTCTCACTACAAATTACTAGACAGGTAAAAACCACTAATTTTATTTTATTTATTTATTACTTTTTTGGGTAAAGGTGGAAAACACAGAATTTTATTTTATTTTTATTTTTTTGTTCACGGTTGTTCAAAATAAACAAAAAAGCTCCCTAGATAATTTAACTTTGTTCACAAGCCTGTATGAAGACATTTACCTTACATCCCTCTCTCACAGAGCTCAACACTGCATAATGACTTATTTTCCTAAGTTTTTTTAATCATATAATGGGAAAAATAGCTAAGAAAAGTTCTACCATAAACATCACAAAAAATCGTCCACCTAAGAAGAAAGTACCATTTAAAGTTCAATAATACGACATATCATATGCCTCAAGCAAGCAACCTTCCATCATAGGACCAAATGATGGCAGTTTACCTGTAGAGGGTGGTTTAACTAGAAAATAATGCCTTTGCTGTCATGATGTTTGGCATATATCATATGCCTCAAGCAGGCTATTTTTTACACATGGGTCAGGGCTCTGTGTGTGTGTGTGTGTGTGTGTGTGTGTGTGTGTGTGTGTGTGTGTGTGTGTGTGTGTGTGAGTGTGTGTATCAATCTGTAGAGGAAAAATGCAGGCTAAAGGCCATCTGCAGAGAACCAGCTGGTCAAGGCTCTCTCTCTCTCTCTCTCTCTCTCTCTCTCTCTCTCTCTCTCTCTGTATCAATCTATTTTTTACACACTGGACAGGCTAATGCAGGCTGCGGACATCACTCTGCCTGCAATTTAAGACCCATCATATTGCAGCTGGTGTCATTTTCCTTGCTGGTAAGTTTCTGAAAGTGAAGCTTCCATCTGATGGACCAACATCAAAATGATATAGCAGAATGATAGCAACAAAAAATGAGTGCAGGTCTTACCTGAAATCTTTAAGAAGGTAGAGATATTATATGGAATGTGAACAATCCACAGACGATTGGAGACTTCACTTGGTGACGGTAATTATTTTCTGAATAGCCCATAAGTGGCAGCCCAGATATGTTGATCCACTTATGCTAAAGTGGAAGTTGGCGCCCTGATCACAGAAGACTAGAAAAAAAAATTGAAAATATACATGTAAAATGTGCAAGAAAGGTGGAACTCTGAAAACAGAATTCCTGCTTACAGAATTTTTTCTTTTTTTTCTATACATTCCTTACGCTTACAGAATTCTTTTTTTTTTCCAAGACAGTTGCATGGAACTCTGAAAATAGAAAATGCAAGGACACTGACAGAGGTTTTGATCTGAAAAGTGTTGTTCGACTTCTCTTTCAGTTGACAGAATCATACAACCCCAATATTGTGACATTTTTTAAAGATAGACCAAAAATCATTAAGAAAAACAGGACAAAAAGAAAAGAAAAGAAAGAAAGCTGCAGGGCAATTCTCAAGAAAAAGGAAAAACACTTCCACTAACTAAAAAGAAAAAAAATCCAATGATCCATTTGCCAATCGAGATCCTGAAAAAGAAATAACATGACAAGATAATCATAATCATTTATCTAATATTCAATGGATAGGACCTTTGGTTTTAGATGAATCTGAAACATTGGCAAGCGATATGCCAGTACTTCACCATCTCACAGGCAAGCCTCCGTTTCACTGCTAGTGTAGCCTTTGTACTATTGATTGCCATCCCAAGTTGAATATCAACACCCTATTTCAGCCAGCAAGAAAAAATAAATGGTGAAAGAGTGCCATGATTGACTTGTCTATTTACACAACAAAATGTAGTAATTTATTCCGTTTGCGTGCCATTATTTATTGTAAGTTGATATTGGAATGGAATGTATGTGATGCACATGGGGAGTGGGGGGTATAAAGCAGGAAGTGCAGGGCTTCACCTTGTAAATTACCTAAATGCCATTTTTGTGGCCCTTGCAATTCATAGTTTTAACCATTGGAAAACTATTTATGGGCCTCTGCCTTGTGCTTTTTGGCATGAAATAGGGATCCTTGGACTAACTCACTATGCTTGCGTATATCAGGAAGTCAACTAATTGGATATGCTTGAGTATATCAAGAAGCAGTTGAAAATGACTACCATTTCAGGCTTCCTAGGATCCAAATAGGGAAATCCTAACTGGTGTTGGCATTGTAGTCATCAAATAACCACCATTTTAGGCTCAGGATTAGTGAAGAACTGAGACAACAAAGGTATGTCCTAAACAAGAATGGCCCAAATCCCACAACTCAGTTGATTCCACTTGAATATGGCATTTCCCCCTTGTGCCAATGTAATATGGTCAATGGGATTCTTGTTTTCAAGTAACTACCATTGCAAGTCAAGATCAATGAAATACTAGGACAACAATGGTATGTCCCAAAGGGAACCAATTCAAATCCTGCAACTCAGTTTATTCTACTTGAATATGGAATGTCCCCCTTGTTTGAATGTGATTTGAAGGTTCCTAATACCTAATCGCATCCAAAATAGTTGACAACATCCACGTCTTAAAGTACCTTAAAGTATGTTTGAACATGATATGGATTAAAACTCTACAGTGAACATCTCATGAAGACATCAAGCTCATAACATTTCACTTCAAATGTAAAACTATGAGCCACACGAGAACATTGTACATTAACAAATTATGTTTTCAGTAGACTGACAGGGCTATCCACTAAAATAGAGTTACAAGTACCCTGACAGAAGTTAAATTGAAAGATACTTCTGCTCTACTGGTTTTAATAGCTGATTTTACATCTGATTGGATAATTATCAACTAGAGATATGTTGTAGGCATAGATTTCAAAAGATCATAGCTTCATGTTCATCAATCAGCCCACAACGAGTACAGAACATAAATGGCAATGACATGTCAGAAGTTATATCAAGATTTTCTTTTTTGGAGTTCCAATATCAGCTTTTCTTGGTGGAAAACCAAGTGCTGCATTGGAAATATTCCACTTTTTCCTCATATTGGTTCCACAAAAAATTCCAAAGTGTTGAATTTCAACAATTACTCCACAAAATCTACCAAAATTGTTACAAGCTTAATGCAAGAAGTATTGTAAGAACACAAAATTCGCACCAATCAGATGATTCTAACTATTAGATCAATTGTCCACAAAATGGATGGTTCGTATCATTTATTGAAAACAGATCCCATCAACATTTTGATTCATCAATTTGTGTCTACAAAAATAGATGCATTGAATCAGCAAAATAATTTCACAAAAAATATAAATCTGAATTTTTCGTATGATCTAAAATCTGCCCAATCTTTTCACCTCCTCATATTCACATTCCATAGGGAGCACTGTAGCACTGCAACTTAACAGTGGGCCGCATATTGGATGGCATATATAAAACACAATGGAATAATCTAAATAAATCCAAGACATAACTACGACCAAACTAAGATAGAAGCAACAAACAAAATTCTAGAAACGAAAAAACAAAAAATCACTTCATTTCAAACAGATCCCCAAAAAAATGTAGGCTATTTTTTACACACTGGTCAGGGCTCTCTCTCTCTCTCTCTCTGTATCAATTTGCACAGGAAAATGCAAGCCACACTATGAAGATCACCTTTTTTGACATGTATGCAACTTCTGAATCAAAATTTGGGTTAGTTAAGAGCTCCTTTTTTCAAGGTCTGACCCCCTATGAAGAGTTAGTCCATTCCATATCATCCAGGGAAGTGTTGATCCGTTCTTCCAGAGGACTTACTGAACCAGGAACTTTATTTAAAAATCTAATGGCCACACTTAGAGATGTCGTTATCTGTAATGATGGGACAGTGAGAAACCTCAGCAGCAATTCTATAATTCAATTTGAGAATGGACAGGTGGACGAAAATAGTCCTGGAAGTTCTCTTGCTGGTGAAACAGTTGGTGTATTAGCTGCTACTGCAGTATCAAATCCTACATATAAAGCAGTTCTTGATTCTTCTCAGAGCAACAACTCTTCATGGGAATCAATGAAGGAAATACTTTTGTGCAAAGTTAACTTCAAGAATTATATTATTGATCGGAGAGTTATTCTCTATTTGAATGAGTGCTTCTGCAGGAAAATGCATTGCAAGGAGAATGCAACATATTTAGTTCAGAATTGTTTGAAAAAAGTCACTTTAAAGGATATTGGTTTTGACTTCTCCATTGAATACCAAAGGCATAGATAAATACCTGAAAGTTCAGAAGCGGATACAGGCCTTGTTGGCCACATTCACCTTGATAAGATGCGCTTGAAAGGACTCGACCAGAGCATGGATGAGATCCTGCACTCTTGTCAAGAGGTTATAAATTGCTTTGTGAGAAAGAAGCACGCTCTTTCACCTTTTTTTAAGAAGATTATTTGTCTTCCTGCGAATGTTGCACACTTCACCAACAATGTGATGAGAAGTGGTCTCCGCTGCCATGCCTGCAGTTATTCTACAAAGATGGAAATGGTGGTCCGCAGGGTGATACGATTGAGAAAACTTTGCATATTATGGCTGAAGCTATCTGCCCAATTTTGTTGGGGACTCTGGTTAATGGTGACCCTCGAGTGCATATGGCCAACATTATTTGGATTGGTTCAGATTCGACAACTTGGGTGAGAAATGTTGGGAAGTTACGGAAGGGTGAGGTAGCAGTTGGGGTGGTCATTGAGAAAGATACAGCCAAAAAAAGTGGTGATGCTTGGAGGGTAGCCATGGATTCATGCCTACTTGTGATGCACTTAATTGACATGAGGAGATCTACACCATAACCTCTAATCGCTGCAGACATAAGAAATTATGCAAAAGCTAGCATAACCTCTGATGGCTACATGATCACAACCATCCCAACAGTGGAATCCTGATCATCAGATATGGGCACTATCTCATTTTTCATTTCAGCATAAGCTACCATGCGATACTTGGGAATTTCTCCATCATTACAATTTTCACTACCCATAAATTTAAAAAGAAAAGAAAAGAAAAAGTCATCTGTCAGGTCTTGAGCAAGGGGAGTCAAGTGTTAGTTTTGCACCATTTATAAAATGGTGGTGAGACTTTAGACATATGCATGCCATGCTTGTATGGCAATCCAAACCATCCAAATCTATGGATGGAGCACAAGTGCATAATAAAAAATCTTCACAGAGAAGATATCATTAACCATCAGATTTGTCCTTCCAAATTTGGACCATTTACTTTTATTTTTAACCATCTATCCATATGATATCCACTAATTGGATGGTTAGGATTGCTTGATCAGTGTTATTTAGAAATGTCTGATTTTAGAAATGCTCCATCAACAATGAGATCCACAATCTGGATGGTGTGTATAGCTATAAATCAATCTGATATGTAAGGTGGATGAGTCAGAAAAGAACATAATCCCCACTTTGTCAAATCAGGTGGAGAAGGAAAATGAAAAAAAGAAGAAGAAGAAAAGTTGGGAGAGAAAAGTACAGAAAGAGAAGAGGGGAGTCTAACAACATAAAAAATCTGCTACACAAGAAAGAAATGCATCCACAACAGTCCTTGAAAATTTTAATTCAAGCTAAACTGTTGGATGTAGCTCGATGACGCTGTTACCTGGCTCTAGTTTCTGAACTCCTTTGTTTCTCATTGCCTCTCTCACTCTTGTTACTTTGTTCCATTGGCTAGCACTTGCAAACATGTTTGCTAGAAGAACATAATCCCCACTTTGAAAGAAGCGAATCCAACCGTCTACAAATCAAACTATGTATGAAGAAGTTGGACAAAGCAAAAACTTTTAAGGAAAGAAATTAGAAAAGAAAACAAATAGAAGAGAACTGTTGTAATGTACAAACCTCAACTGTTTGAGAGCTAATGTTGACTTTTCACATTTATATAAAAGGTGGGAAATTTTTCAAGGAAATTGTCGATGATGGTGCTTAGAAATTTCTCATGTAGGTGTTCTATTAGGCGTTAATTGTTTGACTTCTTTGGTTAGTCGAAAAGAACCGAGGCAGGTTCATTGCAACTCTCCACCATACAGTCGATTGCAACCTGTAAGATGATATAAGTTCATATCCACCTCACTACAACAAAAATGGCCTTGTGGCTAGAAGTGAACAATCAACCAAACCATATACAAGAATTGAAATTTTCAAAACCGAATTGGAAAAAAGAGAATCAAAGTAAACTGAATTAGACTTTGTTACTAAAAATCCAACAACATATGAATTCAGCCAAACTCAGACAAGTCACATCCAACTAATTCAGTTCAGACTAAATTAAACTAACAAAAAAAATCCCTAATCATTGATATTGCAACGCAAAAACTGCTCAAATCCAGCAAATGAGCTAGAAACGACAGGATTTTCCACTTCCTGAGCAAGATTTCAGTGAAATTAGCAAAAAAAAACTCCAAAGATCAACTAGAGCCCACCAAAAGATTTCTGTCGTAATTTGGAGGCAGTTCTGCTTCCCAGTAGCTATTTGACTTCTCATTTCCCATTGCTGCATACAACTAAAAGGGTTATTAGGCAAGTCTAATCAGCCATGTTTAGAAAACCAATAACTAGGCACTGAACATGCCCCACAAGTGTTATATGATTTTTAAATTGTTAGGTAAATGATAGTTGGGTCACTTGGTAAGATTTCACTGTTCTCACCTTTTGCACTCCATCCCTAGTCTCAATGTTGAAATAGAGTCTGTATCTGCTTCATTTGAATAGTTAAGGGTGTAAACAGGCCATCCTCTAAAAGCTGGGCTGAGCAAATTAAAATTTTGAATAGTAATGGCCTAACAAGCCAGCCCCAAACAGTTCAAAATCCAGTCCCAATTCCTACATGTGGTGCTTGTGAGGATAAACAAATGAAGTGATCAATAAAGCATTAAATTGAAGCCTAAAGGCAAGAAGAATGAAGCATGTATCGATCTATAAATACTGTTAATTACTTAAGAAGAAAATGTACAAGTAAAACATACCATTCAGAAGAAAAACATCATTACAAGTGCTGCTAAAATGGATATTGTTGCACCTGATAATGATGGCTCTGTCAAATCTAGGAATTTTCATGTCAATGCGTGTACATAGAGAGAGAGAGAGAGAGAGAGAGAGAGATGAAAGATATACATACAATCAGGGTAACTACTAAACAATGAAATACATAAAGATTACATGTCAGCCAAGAAACTTACTCGGGGTGCATTGGAATGCACTACTATAATGAATCACAATTATAATCTAATACACATTTTGGAGGATTCTGATTAAAGGCTGCCAAACATGACAGATAATTCAATTCTTGAATTCTTCAATCTTGAACCCTGAGACTCAAAACTCCTTTTCAATTGGTCAGCAAATATAATTGAATTAAAGAGGAGAAAATAAAACATTTGTTGACTACTTTTAATGACCCACCAGATGGGTTTAAATGATATGCAATTGTGGCTACAGCAAGTCATGCACAAGCAACTACAGGAGCTCCAGAGACAGCAACAACTTCAGCAACTAGATCAACAGGCAAGGCAGCAACATTCTTTGAATCAACTATCTGGAGTTGCAAAGCAGTCTAGTGATCAATTACCTACCTTGGGCAATGGTGCACCTATGCATGATGCAACTAACTACATGTGGTTACAGGAACATGTAGGAGGTTAGAGGAAATGGTCGTTGCTGTGTTAGAATATATACAAATGCATGAAATTCCAAAGTCCGTATCAATTAAATTTTTTTTTCTTAACCTTGCTCTTCTTTCTATAAAATAAAAACACTTATGAAGAAAGAAAGAAAAAAAGATATCATCTAGAGGTAATCCATGTCAGAAAATGTTGCCATTGACAATCAAAGAGAAAAATGATAAATGCATAAGGAACTTTGGCCTTCTCTTCATTGAATGTAGAATGTTGTCACATTTCTTTTTTAATTAATAGCCTATCTGTTGACAACTAATTGAAGGATTTTTATTTTTTATTTTATATAGATGTGTGATTGCATTGTATTTTGTCATGTTAAATACAAATCCAATAACAATCTGTGTTAAATGATGGTAAATCGTTCTCATTTCTTGCAAGAGCAAAGGTAAATCTTCTCATTGGTTACTCTAATGAATTACTTATTGAAGTTTTCTTGATAAATTGAAGTCCTCACCACTTTTGGGCCCACTTAAATGAAAAAGGAAAAAAAAAATGCTTTAAAAAGCATATCGGTTCCTAGGCTAGATTCTGAAATAATGGATTCAAAAGTCTAATGAAGGCGAAGCAAGGCCAAGATCTGTCATAAAGGGTGAGAGGCTGCACACCAAGATGGCATGAAAAATGTGCTCTGCTCATCAAGCAATGGAACACACCTTGTCTTGTCTAGAGCTGCTGCAACAAAGAAGGTTGTCATCAACATAGGTAGCTTGAATCCCCATCATCCATGAACCTACTGATATGTCATCATGAGCATAGGTTTGCAGGGATGCACTGTTTATGTTGATGTACTAAGCCAAATTTTTGGACGGTATAAGCAATGAACCAGCAGCATGTCGAAAGTATGACTTCGCATCCCCAAACTTCCTCCAGTAAAGTTCATACCATGCCTTTCCCTCTTCACTTATCACATCCCCAGACTTCATGCACCCCACATAGGCACCTTGTTGCCCACGATGATTTTCAAGGATTCCAATTAGCCCATCCAGGTCAAGGTTGATGGTGTCATCAACCTTAACATAGAACTCTACATCCCATGTTTCAACTGCAGTACTATAGAAGAATTTTTCTTTCTTCGATAACTCTTCTTGAGCTTCTTCATGACCTTCAAGAATTAAGAAGTCCTTCTGCATCCCATGTTTCGACTGCAGTACTAATTGAAGGATTTGGGATTACACATATTGAAGAGTAATTGAAGGATTGGTGTGTTCTATGGGGTATCCAAATTGAGCCAATCATATCAATAGTTTGGATCACTAAACTACATGCTCCATTGTACCTGAAATTAATGGTGATCCTAACCATCTAACCACTAGATAGAAAATGGGCAATCTATATCTATTATATTAGAAAGGTTCCATTATTCTTTGGACCAGCCATTATGTGAGGCTTGGCCTTGATCATCAATTGTTTCCAAAAAATATGCTATGTTTCAATTGAATTATTAAATGGTAAGTAATGTAATGAAAGCACCACTTGATTTTAGCATGGGGATTTAATTAGGAAATAGTCAGAAATGGTAATCTTTTTCCTTTTATTTTTGGGACAGACTAGTCAATTTGCATTCAGAGATACCTCTATACTCAATTTGGGGTATTTTCAAACTCAAAACCCTCTATCCTATGCTTGCCATTGTTTTTCTATCTCCCCAACTACTGTTTATAACCACAAATTGAAACATATTGCCTTTTGGTGTGTGGTTGGAAAAACTAATCAGACCCAGACTTTTAGTTTTACAATCTCAAGGAGGAATGTCAAATAAATTGTACAACGCAATTGCACATGTAACAGATGGAATATGTGAAGGTATCCATATCAGCATGACTAATATTATTTTGCTTTTTATATTTGAGCTACCGTTTTGTGCATGAATCTAAGGCTCTTATAAATTCCAGATATGCATTGATTTCTTTGCAGGAATTGCAATTAGGGGTGACGTGTTTCCGGGCACAACTCTATCTAATCATGTCCTACGGTTTAACAACATTCCACAGGTAATTTCTTGTTCATGTATTTTCTCTCTCTTGGTAGTTTCTTTAGACAAGTAGCAACCCATATTTCTAATTGCTTCTCCATTCTAGTGAAGAAGATTCTGTTTACATTTTCTGAAGTTGCTGACAGTTAGTCTTAAAATCACACTTTGTTAGCAAAAATGTGCCTAATATATGTATGTACTTTTATGATATTTGTATGTACTTTTATACCATCTGCTCTAATATTAATATAGTGGAAGAAAGGATCTATTCAACAGGTGAGAAATTTCTATTTTGATGCAGGGAGCAGGTAAAAGATCTTAAGCCTTTGAAACAGGGGATGCCCAATAAAGTTGAAGAGCGGCCTCATTCTTCTTCTTTGTATCCTTTATAACTATAAATTGTTTTTTTTTTTTTTTGTACCCTTATGTATAAAACATAATGCTGATTGTTCTAAGAAGTGGCTACAAAAATAATAATAACCATCATCATAAACATTGATAGACACAAAGTAAATGGCTGGTGTACAGATTTTATAGGAAACGAAAATCCTTAAATGTTAATGGACACTACATCAATTGAGAGAAATAAAGAGACAGAGACCTGTAAATGTCAATCGACACTGGATCAATTGAAAAGAGGAAGATCGAAAGCCCTAAGTGTACAGAAAAAAATAAAAATCCTTAAATACCTTGCAAAAAAAAACTTTCCCATTTCTCCTGTTATAGATTTTACAGAACCCTAAATCCTTTTCCTGTTAGAAATTTTACAGGAAACGAAACCCTAGTCTATGTATTTGAAGATTTAGAAATAAAAACTCAAAATCAAACTTAGAATATATGGTGAGAGAAATGGGTACCTGGTCAGAGAGGAGAGACAAAGAAGAGGTGAAGGGCGGGGGCCGCAGGGGTGGATTTTCGCCCGGGTGAAGGGGGTGCGTCGCTCAAGGGTTGCAGTCGAGAGAGAGAGGGAATGAGAGAGGGAGAGGGACAGGGAGTGAGAGAGGGAGAGTGGAGCAAGAGAGAGCGCACAAGAGAGAAAAGGGACAAGCGGACTTGGGGTTTTTTCCTCGGAGTGGAGGGAGAGAAATTTTGGAATGTTTCATTTAAGGGGGAAGGAGAAAAAGGGCAGCGCGCAGGCTGAGTTCCGCATTTTTTCTGCTACCATTTTAGACTGTAGCCAAAATCTCATTAGTCGTAGCCGTTGTTGCATCCTTCATAGCCCATCCGCATTTACACGTTTTACGAGTTCTGGACGGACGGTCCAATCAAGAGCTTTGTGGGGTCCATCATAATGCATTTGATAAATCCACTCCGTCCATTAATTTTGTAAATTTTTTTTATCGAGAATGACCCAAAAATCTAGGCAAATCGAAGGGTTAATTGAACCACACCATCGATCAATGGTATGTATATAATCTCTACTGTTTCCTACCATGTGGTCCACTTGAGCCTTTGATCTACTTCCTTTTTTAGTATCTTGCCCTAAAATGATCTTTCAAAATGTATAGACATATTAGATGGAACATACAGATTTTAATGGGCCTCGGAGAGTTCCTTATGAGGTTATCACATGGTGTAGGCATGGTGGTGGCTTTAAGTTTTAGCTACGGTTTTATTATCTTTAGCTACGGTTTTAAGCCGTAGTAATAAAGCTACGGTTTATAACCGTAACTAAAAATCAACAAGGTTCGTAGCCTTAGGTCATTTATTTGGTAGTGATATGGTAGTTTTCGTATTTAGCAGACGAAGCAGCCACCATTACGTATTGCCTCGGCTCGGCTCGCTTGATTATAACACAGCCTTTGTTATGGCCAGTCACAAACGCTCCCTCAGGTCCGAGCCGAACTTACAGATCTGTCCAAGAAGGCTCTGTTCAGGAGGGATTTGAAAACCATCGTTTTAGGACTCAAGACCGAGAGTTAGATCCGTCCTGCCCGTCTTGTTGTCACGTCCCAAACTCAGAAATCGGGCTCAAAAATTCCCGATCGTCGAATCTGGCACCGACAGCCTCCGTAGAACCCCATTCTCGGCTCCCAGCTCCCATTCGCCAGGTTCCGATCCTGGGATGCTACTAGGAGGATTTTCAAGATCAGTTTGAATCATGATAAGCACAACCAAAGGCATAACCCACAAACAACAACCAAAAACTTCATTTCATTTCCACTATGATAAAAAACTTTACAAGTACAATGAGCATAAAAGGAAATACAATGATAGTGGATGATAACTCCAAAATGATCTGCAAAGCGCTCCTGCCTCAGTGCTGCTGTGCTCCAACGTCACCTACACGCAATGGTCGTACATAAGCTTATATAAAGCTTAGAGGGTGGTGAAAGTGTGTGCGCAAGATGGTAATGCAGTTATGCAATATCGGAGTAAAGCGGAAAAATACTGATGAATCCATGAATACCATAAGCCATACCAAGCCTATGCAATGCAAGATGCACGTCAAGCACACAAATCCTCATCTAAGTCCACATATCAATACAACTCAAATCTGGGATATCACCGGGGTCTAGTACACTCTAAACCAGATCGTCGCCCCATCGCGCGCGATAAGATAAGTGGAAGAGACCTCACTATCCGCCTACCAATATCTGACTCGGCTCGTCGATAGTGGACACATTCCTCGAGCTGGTCAGACTCAGCCTATCTTTGCCCCCTATTCTCGAGCAGGTAAGGCAGCAACCCCTTCCAACTAACCACGACATAGTAGAAAGTGCGACCGTCTGGTAATCGGTACTCGGCGCTCCTGTACCCACTCGGTCTAGACGTTGGAGCAACCTCTTGGTACCATAAGGTTTAGGGACTTTCACCTAGGGATATCTATAGCACCTCATGTACAATAAAATTTTAGGTATCCAATCCTGCCAACCACAATGCGTCTGTGAAGGCTACGACCCCAATGTCGCTAAGGTGTACAATAACCATATCACACAATGTGAAATGCATGAATCAAACTATCCAATCATGCAACAAATCCTGCGCATATCATGCGCTCATTTAGGGCAACACCACCTAATCGGGGTCCCATAAATAATCTTCCTGAAGCATATGCTATGATCAGTCACTTCTCATATCGAGCATACATATGATGCGTATGATCATGAGTCATGAAACTATAGTAAATATGTTATAAAGTAATGCACTATCCTTACCAAGTAGATGGGCCAAGACGGCCTATACACAATAGATACGGGCCTAACAATGGACCCTAAGGAGAGTCGTAATGTGGACATCCAACCAACATTACACTCGTAATGTGGACGTCAAACCAACATTGCCCCCACGGCACGATCCTCGTAAACATCGTTACATAAACCCTGTTAGGATCACACATTACAATGGACCTTAGGTACATCCCATTGGCCCTTAAATACATCAAATGGGCCATATCATATGGGCCTTTTATTAATCAAATGGGCCACATAAATGGGCCGCACCAATGGGCCTTATGTGCATTGCAATGGGTCATAACCCGTGGGCCTTAGATTGCATCAAATGAACCTAATATCATGGGTCTTAGAATACATCAAAATGGGTCTAATCTCATGGGCCTTAGAATAGATCAAATGGCCCCATTCCATGGGCCTTAGATCCACATCAAAGTGGGCCCTAATGGACTACCACAAATACCTTAAGATGGGCCTCAAAAAACATGCTAAGGTGGGGTCCACTTGCACTATGGATCTGGCTCATTCTTTATACTCATGCCATAAAATGGGATTCTAAGATGGTTAGACGGATTGGATGCAACCAATGCATCATGGTGGGGCCTACAAAAGCCCACCATCAAGCATATTACATAATATAATATAATCTATATGTATATAGTATATAATATATATATATATGTGTGTGTGTGTGTGTGTGTGTGTGTGTGTGTGTGTGTGTGTGTGTGTGTGTGTGTATAATATACAATATAATATATATAGATACACACAAGCACAACCCCACACGAACACACACGCATACACACGCATACACCCACCGTCCAGGGATGGTGGGGAGAAACAAGCATCATTGTGGGCTCCACCGTCCAGGCGAACGGTGGAAATAAAACACATCAATCATTGTGGGTTCCCATGTGGGGCCCACTGTAATGTTTACTTGCCATTCAGACCGTTCATAAGGTCACAGGCATTTGGATGAGGAGGAAAAACAAATTTCGTATTGATTCAAAACTTCTGTGGACCCAAATCTGGGTTCCAATGGTAGAGGTTCAATCCCACTGTTTCCTGTGTTGCGGGCCACCTGAGTCTTAGATCAGGCTATTTTTTGGAGTGGGCACACTTCACACAGGGGCCCACCTAATGAACCGGTTGGATGAAAAATGAACATCATGGTGGGGTCTGACCGCCCGCCCGCTCGCACGCAGTAGGCGCTGCCTGCGCCTCTAGCAGCAGCAGCGACCGGCTGCTTCTTATTATTTTTATTTTTTTTTGGATTTCGATGGTTGCTGAGGTTTTTCCTCAGTGGGGCCCACATCGGAAGTATCCACTCCGTCCATTAGTTCCCATTTCTTAAGACAAGCCTAACGAGTCCAATATCCAGTATAATCTGGTGTGTGGACACATCATGTGAGCTTCTTAACGGTGAAAATCACCGTTTTTCATGCTATGGCCCGCCGGAAGGTCGGATTGACCCATTTTTTGGCTCAACGCTTAAAAGGGTCTGAGGGAAAGGATGGACGACGTGGATTGAATACATACACCAAGGTGAGGCCTAAATGAGTGGGTCACCCCACAAGCTTGGAAATAAGTTGACATTTGTGTTTTTTTTTTTCAAACCACGTCCAGCGTCCCTGGACGCTGGACGTTGCACTTAAATAAATTAGAGGTGGGCCTTGCTTATAGTGGGCCACCTCACGGAGGATGGTGTGGATACAACACACACAAAGTGGGCCCCACTTGTAGATGGGATCCATTCAAGTGGGCCACACAATCATATCATGATTTCACAAAAGAAAATGAAATAAAGAGGGAGAGAGAGAGAGAGATAGAGAATGGGACACACGTGATGGAGGGACCCCGACACTATGGGCCCTCCCTTGCAACCAAACATACATCAACTGGGTCCCATTACACATGGGTCCATTAAATCCAAAATCCAACGGTGGAGATCCCTTCTCCACTAAAGTAGACGGTCTAGATGATCCTAGATATACAAGAAAATAAACATCATGATGGGGTCCATGGAGAATGGCCCCATCATGAAATGATCATGATGATCCTAGTTGGCCATCGGCCACATCTTAGGGTCCCAAGTGAGATCCAAACCATTGATCGGTTGGCCTCACTTAGCCCATCTTAAAAACATGAAAAACTACTATTATCAAGCACCCACCGTCCGATCTTCTTACTCTTATGGGTTCCTTAGCTCCTTAGCTTTGATTCCAACAGAGGAGATGAGAAATGGATGGCTAGGATGGGAGATCTTGGGATGGAAAGGTGGGCCACACTTGGAGTTTTGGAAGAGAGGGAGAGGCTCATACGTTTGAAGTTTTGGTTGCTTGGAATGAGTTTGAAAATGAGAGAGAGAGAGACTTGTAAAGGGAGAGAGAGAGTATGATGGGTGATGGAGTGATGGATGTGGTGGTGATGGGTGCGTAAGAACTTTTTTTACTTTTGTGGCCTTTTGTGTAAGAAAGGTATGGGCTTTGTAAGAAATTTTTGACTTTTAAGGCTTGCTTAGGAATGTGTGAAAGTTGATGTGTACTTGACATATTGATGGATTGATGGATTGATGTGACAAGTCGTAGAGATTCCCTTGAGTTTCACAACGCGAGCCGTTTTTCTCGCACTGAACATTGGCCTACATCTCCTGACCAGGGTATCGCCTCGGCACGCGAGTCACGGCATCGTAACCGCAGCGATGGCGTGGTTGCTATGGTAAAGGTCTTGGGTTGAGTCGATACGGATTGACGGCATACGAATCAGGGTCGTGCGCAAATATCGGTTAAGGGTCGAAGGTTGTCGGAATTCGACCGGTAAGACCGCAAAAGTCTATGCAATGGTACAGACTAAGATACGGGTCTTACAGCTCTCCTCTCCTAATAAAAATTTCATCATCAAAATTTACACAATCATCGCAACTAGGCATAACTCACAATGAATAAGAAATATGACATCACTATATAAAACCAGAGACAAAATACAACACATGATCAACCATCAAAGAGATGGGGATAACGCTCTCGAATCTCAGCCTCGCGCTCCTAAGAAGCCTCCTTTATAGAATGTGACCCCACTGAACCTTCACCAAAGGAATGACCTTGGTCCTGAGGACCTGCTCCTTCCGATCAAGGATTCGAACTGGCTGCTCGATGTAAGAAGCGTCCTTACGAATCTCCAGCGGCTGCCAATTAATAACAGGAACAATGTCTGACCCACACTTCCTCAACATAGAGACAGAAAATGTTGTGGACGCCAGACAACTGAGGTGGCAAGGCAAGCCGATAAGTCACGGCGCCAACGCGCCTAGTGATCTAAAAAGGTCCTATGAATCTCGGGGCAAGCTTGCCCTTCACTCCAAATCGAACTATGCCCTTCATGGGTGAGACCTTAAGATACACATGGTGCCCTACATCAAACTCTAAGGGACGATGCCGACGATCAGCAAAACTCTTCTATCGGCTCTGAGTTGTGCGCATCCTCTGCCTGATGATATCAATAGCCTCTGACGTCTCCTGCACAAGCTCGGGACCTAGGAGACGACACTCTCCAACCTCTGTCCAGCAACTCGGTGATGTACATGGTCTGTCATATAGTGCCTCAAAAGGAGTCATGCTGATGGTCGCCTGATAGTTGTTATTGTACGTGAACTCAACTAACTATAGATGCTCATCCCAGCTACCCCCGAAATCAATCGCGCAAGCCCGAAGTATATCCTGAAGGATCTGGTTGACCCTCTCGGTCTGGCCATCGGTCTGCGGATGGTACGCAGTGCTGAGCTACAAATCAGTCCCCATCGCTCGCTGGAAGCTCCCTCAAAACTGAGACATGAACCTCAAGTCTTGGTCAGAAACGATCGAGACTGAAATGTCGTGCAGTCTCCCAACCTCCTCGATGAATAATCTCGTAAGTCGGTCCATAGACCAAGTTGCACGCATCGCAAGGAAATGTACCGACTTCGTCAGACGATCCATAACAACCCAAATGGCATCATGACCGCACTGAGTCATTGGAAAGCCCATAATGAAATCTGTCGACATATGCTCCCACTTCCACATCGGGACGCTCAACGGCTGCAATAGACCAGGAGGTCTCTGATGATCGGCCTTGACACGCTGGCATATGTCACACTCGGCCACAAAACTAACGATCTGGCACTTCATCCTTGCCCAAAAATACTATCGCCTCATGTCACGGTACATCTTCGTCGAGCCAGGGTGGATAGAAAATCGCGATCGATGTTTCTCGGTCATAAGATCTCTGCACAACTCTGGAATATCCGGGACATAATCGGCCTCTGAAGCGAAGTCAACCGTCTGCACCAATCTGCTAATCTGCTTGACTCTCAGATGTAGCCTCAGCCATATAACTCTGCAACGGCTCATCGGCCTGTTGAGCCTTGATCACCCTTGCGACAAGAGAGGGTTAAATCGACAGGCTCGATAACTGCACGATGGAAAACTGCAGGTCGAACTCAAAATTATACTCTACGATATCCTTAAGCATCCACCACTCTCGGATCATCATATGCGCCACCAGGCCTCGTGGCTGATGGCTGAGGGCATCTGCCACCACGTTCGCCTTGCCCGGGTGGTACTGGAGATTGAAATCATAGTCTTTCAGGAGTTTCATCCAGCGCCTCTACCTCATGTTCAACTCAGACTGCGAGAAGAGGTACTTCAAGCTCTTGTGGTCAGAGAAGAGCTCAAACCTGACCCCATAAAGATAGTGTCTCCACACCTTCAGTGCGAAGACAACTGCGGCCAGCTCTAAATTATGCGTGGGGTAATTCAGCTCATGGATCTTGAGCTGACGAGACGCGAAGGCCACTGGTCTCCCGTGCTGCATCAGGACAGCACCCAAACCAATATGCAAGGCATAGGTAAATACAATAAATTCGTCACTCCCAGAGGGAAGAGTGAGGACAGGAGCGGACGTCAGACGGTCCTTCAACTCCATAAATGCTCGCTCGCAGGCATCACTCCAAATAAAGTCTGCGCCCTTCCGAGTCAACCTGGTCAGCGGGGCTGCAATACGAGAGAAGCCCTCAATGAAACGCCGGTAATAGCCCGCCAAACCAAGGAAACTGCGGATCTCGGACGCGATCGTGGGCTGGATCCACTGATGCACTTTTTTAACCTTCGAGGGGTCCACTGCGACGCCCTCCCTCGTCACCACGTGACCGAGGAACTTCACCTCCTCTTGTCAGAACTCGCACTTCTGCAGCTTCGTATACAGCTGGTGTGCGCGGAGGGTCTGCAAAGTAATCTCCAAGTGCTGCTCGTGCTCCTCACGGGTCCTCGAATAGATCAGAATGCCATCGATGAAGACTACAACAAACTGATCGAGATATGGACGGAAGACCTCGTTCATCAGCTGCATGAAAATCGCAAGTGCATTGGTCAGTCCGAAGGACATGACCTGGAACTCAAAATGACCGTAACGCGTCCTGAATGCTGTCTTCATAATGTCCTCATCTCGGAATCGAATATGATGATAACTGAAACGCAGGTCGATCTTCGAAAAGAACTGTGCACCCTGTAGCTGATGAAACAAATCATCAATCCTCGGGAGCGGGTACTTGTTCTTGATCGTGACTTTGTTGAGCTCGCGGTAATCCACATAGAGTCTCAACGAACCATCCTTCTTCTTCACAAAGAGTACCGGTGCTCCCCATGGTGAACTGCTCGAATGAATAAAGCCTAACTAGCATAACTTATCCAACTGCTTCTGCAGTTCCCACAACTCCAACGGTGTCATGCGATACGGGGCCTTTAAAATAGGCGTGGTACCGGGCACAAGATCAATCTGAAACTCGATGACTCGACGAGGCGGTAATCCTGGAATCTCCTGAAACACATCTGAAAAATTACAAACCACGGGCAACTGGTCGATGCTCACAGCTATAGGCTCCTCTATGGCACATGACATCATACAAGACAACCGCTCTCCTCTGGGCTCTGCAACGAATTGGAACTGTGGCACGCCGGGTATACAAAACGTGACTGTCCTCGCGGTGCAGTCCAATATGGCATAATACTCGGCGAGCCAATCCATGCCCAGGATGACATCGAACTCGAACATCGACAATGCAAACAGATCGGCAGGCAAAAAGGTATCCCCAACTAGAACGGGGCAAGATGAGAAAAATTGGCCCAACACTGCAGTCCTCCCCAAGGGAGTCGATACTGATATGCCCTCACAAGTAGACTCTAATGGTAAGCCAGTCGATCAGCAGAAACTCTCGGCCACAAAAGAATGCGATGTACCAGAATCAAACAACACACGTGCAATGCATGCAGAGACTGAAAGTATATCCTCAACGACTCCTCTAGATGACTGTGGATCCTGCTTAGTCTCGTAGAACCTAGCGTGAGCCTGCTGGGGAGGTGTCTGTCCCCTCTGAGCGTGCTACTGCTGCTGTTGGGGTCGCTGAGGCGGTCGAAACTGCTACCTCTACTGCTGCGGCCTCTGAGGCTGATGCTTATGCTGCTGCTGCTGTGATCTCGGTGGTGGGGGTTACTGTTGCTGCTACTGTAAGGGTCTCTATTGCGGCTGTGGTGGAGGCTGTTGTGTACCTCTCTGCTGTTACTGGGGGTTGGGACACTCCCACATATGGTGTCCCATCGAACCGCACCTAAAACTAGTGTCGGTGAACTGCCTCGGAGGTGGTGCTGGAGGTGCTACTGGTGCTCGGAAGGCTGGGCAACCTGTGCGCCTCTACTGTTGTGGTCGACACTGCTGAGAGTCACTAGAAGGAGCCTGCCTCTTTCGGTCTCTCCTCTGACCGCAATCAGACTGAGAACCGACCCACTCAGCCTCAAAAATCTGGGCCTTCCATACCACTCCCTCAAAAGTTGGGAGCTCGTGCCCAATAACACGGTCGCGAAGACCGTAACGTAGGCCGTCCTCGAAGCGGCGAGCTCTCCGTTCCTCATCATCTACCAGATAGGGTGCAAATCTAGACAGTGCTACAAAGCGAGCCACATATAAGCCACTATCATATCATCCTGTACCAGGACCTCGAACTCCAATGCTGGCTGTCACCGGATATGATCAGGAAAGTACTGTCGGTCAAACCAATCCACAAAATCCTCTCATGTCCATACAAAGTCAGCGCCTTCTGCTCGAGAGACTGATGTCCACCAATGCTCAGCCTCACCATGTAGAAGAAATACGGCTAATCGAACTCGCCGCCCAGTCATACATCCCATCATCTCGAATATCTTCTCTACATCTCGCGCCATCTCTCAGCTACCGTCGGGTCTGGCTCACCCTAAAAATGCGGGGGATCGAGCCGTCGAAACTTAAGAAGGAAGGCGCTCGGGCGCTCCTATTCTGCCTGGGCCGGCGAAACAACGGGGTGCCTATCCTGCCCCTAAAGTGCAGCCGTCACAGCCTGTAACATTTGCTGCAACTGGAGGCACTCACGGATACGGTCGGGTCTACACTGGTCTCTTGTGGAGGAGTAGCATACTCAGGATGGGCAGTAGGAATCTCTGGTGGTGGAATGGGCACTGTAGGTGGTAGGGCGGGAGCCACAGGTGGTTGAGCGGGATCCTCAGGTGATGGTGTGGGAGTCGATCGGGTCACTCTCCCAAGCGCCATGTCCTACAGGAAAGAGCGAAGGCGCCTGTCACTTCCCAAACCCAGAAAATGGATTCACAGGAATCCCGATTACCGAATTCTGTGCCGACAGCCTCCGTAGTACTCCATTCTCGGTTCTCAGCATTCATATGCCAGATTTCCGATCCTGGGATCCTACAAGGAGGATTTTTTTTTTTCAATGTACATTTAACTAGTAATAAGTATAAGCACAAGATTACCCAATTCACAATGGCAACATCATCATCATCACATATCCACTAATATAATCATTTGAGTACAACATTGAAAGGGAAATACATAAATAGAAAATCAAGCTCCAGAAGACCACTGCACGCTCCAAGCTCAAAACTGCTGCAACTTAACATCACATGCACGCATCTATCGTGCATAAGCTTATAGAAAGCTTAGAGGATGGTGTAAGTGTGTGCACAATGTAAGTGTCAATTATTCAATACAATGCCATCATCATACAATACCGGAATTACTGGTAATCCATATATCGTACATTATCAGAATAAGCAGAATTACTGATAAGAGCAATAATTATCAAAGTAAACAGAAATACTAACAGGATCATAAATTATATGATAACGGAGTAAGTGGAAGTATGGACAAGTCCATAAGTCAATTAATATTAGAATACGCAATATAGAACAGCTATGCAACAAGGAGTCATAAAGAGTCAAATATCATATGCCGAGGATGCAATGCAATATACAAATCCTGTTAAGTCTGTTTAGGCCATATAAGTGTAGAAACATAGCAACCCAAATATCATATGCCTGCAGATGTAATGCAATATGCGATGCGAATGAAATGACCATGCTTGAGTGTGAAGTCGGGATGATACTACGTAGTATCGCAGGCTACGGGGTCTACAAGAAGGGACTTCTATCCAAACCAGTCCCATACCTAAATTTGGATAGTCAGACGCAACGTGGTAACTCCTGATCTCAGGTTAGTCGCGCGCCCAACCGAAATCCTTACCATAACGAAAGTACACCACAATTAGTTGCGCACTACCAGCCCGAGTGGATAGTGAATGAATAAATGAATGAGCATGCAACTCCTACTCAATGAGTCCACATATCAGTACGGTTCCTCTCTGAAAAATCACCGGGGTCTAGTACACTTTAAACCAGATCGCCGCCACATCACGCGCAATAAGGTAAGTGGAAGAGACCTCACTATCCATCTGCCAATATCGGGCTCGACTCGTCGATAGCGGACCCATTCCTCGAGCTGGTCAAACTCATCCTAGCATTGCCCCCTACTCTCGGGCGGGTAAGGCCGCACCCCCTTCCAACCAACCACGACACAGTGGAGAGCGTAGCCATCTGGTAATCGGCACTCAACGCTCATCTACCCACTCGGTCTAGACGTTGGAGCAATCTCTAGAACTAAGAGGGTTTAGGGACTTTCACCCAGGGATATCTATAGCACCCCATGTAAAACAGATTTTCGGTGTCCCATCTAGCCATCCACGATATGCCTGTGGAGGTTACGGCCCTGATGTCGCTAGGGCATACAGTAATCACAGCACACAATACAAGATGCATGAGTCATACAATCCAGTCATGCATCAATCCTGCACATACCGTGCACTCATGTGAGACAATCTCCGCCTATCAAGGAGTCTCATAACAATCGGCACTATGACATATGCAATGATCAGTCATATCTCATAACAGACATGCAAATGATGCGTATGGGCATATATCATGATGCTATGCAGTCACATAATCATAATCGGTATCAATAATAGGCATTGACAATCGACATCGACGACGTGGACATTTAACCAACATTGTCCCCTAAGGAACGACCTACATAAAGCCTAACATATAGCAGACTCATAGCCTCACATAAGGGCCAAATATACAACACCATGGGCCCCACTCAAGAGTTTAATACACATCATGATGGGCCTTTCACATTGGCCTAACATACATTACAATGGGTTCCATCGCCTAACCCTCAAATGTATCACAGTGGGCCTCATCACATAAGCCTCATATACATCACATTGGGCCTCAAACACGTGCTAGATACACATCACAACGGGCCTCATATGCATCACATTGGGCCTCGACAATCGAAATCGACGATCAGCCACGTCAATTGGAATCGACAATCGGCCACGATAATTGGCCTCTATCAGTAATCAGCCTTGATAATCAGAATCGATCAATCAGCCATGACAAGAAGAATTGGTAATCGGTCACGTCAATCGACAATCGGCCACGATCGGTAATCGGCCTCGATCAGTAATCGGAATAGATTGGTAATCAAAATCGACAAATTGGTCACGTCGATCAGAATCAGCAATCGGTCGTGATAATCAAAATTAGCAAACCAGTCACGTCAATCAGAATTGGCAATCGGTCGTGATAATCAGAATCGATCGATAATCAGAATCGGCAAACCAGTCACGTCAATAAGAATCAGCAATCGGTCACATCAATCGGAATAAATCAGTAATCAGAATCGACAAATCGGTTACGTCGATCAGAATCGGCAATCGGTCGTGATAATCAGAATCGATCGATAATCAGAATTGGTAAACTGGTCACGTCAATCGAAATCGGCAATCGATCATGATAATCAGCCTCGACAATCGACAGCGATGAGAATGGGCCTAACAAGGCTTAAGGGAAGGTCACAATGTGGACGTCCAACCAACATTGTCCATCAATGTGGACCTTTAAGCAACATTGCTCCCAAGAAATGACGCTCATAGGGTCAATCGTATAATGGGTCTACGGTCTCACACAAGGGTTTAATACACATCATCAAGGGCCTCGCTTATGGGGCATATACGCATCACATTGGGCCTCACTTATGGGCCGATATATATAACATCGGGTAGGATCAACGTGCCAAATCAAATGGGCCAAATTAAATGGGTCGAGTCAAATACGCCACATCAATTGAGCTGATCAAATGGGCCGATACAAATGGGCCGAGTTAATGGGTTGAATCAAATGGGTCGAGTCAAATAGGCCACATCAATTGAGCTGATCAAATGGGCCGATACAAATGGGCCGAGTTAATGGGTTGAATTAAATGGGTCGAGTCAAATAGCCCACATCAATTGAGCTGATCAAATGGGCCGATACAAATGGGCCGAGTTAATGGGTTGAATCAAATAGGTCGAGTCAAATAGCCCACATCAATTGAGCTAATCAAATGGGCCGATACAAATGGGCCGTACCAACAACACCCTTCAACCATTATTAGAGATTATTTTAGAGCATTATTTAAAAATCATATTCCAATGATCATTTAGACCATACTACAAATAACAGTGGTGTTAATAATTTCCATGGTTGAATTTTTAGTGGGCCTACCATAGTGTTTATTTTCCCATCCAGTCTGTTCCCGAGGTCATAAAGACCCGGACAGGGGGAAGGAACAATTATCATATTAATTCAAAACTTCTGTAACCCAAAGTGAGATTTCAATGGTAGACTGTCAAACCCATTGTTTGTTGCAGTGTGGTCCATTTGATAACTAGATCTGTATTATTTTTAATCTCAAGCCGTGAGGCAAGTTAGCCAAAAGGATGGACGGTTCACATATATCAGTGGGGTCCGCATACGTGACCCATCACGTCAGATGGATGGGTGATAGGTATACGACACGTGCATCATGGTGGGGCCGTGCTGCACCCAGCATATCACCAAAGTGGCCCCATGTCCACACACAAATGGATGGCAAGGGTACAACATATACATCATGGTGGCTGCACAAAGCTCCTGCCCGTCCCAGCGAGATGGGCGGACGGTTTGGATATTAGGCCAGCTGCACCGTCCAGCAACTGGACGGTGCAGATAAAACCATACATCATGGTACGGTCTGTATAGTGGCCCCCCACTAGTATGTAATATATATATATATATATATATATATATATATATATATATATATATATATATATTATAAAACTAAATATTATATATTATACATGTATATATCAAAGGCAGGGATTGCCCAGACCCATCATCTGGACCTCTCTGGACGGTGATGACCTACACGCTACAGGTGGGTCCCACGTGGGTGTGGCCCACCATTTCATATATATTATATAATATATTCATATACACACTAGGTCGGTCACACCGTGAATGGACGGTGTGATCTAACACACACAGCATGGTCAAGGCCCACCTGGCCTACTGACGTCATAGGGCAGCAGCAGGTGCCTGCTGCATGGACCCACCGTCCAGATGGACAGTGAGGTTACAACACACATCAAGACGCCACAAGGTGGGGTCCACGTGGGTGGCCCAGGGCCCCACGGACCAGGCTAATATTTGTGTTTTCTCTCTGTCCAGGCGTGCTGGACGTGCTGCCTACGGACGGTCTGGATTGACACACCATCAAGGTGGCCCCCTGTTCTGGACGGACTGGATGAACGCATCATCAAAATGACCCTGGAATCTGGCAAAATGTATGGACAGTATGGATATACGCATACCTCAAGGTGGGACCTGGAACTTGCTGGTGTTAATACAGCAGCATTAGCTGCCCTGATACAAAGTACACACATTCAAGGTGGGTCCCGCGATGGATGGTGGGATATAACACATACCTCGGTGGTGGATCCACCGTCCATGTGGCTGGACGGTGTGGATCTAATATATACTTCATGCGTGGGTCTCACCAGACCGTCCAGACACGGACAGTCCTACTTATAAACAGATATATCATGGTGGTTCCCCACCTATCTAATTCATGGGCGGTGTGGACGGTGGAACCCACAGCACGTCCCGCGATGGATGGTGGGATATAACACATACCTCGGTGGTGGATCCACCGTCCATGTGGCTGGACGGTGTGGATCTAATATATACTTCATGCGTGGGTCTCACCAGACCGTCCAGACACGGACAGTCCTACTTATAAACAGATATATCATGGTGGTTCCCCACCTATCTAATTCATGGGCGGTGTGGACGGTGGAACCCACAGCACTTGCTAATGCCAGTGGGACTGACAGTGCCTGGTAGCGCCAATACACCAGCCATATAACTGGTGTGAGGTATACAAACAATCCGTTCAAGGTGGGGTCCATCTTGTGGACGACATGTATCAAGCATCAAAGTGGGCCACAAAAAGGGAGAGAGAGAAAGAGAGGTGAGTAGCGGAAGGACCTCGCCACTACGGGTCCCTTTTTAAACAGTACATGCATCAAGATGGGTCCCACCATATGTGGGCCCTTAAATCATAAAATCACCCACATCATAAAAAAATAGAGAAATATAACCTAAAGATGCCCCCACCTTTGATCTCCCCTTCCTTCTTCCACCAATGCATGATAGAGCTCCAAAGGTACAATTTCAACGGTTGAGATCAATTTTAGAGGGTGGGATTAGATGGTAGGAAGGTGGGCCACACTAGCTCTCTCATGGGGAGCTTGGACGTGGGTGGCTTTGGGAGGAAAAAAAATGAGAGAGAGACTGAAAGAGAGAGAAATGAGAGATGTGATGTGAAGAGAGAGAGAGAGAGAGAGAGAGAGAGGGATGGGTAAGAGAGTGATGGAGTGATGGGGAGAGAGATGGGTGAGGTGATGGAAAAGTTGACTTTTGGGGATGGGTAGTTGTACTTAGGGATGAGTGTACTTTTGACAAATGATGTGATTGATGTGATGGATTTTCTTAAAATTTGCAACGCACGGTGTTTTTCTTGAACTAAATGCGGGCCCACAACTCCTAGCCTGGGTATCGCCTCGGCGCGTAATACGCGGCGTCAGAATAGCGACGATGGCGCGGTCGTAAGGGTACAAGTTTTGAGTCAAGATGACTCAGATATACAGGACACGATTCAGGGTCACACGCAAATGCTGAAAAATGGGTCAAGGGTTACCAGAATTCGACCGAAAGAACCGTGGAGCCTACAAAATGGTACAAGCTAGGATACGGGTCTTACAGCGCCTATCAACTTGAAAACTCTCGAAGGCACGCACGTTAGAGGCCTATAATGGAAGGTCGCTAAGATTTTCAAACTTTGGAACTTAGTCATTCTACACTCATAGCAAACATGCAATATTGTTCTCGGTTATTTCCAAGTTATGCTCTAATACCAACTTCTGTCACGCCCCAAACTCGGAAACCGGGTTCATAAAATTTTCGATCACTGAATCTGGCGCCGACAGCCTTCGTAGAACCCCATTCTCGACTCCCAGCTCCCATTCGTCAGGTTCCGATCCTGGGATGCTACTAGGAGGATTTTCAAGATCAGTTTGATTCGTGATAAGCATAACCAAAAGCATAACCTACAAACAACAACCAAAAACTTCATTTCATTTCTACTATGATCAAAAACTTTACAAGTACAATGAGCATAAAGGGAAATACAATGATAGTGTACGATAACTCCAAAATGATCTCCAAATCGCTCCTGCCTCAGCGTTGTTGTGCTCCAACGTCACCTGCATGCAACTGTCGTGCATAAGCTTATAGAAAGCTTAGAGGGTGGTGAATGTGGGCACGCAAGGAGGTAATGCAGTTATGCAATATCAGAGTAATGCGAAAAATGCTGATGAATCCATGAATACCACAAGCCGTACCAAGGCTAAGCAATGCAAGATGCACGTCAAGCATACAAATCCTCATCTAAGTCTACATATCAATACATTCAAATATGGGATATCACCGGGGTCTAGTACACTCTAAACCAGATCGCCGCACCATCGCACGCAATAAGGTAAGTGGAAGAGACCTCACTATCTGCCTGCCAATATCGGGCTCGACTCGTCGATAGCGGACACGTTCCTCGAGCTGGTCAGACACAGCCTAGCTTTGTCCTCTACTCTCGGGCGGGTAAGGTCGCACCCCCTTCCAACCGACCATGATAAAGTGGAAACCCCGACCGTCTGGAAATCGGTACTCGGCGCTCCTGTACCCACTCGGTTTAGACGTTGGAGCAACCTGTAGGTACTATAAGGGTTTAGGGACTTTCACCCTAGGATATTTATAGCACCCCATGTACAACAAAATTTCTGGTATCCAATCCTGCCAACCACGATGCGTATGTGGAGGCTACGGCCCCGATGTCGTTAGGGCGTACAGTAACTATATCACGCAATGTGAAATGCATGAATCACACTATCCAATCATACAGCAACTCCTGGGCATATCGTGCGCTCATTTAAGGCAACACTGCCAAATCGGGGTCCCATAAACAATCTGCCTAATGGCATATGCTATGATCAGTCACTTCTCATATCAAGCATACATATGATGAGTATGATCATGAGTCATGGAACTATAGTAAACATGTTATAAAGTAATGCACTATCCTTACCAAGTAGATGGGCCAAGATGGCCTATACACAACAAGCACGGGCCTAACGATGGACCCTAAGGAGAGTCGTAATGTGGACATCTAACCAACATTACACTTGCAATGTGGACGTCAAACTAACATTGCTCCCAAGGCACGATCCTCGTAAACATCGTTACATAAACTGTGTTGGGATCACACATTGCAATGGACCTTAGGTACATCCCATTGGGCCTTAAATACATCAAATGGGTCATATCATATGGGCCTTTTATTGATCAAATGGGCCACATAAATGGGCCGTACCAATGGGCCTTATGTGCATTGCAATGGGTCATAACCCGTGGGCCTTAGATTGCATCAAATGGGCCCAATATCATGGGTCTTACAATACATCAAAATGGGTCTAATGTCATGGGCCTTAGAATAGATCAAATGGCCCCATTCCATGGGCCTTAGATCCACAAATACCTTAAGATGGGCCTCAAAACACATGTCAAGGTGAGGTCTACTTGGATTATGGATCTGGTGCATTCTTTATACCCATGTCATAAAATTGGCTTCTAAGATGGTTAGACGGATTGGATGCAACCCATGCATCATGGTGGGGCCTACAAAAGCCCACCATCAGGCATATTAGATAATATAATATAATCTATATGTATATAGTATATATAATAATATAAATATATGTGTGTGTGTGTCTATATATATATATATATATATATATATATACACACACACACACACACACACACACACACACACACACACACACACACACAAGCACAACCCCACACGTACACACACGCACCCACACGCATACACCCACCGTCCAGGGGACGGTGGGGAGAAATAAACATCATTGTGGGTTCCACCGTCTAGGCGGACGGTGGAAATAAAACACATCAATCATTGTGGGTTCCCATGTGGGGCCCACTGTAATGTTTACTTGCCATCCAGACCGTTCATAAGGTCATGAGCGTCTGGATGAGGAGGAAAAACAAATTTCATATTGATTCAAAACTTCTGTGGACTCAAATCTGGGTTCCAATGGTAGAGGTTCAATCCCACTGTTTCCTATTTTGCGGGCCACCTGAGTCTTAGATCAGGCTGGTTTTTGGAGTGGGCCCACTTCAAGCAGGAGCCCACCTAATGAACTTGTTGGATGACAAATGAACATCATGGTGGGGCCCACGGCTGGGGCCGTGGGACTCTGACCGCCCACTCGCTCGTACACAGCAGGTGTTGCCTGCGCCTCTAGCAGCAGCAGCGACCTACTACTTCTTATTATTATTTATTTTTTTTGGATTTCGGTGGTTGCTAAGGTTTTTCCTCAGTGGGGCCTACATTGGAAGTATCCACTCTGTCCATTAGTTTCCATTTCTTAAGACAAGCCTAACGAGTCCAATATCCAGTATAATCTGGTGTGTGGACACATCATGTGAGCTTCTTAACGGTGAAAACCACCGTTTTCCATGCTATGGCCCGCCGGAAGGTCGGATTGGCCCCATTTTTGGCTCAACGCTTAAAAGGGTCTGAGGGAAAGGATGGACGACGTGGATTGAATACATGCACCAAGGTGAGGCCTAAATGAGTGGGTCACCCCACAAGCTTGGAAATAAGTTGACATTTGTGTTTTTTTTTTTCAAACCACGTCTAGCGTCCCTGGATGCTGGACGTTACACTTAAATAAATTAGAGGTGGGCCTTGCTTATGGTGGGTCACCTCACGGAGGATGGTGTGGATACAACACACACAAAGTGGGCCCCACTTGTAGATGGTTTGGATAGAATACAAGCCTCATGATGAGGTCCATTCAAGTGGGCCACACAATCATATCATGATTTCACAAAAGAAAATAAAATAGAGAGGGAGAGAGAGAGAGAGAGAATGGGACACGCGTGATGGATGGACCCCGACACTATGGGCCCTCCCTTGCAACCAAACATACATCAAGTCGGTCCCATTACACATGGGTCCATTAAATCCAAAATCTAACGGTGAAGATTCCTTCTCCACTAAAGTAGACGGTCTAGATGACCCTAGATATACAAGAAAATAAACATCATGATGGGGTCCATGGAGAATTGCCCCATCATGGAATGATCATGATGATCCTAGTAGGCCATCGGCCACATCTTAGGGTCCCAAGTGAGATCCAAACTTTTGATCGGTTGGCCTCACTTGGCCCATCTTAAAAATATGAAAAACTACTATTATCAAGCATCCAACGTTCGATCTTCTTGCTCTTATGGGTTCCTTAGCTCCTTAGCTTTGATTCCAACGGAGGAGATGAGAAATAGATGGCTAGGATGGGAGATCTTGGGATGGAAAGGTGGGCCACACTGGGAGTTTTGGAAGAGAGGGAGAGGCTCATACGTTTGAAGTTTTGGTTGCTTGGAATGAGTTTGAAAATGAGAGAGAGAGAGACTTGTAAAGGGAGAGAGAGAGTATGATGGGTGATGGAGTGATGGATGTGGTGGTGATGGGTGTATAAGAACCTTTTTGACTTTTGTGGCCTTTTGTGTAAGAAAGGCATGAGCTTTGTAAGAAACTTTTGACTTTTGAGGCTTGCTTGAGAATGGGTGAAAGTTGATGTGTACTTGACATATTGATGGATTGATGTGACAAGTTGTAGAGATTCCCTTGGGTTTCGCAACGCGTGGCATTTTCCTCGCACCGAACATTGGCCCACATCTCCTGACCAGGGTATCGCCTCGGTCCGTGGGTTACGGCATCGAACCGCAGCAACAGCGCGGTCGCTATGGTAAAGGTCTTAGGTTGAGTCAATACGGATTGATGGCATACGAATCAGGGTCGCACCCAAATATCGGTTAAGGGTCGAAGGTTGCCAGAATTCGATCGGTAAGACCGCGGAAGTCTAGAGAATGGTACGGACTAAGATACGGGTCTTACACTTGCCAAGCTGAGGCCCTTTGAGTTGATGCTTAGCATGATTGGAGTGCGAAGTTACTCCGACCTGCAACTCACACAGCGTCCTACCATTCAAGGAGGGGTGCTTACACATCAAGTTGGATGGCATTGCCTCTGCAATTCTTTCACTTGGTTGAACTACTTTTACCTCTATTAGGTGCTCGGATCATCCCATAACAAAAGCCCCCTACTCTTCAGGTTCACTCGTGAACTCAGAGATTAAACTTAAAGGGGATTCCCCGCCCATGCTGGAGTAATAATAATTTTCAAACCTGAAGCACCATACCTCAGGATTTCACGCTCACAGGCTTCTCTCAGGCGTACACATGGTGACGGTTACGATTCTGAATAAACATCAACCTATGGAGAGCCGCCACGTAAGCCCGAGGAAGAGTATGTGTGACGGCTTCCTCTGCCCGGGCATCGTTTTATTTATTGGAGCATGTTACCCGATGTCAAAACCATACTGTCCAGTGAGGATTGCCCAATGAGAGAGGGCCATGTGTACTCAGGGATCGGCTCGCGATGATTTGGCTGCGACCATCAATATTTTGCCATTAATGCGGAGATTCCCTATGACTTATATAAGCTGCTTTCAGATCTGCTTTCTTCATTCGTGTTTTGAGTTTGAGTCTATACCAGAGAGGGAAATTTTCGGCGAAAGTGATTCCGGCCGATTTGAGGTTCCCAGCAGGCGATTTTAACCGATCAAGTTCCTTTAGTAGAAGCAATTTTTGGTGATCATTCGGTGAGCCTCCCTCGTTGTCCTTTTTACTTCTTATCACAATGTCGTCTAATCTTGAGACGGTGCGGGAATATGATGACTCCAAGCTAGAAAGTTCTAATGATGGGAGAGGGGCCTCTGAAGGCCCTTTGGAAGTTGTGCCTTTATACCTCCCGCCCCGAAGACAGAAGGAGACAGGGGCTCCGACACAACGGCCTGGTAAAAAGAAGGTCACCTGAGCCTCCCAGGCCACTACTGTCGGGGCCACTGAAATACCCACAAGTGGGCTCGCCTCAGAGATAGTCCCTGGAGGCTTCATTCTGTTGGAGTCTTAGATGGAATGGATCCATTCGAAATTTTAGATTCTGAACTCCATTCAGATCAGGGCTCCTGAGCCCTTTGACACCGTTGGTGCCCCTGCCGAGGGGGAGGTCGCAATCTTCCTCTACACCCTGCAATGTAGCCTTCGGCTCCCTCTTCATCTCTTCATCCGAGCAATTACCGCTTATCTCGGGCTTGCTCCGGGACAATTCACACCCAACGCTTGGAGGGTCTTGATTTCCGCCTTCATCATCTAGCGACAAGTCAGGAATTTAGAGCTGACTCCGGAGGAGTTGATGAGTCTGTACCTAGTTAAGCACAAAAGTTGTAAACCATGGTACTACTTCATGACCTGAGGCAGCAAAGGATCGAGGCTGGTGATGAACCTTCTGTCCTCCAATAAGGACTGAAAAAATAAATGGTTCTGAGTAGCAGGCGAGTGGGAGGCACCAGCGACTGAGCTCGGGCTCTATCGACCTGGGTACCTACCCGATTTACAACACCAGGTCAGACTTTTGATTAATGTTTCTTCTTCCCCTTTTTTATTTTCATTTGCCTCAGTCAGGATAAAGTCCCATCCTTTTTATAGACTTCCAAAGGGGTACGCCGCTCCTCGACTTGGCTCAGAAGAACCATATTGCCAAGGCCAGGGCACTGTCAGGGAAACTTCACTCCTGGGCGGACCTGATCACTGTGGCCAACCTTCACTAGTCGGGGCTTAGCAAGTCCCAGCCTCGGCCTACATCTTTCAATAAGCAGTCATTTCTTTTAGCGAGACCAATCTTCATATTTTTATCTGTTATTTTTTGCATAGGCATGGCTGAGGCGTCTGGTACTTGAAAAAGGAAGACTGCCCCGACAGCAGAAGAGATACTGAGGGCTCAACCCCGGTCGAAAATTATTCGGAGGAAGTAGGTCCCCCTTGTGGGGAGGACCTCGCTGGGGCCCCGGATACAACCTCGTTTGCTGTCGTCACCGCTGTTGCTGTTGTGCCAGTTACTGAAATCTCCGCAACCATTGTGCCGGCCCTAGCAGCTACCATAACTCCTTCTCATGCAGCCGCGACTCCTTCCCCAACAGTTGCGACACCAACCCACTACCGCTCCCCTTGGCGCGGAGGCTTGCCCCACAACCCCCTACATAGTCGTCCCTTTGTCATCCGAGTGGGAGGAGGCCATTCAAATGGCTGATGTCATGATCTCACCTCTCGAAGTATAGAATGCCCCTGAATCTGAGGCTCAGGCATCAGCCGGTAGCAGAATTAGCGTTGCAAAGGAGGGTGGCTCAGCTCATATGGGGACGAGCGGAGTACGGTACGAGCTGGGCTTCCATATGTCCTGCTTGGCTCCCTGGGTGACCAAGCATGCTCCGAAAGAGGAGATCATTAGTCTGCTTTCTAAGTTAGATGACTCCTTCCTGAATGATCTGGCAGTGGTCTACTTTAAGGTATTCCCTATCCCTGCGCCTTTCTCCACCTTCGTTCTCTTGGATGCACCTTGTCATTTCCTTGTCTTTATTTTTATTTAGTCTGTTCCAAGGCTTCTCCTAGCCTGGGAAAGGGTACGCGAGCATCAGAAGATAGACGTAGAAGTGAAGGCACTCAGGACTGAGGTGGGGGTATTACGGGATAAGGTGACTCTTCATCGATTGGAGTAGGGCGAGTTCCGTCGGCAACTCGAGGACGAGAAGGGTCAGAGGCTCCAGATGCAAAAGGTCGTGAGCGATCTGGAAGGGCAGTACGATGTGGCTGCGGCCGAGCTAACGCGAGCTAGGGCCCATGCGAACTCGCTGGCTAAGGAGATTGCTCGGATGGGAGAAGTCCTGGAGCAAACTAAAGCCGAGGCAGCAGAAGAATAAAGTTAAGAAGTCTCTCAAGCGATGGAGGCTCAGCGGGCTGAAGATGAGGCCTCCATGGCAGCGGTCGTGGCTGCTGCAATTCACGCCTTCAAGGCTTCCAAGGAGAGGGATGCTGAAGCCTCAAGGTTTTATAATTGCGGCTACGACGCCTGTATTGAGGTGATCCAGGGTTTGTATCCAGACCTTAACTTTGATCCCGTGTTGCCTGATGACACTGGAGAAGAGCCCGCCGAGGATGTCCGCCCAGACCAAGCCCTCGATTCCCAAACACCTCCGCCTACGTAGCTATTTTCCTTGTTGTTTTGTTCTTCTCTTTTTTTGAACGAATTATATATAATTTTTGGTGATTTGGAAAGAATTTTTGGAATATCTTGCGTTAATTCTTAGATGATTGGTGCTAACTGTTGAATACCGAACTGATTCGTCAGCATGTCGATTTCTTTCATGGCCGAGCCGATCTCTTGAAGGACCAACTCCTTCCATATTGCCCTTCAATTATATTTTTTCTTTTAAACCTCCGCCTTAGGTCGTCATTGAGTCCGGACCCCGGAGGTGGTGGGGATAGCCCGTCCCACGATTGTTAAGAACTCTGTTCCATTCACTAGAGGGATAATGACCCGCTCACTCTGTCAGGGAGTTCGGTCATTATTTAGGCTTTATCCCTTAGAAGGAATGCCAAGTTGAATTTTCTGATAGAGAGTCAGATCATTATTAGGCTTTATCCCTTGGCGGGAATGTCAAGTTGAATTTTCTTGGGATTACACTCCGACCCTTTTTTTAAGGGATCAGATCGTCTTACTCGCCTCCATACTGATGGGGCAGTTTAGCAAACTTGGTTCGCGCAAAAGTCAAATTATAACTTTTATTGAAAGCCTTAAAGGCTAATAGGAGTTATTCTTTATTTAAGGCCTTAAAAGGCCATTACATCAAGGGTAGTAGATCTTTAGATGCTCGGTGTTCCAAGGGTGAGGGAGCTGCTTGCCTTTAAGGTCTTCTAAATGGTAGGAGCCCGATTTGGTCGATCAAACCACGAGGTAGGGTCCTTCCCAATTCAGCCCAAGTACCTCAACCACCGGCTCGGTGGTGTTCTGAAAAACTCGGTGAAGGACTAAATCCTCAGGGCGAAACAGCCTAACCTTGACTTTGGAGTTGTAAAAACACGCCACCTGCTGGTGCCCAACAGCGGCTCTGAGCCTTAAGATATCTCGGACTTCCTCGAGTAGATCTACGTTAACGGCAATCTGCTCGACATTCTGATCCTCCTGATAGCTCTTTACCCATGCAGTAGGTAAGCCAATCTCTACGGGCACCATTGCTTTCAAGCCGTAAGCGAGTGAGAATGGGGTTTCTCTAGCTGAGGACTGGGTTGTGGTCTTGTAGCCCAAAGGACGAATGGAAGTTCCTCAGCCCAGTTACCTTTGACTTTTTCCAGCCTAGTCTTGAGGTGGTGTTTGATGACCTTGTTAACTGCTTCTACCTGTCCATTGGACTGTGGGTGCCGAGGTGATGAATATGCATTCATGATACCGAGCCCCCGACACATACCGTGGAATTTATCGTTATCGAACTGTCGGCCATTGCCGGATACGATGGTGCGCGGGATTCTGAATCGACGGATAATGTTTTTCCAAACAAAATCAACTACTTTTTGTTCAATGATCTTTGCTATGGGCTCGGCCTCGGCCTACTTAGTAAAGTAATTAACCGCAATGATGGCAAACTTGACTTGCCCCTTCCCCATAGGTAAAGGGCCAATACTGTCAATTCCTCATTGGGTAAATGGCCACGGTCTGCTCATGGGAGTCATTTCTTCAGCTGGTTACCTTGGCATTGTCGCATAACGTTGACACTTGTCGTATTTTCTAATGTAGTCCTTCGAATCTTGTTTGAGAGTCGGTCAGAAGTACCCTTGACGGAGTATTTTCAAGGCCAAAGTCTGGCTACCGGAATGGTTGCCGCAGATTCCTTCATGAATTTTCTGAATCACATAATCGGCTTCGTCTGGTCGAAGGCATCTAAGGTAAGGCTGAAAATGCCCCTTCTTATACAATACCCCCTTTAGGATGATATACCGAGCCACTCTGACTCTAAGTCGTCTTGCCTCTAGTTTGACCTAGGGGACTTCGCTAGAGGAGAGGTAGTTGAAGATAGGGTCCATCCAGCTCGGAGTAGTGTGCACTGCATTAATTTTCTCTGGCTGACCAATGCTCGGATGTTCTACAAACTCAACTGGAACGAAGCGTGAGATCTTTCCTTCTAAAGAAGAAGCGAGCTTTGCCAAGACATCGGTCTACGAGTTCTCCGTTCTTGGGATTTACCGGATAATACAACTCTAAAACTTCCCAATCAGTTTCCTGGCCTCGTCGAGATAAGAGATCATCCTAGTCTCTTTAGCTTCATACTCCATGGAGATATGATTTACTACCAGTTGTGAGTTACACCGGACCTGGAGAGTTTGAACGCCGAGACTCGCAGCCAATCTAAGTCCGGCTAATAGCGCCTCATATTCTTCTTTGTTATTTGAAGCCTTGAACTCGAGTCTGATCACATATTAAATAGTCATAGCATCGGGTGTGACCAGGACGATCCCAGCTCCGGCTCCTTTGACATTGGACGATCCATCAACATAAAGTATCCATCCTGAGTCTAATTTCACCTTCGGATCGTATAGAAGGACAGGTGGGGTCATCTCTACTTCGACACTGATTTCTTCTGTGCTCGGAGTAGTGAATTCAGCGATGAAGTCGGCCACTACTTGGCCCTTAATTGCTGTCCTCAGATGAAATTGGATGTCGAAATCCTCGAGCTCTATGGCCCACTTGGTCATCCATCCAGAAACCTCTGGCCTCTGGAGAACCTGTCTTAGAAGAGAGTTAGTCAATACAACGATGGAATGAGCATGAAAATATGGTCGTAACCTCTGGGCAGAGACAACGAGGTAGGGTGCTAGCTTCTCCAAGGATGGATATCGTGTTTCTGTAAGTACCATTGCCTTGCTTACATAATAAATGGGGTGTTATTTATCCCCGACTTCCCTTATTAGAGCTGAGATGACTGCTGAGACAGAGACGACGAGGTAAAGAAATAGGAGCTCTCCCACTTTAGGCTTGGATAGGAGGGGGGTGAACCCAGGTACTGTTTTAACTGTTGGAAGGTCTGTTCGTATTTCGGCATCCACTCTGCCTTCTTATGACCCTTCAATTATTGAAAGAAGGGGAGGCATTTGTCTGTTGTTCTTGATATGAAACGTCCTAGTTCGGAAACTCTTCCCATGAGGTAATGTATCTCCTTCACAATTCGTGGCAAGCTCATGTTGAGGAGTGCTTTGATCTTGTCAATATTGGCCTCAATGCCTCGCTGACTAACTTGAAAACCTAGGAACTTTTTCGATTCAACTCCAAAAACAAACTTTGTAGGATTCAACTTCATCCGGTATTCTTGAACGACGCAGAATGTCTCTCTGAAATCTGCAAGGTGACAGATGCTTTGATACTTTTCACCAGCATGTCATCGAAGTACACTTTCATGGTGCATCCGATCTGCTTAGAGAACATCTAGTTCACCAGCCTCTGATATGTCGCCCTAGCATTTTTTAGGCCAAATGGCATAATCCGATAACAGTAGAGCCCCTTATTTGAGACGAGGGTGGTCTTCTTCCCATCTGGGGGGTGCATGAAAATCTGGTTGTACCCAAATTAGGCATCCAGGAAGGAGAGCAACTCATTCCTGGCTGTGTTGTCCACCAGCTGATTAATCTTGGGCAATGGGAAGCTGTCCTTAGGGCATGCCTTATTCAAATCCGAGTAGTCTATACAGACTTGCCACTTTCCATTGGATTTTTTTATGAGCACAACATTTGTTATCCAGTCAGGGTAGTATACTTCCTCTATGAAACTTGCGTCGAGTAGGATGGATACCTCCTCGGTAATGGCTTCATAGCGTTGGCGTCGAACGACCTTCTCTTTTGCTCTACTGGCTTGTGATCTGGGTCCACATTTAACCTTTAGACCAAAACATCAGGGGAGATCCCTGACATATTCACGTGTGACCATGCAAAGACATCTCGGTGTTGCCTCAAAAAGGCTATCATTGCCGACCGCTGCTCGGAATTTAATAACGATCCGAGCTAAACATATTTGCTAGGATCGGCTTCATCGAGGGGTATCTTTTCCAAATCTTCCACCGACGAGTTTTCCGCGGTCTCCTGAGGGTCTAAGATATTGAAGGTGAGTATTTGCTTGACAGCTCCTTTCTTGACTATTATTGCGTAACATCTACGGGCCTCACGTTGATCACCTTGGAGGTAACCTATTCCGCCCTCGATTGGAAACTTCATCATCATATGGTAAGTCGAGATAACTGCCCTCATTGCATTGAGGGAAGGTCGGCCCGAGATAACATTGTGCACTGATGGCACGTTGACAACGAGGAAGTCCACCATGAGTGTGACTTGACGCTGTCCTTCTTCCGTAGTTACTGGGAGGGAGATAGCTCCTTCAGAGATTACTCTCTCTCCGGTAAAGCCATGCAGAGGAGTCTTTACTGGTCGAAGTTGTGCTCGTGAAACTCTCATTCTTTTAAAAGCTTCAGAGTAAATCACATCAGCCGAGCTCCCGGTGTCAATTAAAATGAGGTACACCTTATGATTTGTTATGGTCATCATGACCACCAGGGCATCATCGTGTGGATACTGGATTCCCCGCGCATCATCTTCCATAAAATTTAAACTGCATGGGTTGACCCAGAGTTCCTTGCTTGGTCGTTCAGTCAAATGGACGTAATGCTTCGAATCAAACTTCCAAGAATAAGTCTTTCGGGCTCTTTAGAATCTCCTCCTCCAGCTGAACCCCCGAAAATCGTGCGAATTTCAACCGGTTCTTCCTTAAGATTATTTGGCTGCTCCTGCTGTCGTTCCTCCTTTCGAGTAGACTTCTCTTTCTTAATGTATTGACATAGGTGTCCCCTGTGGATGAGGGACTCTATTTCATCCTTAAGGTCCACGCAATCATCTATGTTGTGGCCATGATCTCGGTGGAAGCAACAAAACTTCCACTTATCTTGATGCTCCGGCTCAGCCTTCATGCATTCAGGCCAATTCAAGCACTTGTCTCCTCAGATATCTAACAGGATTTGTTCGGCAATCGTATTAAGGGGTGTATAGGAACGAAATTTCCCTTTCGGTCTCTGGCTTGGTCGGCGTTCGTGGGAGGCACGATCGTCTGCCCCCTTAGCGGTCGGTTGAGATTCTTCGTTCCTAAGCCCGTTTCCCTTGCTAGCTGGGTTAACCATTTGTATACCGTTGCAGGCATTAGTGAATTACTCCTCAGCATTGGCGTATTTTTGAGCTTTCGCCATAAAGTCCGCTAATATTTTCGGTGAGTTTTTTCTAATGAAAAAAGTAAACCTTCCATATTTCAACCACTCAAGATTGCAGCGAGCATCATTTTGTCATCATAGTCCTCGACTTGCAGTGCCTCATCGTTGAAACGAGCAATGTAGTCTTTCAAGGACTCTTTCGGGCCTTGCTTGATAGTGAGCAAATGAGTGTTGGATTTCCGACTCCTCTTACCACTTATAAACTGGATAAGGAATAGCCTACTTAATTCTGTAAAGGAACTGATGGAGCTTAGTTTAAGTTGTCGATACCAACTCTGAGCGGACCCTGTCAGCGTGATGGAAAATTCCCTACACATAATTGCATCTGTCACCGTCTGGATTACATCCATGACCGATATGCTTCTAATTACTCGGATGGGTCTCCAAACCCTGAGTATTGAATGGCGGGAGGTATCCGAAACCTCTGTGGCATCACCTCATCCATGATGGCGGATGTGAAGGGAGGCTCGGTCTCTTCCATCATCACTTGAACTGTGGCGGGAACTGTCGACAGCTGCTGTTTCTTTTCAAAGGTTAAGAATTTGTCGTTGATTTTCGCAAACCGTGTTTCCCAAGGATCTCTATTTTCAGTGACGTTCTCTGGGGTATTTTCTATTTCTGGAGTCCTTTCCCTTCTCCGCTCTAATCGGTGATGAAGATCTGTGGGTGCCAGAGTCAAGGTGACAGAATTGTTAGTAAGGGCCTGAGCAGTAGCATTCTGCGCCGAGCCTCTAACTTACACCAGAGAAGAGTTCTGACCTGAGAGTGGTGCCCGAGAGTGTTGGTGTGCCTTAGGCCTCGTACTCCTTAGTACCGAGTGAGTCTCCACATACAGACTTACTGGCTCGGGAATGGGATTCTCTTGAATCGGGTGTAGCTGCGGTTCCCTTTGATGTTTCATCCAGTTTACTTCATCGTGCAAGGCCTGAATCTCGTTCTGCATGGCTCAATATTTACTAGCCCGGTTGTGTGAACGCTACAAAGGCCCCAGCGCAGACTCAACATGAAGTGGAAAAGATGATCGAGTTTGATCATTAGCTCTAGTTCCACAGCTACGGCTTTCTTCTTTCTCGTCAATAAGACGGGAATCGGACCATTAGTATCAGATTCCCACAGGCGGCGCCAAAAAATGTTGAGGTCAAAATCTAGTCGGCCCTCCCCCCAGTCTCTCAAACCGTAGACCACTTCAACGTCCTGAGCCTGCACAATGAGAAAAGACAAAGGAGACCCTGGCTAAGCCGGGGGACCCTCCGATTCCTAAGTCAGGTCAAGGGAATCTAGGTCTAAGTGGAGAGTTAGGAGAGGCGTAAGATGTTGTGTACCTGTAGTAGTGGGATCTCAATGCCTTTATACCTAGCTGTTGAACGTTCAATGTCCGTTATTGTAGGTACGAATTCCTCATTCGACGAGATTCTAAGATCAAGGTGATATTATACGCAATCCACGGATCGTGCAGCACATCTGGCAGATAATGCGTATCGTGAGCGAAGTAATCGGTCACGTTCATATATGGTAGTTTCCGTATTTACAGATGAAGCATCCACCATTACGTATCACCTCGACTCGGTTTGCTTGATCATAACATAGCCTTTGTTATTGTCAGCCACAAACGCTCCCTCAGGTCCGAGCCGAGCCTACAGATCTGTCCAAGAAGGCTCTGTTCAGGAGGGTTCTGAAAACTATCGCTTTAGGACTCAAGACCGAGAGTTAGATCTGTCCTGCCTGTCTTCCCGAGCCGAGGCCCTTGGAGTTAATGCTTAGGATGATTGGAGAACGAAGTTACTCCGACCTGCAACTCACTCAGCATGCTACCCATTCAAGGAGGGGTGCTTACACATCAAGTCGGATGGCATTGCCTCGGCGATTCTTTCACTTGGTTAATTCCCAACACTATCTAAAACAATGTTTAACTTCTTTGTAATATAGTTGTCATCGCATCACTCCTAAAATCCTCTTACCAATGTTCTACTCAATGTAATCTCCAACAAATATATATATATATATATATATATAGTCAATGTTGTCAGAATCATGTTGTGAACTATAAGTTTTTTTTTCTGATTTCTTAAAAAAAAAAAAAAAAATTTTTAAAAAGATGTAAAAGAATACAAATAAACAACTAGAAAGACTTAAAAACCCATCAATAATCCATTTCCAATCAATATACCCCATGGAAAGTAGTCACATATTATCACGCCCCAAATCCAGAAATCAGGCTCATAAAATTTTTGATTGTCGAATCTGGTGCTGACAGCCTCCATAGTACCCCATTCTCGGATCCCAGCGTCCATACACTAGGTTCCGATCCTGAGATCCTACAAGGAGGATTTTCCAACGTACATTTGTCTCATAAGAAGCATAACCACAAGTATACCCAAATTATAAAGGCAATATCATCATCACATATCCACTAATATAAACATTTGAATACAATGCTAAAAGAGAAATACATATGTCAAAAATTAAAGCTCCAGAAAATCACTGCACGCTTCAAGCTCAACGCTGCTGCAGCCTAACACCACCTGCATACATCAATCGTGCATAAGCTTATAGAAAGCTTAGAGGGTGGTGTAAGTGTGTGCGATGCATGTGTCAAGTATTCAATACAATGGCATAATCATACAATATCAGAAATACAGGCAAGATCATGAATCATAAGATATCAGAGTAAGCGAAAATACTGACAAGATCATGAATCATACGATATCAGAGTATGCAATGCGGATTGGGTATGCAAATGCGGAATCATAGAGAACTAAATATCAGATGCGCGATGATACAAATCCTGTTAAGTCCGTCTAGGCCATATAAGTACAGAAACATAGCAACCCAAAATGCCATATGCCTGCGGATGCAATATGTGATGCAAATGAAATGACCAAGCTAGGGTGTGAGGTCGGGATGACAGTATGTAGTATCACAGGCTAAGGGGTCCATCACAAGGGATTTCTATCCAAACCATTCTCATACCTAAGTTTGGATAGTCAGACTTAATGTGGTAAACTCCTTATCTCAATTTAATTGTACGCTCGACCAAAATCCTAGCCATGCGAAAGTACATGTAACAAATAGTTACGCACCACCAGCCCGAGTGGATAGTGAATGAATGAATAAATGAGTATGCAATTCATACTCAATAAGTCCAAATATCAATACGGTTCCTCTCTGAGATCATCACCGGGGTATAGTATACTCCACAATGGCTGCCGCCTCCCTAGCCGCACAACCAACGAGTGAAAAAGACCTCACTATCTGTCTAGCCAGCAATCTGTCAATACCTACCCAACTCGTCGATAGCGGACCCATTTACGAGCTGGTCATACTCAACCTATCTTACAGCCCCCTCACTCAGGAGAATAAGGCCGCACCCCCTCCCAATATACCACGACATAGTAGGATACGCGACCTACTGGTATTTGGCACTCAGACGCTCATGTATCTACTTAGTCTAGACATTGGGGCGTCTCCTGGCCTCGAAGGTTAAAGGACTTTCATCCACTGACATCCAAAGTGCCCAGATGCTCGAACTAAATATTTTCGATGTCCCATCTAGCCATCCACAACATGCTTGTGGAGGCCACGACCCTGATGTCGCTAAAGCATATAATGATCATGTCACACATATGCGAGATGCATGAGTCACACCGTCTAGTCATGCAGTAATCCTGCACATACCGTGCGCTTATGGGGGTAACTCCTATTAGTGAGTCCCATAAATAATTTGCCCAATGGCATATGCTATGATCAATCACTACTCATATCAAGCATACATATGATGTGCATGGGCATGAGTCATGGAGTTATATTAAGCATGTTATAAGTTGATGAACTATCCTCACAACGAAGGTGAGCCTAGATGACCTATACACAACATGGGCCTATCAATAAGCCCTAGGGAGAGTGATAATATGGATATTTAACCAACATTATTCTTACAATGTGGATATCAAACTATCATTGCTCCCAAAGCATAGCCTGTTATAAACATCATTACACAAACTATGGTGGAATCACACATTGCAATGGACCTTATATACATCTCATTAGGCCTCAACACATGGGCCTCAAATACATCAAATGGGCCGCAACAATGGGCCTTACATATATCAAGGTGGGCCTCATACATTCCTAAAAAGAATCATATTAAAGGATCTGGACCATTCCACAAATAGCAGTGGAGATAATGATTTTTCACCGTTTACAATTCCAAGGCCCACCATCAAGTTTATTTCCCATCTAGTCTGTTAGTAAAGTCACAAAGACTTGGTTGGGAGGAAAACAAATATCAATTTAATCCAGGACTACTATAGTCCAAAAAGGACTTCAATGGTAGGCGTTCGTCTCTCCACTGTTTTCTGTGGTGTGGTCCACCTGATGAATCTGCCTCATTTTTAATCTTTAAACATAAGACGGAATTGCCAACTGGATGGACAGTTTGGATGCAACACATATGCCAAAGAGGACCCCACAATCGGGTGCACATGTCACCAAGGTGGGCTCCACATAGCCTACCACATCAAAGCCACACCAGCCAATCCAAATCCTTCACAGGTGGGTCCCACGTGGGGCCCACCATAATGTTTATTCCTATCCAATCTATTTAATAAGGTCACACAGACCCATTAGTATAGATTAATAAATTTTATATTTATCCAAAACTTCTGGAACAGAAATTCCAACGACAGACGTTCAATCCACCACTGTTTGGAATGTGGTCCACCTGACTTCCACATACGACTGATTTTTGGGGGGCCCATTACCCCAAAGGGGGCCTACTAAATGCACAGTGTTGATGCCTAACACACATCACGATGGGGCCTATGGTTGGGACCCACGTCCCTGGTTCCCCGCCTACACAGCAGCAGGACGCTGATGTAGCGTCATATGGATGTGCAGCAGCAGCAGCGCCCGTTGCCTTGATGTTTTATTTATTTATTTTTTCGATCTTCTCGGAGTTTTTCCTAAGTGAGGCCCGCATCAGGTGAATCCACTCCACCCATTGGATTCTATGGCCCAAGACAGTCCAAATGAGCCCAATATACAGTATATTTCGGTGTGTAGAAATTTTAAAGTGGCCCCTAATAGATTTGAACGGTAGAAATCACTATTTCCTATGCTATGGCCTGCTAAAAAATCAAATTAGCTTCATTTTTTGGCTCAACGCCTTAAATGAGTTGGGAAATAGGATGGACGGCATGGATTTAATTTAAACATCGAGGTGAGGCCTGCATAAGCCGTCCACCTAAAGTCTTAAATCAAATTAATATTTTTATTTGCTCGTCAGTCACTACACTATCATTTCACACTTAACTGTGTAACCACGTCCAGCGTCCCTGGACGGTTTGGGTAACACATATATAAGGTGGGCCCCACCTACAGATAGCTTGGATAAAATACATGCTTCATAGTGGGGTCCATCTGGGTGGACCACACGGCCACATCATCACAAAAAGATGAAAGAGAGAGGGAGAGAGAGAGAGAGAGAGAGAGAGAGAGAGAGAGAGAGACGTGTGATGGAGGGACCCCGACACTATGGGCCCTCCCTTCCATGTATTCAATCGTACATCAAGTGGGTCCCACTACATGTGGGCCCACCAAATCAAATCAACGGTGGAGATTCCTTCTCCACTAAAATGAAAGGTCTAGATGACCCCTTTCAAACTAGAAAGTGAACATCATGATGGGGTCCATGGAAAATGGCCCCATCATGGAATGATCATGAGAATCATAGTGGGTCATCGGCCACATCTAGGGTCCAAAGTGAGATCCATACCATCAATCAGTAGGCCCCACTTGGCCCATCATTAAAACATGAAATCTAGGCCTATGAAACACCCACCATTCGATCTTCTTGGTCCGATGGAACGTCGAACTCCTTGTGTCTCACTTTGATGGAAGACGATGAGAAATGATGAGCTAGGATGATGGATCTTGGGGTGGGAAGTGGGCCACACACATCACACTTTCTCTCCTTGGAAATGCTTGGACGTCCACCACTTTGGTTGCTTGGAAAATGTGTCGAGAAAGAGAGAGAGAGAAAGGGTGGTTATAAGAGAGGTGATGGGTGTGAGTGATGGATGTGAGTTGATAGATGTACTTGACATGTATGGGTGTGTAAGAGAGAGAGAGAGAGGGAGATAGTTGTCTTTAGGGTTGTTCTTGTACTTAACATGAGGTGATTGATTAATTGATGGGACATAATGTAGAGATTCTCTTGTGATTGCAAATGCGTGGTGTTTTCTCGAACTAAATGCGGGCCCACATCTCCTGGCCAGGGTATCGAATTATGGTACAAGACGCGGCGTTAAAACCACAGCGACGGTGTGGTCGTAATGGTACAAGTCTCGGATTAGCCGACTTAGATCTACGGGATATGACTTAGGGTCATGCGCAAACGTCGATTATAAGTCGCGGATTGCCAAAATTCAACGGGAATGATCGCTAAAGTATACGGAACAGTACAGGCTAGGATACGGGTCTTACAGCTCTCCGCTCCTAAAAAAAAAATTCATCCTCAAAATTTAAAACACTACACAACCAATACAGAGTTCACAAGGGAGGAAAATCATATTGTTATAGATATAATCATCAAATACCTAAGAGATGGGGACAACACCTACGAATATCAGCCTCTTACTCCCAAGATGCCTCATCAGCACTATAATGATCCCACTGAACCTCAAATCTTGAATCAAATACGATCGAAACTGGAATACTATGCAGCCTCACAATCTCAGTGGTAGAGAGATATATTAGAAAATTTCTAAGTTATTCGAACTTGAGGATTTAACCATTCTAAGTTCTCAAAAATCATAGAGTGCAGGATAGCTATCAGCAGATTTGTAATGTTATCTTCAGGTATTCTCAAGTTATGGCCTGATATCATCTTCTGTCATACCCCAAACTGGCAAATCAGGCTCATAAAATTTCTGTTTGCCGAATCCGGTGCCGACAGCCTCCGTAGTATCCTATTCTCGGCTCCCAGCATCCATACGCCAGATTCTGATTCTGTACAAACGTCGATTATAGGTCGTGGGTTGATGGAATTCGATGGGAAGGATCGTAGAAGTCTATGGAAAAGTACATGCTAAGATACGGGTCTTACACATATCATGATATTATCAATTTTGAACATGCATAAAGTACACATATCATGTGTAAAATGGTAAAAGTGGTTTTAAAAAAAAAAATTTAAAAATAAATAAATAAATAATGATGGTGAAATCCCCAATTCCAAAAATCCTTATATCCCCAAAATCCTAAAATCTCAAAATCCCTAATTTCTAAAATCTTAAAAACTCCAATTTAGGGTCCACATTCAAATTTGTAAGCCCTAAAATCCCTAAATCTAGGTCAGATTGTTGGGTAAGGTGGGCTACATGGCCCATTGCGACCAACATCACCATGGGCCCCACCTAGCATATCAACAGGTTATATGGAAAATAAATATTCCGGTGGAATCCACCCTAAAATCCGAAAAAACCTAAATTAGAATTGAGATTGTGAGAGATTGAGAGAGAGAGAGAGAGAGAGAGAGAGAGAGAGAGAGAGAGAGAGAGAGAGATACCTCAGTGTTGCTGGAGATTTAATCCTTCAACCATAGACTCAGAGAGAGCGAGAGGGCGTGCGTGGGTAGGACGGTCGACAACAGGATCGAGCAAGGAAGAGAGATGGAGCAAGGAAGAGAAAGAGGAGGGAGAGAGATCGACAGGAAGAGAGGGAGGAGGGAGAGATGGGACAAAGGGCGAGAGAGGGACGGGAGATAGGTTAGGGTGGCACTGGCCCTAACCCGTCTTCAAATGAAAGAGAAGCAGATTAGCTGACGTCAGCAAGTTCTGTGGGTCCCTTCATGAGGTACGTGTTAAATCCAAACCGTTCATCTATCTGGCGAGCTCGTTTTAAGTCCTCAGATGAAAAATGAGACAGATCTAACTATCAAGTGGACCACACTAAAAAAAGCATTAGGGGAAAAATGAATTTTTCTTATTTTTCCAAAATCCATCCAACAAAAAATTCATTGGGTGAGCTCGATTTTCTTTGGATTGGGGGTTTCAATGGAGCACTATTTTGACTATGCCAAAATTATGAATTTGTGATGGATTTTTGTGACGAATCCGTCAAATGATACAGATCTAACTATCAAGTGGACCACACGAAAAAATTTGGCATAGTTAAAATAGGAGCTCCATTGAATTTTGGATCGTAAATTCACAATTTTTTGTGAATATGAAAAATCCGTCGCAAATTCACAAATTCACAATTTTCTCTTAATGCCCTTCCCATCCAATGATTACATCTTGTGGAATAGTGCTCCATGGTCCATAATGAACAGGATTTGGTCTAATCAACTTCTAAAGTAACATCACTATTGTAACCTTGCAATGTTCGCAAATATATAGAGCTGGGCATATCTGACCTGATCTGGTAGATCCGACCTGATCAGACTCAATCCGACTCATTCTGAACTGAACCGATGGCCTGGATCGATGCGGATCAGGTAGGGCCATTCAGATCCGACATTTTTTCGGATCAAGAACAGATCATGGTCAATCCAAACTGATTCGATCAGAAACCCCGATCTAAATAGATCCGAACCAATCCAATCCGACCCGATCCCAAGTGGTTCTTATCAATAATTCTACTTTTTCCTATGGTATGGTCTACTTGAGCTTTGGATATGCATCAATTTTGGGTTCAACCACTAAAACGATTTGGAAAAATGAATGGACGGCGTCGATAAACCAAAATGCATTCACGGTGGGTCCCAACAGAGTATAATAAGAAGATGATTTGTTGGCATACCATGCACAGCTATATAACTGCTATTGTAGGTTGTAGCTGTAGGTACGTGTCGTACGAAGACGAGCACTGACGCTCCAAGTTGTACAAACAATTCAAAGGAGATCAAAGTTATATGGGCCCCACAGTGATGTATTTATTATATCTACACCGTTCATATAGTTTTAAAGATCATTATAGAGTATTATCCAAAAAATAAATCATATCCAAGGATCAGCTAGACCACACCAAAAATAGCAGCTGAGAATGATTTTCATCGTTAAACAATTGTAGGGCCCACCATAACGTTTATTTTCCATCCAATCTGTTCATAAGGTCCCAAAGACCTGAATTAAGAGGTAAAACAAATTTCAAATTAATCCAAAACTTTTGTGAGACTATGACCCCAAGAAGGCTTTCCATGGTAAACGTTGAATCCCCACTACTTTTTCCAGTGTGGTCCACTTGATAGTTAGATCCATGTTATTTTTCATCTCAAGCCTTAAAACGAGCTCGCCAAATGGATGGATGGTTTGGATATAACACATATTCCATGATCAGACCCACAGAACTTGCTAACATCAATGCAAGCACTTTCGTGCACAACATGTTACAGTTGCAAGCCGTGCACAACACGTTCACAACTGTAGCGCCTCGAGCTTCGAGTTATATGAATGGCTCGAATGAGATCAACATTACATGGGCCCCACAGTGATATATTTATTATATCCATACCGCCATTTTTCGTGATCATTTTAGATCATTCGGAAAGAAAAAAAAATATTAATCATATCTAAAGCTCAAATGGACCACATCAAAAATAGTAGCGAGGACAATGATTTTTACCGTTAAAAAAGTCTATCCGAATCACACCCAACCCCATCTGACTCAGTTTCCTTGACCGAGTCGGACTCAGTTCGGGTCAAGCCTATCGTGTGTCGAATCGGTTCGAGTCATATGTCCTGAATTTGGTCCTATATCAGATCGGGTTCGGGTCAACCCAGCTAGATTTCGGACCGAATCGGGTTAGACCCAATCCGATCCAACTCGGCCGAATGCCCACCTCTACAAATATACAATTGGGCGGAAACGGTTTGGCTGGTGTACCACACACCATATATATAGCTAGTGTATTGCCATTAGCAAGTTCTGTGGGTCCCATCATGAGGTATGTGTTATATTCAAACTGTCCATCCATTTTGCGAGCTCATCGTAAGGCTTGAGATGATATATATGACAGGTCTAACGATCACCACTGCAAAATGCAGTTGGGGATTGAATGTCTACCATTGAAACCCTTTTAGGGTTCACAAAAGTTTTGGATCAATATGAATTTTTTTCTCTATTCTTCCATGTCTTTGTGACTTTATGAACATATTGGATGAAAAATAAATGTTACCTGGGCTCTACAAAATTTTTAAATAATTGTCTCTGTTGCTATTTGTGGTGTGGTCCAGTTGATCTTTGGATATGATTATTATTATTATTATTTATAATACTCTAAAATGATTTCAAAAAATAGATGAACAGTATAGATATGATAAGTACATCACTGTGGGGCATATAACTTTAATCTCCTTTGAACCATTTGAAAAGATCAGAGATCAAGGAGCCTGCTCATCCTAGCACGACACATACCTACACCAGCTATATAGGTGGTGAGTGGTACACCAGCCAATCTACTTCCAGGACATTCACTCCTGGAAGCCGGTTGGCCGCGCCAGCTATATAGCTGGTGTAGATACGCGTTGAGGGAAGACGAAAGTGCGGACCCTCCGGGCTGTCAGAATCGTTCAAAGGAGATCAAAGTTACATGGCCTTTACAATGATGTATTTATTATATCCACACTGTTCATCCATTTCTCGAGATTATTTTAGAGCATGAAACAAAAAATAAATTTTATTCAAAGTTCAAATAAACTACACCAAAAATAATAGTAAGGATAATGATTTTCACCCTTAAAAAATTCATAAGGCCCGCCATAATATTTATTTTCCATCCAATCTGCTAATAAAGTCAAAAATACGTGTACGAAAAGGAAAAAAAAATCATATTGATCTGAAACTTCTGTGACCTGTGAAAGCGTTTCGATGGTAGACGTTTAATCCCCCACTGCTTTTTTTTTGTGTGGTCCACTTGATGTTTACATCTGTCTTATTTTTCAGTTCAAGTCTTAAGACGAGCTTGCCAAATGGATGGACGGTTTGGATATAACACGTACTTCATGATGGGACCCACAGAACTTGCAGACGTATTACATCAGCTATATAGCTAGTGTGTGGTACACCAGCCAATCCGCTTCCTCTCCCAATTTGGCTGTCGCCACACAATCAATGAAAAATCTAACCTCGACAATCAACGTGTGAATGTGCAGCGCATCTGCATGGTGAGAATCATACATGTCACAAGTGGATGGACGTGTGATGTTGCCAACCACTAAGAGTGGGTGGGCCCACACGTCTTACACGTGTGGACATCTAATCATGGAAAAACATTATAGATGATATATCACCCGTGAAGAAGGCAATACCAATATCACAAGCACCTGCAAACACAAAACAATAAACAGATGCAGCTCGGATCTCGCCACACAATAGCATAAGACATTTTTTACTCAGATCTCCATGATTGAGCTATCAATTTGTTAAAATGCTCAGAACTCCATGATCGACCTATCAACTGGTAATTCCAAACCGTTAGATGTTTTAATTTTTAATTGGGCCAGGCAATATGTTTTAGCTCAATATGATCTGAGGTGAATCAGATTCAGATCCATCGAAAGCAAAGATCAAACAGTCACAATCAAATCCATCTGTCTATGTAAGTCCTAACTCTTAACAGGTTTTCAATGGTAGGTTTTCAATTACCACTGGCACAGGTGGTAGGGTCCACTAGAACCTTAGATCTACCCTATTTTGAACGGTGTTGATATACCCATGCATCGCGATCACCCCTCAGAGCCCAATCTTGTTTCGAGCTAGGGACAGGCGTGTTAGTACCTAATCCGCGTCCCATGATCCGTGCCATCGTGGAGAAGCCGTACATTTGCATGTACATATTATAGTACGCAATCCACGTTCATGATCCACGCTAACGTAGAGCAGCCGTACATATGCATGTGTACCAATATCTACCTAAGTTTGACGCCGCTGATGTATGTTTTTAACAGGGAAATTGCCCTTACTCACTTCGAGGTTTGGGTCAATTACCTAAAATAAAACGACACTCCATATATTCTCTAAATGCCCTCCGATAGTTTTTGGACTTTGTTTTAGAAGAAAATGCCTTGAACTTAGCTCAGTAGTTGCATAATTTTTTAGGGATTAAGAAGTTACGTAGTATTTAAAGCCAGTAAAGTGATGTGTACGGAACCCTTTTTGCTTATGGATAAGGACTAAACTCTTGAGCCCCATATTGATGTATGTGTATAATCCATGCCGTTCATCCTTTTTACCGTGTCATTTTAGGGTCAGGGTCTAAATATCAGCCTGATCCAAAGCTCGTGTGGGTCACATAATAGAAAATAATGGTGATAATGGAACCTATTGTTGAAACTTTTCAGGTTCACCGTGATGTTTGTTAGAAGTGGACACTGCCCAAGTCAGGACTTTTTGGGCCCACGTCGAGCTGGCCAACAAGATGGAACAGATCTCCTCATTATTGGCCACAGACTATTGTACCAATGGTTATCCTTTCATTTTACTTTTACTCGGGTGGTAGACTCCCAGGAGTTTCAACACCGGGTCAAGAGTTCGAGTACCCATAAGTGGTGAAATTCCACTACGACGTGCGTGTGTGGGGTGTGTGTGTGAAAAAAAAATGGTTATCCTTTCATTTGGTAGTAAAGGAAGTGAACATATAATAACAGCGACCTAGGAAAACTACGACTCATATAACATGAGAACTACTATCCTTACTACATTGCAATCATGACCCTTACCACATTACAACCACGACCCAGGTATGGGTCGTGGTTGCCATGTTATATGGGTCATGGTTTTCATGAGAAAAGGGTCGTAGTTGTCATAAGATAGGAGTGTGTTTGGCCCGTTTTTCTTTCTTTTGCAGTGTAAGTTGCGGGAAAGAAAGGAAATCGGATTGAGTACTCGGTTTGGCCCATGTTAAATGTATGTGGTTTATCCACACCATCCATCCATTTTTCCATCTAATTTAAGAGGTTTAGGCCAAAATTGAAGCATATCCAAAGATCAATTGGAGTATATCACGACCTTAATCTATAGCCTTCGATCCATTTACACTACAAAAAATGGATCGTAGTTGTCATGGGTCATAGTTATCATGTTATATGGGTCGTGGTTATTATGTTATATAAGTCGTAATTATCATGGATCGTGGTTGTCATGTTATATGGGTCGTGGTTTCATGGTCGTGGTTGTCGTGTTATATGGGTCGTCGTTGTTATATAGTAAGGTTCGTAGTTGTCATGGGTTGTGGTTGTCATGTTATATGGGTCGTGATTGTCATGTTAAATGGGTTGTAGTTATTATATTATATGGGTCATGATTCTTATATGATATGAGTCATGATCGTCATGTTATATGGGTTGTGGTTGTCATGTTATATGGGTCATGGTTGTTATGTTATATGTTAGATCTGTCTTATTTTTCATATCAAGCCTTAAGACAAACTTACCAAATGGATGAACGGTTTGGATATAACATATACCTCATGATCAGAAGCACATAACTTGTTGACTTCAATACAACAGCTATATAGCTGGTGTGAGGTACACTAGCCAATCCGCTTCCTCTGATCCACGTCCGTATCCAAGACGGAAACGGATTGGCTACTCCCCACTGCTAACAACCTCATAGCTAGTGTCGGTGCTATGTGGGCCCACTATAATGTATGGGTTACATCCATTCTGTTCATCCATTTTTATAGATTATTTTAGAGTTTTATACCAAAAATGAGAGGAATACAAATCTCAAGTGGACCACACCACAAGAAAACAATGGTAATTGGATAACCACTACCCATGACAACCACGACCCATATAACAGGATAACTGCGACCCATATAACATGACAATTGCGATACATATAACCGCGACCCATATAACAGGATAATTGTGACCCAAATAACAGGACAACTGCGACCGTGACCCATATAACAGGATAACTGTGACCCATATAACAAAACAACTGCGAACCATATAACAAGACAACCGCGACCGTGACCCATATAACAGGATAACTACAACCCATATAACAGGACAGCTGCGATCCATACAACTAAGACCCATATAACATGAGAACTACTATCCATACAACTACGGACCATTTGGGTCGTGGTTTGCATGGGTCATAGTTGTCATATTACATGGGTCATGGTTATCATGTTGTATGAATCGTAGTTTTCAACGTGTTCAATTTCTTTTATATCAAACCATTGTCATCATAGCTTAAGGCCAACAATGGGGTGATCCGATCCATCCACCTTGACGGCCAGCTCAACGTGGGCCCAAAAAGTCATAACTTGGGCAATGTCCACTTCTAACGAACATCACAATGAGCCTAGACACTTTCAACAGTCACAATTATTTTTTATCATGGGGCCCACATTGATGTATGTGTATAATCCATGTTGTCCATCCTTCTTGTTGTGTCATTTTAGAACTAGGACCCAAATATCAGCCTAATCTAGAGCTATTTGGGTCACATAATAGAAAATAATGGTGATAATGGAACCCGCTATTGAAACTTTCCAGGCTTACTATGATGTTGGTTAGAAGTGGACACTGCCAAAGTCAGGACTTTTTGGGCCCACGACGAGCAGGCCAACAAGGTGGACGGAACAGATCACCCTATTGTGGGTCTAGGCTATGATACCAATGGTTATCATTTTGTTTGGTAGTAAAGGAAGTGAACAAATAACAACCGCGACCTATATCACATGAGAACCACAACCCATATAACATGATAACCATGATCCACAACAACCACGACCCATATAACATGATAACCATGACCCTTACCATATTACAACCACGGCCCATATAACATGACAACCACGACCCATGATAACTATGACCCATATAACACAACAACCATTACCCACGTAACTTGACAAACACGACTCATATAACATGACAACTTCGACCCTTACTACATGACACCCATGATCCATTCCTAAGGTCCACTGTACTGTTTACTTAACATCCAATCAGTTGATTAGGTCATAAAAACACATATGAAGGGAAAAAATAAAAATTAGCTTGATCCAAAACTTTTATGGCCCCCGCCAAGCGTGGTGGGGCCCACAAACCGCCAAGCGTGGTGGTCCATTTTTCCATTCGGGCTAGAGCCGGGTGGGTGGTAGGACACAATTTGCGTCCATTCCGGAGACGGGCGCGGGTTGGATGGAAGCCGATTGGCCATTGTACCTCACACCGGCTATATAGCTACTGTATTGGCGTTGGCATATTTTGTGGGTCCCATCATGAGGTATGTGTTATATCCAAGCCGTCCATTCATTCGGCGAGCTCATTTTAAGAACTTGGACTAAAAATAAGAAATATTTAACTATCAAGTGGACCACACTGTAAAAAGTAGTAGGGGATTGAACTTCTACCATTGGAAACTTTTTGGGGTCACCGAAGTCTTGGATCAATATGAAATTTGTTTTTCCTCTTTATTCAGGTCTTTGTGACCTAATGAGTAAATTAGATTGAAAATAAACGTTATGGTGGGCCCTACAAATTGTTTAACAGTGAAAATCATTATCTCCGTTGTTATTTGTGGTGTGGTACATATGATCTTTGGATATGATTTAGTGTTTAGATAATTATCTAAAATGATCTCTAAAAATAGATGAACGAAGTAGATATAATAAATACATCACTGTGGGCCACGAACCTTTGATCAACTTTGAACCGTTCGTACAACTCAGAGCTCGAGGAGTGTCACTGCCTCAGCATCGTCCTCGCACGGCACGTCTCTACTGCAGCAGCAGTAGAGACGGATTGGGGAACGGATTGGCTACTCCCCCTGACACCACCCATTGGCTAGTGGTCGGTGCTCTATGGGGCCCACCATGATGTATGTGTGTCATCCATGTCATCCATATATTTTTATATATCATTTTATGGTATGATAAAAAAATGAAGTATATCTCTATCTCAAGTGGACCACATTATAGGAAACAGTATTGAATGAATTTTGACCATTAAAAACGTTTTGGGACCATAAAAGTTTTGGGTCAAGATGATATTTAGTTTTTCCCTTCATCCGGGTCTTTATGATCCAATCAAGAGATTGGATGTCAAATAAATAGTACAGTGGGCCTTAGGAGGATTTTAATGGTGGATATCCAATCATTATTATTTTCCTGTGATGTGGTCCACCTGAGACTTATATCCATCTTATTTTTGGTATCAAGCACTAAAATGATATATAAAACTGGATGAACGGCCACTATAAGAAAAGTCACTTTTACCTATGAAAATTTTCATAGGTAAAAGCCTATTTTTCGTAGGAAAAACCTTTTTTCCGACGAAAATTTTCGTTGGCAATTTCGTTGCCAAAAGACCGAGGGAGAAAACATTTACCAACGAAAAAAAGTATTTCATTGGCAAAAGTAAGACTTTTGCCGACGATTTTTGTTCGTAAGTAACATATTTTACCAATGTAATTTTTCGTAGCCAAAAATATTGAGAATAATTTTTCCTTATATTCGTAGCAAAAAAAAATTTACGAAACTTTTTAACTACGATTATTTTCATAGCTAAAAATATTTACAAAACGTTTACCTACTGATTTTTTCGTAGGGAAAAATTATGACAACACTTTCACCTACAAAAAATTTCATAGGTAAATATATTTACAAAAGTTTTACCAACGAATTTTTTTCGTAGGTAATAATTATGACAAAAATTTTACCTACAAATAATTTCGTAGCTAAAAATATTACATAAGTTTTGCCTACGAATTTTTTTCGTAGGTCAAAATTATGGCAAAACTTTTAGCTACAAATTTGTCCGTAGATAAACATTGTTATAAAAGTTTCAACTACTAATACTTTCGTAGGTAAAAATATTTTCAAAACGTTTACCTACTAATGTTTTCGTAGCTAAAAACTTTTTTAAAACTTTTCCCTACGAATTAGCTAGTAGGTAAAATTTGTTACAAAAGTTGTACCTACAAAAATTGTCGTAGCTAAAAATATTTATTAAGACCTTTACCTATGAATAGTTTCGTAGGCAAAAATATTTACAGAACTTTTTCCTACGAAGATTCTCGTAGGTAAAAACTTTTATGAAACTTTTACCTACGAATTGTTTGGTAGGTAAAGCCATTTTGAAAACATATACCAACGAATATTTTTGTACATAAAAATATTTTCATAACATTTACCTACAAATAGTTTCATAAACAAAAAATTTACTGAAATTTTCCCTACGAAACGTTTCGTAGGTAAAAACGTATATGAGACTTTTACCTACAAAAAGTTTCATAGATAAAAACCCAATGATACTTTTACCTACGAAAATTTTCGTTGGTAAAAGTGTCCTCTTTTTTTTAAATGTGCTTGCTAAATATTCCTGATATACACCTGTTACAATATTCCTGATATACACCTATTAATATTCTTGATATATACCTGTTATATATAAATATTTCATCATATTCACATTCACATCTATTTAATCCCAAAGTATGTAGATCCATCCAAATATAAACTACATCTATTAACATAAAATTCATTCACACATAAATACATATAAGTTTAACATCATAAATAAAATATAAAAAATCATAAAGATGAAAGCGGAGGAGGTGGAGCATCAGTGGGTAAGCGTGCAGCGAGAGCCTAAAATATCTCCGTCATCCGTCACTCATGCTCCACTCGCATCTCCTCCATACTCCTCTCATGCTCCTCTCTCCCTCGCCTGCTCCTCCATCTGCCTTGTCAGATCCTTCATCCTCCTCTCTTGCTCCTCCCTCTACCTCGTCAGATCCTCCATCCTCCTCTCCTACTCCTTCATCTGCCTCTCCAGCTGCTCACTCGTCTTCTCCAGCTGCTCTTTAAGTCATGGATGACGACCTGTAGCTTCTGAACCTCTTTCTCTGCAATACCAGCTCGGCGGGTGGTGCTCTCGCCAACGACGATGGATCGAGTGAAGGCAGCTCTAGTGGGTGTCATGAGCTTGGCACCATGACCAAGCCTATGCACATGTCAAAAACAGATGCCAAGCACCTCACTCAGGATCTCTGGCTCACTCCGCTAAGTACCATCGAGAATGGGATGACTGTGTAAGGTGTCCATCGCCGCCTGTAATGAAAACATATGAATTTTCTCTAAAAAATGACATTATTATAATGTAAAGTAATTAAACTTTACAATGTAAGGATTTTTACCCAAATCTCGTCGGCTTTAGGATGAACCCAAGATCCCGTCGCCTAGCAACCGTGAGTCCCTCTATAGAGGTCTACTGGTCCGGGATCCTGGCCAATGACGAGATCTCGCTACATAATCGAAAGGACAATAGAGTTAATATAAATGCATGAAAAGAATATATCAACTTAATAATTATCAGTAATTTCTTACCATGTTGTGATGAATTTCTGCAAATGACTTTGAACCAGCTACGTGGTTCACTTCTAACTTTTTTCTATTGTCAGAATTTATTTTGTTCCTCTTCTAAACACATTGTTTATAATACATTATTATTAATTATGAATTTAATTGTTACCTTAAGACATCGTAAATATGTAAATATTACCTGAAAAGAATCAGACAAAAATCTATCGCAAAGTATCCGTCAGTCGTCATCAGTCACGTGCGGTGGTGTGGACAGTGCGGCCTCCTCGTGGCTCATGCACCGTTTAGGTTATAGGTTAAGATTTTGAGATTTGAGAATAGGTTTAGGTTAAGGTTATAAGTATGGGTTACAGGTTAAGGTTTAGGTTTAGTAAATCGGGATCGGGTTTAGGTTTGGATTTAGGTTTTATGTTATACGTTATAAGTATAGGTTATAGGTTAAGATTAAGATATAGGTTTAGGTTATACATATAGGTTTTGGGATTAGAGAATAGTTTTAGGTTAAGGTTATAAGTCTAGGTTTAGGTTATAGGTTTAGGTTATAGGTTATAAGTATAGGTTATAGGTTAAGGTTATGGTCTAGGTTTAGGTTATAGGTTAAGGTTTTGGGATTTGAGAATAGGTTTAGGTTAAGGTTATAAGTCTAGATTTAGGTTATAAGTTAAGGTTTAGGTTTAGGTTATAGGCAATAAGTATAGGTTATAGGTTAAGGTTAAGGTTTAGGTTTAGGTTATAAGTTAAGGTTTCAAGATTTGAGAATAGGTTTAGGTTAAGGTTATAAGTATGGGTTACAGGTTAAGGTTTAGGTTTAAGAAATTGGATTCGGGTTCGGGATTGGGTTTAGGTTTTAGGTTATAGGTTAAAATTAAGGTCTAGGTTTAGGTTATACATATAGTTTTGGGATTTGAGAATAGTTTTAGGTTAAGGTTATAAGTCTAGGATTAGGTTATAGGTTAAGGTATAGGTTATAGGTTATAGGTTAAGGTTATGGTGTAGGTTTAGGTTGCAGGTTAAGGTTTTGGGATTTGAGAATAAGTTTAGGTTAAGGTTATAAGTTTATGTTTAAGTTATAAGTAAAGGTTTAGGTTTAGGTTATAGGTATAGGTTTAGGTTATAGGTTATAGGTTAAGGTTAAGGTCTAGGTTAGGGTTTTGAGATTTGAGAATAGGTTTAGGTTAAAGTTATAAGTATGGGTTACAGGTTAAAGTTTAGTTTTAGGAAATCAGGTTCGGGTTCGGGATCGGGTTTCGGTTTGGGTTTAGGTTTTACATTATAGGTTATAAGCATAGGTTATAGGTTAAGATTAAGGTCTAGGTTTAGGTTATACGTATAGGTTTTAATATTTGAGATTAGTTTTAGGTTAAGGTTATAAGTCTAGGTTTAGGTTATAGGTTAAGGTATAGGTTTAGATTACAGGTTATAAGTATTTGTTATAAGTTAAGGTTATGGTCTAGGTTTAGGTTATAAGTTAAGGTTTTGGAATTTAAGAATAGGTTTAGGTTAAGGTTATATGTCTAGGCTTAGGTTATAGGTTAAGGTTTAGGTTTAATTTATAGTTTATAAGTATAGGTTATAGGTTAAGGTTAAGGTCTAGGTTTATGTTATAGGTTCAGGTTTTGATATTTGAGAATAGGTTTAGGTTAAGGTTATAAGTATGGGTTACTGGTTAAGGTTTAGGTTTAGGAAATCAGGTTTGGGTTCGAGTTTAGGTTTTAGGTTATAGGTTATAGGTTATAAGTTAAGATTAAGGTCTAGGTTTAAGTTATACGTATAGGTTTTGGAATTAGAGAATACTTTAAGGTTAAGTTTATAAGTCTAGGTTTAGGTTATAGGTTAAGGTTTAGGTTTAGGTTATAGGTTATAAGTATAGGTTATAGGTTAAGGTTATTGTCTAGGTTTAGGTTATAGGTTAAGGTTTTGGGATTTGAGAACAGGTATAGGTTAAGGTTATAAGTCTACGTTTAGGTTATAGGTTAAGGTTTAGGTTTAGGTTATAGGTTAAAGTTATGGTCTAAGTTTAGGTTATAGGTTAAGGTTTTGGAATTTGAGAATAGGATTAGGTTAAGATTATAAGTCTAGGTTTTGGTTATAGGTTAAGGTTAAGGTTAAGGTTAAGGTCTAGGTTTAGATTATATGTTAAGGTTTTGAGATTTGAGAATAAGTTTTGGTTAAGGTTATAAGTATGGGTTACAGGTTAAGGTTTATGTTTAAGAAATCGGGTTCAGGTTCGGGATCGGGTTTAGGTTTGGGTTTAGGTTTTAGGTTATACGTTATAAATATAGGTTATAGGTTAAGGTTATGGTCTAGGTTTAGGTTATAGGTAAGGTTTTGGTATATGAGAATAGGTTTAGGTTAAGGTTATAAGTCTAGGTTTAGGTTATAAGTTAAGGTTTAGGTTTAGGTTATAGGCTATAAGTATAGGTTATAGGTTAAGGTTAAGGTCTAAGTTTAGGTTATAAGTTAAGGTTTCAAGATTTGAGAATAGGTTTAGGTTAAGGTTATAAGTATGGGTTAAAGGTTAAGGTTTAGGTTTAAGAAATTGGGTTTGGGTTGGGTATCGGGTTTAGGTTCGGGTTTAGGTTTTAGGTTATAGGTTAAAATTAAGGTCTAGGTTTAGGTTATACATATAGGTTTTGGGATTTGAGAATAATTTTAGGTTAAGATTATAAGTCTAGGATTAGGTTATAGGTTAAGGTATAGGTTATAGGTTATAGGTTAAGGTTATGGTCTAGGTTTAGGTTATAGGTTAAGGTTTTGGGATTTGAGAATAGGTTTAGGTTAAGGTTATAAGTCTAGGTTTAAGTTATAGGTTTAGGTTTAGGTTTAGGTTATAGGTATAGGTTTAGGTTATAGGTTATAGGTTAAGGTTAAGGTCTAGGTTAGGGTTTTGAGATTTGAGAATAGGTTTAGGTTAAAGTTATAAGTATGGGTTACAAGTTAAAGTTTTGGTTTAGAAAATCAAGTTCGGGTTCGGGATCGGGTTTCAGTTTGGGTTTAGGTTTTACGTTATAGGTTATAAGCATAGGTTATAGGTTACGATTAAGGTCTAGGTTTAGGTTATACGTACATGTATTAAGATTTGAGAATAGTTTTAGGTTAAGGTTATAAGTCTAGGTTTAGGTTATAAGTTAAGGTATAGGTTTAGGTTATAGGTTATAAGTTAAGGTTATGGTCTAAGTTTAGGTTATAAGTTAAGGTTTTGGGATTTGAGAATAAGTTTAGGTTAAGGTTATAAGTCTAAGCTTAGGTTATAGGTTAAGGTTTAGGTTTAATTTATAGTTTATAAGTATAGGTTATAAGTTAAGGTTAAGGTCTAGGTTTAAGTTATAGGTTCAGGTTTTGAGATTTGAGAATAGGTTTAGGTTAAGGTTATAAGTATGGGTTACAGGTTAAGGTTTAAATTTAGGCAATTGGGTTCGGGTTCGAGTTTAAGTTTGGGTTTAGGTTTTAGGTTATAGGTTATAAGTATAGGTTATAAGTTAAGATTAAAGTCTAGGTTTAGGTTATACGTATAGGTTTTGGAATTAGAGAATAGTTTAAGGTTAAGGTTATAAGTCTAGGTTAAGGTTATAGGTTAAGGTTTAGGTTTAGGTTATAGGTTATAAGTATAGTTTATAGGTTAAGGTTATGGTCTGGGTTTAGGTTATAGGTTAAGGTTTTGGGATTTGAAAACAGGTTTAGGTTAAGGTTATAAGTCTAGGTTTAGGTTATAGGTTAAGGTTTAGGTTTAGGTTATAGGTTATAAGTATAAGTTATAGGTTAAAGTTATGGTTTAGGTTTAGGTTATAGGTTAAGGTTTTGGGATTTGAGAATAGGATTAGGTTAAGGTTATATGTCTAGGTTTAGATTATAGGTTAAGGTTAAGGTTAAGGTATAGGTTTAGGTTATATGTTAAGGTTTTGAGATTTGAGAATAAGTTTAAGTTAAGGTTATAAGTTTGGGTTACAGGTTAAGGTTTATGTTTAAGAAATCGGATTCGGGTTCGGGATCAGGTTTAGGTTTGGGTTTAGGTTTTAGGTTATACATTATAAATATAGGTTATAGGTTAAGATTAAGATCTAGGTTTAGGTTATACGTATAGGTTTTGGGATTAGAGAATAGTTTTAGGTTAAGGTTATATGTTTATGTTTAGGTTATATGTTAAGGTATAGGTTTAGGTTATAGGTTATAAGTTTAGGTTATAGGTTAAGGTTATGGTCTAGGTTTAGGTTATAGGTTAAGGTTTTAGAATTTGAGAATAGGTTTAAGTTAAGGTTATAAGTCTGGATTAAGGTTTAGGTTTAGGTTATAAGTTATAAGTATAGGTTATAGGTTAAGGTTAAGGTCTAAGTTTATGTTATAGGTTAAGGTTTTGAGATTTGAGAATAGGTTTAGGTTAAGGTTATAAGTATGGGTTACAGGTTAAGGTTTGGGTTTAGGAAATTGGGTTCGGGTTCGGGTTTGGGATCGGGTTTAGGTTTGGGTTTAGGTTTTAGGTTTTAGGTTATAAGTATAGGTTATAGGTTAAGATTAAGGTCTAGGTTTAGGTTATACGTATAGGTTTTGAGATTTGAGAATAGTTTTAAGTTAACGTTATAAGTCTAGGTTTAGGTTATAGGTTAAGGTATAGGTTTAGGTTATAGGTTATAAGTATAGGTTATAGGTTAAGGTTATGGTATAGGTTTAGGTTATAGGTTAAGGTTTTGTGATTTGAGAATAGGTTTAGGTTAAGGTTATAAGTCTAGGTTTAGGTTATAGATTAAGGTTTAGGTTTAGGTTATAGGTATAGGTTCGAGTTATAGGTTAAGGTTAAGGTATAAGTTTAGGTTATAGGTTGAGGCTTTGAGATTTGAGAATAGGTTTAGATTAAGGTTATAAGTATGGGTTACAGGTTAAGGTTTAGGTTTAGGAAATCGGGTTCGGGTTTAAGATTAGGTTTAGGTTTTAGGTTATAGGTTATAAGTATAGGTTATAGGTTAAGATTAAGGTCTAAGTTTAGGTTATATATATAAGTTTTATGATTTGAGAATAGTTTTAGGTAAGGTTATAAGTCTAGGTTTAGGTTATAGGTTAAGGTTTAAGTTTAGGTTATAGGTTATAAGTATAGGTTACAGGTTAAGGTTTAGGTTTAGGAAATCGGGTTCGGATTCGAGTTCGGGTTTAGATTTGGGTTTAGGTTTTAGGTTTTAGGTTATATGTTATAGGTTAAGATTAAAGTCTAGGTTTAGGTTATACGTATAAGTTTTGAGATTTGAGAATAGTTTTACGTTAAGGTTATAAGTTTAGGTTTAGGTTATAGGTTAAGGTTTAGGTTTAGGTTATAGGTTATAAGTATAGGTTATAGGTTAAGGTTATGGTCTAGGTTTAGGTTATAGGTTAAGGTTTTGGGATTTAATAATAGGTTTAGGTTAAGGTTATAAGTCTAGGTTTAGGTTATAAGTTAAGGTTTAGGTTTAGGCTATAGGTATAGGTTTAGGTTATAGGTTATAAGTATAGGTTATAGGTTAAGGTTAAGGTCTAGGTTTAGGTTTTGAGATTTGAGAATAAGTTTAGGCTAACGTTATAAGTATGAGTTACAGGTTAAGGTTTAGGTTTAGAAAATTGGGTTTGGATTCAGGATCGGGTTTAGGTTTGGGTTTAGGTTATAGGTTATAGGTTATAGGTTAAGATTAAGGTTTAGGTTTAGGTTATATATATAGGTTTTGGGATTTGAGAATAGTTTTAGGTTAAGGTTATAAGTCTAGGTTTAGGATATAGGTTAAGGTTTAGGTTTAGGTTATAGGTTATAAGTATAGGTTACAGGTTAAGGTTTAGGTTTAGGAAATTGGGTTCTGGTTTAAGTTTCGGTTTAGGTTATAGGTTAAGATTAAGGTCTTGGTTTAGGTTATACATATAGGTTTTGACATTTGAGAATAGTTTTAGGTTAAGGTTATAAGTCTAAGTTTAGGTTATAGGTTAAGGTTTAGGTTTAGGTTATATGTTAAGGTATAGGTTTAGGTTATAGGTTATAAGTATAGGTTATAGGTTAAGGTTATAGTCTAGGTTTAGGTTATAAGTTAAGGTTTTGGGATTTGAGAATAGGTTTAGGTTAAGGTTATAAGTCTAGGTTTAGGTTATAAGTTAAAGTTTAGGTTTAGGCTATAGATATAGGTTTAGGTTACAGGTTATAAGTATAGGTTATAGGTTAAGGTTAAGGTCTAGGTTTAGGTTTTGAGATTTGAGAATAGGTTTAGGTTAGGTTATAAGAATGGGTTACAAGTTAAGGTTTAGGTTTAGGAAATCGGGTTCGAGTTCGGGATCGGGTTTAGGTTTGGGTTTAGATTTTACGTTATAGGTTAAGATTAAGGTCTAGGTTTAGGTTATACGTATAGGTTTTGGGATTTGAAAATAGTTTTAGGTTAAGGTTATAAGTCTAGTTTTAGGTTATAGGTTATAAGTCTATGTTTAGGTTATAGGTTATGAGTATAGGTTATAGGCTAAGGTTATAGTATAGGTTTAGGTTATAGGTTAAGGTTTTGGGATTTGAGCATAGGTTTAGGTTAAGGCTATAAGTCTAGGTTTAGGTTATAGGTTAAGGTTTAGGTTTAGGTTATAGATTAAGTATAGGTTATAGGTTAAGGTTATGGCCTAGGTTTAGGTTATAGGTTATGGTTTTGGGATTTGAGAATAGGTTTAGGTTAAGGTTATAAGTCTAGGTTTAGGTTATAGGTTAAGGTTTAGGTTTAGGTTATAGTTTATAAGTATAGGTCATAGGTTAAGGTTATGGTCTAGGTTTAGGTTATAGGTTAAAGTTTTGAGATTTGAGAATAGGTTTAGGTTAAGGTTATAAGTCTAGGTTAAGATTATATGTTAAGGTTTAGGTTAAGGTTATAGGTTATAGGTGAAGGTTAAGGTCTAGGTTTAGGTTATAAGTGTAAGTTATAGGTTTAGGGAAAGGTTAGGTTTAGGTTATAGGTTTTGGGATTTGAGAATAGGTTTAGGTTATAAGTATAGGTTTAGGTTAGGTTATAAGTTAAGGTTTAGGAATTTGAGTTAAGGTTAATGTTTAGGTTTAGGTTAAGGTTGTATGTTTATGTTAAGTTTATAAGTATAGGTTAAGGTTTAGGTATAGGTTTAGGTTATAGGTATTGGTTTAGGTTATAGGTTAAGGTTAAGGTTTAGATTAAGGTTATAAGTATAGGTTAAGTATAGGTTATAAGTTTAGGTTTAGGTTATTAGTTAATGTTTTGGGATTTGAGAATAGGTTTAGGTTAAGGTTATAAGTATGGGTTATATGTTATAGGTTTTACGTTTAGGTTTAGGAAATCGGGTTCGGGTTCGGGATTGGGTTTAAGTTTGGGTTAAGGTTATAGGTTTAAGTTAAGGTTATTAGTTTAGGTTAAGGTTATAAGTATAGGTTTAGGTTATATGTTATAGGTTTAGGGTATAATTTATGTTAAGGGTGTGGTCCTTGGAAATACAGATATATACAAGATATAAACACGGCCTGTCCAAATTGTCAGGCCCTTCCAATATTGTCTATAGGAAATGGACAGCTTCATCATGGTCATAACAGCGGTTCCCACCTTCTAGGGAACCCACTCATCCAGATAGCTCCGACGCACATCCGGATCTGCTCCATTAATTTCGAGCAAATACAAAAATACGGCCTATCCAAATGGTCAGGCCCCTCTAATGTTGTCCATAGGAAATGGATAGCTTCATCATGGTCATAATAACGGTTCCCACCTTTCAGGGACCCCCGCTCATCCGGATAGCTTCGACGCACATCCGGGTCTGCTCTATTAATTTCGAGCAAATACATAAAGCAATAGCTACTGAGTGTTTTGGGGGGCGTGCGTGTGAGTATGAAGATGATATATATGTGAAAAGATGTCTAGGAAATTAGATTAAACCAAGAAGAGAGGTGAAATGGAATCAAACTAACTATTTTGATGAACTGGTGCATTATATCTTTCAATGGAGACTGCTTTTCTGCACTAGATCTTGTGGGCCACTGGTCCATGGGACGAATAACCAGTGCCCTTAGATTCTTCAAAGGAATGAAAAGAGCATCCACCTTTGGCGTACTTGGTGTTTCTTCATCGTCACTGAAATGAGAAATGGTATCCAAGATACAACATCCAACTTCGAAAAAGGAAAAGGAAAAAAATATCTAAAACACTGCAATGCAAGCATAATTTTCTTCAAAGCAAAACTACAATAAGGTTTGAATGCAAACACACATGGTCGAGTTGAATCCAAGTCTCAAAATTTTCACCTTCACTTTTCTTAAAATGGTATCGTGCTTTAAGTAAAGAGATGCTATAAAAAATTGAGGACTTTCTATCATAACTATCTACTGGCATATATATCCATGTAGGATGCAAGTGTAACATGAGAATAGGTAGAATTCCATAACCTCATTAGAAGGAAGAAATTTTGATAATTTGAAGGCTTGATAAAAGGACAATTAATTAGACTTACAAGAGTTCTTTCCTTCAATTTGGGGTTATCTTGGTAAACTCATACCGCCCATCAGGCTCACTTCTTCTTCTTCTTTTTTTCTTTTTCTTTTTCTGTGTGTCATGCAATTTTGGATAATGGAATCTCACTAGTACTTGACAATTTAGGCTTTCACTCCCAGAAATTTGTGAAATCTTTCGTATCTTAGGGCTCAAGGAAATTTTGGAAAGTTAAGGGATAGGGAGCCAACCCTATGTCAATGAATCAATAGAAAGTCCTAGTCATATTGCAGTTTAGGACAGCCCATATGGTAGTAGAGTTTCCTACCTAGTGTTGGAGAAACTAAAGCAAACCAAATCACTGATTAAGTAATTATTTTTGATAAATTAATGATGGTTTTGTATTAAACCCACAGTAGACATAATGGGCCTTGATATGTTGAGAATAGTGTGGATCTTGATCTTCATTTCACAAACTGCCACACCACATGATGATTCAAAAGCTCCTGTAGTATATGTTCACCATGGAACTAATGTCATTGATAGAGGAACATCAGCACTTATATGGAGTTATTACTACTTTTCTCTGTCATTTTTTCTTAGACACTTTGTACAAATGATGACATCTCCAATTGGTAAGATTTTCTCCACATGGACCCATCTACATTGGATACTTCTAGATAAACAGTATGGACATCACATGGTGGGGTAGGAGGTGCGAGCAAAGGACTCGTCAGGCAAAACTCATCAAAGTGATGTGACAAACAGCTAAGCATTTATGAAGGATCACATGTGGTGCACATTTATTTTAGAAGGGAGCTGATCCAATGCCTTCAGGGATGGGACATACTATGCGTCACCCATGACATAAATGGATAAACTAAAGGCCCTTTATTCAACAGTTTATGCAGCAAATGGACCATGGACCCAAAAACACATTGTTTGCATGACCCTAGCCATGCGATCGGTTGTATATAGATGGAAACTAAAAGACTGTTAGCAGTGGCTCACATCCAATAGGAAAATGTTGTTTTCTTAGACAGAAACTAGGATAGTCCGATCAAGGGCCAAGACTATCAAACACATGCGCCACATGTACAAGACTTGTTATGAAAGTACAATGATTGTGCCTCCAACGGCAGTGGATCTATTCCATTCTAGAATACATGGGCACAAAGGAATTTTTCAAGGGACCCATAGTCATATTTTTGCCTTTCCACAAGTTTAGACAAAATATACCAAGTAAATGATCTATCTCCTCATATCCTATCTGAGTATATAGAATTTTCAAAGGACTCATATTTTTATAGCTTTCTGCTGCCTTGGGTGAATATGTTTGGGTCCTAAATTTATAGCTGTTAGGATCCAAATTCCAGAGTAAATTACTTGAAGTCATTGATTCTAGGTATGTTGATTTTTTTCCTCATGCTTTTACCGTTGAGTTTTCCAAAACGCAGGATGCTTTCTCATTTTTCAGATTGTTTCTTCTTTTAGTCAACTTCCAGACTTCTTGGGTGGCTCATGCACCTGTTCTGTTGAAGGAGCATGCCTCAGGTCTAATAAAGGACATTGGAAAGATCCTGGAATTATGGAGGTAAGTTCTAATAAAGGACCTTGGAAAGATCCTGAAATTATGAAGTAAGTTGCGTTATGCTGTTGAGTGACTGGATGCACACTTATATCAATCATTGAGTTTAGAGAATTTATTAAGAATAGAAGCATGACCAAATGACAATAAGCTAGCTTATAAAAATAAATGGTTAAGATTTTTAAACAAAATTATCATTATGGTTTCAAGGAGGGTCCATTTATCTCCCCAATGTTGAGTCATCTCAAAAGCAAAGGATTAGCAAAAAGCCAAAAACCAAATAATAGTATTGCAAAGGACTAGTGGAGCTAAGTTACAGTGAAGACAACACACAGAGAAATGGAGAAATTACAATGATTGCTTTATATTGGGAGACAGCACTAAGTACAATGTAGCTGACAAAGGAGTTTTTTCTTAGAAACATTGTGATTTAAAGACTTAACATTAGGTGAAAGAAAGAACTGACAATTTCAGAACAAACTTCTTGAGACAAAAGACGTGTTGTCTCCAAGTATCCCACCATACAAAAGCCAATGGATGGTCAATTTGATTAAGGACCTGATTTTAGAAAATGCCTTAGAATGGCTAAATCTTCTTTTGGGGTCATGAGCCCCATGCTCCTTTAAAATTATGTATAAGACAAAGAAGATAGCCAATGCACATCAAAACCAAATGACACTTACATAGATTTCTTTAGCATTAGACCCCTACCAGTTTGTAGAAAGTCTTATACATGATCTTATTTCTTTTTTAGAAAGATCTTTCAAATATTTTTCTCACCAATACAAACACAAATATCTTAGAGATTTTGACAATTATTGGTCCCTGTTACTGTGATATTGGATATCTACTACACTAGTGACCCATCCAAATCTCATTCGTAAAGAACCCAACATGCACCCATATCATGGATAAGGACTTGCACACTCCCCATTTAGGGTTGTCAATGGGCCAAGTGTGTGTTGGTCTCGACCTAAACATGTTGAAGTACATGCCAACCGAATCGTCCAAATCATGGGTCCCGCTGTGGATGGAGCATTGCCCAGAAATCACATGGATTGGCTGATCCAAACGGTCCAACTTTGTGCATGTAAGTTGAACAACGGACAGTTTCTTAACTGCCCTTGGATCCACAACACCAATTGAAAAACTAGGATCACCTGATCCATATGATTATTGGGCCACGGTCCATCTGCAGTGGAGCTATGATTTTGACAATGTAGATCATTGCCACCATTTCATGAGTCCTGGAAAAATAATTCGATAGTCTAGCTCCTAACAAGGAGAGTTTATCTACTATATTCATGGCATATCGAGCTATGATCCTGACCATTCCTAATGCAGCCCTCAGAAATGGATATCCTAAAGTAGAAAAATCCCACTCATCAGACAACACTAACTGTTTGATCGGTGAACAACAATCAGACGGCAGAAAAGCCATCATTGACCATGAAATGGTGACCAAACGAATAGATAGAACTAGAACGTCCAACCCATTGAGGATCGGTCCATCTACGACCCGATGAACGGTCGTCATCACAGACATTCTTTACACATTTAAGATTCGATAATGAAATTGGTACCCTGATTTCAGATAAGATTTCTCCTAAAGAAAATGATTAAAAAAAAAAAATCAATAAACAAACCATTTAGAAAAAAAAAACTCACATTGCAATCGCTACCGAGACGCGACCTCAGATACGGTAACAGGTTCTTCCATTCCTTGCTAGTACAACCATTGGCGCCTATAACAAACATACGCAAATATCAGAAAAATAAAAGAATTTTTTTAATGAAAAGAAAAGAAAGGAGAATGTGGTTAGAAGAAAACCCATGGGATTGACGACGAAGACGAGATGGCAAGATGAGTTGTGAGCCATCCGATAGGAAGAAGAGAGATCGATGGCAGAGAATTTCCCTTGAAGGCTACCATCTTTCCTTGCTTCATGCATATGCCACAATATAGAGAAAGAAAGCTCCAAGATATATTTGTCGATTACTCTCCAGATATATACAAGGATCTTTCTTTTGATTTGGTCATTAATCCAAAATTGATCCATCAAATAGTTCTTTAGTCAATCTAGCCAGTGATCTATCCATGAAAATCCAACCTTTACAATGATGATTGCTACCACTCCGATGACAATTAAGAAGAGCATGGCCATAATACATCGGTCAGTTGCAACCTAAAGAAAAAGTGAATATTTTTTTTTTAAAAAATCAAGATAACAGAGAGATAAACAGAGTAAAGAACAGTCAGAAACCAATTGAGTGACATTTGAGAAGACTCACCTACCTACTCATTTGTTCAGTCTGAAGAGAACATATTGACAAGTAGTTTTAATACTGGTAGGGCAAACCAAGAAATCAGGGTTCTCATATCTTACTGTTGAAAGCTAGCTGCATGAGACCATTAAATCAAGAGAAATACCATTAAACAAAACACGTGCCACCAGGAGTTAATTTTTCTGAGGCTTGAACCCCAATCAAGAGAAATACCTTTAAACCAACAGAATTCCAGAACTGATTTTGCACCGGTTAGTTTCCACCTTTTAGTAGACTATACTACAATGATAGTTCACCACCAATTTCTAAGTTCTGAAAGAAACAATAGCCTCCATAGTAAACTAGCTCAAACTTGATGCCATGCCTCATAAAAGCCCCAAAATATTTAAAAACATAGTTTTAAAACTCGACTCAAAAATGAGATCACCCGTAGTTGGATAGGGCATGCAATCTATCTCATCCTTGATAGCAATTAGAACTCCATCCAAAACTGAGATTGGTTTGCCTATAAAAGCCCATAATGAGCACTTACACAGGTAAGAGTACAACAAAAAATCTTACATCGTGAGTTGAATTTTTAGTGGATGATCCAACTTATGAGTGTTTATTTGTTAGCATCGACAGTAGAAAGTGCATCCTATCATATAAACAGTTTGTATCATTGGAAAACAAACCAGTTTTCCCAAGTCCTAATACATTGGATTGTGATACATTGGGATGTACTCCAATAGACTTCTTGTTTGATTTTAGAATGGCATCCAAGGCACCTGAAATATTATTTTCAATGTTTTAAGTTTATCTTTATAGAATCATTCCTCCAAAAAAGATGGCCTATATGAGCTAGATTACAGCTTTCAAAAAAATTAATTTATTCACTGTGAGACTAGAAAGTTTTTATGCTGCCATTTTCAAAAATTCCATTTTTTTCCTCTAGTTGGTTGACACAATGGATTGTAACAAGGCTCTTGTTTGATTTTAGAGAAGTATGTGAGGCATCTTAAATATTCTTTTAAATATTTTAAGTTCATCTACATAGAATAATCCCTCCAGAATTTTGTACAACTACTGGAACACATTCTCAACCTCACGTAGGACCTCTTTTTATGAGAAACTAAACGACACATCAAAGAAAATTTAACTTGATACCAAAAAATGAGCTCGAAATAAATCTTGGGTGAACCACACCACAGGAAAACAGTTGTGATTGAATGTCCACCATTAAAAATCGGCCCTTTGGCCACGGATTAAACAGGAAAATTAACAACAACAACCAAAAAAAAGAGAGAGAGAGAGAGAGAGAGAGAGAGAGAGAGAGAGAGAAACAAGAAAAGGTAGCGTAATCAGGAAAATTAGCATTAGTCAACGATAAAAGCATTTTTAAATAGTTAAAGATAAGTACTAATGAAGTTTCTCAAATAGACAGCCATGATCTTATTTCAATGGCCTGGTTTATGGTTACAGCAGACACAATAATAGTACTTTTTTGCCAAATGGGGTGTCTGAATTCTGGTCATAAAAATCTATTAATTAATTAATTAATTAATATATATATATAAACAAAAAAAAAAAAAAGCAAAACAAAACTCACCAAATGGGTATTTGATCTCAAAATACACAACACCATTTTATATCTTTAAAGAAAAGTTTCAAATTCCACAATAATCTCCCAACATAAGAATTTTATATCTTCAAATCAAAACCCATCAGCCAAAAAAGGGAAGTAGGAGACACCCTTTGAAAATTTCTCAAATTGCGTACCTACAAGCACCCTAAAAGCATCAAATTCTGATTAAATTCAAAACAACTTGAAATGGGTAGGAGTGATTTATGATTCTAACAGACACCCACGAAAAAAAAAAAAAAGGCACTATTAGACACCCTTAGAAAATTTCCAACAATAGGCCTCTCCAGAAACACTAAAAGCATCAAATTCTATTGAAATTCAACAGAAATGGTAATGGGTAGGATTGATTTATGAAAAAAAAAAAAAAAGAAGAAGCAAAACTTCTCCCAAATTCTATACTAGAAGCATTGCTTTTTGAAGAATATGTTTATGGCTCTCACCACAGTTCACAATGCCACTAACTCTATGTTAAAGGGATTCTAATAGCATCTAGTTCACCACCTGTTTCAGGTTGTTTTCTACTATTTTCTAACAGCATTCCAAAGGCCCACCATAAAGAGATGTGATCTACATTCATGAATTCATAAATTGAAATTGAAACGAACTGAGATGTGCAAAAACATTTGCAAAAAACTATGATGCAACATATTATGAGATATGATTAAAAGTACTTTTTCTCATAATTAATAGAATCTTATTAAAAAGAAAATGTAAGTTACAAACTAACAAATAGCCACCAATTAAAAAGCATCCTAGCTTCAGTACACAATGACAACCATAAGATATATGGAGTTTGTTGGTAATATTTCTAAATATGTATGTATCAACTAACATGTTCTTTTTTTCTTTTCTTTTTTTTTTTTGAGAAACAATTTCTTTTTTTTCACAAAGTGCCAAACTGGTGGCAAAGAATACAATGTGCCTAATAATAAATAGCAGACTGAGCATTAGCCAGTTGCATCAACCCTACTGCAGTTGAAAACATCATTTGATGACAAATCTGGTATCACAACATCAATGCCGCCAGTTGCATCAACCAACTGCAACCTCCCTGAACTTGGACAAATCTGAATCCACATTACATAAACCAAATAAGAACCCAAGGCCGACAATTTCCTATACTGTGAGCTTAAATTCCACAAACCGTGTGCTTTTGTATAGTGCACAAGTGAGGTTGTACATGTTCTTGTGAATGTCCTTTCCCAACATCAACAACTGGTTTAGATGGAAAGAATCTAGAAGCTGCTGCAGTTGAAAACATAATAGTTTTGCTGTCACTTAAAGAAACCACAAACATATGAAGTGAACATCACTCAAATGAAGTTTCTCAAATAGACAGCCATGATCTTATTACTCGGCAGAATCCCCCATTGACACAGTTCAGATGCACAACAGAAACAGAATACCAGTAAGAAGACGGATGAGTCCTGCTGTGAGCATTCCTGGTCTGAAAATTAAGGTAATCTAATTGCAAGGTGGGCCACGCCTGTACACTGAGTATAATCGTCAGTCTTACTTTTCCAACCATCCATTTTCTCATAAATGTGGGGCCCACTTGATGGCCATATTTTTAGGACTAGGGCATTCAAATGGTGCACCTGATCAATGGCCCAGACGTCAGACTATGTCCAAACTCTCCTCATGTGAATTTCCTTTACCATTTCTCAAGCTCTAAGCTAGAATCCAACACTTGTCAAGTAAGCCCTTTCCAACCATTCCTTTTCTCATACATTTTTGGGCCACTTATTATGATGTCATTGGAAACAAAATAAAGAATTACATGACAATTGCATTGGCGTTTATATAAATAGCAATAACAAGCATCTCACCATTAAATCCACGGACAGTTGCAACAACAATGTCTTTGGTTCGAGTTTTGTAAACTTCTACAGTCTCACAGTCTTCTCCAAAGATCTGATATGAGAATTCGGGAGATCGAGATAAGAGCATATAGTGGAAAGACATGCCTGCTAACACAGGGCGCTTGTTTACAGTAATCAGGACCATTGATTTTATGCGCCACCACATGAATGGGCCATATCCAATGAGTTTAGACTGACATTCAATAGGCAAAACTTATATGGCGATAGTTTTCTGATTGCTGCAATCTTCAAACTATGGCCCATGCAAGTTGTGGTCCACCAGATCAACAGCCCTAATCACCATACATGTTTGTATTGGGAGAAAGGAAGAGAAGATTCGACAAAGAGTGAGACGTACCAAAGTCAAATTTGGTGGAATGGTTGGAGATTCAGATGGAATTGCCGGAGATTCTCCTAGGGCTGGATTTTGTGTTCTCTGGGACAGGGGTCTTGTTTGAATTGGGGTTTGAGATGAGTTGATTCGGGGGTGTGTGAGGCCGAGGAGGATCAAGATGTTGGAGATTGATGGAAGAGAGATAAAATGGAGGAAATTTGAGAGAGAGAGAGAGAGAGAGAGAGAGAGAGAGAGAGAGAGACAGAGATTTGGGCACGAATTTGGGGTGGGATTTTTTTAGCTTCTAGGCGCGGTTTCTATTTGGGGCGGGATTTCCTGGAAGTTCCAATGCAAGGATGTTAGGTGGGTCCTACTGAAATATATTTGAGAAATCCATTCCGTCCATCCGCTTCGAGAGCTCATTTTAGGATGTGCGACCAAAAATGAGGTGGTTACAAAACTCAAGTGGGTCACACAAGAGGGGAAATGAGGGAAAGAAATTCCTACCATTAAACCTTCCTGGGCCCAAATGTCAGACTAAAATGATCTGCAAAAGAGAATGGGTGAACGGAATGGACAAAGAACACATATCATTGTGGGAACCACAGAGCACCCCGTCGCTGGTGGGAACGGATTGGCTACTCCCCCTGACACCAGCCAATGGCTGATAGTTGTTGCTATGTGGGCCCCACCATGATGTATGAGTCAGAGGGAGTAGCCAATCCATCTCCTAGTTTTTAAGTCTTGTGGGGCCCACCATGATGTATGTTATTTATCCACTCCGTCCATTCATTTTAACGGATTATTTTAATAGTTTATCCAAAAAAGGAGTCAGATCTAAGTTCGAGCCGAGTTAAGTTTATTTTTTTAGCTTGAAATAATTTCGAACCGAGTTCAAGCTTCTTTTTTTTAGTTAGCTTGTTAGTACACTCATTGTCACTTCACACTTCATTGTCAGTTCAAGCTTGCCCAAGCTTGACTTGACTCGGATCGAACCCAACTCAAATCGAGCCAGTTCAGTGACTCGGTTACTTTGATATTGTTGTTGCTGACCAAGTGTTTGATGAAATGACTCAGTGAAGTGTGTCTGGTGGCAAGGAAGGTACGTATATGAATTTTTTCTTGATTTTTATGTTGTTTACAAGATGTTTTAGATCACATACGACCATAACTTTCTATGATCCCATTCTAATGTTCATATGAACATTATTGTGGAACTATATAGGCTCCACCTAAATGACTACAGCCATGACCATTGTTTCCTGTGGTGTGGTCCACCAAAGTCTCCTATCTGCCTCCTTTTGGGTATCATAACCTAAAATGATCTGTCAAAATAGATGGACAGAGTGGAGGTGTAGGATTTGCACGCGGTTTGGCAAGTGACCCCAACACCAACAGTCCACAAGTCAAAGCTCTATAGGCTACGATGATGTATGTGTTTTATCCACATCATTCATCCATTTTTCTATATAAAGTTAGGGCATGAGCTCAAAATTGAGTTAGATTAAAATCTCAAGTGGACCACACCGCAGGAAAACAATGGTGATCGAACGTCAACATTTAAAAACTTTCCATGGCCTACTGTAATGTTTATTTCTCATCCAATCTGTTGATAACATCACATGTATGGATGAAAGGAAAACACATATATCGGCATGATCCATAATTTTTGTGGCCCCAAAAAGTTTCCATAATTTTCCAAAGATTTGGATCTACCCTATTTTTGGCCTCATTGGCTAAAATAAGTTGGCAAAATGGATGGACAGGGTAAATAAGACACACGCATCGTAGTAGGGCCTACATAGCTTTGACACTAGCTAGCTGGCTAGCTTTGGGTGCACTAGTCAAACTGCCTATTAATTTCCAGCAAACATCAGGTACGCCCCAGTCAAGGATTGCGTACTGAGTAACCCAATTAGAATACCGTACTGATTAAACCCTATTGAGCCCACTTTGAATGTGTGTGTCTTATCCACACTGTCCATTTGGTACTTCAGCTCATTTTAGTGGTTAATATCATATGCAGTATAATCAGGGGGAGTAACTAGTCAAATTAAGGGTAATGATCAGTAAAATAGAGTGAATGGACCAGACATGTAAAATTGGACAAATATTCTTGTCAAAATTGTGACCCAACTTATTGACCTCGTGAGAACCTAAGAATTGATGTTAGTAAGTTTTGTGGCCCTCATCATGATGTATGTCGAACATCAACACCATGGATTTGATGTGTCCCCTTTAGGTTATGAGATATCTAAAAAATCATCGGTAAACGAAAATCAAGTGGGCCATGCCATCTAAAACTATGTGAAGACATCCTAAACAATATAAAAGCACTTGGTGGGGCCCACACCGTTCATTCATTTTTTAATCAAGTTGATGTTTGTGTTTTCTCTTCATTTATGTCTTTTTGATATTATGAACATGTGGATGTCAAATAAACATTATTGTGGGCCCAATGAGGGTATCAATGGTGGAAATCATTATTCCACACTATTTTGCATGGCATGGTGCACTTGAGTTTTGAATTTACCAAAAATTTGAGATCAACTCACACCACTCATCCATTTTATGAGATAATTTTAGAGAATTATCCAAAAAATGAATCATATCCAAAGATTAAATTGACCACACCACAATAAGGGGAAAGGATTGGCTACTCCTCTTGACATCATCCAATGGTTGGTGGTTGTGCTTTGTGAGCCCTACCATGATGTATGTGTTTAATCTATGTCGTCTATCTATTTTTAAAGATCATCTTACGATATGAGACCAAAAATGAGATATATCCAAATCTTAAGTGGACCACATTCTAGGAAACAGTGTTAAATGAGAGTCAACCATTAAAAAACATTTTGGAGCCATAAAAGTTTTGGATCAAACAAATTTTTGTTTTTCGCATTCATCTGGCCCTGTATGACCTAATCAACATATTAGATGTCAAATAAACAGTATGGTGGGCCTTAGGAGGATTTTAATGATGGATATATAATAATTTTATAATTTATTATATATATGTGTATGTATGGAAAAAGGTTTCATATAGTCGAGCTCATGGGAACTTCTCATACGGTCGAGCTGTGTGGGCCCCACCGTGATGGGTGTCGAACATCTACCCAATTAGTCAGATGCACCATTCCATGGTAGGCCTGGGGCTTAAAAATCACAAGTCAATCGGTGACTTTTTTGGGTCACACCACATACAACAGTTGAGAGGGGTTACCCTCCATTAAAATATTCATAATCATTTGTTGGGACCACCGAGATGTGGTTCACAAATCCAGCCCATCCATTATGTGTGTCCCACTTGGATGAGGATTCAGACCAAGTTTCATATCCATCGAAATTTTAGGTGGGCCCCACCATGTGATTTTATATGTTTTAGGCATTTCTTCACATGATTTTAGATGGTATGGCCCACCTAAGTTCCGTATATGGCTGATTTTTGGGATATCCCATAATTTAAAGGTGGCCCATCAAATGCACAGTGTTGATGGTTGACACGCATCAAGTGGGGCCATAAAGCCCTACCAGATCCAATGTTCAAGTAGTGTTTTTTATTTTATGGTAAATGTGTGTGAGTTTTGCATTTACTCTAAATTTGTGGTGACTCATTTATAGAAATAGTGGTAATGATATAGGGTTATCTAGACCAACCAAATAATGGTTCTAGTTGTACATGGATAATATGTATATATTTTCTTATATAAAACTATCTTAACCATCCAGTAAATGGTCCCTTACATGTACGGCTGTTAATATGGTGTATGTTATAAATGATAGTAAATGCGCAATATTCGAATTTGAAAGTATTTTCTTTCTTTTTATTTATTTTTTTTTCGTTTCACTAAAAAATGCCCTAACCCTCGATCTCTCTCTCACTCTCACTGTTTTTGCTACCCGACCTCTTAATTTTCTGCATTCACGGCACAGACTGTCCCTCTCAATCTCTCTCATTCAGACATTTCTCCCCCTCCAAAAACCCTCTCTGCTGCATTGCGCCCGTCTCGCTTGATCGCGGAGACCGTGGCAACCCCCCGCCGTTGATGTTCGACGGTTCTGTTAGGAGTAATGGTTTCCATCAAGTCCCGTTGGCTGTTGACACAGAGCCTACGGTGAATCGCGAGATGGAAGAGGCGGCGTTCGCAGTGGCAGCGACATAGGGGAGGGATTCGAAGGGGTGTTGCAGCAATAATAGCGTCATTGCTAGGATTCTTTACAAGTGGGTGAATTACGGGAAGGGGTGGCGGTCTCGGTGGTTCATGCTGCAGGATGGGGTGCTCTCGTACTACAAGATCCATGGGCCTGACAAGATCTCGGTGGGGGCCGCGAGCGAGAAGGGCGTCCGGGTGATTGGGGAGGATTTGTTGCGGTACATGAGGAAGCATGCTATGCTTGCATCCACCAAGTGATGGAAACCTTTAGGAGAGATCCATCTTAAGGTTCAATTTTTGGGTTTTTTTTTCTTCCTTTCTTTTGGTTTTATTTTTATTTTCCGCTGATTTGAATCCTTGATGTGAAGGAAATGTGAGGAATTTAGTTTAATGGAAGGAAAGAGGGTGCTGGTTGGTTTTTGCTCTATATTATTTTTGAGAAATGGGAATTGATATTCACATCCACCATTTTTTGGTATATGCACCTTTTTTTCTAGACCTATTTTGGAAATAAATGGTACAATGCACATGAGCTAACTAGCTAACTAGCTAACTAGTTGTTTGGCCATCTTCTGTATACGGTCAAGGACCATCAATGGGGAATTTGGCTATTTTTTCTTCACTTACTTGTTGTTGGGATGTGTCGAATCCTCTGTTGAATTCCATGGAACTCGAGATTTCCAATGTTTGAATGCCCCGAGTTCCATGGATTCCCAACCTGACCTTACTCAAGCTGCATTTGCTCAACCCAAACACAACCTGAATTCAAATTGGATTGTTATTTTCCAAACCGAACCAACTCAAGGACCTTGACAGCCTCAGCCAAAATGACCCAAACTCAAATTGTCCCAAATCCAAGTTGTAGTCCTAATTGGGTATGCCCAGTTCTCTAATTACAAACAAAGAGTCTGGATTTCTTCTTTCCTAATTATGTTAGCCAGATAGAGAGGACCGTAATAGACAAATACCAGAATCTCTACAACTTCTCCATAAAATCAAGGTTTGTTGGATTACCTTGATTTGTTTGACCAAGTTTGATTATTTACTGCCAATCTGGCATCAACCCCACTTTACCCTGCCTTGAGAATGGTTGGTCTGTTGCTACCACGTGGAATTACAATGCTTAACTAATGTCTATCATACCATTTGGATTCCTCTGATATTTTATTTTGTAATTCTTCTATGATCTCTAGAATCTTGTATGCTTTGAAGAACTAGCGCCTTAGATGTTCTCTATAAGAGGGAAACATGCTCATTGATGTGTTAGCTAAGGGATGAAACTTAGACCTCTTTTGATTACCGGATTCATTTATTCATGATCTTAATGGATTGTGTTTCCTTTACTGCATCTGTTTTCCATTTAGAAATATATTCCTTCGAACATAAAACCTTCTAACAATTTACTTATCTATGGTGCCATCATCGTCATCATCCTTATCATAACCTTGTCCCAGCTATTTGAGGTCGGTTTCTCATGATTTGCTTGGCAAAGGTTTTACCACTGGTTGTCCACCTAACATCAACTCTCCTTTGCCTGGGCTTGGGACCAGCTGGAGTGTCACTAGCAGGTGGAGTTGCAATGCTTATCTGTACGTAGTGTCTATCATATTATTGGATTCCTCTGTTGTCATCTATTGTAATTCTTCATTATTCTCTAGATATCTCACATATTCTAGAGAAGCAACCTATCAGTATTCATACAAGTGGCCAACACAATAACCAATGTTTTAGCTGATGGATGGGGACTCCTTTTTTGTATGTTGCCAATAATAGAAAAAATATTATATTTTGGTTGTGGATTAATTTTATTGTTTCCCGATGTCCATTGTTCTTCAAAATTTTCCATTTTTAAATTATTATTTTTTTCCATTTTGGCAGGAACAAGGCATATCAGTTCTAAATGATGCAATTAAAGCTTGCACGGAAGAGATAGAGCGGCACAAGGGGAAACTTGTAGTGAAGGAGGAACCTAGTGCTGTGAGTTATATTCTCATTGATAAATCTCTATTTGAACATAAAAGTTTCAGGCTGCTTTTGGATGCACTACTGAACTGAGTTGCAATAATTAGTTTGTGTTTGGAAAGCTCCAAAATTGATGTTCGACGCTGTTTCCACCATGCCTAATTGAGGTTAAGGGTTGCAACTATTTGAAAAAGACAATGTGCAATGGACAGTTCACCTGATGTATTTTTTTCTATCTAGCAAACCAGTTTGAAATCACCATTCAGCTTTGTTCTTGTACAATAAGAGCTGAATGGGAGTTGAGCCAAGTAGGCCGATGCAACTAGAGTTGAAAGAAGGTAATCGCTGGAACCTGAAGTTTTATGTGTCAGATCTAGAGTCATGGATAATCACAAAAGAAAGGATAATGTCTTGGGCTTGCTCCACACAAGCCTAATGCATCACACCGTAAGTCATTACACTAGTGGAAAAATATTTTATGTTGTAGTAAACACCTGAAGTTCTTTATTTAGAATAACCATCATAACTATTCATAAATTACTTTTGATATTTTCAATCATTTACCCACTGGCTACGTGTGTTTGTTTTTTTCACTGGCAAGTTATGCTGGGATCCAACATAAGTCCTTAAGCTCTACTTATCCTGCTCCTCAAAATTGGGAGTTCTTAATGGTTCAGAACAGACTGTTTGAATTGTGTTTATGATTTTTTTGGCTTAGTACAAGTAGCAGAAACAATTCAAATGGGTGTTTACATTCTCTTTTTCACATTTCTTGCTAGCATGCCTCAATTTTCTCTTCTTCTTGCAGTCTCTTCATACTGCTGTTCGAGGTCCTGATAGCTCACCCTTGGAGGTGCAAATAAGAACTCAGGTAGTACAACCTTTACTAGTACGAAATATCAATAGTAATTTTCCTAGTGATACAATCTTGTAGTTTAGCAAATAGTGACAAGTGACTCTTCAACTATGTAGAGGATGCATGAGCATGCAGAATTTGGACTTGCTGCACATTGGCTTTATAAGGAAATTGAGAACAACGTTACATTCCCAAGCATTACACATAATTCCAGGATAAATACATCCCCATACCAATCCAAAGGGTTGGTGGATGAAACTCCTATTCAAGATGATGAATTTCAGAAGTATAGTTCCCTGAAAGTAGGACATCCGGTCCTTAGAGTGGAGGGGAGTCACTTGCTTGCAGTTGTCATTGTCAGGTTAAACAGTCCTCGTGCCCAAAGTTATTTTACAAAGAATACTAGTTATTTTCACTAACTTAAGCTTGAGATTCTGATTTTGCAGTATCGATAAGGGGGGAAGAGAGCTACTCATGACTGTGAGCTTTGGACTTAGAGCTTCTGAAGTAGTAGTTGACAGAAGATCTTTTTTCCAGATAAAACGTTGGGAAGCTTATGCAAAGCTCTACAAAAAGGTTAGCTTGATTAATTATTTCCTGATTTCTCAGACCCAAATAAAAGATTATTCAACTCCAACGTCAACTTTGCAGAGATCTATGACATGAGGTTTTTGGTTATGATGATCCTCCAAACTCTTGCTTGAGTTTTGCTGATTCAGAATTTGTTTAGCCCATTCAGAAATGCTTAAAGTTTTAGACTAGTTAGCATCTCCAGATTAAACTAAATAGATGTTTTAAAATGAAATTTGGTCTTGAAACGTCCTTGGTACTTTCCATTTGTACGAGAGAGGTACAGCCAGTACTATGAAAAGGAATCCCAAAAACATGTGAATGAGGGGAGTCTGATGAAATTGGCAATAAACCAAACAACACTTGCAAAGAACTCGTCAATCCCTTAGGTTGATACCCCACTTCCACCAACTCAAGGTTGATAGGAAAGTGGTTGACTATGTAAGATAGTTGATGGTAGGATAAGAGTGCTTGAGTTTTATTGCAACTCCATTTATTGCATGTCTTTATTGTTTGTCTACACTCTTTGTTAGTGTATTGTATAGCTTTCTTTTCTTTTATTTTTATTGTTTTTCTACACTCTTTGTTAATGTTTAACTTTGTTAGATAGTTGATGGTAGGAAGAATATGAACTATATTGTAACAGGTGTATAACAGGAATTTTGAGCTGGAAATTTTTTTTTAAAAAAAAGGACTTTTACCTACGAAATATTTCGTAGGTAAAATTCACAGAAACGTTTTTACCTACGACAATTTTCATAGGAAAAAGCCTTAACATTTGAAATTTAAATTAAATATTATATTTTTACCTACGAACCATTTCGTAGGTAAAAGTTTGATACACGTTTTTTATTTACAAACATTTTCGTAGGTAAAGGTCTCAACTATATTTGTTGGAGATTATAATTTTACCAACGAACCATTGCGTAGGTAAAAGTCTCATATACATTTGTTAGATACGAAATATTTCGTAGGTAAAAGTCTCATCTACATTTGAAATTTAAGTTAAATATTATATTTTTACCTACGAAATATTTTGTAGGCAAAAGTCTCATATACATTTTTACCTACGAAAATAGTCATAGGTAAAAGCCTCATACACGTTTTTTTACATACGAAACTGTTGGTAGGTAAAAGTAAACTTTTCGATTTTTAGTTTTTTCAAAAATTCAAAACACCTTTACCTACGAAATTTTCATAGGTAAAGATGACTTTTAAGTAAACTGTTTGATTTTACCTACGCATATTTTCGTAGGTAAAGATGGCTTTTACCTGCGAAATAAAATTTCATAGGTAAAAGTAAGCTTTTCGTTTAGCTTTTACCTACGAAATTAAATTTCGTTGATAAAAGTAAACATTTCGATTTTTAAATTTTTTGAAAAATTCAAAACACCCTATACCTACGAAAATTTGTATAGGTAAATATGTCTTTTACCTACGGAATTCGATTTCATAGGCAAAAGTAAACTTTTCATTTGCCTGCATGAGGAAAACTTGAAAATACCCTTTACCTACGAAAAGTTTCGTAGGTAAAGATGACTTTTACCTACGAAATTTAATTTCGTCGGTAAAAGTTTACTTACTTTTACCTACGAAATTTAATTTCGTCGGTAAAAGTCATCTTTACCTACGAAAATTAATTTCGTAGGTAAAAGTTTTGGAAGTAAAAACCATATTTCTTGTAGTGGGCATGGATGAAACAAATACATCATAGTGGGGCCCATAGAGACCAGCCACAATAACGTGCATGGGAGTAGCCAATCCGTCGGACACGGATTGAATACTGACAGGTTGAGTGGCGAGACGAGCTACTGAAGTGATGTCACCACTTCTGTGGGCCCCACCATGATGCATGTGTTGTATCAACACCTTCCATACATTTGGAGAGATCATTTTAGAGCATGGTCTAAAGAACGAGGTAGATCCAAGGCAGGGTAGACCCACCATAGAAAGTGATGAGAGTGACGCCCGCTGTTGAAACCTTCCGAAGGTCCATCATGATGTTTATTTGAGATCCCTCCTATTCATATGTTAAAGCAGACATGAAAGAAGGGAAAAACAAATATTAGCTTGATCAAAAACTTTGGTGGCACTTAGAGCTTTTTAACGGTGGGCGTCAATCTCCCCGCTGTTTTTTGTGGTGTAGTTCTCTTGTGCTTTGGATCTGATTCATTTTTTAGATCATACCCTAATATGATATTTCCAAATGGATGGACGATGTAGATACAAAACATAAATCATAGTGTAGCCCACAGAACTTGGTGACGTCACTTCAGTGGGGAGTCTCACTACTCAACCTATAAGTAGCTAACCCACGTCCAAAGGAGTCCTAGTAAGACACGTACCTATAATGAATTTTGGCATAACACGCATCTACAACAGCAATATAGTTGATGTGTACACCAGCCAATCCATTTCGGCATACATAAACTGGACCACACTACAGAAGTGTTGGATCAAGCGTATATTTATTTTTTCCTTTTATCCATGTCCTTGTGATCATATAAAAATGTTTCAATGGTGGAAATCATTATTTCAACTGTTTCCTATGGTAAGGTCCACTTGATCTTTGGATATGATTAAATTTTGGATTCAACTCCTAAAATAAGATGGAAAAATGGATGGATGGCGTGGATAGACCTTATACATTCATAGTGGTACACCAGCCAATCCGCTTCGCTTCCGACGTGAATTAGAAGTTACTCGACTTACGTGTAGCCATAGGAGTCTTCAATGAGTCCATATTCCCAAGACCTCGAGAAGACTATTTTAGTAAGTCACATTACTCGACTTACGCATCCCAATATATGTAGAGATGAATGGTCTTATTAGGCCCATTGTGATGTATATATTTTATCCATGCCATCCATTCATTTTGAAAGATCATTTTAAGGAATGAGCCCAAAAATGAGGCATATCAAAGGCTCATGTGGACCACACCATAGAAAGCAGTGAAATTGGAAACCTAGGGCATGACAACCACAACCCACATAACATGACAACCACAACCCATATAACATGATAACTATGGCCGGTGACAACCACGACCCGGATGACAACCACGACCCATAAAACATGACAACCACGACCCACAACCATGACCCATATAACTTGACAACTACGACCCATATAAAAAAGATAACCATGATCCATATAACTTCACAACCATGACCCATATAATATGACAACATTGACCCTTGCTACATGATAACCACGATCCATTCGAAGGATTGTGGTTCACATGCACAATGGATCGTAATTTTCATCCACAAAGGGTCGTGGTTAATATTTGACCCAACCCCTAAAATGACACAATAAAAAGGATGGGCGGCATGGATTATTCGCATACATCAATGTGGGCCCATTTGGGTCATGGTTTGCATTGGTCATAGTTGCCATGTTATATGGGTTGTGGCTGTCATGTTGCATAGTTTATGGTTTGCAATGTGTTCACTTCCTTTTCTACCAAACCATTGGTACCATAGCTTAAGGCCCACAATGAGGTGATTCGATCCATCCACCTTATCAGCTAGCTCGCTGTGGGCCCAAAAAGTCCTGATTTGGGCAATATCCACTTCTAACAAGCATCACTGTAAGCCTGAAAAATTTCTATAGTCACTATTATTATCTATTTTGTGGCCCACACGAGCACCGGATTAGGCTGATATTTGGGCCCTACCTCTAAAATGACATGACAAAAAGGATGGGCGGCATAAATTATACACATACATCAATGTGGGCCCATATGGGTCGTAGTTGTCATATAACATGACAATCACAACCCATATAACATGACAACTATGACCTATTTAACATGACAACCATAACCTATGACAACTACGACCCTTACCACATAACAACCACAACTATGACAATCATGACCCATATAACATGACAACCACGACTCATGATAACTACGACCTATATAACATAATAACCACGACCCATATAACATGACAACTACAACCCATGACAACCACGATCCATTTTTGGGAGTGTAAATGGATCAAAGGCCTTAAATTAAGGTCATGGTATACTCCAATTGATCTTTGAATATGCTTCAATTTTGGACTCAACCCCTTAAATTAGATGAAAAAATGGATGAATGGCATAGATAGATTACATACATTTAAGGTGAGCCCAACCAAGTACTCAATTTGATGTCCTCTCTAGCGCATCTTACACTGGGAAAGAAAGAAAAATAGGCCAACCACACTCCTACCTCATGACAACCACAACCCTTTCCTCATGAAAACCACGACCCATATAATGTGGCAACCACGACCCATACTTGGGTCATGGTTGTAATGTGGTAAGGGTCGTGATTGTTATGTAATAAGGGTTATAGTTATCATGTTATATGGGTCATAGTTTTCCCAAGTTGCGGTTGTTACATGTTCACTTCTTTTACTATCAAATAAAAGGATATCCATTGGTACAATAGTCTAAGGCCAACAATGGGGAGATCCGTTCCGTCCATCTTGTCGGCCAGCTCGGCGTGGGCCCAAAAAGTCTTTACTTAGACAGTGTCCACTTCTAACAAACATCACGGTGAACCTGGAAAGTTTCAACAACGGGTTCCATTGTCACCACTATTTTCTATTATGTGACCCACACGAGCTCTAGATCAAGCTAATATTTAGGCCCTAGCCCTAAAATGACACGGTAAAAAGGATAAACGGCATGGATTATACACTTACATCAATATGGCCCTTACAAGTTTAGTCTTTGCCCATGCGCAAAAAGGGTCCCGTACACATCACTTTACTGGTATTAAATACTACCTAACTTCTTAGTCTCGAGAAAATCGTGCAACTACTTAACTAAGGTCAGGGGCATTTTCATCCAAAACAAACTCCAAAAGCTGTCAAAAGGCCCTTTAGAGAATATATGAAGTGACATAGCATTATAGGTAATTTGCCCAAACTTCGAGGCGAGTACGGTCAATTTTCCTTTTGTATATCTATGCTCCATCTGTTGCCAGCTCACTTTAGAGTGCAGCAGATACAAATCTCGGGTGGACCACACCATAGGAAACAGTGGTTATTTTCCATCTAACCTCTTGAATCTTGATAAGGTCACGCAAACGTGGATGAAGGTAAAAAACAAATATAAAGTTGATCTTGGAAATGCTTCAAAGTTGGGCTCTACTTAAATGATGTGAAAAAAATAAATGGACGGTGTAGTTATAAAATACATGCATCATGGTGGGCCGCACCTAATCCACTCCTATCATCGTGTAGAGAAATGCTCCAGTGCTTTCACAGCTTTATATGTTGTAGTGCTCCTAGTTTCCTCGGTGTAATAGACAGTTCAATCGATTTATCTGAACTAACCATTAAATAGAAATTTCCTACTGTCCGACCCATTTATGGCCCATTCCCAAAAATAAGCCCACTTATTTTTAGCTCCCGAGAATAAACCCCAGCTGTACGGCTCCATTTCTCAGGTCGAAAATGCCCCTGTTTTTCCTTCTGCAAGTGGATCGGCCGCTGACGCTCCTCGAACCCCAAGTTGTACGAACGGTTTAAAAGATATCAAAGTCACATGGCCCCATAGTTATGTATTTATTATATCCACAACGTTCATCCATATTTCAAGATCATTTTGAAGCATTATCCAAAAAAAAAAAAAAATCATACCCAAAGATCTTCTGGACCACACCATAAGGAGCAGCGGAGAAATTGATTTTCACCATTAAAAATTTCGTAGGGCCCACCATAACATTTATTTTTCATCCAATCTATTCATAAGGTTACAAAGACCTAGATGAAGAGGAAAAATAAATTTCATAATGATCCAAAACTTCTGGGACCCCTAAAAGGGTTTCAATGGTAGACGTTTGATCCACCATTGACTTTTACAGTGTGGTCCACTTGATAGATAGATCTGTCTTATTTTTCATCTCAAGCCTTAATATGAGCTCCCCAAATAGATGGACAGTTTGGATATAACACAGACCTCATGATGGGACCCACAAAAGCAACAACAAAAAAAAAGGAGAACTTTTTCTCTCTTACATTTTTCTCTAATACATAATTAGGTAAATATGTATATATAAGTGTATAAAAATATTTTTCTATCTATTAATTCATTTCTGTGTCTATTTATTTAACAAACATATACTAACGTACCACATATGATTTTGGGGTAGGAGAAGCTAATTTAGCCAACCAATTGTAGTTATTTCCAAGATTCCATCGGGTCAATTGTTAAAAATCAATTTCATTCGCTTCGTGGTCAATTTTATTCATTAAACTCAGTTTGCGGTCAATTCACTTCACTTCACAGTCATTTCCATTCATTTCACGGTCATTTTCGGCAATTCCGTTTAGATTCACGGTCAATTCCATGCACTTCACGGTCAATTCCCTTCACTTCATGGTCATTTCCACACATTTCACGATCAATTCGCTTGACTTCACGGTCATTTCCATGCATTTCAGGGTCATTTTCGGTGATTCCGTTTAGATTCATGGTCATTTCCATGCACTTCACAGTCAATTTCCTTCACTTCACGGTCATTTCCAAGCATTTAACGGTCATTTCGCTTCACTGCATGGTCATTTCCATGCATTTCACGGTCATTTTCGATGATTCTGTTTAGATTCAAGATCATTTCCATGCACTTCACAGTCATTTCCCTTCACTTCACAGTCATTTCCAAGCATTTAACGGTCATTTCGCTTCACTTCACGGTCATTTCCATGCATTTCACAGTCAATTCGCTTCACTTCACTGCCATTTCCATGCATTTCATGGTCATTTCCAACAATTGTGTTTAGATTCACAGTCATTTCCATGCACTTCACGGTCAATTCCCTTCACTTCATGGTCATTTCCAAGCATTCAATGGTCATTTTGCTTCACCTCACGGTCATTTCCATGCATTTCACAATCAATTTCCTGCGATTCCGTTTAGATTCACGGTCATTTCCATGCATTTCACGGTCAATTCCCTTCACTTCACGGTCATTTCCATGCATTTCACGGTCAATTCGCTTCACTTCATTGTCATTTCCATGCATTTCACGGTCATTTTCAACAATTCTGTTTAGATTCACATGCATTTCCATGCACTTCACGGTCAATTCCCTTCACTTCATGGTCATTTCCATGCATTTCATGGTCAATTCGCTTCACTGCATGGTCCATCCCTTCGCTTCACTATGCTTCACTTCATGGAAATGACCGTGTAGTGAAGCGAATTGACCGTGAAATGCATGGAAATGACCTTGAAGTGAAGGGAATTGACCGTGAAGTGCATGGAAATGACCGTGAATCTAAGATAACAAAGCAGCCTATGCTCTCACCTTCACACAGAAGCCTAGAAACATCCCTACTAAGTTAACTTGTTCGCCATTAACACCAGCCAGTTTCCCCTCAAACAGAGTAATCTGATTCAGTCCAACATCTCTTCCCTTACCAACCTGTTAAAGTCAAGTAAGCAAATATTCCAACACTGTAACCACATCACAGGATAATTAAAAATTATTGTCAGGGTCCCTCCGTTCATTTGAGTTACTTGAGTAGACCTGTTAGCAGCATATAACAACAAAGGGGAATGTGGTCAGTTTGGAAGTCTTGGCTATCCACCAAGTTGTGGCAGGTGATGTGTTGCCACAGCTTGACAGACCATGCATCTAGTTTTCTCTGTCTGCCCAAGATACAGATTGTGTGGTTTGGCAATATGTTCCTTTTTTTAAGGATGTTATACATGTGTGGGATAGACACTCGACTGTTTTGTTTGTGAATGTTGCATGCTTAGAATGGTGACCATACCTTAGAACTTGATAGGACATGATCCCACTTGTTATAGGTGTGATCCATAGGAGATTTCATGAAGTAGTGTTATTCCACATGATTTAATCATTAGATAGAAAAGATATGATCTATGGTCATTTAAGCCATTTAAGAATGAATCTGACCATTGGATCCATTTTGGATGGATCTCTTATTTGAGATGGATTGGAGTAGTGATAAATTGCCATGTAGCCCAACGGTGATGGATTAATTACACCTATCACTTTAGATTATAAAGTGGTAGGCCTGCTCATGATTCGATAGATTAACTGTTGTGGTGTATGCAAAGGTGATCATGAGGTCTTAATCACTCAACTATGATAGTCTCGGGAATGTAATTCCAGTTGTATTCTATGGACTTTATAGCAAAGAAGAAATAATATAGCAAAAAGAAAATACACAACGATGTACGTGCTTCGGCCGCCAGTGTAGCGATCCTACGTGCACGGAAGAAGAGGATGGGAGATATTCTTATTCATGGTGACAATGAAGATTAGAGCCACAATATATAATTACAATCGATATAGGATACTAATAATAGAGCAACCTATTTTAGCAAAACTATAACTGCAAAGAATCAAATCAATTCATAAATAGAAAAAAAATCCACCATAAATCTCTCTTCTCCACCAATACTCCCCCTCAAGTTGGTGCGAAAATATCGATAGAGCCCAACAAATATTGTAAAATTCTGTTAATAACATTCATGTGATTAACTCTTGGTGCATGCATAAATCTACTGACCAAACTAACTGCATATGAAATATCTGGCCGAGTAATAGTTAAATAAATTAGTCTCCTAACTAATCTTTGAAATTGACCAATATTAGAAAATAATTCACCATCATCACTAAGCTTACTGCCACTGTCAGTAGGAGTGTCTGATGGTCTTACTCCCAATTTTTCAATTTCTTGTAACAGGTCCAACACATATTTTCATTGATTAAGAAATATGCCCTTTTTGAGTAGGCAATTTCTAATCCAAGAAAATACTTTAAAACTCCATAGTCTTTGATAGCAAATTACTTGTGTAAAAGAGTCTTGAGATTTGATATTTCATCTTGATTATCGCCTGTAATCACTATATCATCAACATACACTAGAACAATAATGGTACCTGAAATACCCTTTTTAACAAATAGAGAAGAATCTACAGCACTCCTTTATAGGCCATTAATCATAAGGATAGAACTGAGCTTAGTGGTGACTGTTTAAGCCCATATATAGCCTTTTTTAGTTTGCACACTAAACCAAGTTTAGATTCTTGTGGATGACCAGGTGGTACACTCATATAAATTTCTTCTTTTATGTCACGATGTAAGGACGCATTTCTACATCCATTTTGAATAATTTCCAATATTGATTAACTGCCGGGGATATAAGAACTTGAAATGTGTTCATCTTTACAACGGGTGCAAATGCCTTATAATCTTCTCCATAAGTTTGAGTAAATCCTTTAGCAACCAGTCTCACCTTATGTCGTTTCATGGTTCCATCACTCTTATATTTTATTTTATATATCCAACGACACCCAACTGCTTTCTTTCCTAGAAGCAATTTAACAATGTCCCATGTTTTATTCTCATCAAGTGCATGCAATTCTTCTTTCATAGCATTTTTCCAAACTGGATTGGAATTAGCTTTCTGAAAAGTCTTTGGTTCTTGATCACTAGATACTGCACTCAAGAAAGCAAAATGAGACCGAGTAACATTATCATATGTCAAATAAGCCTATATAGGATAAGAGACAGCATAGTAAGTAAAAAAATCTTTCATTCTTTCTGGAGGATGAGTCTCTCTACTTGATCTCCGTTGAGTTGGAGGTGCTGCTATTTGATCTACTGTTGTTTCAACTGTAGGAGTTGCTTCATTTTCTAGACATATAGCTTAGGCAATGACATCACCAGTTACTATTGGAAGCGGTACCAAATCATACAAGTACTCCCCCTAAGACCGATTCCTGTAATCACTTTGTGCTTGGAAATAAGATTCAGATTCAAAAAAGTGTATATCACGAGAAATAAAAATCTTAGTAGATGCCAAGTCGTAACATATGTACCCTTTCTTTGTGAAAGAATACCCAAAAAATGCACACCGATTTGATCGAGCATCCAACTTATCAGGATGGATAGCTTGTTGGTGCACATAACAGACACAACCAAATACTCGCAAATGAGATATATCGGGCTTCCGATTCTTCAAGACTTCCAGTGGTGACTGAAAATTGATTACTCAACTAGGAAGTCGATTAATCAAATATGTTGTAGTCAAAACTCCATTGGACCAATATCTTTTTGGAACATTCATTTGAAACATGAGAGCTCTTGCGGTCTCTAAACTGTGCCGGTTTTTTCTCTCTGCCACCCCATTTTGTTGTGGTGTTCCCACACAACTAGTTTGATGAATAATACCTTGGCTATGAATATATTCAGAGAAAGGTCCTTTGGTATATTCTGTACCATTGTCAGACCTAAAAACCTTAACTTTGGCATTAAATTGAGTAATCACCATATTATGAAGATCTTTGAACAAATAATACCTTAGTTTTTAATTTTAACAAGTATAACCATGTAACACGAGATCGATCATCAATAAATAACACAAAATATTTATATCCATCATATGAATCAATTGGAGCAGGACCCCATAAATCAGAATGAATCAGTTCAAAAGAATCAACAGGCATAGACAAAGAACTAACGAATGGTAAACGAGTTTGTTTAGAAAATTGACAGACATCACACACACTAGATTCAATCGACATAAAAGGGAAAAGTCTCGCGAAGACATGGTTGGAAGAATGTCCAAGTCGTTTATGTAAGATATGACTTTCTACCAGGCCGCTGGTATAATATGCCTTATCAGTGAGATTTAGCAAGTACAATCCATGGGAATAAGTTCCTTCACCAATCGTCTTCTTCGACACTCGATCCTGAAAGATGATAGAAGTAGGAGAGAAAATAGCATCACAGTTCAAAGAATTAGTAATTTTCCCAACAGAAAAGAGCTGGCTAGAAAAGACGGAACAACAAGGGCATCAGAAGTGGGACTGTTTGAAAAGAAGTCAATTTTTTCACTCCCTGATATAGGAATTGTAATCCCATTAGCAACGGAAACATCATTCTTATCAGACTTAGGAATAAAATTATGCATAGATGAAGGACTATTAGCCATATGATCAGTGGCTCCATAATCAATAATCTAAGAATTAAATTTGGAAGATGAAGTGAGGTAAGCTTGCAAATTACCTGAAGCATAAGTAGAGTTAGAATGACCTTGTTCAGAAGACATAGACTTACTGATTTGTTGAAGAAGATGACTTAACTGATTCATTGACATCGATGTATCAGCTTTTGCAACATGATCCTTCTTATTCTTGTCAAGGTTCAATTTGATGTGAGGATATAATTCCGAACATCGATCCTTGGTGTGCCCATTTTTACCACAATGATCACACTGGTAAGGTTCTTTTCTGCCCTTATTTCGATAAGTATTTTTTCCTTTTTCACTACCAGAAGGTTTTCTTCTATCTTCTTTCTCAGCCAAAAGAGCATTCGATTCAACTTTCTCAGATGAATATTTTTGCTCATAATTCATAGTCTTCTTCTGAGTTTCTTTACGCTGAATAATAGCATAAACACTGGAAAAAAAAAAAAAAAGGAAGCGTAGCATCCATAAGAATATTCCTCCTGATGTTTTCATATTCAGGCTTCAGCCTATTGAGCAATAAGAAAATTTTATCTTCTTCATCTCTTTTCAAAAGATTTTTCACATCAGTAGTATGTGGGCGATACTTGTTCAATTGGTCCCACGTCCTTTTCAGATTTCCAAGATGTTCGCTGAACATTTTTTCTCCATGTTGTGCTGCAGCAATCTCATGTTTAAGTTCAAAAATGTGAGCGGCATTATTTTGACTGCTATACAAATCTACTATTGAATCCCACAACTCTTTTGCAGATTCAGAGAAGGTAAAAATTCCAGCAATATGGGGTTCCATCGAATTAAGAATCCAAGATCTGACAAGTTGATCAGTGGAGATCCAATCTTCGTATCCTGTATCAGTAGATGCAGGACAAACTTTTATTCCATTGATGAAACTCAACTTTTTCTTGCCACCAAGAGATAAGGTTACAGCCCTTGACCAAGGTACATAGTTAATACCATTCAAGAGGACTGATGAAAGCTTTCAACCAGGATTTGCATCCGATTCACCCATTGATAAAAGAGAAATGATCAGAACAAAAAACAGAGAGATAAAGTATGTAAAAAAATTATGCAGAAAATGAAAAAAGGAGGCAGCACATTTCCTTCTTTCTTAATGATGAATTAGATCACAACTGCACAAGATATTCTGCTCTGATACCATGTCAAACAACCATTTACTCCAAAAGCTTAAGCTGTCAGAGTATGGTGTATCAATGTATATCAAGGGACTTTATTACTTTAACACCCCCCAACGTGCAAGGTGGGAACTCCACACGGGAACATACTGAGAAGGGTGGAGGGACACTCACGCCATAAATAGGCCGGGTTTGATTTCCCGGTCCCTGGGCCAGACCTAATTTTTCCTGACCCCCCGTGGGAGAATAAAATATTAGCAAGGCATATTTGCTACACTCGAGATTTGAACATAGTACCCTCCGCTCTAATACCATATAGCAAAGAAGAAAAAATATAGCAAGAAGAAAGTACACACAAATTTACGTGTTTCGGCCGCCAGTGTAGCAATCCTACATGCATGGGAGAAGAGGATGGGAGATATTCTTATTCATGGTGACAGTGGAGATTACATACAGAATATATAATTACAATGGATATATGATACTAATAATGGAGCAACCTATTTTAGCAAAACTATAACGGTAGAGAATCAAATCAATTCATAAATAGAAAAAATCCACCGTAAATCTCTCCTCCACCAACAGACTTGCTAACACTAGGAAGTGTACTAGTTACAATCCTTGGTTGCAAAACTCAATATAATAAGGCAGATAAGACAGTCCGCCTTGTGTTGGATCTTTAATATTGTTCAAGCAGAGTATCTATCGTACCACAGACCATTCAGGCCATTTGACGAGGGGCCTACTAAACGAATGGTTTTTTTTTTTTTTTTTGGTTAAGGTTTCACTGGTTTTTTGCATGACCATGATAGGTCCATTGATTAGATCAAGAAATCAAACGGCTATGATCCAACTGTGGTGGGACCAACTGCTTGAATGCAAGTGATTTCTGTGAGTGGACCTCACGTACATCTGGTGCCTTTGAACACTATTGTGGCATGTTTGAAGAGCCTGAAATTGCAACGCAATGCTTTTACAAGGTGACAAAAGAGTGGTATACAAATGCGTTAAAAATATGAGACAGGTAGAGAGGAACGTACGGTGCCTTTCATTTTGTAAGAAGAGACTAAGGGAGTGTTTGGTTGCACTAAATATTATAAAATTTCATGACTAATCAGTCTAATTTGAGGCAGAAATTCATTATACTTTTTTAATATTGGTACAGCCAAACACACTCTTAGGTAAGAAATGAAATCAGGAAGGTCGATATTCATGAATTGCCTATAAATACACTACCAAAGACCCCAAACCAAATCATAACCAAATACCAAAACCAGATAAGAGAGAAATCAAATGGCTAAGCATCCACTCTCAGCACTCTTAGTCCTTATGGCATGTCTCATAGCAGTGAATTGCTACAAACCACTGAAATCATGCAATCCGAGTGGCTATCTACATGGCAAGGCCCACAAGTGCAACAATGAGAATGACTCTGACTGCTGCAAGGCAGGCAAGATGTATCCTCAGTACCATTGCTCGCCTCCCATTACTAGCAAAACTGGTGCAACCATGACTATCAATAGCTTCGCCCCAGGGGGCGATGGTGGGGGCCCTTCAGAGTGTGACAAAAAATACCATAACGATAGTGAAAAAGTTGTGGCCCTGTCCACCGGATGGTACAATGGTGGAAGCCGTTGCCTGAAGAACATCAAGATCAGCGCCAATGGTCAATCTGTATTAGCTAAGGTTGTTGATGAGTGTGATTCGGTGAATGGTTGTGATTCCGATCATGACTACCAACCGCCTTGCCCCAACAACATTGTAGATGCCTCTCTTGCAGTGTGGAAGGCATTGGGCATCCCTGAATCACAGATAGGTGATTATGATATTACATGGTCTGATGCTTAACACAAGGGCTGCACTGAGACTGGCCTGGGCTGGGTAAATGACATATTCCAATAGCCCAATGGGTCTAAAAATTGCCACCCCTACATGACATTATTATGTATTACATATCACTTATTATGTATTTCATTGTATCAAAATGTGCAAGGAATGCTATATCTATCATGTATTGATACTCCCTGTAAATTTATCATCCTCATTTCATATGTTTATGTTTTCTGTTATGTATGTTTTTTTTTTTTTCTTCCTGTTAGCTTGTTAGTACACTCCACCGTCAGTTCACAGTTCACTGTTAGCCACCCCCACTAGGGATGGAGACCAAGACCTCAGTGCTGAAACGAGGTATCTTTCACTTAGTCTACCACTTGAGCTATGGATCAGGCTGTTTCTGTTAAGTATGTTTGTGCACAAAAGAAATTTTATAAATTGCATGGTTGTATTCTTTTGAACTGGGCCCCGCACAGTAAGTGAACCCCAAAAAGCAGTTTCGTGGGTAATCTTAACCGTCTGATGGGTCGTCATCAAGTGGATGGTTAAGAAGATGGTCTTTGGAACAAATTCAATGGGCACGTTCTGGGCCAGACAAGTCGAGATTTTGAATTCGCCCTTCCCGAAATGCCCAGTCTGACTAGCTCAAAATCTGCCAGCCCCGCCCATTGGCACTGTTGATTACTCCCTTTCTCCTTGTGTCAATAGCCTTCTCAGGCAGGATGTTCGAGCTTCTATAGGGTCAACCGTGATGGGTATGTAGAGTCCAAACCATGCATGGATCAGGTGCGCCATATCATGTTCACCTTACATCCCGAAAATCAGGCTAGTCCAAAACTCATGTGGGCCACACCAGAAGTAAAACTGTAAAATCATGCCAAAAGGCACTAAGTTCACATGGTAAGGCCCACCTTATTCATGGAATGGCCTGATGTTTAGTTGCTCTTTCATCCTTGTAAAGCGAGTATGATGAGTGGAGTGGATGTCAAATACAAAGCACGTGGCGCCCATGGAATACAAAGCACTTTGGTGTGGTCCACCTGAGTGTTGGGTTAGGTGGATTTGGAGATGCGAGCATAACATGGAGTAGGGCATCTAATGGATGTCTTGGATGGCAAAGAAACATCTCCGTGGTCCCACATAGTTCTATCATATTTCGGGATGCACATGCCTGGGGATGTATTAGATTATTGTTACTGGACTTTATTACATTTGTAAGTCCGTGGTGTTTTTAAACTACACATGTATATTAAAGAAGCATAGCTCATGATTGTCTTTATAGCATCTGCTCTTCTTTTTCTTTTCGTTTTTTCTTTTTTTTCTTTTTTCTTTGTTTTTTGAGTTGGCCCAGTCATCTTATGACTGGAGTGGGCTAGTCATTACTGTCGTAGGTTTGCTCTGGCCCAAACAATCAACATAGATTTTAAGCCCCTGGTACTAGAGTCGGCAGGGGATGACTCAACTTGCCTAACTCAACTCGTCCAACTCGTTCGGACCCAACTCGACACAATCGAATGGGGGAGTCAGTCCAAACCGAGTAGGCTTCTCCCAATCCAAATTTCAAACTGAGTCCAGTTCGAGTTACCCAGTAACTCGACCTGTCTCGACCCAAAACTCAATCCAGTCAGACTCGACTCAATCTGAAACTAACTCGACTCGGATTTAGGTATATACATAATAAAAAACCCTGACCCAATCCTAGACTCTCTCTTCCTCCCTCATCCTTCTTCTCTTCCAATCCCGGAAACCTCTCTCTCTCTCTCTCTCTCTCTCTCTCTCTCTCTCTCTCTCTCTCTCTCTCTCTCTCTCTCTCTCTCTCTCTCTCTCTCTCTCTCTCTCCCACCCTCCTCTCGCTCTCTATCTCCTCTCCTCTCGACTCCTTCTCTACCTCATCTCTCAATTCGAATTGGATCCGAATCAGTGCCAACTCGAACCGACTCGGTACTTTTTACCGGGTCAGACTCGGTCCGGATTAGTCCAGGCTAGACCCATATTCGGATCGGTTTAGGCATGTTAGACTCAATACCAAGTCGAGTCGAGTTTAGGTCAGGCCTATTTCAAAATCGGATCAAGTCAGGTCAGCCCTAACTCTATCTGACTCAACTCGATGCCCAGTTCTACCTGGTCCCATTGCTACCCCTATCTAGAACATGATGGACTGTATCTCTTTCAATTGATGGCTTCGGACACTCTCAAACAAGTGCATTTTCCTGCTACTACAATCCAAGCTTCCTACTTTAAAATGGAAGATATGTCACGCTATGCCACACCCTTATTTTTTTTAACTCCATTTGTGACACTATCTGATACAAATTACATTCTCTTTGACTTTTGGCACTCTTCAACTTGGCCAAAGTAGTCTTCAATTAGAGGGGCCGCTATGCTAATTTACACATTCAAAGATTTCTTTCTTGCAAAGGTGTCACTCATATCTATCATTTTAGAGGTTCAGACAGTGGGCAATTTGTTAGCATTTATAGTCTAAATTTTCTCAGAATTAATTTGTGAACGGTGATCACCAGCAATTGGGGAACATTGAACCATAGAAAGGATGGTCCCCACTGTTGAGATGTGGAGCCACATCTAGGGCTGTCTTCGACCAGTCGTGGGCTATGCTCGACCGGTCGTAGGGGCCCGTTCGACCGATCGTGGACCGGTTCGACTCAAAGTCCAGCGAGCATCATTTTTGGTCCTGAGGTGCTCGACCGGTCGTAACCCATTCACGACCGGTCGTGGGATTCTCTCGACCGGTCATGCAGTCTGCTCGACCGGTCATAGTTACATAGATTCGTTTCCAAATCAGATGCAGAATGCAAATTTTGGTGTCACCTTTCGCATGGGTGCGAAAGGGAAGTTTCCTAAACTATATATAGGTGTCCTTAGGATTTTTCTAGGGAAATTGGAAAGCAATAGAAAGTTATTCTAAGGTGTGGGCTAAGTATTTTTTATATTCTTCCAAGGGAGATATTAGTATTTTTGCCTTGTAATCTTTGTTATTCTTCATAATGGAAGTTTGCATCCGTGATTTTTTACCCTAGTTTGGAGTTTTTCCATGTATAACTTGTCTTGTGGTTTGTTTTGATTGCTTTGATCTATTTTCTAGTATATATTTCTTCCTATTTATCGTTTGTGGGTGAGGCCTGAGATTGGATCTAGGCTCACTGCGTTGTTGGCGTGCCACGCAACAACTAGTATCAGAACTATTGGTTTAGTTCTATTGGGAGCAATGGCGGAAGAAGGAAAAACTATAATTGAGAAGTTTGATAGTTCAAACTTTGTCTTCTAAAAGATGCAGATGGAGGATTATCTGTATCAGAAGGACCTCTATATTCCTCTAGGAGGAAAAGAGAAGAAACTAGAAAAGATGACAAATAATAAATGAGTTTTACTAGACAGGAATGCTTTAGGAATGACCCGACTCTCTTTGTCTAAGAGCATCGCCTTTAATATATCCAAGGTGAAACGACAAAAGAATTAATGGAAGCCCAAGCCACCATGTATGAAAAACCCTCAGTGTCCAACAAGATTTATCTTATGAAACAGCTATTCAACATGAAGATGTAAGATGGTGAGAGCGTGGCTGAACATCTAAACGAGTTTAATATAGTCACGAGCCAGTTGAAATTCGTTGGCAACTTTTTTAAGAATGAGGTTAGGGCACTATTGATCTTATCCAGTTTGCCAAATAATTGGGAAAGTTTGGTGATTTCTATGAGCAATTCTTCAGGATCGATAAAGCTGAAATTTGATGATATAACCGGTCTAATTCTCAACAAAGAATCTAAAAGGAAGGCATCAGGCGTTTCAGGGGATTCAGGGAATGCTCTAAACGTTGAAAGAAGAGGAAGATCGCTGAACAAAGAAAGTAATAAACACAGGCGTTCTAAGTAAAGGAAGAAGTCTAAGGTACCAAAAGACAAAGACGGGTGTTGGCATTGCGGCAAGAAGGGGCACATGAAACGTGATTGCAGGGCACTTAAGAAACAAGATGGAACCTCTCAAGGCGGGAAGGATTCAGTGAATCTGTCTGAGGAGAGCGACACAGAGGCGTTGATCTTGTCTCTTGATATGAGGAATAAGTCTTGGGTAGACTTGGGTGTTTCATTTCATGCTACTTCATGTAAGGAAGTTTCGCGTGATTATGTGTCAAGTGGCTTTGGGAGAATCTACTTGGGTGATGATGAGTCGTGTAGTATCGTTGGAAAGGGAGACATTCAGGTCAATCAGAAAGATGGAACAGTTTTAAAATTGAAAGATGTCAGACATGTACCTAGTTTGAGAAGGAATCTAATCTCAGTGGGGCAATTAGTCAATACCGGTTATGTGACGACATTCACCAGTGATTCCTGAAAGATTACAAAAGGTGCCTTGGTAATATCTCGAGGCAAAAAGAAAGGTACTTTGTACGTGACTTAAAGATCGTATAGTTCACTCGCAGTCACATCAATTGGAGTGAATGGGCAGTTATAGCATCAGAGGTTGGGACATATGAGTGAGAAGGAGATGAAAGTGTTATTGTCAAAGGGGAAGCTACCAGGGCTGAAGTCTATTGACTTGAAATTCTTTGAGGACTGCGTGTATGGCAAGCAGAAGAGGGTGAGCTTCACGAAGATACGACGCGCTCCAAAAACGCATCTGTTGGAACTTGTACACACTGATATGTAGGGATCGACACAAGTATCATCTCTTGGTGGCTCACGTTATTTTGTTTCTTTTATTGATGATGTTAGTAGAAAACTGTGGGTTTATTTCTTAAAGCATAAATCTGATGTATTTGATGCGTTTAAGAAGTGAAAAATTATGGTGGAAAATGTGACAAGTAAAACAGTAAAGTGTCTCAAATCTAATAATGGGGGAGATTATTGTGATAAGAAGTTTGAGGAGTATTATGCAATAAGTGGAATCAAATATCAGAAAATGATTCTAAGGACACCACAACAGAATGGTGTGGCTGAGCGCATTAACAGGACCATTCTTGAGCGCGCCAGGAGCATGAGGTTACATGCAGGGTTGCCCAAGACCTTTTGGGTAGATGCTGTGAATACTGTCGTATATCTTATCAATAGAAGTCTCTCAGCATCATTGGATGGTGGGCTACCAAAAGAAACGTGGACTAGGAAAGAAGTGAACCTTACACATATTAGAGTGTTTGGTTGTACTTCATATTTTCACATTGATGCAAAGCACAAAAATAAGATAGATGTGAAATCCAAGAGTTGCACATTTATAGGCTACGGATAGCATGATTTTGGCTACAGGTTTTGGGATGTAGAAAATAGAAAAATCATTAGAAGCAAGGACGTAATCTTCAATGAAAAAGTAATGTATAAGGACAGTGTGTAAAAAAATAAGGACAAGGAAAAGAAATTCATAAAGTTGAAAGAGTTACCGGACACGGGTGTTACAGCGCCACAGGATAGTCATGCACAGGAGCATTATGAGGCAGAGACGCATACACCGGTTGTGAGGAGATCTACTCGGGAGAGGAGACCCACGGTCTGATACTCACCCTCCTTACATTATCTACTGCTAACAGATAATGGTGAGCCAGAGTATTTTAGAGAGGCGTTACAGTCAGATACATGGGTTAAGTGGGAGCAAGCCATGGATGAGGAGATGGACTCTCTTGAATCTAATCATACATGGGAGCTAATCACTCTACCTAAAGGTAAGAAAGATTTTCATAACAAGTGGGTTTATAGACTGAAGGAGGAGCACGATGGTTCGAAACGGTACCAGGCTCGATGGGTTGTGAAAGGGTTTCAACAAAAGGCAGGTATCAATTTCACCAAAATATTTTTACCTGTGGTAAAAATGTTTACGATTCGTATGATCTTGAGTATAGTGGCTACAGAGGACTTACATCTAGAGTAGCTAGATGTTAAGACAACCTTTCTTCATAAGGACCTTGAAGAAGAGATATATATGCATTAGCCGACAGGATACGTGGCACCAAGAAAGGAGAACAAAGTTTGCAGACTGAAGAAGAGTCTATATGGCCTAAAGTAGGCCCTGAGGCAGTGGTACAAGAAGTTCGACAATTTCATGTCGGAAAATGATTTTAAGAGATGTCATGCAGACCACTGTTGTTACTTGAAGAAGTTTCATTTGTCATAGATCATCCTTCTTCTGTAAGTTGATGATACGCTTGTGGCCGGTTCAACCATGAAAGACATCTCAAATCTCAAAAGACAACTGTCTAGAAAATTTACTATGAAGGATTTAGGAACTGCAAAATAAATCCTAATCATGAGGATAAAGCATGACAGGAAAAATAAGAAACTGATTTTGTCACAGGCAGAGTACATAGCCAAGGTACTTGATCGATTCAATATAGGAGGTGCTAAGACGGTTAGCACTCCATTAGCCAACTACTTCAAGTTATCTAAGGAGTAAGGGGTAAAGGCACAGGAGGAACGGGACTACATGGCTAAAGTCCCATACGCGTCAGCTATTGGGAGTCTCATGTATGTTATGGCGAGCACGAGGCCAGACATTGCTCAAACAGTGGGAGTTGTTAGCAGATTCATGAACAAGCTACAAGGCTGTGCTATGGTGGATTAAAAATTAAGCTATAAGGCTACGTGGATTCAGATTTGGCAGGATATATCGACAGCAAAAGAAGCACTGCAGGTTATGTCTTTACTCTGGGCAGTGCTGCAGTCAGTTGGGTCTCTCAGTTACAAAAGATAGTATCTATCAATATGACGAAAGAAGAATATATTACGGCTACAGAAGCGTGCAAGGAGATGGTGTGGATGTAAGGTTTCATGGAAGAGTTGGGTAAGAAGCAAGCAGATTGCAAGCTATACAGTGCCAGTCAGAGTGCAATACACTTGGCTAAGAATTCAGCCTTTCATTCAAGAACCAAGCATATTGTCATCAGATATCACTTCATACGTTTATTACTGAAAGATGGATCGATTGCTCTCAAGAAGATTCATACAAGTGAGAATCCTGCGAATATATTGACTAAGGTAGTCACACAGGAGAAGCTGAAGCTCTATTCAGCTTTGATTGGTCTTCAGGATTGAAGACGGGGAGGTGGTGTACTCCATATGAAGAAGACAAAGCTTTATGGTGATATGTCTCCAAGTGAAAAATTGTTGAGATGTAGAACCACATCTGGAGCCATTTTCGATCGGTCGTAGGGGCCCGCTTGACCGGTCGTGGACCGATTCAACTCAAAGTCCAGCGAGCATCGTTTTTGGTCCCGAGGGACTCAACCGGTCATGACCCATTCATGATCGGTCATGGGGTCCTCTCGATCAGTTGTGCAGTATACTTGACCAGTCGTAGTTACGCAGATTCGTTTCTAAATCCGATATGGACTGCGGATTTTGGTGTCACCTTTCGCAAGGGTGCAAAAGCGAAGTTGCCTAAACTATATATAGGTGTCCCTAGGATTTTTCTAGGATAATTGAAAAGTAATAGAAAGTTATTCTAAGGTGTGGGCTAAGGGTTTTTTATATTCTTCCAAGGGAGAGGTTAGTATTTTTTCCTTGCAATCTTCGTTATTCTTCATAGTAGAAGTTTGCATCCGTGGTTTTTTACCCTAGTTTGGGGTTTTTCCACGTATATCTTGTCTTGTGGTTTGCTTAGATTGCTTTGATCTATTTTTTAGTATATATTTCTTCCTGTTTATCGTTTGTGGGTGAGGCATGAGATTGGATCTAGGCTCACTGCATTGTTGGCGTGCTGCGCAACGCCCACCATTAATCTCGTAGGGGAGAACATGTTGTTGAACTAATATAAGGAGTAGACCATGTGACCACAATTTTAGCCTTTCAACTGTGCATTTACACGTTCCTAGGATGTCTTCCTATTTCCGAGGATGTAGTTTCCCATTTAAAAGAGATTCATTTTTAAGTATACAAAGGATTCCTCGACTACATTGAAACTTTCTATATGATTGAAGGAGTGTGAATGGTATCCCTTGCATGGTGTGTCCAACCACCCTTTCTCTCTCGCTTTTATCTTTAGAATCCCTATTCCGTTGGGGAATCAACGACTCCTCAACTAGGATGACTCTTGTGATTGGTCTATTACCGAAAATTCTTACGGTATCGGTGATGGAGAAGAAAGTAATTAGGCATACTTCTCTAGCCACACTAATATATGGTCTCTACTTTTTGGGCCTTAGGAATTTTAAGCTCTAAATGTTCTCATTGTATAATCGATTGTGGACAAGATTTAAAGCTAATTAGAAAACTAAATGCTTAACTCTAACTGTCAATATGACAGCTTAACTGGGAAGGTAATTCGAGGAAATGACAATTATCTTTAAAAGGGAATAAAGCGTATAACAAAACTTAATTAGTTATGATCATAAAGATGAATTTCTTGCATTAATCATAATTGAGAAGTTGATTATTAAATAAATGATAAAGATTAGATAACCTTAGGTTTCTAATGTGCCATGATATGAAACATTCAGCAAGGCATGAAGCATAGGCTTAGAAGTCACCCAAAGGGAAGCATAGAGGTGTATGACAAGGAAAATATAGTGATATGTTTATAAGCTATAAAAATTTTTTAAAAAAAAAAAAAAAAAAAAGAGTAGTAAATGATGCTACACAATATTGTGATTGGTAACTAGAGATGTGAGAGAGGTTAGAAGAATCCTGACACTTTTCTTCAAAGAGATAGTGTGATTTCTTCGACTCAGATTGTATTCCACAAAATCCAAACCATTATGATGATTTGTGTCAATAGGCAATTGCTTACAACAGGTTAGATTTTCTTGGATGTGATGTAGGGTTTGGATGGGTGGCTTGGGTGCTCTCTCTCTCTCTCTCTCTCTCTCTCTCTCTCTCTCTCTCTCTCTCTCTCTCTCTCTCTCTCTCAAAGAAGTTATAGATGTGTGAAATGAGAAGGGTTGAGGTATTTATAAATAGAGTGGGTGGCATTAGTGTAATTTATGGGAGTTTGGATGAAAAAATAATATGTGGCAAGCTTTGATTAGTCATTGGCAACCTTAAGGATGTGGTATTTTCTCATTAACTATTGGAGTGGTAAATTACATAACTTGGAGGAAGTTTGAGGGTAATTGGTGACCCATAGAATTCTATTTTTTCTCCTAATTTTTCTAAGCCCTTTTCATGTCAAGCATGACTCTTACAACTCAAAAGATCAGAAGTTATGATCAAATATTTAAAACTTACTATTTATAGTAAGAAATAAAATAAAATGGACGTTCGACCGTCAATCTCATGGAATCTTACAAATCCGACGTGGGCAACCCAACGTAGAGGGTTGGTTGGGTAAAGTAGCTTCTCCTAGCCCAAAATCATAATGATATGTATCAAAAAACTCATTCCACTTTGTGAGATACTACTGTTTTAAGGTTTTGACAGTCCTAATCACTTCCGCCTTCAATCGGGCCTTCTCTAGTCCATCTTTAACATGGAAGTGTCCGTGACCTGCTCTACATCAGTCCTCTCCACTTTAAAAAAACTCGACCTCGAGTTATTGTCCTATTTTGATTTATGATACCCAATGCAATCCGCAAAGTTGAAAGTATATACAATCTGATTTCTATGTCATCTGGAAGATCAACAACGTAAGCATTGTCATTGATCTTTCAAAGGATCGTTACCGGTCCAATCTTCTTGTTCTTTAACTTGATGTAGGTCCTGATTGAAAATCTCTCATTGCGTAGATAAACCATAACATGGTCTCCCACATCGAATCCCTTTTCTCACTGATGCTTGTTGACTTGCTCCTTATACTTGTCGTTTGAGGCATGCAACTTAGCTTGTACATCTGCATGAATGCCCATGATTTGGTCTACCATATGTTGTGCTACAATACTCATGCTCGAGTGCTTAGACAAAGGGACCAAGTCAAGTGTGTGGCGAGACACTCGACCATAAACAATCTAAAACGAGGACTTCCCTACCGAGCAGTTCACCATGTTATTGAATGCGAACTCCGCTTGAAATACACTGAAGAAAGTTTCCCAACATGTGATTCATGACTTTAATCTCCCCATTAGTCTGTGGGTGGTAGGCACTACTGAACTATATTTTGTATCAAACCAATTCCATGAAGTCTACTAAAAGTTACTAATGAACTTCATGTCACAATCAAAAGTAATAATCTTGGAAATCCTGTGTTATCGCATGACCTCTCTGGAGAATAGATTCGCAACGTGTGTTACATCGTGGGTCTTCTTATATGGGATAAAGTGTGTCATCTTTGAGAAACAATCTACCACCACGAACACTGAATTCATGTCGCGTTATGTTCATAGGAGACCAAGTACGAAATCTATAGATAAGTCCTCACAAGGGCCATTAGGCACAAGTAATGGGGTGTTGAGGCCGTATTCTGATACTGTCCCTTGGTAGTTTAAGAAACATGACATTGCTACATTGTTTTACCCACATCACGCACCTATTGTGACCAATAATACCAATCCTCAACAAGAGCATGCATCTTGTCGCGTCTAAGGTATTTATTAAGTCCACATCCATGTAGCTCTTGAATAATTTGCTCCCTCAGAGAACTTTAGAAGATGTACAATTAATTTTCTTTTAAGAGAAAACCATCTTCCATATGTAAGTCACTGGGATGACCCTCTTGGCACCTCATTCGTGCATCCTTAAAGTACTTGTCCACGGCAGAAAGCTCCTTGAGATAGTCAAAGCCAACCACCTTATTGTTTATTGTAAGAAGTAGTGATGCACGACGGATAAGTACAGTACCCACCTATTCTGCTGCCCCGATGTACGCTTCATAACAAACGTGAATTTCTAAAAAAATACAACCCATCTAGTATGCACACAATTCACATTAGCCTGAGTATTAATAAACTTTAAGGCTTAATAGTCAATGTAAAGAACAAACTACTCTCTCTAAAGTAGATAATGTTTTCAATGTTGCAACGCTTGAATAACTGCATACATCTTAAGCTCATATGTCGACCACTTCTTTTGGGCTTAGCTGAGCTTCTCACTGTAGAAGGCTATCATCTTACCTTCATGTGATAAGACTCTTCCAATTTAGACATATGAAGTGTCATACTCAACCTCAAACAACTTCTCAGAACTGGGAAGAACCAAGATCGGTATTGCAGATAATCAATCCTTGATTTCAGCAAAGCTCTTGCCAGACACATCGGTCCACTGAAACTGGCATTTATTTATGCAATCTATAATGGGTACAACTATAGTGCTGAAATTTCACATGAATCGACAACATAAGATTGTCAATTCATGAAAACTCCTCACTTCATAATTGTTGGTCAAAATCAGTCATTCCCTGATGGCTCATACATTTTCATCATCCACACGGATGCCCGTAAACATTACAACAAATCTTAAGAATAACAAACTATTTGTTAAAAAACTATACTTTTTCAAGTTGATATACAACTTGTTAACTGCTAGGACCTATAGCACATGCCTGAGATGTTCCATGTGTTCTATCTCACCCTGGCTATATATCTTGATGTCATCAAAATATATTTTCACAAATCGGCCAATGAACGGCTTTGGCACTTGATTCACCATACATATAAAAGTACTTAATGTATTCGATAGACCAAAGGACATGACCAGACACTCATACAACCCTTCCTAGGTCTTAACTGTTATTTTCTACTCATCACCGGGCCGGATACGAATTTGATGGTACCCACTCCTCATATCTAATTTAAATAACACATTGGCACTTTCTAATATATCGAGCATGTTGTCTAACCACGGTATTGAGAATCAATATTTAATGGTAATCTTGTTAATTGTCCGACTATCGATACACATCACCACATCAAAATTACAAATTTGCAATAAATTTTGCAACGGACATTGTCCATCATGAGATCTATAGACCCTCATCAATAGAGTGACTAAAGGAAAGGAGTGACGGGGCTTTCGGATCATCTGGAATCCAGTGGATGAAGGGAATCATGCACATTTGGCCTAATGTAGGGCCCATCGTATGGATGGTCTATAGGAACATTTCCAATTGTGAAGGTGTTGTATGATTGACGTGGATTTGGTACAGTCCCACCCGTATGACGTGAATTTGGTGGTGCCAGGTGGGATTTGAATAGCTTATATGCCAATGTTAGAGATGAGTTTATCTTTAGTAGATACTTGACTGAATAATTTTCATACATGTTTTGTATGGACTCGATATTTCACACGGGCCTGTCATCTAATTAAATCCTGCTACGTTACTCCCCATCTCTCCCGATACTCTCCTCCTGCGATTTTGAAAACCCCTTCCCTAGTTGGTAGAGTACTTTTTCTCCCTCGCCTTCTTTATTCTCTCATTATTATTATTTTTTTCTTCTGTTTTTTCTTTTTTTTTTTACTTTTGGAAAAATCCAATGTTCCTGTAGAAATATATGGTAATCAAGTTTCTAAAAATCATACATTTGGGATTTTCCAAAATTTGAAATTACTAAAAAAGGAAGTGGCCCCGCGTGTCCACATTGATGATGATTGCTGAATGTATGATGTGCATGTAGTCCAACTGTGCATGCGGGCCCTAAAGGAGGTGGCCCCGCGTGTCACATTGATCATGACTATTGAATGGATGTACGATGTGCATGTTGTTCAAATTGCGCATGCAGGCTCATTTTGACGGCACAACCTCAGGGACGTATGGGGCTCACTCATGGCTTACTAAGGAAGGGGTTCCTCAGTGTTTGGACTGCTGGATCAGCGTATAGGGCCCACAAAATGTGTGAAATCAGCCTCACATGTGTGAATATGTTGCGTTAACAACTTGCGGCACCTTTTAGAGCATGCTTTGATTTACCTTTGAAAGATCTGGACCGACTGTGTTTTGTAGCTTCTGAAGCGCTTTGAAATATGAGTTGTTTGCCCAAATCAAAGCATGGATCGTGACAAAAATGGATATTTATTATTGTTCATTCCTTGAATGGGTTACAACTTCTTAATCAATGACCGAATTTAGATGAAATTTGGTTTAACTGGATTGGATTTCTCTATGCGCTTTTCACAATGGTCCAGTTGGATTCGGTGATATTGGTTTAATTAGATCTAGTCAGATTTAATCATGACACTTTTATCTTGTTTTTGACAAATCTGATTTATCTCATATTAGGTTGGGCTACACCCTGATCCATAACCCAGTGGTAGACTGAGTAAAAGATATCTCGTTCCAACACTGAGGTCTTGGTATCGATTCCCAGTGGGGGTGGCTAATAGTGACGTCTGCTAGTTCAATTAGAAATTACTTAAAACATCTAATGCTTTGGAATTAGGTTGGGCTGAAACTCTTTGCTAGTTCAATTAGAAATTATTTAAAACATCTAATTGTTTGGAATGCCCGATGATGATTGATCAATGAAATATGTGCAAAAGATTAAAAAAAAAAATGTCTTACGTTGTATGGTGAGATTTTAGCCGCATATTTAACGTTTTATGTTTGGACATGCTTGTGATATTGATATTGCTTTCTTTATTGGTGATATATCATCTACAATGTTTTGTGTTGATTGGATGTTCACATGCATAGGACGTGTGAGGACCACCAACTCTTAGTGGTTCTCATTGTGTGAGCTTGCCTAAATAATCACTCATCTTGATTGTTGAGGTTAGAATTTTTATTGACTACATGACCGCAGGTTTAGCCAAGTTGTGCAAGCCGATTCAATAACAATCTAATGCTGGATACTGTGTGAGATAGAGGCTCGATTGTTTTATTTGTGAATGTTGCATGGTTAGATTGGTGAGGACACCTTGGAACTTGATAGGACAAGGTTCCACTTGTTATAGGTCTGATCAATAGGAAGATTTTATGGAGTGTTACTCCATGTAATTTAATTATTGGACAAAAAGATATGATCAACGGTCATTTGAGCTGTTCAAGAATGAATCTGACCGTTGGATCTATTTTGGATGGATCTCTTGTTTGAGATAGATTGGAGTACTGATAAATTGTCATGTAGCCCAATGGTCATGGATTAATCACACGTTTAGATTATAAAGTGGCAGGCCTGTTCATGATTCGATGTTTAGATTAGCCCCTGCGGGGAATGCAGAGTTGTCCGTGAGGTCTTTATTAATTACCCAACTACGGTAATCTGACACAAGGAGGGACGTGATGAGGTTGATCACAGTCTTCCTCAAGGATAACTAGTCCATCGATTGCGCGGAGCTTCTCTGGACTCCTCACGGAGATTCTTCGAATCCATTAGTAGGGGTGTACATCACGTCGAATCCAGTCAAGCTTGCCTCAGCTCAACTCGGCTGGGCCACTAGCTGACCTCTATTCGAACTCGGCTGAGGTCAGTCCTTGAGCTCAACCAGCAAGCTCGTCTCAGCATTTTCACAAACACCTGAATTGCACCTTCAAACTCATCGGTGATTTTCTTGGTGAGGCCTACAAAAGTAGCACATCAGCATAAAAGATATTACAGCAGCATAAGTGGTGCTGGCCGTTGCCTGTAATTAAACAGTTCTCATGTAAAAATGGAGTTGTCATCTGCTACTAAGTTAATAGTTGTACTGCTCAAAGTTCTGAAAATTAGATTATTGAAGATCCGACTGTCCAAAGTACACAGCTGAGGACCTTTGCACTTAAAGAGTGAGACATTTTCCAACAAGGTGATTGGCCGATTCGCAGCTGGGTCCTATTGGCCAGGACAAGGATTGTCTGGTGACACTGATATACATACCTTCCTTGCCACCAGCCACACTTCGTTGAGTCATTTCATCAAACACTTGGTTAGCAACATCAATATCAAAGTGTCCGAGTCACCGAACTGGTTCGAGCCGAGTTCGATTCGAGCTGGCTTCAAGTCGAGTTGGGGCCAGCTCGAACTCGACTCAAACTTATTTTCGAGCTTAAAAAATCAGTTTGACTCGACTTGAACTCAGCTTCGATCCGAGTCGAATCGAACTTTTTTGAGACGAGTCAAGCAGAGCGAGCTAACCGAGCTAGCTCAGTTCGTGTACACCCCTATCCATTAGGGATGGAAATAGAAATAATTTTTTATAATTAGAAATAATTTAATTGATGATATTTAAAAAATAAAAAATAAAACATTTGAAATTACAATCATTTTAATAGTAAAATCAAACCTAGGACAGAATTTCAGACTTATACTCCAACTCATATTCCCTTAAAATCTGACTTACTGTTTATAGACGGTCATGATTCCCACTAGACTTCATGGTTTTCAGCAAAAATTAGTAAGTGTCCAATTTGTCCTAACCACGTGATTCTCTAAAATTTTTTAAGCCCTTTTCATGCTGGGCATGACTTCTAAAACTAGTAAGGATGAAAAGTTATGATCCTATTAAAACTCAGTATTTATAGTAAAAAATGAAAATAAAATGAACTTTTGACTGTCAATCTCATGGAACCTTGCAAATCCGGCGCTGACAACCTAGCACAGTAGAGTTGATTGGCTAAAGTAGCTTCAAACCCCCAAATTATATATGATATGTCGAAAAACTCATTCCTACTTGTGAGACTACTGTTTTAATCACCTCTGCTGCTGATCAGCCATTCTCTGGTCCATCTTGACCATGAAAGTGCCCGCAACCCGCAACTAGCTCTACATCATAACTCAGAAATGTAATTCCAGTTGTATTTTATGGATTTACAAACACTAGAAAGTGTACTAGTTACAATCCTTGGTTGCAAGACTCGATATAATAAGGCAGACTAAGACAGTCCACCTTGTGTTGTATGCCACCTAGAAAGGCTAATGGTTAACATCCAGGGTGAGCAAGTTTGCAAGTTGGATCTTTAATATTGTTCAAGCATGGTAACGGTCCTAACTAGGCCATTTGAGGATAAATGGGCTTTTGTATTTTTCTTTTTGGTTTAGGTTTCACTGGTTGTTTGCATGACAATGATGGGTCCATCAGATCATGAAATCAAACGGCTATCAATATTCAATTGTTGTGGGACCAACTGCTTGAATGTAAGTGATTTCTGTGAGTGGGCCTCACGCACAGCTCGTGCCCTTGAGCACTATTTTGGCAAGTTTGAAGCGCTTGACATTACAAGGCAATGCTTTTACAAGGTGACAAAAGAGTGGTATACAAATGCGAAAAATATGAGATGGGCAGAAAGGAACGTACGGTGCCTTTCATTTTGTAAGAAGAGACTAAGGTTGCGTTTGGTTGCACCAAATATCATGATATTTCATGTAATCAATTTAATTTGGGTCAGAAATTCATTATACTTTTTAAATTTTGGTACAGCCAAACAAACTCAGGTAAGAAATGAAATCAGGAAGGTTGATATTCATGAACTGCCTATAAATACACTACCAAAGACACCAAACCGAATCATAACCAAATATCAAAACCACCCAAACGAGGGGAAAGATAAGAGAGAAATCACATGGCTAAGCATCTACTTTCAGTACTCTTAGTCCTTATGACATGTCTTGTCGCAGTGAATTGCTACAAACCACTGAAATCATGCAATCCGAGTGGCTACCTACGTGGCAAGGCCCACAAGTGCAACACTCAGAATTACTCTGACTGCTGCAAGGCGGGCAAGATGTATCCTCAGTACCATTGCTCCCCTCCTGTTACTAGTAATACTGGTGCGACCATGACCATCAATAGCTTCGCCCCAGGGGGCGATGGTGGAGCCCCTTCCGAGTGTGACAACAAATACCATAGCGATAGTGAAAAAGTCGTGGCCCTTTCCACGGGATGGTACAATGGCGGAAGCCGTTGCCTTCAGAACATCAAGATCAACGCCAATGGTCGATCTGTGTTGGCTAAGGTTGTTGATGAGTGTGATTCGATGAATGGTTGTGATTCTGATCATGATTACCAACCACCTTGCCCCAACAACATAGTAGATGCCTCTCCTGCAGTGTGGAAAGCATTGGGCATCCCCAAATCACAGATCGGTGACTATGATATCACATGGTCGGATGCTTGACACAAGGGCTGCACTGACCTAGCTTGGCGTGGGCTGGGTAGATACAATATTCAAATAGCCCAACGGCTCTACCAATTGCCACCCCTACATGGAATTACTTATTATGTATTTCGTTGTATCAAAGTGTGTGAGTGATAATGTCTATCATGTATTATTATTCACTCTACACTTTTCATTCTCCTTGCGTATGTTTTTGTTTTCTGATAGATATACTTCTGCACAAAAGAAATACCTTCGCTCATCTGAATTTTTCGTTTATGGGCTGACTTTGTGCGGCCATAGCCAGGGCCTTTCCACCCTTGTCTGAGCCCACATGAGCCTAGCACAGTAGCTCAAGCCCAATTGGTAGGGCCCTGACCAAAGAATTGATAAAGTCGATATTTCTCACTTGAACTCTCCTAATATATCCATTGATTAATTGGGCCACACATGCACAGAGAAGTAGACACTTAGAAAATGATACCAACAGTCTACATTTAAGGCAACCTAGTTGCCTAATCAAATATTAGAATGGCATTTTTGCAAGCTATAACACATCTACATATGAAGTTAGGTCAGCCTCGGTCCAGTGAAAATTACTAGAGCCCAAGCCCAGATGAAAATTGATCTGGCCAAGAATCGCATTAGAGCCAATGTAATAGGTTCAAGCCCAGTCCAGAGTGAGGATTGGCCCAACAGGTCGGGCAGGCCACCCAGCCCATTGCACCTAGTACTAGTCAACGCAAACCCGAAAGCGAGCAGGCTGGCGCAGCTTGTTAAAATCCAAAGTCCTTTTCCTATTGGTGGGCCATCTTGACTAGCAAAAGCCTGGCCCACCCAACCCTCGATTTCTAATTAGAAATTTCCCACGCGTTCCATGCCCTCTACTTAATTAACAAAAATCACATAGACATTTTTATTATTTTATTACTAGATACTTTTTGGTAACTATATACAATTATAATTGTTTACTTCGGACCAATTTAAACTCATTTCTTTGCATAAATTACACCCAAAAAGACATAAAAACAAGAAATTAATGCTGAAAATCTGGAGCTTCTTTTTGTAAATGGTCATCCTTAGTGCCACCTGTCATCATAACAACCACAAATCAATTTGTTTCTTAATTACTATGGGTTAGCATTACGAGAATGGATTAGACAAATAAACCACTACCTAAGACTAACAAAACCATGTTTTGGAAACTGATGGAATTCGCTCGGGTGTGATTTCTGATTGTACTTGGCCTCAAATGGGGAGGAAAAAGCACATATGAAATATCGGATCCTTTCATCGTGTAAGATCGACAGTGTGGATTCGTTTTCCTGAAAGTTAGGTTGATGGTCTTATCATATGAGCTAGGAGTGTATATAAAATTTGGACCATTGATCAAAATCATTTAACTGTTCGTTTGTTTTGTAAATGTATATCTCATCCAATGATCAGACTGACCTGATTTTTAAATGGGCCCTACGTGATTGGGACCTTCTGATGAGTGGATCCGATCTTACATACATATCTGAAGCTTCAACGTGTGAGGAGAGTACACTTACAATATGCACCTGAAATTATTGGTAAGACGGGTGAGTTGCGGACAAGGGCGTTGCCTCAGCTCCTTTTCGAGAAATTTCCAACTGCACGACCAGTATATGGCCCATTTCCGAGACGAAGCCCACCCCATTTTACTTTTCACAAATACTCCCCAGGTGTACGGACACCTTCCCAAAGGTCGAAAATGCCCCTGCTTTTTCCTTCAAGCGGATCCGGCGCTGCTCGAAGACGAGCGCTGACGCTCATCGAACTCCGAGTTATACGAACGGTTCAAAAGAGATCAACGTTACATGGGCCCTACAGTCATGTATTTATTCTATCCGCAACGTTCATCCATGTTTCGAGATCATTTCGGAGCATTATCCCAAAAAAAAAAATCATATCCAAAGATCAAGGACCACACCACAAAGAGTAGCAGAAAATTGATTTTCACTGTTAAAACTTTTGTAGGGCCACCATAACATTTATTTTCCATCCAATCTATTCATGAGGTCACAAAGACCTGGATGAATAGGAAAAAAAAAATTTGTGATGATCCAAAACTTTCGTGAGCCCTGAAAGGGTTTCAACGGTATACGTTCAAAGTAGAATGATAATGACATTTGCTACGGTCAGACCTATGGCTACGGATTATAATCGTAGCCATAGATACCATAATCCGTAGCAAAAGATTCCATACGGGATGGGCGCGCCGAACTGGCGCCCCCCACGTCACTTGCTGGCCTGTCCGGCGTGGCCACGCCAATCTGGCGGGGCCACGCCCATAGGTGGTCCCTATGGCTACGGATATTAACCGTAACTAAAATCCGTAACAATAGGTTTTTTATTTTTTTATGATTTTTTATTATTTATTATTTATTTATTTATTTTTAATTTTTTTATACATGGAGAGCTTTTTTCTACTTATAATTTTCTCTAACACATACTTATATAAATATGTATATATAAGCATATAAAAAAATTTTCTCTTTTTTTCCATTTCTTTCTTTATTCATTTAACAAGAATATCTTCTAAACTAAAATTAGTTACTTGATGTACCCTATATGATTTTGGGGTAGGAGAAGCTACTTTAACCAACCAATCTGGTTATTTTTTAAGATTTCATCAGCTCGATGATCGAAAATCCATTTCATTCACTTAGCGGTCAATTTTGTTAATTTCATTTACATGCATTTCACGATCATTTCGCTTCAATTCATGATCACTTCCATGCATTTCACGGTCATCCGAAATATTTTTATGTTGATTCACGGTCATTTCGAGGCATTTCGCGGTCAATTCCCTTCACTTCACGGTCATTTGCAAGCATTTCGCGGTCAATTCGCTTCAAACCATGATCATTCCCATGCACTTCACGATCGTCCGAAATAATTTCGTGTTAATTCACGGTCATTTCGAGGCATTTCACAGTCAAACTCCTTCACTTCACGGTCATTTGCATGCATTTCGCGGTCAATTCACTTCAAACCATGATCATTCCCATGCATTTCACGGTCTTCTGAAACAATTCCGTGTTGATTCACGGTCATTTCGAGGCATTTCACAGTCAAACTCCTTCACCTCAGGGTCATTTGCATGCATTTCACGGTCAATTCGCTTCAAACCATGATCATTCTCATGCATTTCACGGTCGTCCAAAACAATTCCGTGTTGATTCACGGTCATTTCGAGGCATTTCACAGTCAAACTCCTTCACTTCACGGTCATTTGCATGCACTTCGCGGTCAATTCGCTTCAAACCATGATCATTCCCATGCATTTCACCGTCGTCCGAAACAATTCCGTGTTGATTCACGGTCATTTCGAGGCATTTCACAGTCAAACTCCTTCACTTCACAGTCATTTGCATGCATTTCGCGGTTAATTCGCTTCAAACCATGATCATTCTCATGCATTTCACGGTCGTCCGAAACAATTCCTGTTGATTCACGGTCATTTCGAGGCATTTCACAGTCAAACTCCTTCACTTCACGGTCATTTGCATGCATTTCGTGGTCAATTCGCTTCAAACCATGATCATTCTCATGCATTTCACGGTCGTCCGAAACAATTCTGTGTTGATTCACGGTCATTTCGAGGCATTTCACAATCAAACTCCTTCACTTCACGGTCATTTGCATGCATTTCGGGGTCAATTCGCTTCAAACCATGATCATTCCCATGCATTTCACCATCGTCCGAAACAATTCCGTGTTGATCCACGGTCATTTTGAGGCATTGCACAGTCAAACTCCTTCACTTCACGGTCATTTGCATGCATTTCGCGGTCAATTCGCTTCAAACCATGATCATTCCCATGCATTTCACGGTCGTCCGAAACAATTCCGTGTTGATTCACGGTCATTTCGAGGCATTTCACAGTCAAACTCCTTCACTTCACGGTCATTTGCATGCATTTTACGGTCAATTCGCTTCAAACCATGATCATTCTCATGCATTTCACGGTTGTCCAAAACAATTTCGTATTGATTCACGGTCATTTCGAGGCATTTCACAGTCAAACTCCTTCACTTCACGGTCATTTGCATGCATTTCGTGGTCAATTCGCTTCAAACCATGATCATTCCCATGCATTTCACGATCGTCTGAAACAATTCTGTGTTGATTCACGGTCATTTCGAGGCATTTCACAGACAAACTCCTTCACTTCACGGTTTAAGTTATAGGTTTTGGGATTTGATAATGGGTTCGGATTTAGGTTATAGGTTTTGGTTTAGGTTATAGGTTATAGGTTTAGATTAAGGTTTAGGTTTAGGGTTTTGGAATTTGAGAATGTGTTTAGGTTTAAGTTATATGTTTTGGTTTTGGTTTTGGTTATAGGTTATATGTTTAAGTTAAGTTTTTGGTTTAGGTTTAGGTTAAAGGTTTTGGGATTTGAGAATGGGTACGGGTTTAGGTTATAGGTTTTGATTCTGGTCTAGGTTAAAGGTTTTGGTTTAGGTTAAGGTTTAAGTTTAGGTTATAGGTTTTGGGATTTAAGAATAGGTTTGGGTTTAGGTTATTGGTTTTGGTTTTGAGAATGGGTTCGGGTTTAGGCTATAGGTTTTGGTTTTAGTTTAGGTTATAGGTTTTGGTTTAGGTTATAGGTTTTGGGATTTGAGAATAGGTTCGGTTTTAGGTTATAGGTTTTGGTTTTGAGAATGGGTTCGGGTTTAGGCTATATGTTTTGGTTTTAGTTTAGGTTATAGGTTTTGGTTTAGGTTATAGGTTTTAGGATTTGAGAATAGGTTCGGGTTTAGGTTATATGTTTTGGTTTTGAGAATGGGTTCGGGTTTAGGCTATAGGTTTTGGTTTTAGTTTAGGTTATAGGTTTTGGGATTTGAGAATGGGTTTGGGTTTAGGTTATAGGTTTTGGTTCTGGTTTAGGTTAAAGGTTTTGGTTTAGGTTAAGGTTTAAGTTTAGGTTATAGGTATTAGTTTAGGTTATAGGTAATAGGTTTAGGTTAAGGTTTTGGTTTAGGTTTAGGTTATAGGTTTTAGGATTTGAGAATGGGTTCGGGTTTAGGTTATAGGTTTTGGTTCTTGTCTATGTTAAAGGTTTTAGTTTAAGTTAAGGTTTAAGTTTAGGTTATAGGTTTTGGTTTAGGTTATAGGTTTTGGGATTTGAGAATAGGTTTCGGTTTAGGTTATAGGTTTTGGTTTTGAGAATGGGTTCGAGTTTAAGCTATAGGTTTTGGTTTTAGTTTAAGTTATAGGTTTTGGTTTAGGTTATAGGTTTTGGGATTTGAGAATAGGTTCAAGTTTAGGTTACAGGTTTTGGTTTTGAGAATGGGTTCGGGTTTAAACTATAGGCTTTGGTTTTAGTTTAGGTTATAGGTTTTGGGATTTGAGAATGGGTTCGGGTTTAGGTTATAGGTTTTGGTTCTGGTTTAGGTTAAAGGTTTTGGTTTAGGTTAAGGTTTAAGTTTAGGTTATAGCTATTGGTTTAGGTTATAGGTTATAGGTTTAGGTTAAGGTTTTGGTTTAGGTTTAGGTTATAGGTTTTGGGATTTGAGAATGGGTTCGGGTTTAGGTTATACGTTTTGGTTCTGGTGTAACATCCTGAATTTTCGCTGTTTTTAGATTTTCAAAAATTGTTAATTTTTTTTTAATTAACTTATAATAATACTTACTGACCATTAGCACTCAACGTTAGCTTATACGCGAGTGGTCCAGTCTGGTCACGATCAGACCGTGTGCAGGCCATCAAGTCAGAGGATCATTTTGTACTCGGCGACAGCTTGTGCAAGCCGTGCAGCAGCCGAGGAAGGTCAGAAAATTATAAAACTTTAGAAAACCATAAATCTCACTGGGTTGTGGTCCATCACGGACCACGAACTCATTGGACCCAGAAACTAATTATCGAAGTCGTTCCTACAACACTGCTCAACCCACCCATGGCCAGAGTTGAAATCTGGCACGGCTAAATGAAACTGAGACTCTAGGATTTTTAGCCATCGGATTTCTTCTAAATTTACAGTGAAGGTCTAATGTAGTGTCCTACGCCTGTCCACAAAATCTGAGACCCGATCGTGGCACGGTGACCATCGATCGCAAATCGGAACCGTGCAACCAAACCCTATATCCGATCGTTTCTAAATTTTGCATGACCCTTCATCGGGCCATGGAGTACCTACCCTATAAATTTCATGGCCAAAGGGCCACCAGAACTACCCCATTAATCAGAATGGGCCTCACAAGGCCATTTAAAGATCGAAATCGTATGATCAAACCCCATATCCTTTCATCTGTTTGTTCCCAAATTTTGTATGGCCCTTTATTAGGCCATGAAGCATATGTCATATAAATTTTGTGACTAGGGACCCATTAGAGCAAGCTCGTTACTCTTTTAGCCTAAAACAGACGGGTTATAGTAATCACGACCAAATCTCCACTTCCACTGGTTATAAATAGGCCACACTATAAACATAGTTAATCCAAGCCCTAATCATTGGCCATGAGAAATCTCAATGCCTGATTCATTACAAAAATGCCTCAATGTTCCAAACGAGATCTAGACCGCTCGTTGGTGGGCCACTAGTTACAAAACTATAGAATAATGTCCGTCCCTCTGGGCTTGACATCCATCGCGGGAGTCAGTCCTGGGTACTGTTTGGAACCACTCAACTTGAGCTGAAGGTCGAGTGCATGAGAAGTGCAAATATCCTAAAGAAAAGAGCTGGAACTTAAGTGAATTGAGTCGTCCACTCTTATGCAAAGTTGAGAATTTCAGACTGTTGGTTTGCGACCAAACTTCACACATCAAGTAAGGATATTTTCCTGCTCATATCCATATAGTTGTGGCCCCGATCGACCATCGGTGACCGTTGAACAGAGCTCTAATCATATCTGTCGATAGACGCTTTGAAATGGCAGGCTGATTGTGTCCATACGTAGATCATCATTAGGATTAACTATCCTACGGTGTATATCGACTAGTACACCCCATAGTCGGCCCTTGAGGCTAGAAAAACCCTTCCATAGGGTTAATATAGTAAAGACCCAACACTTGGGGCCAATTGCACCAAAACTGGCATTATAAAAGGACTTCATTTGGGCACCCCCTCTCCCCATACGATTTTTCCCTAGGGAAAGAAAGAGAGAAAGAGAGAAAGAGGGAGAGAGTAAAGAGAGAAGAGAGAGAGCTAGGGAGAGTGAAGAAAGGGAGGGTGAAGGTGAGCAAGGAGGACTCCCAATCAAGGTGGGGCCAAAGGCATCAACCCTTTCAAACTCTTTAATCCTCCTCCAAGAAGAAGCTCTCCACCTCAACCCCAAAATCGACCGTCGGCCATCTAGGTAAGAACCTCTCCTCATTTCTTCTTGAAATTCAAGTATCAAGATGGGATTGGCATGGGATTTCTCACGTGCAAGGATTTGGTTTTAGGGATTCCGGCCGATCTACCCGAAATCTGCATCCCCTAAGCCATTTTCAAGCCTCCATCGAATCCGAAGGTGCGGACTATTAACCTTAGGTAGCCTAACACCAACTATATCATGAGTTTAATGATTTTTCTTATTTTGATGGAACTAGTGTGAACCCTAGAGAGACCCTAGGATTTGGGTGCTTGATGGAAATGTATGAAATTGTTATGGAATTGCATCTTTGTTTAGATTTTCTTCTCATGACCGCCTTTATGCCTTTCACATGTTGATGATATGATTGATGATCATATGCTCATATGTTGTGTGATTCCTTCTTGTGATGATGCCTATGACATGTATGATGTTTTATCTTTGCATGTTTTGACTCCTAGGTGCGTAGGGAACGTTTCGTTTTCTCGCCCACTCACACTTCTCTCATGCACTCTAATTATGATATTGTAACATGCTTGTTAGGGACATTGATATGTATGGAAGGATGAATGCAACATGATTTTGTATGTTGGTTAATAACCTTGATGTTGGAATGCTATGAATCACCGTTAAACCATGGATTGGTCAGGAATATGAGTTTAGACGGCAGTCTCATTGGTTGGGCTACCCTGAGACTAAACCAGCGAATTGGGCGGGTGCGTATGGGCGGCAGTAGTTCGAGTACGTGGGTCTATCGTACCCGATGTCGTTCGTCTCGTACTCGCCTGACTTGTGCGGTTTAGCCTACATACTGGAAAATCCTGATTTGTTAACCATGTTTGCTCACACATGTATGGAATTCGAAACACCCTACCACAGTTGTAGTCCACCGATAACCACTTGAATTCGATCCACTGCCTCGTGAGCCGGGCATGGTGGAATGGGACACTGTGTAGGGTGTTTCAGATCCCAAATCCGAACCCATTATCAAATCCCAAAACCTATAACCTAAATTGAAACTAAAACCTATAACCTAAACCCGAACCCATTATCAAATCCCAAAACCTATAACCTAAAATGAAACCAAAACCTATAACCTAAACCCGAACCCATTATCAAATCTCAAAACCTATAACCTAAATCGAAACCAAAACCTATAACCTAAACCGAACCCATTATCAAATCTCAAAACCTATAACCTAAACCTAAACCAAAACCTTAACTTAAACCTATAACCTATAACCTAAACCAAAACCTATAACCTAAACCCGAACCCATTCTCAAATCCTAAAACCTATAACCTAAACCAAAACCTATAACCTAAACTAAAACCAAAACCTTTAGCCTAAACCTGAACCCATTCTCAAAACTAAAACCTATAACCTAAACCCGAAACCTATAACCTAAACTAAAACCAAAACCTGTAACTTAAACCCGAACCCATTCTCAAATCCCAAAACCTATAACCTAAACCTAAACTAAAATCTTAGCCTAAACCTATAACCTATAACCTAAACTAACACCTATAACCTAAACTTAAACCGTAACCTAAACCAAAACCTTTAACCTAAACCAAAACCAAAACCTATAACCTAAACCCGAACCCATTATCAAATCTTAAAACCTATAACCTAAACCTAAACCAAAACCTTAACCTAAACCTATAACCTATAACCTAAACTAAAACCAAAACCTATAGCTTAAACCCGAACCCATTCTCAAAACCAAAACCTATTACCTAAACCCGAACCTATTCTCAAATCCTAAAACCTATAACCTAAACCAAAACCTATAACCTAAACTAAAACTAAAACCTATAGCCTAAACCCGAACCCATTCTCAAATCCAAAGACCTATAACCTTAACCTAAACCCGAACCTATTATCAAATCCCAAAACCTATAACCTAAACTGAAACCAAAACCTATAACCTAAACCCGAACCCATTATCAAATCCCAAAACTTATAACCTAAACCAAAACCAAAACCTATAACCTAAACCCGAACCCATTATCAAATCTCAAAACCTATAACCTAAACCTAAACCAAAACCTTAACTTAAATGACTTCGAATCTTCGCCATCGTAAAAAAAGAGGAATGAAAAGTTAATTGTAGCATTCCACTTACCACAATATATGGGGAAACGACAATGAAGCTTAGATAAATGATAATTTCTTAATTGGTCAAATTGAATTTCTTGATTGAACCTATGGTTCTTGATGAAAGTATCAATAGATTTCATGCAAATTGCTTTTTGTTCATAGAACTCATTCATATGAATGGTATACCCAACTTTTATCTTTCTAAATAAGTATATTTGATAGAAGATTTATGTCATTTCAGAAGACATCGTTGCAGCCAAAAATAAAATTTCAACCAGAGGATAATAAATTCAATAAAAAAGGTGATCCACTAGGAAACTGACTGAAATCATCGCTTCAAAATTAGGTTCCATAGCGAAACAAGCCCAAAGTGTCTCCTTCCTAATCTGCATGCAGAAGGAACTCTAAATTAGATTGAAGAAATGAAAAACAGGGAATGACATGCCCACATACCAAATTTACTATCATAAAGCTCTCAATGCAGATTGATACCACCCCGTAAAATTCAAAATATAATAATGATAACAAAATAAGCATTTCCTCTCAAGATGAATTACAGATTCTCACTGCATTAGGATACAATTCTCCTAATGATCCCAATCTGTACATGATCCAAACTATTGGTAGGAAAAGCTCCATCATGAATGGGGGATGTCCCAAAATTCTCCGAGGCCGAAAGATCCTAACCATACCTATAAATAAACGGTTAAGAAAAAAAAATGAAACAATGGTCTGACACGGCCACTGTGATCACCCACACCAACATTCTCCAGATGAAAAACCTAAATCTCTCAGAATGTTTCCAATAAAGAAACAGTAGGGTTAGAGTCTCAAACGAAAGACAACCCACTATTCAACATTGAGGACTTGACTTTTCAAACAATGGTTACCAACAAATAAATAAATAAATAAACATTAAGAAAAACAACAATGGTTCCCATTCAACCAGCAACAGACCAAATATTCTCTAGCTAAGATCTTCCAATCTAGGGGATTGTTGGAACATAGTCCAACCATAGTAAGTCCCATCATATTAAAGTGATAAGAGTATGACTTAGTGTTGACTTTCTATTACAGCCCATGGTACCCAGAAACAGAAAGAATATATGATCAAAGTATGACTTCTATACTAAAGGTCACAGTATAAAATTATGATGCACATCTTTTTGAAGTACCGACACAAATAAATTACAGGAAAATAAGTTATCTCTGCAATCTTAGTGTTAACTACTAAAGTCAGTCTACAAGATTTATTTAGATGTCCAAGCAACACAGGATTTTATTGGTATCCAAGAAATGGGCAACATTTTCTGCAACAAACTGAATCTTGGGAAAGGAAAAGTTTTTGGAACCTTGACTTAAGAGTTAAAGCATCCAAAATCAGTTCAAACCCAATTAAGAGGATCCAATGATGCATCTCCATAGCAAACTAATGTTTCTCAATGAATGAGTCAGGGTTATGAAACAGAGGATGCATGTTGTACCAATAGTTAGTCAGGGCAGGGCTGCATATATGTTAGGATTTTCATTCTGTGTTTCATCACTTGTGAAATGATCTCAATTGGTTGTAGAATTGGTTGATTCGTTTGGTTCTCTACTCTGGTTAATTTATTTACTTCATGTTGCAAATACTGTACAGTGCAATTTGTAAGTTATAATCATATTCAACCATCTTCTTAACCACACCACCTCACCTCAATTTGCAAGGTTCCAAGAAATAACCAGTATTTTAATCAAATTGATCAACCACCTAAAAGTTCTTCTTTACACCTCTTAAGATTTTTTATTTCAATCCCTCCAAAGACTCCAACGAATTGTAAGAAATTACCTCCATATCAAGAAATTATAAGGGGCAGATCAATCAAAATTCAAATGTCTTCAATCCTTGCATGTAAAAATGATGCAGTGCCAAACAATTGACGACAAGTCCCAGACCAACATGCAAATGCATAGTGAACAAGGAGATGGTCTTCCATTGCTACTTGAATGGCACCTAAAGCATATATTGAGGAGCTAAATACCATGATGCTAAAGGTGGATAGGACAATTTACATAAGCCTATAGTAGTTAGATATAAGTATCAACTGCCATTCGCATTCCACCAGCATGAAAAAAGTAACTTGAATACCACAGTTCTAAAGATGGTAAAATCATTCATGCGCAATGAGAGCAACATCAAGAAGCTTTAATCTGAAGCAGATGGCTCTTAGAAGGACGTATGCTATTAACACTTTATTTTTAAATATATTTAACCAGATTTTTATCTAACCAGATTTTAAATGGGGACATTGTGCTTCAACAAATGATTACATGCATCAGACCACCAAATACTCTTTTCAAGTCCAGCTTGACATGTGCTCCATTGGGCAGTAAAATACAGGTTCCAAGAAGTCAGGATGTAAACCTTAGATGACATAAGCTAAATCCAGTTGCCAACCAAGTTTGGTTGCTAACAAAATCAAACCATACCCATTTCAGTTTACTTCGGTCTGAAAGCAACCAGTTATGAAGCACATAAACTTCGTTGTGTGTAAGACCCGTATCCTAGGCCGTACCGTTCCGTAAGCTTCCTCGGTCTTCCCGGTCGAATTTTGGACCCGCAATCTGTTACCGGCATTGGTGCGTGATCATGAGTCGTATCCCGTATACCTAAGTCGACTCGACCCGAAACTTGTACCTGTGCAACCGCGCAGTCGCCGCGGTTCTGATGCTGCGTCTCGCGCGCCGAGGCGATACCCTGGCCAGAAGATGTGGGCCCGCGTTCAGTTCGAGAAAAAACACCGCGCATTGCAAAGTCCAAGAGAACATCACATCAAATCCCATCAATCAAGTACACTTCACATCACATGTCAAAGTATAACCCCATTCCCCAAGCAACCCCTAAAGTCAACACTCTCTTACATAAGTACACATCACCCATCACACCCATCTCTCTCTCTCTCTTACACCCATTCTCCTCTCTCTTTCTCATTATCCCAAGCAACCCATGGGAGCCCATCATCCAAGCTCCATGAGAGAAGCTTGGCATGACCCACTCCCTACCACCCAATCCCACCCTCTAAAAATAATCTCGACCGTTGAATCGCACCCTTTGGAGCTCTCGGGTGCATTGATGGAAGAAGAAAGTTCAAGAAGAAGGCCGATCAGTGGGTGCTCCTCTCTCTCTCTCTTTCTCTTTCTCTCTCTCCCCCTTTCCTATTTGTGACCCACCAGATATATGAGTTTGCCCACGCTGTCCGCAAGTGAGACAGCCTTACCGTCCATCTGCTCGGTTCAGATCTGGCGATTGGTGGGTTACACCATGACAGCAGCAGCAGGACCTTCCACTTACTCGGACGGGCCTGTTTGCAAGAAACGTAAACATCAATCGGATCCATAACTTGCAGTCACCGTGTAGACCCCATCTATGTGGGACACACCATGATATTTATGTGTCATCCCTACCGTCTATAGGGAGCCCCCCCCCCCCCCCCCCCCTGATATAGCTAATAGTGGGCATGGCTACCAGTGAAGTGTGATCTGACGTGGGCCCAGCTCCATAGCTCATGTGGTGGACTAAGTGAAAGATACATCATCGTTTCAATGCTGGACCCACCCAGCTCCACAGCTCAGACGGTAGACGGAGTGAAAGATGCCTCGTCTCAACACCTATGGTCTTGGCATCGATCCCTGTGGAGGTGGCTAACATGGTGTGTGTCCCGACACGGGTGTATTCTGGCATTGGTATAACTGGACGGTGGGGCCACATCCGTGTAGACCCTCCTTGATGCGTGTTTACACCCGGATCCATAGCTAATCTGGTAGGCTAAGCGAAGTTACCTCGTTTCAACACTCAGGTCTTGGCATCCATCCCTAGGGACGATGGCTAATAGTGAAGTGTTAACTGACAGTGAGTGTAGCTGACAGTGGGTGTAGCTACAGTGGAGTGTGTGTGGACAGTGGGGTCCATAGGACCCATCTACGTCCTCTACCCTTGATTTGGACCACACCATTGATGTATGTATTCTATCCAAACCGTCCACCGTTCCGGACGGCGGACCATGTCCGTGTGGGGCCCACTTCCACGCCCACATCCATAACTCATTGGCAGACTGAGTGAAGGATGCCTCTTTTCAATGCTGGAGGTCATGATATCGATCCCTGTGGAGGTGGTTAACATGGTGTGTGTTTCCGGACAATGTTTATGCAGTGCTAGTCCTCTCTGATGTGTCGTGAGCCCCATGGAATTATAGTGTATGATGATACATGCTATGAGTAACTTTGACCAAAGTAGAGTTGTCGGCCAAGGTCAGCTCGGCTTGGCCACCCGATGTTGTTGTTGTTTGCTCAGGTTGGCTCGGCACACCTGGTGTTGTATTGCTCGGCCACCTGATGTTGTTGTTTGGTCAGGTCGGCTCGGCTCGGCCACCTGATGCTGTTGTTATTCGGTCGGCTCGGCTCAGCCACCTGATGTTGTTGTTCGGTCGGGTCGGCTCGGCCCACCTGATGTTATTGTTTGGTCAGGTCGGCTCGGCCACTTGATGTTGTTGTTCGGTCAGGTCAGGTCGGCCACCTGATGTTGTTGTTGGGTCAGGTTGGCTCGGCTCGACCACTTGATGTTGTTGTTGTTGGGTCAGGTCGGCTTGGCCCACCTGATGTTATATTGTTCGGCCACCTAATGTTGTTGTTTGATCAGGTCGGCTCGGCTCGGCCACCTGATGTTGTTGTTGTTTGGTCAGGTTGGCTCAGCCACCTGATGTTGTTGTTGTTCGGTTGGGTCGGCACAGCCCACCTGATGTTGTTGTTTGGTCAAGTCGGCTCGGCCACCTGATGTTGTTGTTCGGTTAGGTCGGCTCGGCCACCTGATGTTGTTGTTTGCTCAGGTCGGCTCGGCCCACCTGATGTTGTTGTTGTTCGGTCAAATCGGCTCGGCTCGGCCCACCTAATGTATGTTGTGCATCCACCGTCCATCAAGGATGGCGAAATGCATCATGATTTATGTATTTCATCCTCACCGTCCAACAGATCTAGACGGTGAGGTCTGTCTGATGAATGTGGTGTATTCACACCCTCCACTTATGTGGGGCCCACCATGGCGTATGTGATTATTTGGGGCTTCCAGCAGCGCTGGACGTGGCCCACCTTGATGTCTTGATCATGTATTTTCACCATCCAGTCTTTGGACAGTGGATACCCACCACAACGTATGCATGAATCCACACTGTTCAGTAGCCTGTGCACGGTGCTGGGCCCACAATTATGTATATCCACGTCAAACATCACGCTGGGCGTGGGGCCCTTGTATGTGTCAGATCTAGTCTGTCCAACGATCTGGACATGGGCCCACATTGATATATTTATTTTACCATCCACACCGTTTAGCAGGTGTGGACGGTGAGACCTGCCATGAAGTGTGTATTGTATTCACACTGTCCGTTCATTTTGCTTCATACGTGGAACCACCCTAATGCCTCTGTACATCCGTACTGCCTAGCTGTTTGGGCAATGGGACCTGCCGTTATGTACGTTGTATCCACTACCCATTTGCCGGGGCCCATTTACTGTATGTGCAGGGCCCACCTATTGTGTATTTGAGGCCCATTGGTGTGGCCCGTGAATACAGCCCACCTATGATATTTATATAGTCCATTTGTTTCGGCACATTTGATTCGTCCCATTTGATTTGGCCCGTTATTGAGGCCCTCCTTGATGTGTATGAGGCCCGTTGTTGAGGCCCACCTGTTGTATATATTTGAGGCCCATGTGTAGGGCCCACCTATTATGTATTTAAAGCCCATGGGCTGTGGCTATAGTGATGTATATTAGGCCTATGTGATGTAGCCTATACTGATGTGTATTAGACCTAGGTATGTGGCCCACCCGCGAAGTATATTTGAAGCCCACTTGCGATGTATTCGAGGCCCATGGGCGAGGCCCAATGTGATGCATTCGAGGCCCAGGGGCAAGGCCTGATGTGATGTATATGTGGCTCATTGAGATTGTATGAGGCCTATGGGTAAGGCCCATTGTGATATGTATTAGGCCCATGAGCAGGGCCCACCTGTTGTGTATATTTGGCCCTTGTGTGAGGCCATGTGCCTATTATGTGTTTGCCTCTATGTGGGCCAGTCCTTGGGAGACAATGTTAGTTAAATGTCCACATTGTCGATGTCGATTGTCAATGCCGGTTATTGATTCTGATTATGAGCATGTGACTGCAGAGCATCATGATACATGCCCATACGCATCATTTGCATGTTTGTTATGAGATGTGATTGACCATTGCATATGTTATTAGGCAGGATGATATAAGACTCCCTGATAGGTGGAGGTTATCTCACATGAGCGCATGGTATGCGTAGGATTGATGCATGATTGGATTATATGATTCATGCATCTTGCATTGTGTTGTAATTACTGTACGCCCTAGCGATATCAGGCTCGTAGCCTCCACAGACATATCGTAGATGGCCAGATGGGATACCAAAAATCTGTTCTACAAGGGGTGCTATAAATATCCTTGGGTGAAAGTCCCAAAACTCTCTTGGTTCCAGAGGTTGCTCCAACATCTAAACCGAGTGGGTAGATGAGCGCCGAGTGCCGATTACCAGATGGCTGCGCTATCCACTGTGTCGTGGTCGGTTGGAAGGGGGTGCAGCCTTACCTGCCCGAGAGGAGGGGGCAATGCTAGGCTGAGTCTGACCAGCTCGAGGAATGGGTCCGCTATTGACGAGCCGGGCCCGATATTGGCAGGCAGATAGTGAGGTCTCTTCCACTCACCTTGTTGCGTGTGATGGGGCGGTAATCTGGTATGGAGTGTAATAGACCCCGGTGATTTTTCATAGAAGAACTGTACTGATATGTGGACTTATTGAGTAGGAGTTGCATTCTCATTCATTCATTCATTCATTCACTATCCACTCAGGCTGGTGGTGCGTAACTAATTGTTGTGTACCTTCGTTATGGTAAGGATTTCGGTTGGGCGAGCGACTAACCTGAGATCAGGAGTCTACTACATTGAGTCTGACTATCCAAATTTAGGTATGGGACTAGTTTGGATAGAAGTCCCTTGTGATATACCCCATAGCCTGCGATACTACGTACTATCATCCCGACGTCACTCCAGCTTGGTCATTTCATTCGCACCGCATATCACGTTACATCCGCATTATTTAGTATTTTGGGTTGCCATGTTTCTGCATTGATATGGTCGATAGTACTCATGCCTTGCACCGCATCGCCCTGGTACGACTGATCGCACTCATAGACTTGTCAGTATATTTCTGCTTATTTCGATATTTTATGATTTATGGCATTGTATCCTCGATATATAATATTTGGCTCGCTTTCACTCCACATTTGCATAACTGATTTTCATTGTGTACCCTGATATTGTATGATTCATGGACTTGTCAATACTTTCGCTTACTCTGATTACTCTGATATTGCTTACTCGACACTTACCTTGTGCACACACTTTCACCACCCACTAAACTTTATATAAGCTTATGCACGATACATGCGTGCAGGTGGCGTTAGGTTGCAGCAGCTTTGAGCTTGGAGTGTACAACGGACTTATGGAGCTTTGATTTTTGACATATGTATTTTTTCTTTCAGCACTGTATTCAACTGTTTATATTAGTGGATATGTGATGATGATGCTGCCTTTGTGATTTGGGTAAACTTGTGGTTATGCTTATATGAGTTAAATGTACATTGAAAAATCCTCCTTGTAGGGTCCCAGGATCGAAAATCTGGCGTTTGGACGCTGGGAGCCGAGAATGGGAAACTATGGAGGCTGTCGGCACCGGATTCGGCGATCGAAATTCCTGTAAATTCGATATCCGAGTTTTGGGGCGTGACATTGTGCCTATCATTAAAGTACTAAAAATTTAGAACTCATTATTTGACCCATTACACGAGGAAAAAAACATGAGGAAATATATCCCTTGGTACATAAAAAGGCTTGTTGTTTAGCACCACCAGAGCAGTTATAATTTATAAAACCTATGGCAACAATCGAATTTCCTAAAAGGGAAACTCAAAACATGGACAGTCCATAGTTGTCCTTTTTCATAAATAGCATTTAAGTACTCAGAATTAAGTGAAACAAAATTGATTTCTCAGTTTGGCATTTTCATCAGAATAAATTGAATAGGCAAGTTCCAACTACTAGGTTCAAAATTATTGATTGGGAGCTCCAACGCTTGAATTTGACAAAAGTTCACAATTCAGAGGTTGTAGAACTCATGAGACGGATGATGAATTGGGCTTCAGAAGAATTGGATGGATGAAATCTAACAAGATTAAGCTGTTTTCTTAACACAACCCAGATTCGCAAAGTGACCAAATCGAGATCACAAACTTGCAAAACTGTGACAAAATTCATAGCAGCTGATAACCAAACCTAGTGAATTGGATTCACTAGGCACACTATGAATCATGAATTGCAAGCCAAGCTGGAACCAAACTGTAAACCGGTAACTATGCCACTGTCTGTCAGTTCCAGCAAAGGCTATCTAAAATAATTATCATTTGCAATATTCACCCTAGTTGAAGAGGAAATGATCATATACTTCACTGAACCATGGTAATAAAGAAGCAGTAGAATCTATTGCAAAGGAGGATACTTGGAGCAGTTTTATATTGGTACAGAAACTCCTTCTTTTGCAACAAATTCAGCATTTTGTTTGTTTTCTTTTCTGCTTAGTATTAAAAAAAGAAGGAATGAGTTACACTTCCACTCCATAAGAGAATATATTGTAGACAAAAGCTTTATTACAACTGTGTGGTTAAATTCTTGGAAGCTAAACTAAACTATAATATGAGAATGGAACAAAAAGGAAACTTATGCTTTTAAAATTTTCTTTTATTAAAACAAAAATTTAAAGTAAATGTAAGACCCGTATCTTAGACTGTACCGTTCCCTAGACCTCCGCAGTCTTACTGGTCGAATTCCGGCAACCTTCGACCCTTAACCAATATTTACGCGCGACCCTGATTCATATGTCGTCAACCCGAGTCGACTCAACCCAAGACCATTACCATAGCAACCGCGCCATCGCTGCGGTTCAGATACCGCGACTCGGGCGCCGAGGCGATACCCTGGTCCAGAGTTGTAGGCCGACGTTCGGTGTGAGGAAAATGCCGCGCGTTGCGAAACCCAAGGGAATCTCTATGAGGTGTCCCATCAATCCATCAATCAATCAATCCATCACATGTCAAGTACATGTCAAGTACACATCACCTTTCACCCATTCCCAAGCAACCACAAAAGTCAAGATTTTCTTACAAGCCCATACCTCTCTTACACAAAAAGCCTCAAAAGTCAAGAATCTCTTACACCTCCCATGCCTTTCTTACACAAATGGTCACAAAAGTCAAGGTTTTTTTACACACCCATCATTCACCACATCCATCCATCACCCATCTCTCTCTACAACACTCTCTCTCTTTCTCATTTTCTCATCTCATTCTCCAAGCAAAATTCCATACGTATGAGTTATCCCTCCCTTTCAAAAAAAAACTCTAAGGTGGCCCACTTTCCTACCCCACCATCTCCCATCTCAACCCTCCATTTCTCATCTCCTCCATTGAAATCCAAGCTAAGGTGCTAAGGGACCCTTAGGAGTAAGAAGATCGGACGGTGGGTGCATGATCGTACTAGTTTTTCATGTTTTTAAGATGGGCCAAGTGAGGCCAACCGATCAATGGTTTGGATCTCACTTGAGACCCTAAGGTGTGGCCAATGGCCTACTTGGATCATCATGATCGTTCCATGATGGGGCCATTCTCCATGGACCCCATCATGATGTTTATTTTATTATTTTGGGAAGGTCATCTAGACCGTTCATATTGGTGGGGAAGGGATCCCCACCGTTGATTTGATTTTAGGTGGTCCCATGTGTAAAAGGGACCCATTTGATTGTATAATTTCTTCAAGGGAGGGCTCATAGTGGCGGAGCCCTCCATCACAAAGCGTGTCCCACTCTATCTCTCTCTCCCTCCCTTTTTTTTTATTTTATTTTTTGATTTATTATTTATTTTGTATGATGAAATGACCTTATGGCCCACTTGGATGGACCCCACCATGATGTAAGTATTTTGACCAAGCTGTCTACTAGTGGGGCCCACCTTAAATGCATTGTACCCACCCCACTCTCCATGTGGTGGCCCACCTCAAGGCATATTCAAGTCCCAAACCGTCCAGCGTCTGGGACGCTGGACGTCCCTGTACAAAGGAAAACACAAATACAGGCTTGGCTCAAAGCTTTGGGAGTGGGCCCTTGTGTAGGCCCCACCTTGACGTATGTATGAAATCCAAGCCATCCATCCTCTTTACCATATCATTTTAGGCGTTGAGCCAAAGAAAGAGGTCAATCCGATGTTCAGGCAGGCCATACCATAGAAAACGGTATTTTTACCCTTCAAAGGTCATTAGTGCCCATTTTGTTGTTTCTACACGCCAAATCAATGCTAAAAATGGGATTTGTATGGCCTGTTTAGGCCCTAGAATCAAGTGGGCGGAGTGGATTTCCCAGCAGTGGGCCCCACATATGATTTTTTTAAAACAAAGAAAAAAAAAGGAAGAAAGGTGGCAGCAACGCTGCCACCGCAGAAGGCAGCAGGCGCTGCCTGCGCTCGGACGGAAGGACCAGCAGGGTCCCACGGCTCCAGCCGTGGGCCCCACCATGATGTATATGTCTTATCAATGCTGTTCATGTGATGGGTCACCCCCTGAGGTGGGCCCCCTCCAAGTTTCAGCCTGATCCAACACTCAGGTGGCCCACACCATATGAAACAGTGGAATTGAATATCTACCATTGCAAACTTCTTTGGGGCCACAGGGGTTTTGAATCAAGCTGAGATTTGTATTTTCCCTTCAACCAGGTCTGCGCGACCTCATCAACGGGTTGGATGCCAAATAAATATTACAGTGGACCCCACGTGGAGCCCACAGTGATGTATATGTTTTCCAGCGGACGGTGGAGCCCACCCAATGCATGCGTTTTATTCACGCCACCCCACGATGTGCGTGTGTATTGTGTGTGTGTGCGTGTGTTTGCTGTGTGCGTGCAGTGTGGTGTGTGGGGGTATATATATATATATATATATATATATATATATTATATTGTATATATATATATATATATATATATATATATGTATATATACATATATATATATATATATATATATATATTATTGTATATACTATATACATATATATATTATATAATATTATGTAATGTACATTGGTGAGCCTTCATATGGGCCCCCACTCTTAATGCAGGTGCTGCATCCAACCTGTCCATCCATTTTAAAAGCTCATTTTATGGTTTGAGCTAAAGAATGGGCCAGATCCATAGTCCGAGTGGACCCCACCTTAACATATTATAAGGCCCATTTGATTTATATAAGGCCTATGAGTTTAGGCCCATATGATTTGTATAAGGCTTATGAGTATAGGCCCATGTGATTTGTATAAGGCCTATGAGTATAGGCCCATTTGAATTGTATAAGGCCTATGGGTTAGGCCCATTTGATTTGTATAAGGCCTACGGGTTTAGGCCCAATTGACACATTTAAGGTCTAACGGGTTATGAACCATTGCAATGCACTTAAGGCCCATTGGTGCGGCCCATTGATGTGGCCTGCTTGACGAATGGAAGGCCATATGATATAGCTCATTTGATGTATTTAAGGCCCAATGGGATATACCTGAGGCCCATTGCAATGTGTGATCCCAACCTAGTTCATGATATTCACTACGGGTAGCGCCTTGGGAGCAATGTTGGTTTGACGTCCACATTGCGAGTGTAATGCTGGTTGGATGTCCACATTACGACTCTCCTTAGGGCCCATTATTAGGCCTGTACTTATTATGTATAGGCAGTCCAGGCCCATCTACATTGTAAGGATAGTTCATCTTATTATAACATGTTTAGTATAGCTTCATGACTCATGATCATACGCATCATATGTATGCTTGATATGAGAGTGACTGATCATAGCGTATGCCTTCGGGCAGATTGTTTATGTGACCCCGATTAGGTGGTGTTGTCTTGCATGAGCGCACGATACGTGCAAGGATTTGCTGCATGATTGGATAGTGTGATTCATGTATCTCGCATCGTGTGATATGGTTACTGTACGCCCTAGCGACATCGAGGTCGTAGCCACCACAGACGCATCGTGGTTGACAGGATTGGATACTGAAAATCTTATTCTACATCGAGTGATATAGATATCCCTAGTGAAAGTTCCTAAACCCTTATGGTACCAAGAGGTTGCTCCAACGTCTAGACCGAGTGGGTACATGAGCGTTGAGTACTGATTACCAGACGGTTGTGCTCTCCATTGTATCGTGGTCGGTTGGAAGGGGGTGTGGCCTTACCCACCCGAGCGTAGGGGATAATGCTAGGCTGAGTTTGACTAGCTCAAGGAATGGGTCCGCTATCGACGAGTCGTGCCCGATATTGGCAGACGGATAGTGAGCTTTCTTTCACTTACCTTATTACGCGCGATGTGGCGGCGATCTAGTTTAGAGTGTACTAGACCCCGGTAATATCCCAGATTTGAGCTGTATTGATGTGTGGACATAGATGAGGGTTTGTATGCTTGAGTTGCATTTCACATCGCATGGCCTTGGGATGGCCGATATCATTCATGTCTTGCATCGCATAGCCTTAGTACGGCTCATGATATTTATGGATCCATCTGCATATTCCGCATTACTCTGATATTGCATGATCATATTCCTACCTTGCGCACACACTTTCACCACCCTCTAAGCTTTCTATAAGCTTATGTACGACCGTTGCGTGCAGGTAACGTTGGGGCGCAGCGGCGCTGAGGCAGGAGCGCTTTGCAGATTATCCTGGAGTTTTTGTTCATCATCATTGTATTTCCCTTTATACTCATTGTACTTATAAAGTTTTTGGTCATAGTGAAAATGTAATGGAGTTTTTGGTTGTTGTTTGTGAGTTATGCCTTTGATTATGCTTATTACAAATCAAACTAACTTTGAAAATCCTCCTCGTAGCATCCCAGGATCGGAACCTGGCGAATGGGAGCTAGGAGCCAGAATGAGGTTCTACGGAGGCTGTCGGTGCCGGATTCGACGATCGGGAATTTTGTGACCCGGTTTCCTAGTTTGGGGCGTGACAGTAAATCCTTCCAAAAAAAGAAAGTCTAACAATAAGTTTAAACCATTCTACCTTCCACAGTTCCTTTTTAGCCTCAGCATCTTCCACAAAAACAAAGTTAGATCCATTATGCTCACAAACAATCTTCTGAACAAGCAATGTCTGTTCACGTGAATATGCCTCTGGGAAATTGCACATGGAAAAGGAAAATAAAGTCCATGGTTATGACACGATGTCAAGGACTACTAGTGTTGTCCGTTACATGTGATATATTTGGTCATTTCGTCATAAAATAAAACAAATGGTATTGGTAGTTCTCTATGCAATGCACTTGATATAATAACTTCGAATCTTCCTTTTTGGACGATGGCGAAATGCATGCAAATGACCGTAAAGTGAAGGAGTTTGACTGTGAAATGCCTCGAAATGACCGTAAAATGCATGGGAATGATCATGGTTTGAAGCGAATTGACCACAAAGTGCATGCAAATGACCGTGAAGTGAAGGAGTTTGACTGCGAAATGCCTCGAAATGACCGTGAATCAACACGGAATTGTTTCGGATAACCATGAAATGCATGGAAATGAACATGATTTGAAGCGAATTGATCGCGAAATGCATGCAAATGACCGTGAAGTGAAGGAGTTTGACTATGAAATGCCTCGAAATGACCGTGAATCAACACGGAATTGTTTCGAACGACCGTGAAATGCATGGGAATGATCATGGTTTGAAGCGAATTGACCGCGAAATGCATGAAAATGACCGTGAAGTTAAGGAGTTTGACTGTGAAATGCCTCGAAATGACTGTGAATCAACACGGAATTGTTTCGGACGACCATGAAATGCATGGGAATGATCATGATTTGAAGCGAATTGACCGAGAAGTGCATGAAAATGACCGTGAAGTGAAGGAGTTTGACTATGAAATGCCTCGAAATGACCGTAAATCAACACAGAATTATTTCGGACGACCGTGAAATGCATGGGACTGATCATGGTTTGAAGCGAATTGACCGCGAAATGCATGCAAATGACCGTGAAGTGAAGGAGTTTGACTGTGAAATGCCTCGAAATGACCGTGAATCAACACGAAATTATTTCGGACGACCATGAAATGCATGGAAATGAACATGATTTGAAGCGAATTGACCGCGAAATGCATGCAAATGACCGTGAAGTGAAGGAGTTTAACTGTGAAATGCCTCGAAATGACCGTGAATCAACACGGAATTGTTTCGGACGACCGTGAAATGCTTGGGAATGATCATGGTTTGAAGCGAATTGACCGTGAAATGCATGTAAATGACCGTGAAGTGAACGAGTTTGACTGTGAAATGCCTCGAAATGACCGTGAATCAACACAGAATTGTTTCGAACGACCGTGAAATGCATGGGAATGATCATGGTTTGAAGCGAATTGACCTCGAAATGCATGCAAATGACCATGAAGTGAAGGAGTTTGACTATGAAATGCCTCAAAATGACCATGAATCAACACAGAATTGTTTCAGACGACCGTGAAATGCATGGGAATGATCATGGTTTGAAGTGAATTGACCGTGAAATGCATGCAAATGACCACGAAGTGAAGGAGTTTGACTGTGAAATGCCTCGAAATGACCGTGAATCAACACAGAATTGTTTCGGACGATCGTGAAATGCATGAGAATGATCATGGTTTGAAGCGAATTGACCGCGAAATGCATGCAAATGACCGTGAAGTGAAGGAGTTTGACTGTGGAATGCCTCGAAATGACCGTGAATCAACACGAAATTGTTTCGGACGACCGTGAAATGCATGAGAATGATCATGGTTTGAAGCGAATTGACCGCGAAATGCATGCAAATGACCGTGAAGTGTAGGAGTTTGACAGTGAAATGCCTCAAAATGACTGTGAATCAACACGGAATTGTTTCGGACGACCGTGAAATGCATGAGAATGATCATGGTTTGAAGCGAATTGACCGCGAAATGCATGCAAATGACCGTGAAGTGGAGTTTGACTGTGAAATGCCTCGAAATGACCGTCAATCAACACGGAATTGTTTCGGACGACCGTGAAATGCATGGAAATGACATGGTTTGAAGCGAATTGACCGCGAAATGCATGCAAATGACCATGAAGTGAATAAAATTGACCACGAAATTCCTCGAAATGACCGTGAATCAACATGAAAATGTTTCGGATGACTGTAAAATGCATAGAAGTGATCATGAATTGAAGCAAAATGACCGTGAAATGCATGCCAATGAAATGAATGAAATTGACCGCTAAGTGAATGAAATGGATTTTTGATCATCGAGCTGATGAAATCTTGGAAAATAACCAGATTGGTTGGTTAAAGTAGCTTCTCCTACCCCAAAATCATATAGGGTACATCAAGTAACTAATTTTAGTTTAGAAGATATTCTTGTTAAATGAATAAAGAAAGAAATGGTAAAAAAGAGAAAAAAAAATTTATATGCTTATATATACATATTTATATAAATATGTGTTAGAGAAAATTATAGGTAGAATGAAGTTCTTCATATAAAAAAAAAAAAAAAAAAAACTTATTGCTACGGATTATAGCTACGGTTATTATCCATAGCCATAGGAACCACACTATGGGCGGGGGCGCACCAGATCGGCGTGGCCGCGTCGGACAGTCCAGAGATTAGCGGGGGGGGGGGGGGGGGGGGGGCCTAATTCAGCGTGCCCACCCCGAATGTACCTTATTGTTACGGACTGTTCTCTCTATGACTACGGTTATTAACCGTAACTAGATGTCTGACCATAGCAAATGAATAGATTTGATGGAAAATGACCACAAATTTCTAGATAATTTGTTAAGAATTTAGACGTCCTTACCTCGTGCCACTGCCGTATCAGTAAAATACTGTTCGAGAATAATAATAAAAGTACCTTGGTGTGAAACAAGTTCTTTTGGAGACAAGTCTTCAAGATCTCAAATTTATCAATGCATCCACGTCCTCTTAGAAAAAGAAAACCGTTCACCTTGAGTAATAGATGATAGAAGATGTAATGTGATGGTCGAATGGGTATTCTATGGAGATTTTATGGTGATTTCACGAAGAAAATGGGTGAAAATAGGGATTAGGGATGGCGGGAGAGTTCGGACGTGTATTTGCGTGTAAGGGAGGACATGCAGTGATGGTCGGATGGTCGGATGGCGGGAGAGTTCGGACGTGTATTTGCGTGTAATGTGATGGTCGGATGGGGATTCACACTTTTAGAGTAAGGGCATTTTCGTCATGTACAGAGGCGTCCGTACAGAAGAGACTTATTTTTGGAAGCTTAAAAAGGAGTGGGCTTCTAAGGGCTGGTGGGCCATATATGGGTCGTACAGTTGGAAATTTCTCCACCTTTTCGAGCGTGCTAGAAGACCAACTTATTTATACTCCTGAACAGCATGGTAGTTGATACACATGCGCTTAGAAATTGCACACGTGGCGTACCATAACTCAAATGAAACTGTCCAGATCCCAGGCTACTGTAGATAGGAATTCCAAAATTAGATTGGTGGAAGAATCCTAATCAACGCTGCATGGATAATTGCTTTATGATTGCAGGGTTTTGACACTTGTAGACAGGAACTCATAAATTGCCCTTTTTAGCATTTATTAACTCAAATTAAATTAATTAAATTATGGAAACTACCGTTGCTAAGTTGCAATCATAAGTATTATATTCATGTCGAGCAATCCTAATCTCGATTCGTGGACACTTGTTTTAGAAGGGACACGGATAGATCACTGCTCCGCTGGTATGAAGCAGGACGGGCAGTAACATGATAGGATTTAATTTGGCAAGTGGTAGACTGTGTGAAAGATACCTTCTTTCAAGGTCTTGGTATGGATTCCCTAATAGGGGTGGCTAACAGTGCATCTAACAGAGAATTAATGGGCAAGGCTACTGCTAGGTTGGGCTGGGGCCACAACCAGCTTAGAAAGGCCTTAGGCATGCAGGCCGGTTCGGGACAGGCTGGTGATCAAAAGAGTGAAAAATAGATATGGCTTGAAATTAGTCTAATCTTCAAAGCTTTTATGGGTATCCCATTTATTTATCCACAATGGGTCCATCATATAAACGATTCTGGTATTTCAAACATAGCTCCCAGCTGAATATTGTCGGTAAACTACGAGAACTACTTATAAGTGTCTTTAAACCATTCATTCCTCCTATACAATGGCTGTGCACACGATGATTTAAGTGTGCCAACCGGCCATGCTCAGCCATTCATCATTAGCTTGGGCTCTTCACTTAGATTTCAATCCTATGCCTAACCCATGGCTGAACTTACATTTAACCTGGGACCCATAATTTTCCCTATTTAAGTTGTGGATTTTATATAATACAACCTAATTAATAAAGTATTTACATTCCATTGGCTATTTAAATTTAATTTTTCATTAAGTTAGGTCATCAATCAAATTAATTGCTATAAAGGTACCTTCTAATTTCTTTAAATTCCATCAGATTAAGAATGTTTTTTTTTTTGAAATAACAGAAATACAACAATAAAAAGCTTTTTACTTATATAAAGTAAGCGTACATAAAGAGCCACGGATCAGGTAAGCTCTCTCATTTTTACCCTGTAACTCAAAAATCATTACCATCTTGAACTCAAGTAGGACATACGCTAGGAAAATGTTAGGACAGGACGTACACTATTTATTCCGTATAGGGCCCACCGTGGTGTTTATATTTTGGCGGGTCCATTCGTCTGATTTGACTCATCCCCATTCATTTGATTTGCCTAATGACAATGAAAGAATTACTCAAAATGAGAACCACTAAATAATGATAACATATGATTTGTGAATACTTATTTTTACACAGGACGATCTTAATAAAAGTGCAGTTTTATCATTTATAAACAATAGCCCACGTGATCTAACTTTCATTGGATTTATGCAATGAAATGTATCTTAGTGAAAATTATGTAAATTAATGAAAACCTTTTTTAGAAAAGCCACTAAGATGTAATTTCTATAACAACTAAGCAGTGGCTTATAAAAATTCTATGAGTCAATTTCAAAGCAATGTACTTTAATGGATAGATTAAACAACTTATTCTCTAGAATTTTTCAGCTTAAAAAAATATAATAATAATAATAATAATAATAATAATAATAATAATTTAGAGTTAGGTAGTTTTTGGATTAGAATTTTTTAATATATTCTAATATTTGGACCTTTTGGAACACTTTATTTATTTGAGCTTTTTAGTATTTTTTATTTTTTGGATTTTCTAAAATTTTCTAATTTTTCTAATTTTTAGGGTTTTTACATTTTGAGAGCCTCAACAAGGGGCATTGGCAGCCATCAGTAGCCTTGGTTCCGTCCTGGGTATCAATGACTGTTTACGTCGCATTTTCTAAGCCAACATCCTTAGAGGATTTATCAACCGATTTTGTTGTCATGTGGAATGCAAATCAATCAATGTCCAAAACTCCTTTCCATCGGGAGACAAGGATAGAACAAGTAGGTGACACCTACCATCGTGCCCAATTATCATCGCAGGGGTGGGCTCGAAGTCCGAGTCAAAATGATTTGACCTTTATCTCCCAGGAAAAAATGGAACTCCTCGGGTTTCTCAGGATCGTTCTTATCTAGTAGGACCTGGACCTTGGTTCCATCAACCAAAGGCAGTTTTACCCCTTGCCTAGGCCCTCGTAGTTCGGCCTCAGCTCTGATAACTAATCCTTTAGCATAGGCTCTAGCATGTCGTCTAAGGAGCTTGATAGGGGTGCATGTAAAGATATAATCTTTGTCCAAGCAACTTTGCCGTCTTCCGTGGCCTCACAGCCTTGGCTACTCATCTAGTGGGGCCTAATATCTCAATCCTTCCTTCCTGAGGTTCTCCACGAGACTTTATGATTCTAGTTGTGTCCTAATATTAGACTTGGACGTGAACAATTTAACACTTAGCAATAGTAATGACATAGTCAAGTCCGAGGAGACATTGGGATGGAATGTAATTAAATGTTTCAATTTTAAAATTATGGTATGGGATGTCATCATTGGAGTGTTTTATGTCATTGTCTAGGATATCAAGCTTTCAAGGGTATGATGAGTTCAGGCAAAGTTAGAATACAGACCACTTGATCCCTAAAGATGTACATGAACCTTTGATAAAGGGCCGAATAGATGACCCCATCTTGATGTAGCTGGGGCCTCTTCTTTAAGAGATTAAATGAAACTGGGATGTTCAGGACCTGAAAAGTATTAGTTGATGTATTTAAACCGATCTAAATTTTAATGTCAATCTCTTCCTCTACTGTTCTTTAGGAATTATCAAAAGCTTTCACATTCATGTTGTTAGGCTGAAAAGTAGATGGTTCTATCCTTAGACAAGTAATGATTTTGAGTGGACAAACATTCAGGCTTAAGCCATTGTCAATGAGTACTGGTGGGATCTTAAGATACTTCTGATGAACAACTAAATTTAATGAACACCCCACAGTTGCAACCTTTAAGAGAGAACTCCTCATTAGTAATTGCTCAAGGTGGAAGGAGTTGCCCGATCAAATAAGTATTGTATTTGATGTCTTAAATCTAATTAGATACAGGGTCTGTCATTGGCATCGATAATCTGTTCGATGACATTGAACAGTGCTCGATTCCATCGAGATTTTTTAGATTTTCGCTAACTTATATGGGCACTTTTTTGATGCCATCGATGTATGTTCAATTGAACCTTTAATGACATCGAAACTAGATCGATGCAATCAAGAATTTATGAAAAATCATGTTTTTTCTCTGCACAGTTGAGGTGTTAGTTCGATGTCATCGACAAGGCTTCAATGCCATCAATAGGATTAGTTCGATGCCATCGCATGGCCTTCGATGACATCGATAGGATCCTGCGCAGGTTTTATGCAAAACTGTGGATTTGCGGAATTTGTTTCCGATTTCGTTTGGAATTCTTTCCAAGGCCATATATATGGGTGTAAACGGGATTGGGATATATTTTAAGGTATTTTAAGGCTTCTAAAAGTACTCCAAGGGTTTTTAAAAGGGGTTCTAGGATTTCAAAGGGGTGTAACAAGGATGAGATTCGAGGTTGTTCGAATCGGGTAAGCCTTCTCTTTTTGTAATTTTTTCTTTCATAGTGAAGATCTATCGCTTTATAGTTTTTTCTCGAAAGGTTTTCCATGTTAAATCTTTTTGCTCTCTTGTATTTGTTTGGTGCTCATGGATTGCTATCCTAGATTCATATCTATGTGATTCTTCCGTCCTATCCCCAACAAGTGGTATCAGAGCCAGGTTGGGACACGTATTTAAATTTGCAGGATTATCATTAATGAGAAACACTAGATATGATATTAAGAAATACTCAAGGAAAAATAACTTTAAGTTATGTAAGTTCAAGATGATCAGTTCCTTAACCAAGCAAGGTGAGGATGGTGCTCTTGAGGAAAGAAAGTCTAATATGACTAATGAAGAATGGAATACTCTTGATAAGAAGTCTTTATCCTTGATCCGTTTATGTCTCACGGATGAGGTCCTCTATAATGTTTTGAGGGGGAAAACTGCAACTAGTTTATGGATGAAGTTAAAGGATATTAATGCTAAAAATCCCACTAATAATCGCCTACACTTGAAGCTACAATTGTTCACCTTCAGATTGGTAGAGGGTGAGGATGTAGAGGCCCACATCAGTAATCTTAATAAACTGATTTGCAAATTGCTAGACATGGAGGAAGTGATCAAAGATGAAGATTAAGCATGTATATTGTCGAATACTCTACCGTCATCGTACGAGTCATTCAGGGACTCATTGGGCACTGGAAATAAAACCCTAAGTGTGGACACTATTATCTCAGCCCTTTAAGGGAAGGTCATGAGAAGAATGAACAGTGGCTTAGGGTCATCTTTTGATGCACTGTTTACAAGGAGCAAAAATACTGAGCGAGATATAGGATCTTCGAGACTTAGATCTAAATCCAAGGGTGAGGGCAAAGGAAAACTAAAGTGTTGGAACTATGGGATGAATGGACACATGAAAAAGGATTGCATAAATTCTAAAGCGAAAAAAGAAAACTTAAAGGCTTCTTCCAGGGAGGCCAATGTTGTCACATCTGATGAAGAAATAAGTAGAGGTGATATTTTCTCTGTGTCGATGGTTAGATACTTGCATAATAATCTTAGAGATGAGTGGATCCTTAACATAGGAGTATCATATCTCATGACTCCTCATCGGAGTTGGTTTGCCAGTTATAAGGAATATGATGGTGGACAAGTCTTTATGGGCAATGGCAATACCTATAATATTGTGGCTATTGGTACGGTGAGTATCAAGATATTTGATAGGATGGAGCATACTTTGACTGATGTTAAACGCATTCTTAATATAAGAAAAGTCTGATTTCTCTTTGTGCACTCAAGGTTGTAGGGTGCAAATTCACTGATATTGATGTTGTCCTTAAAGTTTCAAAAGGGACACTCATGGTTATGAGAGCACAAAGGTATAGAAACCTTTATAGGTTAATTGGGAACACTTCAACAGGTGGAGCGGCAGCAGCTGTTGCAGATTCCACATCAGTATGTATGTGGCATGCTCTTCTAGGCCACATAAGCGAGCGGGGCATAAAGGTACTATCTGATTGTTGTTTGATCTAGCTTTTAAGAATTTTGATTTAGAAAAACGCGAGCATTGTATATATGGTAAACAATCTATATTATCTTTTAAATCTGAAAATCATGTATGTAAGGGAGTGCTTGATTATATGCACTCTGATGTATAGGGGTCATCATTAGAAGTTTCCATTAGGGGGTTGTCATGGTTTGTTTCATTCATTGACTACTACTCAAGGAAAGTTTGGGTTTACTTCATAAAACATAAAACTAAAGTTTTCACCATATTCAAACAATGAAAGATAATGGTGGAAAAATAGTCAGGGTGAAAATTAAAGGTTTTAAGGACTGACAATGGTGGAGAATTTACTTCCATTGAGTTAATGAATATTGCAAGGATGAAGGGATCATTAAGCACAAAATAGTACGCCACATGCTTAAACAAAATGGTGTGGCTGAGTGGATGAATCAGACTCTCTTGGAGAGGGCCAAATGCATGTTAAGTAATGTTGTGTTAGGTAAGGACTTATGGACTGAGGTCGTTAACACGGCTAGTTATTTGGTAAACCGATCTCTATCTACGACAATTGAATGTAAAATCTCAGAGGAAGTATGGAGTGGTCACAAGCTGGACTATTCAGATTTGTGCATATTTGGTTGTAAGGTTTATTCTTATGTACCGTCAGTTGAGAGAGATAACCTATACTATAGAGCCTAAAAGTATATCTTTGCTGGCTATGGTATTGGTGTAAAAGGTTACAGGTTATTCGACAAGATCACACGCAAGGTCATCACTAGTCATGATATCAAATTCGATGAAAGCTTCATATTTTATAAAAATAATCAGGAAGAGTTAGAGGAACCTGAAAGGTTGATCATAAATGTCCAGATTAACACAAATGATACTCAGGCAGAGATAGATGCGTAGACAGAGGTACAGGAGTAAGTGGAGCAACTATCTATGAGAAGAAATGTCACGCCCCAAACTCAAAAATCGGACTCACAAAATTTTCGATCGTCGAATCCGGCACCGACAGCCTCCATAGAACCCCATTCTCGGCTCTCAGCTCCCATTCGTCAGGTTCCGATCCTGAGATGCTACGAGGAGGATTTTCAACGTCAGTTTGATTCGTAATAAGCATAACCAAAGGCATAACCCACAAATAACAACCAAGAACTCCATTGCATTTCTACTATGATCAAAAACTTTACAAGTACAATGTGCATAAAGAAAAATACAATGGTAAGGAACAAAAACTTCAAAATGATCTGCAAGTGCTCCTGCCTCAGCGCTGCTGCACCCCAACGTCACCTGCACGCAACAGTCATGTATAAGCTTATATAAAGCTTAGAGGGTGGTGAAAGTGTGTGCGCAAGGTAGTAATTTGATCATGCAATATCAGAGTAATGCGGAATATGCAGATGGATCCATAATATCATGAGTCGTACCAAGGCTATGCGATGCAAGATGCAAGTCAAGCATACAATCCTCATCTAAGCCCACATGTCAATACAGCTCAACTCTGGGATATCACCGAGGTTTAGTATACTCTAAACCAAATCGCCACCACATCGCGCTCAATAAGGTAAGTGGAAGAGACCTCACTATCCATTTGCTAATATCGGGCTTGACTCGTCGATAGCGGACCCATTCCTCGAGCTAGTCAAACTCTGCCTATCATTGCCCCCTTCTCTCGGTCGGGTAAGGCCGCACCCCCTTCCAACCGACCACGACATAGTGGAGAGCACAGTCATCTGGTAATCGGCACTCAACGCTCATCTACCCACTCGGTCTAGACGTTGGAGCAACCTCTTGGTACCATAAGAGTTTAGGGACTTTCACCCAAGGATATCTATAGCACCCCATGTAAAATAAAATTTTCGGTATCTAATCCTGCCAACCACGATACGTCTGTGGAAGTTACGGCCCTGATGTCACTAGGGCGTACAATAATCATATCATACAATGCGAAATGCATGAATCACACTATCCAATCATGCAGCAAATCCTGCGCGTATCGTGCGCTCATGCAGGGCAACACCGCCTAATCGGGGTTCCATAAACAATCTACCCGAAGGCATATGCTATGATCAGTCACTCTCATATTAAGCATATATATGATGCGTATGATCATGAGTCATGAAACTATACTAAATATGTTATAATGAGATGAACTATCCTTACAATGCAGATGGGCCTGGACTGCCTATACACAATAAGTACGGGCCTAATAATGGGCCCTAAGGAGAGTCGTAATGTGGATATCCAACCAGCATTACACTCGCAATGTGGACGTCAAACCAACATTGCTCCCAAGGCATAGTTCGTAGAGAATATCCTTATATAAATCAGGTTGGGATCACACATTGCAATGGACCATAGATACATCCCATTGGGCCTTAAATACATCAAATGGGTCATATCATATGGTCCTTTTATTCATCAAGTGGGCCACGTTAATGGGCCGCACCAATGAGCCTTATGTGCATTATAATGGGTCATAACCCGTGCGCATTAGATTGCATCGAATGGGCCTAATCCTATGGGCTTTATGTGTCTTAAATGGGCCTAAACCCATAAGCCTTTTTACAAATCAAATGGGCCTAATCCATAGGCCTTTTATAAATTAAATGGGCCTAACCCATAGGCCTTTATATAACAAATGAGCCATACCCAAACATAGGTGGCGCACCCAATCTTCACTCATGCCTTAAAATGATCTTACCAAGTGGATGGACGGTCTGGATGCATCACATGCATCATGGTCCCACTATCGCTGGACAATGCGGACAACACATGCATCAAAGGGGCCTCCACCGTCCGCTGGACGGTGGAGGCAAAACAATACGTCAAGGTGGGTACCACCGTCCGCCTGGACGGTGGACTTACAACACATACATCATTGTGGGTCCCACGTGGGGCCCACTGTAATGTTTACTCACCATCCAATCCGTTCATAAGGTCGCACGGACCTGGGTGAGGAGGAAAAACAAATTTCATCTTGATCTGATTTTCAATGGTAGATGTTCAATTCCACTCTCCTATGGTGTGGGCCACCTGAGCGTTGGATCAGGCTGAAACTTGGAGGGGGCCCACTGCTGGGGATGGCCCACCTCGTGGACATCTTGTATGACAAGTAAACATCACGGTGGGGCTCACATACAGGGTCATGGGCCCCTGACGTCCGCCCACCAAACGCTGCACGCAGTAGCGTGCAGCTGCTGCTGCTGCATGTCAGAGGGCAGAGGCTCTGCCTCTTGCAAAAATTGGGAAAAATCCATTTTTCCGGGGTTTTTCGCGTGTGGGGTCCGTAACTTGAGAATCCACTCCGTCCATTAGTTTCTAGGACCCGAAACACACAAAACGAGTCTAATGTTCGGTATTTTTAGTATGTAGGTACAACAAGGTGGGTCCTAATAGCATTTGAAGGGTAAGAAATATCATTTTCTATGGTATGGCCCGCCTGATTATTGGATTGACCTCATTCTATGGCTCAACGCCTAAAATGATAAGGAAAAGAGGATGGACGGCTTGGATTGTACCAAAACATCAAGGTGGGGCCTATACAAGTGGGTCACACCCAAAGCTTGAACAAAGCTTATATTTGTGTTTTCCTTTATACATGGACGTCCAACGTCCCAGACGCTAGACGGTCCCGTTACAGGAAGGTGCGTGGAGGTGGGCCCTGTTTAGGTGGGCCATCACACGGCTACCCATACACATACAAGGTGGGCCCCATCTAAAAATGGAATGGATCCAATACATGCATCCTAGTGGGGCCTATCCAAGTGGGCCACACAACCATATATAATGACATAAAATAAAATAAAATAAAATAAAAAAATGAAATGAGAAGGGAGAGAGAGATGGAAAGTGGGACACGCTTGTGATGGAGGGCTCCGCCACTATGAGCCCTCCCTTGAAGAGATCGTACAATAGAATGGGTCCCTTTACACATGGATCTAACAAAATCAAATCCAATGGTGGAGATCCTTTCTCCACCAATTTGGACGGTTTAGGTGACCTTCAAATGTAATGAAATAAACTCTTGATGGGGTCCACAGAGAATGGCCCCATCATGGATGATCATGATGATCAAAGTGGGCCATCGGCTATATCTTAGGGTCCCAAATGAGATCCAAACCATTGATCGGTTGGCCTCATTTGGCCCATCTAAAAATAAAGAAAACTACTATTATCATGCACCCACCGTTCGATTTTCTTGCTCCTAGGGGTCTCTTAGCACCTTAGCCTTGATTTAAATGGAGGAGATGAGGAATGGATGGCTGGGATTGAAGATCTTGGGATGGAGAGGTGGGCCACACTTGGAGTTTTTTGAAAGGGAGGGAGAGGCTTGGAGAGCTTCATACGTATGGATTTCTCTTTGCTTGAGAAAATGAGATGAGAAATGAGAAAGGGAGAGAGTGTTGTAAAGAGAGAGATGGGTGATGGATGGATGGATGAATGATGGGTGTGTAAGAAAACCTTGACTTTGGTGGCCTTTTGTGTAAGAAAGGCATGGGAGGTGTAAGAGATTCTTCACTTTTGAGGCATTTTGTGTAAGAGAGGTATGGGCTTTGTAAGGAAATCTTGACTTTTGTGGTTGCTTGAGAATGGGTGAAAGGTGATGTGTACTTGACATGTACTTGACATGTGATGGATTGATGGATTGATTGATTGATGGGATTGATGTGACACATCATAGAGATTCTCTTGAGTTTCGTAACGCGCGACATTTTTCTCGCACCGAACGTTGGCCCACATCTCTTGACCAGGGTATCGCCTCTGCTCGCAAGTCACGGCATTGGAACCGCAGCGACGGCGCGGTCGTTGTGGTAATGGTCTTGAGTTGAGTCGGCTCGGGTTACGGCATACGAATCAGGGTCACGCGTAAATATCGGTTAAGGGTCAAAAGTTGCTGGAATTCGACCGGTAAGATCGCGGAGGTCTTCAGAACGGTACGGACTAAGATACAGGTCTTACAACTCTCCCCTCCTAATAAAAATTTTATCCTCGAAATTACACAATCAACGCAACTAAGCATAACTCATGAGGAAGAAGAGACATAACAACATCATATAGAATCAAAGACAGCATACAAAATACATCACATGATCAACCATCAAAGAGATGAGGATAACGCTCTCGAATCTCAGCCTCGCGCTCCCAAGAAGCCTCCTCTATAGAATGGTGACCCCACTGAACCTTCACCAAAGGAATGACCTTGGTTCTGAGGACCTGCTCCTTCCGATCAAGGATACGGACTGATTGCTCAATGTAAGAAGCGTCCTCACGAACCTCTGATGGCTACCAATCAATAATGGAAACTATGTCTGACCCACACTTTCTCAACATGGAGACATGAAAAACGTTGTGGACGCCAGAAACTGAGATGGCAAGGTAAGCTGATAGGCCACGGTGCCAATGAACCCAGTGATCTCAAAAGGTCCTATGAATCTCGGGGCAAGCTTGCCCTTCGCTCCAAATCGAACTACGCCCTTCATGGGCGAGACCTTGAGATACACATGGTCCCCTACATCAAACTCCAAAGGACGACGCCGACGATCAACAAAACTCTTCTGTCGGCTCTAAGCTGTGCGCATCCTCTGCCTGATGATGTTAATAGCCTCTGATGTCTCCTGCACAAGCTCGAGACCTAGGAGAGGACGCTCTCCAACCTCGGTCCAGCAACTCGGTGATCTGCATGGTCTGCCATATAATGTCTCAAAAGAAGCCATGCCGATGGTCGTCTGATAGCTGTTATTGTATGCGAACTCAGCCAATCAAAGATGCTCATCCCAGCTACCCCCAAAATCAATTGCACAAGCCTGAAGCATATCCTCAAGGATCTGGTTGACCCTCTCGGTCTGACCATCGGTCTGCGAATGGTACGTGGTACTTAGCTACAAATCAGTCCTCATCGCACGCTGGAAGCTCTCCCAAAACTAAGACGTGAACCTCGAGTCTCTATCAGAAACGATCGACACTGGAACGTCATGCAGTCTCACAATCTCGTCGATGAATAATCTTGCAAGCCGGTCCATAGACCAAGTCGCACGCATCACAACGAAATGTGCCGACTTCGTCAGACGATCCACAACAACCCAAATGGCGTCATGACCGCGCTGAGTCCTCGGCAAACCCATAATGAAATCAGTCGACACGTGCTCCCACTTTCACATCGAGACGCTCAATGGCTGCAATAGACCAGGAGGTCTCTGATGATCGGCCGTGACACGTTGGCACGTGTCACACTCGGTCACAAAATTAGCGATCTGGAGCTTCATCCCTGCCCAAAAATATTGTCGCCTCATGTCACGGTACATTTTCGTCGAGCCAGGGTGGATAGAAAACATCGATCGATGTGCCTCGGCCATAAGATCTCTGCGTAGCTCAAGAATATCCGGAACACATAATCGGCCTTTGAAGTGAAGTCTACCGTCTACACCAATGTGCCAATCTCCCTGACTCTCAGATGCCGCCTCAGCCATGTAACTCTGCAACGACTCATCAGCCTGCTGAGCCTCAATCACCCTTGTGACAAGAGAGGGTTGAATCGACAGGCTCGATAAATGCACAATAGAAGACTGCAGGTCAAACTCAAAATCATACGCTGTGATATCCTCAAGCATCCGTCACTCCTGAATCATCATATGCGTCACTAGGCCTCGTGGCTGACGGCTGAGGGCATCTGCCACCACGTTTGCCTTACCAGAGTGGTACTGGAGATCAAAATCATAGTCCTTCAGAAGCTCCATCCAGTGCCTCTGTCTCATATTTAACTCAGACTACGAGAAGAGGTACTTCAAGCTCTTGTGATTGGAGAAGAGCTCGAACCTGACCCCATAAAGATAGTGCCTCCACACCTTCAGTGCGAAGACAACTGCAGCCAGCTCCAAATCATGCGTAGGATAATTTAGCTCATGGACCTTAAGCTGACGAGACGCAAAGACCACTGGTCTCCCGTGCTGCATCAGAACAGCACCCAAACTAATATGCGAGGCATCAGTGAATACAATAAATCCGTCACTCCCAGAGGGAAGAGTGAGGACAGGAGCGGACATCAGACAGTCCTTCAACTCCATAAATGCTCACTGGCAGGTGTCACTACAAATAAACTCCGCACCCTTCCGAGTTAACCTGGTTAGCAAGGCTGCAATGCGAGAGAAGCCCTCAATGAAACGTCGATAATAGCCCGCCAAACTAAGGAAACTACGGATCTCTGTCGCAGTCGTGGGCTGGCCCCACTGACGCACTGCCTCGACCTTCAAGGGGTCCACTGCGACACCCTCCCTCGTCACCACGTGACAGAGGAACTTCACCTCCTCCTGCCAGAACTCGCACTTCTCCAGCTTTGCATACAGCTGGTGTGCGTGGAGGGTCTACTAAGTGATCTCCAAATGCTGCTCATACTCCTCACGGGTCCTCGAATAGATCAGGATGTCGTCGATGAAGACTACAACAAACTGATCGAGATAAGGGCGGAAGAACTCGTTCATCAGATGATAACCACGTGACACAGGAACTTCACCTCGAATAGATCAGGATGTCGTCTTAGGAATGTCCTCATCTCGAACCCGAATCTGATGATAACCGGAATGCAGGTCAATCTTCGAAAAGAACTGTGCACCCTACAGCTGATTAAACAAATCATCAATCCTAGGGAGCGAGTATTTGTTCTTAATCGTGACTTTGTTGAGCTCGCGATAGTCAATGTAGAGCCTCAACGAACCATCCTTCTTCTTCACGAAGAGTACCGGCGCTCCCCACGGCGAACTGCTCGGACGGATAAAACTCAACTCTTGCAACTCGTCCAACTGCTTCTGCAGTTCCCGCAACTCTAACGGTGTCATACGATACGGGCCTTAGAAATAGGCACGGTACAGGGCACGAGCTCAGTTTGGAACTCGGTGAGTCGGCGAGGCAGTAATCCCTGAATCTCCTATAACACATCGAAAAAATCACAAACCACGGGTAAATAGTCGATACAAGGGCAAACAGGCTCCTCGATGGCACATGACATCAAACAAGACAACCGCTCTCCTCTAGCCTCTACAACGAACTGAAACTGTGGCACGCCGGGTATACAGAACGTGACTGTCCTTGCGGTGCAGTCCAATATGGCATAGTACTCGGTGAGCCAATCCATGCCCAGGATGACATCAAACTCGGACATCGGTAATGTAAACAAATCGACAGGCAGAAAGGTATCCCCAACCAGAACGGGGCAAGACGAGTAAAATTGGTCCAACACTGCAGTCCTCCCTAAGGGCGTCGATACTGATAGGTTCTCACAAGAAGACTCCAACGGTAAGCCAGTCGATCGGCAGAAGCTCTCAGCCACAAAAGAGTATGATGCACCGGAATCAAACAGCACACATGTAATACATACAGAGATTGGAAGTATACCCTTAACAACTCCTCCAGATGACTACGGGTCCTGCTGAGCCGCATAAAACCTAGTCTGAGCTGGCTAGGGAGATGCTTGTCCCCTCTAAACGTGCTGCTGCTGCTGCTAGGGTCACTGAGGCGGTCGAAACTGCTGCCTCTACTGCTGTGGCCTCGGAGGCTGATGTTGATGCTGATGTTGCTGCTGAGGTGGCCTCGGTGATGGGGGCTGCTGTCGCTGCTACTGTGGGGGTCTCTCCTGTTGCGGTGGAGGCTGCTGTGGAGCTCTCTACTGCTGTGGACCTCTCTGCTACTGCTAGGGGCTGGGACACTCCCACGAACGGTGTCCTGTCGAATCGTACCTAAAACAAGTACCGGTGAACTGCCTCTGAGGTGGTACTGGAGGTACTGCTGGTGCTCGAAAGGCTAGGCGACCTGTGCGCCTCTGCTGCTGTGGTCGACGCTGATGAGAATCACTGGAAGAAGCCTGCCTCTTTCAGTCTCTCCTCTGAGCGCGATCAGACTGAGAACCGGCTCACTCAGTCTCGAAGATCTGGGCCTTCCACACCACTTCCTCAAAAGTCAGAAGCTCATGCCCAATAACACGGCTGCGAAGACCGTAACGCAAGCCATCCTCAAAGCGACGGGCTCTCCGCTCCTCGTCATCAACTAAATAGGGTACAAATCTAGATAGTGCAACAAAGCGAGCTGCATACTGGGCCACTATCATATCGCCCTGCACCAGGGCCTCAAACTCCAACGCTCACTGTCGTCGGATGTGATCAGGGAAGTACTATCGGTCAAATTGATCCACAAAATTCTCCCATGTCCATACAAAGTCGGCGCCTATTTCTCGGGAAACTGATGCCCACCAGTGCTCTGCCTCACCATGGAGAAGAAATACGGCTAGTCGAACTCGCCGCTCTATCGTACATCCCATCGTCTCAAATACCTTCTCTACATCGGTGCGTCATCTCTCAGCTACTGTCGGGTCTGACTCACCCTGAAAATGCGGGGGATCGAGCCGTCGAAACTCTCGAAGGAGAGCACTAGCACGATCTTGCACTGCATGTGCTGGTGAAACAATGGGGTGTCTGCTCTGCCCATGGAGTGCAGCTGTCACAGCCATAACATCTGCTGCAACTGAGAGGCACTCACGAATACGGTCAGCTCCACACCGGTCTCTGGTGGAGGAGCAGGATACTCAGGATGGGCAGTAGGAATCTCAGGTGGTGGAACAGGCATCGTAGGTGGTAATGTGGGAGCCACAGGTGGTGGTGTGGGATGCTCAGCTGGTGGTGTGGGAGTCGATCGGGTAACACTCCTGGGCAGCATGTCCTACAGGAAAGAGTGAAGGCACCTATCAACTTTAAAACTCTTGAAGGCACGCACGTTAAGGGTCTGTAACGGGAGATCGCCAAGCTATCCGAACTTCGGGACATAGCCATTCTACACTAATATCAAATATGTAATGTTGTTCTCGATTATTCCTAATTTATGCTCTGATACCAACTTTTGTAACGTCCCAAACTCAAAAACCGGTCTCATAAGATTTTTGATCACCAAATCCGGCGCCGACAGCCTCCGTAGAATCCTATTCTCGGCTCCCAGCTCCCATTCGCCAGGTTCCGATCCTGAGATGCTACGAGGAGGATTTTCAATGTCAGTTTGATTCGTAATAAGCATAACCAAATGCATAACTCACAAACAACAACCAAGAACTTCATTACATTTTCACTATGATAAAAAACTTTACAAGTATAATGAGCATAAAGGAAAATACAATGGTAAGGAACAAAAACTCCAAAATGATCTACAAGTTCTCCTGCCTCAGCACTGATACGCCCCAACGTCACCTGCACGCAAAGGTCGTGCATAAGCTTATAGAAAGCTTAGAGGGTGGTGAAAGTGTGTGCGCAAGGTAGTAATATGATCATGCAATATCAGAGTAATGCGGAATATGCAGATGGATCTATAATATCATGAGCCGTACCAAGGCTATGCGATGCAAGATGTAAGTCAAGCATACAATCCTCATCTAAGCCCATATGTCAAAACAGCTCAACTCTATGATATCACCGGCGTCTAGTACACTCTAAACCAAATCGCTATCACATCGCTTGCAATAAGGTAAGTGGAAGAGACGTCACTATCAGTCTGCCAATATCGGGCTCGACTTGTCGATAGCGGACCCATTCCTCGAGCTGCTCAAACTCAGCCTAGCATTACCCCCTACTCTCGGGCGGGTAAGGCCGCACCCCCTTCTAATCATCCAAGACACAGTGGAGAGCGCAATCATCTAGTAATCGGCACTCAACGCTCATATACCCACTCGGTCTAGACGTTGGAGCAACCTCTTAGTACCATAAGGGTTTAAAGACTTTCACCCAGGGATTTTTATAGCACCCCATGTAAAATAAAATTTTCGGTATCCAATCCTTCCAACCACGATACGTCTGTGGAAGTTAGGGCCCTGATGTCGCTAGGGCGTACAATAACCATGTCATATAATGTGAAATGCATGAATCACACTATCCAATCATCCAGCAAATCCTGTGCGTATCGTGCGCTCATGCAGGGAAACACCACCTAATCGGGGTTCCATAAACAATCTACCCAAAGGCATATGTTATGATCAGTCACTCTCATATCAAGCATACATATGATGCGTATGATCATGAGTCATGAAACTATACTAAACATGTTATAATGAGATGAACTATCCTTACAATGCAGATGGGCCTGGACTGCCTATGCACAATAAGTACGGGCCTAATAATAGGCCCTAAGGAGAGTCGTAATGTGGACATTCAACCAGCATTACACTCGCAATGTGGACGCCAAACCAACATTGCTCCCAAGGCATAGTTCGTAGAGAATATCCTTATATAAATCAGGTTGGGATCACACATTGCAATGGACCATAGATACATCCCATTGGGACTTAAATACATCAAATGGGCCATATCATATGGGCCTTTTATTCATCAAGTGGGCCACGTTAATGGGTCGTACCAATGGGCCTTATGTGCATTACAATGGGTCATAACCCGTGTGCATTAGATTGCATCGAATGAGCCTAATCCTATGGGCTTTATGTGTCTTAAATGGGCCTAAACCCATAGGCCTTTTTACAAATCAAATGGGCCTAACCCATAGGCCTTTTATAAATTAAATGGGCCTAACCCATAGGCCTTTATATAACAAATGGGCCATACCCAAACATAGGTGACCCACCCAATCTTCACTCATGCCTTAAAATGATCTTACCAAGTGGATGGACGGTCTGGATGTATCACATGCATCATGGCGGGTCCTACTGTCGCTGGACAGTGCGGACAACACATGCATCACAGGGGGCTCCACCGTCCGCTGGACGGTGGAGGCAAAATAATACGTCAAGGTGGGTACCACCGTCCGCCTGGACGGTGGACTTAAAACACACACATCATTGTGGGTCCCTTACTCACCATCCAATCCGTTCATAAGGTCGCACGGACCTGGGTGAGGAGGAAAAACAAATTTCATCTTGATCTGAAACTTCTGTGGACCCAAAAATAATTTTCAATGGTAGATGTTCAATTCCACTGTCTCCTATGGTGTGGGCCACCTGAGTGTTGGATCAGGCTGAAACTTGGAGGGGGCCCACTGCTGGGGATGGCCCACCTCATGGACAACTTGGATGACAAGTAAACATCACGGTGTGGCCCACATGCAGGGCCATGGGCCCCTGACGTCCGCCCGCCAAACGCTGCACGTAGCAGCGTGCAGTTGCTGCTGCTGCATGTTAGAGGGCAGAGGCTCTGCCTCTTGCAAAAATTAGGAAAAACCCATTTTTTTGGGGTTTTTCACGTGTGGGGTCCGCAACTTGAGAATCCACTCCGTCCATTAGTTTCTAGGACCCGAAACACACAAAACGAGTCTAATGTTCAGTACTTTTAGTACGTAGGTACAGCAAGGTGGGTCCTAATAGCATTTGGAGGGTAAGAAATATCATTTTCTATGGTATGGCCCGCCTGATTATCGGATTGACATCATTCTTTGGCTCAACGCCTAAAATGATAAGAGAAAGAGGATGGACGGCTTGGATTGTACCAAAACATCAAGGTGGGGCCTATACAAGTGGGTCACACCCAAAGCTTGAACAAAGCTTATATTTGTGTTTTCCTTTATACATGGACGTCCAGCGTCCCAGACGCTAGACGGTCTGGCCGTTGCAGGAAGGTGCGTGGAGGTGGGCCCTGTTTAGGTGGGCCATCACACGGCTACCCATACACATACAAGGTGGGCCCCATCTAAAAATGGAATGGATCCAATACATGCATCCTAGTGGGGTCTATCCAAGTGGGCCACACAATCATATATAATGACATAAAATAAAATAAAATAAATAAATAAAATGAAATGAGAAGGGAGAGAGAGATGGAAAGTGAGACACGCTTGTGATGGAGGGCTCCGCCACTATGAGCCCTCCCTTGAAGAGATCGTACAATAGAATGGGTCCCTTTACACATGGATCTAACAAAATTAAATCCAACGGTGGCGATCCTTTCTCCACCAATTTGGACGATTTAGGTGACCTTCAAATGTAATGAAATAAACTCTTGATGGGGTCTACAGAGAATGGCCCCATCATGGATGATCATGATGATCGAAGTGGGCCATCGGCCATATCTTAGGGTCCCAAATGAGATCCAAACCATTGATCGGTTAGCCTCATTTGGCTCATCTAAAAAATAAAAAAAGCTATTATTATCATGCACCCACCGTTCAATCTTCTTGCTCCTAGGGGTCCCTTAGCACCTTAGCCTTGATTTACATGGAGGAGATGAGGAATGGATGGCTAGGATTGAAGATCTTGGGATGAGGAGGTGGGCCACACTTGGAGTTTTTTGAAAGGGAGGGAGAGGCTTGGAGAGCTTCATACGTATGGATTTCTCTTTGCTTGAGAAAATGAGATGAGAAATGAGAAAGAGAGAAAGTGTTGTAAAGAGAGAGATGGGTGATGGATGGATGAATGAATGATGGGTGTGTAAGAAAACCTTGACTTTGGTGGCCTTTTATGTAAGGAAAGCATGGGAGGTGTAAGAGATTCTTGACTTTTGAGGCATTTTGTGTAAGAGAAGTATAGGCTTTGTAAGGTAATCTTGACTTTTGTGGTTGCTTGGGAATGGGTGAAAGGTGATGTGTACTTGACATGTGATGGATTGATTGATTGATGGGATTGATGTGACACATCATAGAGATTCTCTTGGATTTCGCAACGCGCGGCGTTTCTGCGCATCGAACGTTGGCCCACATCTCTTGACCAGGGTATCACCTCGGTGCGCAAGTCGCGGCATCGGAACCTCAGCGATGGCGTGGTCGCTGTGGTAATGGTCTTGGGTTGAGTCGGCTTGGGTTGACGGCATACGAATCAAGGTCGCGCGTAAATATCGATTAAGGGTCGAAGGTTGCCGAAATTCAACCGGTAAGACCGCGGAGGTCTTCGGAACGGTACGAACTAAGATACGGGTCTTACAAGAAACTCACCCCGTGATTGCAAGTTACCGGCAAGATACTGGGATGACTCAAATATTACATATATCTTTATTACAGATTAGAGGGATCCGTCTACTATTCAGGAGGCTCATAATGAGCCTTATGTAGAAAAGTGAAAAGTGATTATGGACAATGAGATAGACTCATTGCACAAAAATCACACATGGGAGTTAGTGAAGCTTCTAATATGTCAAAAAGTAATCAGATGCAAGTGGTTATTCAAAAGAAAATAGGATAGATACAAAGCAAGGTTGGTAGTAAATGGGTATGCTTAAAGAGAAGTAATTGACTTCACAAAGATATTCGTCAGTGGTTAAACAAGTGTCTATCAAATTCGTGTTGACGTTGGTTGCCCAATACGATCTCGAGATAGAACAAATAGATTTCAAGATTGTATTCTTGCATAGAGAGTTGGAAGAGTAAATCTACATGAAGTAACCAGAGTGTTACGAAATTAAAGGGGTAGAGAAAAAGGTTTGCACATTAATAAAGTCATTGTACGGCCTGAAACAGCCACCTAAACAGTGGCATAAAAAAATTGATTCTTTCGTGTTAATTCAGAAATTTACTATGAGTGAATACGATCACTGTGCATATTATAAGACATTGAGTGATGGAAAATTCATGATCCTAGTATTGTTTGTTGATGATATGTTGATCGTTTGTCATGATATATTTGAAATCAACGTACTGAAGACTCAGTTATTAGAGACATTCGAGATGAAAGATTTGGGGGCTGCAAAGATGATTATCGGCATAGATATTTAAAGAGACGGGAAGAGGAGCAAGCTTTGGTTATCACAAGCAGAATACATTGAAAAGGTGTTGATCAAGTATGGGATGGAACAGGCAAAGCTAGTGAGTGTTCCCCACGCAACTCACTTCAAACTTTTCTCATAACAATGTCCTAAATCAAATGAGAAAAATCAATTTATGTCTCTTGTGCCTTATTTGAATGCGATTGACAGTTTAATGTAAGACATGATTTGTACAAGATCAGACATTTCAAAGGCAGTCGGTGTTGTGAGATATATGTCAAACTTGATAAGAAACATTGGGAAGCGGTGAAATGGTTACTTTGATACATTCAAAGTATAAAAGACTACGTCTTAACTTTTCAGAATATAAGGGCAAAGTTGGTAATGTATGTGGATTTGGACTACGCAGGCAATGTGGATTCCATAAAGTCGACTCCGAGATACTCGTTTATACTAGTAATGGAGCAATTGGTTGAATGTCAAAGCTTCAATCTATGGTGGCTCTTTTCACGACCAAAGCAGAATATATGACAGTGACAAAAGCTTTTAAGGAATGTGTTTGGTTGAGAGGCATGATAAATTAATTAGGGCTTCAGCAGGAAGCCGTGTCGTTAATTGTGATAGCGAAAGTGCTAAAAATTTTACTAAAAATTTTATTTATCACTCTCATACTAAACACATTGATGTTTATTACCACTTTATCCAATACGTGCTTGAAGAAGGAGGCGTGACTCCGGAGAAATTCACACTAGCATGAATCCATCAGACATGCTCATCAAGGTTGTTCTTATAAAAAAGTTCAAGTTCTGTGCAACTTCTCTAGGATTGACGATGGCGTAAAAGGAAGATGGAGTGTGCACGAGAAGCATTGATGAAGCTGGGATGTAAGGCAGAGATAAGAGAAGAGGACAAGAAGCTACATGTTTGATGATTGAAGATATAATGGAGATTATTATATTTAATGTCTTAAATCTAATCAGATACAGTGTCTGTCGATGCCATTGACAATCTGTTCGATGGCATCGAACAGTGCTCGATCCCATCGAGATTTTTGAACTTTCTTCAGTTGGTCGCTAACCTATCTCGGCACTTTTTCGATGTCATCGATGGATGTTCAATTTAACTTTCAATGACATCAAAACTGGATTGATGCAATTAAGAATTTATGAAAAATCATGTTTTGTCTCTAGATAGTTGAGGTGTTAGTTTGATGTCATCGACAGGGCTTCGATGACATCGACAGGATTAGTTCGATGCCATTAAAAGGCCTTCGATGGCATCGATAGGATCCTACACATGTTTTTATGCAAAACTTCAGATTTACGGGATTTATTTCTAATTTCATTTGGGATTCTTTCCAAGGCTATATACATGGGTGTAAATGAGATTGGGAGATATTCTAAGGTATTCTACATCTTCCAAAAGTACTTTAAGGGTTTCTAAAAGGGGTTCTAAAGTTTCAAAGGGGTGTAGCTGTAAGTGCACCTACTAATGCTCTTGTTTGTCAATTACGATGTAAGTTGAGTCAGTCGGACTACAGTGCCCAACAAGAAGATCAATTCAAGTGTCTGCCTCAACTGGGTGTGTGGAAGCTCACCTTAGGTAAATCAAAGCCTCACATCCCATATCCCAAAACACCAGGTGATTAAAACCCTTAAAACTAAGTAGAATATCTTAGAGTTTTATAATAACAAAAACTTTTTATCAAACAGAAAAATCTTCAAGTTTTCTTACCCTGTCGATTGTATCGATACCCCTTTCGATATGATCGACCTGCTCTGTCAGTGTCCTCGGTATCTCAATCGATACAATCGAGTGAGGAAAAAAAGCGTCCAGAAATCGCACATTCATCTGGATAATTTTTTGATATATCGAAGTTTTAATCGATATCATCGATAGTCGAATATCAAGACCAACGAAAGTGGATCGATAATATCGACAGACAGTTTTTCGACGCCCCTATTTTTCTAAAGAAAACTACTGTAAGATTCGATATATCGATGACTGTTTCTATTCAATCTGAATTTAAATATCGATCATCTCGGAAGTCATTCGATTATATCGACAATGGGTGCGTGTTTCCTCCAGCAAATATTTTAAGATGTTCTAAAAGTTGATCGGCGGCCACTCGAGGAAATCGATATTCCTTTGTCGATACTATCGAGTCCTAGTCGATTGGATCGAGTCTGGACACAAACTGTTCAGCGTGCTTATAGGTAAATCTATATGATTTATCGATCTTATCGACACAGTATCGGTATCATCGACATTCAAATTCTGATGACATCGGTTGACCCTCGATCATATCCTATATCCTGAAATATTTTCACCAGTCTCTCTCATTCTTCAAGTGTTGATAGATTGATCCAAGTATCGATGGAATCAGAGTTCGAAATTCGATGACATTGACACAAGTATTGATCCAATCGATCAGCTGGCAATAGGTTTCAAAAGCGTATGCCTTTGAAGTTTATGTTATCGAGTGGACAGTCGACCCATCGAGAGTAAACGCTCGATGATATCGACCATGCTCGATGACATCGAACTCAGTCATAAATATGAACGTTTTATATCTGTTGAAACCTTTTGCCTATTTAAAGAGAGACTTGGTCATATTGCTGGTAAAGAAAGAAGAGAGTGCTTTTGTGTGTCTTACCCTCAAATCATATACCCAAAGCCCTTTCTCTCACGGGAGTTCATCTTCCAATCCACTCTTACCATTGACATTCAATAGAGTGGATTGAGAAATAAACTTCCGCATTCAAGGATCCTCTAGCGACTATCTTAATAGCATATCATTAAGTTAGGATGCCTTGAATGAATAGATGAAGGGAATCACTCTATCTTCCTTATAGAAAAATTTCAAGAGAGTGGATTTCCATCCTAACCTTGACCCGACCGGAAGCCTAGTACTGGTACATCTTTTATGTTGCGGATCAAGGGAGCCGAAGACTCTTCAACAACAAGGAGAAGATCTTCGACATTATGCTGAATGGGACTCATCAACGTATCTGTAAGTATCTAGAGTTTAGAGGACACTTGTGATCATTCCTTTCTAGGATTGGGTCTTAAGTGTTGCTCACCCTTTAAAGTCCTCAGAGGAGGCCTCCGGCAGGAGTGTACACTGTGGGTGCGTTGTGTGGACCCTTGCTCTGTGGAGAGCATAAACATCTGGGTACGTTGTGTGAACCCTTACTCTGTGTGGGCATAAATATTTGATTAGGAGTGCATCAGCAAAACTTCAGGATTTGAGGTGAACCGAGTAGAAACCTCTGTAAAGGTTGAAGGTGAACCAGATTTAAAACCTTATGTTTAAGGTGAACTATGAGAAACCTCCTTAGTGAAATTCGGTACACTTAAGGGTTGAGTGTAGCAACCGGGAGTGGAGTAGACAAGTAGTTGAACCACTATAAAAATGACTGTGTTTGTAATTGTTATTATTTTTCATTGTGTGATATTCTTACCTGATAATCTAAGATCACACCTCATATATACACACAGTCATATCCATCACAACTTATATGTAACGTATTTATTTTTCAAGAAGTCTGTGATTGGATCCTCTAGTAGGCTTGGAAGTCAGTGGAGTTACATTTAAGTAATCCTGATATTCACATATCTGATAGGATTAGTGTGATAAGATTTTTAATAAATCATAAAAACTTTAAAAAGTCCTATTCACCCCCCTCTAGGACATATTGGCATATTCCTACTTCAACTCAAGCGGTCTTCACCGCTATTTCAATTGGTATCAGAGCGGGTCTCTCCTTAAGGGCTTCACCGCCTAGAGAGTGATCTTGACTGAAGTTAAGGAATATGGCCAAAGGATAGGGCTCATCTGTCACTAGACCTCTAATATTTGATGGTTCAAATTATGCATACTGGAAGGCTAGAATGCACTACTTCCTGAGATCCTTGGATCATGATGTTTGGGATGTAGTTGAAAAGGGATACGTGGTACCATCTGAACAAACTGTACTTGAAGATGAAACCACGATCACCAAGCCCAAACCTAAAGAAAAGTGGACAGTAGTTGACAAAGAACAGTGAACTGTTGAAGCAAAAGCAATGAACGCCATCTACTGTGCCGTGTCCCAAGATATTTTTAATCAGATAAGCGTGTGTGGGACATCTAAAGAAGCATGGGACTTATTGGAAACAACTCATGAAGGCACAAGCACTGTGAAGAGATCTAAACTACAACTTCTGACTTCATAGTTTAAAAATCTCAGGATGGAAGAGCATGAGACATTTATGGAGTTTTTCACCAAATTAAATATTATTTGCAACTCCATGGGTGGATTGGGAGAAAAGGTTCCGGTACCGAAAATATGTAGAAAAATACTAAGGTCCTTACCGGAATGGTTTAATCCCAAAGTTACAACAATTGAGGAGTATAGAAATATTGATGAGATGAAAGTAGAAGAACTGATAGGTTCCCTATAAACTTTTGAACTATACTTCACATAACCCTAAAAATTTAAAAACACTGTCCTAAAAACCTCTAAGAAAACAAAACATGAGGATAGTGAGAGTGAAAAAGAAGATGAAGATGAGGAAGTGGCTCTGCTGGCACAAAGATTCAGAAGGTTCTTTCAAAGGAATCACATCCGCCCCTCTAGAAGAAGAAAGGTTGATGACAAACCTTCTACAGGCAAATTTGGAAAAAGAACCAAAGAACCACAGTGTTATGCCTGTCATGAGTATGGACACCTGTCAACTAAATGCCCAAATAAGAAAACTAAGGGTAAGGCAATGGCCACTAAATGGGATGATACAGAAGAGTCAAACTCAGAAAATAGTGACTTAGAAAGTGATGGAGATCAGAATTTCTTAAAAATAATTATGGTCTCCACTGCTTCGATCATTCCAACTGAATCTGAAAAAGAACAACAAGCCACTAAATCATTTTCATCTGACAATGAGGAAATTAAAGAAGAAGGAGAAGTCGAAAAGGATAAATTGTAAGATGCTTATAATCAACTCTATATCCATAGCATTAAAATGATTAAACACCTTGGTATATCTGAAAACAAAAAGGAATTGCATTAGATATGGATAAAGCTTCAAACACTAATACTCATCTAATTACTGATTTGTAACAATGTCAGTCAGATAATGATAGACTTGAAAGAACTAACATTTCTTTGAAATCTAAGTCAGAAAAATTAAAGAAACAAGTCAAAGCACTAAATGAGGAACACTTGATCCTTCAGAATAAAAATTATACCCTTTAAAATGAATTAGAAGAATCTTGAAAAATTGCCCAACTAAACTATAAATTTTTTCAGAGTGATGAAAGGTTAGAAAAACTTTTGGGTATGGGAAAATCTGGAAACAACAAACAAGGTTTGGGCTATGAAAAAGCTAGAACAAGAACTGGATATAGAACACATGGAAAATTTGAGAGTTCCAGTAGCAACAAAGGTAAAAATCTAGCCTATCACACAAGTGGTGTTTCAGAGGATGTGTTGAACAAAAGATATATACAACCATCACCACTCAAACTATTTGACAGAAAGAAAGACTTAGTAAATCAAGTGGTTGAATCAGATAAGAAAAATGAATTTGCTACAAGTAAGAATTCTGTCATAAAATGGGTAATTAAGGAAAAGACGAATTTCCTTGTTATACATTCAGATCATTTACCAAGCAATGAGGCTAAATTGTATCTAGATAGTGGTTGCTCAAGACATGTCACAGGCGATAAATCCCTTCTCTCAAAATATACGGATCTTCAAAAGGGGATCGTCACCTACAGGAATGATAAGAGGGATTGATTTACTTAAAACTGAGATTGCTTACTGCATAAAAGGATTGAAGCATAATCTGTTAAGCATCTCTCAAATTTGTGATAATGGGCATGTGGTCAAGTTCAACAAAGAAGAATGTGATATTATAAATCAATCAGGAAAATCAGTAACTAAGGGCCATCGCACAAACAACTACTACTACATTATTAAAGGAAAAGAGAGGAATGATATAGAGGAGCATTAAGAATGAAGGAACAAGTCTAGATTATGCATCGAAATCTGGATACTTGCTGAAATGATGCAGTTTTGCTAAGCTCCAAATTAAATACCTAAGATTCCAGACCTCCTTTTCTATACAAACAGTCAAATGTTTATGCTTTTGTGTATATATATAGAGATTATATATTATTTTTCTAAGAATATCATTGTCTCTTAGAAATCCTAGGAGTATGCTTGAAAAATCATCTGAATTTTGAAACCAGAAAATCATTCACCTTGGATATGACTTTCCGATTACATCGAACAAGGATCGATACAATCGACGACCCTTTAAAATGTGAAAAGCCGTATGATCATTGATGAGATCGGAGACATAATCAATGGAATCGATCAGCAACTTCTCGATATCATTGAGACAATGGTCGATATGATCGACAGATGATGCTCAATAAAAATCTGTTGAGAAAAACTTTACTTATTTAAGCCAGATCGGTCTTGCTGCCTTGATCAGTTTCTTTGTTTGCTCGAAGCCCTGAGGAGAAAATCTCAGCACCCAAATGAAGCAAGGAAGATGGATAAAGGAAAAGGTAAGGCTCTCTCAGCAAAATCTTCCAAGACTAAGAAAGGAAAAAATACTAGACCATCTCAAAATCAATCTGATTGGGAACAAGTTACGAGCATCGACCGTACCATTCTCCTTAGTGCTATCAAGCCCTATGGGGTGGATCTTATGATGGAATCTATTGGGTGGAAGAATATGCTTGCTATGGGTGGTCCATATCAGTTTGAAATGATCTAACAGTTCTTCAACTGTTGTCATATTGTTTAAGTTTATCCACCATGTATGCGTCTGGAATTCATGCAACACACCAAGCAAATTACTCCAACAATCCTTGGTCATATTCTAAACATTGAGGTAACCCAAATCCCTATCACTAGCAGAAATCTAAACGAATTGGGTAGATGGGAGGAAATTACTCGAGCACTGTGTCAAGGTATGACGATTCCTAGAAATGACGACAATATTCTTCAGGCTAAACATCTAGGAACCTTATTTCGACTCCTACACTGTGTTTTTAGTACAAATGTGTACCCATGTGACGCCAATAACACATACCTGAGACCCTTTGTGTTCAATGTCCTGTATGATGTCTATCAAAAGGTCCCTGTATGTCTAATTACTCTCATTCTAGATCAGTTAATTAAAGTAGTCAAAAGTAACCATCTTAAAATACTGCCCTTTCCATCTCTTGTCTGCAAGATTGCACACTGGGCAGGTCTGCCGGAAACAACTGATAAGATATATCCTGAAGTATGGTTCGATCATGATACAGCCCAACAAGTGTATGTCTCTGTCTCATCACATATTAAGATCCCTCCACCTATTGAAGTTTGTAGTCCAGTGCTTAATGAAGAAACTCTCTGGGGATCCAATCGAACTCCTGAATATAGTCTTGCTTCTGTCACAAATTGTTAGCGTCATGTACTTGAGTGCCATTTTTTAAACAATCTCACTGGAATTGATGAGCGTCTCCAACGCTGCGAACAACGACTATCAGGAATAAAAAACAAGATGGAAGCTCTCCAATCTTTTGTGCAGCAGATTCTTGAGTTACTAACGACTGACGGGCCCTCTATGTGTTAGAAGGAGACAAATTTGGTAGAATTGTGTGTCTATTCGTAAACACTTATCTTTTCACCCATCTCCGTTTACGTGTTTTTGATATCTCTATCTGATGTTGTGTTGTTTTAGATAATTATACTACTGCTGTCTATGGCAGTATATTTTGGATACTGTCTGACTATGGCTGCATCTAATTCTATTCTGTTTGCCGTAGTGGTATACTATTGTTCCCTAGTTGGATAGAGTTTCTGCTATCAAATGCTTGTGGTTTTCATGATTATCTCATCTGACCTATTTAAAATGCATTCCTATTTTCTCATGATAATGTGTGCTTTCCACTGATCTCATCTATATACATCTCTAACTATGGTTCTCCCATATGCTTACAATCTTCATCAAAATCACTTGTTATGCCTTTGCCAATGACTAACAAAAAGGGGGAGAGAAGTTACAAACACCCCATGTGGACATTGTGCTCTTATATGTTGCAGGTGTAAGGGGGAGCAGCTGTACCAAGAAAGAGGTTTTTACAGTAAGGGAGAGCAAATTCTGGTTGTGAACATGTGTTAGAATTTGTAAAATTGTGTAATCACATGTACACACAATTTAGGATTATCTGTCTAGATATTTTTCTTGGGTGTTTTGGGTATTTTGTCACATAATTGACAAAGGGAGAGATTGTAAGTGCACCTACTAGTGCTCTTGTTTGTCAATTACGGTGTAAGTTGAGTCAGTCAGACTACAGCACTCAACAAGAAGATCAATTCAAGCGTCTGCCTCAACTGGGTGTGTGGAAGCTCGCCTTAGGTAAATTATAGCCTCACATCCCATGTCCCAAAACACCAGATGACTAAAACCCTTAAAACTAAGTAGAACATCCTAGGGTTTTATAATAAGAAAACTTTTTATCAAATAGAAAAATCTTCAAGTTTTCTTACCCTTCTGATTGTATTGATACCCCTTTCGATATGATCGATCTGCTGTCGGTGTCCTCGGCATCTCAATCGTTACAATCGAGTGAGACAAAAAGCATACAGTAATCGCACATTCATCTGGACAATTTTTCGATATATCGAAGTTTCAATCGATATCATCGATATTCGAATATTGAGCCCATCGAAAGTGGATCGATAACATCGACAGGCAGTTTTTCGGCACCCCTATTTTTCTAAAGAAAACTACTATAAGCTTCGATATATTGATAACTATTCCGATTCAATCTAAATTTAAATATCGATCATCTTGGAAGTCATTCGATTATATCGACAGTGGGCATGTGTTTCCTCCAGCAAATATTTCAAGATGTTCTAAAAGTTGATCGGGGGTTAATCGAGAAAATCGATATTCCTTTGTCGATACTATCGAGTCCTGGTCGATTGGATCGAGTCTGGACACAAATTATCCAGCGTGCTTATAGGTAAATCTATATGATTTATCGATCCTATCGACACGGTCTCGATATCATCGACATTCAAATTCTGATGACATCGGTTGACCCTCAATCATATCTTATATCCTGAAATATTTCGACTAGTCTCTCTCATTCTTCAAGTGTTGATAGATCGATCCAAGTATCGATGGAATCGGAGTTCAAAATTCGATGACATCGACACAAGTATCATCTCATCGATTAGCTGGCAATAAGTTTCAAAAGCGTATGCCTTTGAAGTTTATGTTATCGAGCGGACAGTCGATCCCATCGAGAGTATACGCTCGATGATATCAACCATGCTCGATGACATTGAACTTAGTCATAAATATGACCGTTATATATCCGTTGAAACCTTTTGCCTATTTAGAAAGAGACTTGGTCATATTGCTGGTAAAGAAAGAAGAGAGTGCTTTTGTGTGTCTTACCCTCAGATCATATACCCAAAGCTCTTTCTCTCACGGGAGTTCATCTTCTAATCCACTCTTATCATTGACATTCAATAGAGTGGATTAGGAAATGAACTTCCACCTTCAAGGATCCTCCAGTGACTATCTTAATAGTATATCATTAAGCTGGGATGCCTTGAATGAATAGATGACGGGAATCACTCTATCTTTCTTATAGAAAAATTCCAAGAGAGTGGATTTTCGTCCGACCCGAAGCCTAATACTGATACATCTTTTGTGTTGCGGATCAAGAGAGCTGAAGACTCTTCAACAATAAGGAGGAGATCTTCGAAATTGCGTTGAATGGGACTCATCAACTTATTTATAAGTATTTAGAGTCCAGAGGACACTTGTGATCATTCCTTTCTAGGATTGGATCTTAAGTATTGCTCACCCTTTGAAGTCCTCAAAGGAGGCCTCTGGAGGGAGTGTATGTTGTGGGTGCGTTGTGTGGACACTTGCTCTGTGGAGAGCATAAACATTCGAGTGCGTTGTGTGGACCCTTACTCTGTATGGGCATAAACATCTGGTTAGGAGTGCACCAGCAAAACTCTAGGGTTTGAGGTGAACTGAGTAAAAATCTCTATAAAGGTTGAAGGTGAACCTGATTTAAAACTTTAGGTTTGAGGTGAACCATGGAAAACCTCCTTAGTGAAATCTGGTACACTCAAGGGTTAAGTGTAGCAGCCGGGAGTGGAGTAGACAAGTAGTCGAACCACTATAAAAATGACTGTGTTTATGATTGTTATTATTTTTCATTGTGTGATATTTCTTACCTGATAATCTAAGATCACACCTCATATACACACACAGTCATATCCATCACAACTTATATGCAATGTATTTATTTTTTAAGAAGTTTGTGATTGGATCTTCTACTAGGCTTGGAAGCCAGTGGAGTTATATTTGAGTAATCCTGATAATCGTATATCTGATAGGATTAGTGTGATAGAATTTTTAATAAATCATAAAAACTTTAAAAAGTCCTATTCACCCCCCTCTAGGACATATTGGCATATTCCTACTTCAACTCAAGCAGTCTTCACCGCTATTTCAGTAGTAAGGGTGAGATTCGAGGTTGTTTGAATTGGATAAGTCTTCTCTCTTTGTAATTTCTACTTTCATCATGAAGATCTGTTGCTTTGTGCTGCGGTTTTTTTCTAAAAGGATTTTCCACGTTAAATTTTTATACTCTCTTGTGTTTGACTAGTGCTCTTGGATTGTTATCCTAGATTCATCTCTGTGTGATTCCATCATCCAATCCCCAACAATAAGCAACCATTTCAAGTGGTACCTCCCAAAAATTATATGCATTATTGAGTGTTTTGACAAACATCTCTTCATGGGACTATAATGAACACAATAATTCCTAAATGGAGATTTGGTTCAGGTAGCTAAGTCACCACATCAGAGGCATCTTCTAATTTAGATGTCGTCCCAGCCACAAGTCCTTTAGGATCCTAGGAGAAGATGGTGTTAATTTTGATTGTCTCTCTAGAGGCACCACCCATTGGGGTTCATGTTACCTAGTTTGGCACATTCTAAATAGTTCCATGGAACTGCATGTTCATTGTAGAGTGCAACCACTCATCCTTAGAGAATAACGAGGACTTAAGATCCTAAGAATTAAGGACCCCATGAGGAGATGGGAGGGGCCTTCCCTTATAGGTATGCTGGAGAGAATGAGATGAAAGAGTTATGTCAAATCGTGACTCCTTTTCCTACCATACTAAGATACTTTGAGTTGTGGTGTCTCTTCTCGGGAAGGCTTTAGAGTGATTTAAGTTGGGCCCCAATCTAGTTAGAGTATATGGCATTCCAACCAGGGAAGGTCCTTACCTTGGAGGATAAGGGGTGGAGCAGATGGTAATGGGTTAGAATAGGGAGTCGAACTCCTACCCTAGAGGTAAACCAGTTAATCTAAGGGGTTCCCTAATCCGGTTTGGACACGTGGCAAGTAGACTGGCTTGAGTACCCTCCCATGGAGAATGACGATCATGGGAGGCATTGGGCTAGAAAGTTGTACACCTTACAACAACAAAGGTGGAGATGTATATATAATTGTATGGAATAATTGGTTGAGAGAGGGGTGGAGGCCAACAGAATGGGCCTTGATTGCATTGATAGTAGGGGTGCCCAAAGAACTAGGGCCTACTTAATTTTATGGCTGGAGATTTTGAAGGATGTTATTCATAACAGTAGTGCTAAGGGCTGAGATCGCAATCTTTTATTCATCTATCAATTCATCAACTGGATGCTTCAGAGTGAAACAATGGTCTATCATATGGCCCTTATACTGGTGGTAAACACAATACTCACTATCATTATAATTTAGTCGTAAAGGATTCAGTTGGGACCTAAGCTAGTGTGGAAAGAGGAGTTGTCTATCAATTATCATGGCTAAGACTTTGTTGTACATTTGTGCCAATGGTGTGATCTACCTTAGTTCTTCCACTATCTTCATTTCTCAATTTTGGTTAAGGTATTACATAGACATCTTCTGTTACTGTTGTTGTCCCAGTTGAGGTGCGAATGTCATGCCTTATGTAGAGGCAATAAGATTTTTTACTTCTATTGGATAATGGAATGGGAGATTTCCATTCATATTCATGTATCCCATAGGCTTCCTTCAATTAAAGCTTCCATGTAGGAGCTGCTTGATGAGGTAAAGGGGAGATCATCTTAGCCTTTATTTCGACTTCAAGTTATTCCCCGACACGGATGAGTTTAGTAAATCTAGTGCAAAGATAGAAAAATGAAATACTTAGAGATTCTTAGATTTACTAAGTGGATAATCATGAAGATTTGTTCCTCTTCGTCAATGGGTATTTTTGTTCTTACTGCATCGCTAGCCAACGTCTGATATAAGCTGACAATAGCTTATCATTCCTCTGCCTTAAGGCAGTCAAATCCTCTCTCTTGAGTGTCATATTTAGGTTATACGAGAATTGATTGACAAAGAATTGGGAGAGTTGCTCTTAAATCTTAATCCTGGTAGTCAAGCGAAATGTACTAATCTAGTGCATCACCCTTCAGAAATTTTTAAAAAAAATTAATCGTTACTATATCATTTCTTGTTATGACATTAAGTTCAATACAAAAAGCTTTAAAGTGTGTTATAAGATACCAACTATAGTTATATCTTTTGAATTTAGGTACCTCTACCTGGGCATTTGGGAAATGACAAAGGTTCCTAAATTTTAAGGCAATAGGTCTATGCCTTGTTACCTTTCTAACTTATTTTCCATGGGACAATTGTTTTTTAAAATGCTCCAAGATTTGCTCAATTTTTTAGGAGTTGGACTAAAGGAGTATTGTCCCTTGAGATACTTAGAACATTTTTTCTTCATAGTGGTCAACCTCATTGACAACCCTACGGCCTCCATTAGGTGGGAGGCTAAACTTGGTTATGGCTCCTATTAGGGGGAGTATGCTAAAAATAGTTCCCCATTGTGGGAGGCTTGTACTAAAGGTGGCTCCTATTATAGAGCTAAGTGGAAAGGGCTCCTAATGGTGAGAGGGTTAATTGACTTGAAATTATTGCAACTCCCATTGGGGGGGGGGGGTGACTAGAAATGGTTCTCAGTTAGGAGAGGTTGAGTATCTTGATGAGAGTGGAAGGAAAGTTAAAGAAAAGATTGGAACTGGGAGAGAGAGTAAAGAACAGAGGAGGTTAGAGAGATTGTCTAACTAGAGCACTAGGCATTTTGGTTTAGGGATGCAGGCCCACCTTGGAAAATTTTGGTCATGAGGTTTTTCAATTTCTCGAGGCTTTGGGCCATTTTGGCCTTGAGAGACATTATTGAGATACCATCATTTGTGGTCTTTTATGATTCTGAGGCTATTAGATCCATGGGTAGTCCCTCTCGGATAGCCATTACCATGCACAACCTGGTGAGAACTGGATTGCAAAGTGTAATTACTAGAAACTTTTTGGGATGTCGGATGCGTAGGTTGCTTATAGGCCCAGTGGTGGGGGTTAACACTTGCACTCCATTTTTTACTCTCTCTTTTTTAAAAAAATAAAAAAATAAAAATAAAATTATATTCTTTTATTTTCATCTCTTTTCCTTTTCTTTTTTATTACCGGGAACATGCTAGTGAATATATGCAACTAAGGTTTTTCGACTTCCAACATTTTCATAAGCAATATACTTCCTAACTTAGGTGAACTAATATTTAGTACATTCTTGGCTAGTGCAATTTGGGACATTCTCACCACAAGATCGAAGAGGAATCCTCCCAATAGGTTCCTACGCAGTAAAGTGGTGCTACATTATGATATGCAAGTGGTGCAATAGCTTTTGCTTTACTAAGGGAATGTAAATAACAATAAATTGTAAGAAAGTAAATTGCTGAAAGTTAAAGAATTGAAAAATAGAATGCACAAAATAGAATGTTGGAAAGTAAATGGATCGAAAAAAAATAATAATAATAATTCAAAATTCAAAAACCCACATTTAAAGTTAAGGTGTAGCTAATGGTTAGTTAAACATCCCCAATGGAGTCACCAATTTGTAAATAAACTCATGCAGGATGCAACACCCTTGCCCTCACCCTCACTTGCCACCTCGAGTTGGAATAGATGTCACTTTCTTAGTTCATGGAGTGGATATAATGTATCGCACGTGGAATAGAATGCCTAACTTAGAGTCGCCACTAACCATTAATATCTGAATCTACAGTCTACTGCTGAGGGTCAAATATTGCATATTAAACCCCAATTATAACATGATTTTACGAACATGATACTGTTTAATGTCCTATTTTAATCGTGTTTTTATTGCAAGGGTAAATTTCGAAGCTTGGACTGAAAAAGGGTACTAAAGGCATGGATTTAACACTCACAATTCACCAAGGTAAGGGACGGATCTTAGGAGATGGAGATCGAAGAATTTACAAGCCAAAGATCCGAGAAAACTCTACTATTGAAGTTAAAAGGGCTTGAAAATCGTCTTGAATGCAAGATCACAAGGTTCCCATCATCCACTTGGCTCGAAACTTTATATATGGCCTGAGGACTCTAAATTAACCGTACATGTCAAATTTCAGCCACTGAATCCTTGTGAAAGTAGCTTAATGGATAGATCAGCCCATAAATCATCGATTTAGGGCCCACCTTATATCTGGATCTGATTCAATTTTTGTCTCAACCCCTTAAATTGGATGGAGGAGAGGATGAATATGGTAAATTTATTAAAAACATCACTATGGGACCTACCCACGTGATGCGTGTGCACGGCAGGAGGATAGCCGAGCCGCACCGGAGCGGGAGTCTTGGTCAACGTTGGGCTGACCCGACGTTTCTCCCAGCAGATGGACGTGCGTTTAATGGGACGCATAGTGGGCCACCACCATTGCCCTTTCAGACAATCCGAACCGTTCATTGTGTTCAAGTGGTGGCCAAAACCCTAGCCATGGAGTCCTTTTGGTCTTATGCACGTGCACACATGCAAATTGTTGTCAAACACAGAATGAACGGTAGGGTGATTTGATACAGTGGACCACACCAAAACTCGATCAAAAATACCCCTTTCCGACTGAAATCTCTCAAGGAATCTAATGAACGAGGTGGATTTCTCTAAAAATACCACTGTGGGGCCCACCAAGCATCTCAGCGAATTCGCATGCATAACATACATCTGAAAAAATAGAAAATTTCGAGAAGCAATGGACCATCATCGTTGATCGGTTCGATGATCTGAACCGTTCAGAGGAATCTCATGCCAAAAACGACCCCAACTATGGAGAAAATCCAAGTTTGGGACGGTCAACCGTCCCAAAACTCATTTAAACACAATCGGCTTGTAGTTTCGCTGCGCAACGTGCATACGGGTTACGCACAACTTCTCTCTAGCCTCTTGTGCGTAAAAGCTCTCCACTGCCTCCCAGTGGCTATAAAAAGAAGAGGGAAAGACGTGGAGATGATCAGCTTGGGACGTGTGAAGCTGGGAGGCGTGAAGAAGGAAAAAAAGAGAGAGAGTAGCTTGCGCATGAGGAGTCCTCCTCCATTTCTTCTTTAGTTTCTTCTTTCTTTTGAAGATTTTAAGAGTTTTTAGTTGATCATATTCATAGTTAGCTAAACCTTTTAGCTAGGGCTAAGAAGTGAAGCTTGTAGCGTGATGAGATACTTTGTTTTGCTTTGATTTATGTTTATTGAACTATATTGGATTCTAGTTTGATTATGAAGGAATTTTTTAATTTTTAATGGTTTATTGTGACTCAAATTGTAATGGTAAATTGTTGTTGTTTGCCTTATCTCCTGGGCATGGTTAGGCGAATGAATCACTTCCAAATTTTTACCAGTACTCTCATCTACTTGTGATTAGATTCGTGAGAAGTTCAGAGATCTAACAAATCTCTTCTTACCAATTGGATAGGATATGACTCTGATTTCAGTTGTTCCTTTGAATCATGCAAGGTCGCTTCTCAATTGCAACAAGTGGATCCTTGGCACCCTAGTTCTCACATTTATTTTTATTAGTTTTTAATTAATCTATTCACAATTATTCTCTTAATTTTCTTAATTTAAATTACATCTTCTTATAGTTCTAGTTCTAGTTACTTTAAGATTACGTGCAAGGTTCAGTCCCTTTGGATTTGACCTCGGTCTTACCGAGATTATTACTACATCGTGACCCTATACTTGGAGTGGTGAACATATGTAAGATAGTAAAATCATAATATATTAAGGAATTGAAGATCCACCGACTTAGATGGCTCCTATAGTTGGTCTATGACTAGGGATTCCAAGTAAGGACCTTGGTTATAGAAGGAAGGAGTTAGGCACATTTCTCAACTTGCGCTTATGTATAGTCTCTACTTGTGGATTTTTTGAATTTTTGGAGATTTAAAAATTTTAGATATCTTATTGCCTAACTAGTTGCGAACAAGCTTTGAAGTCATATTGAAACTCAATGCTCAACTTCAATTACAACCTGGGAGATCATGATGGCTCGACTTTAGTGGTGATCAAGGATGTGATTATAAAATAAAAAATTTTAAAAAAATAATGATACTAATGAAACTCAACTACAGCTATGATTGTGGAGATGACTTGCTCACATCAACTATAACTAAGAATATGATTATTTAAAAATTAAGGCACAAGATTGGAAGATCATATATAGGTTTTTAGTATTTTATGATCCGAGGGTTAAGCAAGACATAAAGCACATGCCTGAAGGACCACTTGTGTATAAACAGGGAATGCATGAGAAGGAGATTATCGCAATACGTAAATGAGTAAATGAACTGTAGAAATATCGCTCATGTACATGAGAAATTTTAGAGGAGAAATAAGAGCTACGACACTCATCTTTAGAGAAGATTATGAAATCAAATCCTGACCCTAGTCCGGATGATCTAAACAATTGGGATAACTTGAGTTGATGTGTTGACTAGGCTTGATCGTTGTGATGGATGGCTTGGATTGAATGGATGCTCCTCTCTCTCTCTAGTGAAAGAAAAACTTATTGAAATGAGGGGGATAGAGATATTTATAGGTGAACTCGTAGCATTTTTTGCAAATAATGAAAAGTTAATGAACAAAAATGTCACGTGGCATGGCTTAATTAGCTGTTGAACACATGACATTCATTGATTAGCTAGGGAAATAATAAAACTTGTAATTTCCACCATGAATCAAGGACTAAAAATTATCTGAACACTCGGTGGAAATTTTGGTGCCCAGAGTTTTCCAAATATCAATGCACCTAGCTTAAATATCTATACGCAATATTTTAGAAGTTTGGTTGAGTTTTGCTAGGATCATAGTAGAAATTGATTTTCCACTACCTAACTACTCTCACTTCTGTACACATTACTTGTTACTCGTTCTGGTGTAGTCCCGGGTGCCCCTTGATAGCTTTTGCTAATTTAAAAGGATCCAACGAATTTTGAATTTTCGCTGAGAGGCAATGGTCATTTTTGCCAATTTTTGTCACTCGAAGAAAATATGAAATGGGTTATGATGCTAGTTGGTGGATTATTAGAGGTAGTTTCCTAAGTTTTTGGCTGGTAGTTTCTTAAGGTTTTGCAAGTTTTTGCAAAAACTGCCAGCCTAAATAGGATTTTATGGCTGGTAGTTTACTAACTTTTTGCAAGTTCATGTTGCGTTTGACTTACATTTTCGTTCAACGCGCTTGTTCATCGGGGTGGGGGCGTCTACCCATCTCTTTCCTATTTAAATTGATTTTTCATTAAACTACCTCATCAATCAAGTTAATAACCAAGCAATTACTTCTATTATTTTCTCCTAATTACGTCCATGAGTGTTTTTTATAAATGACAAAAATGTCCCTCTCCCCAATGACATAAGGCTTCTAATTTGTAAATGACAAAACTACCCTCGTCCATCAGGTATGCTAGCTTATTTTCACATTAGAACCCGAAAATCATGACCATCCCGAACTCAAGTTGGACAAACCTTAGAAAAAATTGCAAATGCAACGTCCACCATTTGTTTTGTTTAGGGCCCATTGTGGTGTTTACATGCTTACCAACCCATTCATCTGATATGCCTCATTGAGATAAAAGACTAATCCAAAATGACATCAAGTAAACAATCCTAACCCTTGTGTGTGAATATTTATTTTTAGAGAGGGCACTCTCAATAAAAAGGTAGTTTCATCGTGAAAAAAAAAAAAAAAAAAACCTACAGTATCTAACTTTTGTTGGATTTCACCATTAAAAGGTATCTTACTGAAAATTAATGGAATTAATGAGGTTGCTTGATCAAAACGTTTTTTGAAAAAGGCATTGCCATGTAATTTTTAAAACAATTGGGTAGTGGCTTATAAAAATCCCATTAACTTGTATTAATTATTTTAGTCCCATGCTGAGTGTACTATCCATCATAGTTATCAAAGTTATTTGATACTCTTGCATAAGATGACATTTTATGTTCGAGTACTAAAAGTTACACCCTGGCATACATTAAATCAAATTGAACCTACTACATTGTGGAACCGCTGTCACTGAGTCACGGTCCCAAAATCAGTTTCGTGGAAGGGTCCTAACACGGGTCGGTGAACATTTGTTTTTTGAGATAGGGGGTGGATTGCGTAGTGAGTAAGTTAGTACACTGCGGGGCCCACCCTGATATATGTATCTTATCCACACCATCTATCCATTTTTCTAACTTATTTTAGGGCATGAGCCGAAAGTTGAAGCATATTCAACGCTCAAGTGGAACACATCACGGGAAACAGTGGGAATTGAATTTCTATGATTGAAAATTTCTTGGAGGCCACGGAAGTTTTGGGTCAAGCTGATATTTGTGTTTTACCTTCGTCCATGTTTTTTTGACCTTGCAAACAGGTTGGATCGCAAATAAACATCACTGTGGGTCCTAGGAAGGTTTTAGCTGTGGATGTCATTAGACTCACTTTTTCCTGTGGTGTGGTCCACGTTTTGTTTGGATATGTCTCAATTTTGGGCTCATGCCCTAAAATAAGATTGTAAAATGGATGGACAGCATGGATAAGACACATATATTACAGTGGGCCCCACAGAGCTTACTCTGTCAATACGTTGAGACAGGACAGTTGGATATTTTGCTTATAACCGTCCAATAAATGTCTGCAATCCGATGCTCACACAATCAAATAAGCATAACTTTTGGTTCACGGTACAGCTAAACTGGTACTTATAAATGTGGACAGTTTAAATCCAATTACATTCGTGCCACGTATTTAATTTTAAGTAATGCGTATCATCTATCGAACTTTGTATCAAAGCTTTCCTAAAGGAGAGCTGCTATTTACACCCAACCTTTCGATACTCACAGCCAATTTTCTAATTGTGGATAGTGTTAGTTTGCATTAAAGAAATAAAGGAAAAAGTTCATTTGTATAGTAAAGGGAGGGTGTAGATATCAATTTTCCATTAAGGATGGGCACGCATGGAAGGCAATACAAAAAGGATCCTTTTAAATCCGGTGCTTCGGTAAGCACGTGAGTACCATGCCTCCATGGCATTTCTACACACGTGGCATGTATGGACTGGATCGAATCCGTTCACTTGATATATCAAATAGTGATTAGTCCACAAAACAAAAATCACAGCATTGGTAAGTTCTAACCCCATAATCAGTAAAGAGTGGACACTAAAAGACAATTAAGCAATGGCTCATATTTAGTGAAAATGGCCCATTGATTAGATGGTTAGGATAGTCCAATCAAAGCACACTTTCACTACTCATCAAAGAATTAAGAAGCCCACAGATCAGATGGATAGGATCGTATACACATGTGCCGCGAACGGTAAACTATCCGGAGGCACAAAGGATGCTGTGCCACCAGATGGAGAGCATCAGACCCTGACGGGGTCGTTCAATCCTCACCCTTAATGGGGCGATGAATTTATTAAAGTTATTTATTAATGATCAGTCTTAACTCTTAAGGGATCCTTACCATCATGTAGTGGGTCCCATGGTGGATGGACCACACTCAAAAGTTTTGCTAATTGAATAAGTTATTCTGACAAGATATTATAAAAATTCTTGGCCAAAAGGTTGGGCATTAGCGTTCGTGTTTTTAATTTGTCAGTGGGATCCAAACCGTTAAAATAGTGGGACTTTGGATGGCTATTCAAAAAATAATAATAATAATAATAATAATAATCCTTAGGTTGGAAGATACGTGTTGCATGATACTTAGCCATTTTCATGGTCGGGTGTGAAATATTATTATATTTTCAATCTTAACCATTTGACCGCCCACCAACAGTAATATTTCAGTTGGTGGGATTTGGGTGCATGGACAATCCACTTTGGGGCCAATTATATCAACCGTTTGGATCGATAAACCATAGGCTCACTTTTCGTCACTTCCAGAGACTACATACGTACTGAAAATCCGAAGATAACTCCACAACGGTTCGGTAAAAGCATAGAAAATGCATGTCACCGCTGACAAATGGTTAAAGAAGAATGTATTCGTTGGTCCATACTAAAAAATAAGTCTGGCAATTGGTTGGCTACGATTGTCCCTTTCTTATGTATTCGTTGGTCATAGTCAGAGACTTAGCTATGAAATTGCAGGGCTAGCTGAGTTCAGGTAGAGCCCGACCCAAGTCGGACCTTAATGCCCAGTCATTACTCGCAGGTCTTGTAGTTGAATCCAGACCACTTTCTTATTCACTTCACTTCTATTTGCAGGCTGGATGAGGTTGTTATATAGATGAGATTTTCAAGTGATAGTCATCTATGATGGAATGCAACGGACCAATGGTTTAGTGTTCATAACCCCTAGTGTAGGGTCGCAATGTAGTAATAATCTCGATGAGATCGAGGTCGTATCCACAGGGATTGAACTTGTGTGTCTTCGATCTGAATTTAACTAGAACTAAACTAAATGAAGAATTAAAGCTAAATCTGAATAATTGAAAAAATAATTGTGAATAAAGTGATTAAAACTAACAAATTCAAAGGTGATAGCTAGGGTTTCTAAGGATCCCAAGCAACAAAAGATTTCCAAGGAAACTCCATACGTATGGAATTTTCCAACTCTCCTAAGCTCCAAGTGGCCCACCTTCCTACCCCAAAATCTTTCATCTCAACCCTCCATTCTTCATCTTAACCATTGAAGTTGAAGCTAAGGTGCCAAGAAACCCCTAGGAGCGAGAAGATCGGACGGTGGGTGTCTCTATAGAGTAGATTTATTTGTTTTTATGGTGGACCAAGTGAGGCCCACCGATCAATGGTGTGGATCTCACTTGAATCCTAATACGTGGCCGATGGACCACTTGGATCATCATGATCATTCCATGATGGGGCCATTCTCCATGGACCCCATCATGTTGTTTATTTTCATTTGAAAAGGTCATCTAGACCATCCATATTGGTGGGGAAAGGATCCCCACCGTTGATCTTTAGTTTTGATGGTCACATGTGCAAAATGACTCATTTGATGTATGATTTCATGGGAGGGCCCATAATGACGGGGTCCCTCCATCACAAGCCGTGTCTCACTCTCCATGTCTCTCTCTCTCTCTTTTATTTCCTTTTTTTTGTATTATTTTTATGGTATGTGATAAGGTTGTGTGGCCCCCTTGAATGGATCCCACCTTGATGTATTGGTTTGATTCAAGTGGAGCCCACCTTAAATGTTGAACCCACGTCAAACATCCGTGGTGGCCCACTTCATCAGGGTCCACCACAACGCATTTTGGGAGAGCCCACCGTCTAGCGTCTGGGACGCTGGACGTCCCTGTACCAAGAACAAAACAAAAAAAAAAAAAAAAAAAAAAAAGAAGAAAAGGAAAGAAAAAGCAAGGCTTTTGGGTGGTCTTCTTGCATAGGCCCCACCATGATGTATTTAAGCAATCCAAGCCGCTCATCCTCTTACCTACGGTATTTTAGCCGTTGGGTAGAAGTTTGGGGCTGATTGGAAGACCTGGTGGGCCATAACATCAAAAAATGCATCACTACCATTCAAGATCATTATTTTATTTTATTTCACTTTCCAAGCATCAAAAAAATTCAAACTTCGGACTCTTTTTGTCTGTTGCGAGTTGTAGAACACTATGGCTGGAGTGGATTTCCAAGAAGCGGGCCCCACACGTGATTTTTGGCAAGAAGATCAAAATTTAGGAGAGAGAGAGAGGAGGTATGCCTCTCCACCGCTGGCAGCACGCTGCACGCGGCAGCGTGCAGTCCCCGGGCGGGCGGGCGTCCAGCAGGCCACCCATGGCTGCTGCCGTGGGCCCCACCTTGATGTTTGTATGCTATCTACACCGTCCATTAGGTGGGTCCCCTTCTCAGGTGGGCCCCCTCAAAATTTCAATTAGATCCGAGACTCAAGCGGCCCACACCACATGAAACAGTGGGACAGTATCCCTACCATTGAGAACCATTTTTGGGCCCACAGAAGTTTTGAATCAAGCTGAAATTTATGTTGTCCCTTCATCTAGGCCCGAGGGACCCTATGGACGGATTGGATGACATCTAAACAATTCGGTGGGCCCCACATGGGACCCACGATAGTGCATGGGTATCAAGTCCACCGTCCAGTGGACGGTGGCACCCACTGTAATGTGATTACTCTCCCACCGTCCAGCGGACGGTGGGGCCCTTGGAATAAATGGGTGGCCCTCACTGTCCAGCGACAGTGGGACCCACCATGATGCACGTGATGCATCCAAGCTGTCCATCCCCTTGGTGGGATTTTTTTTTTTTTTTTAAAGGCCTAATGCTATTGGATGGGTGGGCCGCTCACATGGGTTGGACCCATTTGATTTGTAACAGGCCTATGGGCTAGGCCCATTTGAATTATAAAAGGCCTATGGGCTAGGCCCATTTGAATTATGAAATGCTTATGGGCTGGGCCCATTTGATTCATTTAAAGCCTAAGAACTTAGGCCCATTTGATGTACTTCAAGGCCCATGCAATTGGACCCTTTTGTTAAAATTTAAAGCCCATGGAAGTAGGCCATTTGATATATGTAAAGCCTAGGGGTTTAGGCCTACTTTGATATGCATACGAGGCCTATGGGTTAGACCCATTTAATTTATTGAAGGCTCATGGGTTAGGCCCATTTGATATATGTAAGGCCTAGGGATTTGGGCCCATTTGACTCATATAAGGCCTATGGGTTGAGGCCCATTTGATGTACATGTGGGGGGCCTAATGGGTGTGGACAATTTGTTATATATTAAACTTATGAGGCTAGGCCCATTTGATGTAATCCAAGGCCCACGGGTTTTAATCCATTGCAATGCACATATGACCCATTGGTATGGCCCAATTATGTGGCCCATCTGATGAATAAAAGGCCCATATGACATGGCCATTTGATATATATATGAAAAGCCCAATGGGGTGAACCTAAGGCCCATTGCAATGTGTAATCCCATACCGATTACGTAGCGAAGTTTAAGAAGATCGTGCCTTGGGAGCAATGTTGGTTTGACGTCCACATTGCGAGTGTAATGTTGGTTGGATGTCCACATTACGACTCTCCTTAGGGCTCATTACTCGGCCGTACTTATCGTGTATGGGCCGTCCAGGCCCATCTGCATTGTGAGGTAGTTCATTTTATCATATTTAGTACAGTTTCATGACTCATGATCATACGCATCATATGTATGCTTGATGTAAAACCCGTATCCTAATTCGTACTGTTCCTTAGACTTTTGCGGTCATTCCGATCGATTTTTGGCAACTCGCGATCTGTAACCGGCGTTGCGCGAAATCCTGAAATGGATTCTGTCGGTCTGAGTCAGTTCGACATGAGACTTGTACCAGTGCGACCGCGCTGTCGCCGCGGTTCCGATGCCGCGTCTCATGCGCCGAGGCGATACCCAGGCCAGGAGATGTGGGCCCGCGTTCAGTTCGAGAAAACACCGCGCGTTGCGGATTATGAGGGAATCTCTACGAGATGTCCCATCAATCAATCAATCACTCATGTCAAGTACAAGTCAAGTCACTCCATACCCAAGTACAACTAACCCATGTCATGCCCATACTTTTCTCTTACACACGCAACCCAAAGTCCACTCTCACATCACTTCATCCATCACCAAACCCATCACACATCACTCCATCACCCTTTTTCACCCATCACTCCCCTCTCTCTCTCATTCATTCTCAAAAAAATCTCTCCAAGCAAAAAATTTCACACGTCCAAGCATTCCCAAGCTTTTTCAAAAGCCAAGTGTGGCCCACCCTCTCATCTCTCATCCACACCATCAAAGGTCCATCATCCACCGTCCAAGGCGAAGGCAAGGAGCATTGGAGGCCAAGGGAGCAAGGAGGAGGCTTAGAGGTGGGTGATCCACCGTTAAATTTCTTTTTAGGGACCACTTGTTTGTGGGACCCATTTTTTTTTTGTGTAATTTGTATCATGTGGGGCCCATAGTAGCGAGGCCCCACCACCACCCTCTTATTCTCTCTTTCTCTCTCCTTATCCTTCTCCTAAAATGAAGTGGGCCCCACCGATTCATGATAAATCTACTCCATCCATCAAATGGTGTGGCCCACTACATATTAGATAAATGATATTTATTATATATATATATATATATATATATGTACATGCAAGGTGGGCCACGATCATGTGGGACCCACCTTGGTGAACGTGGACCATGTCCCTGTGGGACCCACCGTGTTGTATCTGTTTAAAGCACGCCGTCCAGCGTCTCTGGACGCTGGACTGGCAGCGTTAACACATTGCACTTAAAAAAAAAAGAAAGGGAAAAAGTATACTTTTACAGTGGGCCACTGATGCAGGCCCCACATTGAGGTATTTGCTTGATCCAAGCCGTCCATCACCTTTCTCAGACTATTTTAGGCGTTGAGCCAAAGTTTGGGACCAATCTGATTCTCAGGTGGGCCATACCATCTAAAATCATGTGGAGACATGCCTGAAACATACAAAATCATTTGGTGGGGCCTATCTAAAATTTGGACGTGGTTGAAACTTGGTTTGGACCCTTAATTTTGTGAGACACATGCAATGGACAGGGTAAATCAGTTTAATGTGGGTCCCACCTAGGATAAAAAAATAATTTTCTTTTTTGATATGACTTTGTGCCATGACGTCCAGAGACGTCCACGTTAAAAAAAGCGTGGCCGCATTGGCCCACTTGTAGACTCCACCATGATGTATGTTTTACATCTATACCGTTCATTTAATAGGTCCCCTTGAATGGTGCGTTGGCTCCAAAAATCATCCACAAACTGAACTCAGGTGGGCCATACCATCCAAATCATGTGAAGACATGCCTAAATCATATAAAACACTTGGTGGGGCCTGCCTGAATTTTTAATGTGGCTGAAACTTGGTGTGAACCCTCAAACAGGTGGGACACACATAATGGACGGGTTGGATTGCAAATAAACACTTTGGTGGGCCCTACATGGGATCCACTGTGGTATGTGTGGCTTACCACACCGTCAAAACAGTGGGTGGTGACACCCACTGTGATGCAAGTGTTTCACTCACGCCGTCCGTCCACGGCAGTGGACGGTGGCCCCCACTCAGATGTATGTGTTATGTCCACGCCGTCCATCACGTGGGCCCCTGGCCACGTGACGTTATGAACGGGTTTGGATGGCAATAAACATTACAGTGGGCCCTATGCCATGTGATTCAATGAGCAGTTTGGATGCAAATAAATAGTACAGTGGGCCCAGGTTGGGTAAAAAAAATATATATACATTACGGTGAGCCCTGGGTCTATATGACCTCATCAGCAGGTTTGAATGGAAAATAAACATTTTGGTGGGCCCCTTGCTACATGGCCTTATCAACAGGTGGGATGTAAAATAAACATTTTTGGTGGGCCCCTTGCCACACGGCCCTAACAACAGGTTGGGTGGCAAATAAGCATTTCAGTGGGCCCAGGATTGGATGGAAAATAAATGTTATAGTGGGCCCACATGGGAGTCTACCATGATGCATGAGTTTCATCCAAACCGCCCATTTATTTGTTGTTGTAAAATTATTTCATGGCTTGTGCCAAAATGAACCAGATCTATGGTTCAAATGGGCCACCATGGTATGTGTATAGGGCCATGTTGACCCATTTATGGCCATTCATTTAGGCCCACCTTGGTGCACATCTAAGACCATGGGATTAATCCCATTTGGCATGTGTAATGTCCATGGGATTAAGCCCATTTGGCATATCTAAAGCCCATGGGTTTCGGCCCATTTGATATATACAATGCCCATGAGATCCGGCCCACTTATTCTATATAAGGCCCACGGGATCTAAGCCCATTTGGTACATATAAAGCCCATGGGATCAGGCCCATTTGATGTGCAAGGGGCGCAAATGGAATGGCCCATTTGACATATTTAAAACTCATGTGTGTAGTCCCACTTTGATGTATTTCATGGCCCATGAGTCATGGACCATTGCAATGTACATAAGGCTCCTTGGCGAGGCCCATTAACGTAGCCATTTGAAGAATGTAAGGCCCACGCAATTCGGCTCATTTGATATATCCAAGGCCTAGGGATCGAGGCCCAATGGATGTCCTTAGGGTCCATTGCAATGTACGTATATCATGGTTCGTGAAATGATATTTACGGCAAGCCGTACCTAGAAAACAATATTGGTTTGACGTCCACATTGTACGTACAATGTTGGTTAAATGTCCGCATTGTAGCTCTCTTTAGGGCCCATTGATAGGTCCATACCCGTTGCTATTCATTGCCTTATAACATGCTTAGTATAACCTCATGACTCATGCCCATACGCATCATATGTATGCTTGATATGAGTAATGACTGATCATAACATACGCCATTGGGCAGACCATTTACGGGACTCGTTATGTGACTGAGTGCCCTACATGATTGCGCAGTACGCGCTGGACTTCTGCATGATTTGACGTGTGATTCATGCATCTCGCATACGTGTGACTTGATCACTACACGCCCTAGCGACATCAGGGCCGTGGCTCCATAGGTACATCGTGGATGACCGTATTAGATATCGAAAATACTTATTCTAGCACTGTGGGCACTTAGGATGTCCTTGGGTGAAAGTCCCAGAACCTTTTTGGTACCAAGAGATGCTCCAGCGTCTAGACCGAGTGGATACATGAGCGCCCGAGTGCCGAATACCAGTAGGCCGCGTCTCCCACTGTGTCGTGGTCGGTTGGAAGGGGGTGTGGCCTTATCCGCCTGAGTGAGGGGGCTATAAGCTAGGCTGAGTTTGACTAGCTCGCAAATGAGTCCGCTATCGACGAGCCGGGTAGGTATTGGCATACTACTGGTCAGGCGGATAGTGAGGTCTTATCCGCTTGCTTGACTGTGCAGCTAGGGAGGTGGCAGTCTCTGCGAAGTGTATTAGACCCCGGTGATATCCAGAGAGAAACTGTACTGATATACGTATTTGAGGAGTACCGACTTGCTTGGATTGCATTTCGCATATGACATTTGGCTATGTAGGCCTTACATTGCATCGGTGTGGCCGATGGCATCCATACCTTGCATTACATAGCCTTGGTATTTTCATGGACTTACCACATACTTCCGCATTGTCCTGATACTGTACACTTGGCGTTTGCCTTATGCACACACTTACACCACCCTCTAAGCTTTCTATAAGCTTATGCACGATAGATGCGTGCAGGTGATGTTAGGTTGCAGCAGTGTTGAGCTTGGAGCGTGCAGTGGTCTTCTGGAGCTTGATTTTTCTTTATTTATGTATTCCCTTTCAGCATTGTACTCAAATGATTATATTAGTGGATATGTGATGATGATGTTTCCTTTATAATTTGGGTAAACTTATGGTTATGCTTATTACAAGACAAGTGTACGTTCAAAAAAAAAAATCCTCCTTGTAGGATCCCAGGATCGGAATCTGGCGTATGTTGCGCTAGGAGCCGAGAATGGGGTACTACGGAGGCTGTCGGCACCGAATTCAGCGATCGAGATTCTTGTGAATCTGATTTCTGGGTTTGGAGCGTGACACTTGACGTGAGAATTGTCTGATCATAGCATTTGACTTCGGACAGGTTGTTTATGGGCTCCCGGTTAGGCGGTGTTGCCCTACATGAGCGCACGGTATGCGCAGGATTGATTGCATGACTGGATAGCGTGATTCATGCATTCCGCATTTGTGTGACATGGTTATTGTGCGCCCTAGCGACATCAGGGCCATAGCCTCCACAGACGCATCGTGGTTGGCAGGATTGGATACCGAAAAATCTTGTTCTACATGGGGTACTATAGATATCCCTGGGTGAAAGTCCCTAAACCCTTATGGTACCAAGAGGTTGCTCCAACGTCTAGACCGAGTGAGTAGATGAGCGTTGAGTGCCGATTACCAGACGGTTATGCTCTCCACTGTGTCGTGATCGGTTGGAAGGGGGTGTGGCCTTACCCGCCTGAGAGTAGGGGGCAATGCTAGGCTGAGTCTGACCAGCTCGAGGAATGGGTCCGGTATCGACGATTCGCGCCCGATATTGGCAGACGGATAGTGAGGTCTCTTCCACTTACCTTATTGCGCGCGATGTGGCGGCAATCTGGTTTAGAGTGTACTAGACCCCGGTGATATCCCATATTTTGAGCTGTATTGATGTGTGGACATAGATGAGGACCTGTATGTTTGAGTTGCATTGTACATCGCATGGCCTTGGGATGGCCGATACATTCATGTCTGGCATTGTATAGCCTTGGTACGGCTCATGATATCATGGTTCCATTTGCATATTCTGCATCACTCTGACACTGCATGTACATATTACTACCTTGCGCACACACTTCCACCACCCTCTAAGCTTTCTGTAAGCTTATGCACGACCGTTGCGTGCAGGTGACGTTGGATCGCAGCAGCGCTGAGGCAGGAGCACGTTGCTGAGCATTTTAGAGTTTTTATACTTTGTCATTGTATTTCCCTTTATGCTCATTGTACTTGTAAAGTTTTTGATTATAGTGAAAATGTAATGGAGTTCTTGGTTATTGTTTGTGGGTTATGCCTTTGGTTATGCTTATTACGAATCAAACTGATGTTGAAAATCCTCCTCGTAGCATCCCAGGATCGGAACCTGGCGAATGAGAGTTAGGAGCCGAGAATGGGGTTCTACAGAGGCTGTCGGCGCCGGATTCGGCGATCGGGAATTTTGTGAGCCCGGTTTCCGAGTTTGGGGCGTGACACTTATCATAATCAAATGTTCAATTCTTCATTTTCATAATAACATTAATTATCAAAAGAGCATTCAGGACAACTAAAACCTAAAACGAAACTTGTCTTACAACTTTTAAATTTTCCATCGATGGCTTTCACGCTATGTTCAATCTTTTTAAAGATCTTTAATAAGTGGCCTTTTTCGATGACAACTGTTTTTTTAGCTGGGCATATATATATATATATATATATATATATATATATATATATATATATATATATATATATATATATATATATTTCTTTTCAACTCTTCTCATCGAACATGATGGACAAATTCGCCAAATTGGTTTCTTTCATGCTTAATAATCACCAAGTTAACAATTTAATATTAACTGAAGCTTTAATGTAACTGCTAGATGTAACATGTAAAATCATGACTCGATTAATGTTTAAAACTTTTACTCATGAATTAATAATTCTAACTTACCTTTGAAATCTCTAAGTAACCGAATCCAAGAGACATAAATCATCCACATTAAGCATCTTATAATTCTAATTTTTAAAAATTTTACACTTTTCCACAATTTTTATTCAAGGACTAAAACTGATTAGTTTATCTAATCCCCCATACCCAACCTAAAATCTACATTGTCTTTTATGTAAAAGAAATAAGCATGTAATGCAAAAGAGGCAATGAAAAATAAAAAGAGAAGTGATGAAAAGATAATACCGGAAGAAGAAATTATAAGGCTTTTCCAATGATCTCAGTATGAAGATGAGTGAGCACAAAAGACTCAAACAAACGATAAGAAAACTATCCTAAAATGGTGGAAAGAAAACTATCATAAACATTAGAAAGCAATAAACCTAACTACACCTCCATCAGACTAGGAGGTCAATCCTAGTAAACATGATCATTTAGAAGTATGAACATATCCTCTGAATCAAATTTTTCAACAAATGGATTTAAACGATGTCCATTCACTTTGAAATCATTGTCATTGTTTGGATTTCGAATCTCGACGGCCCTATGAGGATAAACATTAGTAACAGTGAAAGGGTCGGTCCAACGAATCGAAGTTTTCCCTGAAAGAGATGTAACCAAGAATTTTACAAAAGGACCTTCTGACCTGGTGTGAATGATTTTCTAAGAATGTGTTGGTCATGAAACACCTTCATTTTGTCCTTGTAAATTTTTGACTTCTCATATGCATCATTCTGGATTTTTTCAAGTTCATTCAAGTGGAGATTGCACAGTGAGCAAGTGTTGTCTAAATTAAAGTTTAGATTTTTAATCGTCCAGTAGCCCTTATGTTCCAACTCCACAGGAAAGTGGCAAGACTTTTCATAGATAAGTCTAAATGGAGACATTCCAATAGGGGTTTTAAATATAGTACAATAAGCCCATAAAGTATCAGTCAATCGGATTGACCAATCCTTTCGATCAGGGTTAACCGTTTTCTTCAAAATGTGTTTGATCTCCCTATTAAAAATCTCAATTTTTCCATTTATTTGTGGGTGGTATGGAGTGCTAGCCTTATGAGAGATGTCATATTTCTTCATTAATTTTTCGAATGGCCTATTACAAAAATTTGAGCTCCCATCACTAATGATGGCTCAAAGCGTTCCGAACTGGGAAAGATTGTTTTCCTTTAAGAACTTAATGACCGTTTAAAGGTCATTGTTCTGGCATGAAATCGCTTTAACCCATTTAGTGAGATAGTCTACTGCTAGCAAAATATATAAATTTTCAAAGGATTGGGGGAATGGTCCCATGAAATCGATGCCCCATCAATCAAATCCTTCAATGATTAGAATGGGGTTCAAAGGCATCATATTTCTACGGGACAATGCTCTCAATTTCTGACAACGTTCATAAGCTACACAAAACTCATGAGTGTCCTTGAATATAGTGGGTCAGTAAAAGCCACACTGCAGAATTTTAGCAGCGGTCTTTTTAGCAGAAAAGTGACCACCACAGGCCTAAGAGTGACAAAAGGAGATGACACTTTGATGTTCATTGTCTGGCATACATCTCCTTAAAATTTAGTCTGGGTAATATTTAAATAGGTACGGATAATCTCAAAAGAACTTACGAACCTCGGCGAAGAATTTTTTCTCATCTTACAGAGTCCAATGTATCGACGTGAAACATGTAGTAAGATAATTAGTAATATCAGCAAACCAAGATGAATGGGAGACTTTGAACAATTGTTCTTCAAGGAACATGTTATTTATATGTGTCGTCTCATGGAAATTAGAGAATTTAAGGTGGGAAAGATAGTCAGCCAATATGTTCTCTATTTCATTTTTATCTTTTATTTCCAAATCAAATTCCTAAAGTAAGAGGATCCATCTTATCAAGCGGAGCTTAGCATCATTCTTAAAAAGAAGATATTTGAGTGTCACATAATCAGTGTAGATGATGATCTTGAATCTGATCAAGTAGGACCTAAATTTGTCCAAAGAAAATACTATGACTAAAAGTTCCTTCTCTGTAATAGAGTAATGCACTTGGACAGAGTTTAAGATTTTATACTTGCATAATACATAACGTAGGGCTTCTTATCTTTTCTTTGACCTAACACCGCCCCAATAGCGTAATCCGATGCATCGCACATAAGTTCAAAAGGAATGCTTCATTTGAATAGCTACATGATAGGTGCGGTGGTTAACATGCCCTTGAACTTAGAAAAAGCTTCCTCGCATTATCCAATCTACTCATATGGTACATCCTTTTGAAGTAGATTGTATAAAGGATGAGAGAGGTGACTAAAGTCCTTTATGAATCTTCTATAAAACCTGGCATGTCATAAGAAGGATCTCATATCACATATATTCTTGGCTGGAGGTAAGTTAGAGATAATATCAATCTTAGCCTTAGCTACCTCAATTCCTTTGGATGAGATGATATGTCCAAGGACAATTTCCTTATAAACCATAAAGTGACACTTTTCCTAATTCAGTACCAAGTTCTTTTCCTCACATCGCTTCAGCACATTTTTAAATTTTCCAAACATTCGCTGAAAGATAGACTAAAGACCGAGAAGTTATCCATGAAGACCTTTAAATATTACCCTACCATATTAGGAAAAATACTCAACATACATTGCTGAAAAGTGATAGGGGCATTACACAGTCCGAATGACATCCTTCGTTAAGCAGAAGTGTTGTAAGGACATGTGAATGTTGTATTTTTCTGATCTTCAAGGGCTATCTCAATCTGAATATAGCTCGAATATCCGTCAAGGAAACAGTAATAAGATTGATCGGCTGGCCTTTTCAAAATTTGATCGATGAAGGGCAAAGAAAAGTGGCCTTTCCTCATGACGATATTCAACTTCTTGCAGTTAATGCACATTCTCCAACCGGCAGTGATCCTAATTGGAACGAGTTCATTATCAGCATTGGCTATGATGATGATTCTAGACTTCTTGGGAACCACCTGAGTTCGACTCACCCATTGGCTATCGGATATTAGGTATATGATACCCACATCCAATAGCTTAAGGATCTCGGCCTGAACCACTTCCTTCATGTTTGGATTTTCTCTATGTTGTAGTTACCGGGAGGTCTTTGCATTATCCTTAAGTTGAATGCGGTGAGTACAAATTAAAGGATTAATTCCCTTGAGGTCTGCAATTGACCATCCAAGAGTTCCTTTGTGCTCAATGAGAGTAGAGATAAGCATACTCTTCTGTTCTTGCTCAAAGTGAGAAAAGATCACCACCGGATAGGTCTCATCTTGACCTAAATAGATATATTTCAAATTAGAAGGTAAAGGTTTTAGGTTAAGCTTCAACGCCTTGAGGTTAGACAGTAGAGGTACTACATCAATTTGGGGTAATTCTTCAAATCTTGGCCTCTACAGGTTAACTTCAAGTATCAACACTATATCAAGCATGGCACCTGTCTCCCTAATTGTATTATCATCCAAATCATGGGAGTGTGTCAAGCATGTCTCTAGAGGGTCGAGGGATAAGGTCAGAAGTGTTATATCTTCTACAAAAGAATCAATCAAGTTAACGTCGTGGGCATCATCATCATCCGCTACCTGTTTGCTTATATTGAAAAAGATATTGAGCTCTAATGCCATATTCCCAAAAGATAAATTCATGACTTCATTCGTACAATTGATGATTGCATTTGATGTGACAAGGAATGAGCAACTAAGAATGACAGGAATTTGAGTACTCATGATGGGTTGAGTATCTAGGATGATAAAATTAATTGGATAGTAGAATTTATCAACCTGGACCAACACATTCTCAATTATCCCTCTCAGTACATGAATTAAGTGATTAATAAGTTGTAATGTGGTCCAAGTAGGTTTTAATTCACCTAGACCCAATTGTTCGAAGACTAGGTATGGGATCAGATTTCTCTTAAGTCAAGAAGTGTGTGCTTAATCCGGTAATTTCCAATTATACAAGCGATGGTCGGGCTACCGGGATCTTTGTATTTTTTTGGCATACCTTACTTTAGCATGGCACTCACTTTTTCTATCAGAAAGATTTTTTTTTGAATATTTTTTCATCTTTTGGTTGTACATAAGTCTTTCAAAAATTTGGCATATGAGGATATTTTTTTTAACAGCATTCAGTAAAGGAATATTGACCTTCACTTGTTTCAGTATCCCTAGAATATCCTTAGAATTGGAAAGAAGTTTTGGTGCAATCAACCATTAGGAAAATGGGGCAATCGACTTACTTTGAAGTTTTAGTTCTACCTCATGTAAAGCATTACTAGGTCTATTAGTCTTATCTTCATCTGGGTCCTTAGGCTTCTCAGCCCTTACCGGAATAAATTTATCAATTTTCTTCCTACTCATAAGAGTGATGATAGACTTAGCTTACTCAATTAGATTTGAAGAGCTTGGTTCACTAATTCCGTATTACGGTTTAAGATTTGGAAGAGGTTAGACGGAAAACACCCCTCTCCCCAACTATTAAGTGTGGCTCTATCCTTTATATAGATGACGTAAGAATTCTCAATGCTGATATGATATCCTGGAATGCTTGTGCATTATTCTGATTGAGTAGGTCTTGGTCTTGAATGTGTTTTAGAATCGGTCCCTCTTGACGTTTCCTTTGATCTAAGAATTGGTTAAGGATCCGCTTCGACTGTGTTTTTTTATATATATATATAAGTGAAAGTGAGCTTCGATGCTTGCTTGAAACTCTACTCCCTGTGCTACAAGTGGATTCTAATGCCACTGTTAAAAATGGTATCGACCTATGTCTCGTGCCATGACTGATAGTGTAGGGTATTTTGATTAACTGACTTTTTATCTTCCACTATCTCGAAATATAAAAGTATAGGTCCTATCATTTCAAAATTAACCCTTTCAGATACAAGGCTAGTTTTGGCTCAATTGTTTGATCTTTTATTTTTTCTTGTACTAAGAAAGATATATATTCATTGAGCACATTCTCATCGCTTGTATAAAAAATTGAAGAGATATAACTTCCTTGGCACTTGTTGTGAGTAAAGTATAAACATAGAAATTGTACAATTCTTCGATTGTGTCATGAACTTTAGAGGTTTGTGTTACTGCCCTCTCAATAGAATAAATCTTCATAAAAATAAACCTAACCAAGCCCATATTCCAACGAGGATCAAGAACAACTACTACGAGTCATCAACACATAGCATTCGTCCCAGAACTGATCGAACTTCGTATGCATACCAATTGCCATCTGTCGTAGAAAATTTGGACCCTCACAGGAATTTGTTTAAATAATATCATTAATCTTTCAAAGAGATGTAAAAAAGATTTGTTATTGGGTATTTATTTTCTGAAAAAATCTACATGTAGTCATAAAATATTTTGAGAAACTTGTGAACTTCTTTTGCCTTGTTTCAATCACCTTCACAGGACAACCAAGAACACGTTCTGTCAAATGTTGCATATTTAGAACATGCAAGCTTCAATTCCATGGTTATATCTAACATTTCATAAGTTAAGTTTTAATGTGTACATACATCTAACTTCAATGTTTTCTGATATGTCACATTCAAACATTGGATGATATCACTTCATATACTCAATCTCAAAAGCGCCCTTATATATTTCACACCCTCTCGTATGTTCTTTATAGTGTTGTGAATTATTTTCAGCTCTTCTTATATAATCAAGTTTAGCATGTGAGCACAATACCTAACCTATAATATTTTTCCATCAAAAAAATTTTGGTTGTCTTGAATCGATTACATAAACATAAAATTATACTTTTAAAGCATTATGTAAATTTCTTTTTAATACCTCAGTCTCATAAATAATTGTAGATGTAATTTGAAATAACCAGACCATTATGAAAAGTAAAGTGGCAGAAGTTTAAAATTTTCTTATAGAGTTTTTAATTTTCATTTACAGTGTGTGGTTAATGAAATGTATCTATTTTTTTTTATATTTAACAATGTCCACAAAATAGCGTCATACTTCTAGAGACCAATGTGAAAATTTCTTTCAATTTTATCTTTTCATTTGCATACATTTTTATGCACTCTCTCTTTACAATTATGCGGAACATCTTCCTAATTTGAGTGTTAAAGAATTTATAGAAAAATATAAAAACTTTTCTATTTATCATTCTAAAAGGTTTTTCTTCAACAATAATTAATCTTGTATAACACTCTTTTAGTTTATCTTTCTTAAACTTATTAGTGAAAACTTTTTCTTATGAGTACCCTTCAAACTTAGCAAACGATAACAATTGTTGTCCTAAAAGTGGGATTGTTAGTCTCTTTGAATAATTTTAATTATGTCTGATTAAATGTGTAGTTAACTTCATAGGATTCTTACTGTATAATGACTTGCAATGAATACATTTAATTTTCACCATACCATTAGCCATGATTTCTTCAAAGTCATCGTACACTATTGATCTTTTCTTTCCTTTGATTGCAGCTGAAGACAAGTGTCCCCCTTGCATAATAAAATGAAATGTGACTGACACACTACCGAAGGTAGTTAAGTCTTTCTCACAAGTCATCTATAAGAAAGAAGTGTTGACAGATTATAATTTTCATCACACCACTATATGCATATTGTAAATTATAATGCTTTCCTAGATGGCTAGACTTTCCTAGCTATTTAAAGCAGCCATCTTTTTAAGGTTTAATAGATTGTAATGCCTTCATTTTTCGATTTAAATATCATGTTAAAATTCCAGCAGCATCTCTCATTATTTCTCTAAATATATTAATCCTATATTTGATTCCTATGTCAGGTATATCCACAAAGTGTGGACATTTGACGATAAAAATAAATGTAAAAAATATATCTAGAGAGAAAATGATAGACGAACCAGAACAAATATATGCATTTAAATTGAAATAAATAAAGACATTACAATCTATCCATCCTTAAACTATCTAAAAATGGAATAATTTGAGAATTTTTGTGCCTCCAAAAATACATTGTATTTATGCTTGACAACATAGACATTCTCAAACAAGCAACTAATTATCATATATTATAACAATAAAATAAATAAAACAACAATAATAATAATAATAACAATCACACAACAATAGCACAATGACAACAACATTAACTAATAATAACAATAATTGAATACTAACAATAACAATCACAACATTAACTAACAATAATAATAGCATAACTAACAAATCCCATAAAAGTAACATAACTAATAATAAAAATAATAATCACAACATTAAGAATTATATAACTATCAATAACAATCTAACATTAATATTGAAAAATGACAATAATAATACAAATAATTTAATTTTAACATTAAGGGTTTAAGGTTTAGGGTTTTAAAGTTTTACCATTTTAAAGTTTAGTGTTTACCAGCTCGGAGGGAATGACTAAGTGCGGAGTGAGTGAGTTTGGGTGGTGGTGTGCATTCGGACAGAAAGAGGGACTTGGGGTTAAGGTCGGTTAAGCTGGATGGGAGGGTGTTTGGACAGAGAGGAGAAAGGAGAGTTTAAAAAAATTTAAATCAAATTAAGGTAGTAGGGCTCAGGCGCTCTGACTGGGAGTATTTATATTTAGGCACCCAGTCGATCCGAGTTGAACCAAATTAGGTTCGAGTCAAGGATTGAGTCAAGTCGAGCTTCGTTTAGCTTGGACTCAGCTCAAATTTTTTTGAGCTCCCAAAAATCAGATCAACTCAGCCCGAACCCAGTTTTGAGCTGAGTCGAGTCGAGCAAGTTAACTAAGCTGACTCTTCAAAGAACTATGGAAATAAAACTCATTTTCAGTAATTTCTGGAGACATTTTCATATTATGATGTTTTTCTTAGGATATTAGCTGAAATCTTGTTGGAAATAAAAATAAATTTAAAAATTATTAAATAAATTTAAATTTTAAATATACATTTATATAATTAATTTCATTTTGTAATGGCTTTGCTGTTTTTCTAGTTAATATTGCAATTCAAATGAGATATTTTAAAATCTTGTAAAAGTACAAAAAGTATATTTCTTGCAATATTACCTTGAGATTTTAAAAATATTTGAGATATTTTTCACACTTTATAAAATAAATATGACAATTAATAAAGAAGGATCTTGTCTAACCAAAGGAGCCAATTAGCTTCAGTTCCCTTTTCAATCTTTAATTATTAATAAAAATTATCAATTGTAGTGGAAGAATGCTAATTGTTAATCCACATCCCATCTTAGCTTGCCAAATACAAACGCATCACAGTTGTAATAAATGGCCTAATTAATTTTGTTCATACATGCAAGTGAGTAAGTATATGCCAAGCATACTAGAGTTGTAGTCAACTCGAATCGAACCAAATGCCTTGTGACCTCAAGCACTAAAATAGTTAGATTAAAATCAGACTTGTGAAAATTTACCTGAATACTCAGTCATCAATTAACAAGGAGATCAAGCAATTAATGAAGGAGAGGGTTAGTCTTTCAGATGATTTTTTTTTTTGTTTTAAAGACAATGACTTTTATCATAATGGTGATAGTTTGATCACATTTATCCACAAAAATAATGGAAGAAAATAATTCATGAATTTAAAGGCTAAATGTTAATTTTATGTTGTAGTAGAATCAACATATAAAACTAAATAAAGTAGAAAAATGTATCGACGGTAGTTCGAACATATCATGAGACTATCATGGACTGGACGATCTTCCTATTGTGGCAGTGGAGAACGTCTATTAGTATGAGATGAATTCTCTCTTTGTCTCCTTCTCTCACTCCATCTCCTCACCTACGGTGAAGCCCAGTTACTCTAGGCCTTGGGACTTGCTCTCTCACATGGTGTGGTCTATATACGAAGAGCACTTTATAGAGAGTTTTATTCTAGCATAGTTCATCTTTTGGAATATTCTTTATATGGGTAAGAAAGATGTAAGCTTTGTATTTCTTTTTCTCTTACTTCTAATGAAGAAGTAAGCTCTATTTTTCTATCTCGTGGAGTAGGCATATTGTTGAACTACATGAATCATTGTCTCTTATCTCTTATTTTGGTTTGACCCTTTCGGCTTTTATTTGACTTTTTTCTTTTGAGGGGGGGCCTCACTTACATTGATTACGTGTGAGCATTTTTTTGCAATAATTGATATCAAAACCAAAGGTTAAGAAACCTTTAAGGATAATATCGGTGTTGACATTTATTTTTTAATTCTGCATTAGATGACTGCATCAAGATCTATCAAATTCAATGTGCTGAATTTTGATGAATTCAATTATGCATGGGCTCACTTATATTGATCACATGCGAGTATTTTTTCATAATAATTGATATCAAATCCAAAGGCTGAGAAACCTTTAAGGACAATATTGGTGTTGGCATTTATTTTGTAATTCTGCTTTAGATGACTGCATCAAGATCTACCAAATTCGATGTGCTGAAGTTTAATGAATTCAATTATGCATTGTAAAAAATGAAGATGAACACGGTATTGGTGAAGGAAGGATAAGCAATTATAATTTAAGGAAAAGAAAAGAAGCTTATAAAGATGAAAGACGAGGTATTCGAGAAAAAAAATTAATTATTCATGATAGACCTTCTTCTTGATCTACATGATTCAGTTTTCTTTAATGTATCCAATCAAACCACTGCAAAAGATTTGTGGGATAAATTGCAAAACTCATATAAAGGGAAATCGATGTCAAACAAAATATTTCATCGATGACACTTGTACAACTTAAAAATGAAAGAAGGGTCCTCTTTACAGGAACATGTTAATAGGTTTAACACCCCAATTAGTAGATTAGTAGCAGTTGATGTGAAGATTGATGATAAAGAAAATATCACACTTCTATTCTCTTCGATGTCATATTCATAGGATGGTTTGATTCTGAATCTTAGTAATGTTCCGGATCTCACTATTAAGTTAATCATGTCTACATTTCATACTAAAAAAACCTCGTAGAAAACTACATGGAGAATCTACTAGTGATGTTATAATTATTAAAAGAAGATCTATTGAAAATGGTATCAGTGGAAGAGATCAAATGAGACCCAAGTCGAAAGGGCACAAAATAGGTAAATGTTATAATTGTGGAAAGAATGAATATTTGCACAAAAAATTTAGACTCAAAAAAATAAGTTAGAAAAATTATAAACCTAATTCGTATGATCAAACATTAGATTTAATGGGTTTCAAAGAAAATCTAGTAGAGAAAGACAATTCATCCGAGGACAAGGAACTATTGTCTGCAATGATTCCATATGAGAATCCAAGTCATCAATGGATCTTAAATTCAAGCACTTTGTTTCATATGACACTATATAGAGATTATTTGTACATATATCAATCATGTGATTATGACACAATTTACATGCACGATGATAACATGTGTAAAATTATGGAGATTAGAGATATCAGAATTACAATATTTGATCGTATCACACATACAATTTCTAGTGTGCAACATGTACCGAACCTGTTAGAAGAGTCTTCTATCATTGAGAAAGTTTGATGAAGATGGCTATAAATTTTTCTAGTGAAAAGAGTCTATTGAAGATTGTCAAAGCGGTGTTGTTGGTGACAAAAAAAGAGTTAATGTGCAGTTTATATTGTTTGATTAGATATATTGTGGTTGGCGATGCTATTATTGATAATGCCTAACAAACTCTACTACAATCTAGCATAGGCGGTTGGGCCACATAAGCAAGTAAGGACTAAATGTACTTCTTCATCAAAATTTACTTTCTAGTTTAAAGTATGTTAAGTTAGATATTTGTGAAAATTATCTGTTTGAAAAGCTCCATAAAGCTCATTTTCCTTCATCCACTACCAAAAGTAAGGATGTTATAAATCTAATTAATTCTGATACTTAGGAAGCTCCAGTCAAATCCTTGAGATGTTCGAAGTACTTTATTTCCTTTATTAATAATTTTTCCAAAAATGTATGGATTTACATGTTGAAAAAGAAAAGTGACGCTTTTACTTATTTTACCAAGTTTAAAGCATTGGTTGAAAATAAAAAAGGAACAAAAATTAAATGTCTAAAAACTAATAATGAAAGACAATACACTTCGAAATAATTTAAAGATTTTTACAATGAGCATGACATTGAGAGGTACTATATGATCCCCGGTACTTCACGGTAGAATGGTGTTGCAAAATATATGAAACGTATACTTATGGATTGTGCTAGGAGCATACTGAGTTCCGCTAGGCTCAAACAATATTTTTGGGTGGAAGCTGTTAATACGGTTTGTTACTTAATAAATTATTCTCCTACGACTGCACTTAATTATAATATCCATAAATATGTATGGTATGAAAAATCTATTAATTATTTGTTTCATTATAGTTTTAATTATGAAACTTATGTATGAATTCATAAAGAGAACAAGACTAGGTTAGATGTGAGATCTAGAATGTGTATTTTTTTTGGCTATACAGATGAAACAAAGTTGTACGGATTATGGGACTAATTACCCACAAGTTAGTGATTAATCGAGATGAGACCTTTAATGAAAATTCATTATATAAATATATAAAATTTCTAAGCTTAAAGTCACGAGAGATAATAGAATTGAAATCTTTAAATAATGTTTAAAATTAGCTTGTTGATTCAAATGATCAGTAAGTTAGTGATATTATTAAAGATGAAGATGATGAAGAGCATGTAGATGAGATACCAGATATGAAAACTCAAATGACCAAGGTCAACCAAAGAGAGCTACGAAACCCTTTATTTGGTTCAAGAATTATGTTACAGCCTACGATTGCATGACAAAAAGTGATAGTCTTGTTCATACCAAGAAGCATGTGAATTTACGAATGCTAGTCAATAGAGAGTGTCTATGGAGGATGAGATAAAAGCTTTGCATAAAAATAAGAATTAAGAATTGGTTGAATTACCTAGAGAGTATAAGGCTATTGGTTTGATATATTTCTTTTCTACACCATGTATGAAATATACTTTCGTATATAAATTATTTTTCTGTTTTCAAGCGATTTTCTTCACTAAGCATACCACTTCGTGATATTCGGGTGTGCATGGCCAAATAAATCTGACCATGTGCCATTAGATATTATCATCTTTAGCCTTTCACTGTGAAATACGTTTCTTAAAATATTTTACTTATGCACATCTTATGCTTGCCACGTGGCACCGAGAGAACGACCACTTCTGGAGTTTTGATCGTACATACATATCTGAGCATCTCAGCTTTCCTTACGCGATATGCATCTTCAAGAGAGAGGCGTTTGGAATTCATGTTATCCCTTTCATACTTCGTAAGTACTTTCTTATACCTTGATACAAGTATATCGACACATGGCAACATTGTGCTTGTTAGTTCTGACTATGATAGGTCAAATGTAAATACCATGATGCTCATGAGGTGCTCCCCAAGGTATATTTTTTAAAACCTTCTTTGTTCCGTCTAGTAGGTGGGCCACACATTCATAGAGGAATGAACGGTTAGAATAGGTCTACCTACACTCAATGTGCACATGTTGGCCATATTTTTAAGATAAGATAGACGCACCATGGGGACCACCCCATGAACATTATGACACATGTTTTTATATTTTGCACATAAAGAGCATTTGTGTTTGACACTTGAAAATGGGTTGCCTAGAGTTAGAATAAGAAATTTGGACAATAATACACAAAAAATTAGAATAGCTTTTGCTACGCTTATCTTAGTAATAAATACTCTCCCTTTCTTAGATTTTTATCCTCAACAAGAGAGAGAGAGAGAGAGAGAGAGAGAGAGAGAGAGAGAGAGAGAGGAGACTTACAACATGTTACAATGGAAAGAAGAATATTTTCAATGGTTGGTTATCCATCTCTACTTTAAGCATGATATACATTTTAGATCTATTTTATTTTCGGGTTCATTGTCTAGCATGAGGTGATATAATAAATGTATAGAATTGATTATATATAATTATCACAATTCACAAATATTGCTTTTGTTGCACAACTTGTTAATAGTATCAAAGAGCAGATTGCATGCAAGGAAGGGGAGAGTAAGCTACTTGCATGACAGAAACAATTAATTTTTTCTAAAAAATCTAAGCGTTTTAAATGTTTATTATGGGTAAACTTTAAATCATACATTAAATGATGTAATTTAAATTATTTATATGTTATGCAATTTTCATATAATTGTAAAATGCATGTGTATCATCCATCACTCTTTACCCATTTATCAAAGTCCTCATATGTGACTCACCACTATATTCATGCAAAATCCACTCCCTCATCGATTTCACTAAATCACATTTGGCTCACCCAAAAATGAGGTAGATCGAAGACCCAAGAAAGCCATACCATAAGAAATTGTGAGCATCAAATGCCCACCATTTAAACCTTAGTTGAGCTCACACAAGTTTTGAATAAGCCTGATACTCTTATTTTTTATTCATCCTAGTAAGCATCACTTACGAACTGATGGTGGCATCTAAACATCACCATCAACCGCAAGAAGGTTTCAACGTCATTCTCAGTAAAATGTTAATTTTCTCTCCATTATTGACCAAAATACAGGGAATGTGACATATGTACATGTGTATCGATATGAATAATGGTTTAGAATGTTGAGACATCGCATGGGATGGATGGTTGAAGACTACATTTTCTGCATGTTACCTTGGTTTAATAGTGATAGCGGTTGTATGTTTGTCATTTACAAGTTTTAGGGTTATTGCATCCTCTGTGATCACGATTGCTCATGTCGCTTCAATGTCTCCTTCAATATTGCTTGGCTAACCCAACTTAGCCAAGAAATTTAATGTTAGTATAAATACCATATTACCGTCCACTCGTAAGGGTGGCAATATTCCGAAAGTGATCATGGTCGTCCCTTTATCTTTCAAGGGTTTCTGTATTGTTTGAATTCGTTACCTACTGAAAATCAAAATCTTCATTTAAAATTATGCATTTGCCAATATTTCTTTGATTAACAAACTTTCTTCGACAAAATCTGAATCGCTTAAAGCTTCCTCTGAGATGTTGACTTTCTTCATTTTGTCGATTGACTTAGAATCTTTTTAGTCTATTTGTATCGAATTTTGAGATGAACGCTTGTATTAATGTTTTTCTTTTGATTAGGGTTTACTACTGGGGTCGAGCATAAACTCCACTCCCGAGTTCCAGAACATCACTTATGCAACATTTTCAATGATGGATGAATGTCGGCTATAATAATGCATAAAACATGAAGTGGATTAAGCCAAAACAGCATATCATACTCCAGAGACAGTTAAATTAGCAAGCGAAAGAATGTGATAGATATATAAAATATATGAACTGTTGTAAGTCTCCAGAGTGTAAACATGTTACCAAGTTAAATATTTACATGTATACTCCAAAAATGATCAAAAAGAATATACATGGGTGCTCCAAAAATATAAAATGATAAGTGTCATGGCGTCTAATCAACCTCTTGGTAATTCTGTCGATCAGAACACGGTCTACCTAGACCCGCCTGATAACCACCTATAGGATAAATCCTCCTCATCATCAAACAAGTCCGGCTCCGCTTCACAAGCGGCGCCATCATCTGAAACTAAAACAGGGACTGGTTGGTGTGTAAAACACCATCACGTAACATGGGAGTGAGTGGCCAACTCAGTGAAATCATAGAGCAAAGGTTAACATGTTATCAAATCAATCAAGCGATAATGATAAAGCAAGCAAATCAAACATTCCAAAATACTATAATTAATTGAAGGATGAAATGACATGATGCATGCCCTCGCCAACATACTTCCTCATGCGACATCATCTTACGTCCGCGGCATGCTTTCTTCCCTCAGTGCTCCACATCTTCCAGGCACATGCAGCGCGATATGAATATGATTACCGAGTTGTTATTAGTCCTTTGCATACAGCAGGATTAGAAAACTAGGGTACCTCCCTTATATCATTCCCAAACAAGGATCCTGTCTAGAGTCATCACTCCTAGTAATCTCATATGATGATATATTTCTACGTCGCTGCATGGGCTGTCAGGGCTATTGCACGCACTCGTTGCTCCGCTCCCCCATCACCTTATCAATACATGCCTAGTTTGTACTCTTGTTGCTACGGAAGGGTCGTCGCCTCACGTATACTCAAAGTACGCTCGAGGTCACTACAAAGGGCTGCCAGGGCTGTTGCACGCACTTGTTGCTCCGCTCCCCCATCACCTTATCAGTGTAGGCCGACAGCTCGAATATAGTGTCTCATACCACCATAATCGGCTCACGAGTCTGGGTTGCTCACTGGTCACTACGGGGAGGTTTGTAGCCCCAGCGTAAGCCGACAACTCGACCACGGTGTCCCATACCACCATGCCCGGCTCATGAGTCTTAGTGGATCAAGGTACCACGGTTATCAGGGTTTTCACTGGTAAGTTCAGTACTCTAGGTTCAAACAGTTATGACCAGTACAAGGTGAACATACAATGGTCAGTCGGGTTACTTGACGAGTTCGACTAGTACGAGTGCCCGTTGAGTTGTACGACATGAAGTGCATAAGCACTTCGTGTGGCCTAACCACTGCCGACAAGCAACGCACGACTCGGGTTCGTCAACGCATCCTTCATGGCGAATAGAATCCAACCACGAATTCAAATCTGTTACCGACTGCCTGGACTAGAGTATAGCCCCAAGCACATGTAATCTGAATCAGTAATCATATGAGATAGACAGAATTGAAATAACAAGTAATTCAAGCATGATAGCAACATGTTATAAGATACAACATAAACAATTTAACCATACACAAGCATTTCATATATATAAAGTAATCAATTCAAATATAACAAACGTGGAGGAAATCATATACATCATCAAAATAGTTGAGAATCCTATCTCAACGCTAATCTATAACCTCATTTACTCAATACTTACTTATACAAACACTTAGTAAACACATATTAGCCTACATAGCATATGTTAGCCAAAATGTGTATCAGGGCGAATCTCTTCGCCAAACAGATCATACACGCATAACTAACATAGGTACATGACAAATACTCATGACAATCATACCAGCAAAATACGTACGTATATAGTATTTTCTACAAATACCTAAAATATCCTAAATCTCATATTCTTCGTACGTATTCGAAATGAAAAACAGACAACATGTTCTACATGTCAAACAGCATCCTTGTCAACAATCTACCATTAAACGACATTGAAAGCTTTGAAAAATGACAACCTAAGCATCTAAAATCCGCACCTTAAACCAGAAATTACGAAACGGAGTTGATTCAGACGATAGTCTTCGTCAACGGCTCAACGGCAACATATACCACGAAATATGTTAGCTACATCATCACTTATGCTATTTGAAACTCTAGATCAGGTTAGGGTTATGATTTCTTACCTAAGAGCGGAGCTGTAAGCACCAGAATGGCGGTGCAGAAGCGGCGTTGAAGCATAAGGAGTAGCAGGAAAGAATCCATGGAAGAAAAATCCCATCTTCTCCCCCACTCTCTCCCTCTTTCTTTTTCTCTCTCTCTTCTCTCTTCTCTCTCCTAGGGCTTAGGAAATTCGTATGGAATGAGAGAGTAAGGGTTTAAGCCCTTTTTATAAGTCCAAAAGCGACGAAAATAGACTTGGGGCCAAAGTATACTTATGTTATGTCTAAATACGAACTGTTCCGTCTCAACGGAACACTTCTGGAGGTCTTCTTATCAAATGCGGTCGGACTTAAGCTCCCTGACATTTGATCTAGGTCAGGCAGAGTTTTTAGTCTGATCAAAAATTCAGATCGACCGTGGCGGACCAGTTTCACTTCAACGGCTACCGGTACTCGATCAGAGATACAAGTACTATGACATGTAAGGGCCACCTATCCTGATCCGATGGTAAAATTTAATCGAATTCTGATGGTTAGAACACTTAGAAAAAGGTGCGCAAGTGACACGTGTCAGATTTCATAAATTATATTTAATTTCTAACATTTCTCACACTCTTCACTCTGGGCTCAAGGAAATTGTCGTGGGACATCATTTGGTCTTGATTTTCGAGGTGATTGTCAAGTCCAACTAGGCGGTCAGGATTTTCTAAGTTCGGGATAATTGGACTTTCGATGTGCGGTCTAGATCCGATATAAAGTTTTCGAATGCTCTCGTAGGCAACCGGGTTTAGAGTTTGATCCTAGGCTTTAGGGTATTGTAGCGTTACCTATTCTATACGTTTTGGCTCTAGCAGATCATATTGAAAGTGATTGGTGAGAATTTCATACGTCATCTAGTGCAGCGCTAGTTAATTCTCGTTAGATTTCTAAAGGAAGTAGCCTTTATTAATTTTTGTTTGAGATGAGATTTGAAGGGTGGAGTGGGGGTGCTTGGAAACGGAAGAAGGAAGAGTTTGGAGGGGTGGTTTTTGCCAAAAATTAGAAGTTTGGGAGAGAAATGAGATATTGGAGGGTCACTTTGTGAAGAAAGTAGGTGATTGGGATGTTTTTAAGAGACGGCCCATGTATCAAGGGGTTATCCTAACCCCCAATGACCATCGGCCAGAAGGCCCGACCGAACCCAGCCCGTTTACCGGCGAGGTCCTCGCCGACCACTGGGCCATCTGGCGAGGTCTCGCCATCTGGACGAGGTTCTCCCATCCCCTGGGTCCCAAAAAGGTGTGCGGCCCACCCTGGGTCCTCCTAGATTGGCGTGGGTAGGCCCCCAACTCTATTTGAGGCATTTTCGGGGTCAATTTACAAATCGGAATGAGTTTATGTGATGTGTAGCATATGATTTTGGGGTAGGAGACGTTAATCTATCCAACTAACCTATTTATTTTGTTAGATTTCAAAAGGTTAAGGGTCAAAATTCATTTTATCAATTTATTTACTATTTATGGTAAGTTTTAGTTTCAATATGTTCTTCCTCATTTAAACTGTAGGATTTATGTCTAATATGAAAGTACTTAGAGAAATTTGAAGAATGAGGTGGTGAAAGGTGAGATTTTTGAAGGAAATGGGTTGAAAAGCGATGTTTAGACTTTGGGATTGAGCTCTAAGAGTGATATGCTTGACCCATTGCCTAAGGACGTCTAATTCCGGGTTGATAAAAATCTGAGGTGTTACAGCTACTTTCACCCAAGTCCAATTTTTACTAGGTCGAGGTTGGCCTCCAATGGTTGGGCGCACTAAACCACCAGATTTCTAGTTTTGCATATCTATTACGTTCTTCATTGCTCTCTGTCGTTGCCAACAATGCTTATGAGTTCTTGTCATCTTCGACGGGTATTGTAGAAATTTTAGATGAATGACTCTAACCCATTAGTTAACTAAGGTCTTGATAGGTTTTACCATTTTCAGTCATTTTTTAACATAACTTTTGGGGGTACTTTTTAACTTCAAGTGTGATAGATTCCTCCTCAAATGGTCGGCTTAATAGTTTTGAATAGTATCATTGCCATGTACGTTCACTTGTTTCCATGACACATAATATACCTTCATTGAACTTTATGACATCTCTCACATATTTAGCCATTGGTAATAGCTACATAATCATTGAGATACAATTGCCCCCTTACATCTCTATTAAGCTTTGTCTTATCATCGACGTGGTTCAGTCAATGACCATGTCACAATTTCACCATTGTTGTAAGGTCAATTTTCTTCTTTGGGGCATTTATATTTCTTAAATTTGTGATAACGATGTTAATTTCCATCATTAGAGGAAACAAATCTGTATCCACCAGCATAGCTCCATTCTCTTTTTTAGAAAATTTGAGCATCCCAAAATCTTTGTTATCTTCGATCACGTTTCTGAATACAATAGTTTCTAGTGAAGTAAAACCATGATCCATGCCATTTACAATATTCCATTTTTTTCAATTCTTCCGCTAACGGAATCCTTCACTTTAGCAACAACTTAATGAATTTTGTGGCTAATAAAAGGTTGAAAATCTCATTAGCCTTTGTAATGTCCAAAGAAAATCCCTTTCTCTATTCTTCAATTCAATTCCCTTAGTACCTTGGGAAAAGGATCATCATTGATCTTTCTCAAGGTCATACAAACAAAAGGTTTATTGGAAGTTATTTCAACCAATGTCAATTCTTAATTTGAGTCGCGGTAAAACATCCCAATTGATGAATTCTTTCGTTGGTTTTCTTCACGCAAAAGTCATTCGTATCTTGTCGCTCTATGAAATTGTAACATCCCAAATTTTTGTCAACCTGGAATTAGACGTCCTTAGGCAATGGGTCAATCCTAACACTTGATTAACTTCTCAAAACTCAATCCAAAAGTCTCAAATCTCTATTTCCTTCGAAAATCTCACCTTTCACTACTTTATCCTTTAAAATTTTCTAGGAGCTTTCATATTAGACACAAATCTTAAATTTTAGGTGATGTTGATCAATACTTAAGCTAAAAAGTATTATGAATAGTAAATAAATAAATAAAAAGGGTTTTTAACCATTAACCTTTTGGAAGCTCACTAAATAAGTAGACTATTTTGATAGATCAGCTTCTCCTACCCCAAAATCATATATTTCATGTCAAATAACTCATCCTAGGTTCTAAAATACACCCATTTCAAATATCAGACGGTGAAATCACCCCAAACAGGTCAGCGAACGGTGATGGCATCGCTGGTTTGGCGATGCATCGCCGAACTCGTCCGTACAATGGGATTCTGTACCTTTTTTCCTGTGCATTTCTTCCGACTTTGAAAAATTATATCTCCTTCGTTATAACTCTGATTTAGGTGATTCAAAAACAAGATTGAAGATAAATGAGTCTAGTTTTATATAAAAATATGTAAAAAATATAATAAAATATTTAATATAGTTTAAAGTAGGTCATTGTGAGCAACTATCCGATAAGCACTTGTTGGACAGCTGCTGCTTCTGAAATTTTTAGAATTTTTCTACAACTCAAAATCTTATGAAATTTGGTGGAGTTAGGGTAAACTTGATTATGAACCCTTAAAAAAATAATAAAAATAATATGATATCTAAAAGTTTCAAAAATGGGGGATAGAATGGCCTTAGGACCGTATTCTGCCATAATTAGGATAGAATTTGGTTGAGTACCAAACTGAATACTCAATAGAATTAACTTAGACCACTTTAAATACGTTTTACAAGACCCAAAACTTGAAGAATCAATGACGCTATAATATCCTGAAACCTAAGATCAAACTCTAAACCGGTTTGCTCTCAGGAACCCTTTGAAACTTTGTATTGGATCTAGACCGCGTATCGAAAGTCCGATACCTACAATCTTAGACCATTATGACCGCTTAGCTGGACTTGACAATCATTTCGAAAATCAAGCTCAACCGACGTTCAGAGGCTATTTCATTGAGCCTGGAGTGAAGAGAGTGAGAAAGGGGTTAGATTTGAAAATTTTAATTCAAATCTGGCACGTGACTTGCCGCGTTATTATTAAGCGTTCTGACCGTCAGAATTCAGCCAAATTACACTCTCGGATCAGAAAAAATTTCTCTTTCATATCATGAGACTTGTAGACCTAATCTAGGTGTGATAACCACTGAACTGAAAATGGACCGCCACATGCGATCTACAAACTCTACCAGACTGAAAATGGGGTGTGGACAACATCCAGAGACCATGAGCTTAAGTCCGATCGCATTCGGCCAGGGGACCTCCCGAACTGCCCTTTTGGATCGAAACAGCTCCGTTTTGGTTATAACTTAAGTGTACTTTGTTCCCAAGCCTAATTTGGGAAGGTTTGAGCTTATAAAAGGACTTTAAACCCTCTCATATCTCTTCCATCCGAATTTGCTAAGAACCCTAGATTGAGAGAGAGAGAAAGTGAGAGATTTTGAGAGAGTGTGGGAGTGATCTTCCTGCCACTTGCTGCACCTGCTACACGTGCTAAAGCTATGCATCCCAATCACTTTGTTGGTGATTTTGACACACCTATAGGTAAGGAAGAACCCTAACTACTTGCTGATTTGAAGTTTTCTTCGATTCATTAGCGATGTAGCTTATGTAGCTTGTGTATTAGGTCGCCTATTCGCCGTAGACGAAGCGTATACGCTCCGTTCGAATCGATACACATATAGGGTAAAAGGTGCGAATTTTAGACACTTTGATTGGCTGTTGTCAACACTTTCAATGTCGTTTAATAGTAGATTATCGACGGCAATGCCGTTTGACATGTACAACATGCTGTCCATTTTCCGTTTCGTAAACATATGAAAAATATGAGATTTATGGCATTTTAGTCATTTGTAGAAAATACTGTAAACATCCATATTTTTCTGAAATGATTGATATGGCTTTTTGTCGCAATAGGATATTAGGAATGCGTGCATAATCAGTTTGGCGAAGAGATTCGCCCAAATGCGTACTTTGAGTCGACATACACTATGTAGACTTAAGTGTGTAGACTGTGTTTGTATAAATGTTTGTATTAGTATGTATTGAATTAAATGGTGTTGTGAATTAGTTTGAGATTGAATTCTCAAATAATATGCTGTTGTAAATGATTTCCTTCATGTTGGCTATATGTATGATTTCATTATATGTATGAGATGCATGTGTTAGATGATTTACTTAAGTTGTATGTCATAATATGTGTTAACATGCTCACATTGTTGTAATGCATTTCTATTACTCTTATATGATTGATGAAGTGGATTCACAAGTGTTTGGGACTATACCTAGTCCAGGCAGTCAGTAACAGAGTAAGTTCATGGTTTGCTTGTATTTACCATAGAGGACGCGTCGCTGAACACGAGTCGTGTTTGAGTTGGCGGCAGTGGTTAGGCCACACGAAGTGTTTTACGCACTTCATGTCGTTTGACCTGCGATGCGCTCGTATTAGTCGAGCCCGTCAAGTAACCCGACTGGCCGTTGATTGTTCACCCTGTATGAATCACAACTGCTTGAACCTAGGGTACTAAACTTACCGTTGGAAACCCTGTTAACCATGATACCTTGATCCACAAAGACTCATGAGCCAGGCATGGTAGTATGGGACACCGTGGTTGAGCTGTCGGCGTACGCTGGGGCCACAAATCTCCTCGTAGTGACCAGTGAGCACATTGACTCATGAGCAGATTATGGTGGTATGGGACACTATATTCTAACTGTCGGCCTACACTGATCAGGTGACGAACCTTTGTAGTGACCGCGAGAGTATTCTGAGTCTACGGAAGGCGACGACCCTTCCGTAGCAATGAGAGTACAGTAAACCTGTATTGATAAGGTGATAGGAGAGCGGTGCAACAAGTGCGAACAACAGCCCTGGCAGCCCTTGCAGCGACCTACAAAATATAACCTCGTATTTGATTTATAGGAGTGACGACCCTAAATAGGATCTGTATTGGGATTGATATAATAAAGGTACCTTAGTTTCCCAATCCTGCTATATGAAAAGGACTAATAACTACTTGGTAATCATATCTACATCACATTGCATGTGCCTGGAAGATGTGGAGCACTGTAGGAAGAAAGCATGCCGCGGGCGTAAGATGGTGCCGTATGAAGGAGATCGTCGGTGAGGGCATCCATCATGTCATGTCATATTGCATTAACAACAGTATTTAGGAATGTTTGATTTATTATTTTACTATTATCACATGATTGATTTGATAACATGCTAATCTCTGCTCTATTATTCCACTGAGTTGATCACTCACTCCCACGTTACGGGATGGTGTTTCCGGATACCCACCAGTCCCTATTTTAGTTGCAGATGATGGCGCTCCTTGTGAAGCGGAGCCAGACTTGATGATGATGAGAAGGATCCCTCCTTTATGCGTGTTCTGATCGATGAGATGTAAGGGAAGTTGATTAGATGCCTTGATACTTGTCATTTTATAGTATTAGAGCACTCATGTATATTGTTTTGATCATTTTTGGAGTATACATGTATATATTTAACCTGGTAACATGTTCACACTCTGGAGACATACAATAGTTTATATAGGTTATACATACTATCACAGTCTTCCGCTTGCTAATTTAACGGTCTCTAGAGTATGATATGATGTTTTGGATTAATCTCAATCTTGTTTAATGCCTTTTTATAGAAAACATGCATCTAACATTATCTATGTTGCATAAATAACATTTTAGAACTCGGGAGTTGGGTTTCTATCTGACCCCCGATTTTCGGGATGTTACATAAATAGGTCTACCAGATCCTTGAAGTCCATTACCATGAATTTCTTTTGAAGTTCAATATTTAAACCTTCCATAACTAGTTTAACAAATTGTGCTTCTGAGAGGAATACCCAACATTTGTTCTTTGCTTTCTTGAATCAGGTTATATATCGGTTTACCGATTCGCTAGGCAATTGTCTCACACACGATAAATCAGCTAAAAACCCTCGAATTTAGTTCAAAAGAATTGTGCATAAAACATTTTCTCTATATCTTACTAGCTTTAAATTGAATTCAACAACAAATTAATATACCATGAAAATGTCATATCGGTCAATGAATTTGCGAACCATTTAAGCTTCACATATTCATTGATCAAGAACCCACTGTATTGCACGGTAAACCAGCCAATGTGAGCAATAGTAGATTGGCCCGTATCTATGAAAAATAGCTTTAACTTCGGTATTTTACATCCTCTCGGAACTTCAACAAGACAATCAACCCAATCAGGGTACAACTTACAGTAAACATGGTTGATTAGTATGTCGTCTATGATATTGGTCAGTCACTTCATTTACCAAGTTAACCAACTCAAACTAACCTATCTATAGGGGAAAAGCTACTACCCTTGGGTCTTCAGGACCTAACTTAACCATCTGAGGAGGAGGTATACCTTGGGCATGTTGTACTACTGAAACTTGCCCCCAAGTGTTTCATTGTTTGGCATGAATTGTGCCCCCAAGGGTATGCTCTAATTTTTATCATTTTCATTCTCACTATTTGGTCAGTCGTTTCATCAATTTCTTTTAATGCCTACATGAGGTAGCATATTCTTTAAGGTCCCGGATTTTCACCATTTTGGATTTCAAAAATCCTTAAAAAATTTTCATTGTAATTAACTTATATCATCACTTACTGACCCTTAACACTGGAGGTACGCCTATACACAGGTAGTACCAATAAAGTATCGCATAAATCTGATTGATTAAGCATAGGAAGCTAACGAATTCGCTTGATCACTTAAACATCGAGTCTAGCCTCGTGATTTTTCATCTAAAGGCCCAAATCTAGCCATCCTATAATTGATTAATCAAGACAATCATAATAAAATAAAGAACTACCCAAAGCTGACCTACCTAAAGCTGACACAACTAGGGTTCGGATCTTAATTAACAAACTAAACTAACTCAATTATTCATTTATCCTAAGAACCAACAATTTAAGGTGATTAGAATCAGATCACCATTTTTAGTAATTGCGAATAGGCCACACTATGAACTTAACTAATCCAAAACCTAATTATCACGCACAAGAAATCTTGCTACCCAATTCATTCCAGAAATGCGCTGATTATCCGAACAAGATATACACCGCTCGTTAATAGGTCACTAAACCAAAGACTATAGAAAGACATTCATCTTAGTAGGTTTTCTTTCCATCGCGAGACATCAAGCCGACATCGCATCTCGAATCACTCAACTTATAGACTTATAAGGTTAGTGCATGAGAAGTGTGAATATTTCCAAAATTAATCAAAAACTTAAGTTATTTATGTATATGCGGTCTTTACCAAAGTTGTGAATTTTGAAAATTTAGATCGTGACCAAATTTAGAATACCAATATAAAATAATACCCTGCACATATCCTTATAGTCGCAGCCCCGATCAATGATCGGTGATCATCTAATTGACTTCCAATCATACTCGTCGATTAGCGCATTCAAATGGTGGGCTGATTATATCCATACATAGATCATCACTAGGGTCATCTATCTCATGGCGTATATCGACCCATTTACCCTCTAGTGAACACCAATAGTTCGAAACACCCTCCCATAGGTTCAATACACCAAAACCTTAACCCTTGAGGCCAATTGCACAACTTTTGGCACTATAAAAACCCAACTCTCGGTAGCCTCTTTGCTCCATATGAATTTCTCTAGCAAGAGAAAAGAAGAAAGAAGAGGAAAAGAGTGAGTGTGAGAGAGAAGAAAAGATCTTGGTGCTTGGGGGTTAGTATCTCATCGATCAAACCCTTGGACTTACCAAATCATCCGTTGAATCCACTTCCACTTGCGACTGGAGGTAAGACTTGCATTCAACCCTTTGATTTTGTAACATATACCTAGTTTACTTGTTATTAACATTATTTCCTTGCTTTATATTAAGAAATGATATTTTTTTTTCAAAAAATCTAGCCTTAAGTGCGATTAGGTCGCATGAAACCCTCTAAGGCGCGGAGCATTATTCTTAGGTTGTCATTTATCGACTCTTAAGAGGTCTCGATTAATGATTCTTGATTATGAATGGTTTAATGCATAATAACATATCTACGCTTTGATTATAATTATAAATGATGCTATTACTTGCTTATTGATGCTTACATGTTTAATGAAATGCCTAAATGAATATTTTTCTAGATTTAAAGTTCATGCTAAATTTCATTGCGATTATCTGGTAAATAGTTTTTAATTGATATTTAAAACTACTTAAGATATTGCACTAATTGAAAAATTGGTGAACTAAGGGGTGACCCGAGTTAAGTCGGTCATCCTAGGCTTGTTCAATTGACCTAGGTTGAACAGAGATGACCAACAATAGTTAGACTACGAGGGATGCTTCACCCAATGTCAACTGCACTTGGGTTCTATCAGGTCAATCAAATTTGTCTAATGGCCGACTGATCGTATATGTTCACCATGTATGACAATAACCAATTGAGTTTTGGATACCCCCATTCCCATTGAATAAGTTTGCTTATAACCGTTAGTTATAGATCCAATAAAGACTCATGAGTCGGGTATGGTAGTATGGGATACCGTGTCTGAGCTATCAGCCTACGCTATGGTGACGTGCCTACCATATTGGTAAACAATGGGTAGACAAGCCCGTCATATTGGTACAAAATTAGGTAACGAGCCTCCCCATAGTGACCATTGAGCACTTGTCAAGGTTATGATCTGTATTATAAATAGAATTGATGTCGTGATTTCACTACATTTGTGTCTGGGTGATGACTTTTACATTTTTTTTTGTCATTCTTAGTGATGTAGAGCGGGTTGCGGATACTTTTATGTCCAAGATGGACCAGAGAAGGCCCAATCAGAGACAGAAGGTATCAAGACCGTCAGAACCTTAAAACAGGCATATCTCGCAAACCGGAATGAGTTACTTGAAGTACCAATATGATTTTAGGGTAGGACGAGCTACTTTAGCCAACCAACCTGGCTTTACTAGGTTACCCACACCGAATTTGCAAGATTCCATCATATCGAACGCCGAATTCCATGTTTAGTTCCATTTTTACTATAAATTGTAAGTTTTAGTTTGATTATAACTCTTTATCCATTAGGCTTTAGGAGTTGTGTACAACATGAAAAGTGCTTAGAATAATTAGGAGAATAACGTGGTTAAGCCACATAAGACACTTACTATAAAAGTAAATTTACTATTTATAGTAAGTTCCGAATTTTAGGGAGTTTTAGTTATAGTTTGCTTCTGATTTCTCTCCCATTGCTTGGTATCCCTATTTAAAGGGTTGGGAACTCGTTTATTTCATTCATTAAATAAATTTTGAATTTATTTAAATTTATTTCTATTTTCTTGCTTTTTTTCCGCGTAGATTCAAGAAGTCTTTGTGAGGAGTCCAGAGAAGATCAGTGGATTTAAAGTAGTTATCCTTGAGGAAGACAGAGATCGACCTCATTACGTTCATCCCTGCGTCACATAGGTGATGAATCCTAAAATGGATCGAGGGACATAGGTGAGGAGCCGCTACGGGCGCATCGAGCCTCGTGATATGGGTAGAGACTTAGTGATATAATGGCAGTATGCTAACTTCACCAATTTATTGTCAACTAATCATACTCATTAAATCACATTGCACTAGAATAGGATATTGCAATTTGGCGTTGGAGTGGCTTGATGAGAGAGTGTTGACATTTGTGAAATAGGTGTTAAAGTCACTTATGAGGGAGCGTTAGATTGTGAGGCGCATATATCATTTCATAATCTTATTCGTATATTTAATAAGAGTATTTAGGAAATGCTTAATTTTTTATTTATTATTATCTGCACTGATTGAGTCGATAACATTTGTAACTTAGAACTAATGGAACAACTGAGTTACCTACTCGCTCCCACCTGAGATGGTATATTAAAACACTAACAAGGATATATTATCGATGCAGGTACAATCGAGATTTCAGACGGGCAAAATTAGATTAGCTTGTACCACCGTCGTTATGTTTTGGAGGATTGGGCCAAAACTGAAAACTTTATACTTTAATAATTTTAGTATGTATATTGTGACTTGTATAATTCCTATTTAGGAGGACCACCACTTTTAGAACTATATCTTTTGAGTATTAACCCTATGTTTCTTGATTTTTGTTATCTCTACCTTTCTTAGGATCCGCTAAGTTAAAATGTGTTATTCTGATTATTTGTGAATAGAATGAATGTGAATATGAATTGGGACAAGCGTGCATTTTTATTTGATTTACACCCAGGAACTTGGAACTGGAGTCTTTATAATCGGGTGCCAATTTTTGGGGTGTGACATATTCTAGCCCAATAGATGTGGGTTTGGCCAAACATTATGTGGATGAAATTTTGACGGTTCTAGAGGAACATTACTGAACTTGGGTGTCTCCATGTTATAATGAAGGTCATTAGGGAACCTATCATTAAGAAATGTCAAAAGCCTATTGAAAGCTTCAACCTAAGCTCTTGCTTACTAGACCTACACCCTCCCTTATTCTGTCAATTGCTGTAGGTTGACATTAACGTTGCCTAAAACTCCATTAAATTGATCTATGGAGTTATTTTGTGATGATGATCCTACCTTCGGAATGAACGGGAGGGAAGGATTCAGAACTTCTGAATCGACCTACATTTAGAATGCTTCAAGGGCTTAATTAAGTTATTGTTCATCGATATTACCATTGTTTCAAGTAAATTACCTACTCGTATTGTTGTAAAATTCAATAATAAAAAAATTACACACTTGTCCCACTGGGTGTGCACAATGGTGTTGGTCTAAAATTTGGCCACGCAGAACACGTGTGAGGTTTGCAGATGTGCCAGAGACAACTGGTCTGCTTCAAACTATGACCACCGACTCCTGGCATCGAGATAAAGTGATGTTCGTCGTTCCTTAACTAATCATCTATTTAGCCAACTATCAAATGCTTTATCAGGTGACTTGCGAAGGTTGTGGCTCTTCCTCCAATGATTCTTTTTTCCTTAAAAATCAAGGACTTTTGAAAGTGTAACAATCATATGATTGAACAGAGATAAAATGAAAGATGGATTTACGAAAATGAGTGAAACTTACCACTACAATAACGAGATCACCAACCTGACAGAGAGCAGCAGAGCGCTTTATGGAGCAGTGTGCTAATGAGCAAGGTACAACTAATGCCAAAAATTACAACTATGGTCGACCCAGCGTATGAGTGTAGGTGGGCGAATCCTAACAGTAAAGTCTTCCTTAAGATTTGGCACACCAGGCGTAGATGGAATAGAATTACAACTACTGTCTACAACTAAAGTCGATCCAACATATGCGTAGGGATGGACTCTACTAATAGAAATAAAATATCCCATGGCCGATGAGCAATGGGGATGATAAGCTAAATTAAGCTAAGATAAGAAGCATTGCATTAATTGATATATAATTGATTAAATTTTTAGGTTCGATTGTGTTTTGGATCATTTTCTTCGAATATGTCTTGGCTATTTATAACCTTCCTTGATGAAGCACATTGATAACCGCTTATTCACGCGTACCTTTGCATATAACCAATGAGGAAAGAGTGATTACCTTTTCCCAGTCGTGTTTTTACTCTCGCTGAATGCTCCAAAAGTCCTTCAGTATTGATTTGGCCTTAACGATTTCTCATACTCATCCAAAGATTATGTAAACACCGGGGCTCTTGAAAGACATAACCAATCTCTTATATCTCCCACGTATGCCATAAAGATACGTGTATACCACATGACTTATTTTCCACCATTGATATGGTTCTCTGTTAGCACATTGCAATATGACTCATTGAGAATTCACCACTAGGTCAAGGTCCTTTCCAATTATCCAAACTGCTTATAACATTGGTAGCAAGCCTCAGGAGCGACAAACGAAAATTAAAAAGTAAAAAATCTCATATTGAAATAGTTCACTCTTATAATTATTAAAAGTCCAAGGAGCTGGTTGGTTTATTATTAAAGATTTACAATGTTCCCATGTAAGAGAGATCTTATTTCTTTTGTGTATCCTACATCTAAGATGTGAATCATATGAATAATTTATATGATTGAATAATGATCCAACTAAAATACCCGCATATATCATCGATGCCATGTATTTAAAACCAACCATTAATAAATAAAAATAAAAATAAAAATAAAAAGAAAAACAGACAAGTGATTAAAAAGGGTTGAATTCTATTCTGTCAGTCACGTCTGCAGCAGTTGCAACCGAAGAAAGCAACCTCTGCTGGAGCGCAAAGGCACCATTCCAATACCCAACCCTCACACACGTACATGTGCATGATCTAAGCCACTCGTTGCCAGATAACAACAGGACATATTGCCTGGTGTAGCACAGCACCAACGGCAGGGACCATGCGCTGCTTGGAAAAGGTCTGCGGGCTCCACCACCATGATGTATGTGTTTGGAAATGGATTGGCTACTCCCCCTGTCACCAGCCAATGGCTGCTGTTTGGTTCTCTGTGGGCCTCACCATGATGTATGTGTTTCATCCATGCCGTCCATATATTTTTATAGATCATTTTATGGTATTATACAAAAAACGAGGTATATTCAAATCTCAAGTGAACCACGTTACAGGAAACAGTGTTGAATGAACGTCAACCATTAAAAAAATTTATGGGAGCCATAAAAGTATTGGATCAATCTGATCTTTGTTTTTTCCCTTCATATGCGTCTTTATGACCTAATCAACAGATTGGATTTCAGATAAACAGTACACTGGGCCTTAGGAGGATTTAAATGATGGATATCCAGTCACTTTTGTTTTCCTATGGTGTGGCCAACCTAAGATTTATATCCCCCTTATTTTTACATTAAAGTGTTAAAATGATCTTTAAAAATGGATGAAAAGAATGGATGAAACATATACATCCTGGTGAGGCCCACAGAGCACCAACCACAGCAACAGGGCGGTGTCAAGGGGGAGTAGCCAATCCGTTTCCTTTTACCACACCGTCATGTTACTTTCCAACTAAGTATGAGCCGAAAATGAAGCAGACAAAAAGTTTTAACTTAAGCTGATGTTTTTGTTTTCCCTTCGTGCAAGTCATGTAGCATAACTAACATTTTAGATTGCATCTAAACATTACATTTGGCTTAATAAGTTTTTAATAGTAGCATTCAATCATCACTGTTTTTAGGGTGTGGTCCATCCGATATCTCTAAGAAATTTTTAACGGTGGATGTTCAATCTTCATTGGTTAGTTTACTTAAGATTTGGATCATGTCATTTTTGGGATCGTGTTCTAAACTGAGTCGACAAAATTCCATATGCGGGTATTATGTGCTGTCGGGGAAGCTTTATAAGCGTACTATGATGTATGTGTTTCATCCTGCACTCCATTAAAATTTTTCAGCTCATTTTAAATCACGTGCTAAGAAATAAGGTAGATTTGAATCTTATGTGGACCACACCATATGAAACAATACGATGGAGAACCACTGGTAAAATCTTTACATGGCCCACTAAAATATTAATTTTTTATTCAAAATCTTTCTAAGGACTATTATAATGTTAATTTTCTATATAACCTGATCATCATGCCACACGTGCTAAGAGAAAACATAAATATCATCTTAATCTAAATTTTGTATCGGCCAAGTCTGAAGGAAAGACACACCATAAAAGAAAAAAAAAAAACAAAAGCTTGATCCAGTACTTTTATGACCCAATAAAGCTTTAAAGACAGGCATTTAATCACCAGCTATTTACTTAATGTGGTCTACCTGAGATTTGATCTACTTTTTTTTTTTTTTTTTTTGGGGGTGCTCACGCTCTAAAGCAAGTGAAAAAATTGGATGGAATGCGTAACCTACATATATCCTGGTGGCACACAGAGCTATTACAGCAGCACACACTACCGAAGTCAGTGCTGTGTGATACACTTGATGACATTGCTGATCTACCCTTCAATTTCAGTGTGGCCCACTTATTAGTGGACTGATCTTTCACACGAGTGATAATTTTGAATGCATGAGTACAACACCCAATAAAGTGACACCTGCGCTGCTGCGCATGCCAAGCTTTCTGAATATATTTAAGTACCCAAAAGTAGCTGCCAGTTGCCGCCATCTATACATAGCCGCAGCAGCTCACCACCTTCCTTCCCTTTCTCTCCCTCCTCTACTCTTTATACTTCCATCCCTCCATTTCTTCCCATTCTACCTCTCCATTTGTTCCCCTTTCATCCCTTCAAATCCTCCATGGCAACACCTTCTAAAGAAGAAGCTTCCGAGCCTCTAAAATATCAGGTTTGCTAGAGGAATTTTACTCTGTTTCTTCTTCTCTCTACTTTCATATGGATTCTGATGGAATTTTATGTTGTTTTTGCAGACGTGGGTATTGAAGGTGTCAATCCACTGCGAAGGTTGCAAGAAGAAAGTAAGGAAAGTTTTAAAGGACATCGAGGGTATGTCATTCCATTCGATTTCATTTCCCCATTTTTACGGTTTTCTCTTTTGGGTTTTTTACCTTCATCGATCTTCTTGCAATTTTCATGGTTTTCTTCTTGAATCTTTTCTCCTTCTTTTTTTTTTTCACATTTTCTATGGTTTTTGTTCATGGGTTTTCTTTTTTTATTGACTTCCAGCGGTTTCCACTCACTTCCTATGTGGGTTTCTCCTAGTTTTGTTTTTTTGAATTTTCTGGGTTTTCTTCTATGTTTGTCTTTTTCAATCTCTCCTTTTGATCTCCTTGTTGTTTCTGTTCTTTTCTTATTCAGGGGTCTATGCAACGTCGATCGATTCACTGCAGAATAAGGTTACAGTCACGGGCAACGTGGACGCCGAGACTCTAATCAGGAAGCTTTTGAAAACGGGCAAGCATGCCGAGCTCTGGCCTGAGAAGAAAGATAAAAAGCCCTCAAAATCCGAGGGCAAAAAGGATAAAGAAGTAAAGATAAGCGAAAATGTTGATGGCGAGAAGAAATCCTCAGCAGCTGCAATAAGCAAAAATGGCGAGAAAGACAAGAAACTCGCAACAACAGAAACCACCGACACGAAATCCGCTGCAAAAACCGACGACGAAGAGTCGGCCGTCACTGAAAAAACTAACGACGAAGAGTCGGCCGTCACTGAAAAAACCAGCGGCTCCCAAAGCAAGGACTCGAAAAAGACGGAAGACACCCCCACCGAAAATCTGACCCATTCACCGCCTCAAACTAACACCGGCGATAGCAGCGAGAAAGCCGGCGGTGGCAGCGGTGGTAAAAAGAAGAAAAAGAAAGGGCAAAACGCCAACAGCAGCGATGAACACCCCGCCGCCGGCAACGGGAATTCCGGCGAACCGACCGGAGATGCGGCCAACAGAGCGGCTTCCTTCACTTTCAACCCACCAAATCAGCCTCCATACCTGTACCCGCCACCGCTCGCTCCTCAACCCGGGTACGTGGTCAGTTACAACACAGCGCATCCTAGCACGAGCCATGGAGTCTCTTACTACGCTGCGCCACCCCCTTATTATGCGCACCAACCGGACATTTCGGAATCTTACCCGGCTCCGTCGGGATCTTACGACATGTTCAGCGATGAAAACCCGAATGGGTGCTCAGTCATGTGAGGTAGTGAAAGTCTGAAGTGCATACAGCGTGTTTTGGTGTATGTACAGTTATTTTTGTAATTATGTATTATAGAAAGAGCTCCGGGGAAATGAAATAAATGCTTTTGGGGTGTTTTGTGGTGTAATTGTTTCGTGTAATTGATATTTAACCCAAGTTTTTAAATCTAAATCCGAATAGGATGGCATTGGCCCAAATGGTTTATCTGGTCTGAGAGAGCAAGTTAGGCATTTCATTTGGTATATTAGAGTAAATTGAATATTGTGAATCATGGTTCTGAATATTGGTATTAAAGGTCCAACTCATCTAATATCAGGACGCTGCCCTGCCTGTATTGAGCTGGGAACGGGCAGGAGCTTTGAGTGGCCACCGTGATGTACGGATCTTATACCACAGTACATCCGTGGTTTTTTTTTTTTTCATATCATTTGGGGTATAGGACCAAGATCCAGGGCTCAAGTGGACCACACCACAGCACCGTTAGACTTTTCCATGTTTATTTTGCATCACTGTTTAACTTTTCTACGTTTCTTTTCCATGCAACCTATACAAATATCAGCTCCATCCGAAACTTCTGGCCCCATGAAGTTTAATCCTCATCGTGTAGTTCACTCTTCTTCCTTTTTGTCCTATGCCTTAAAATGATACTAAAAAATGGATGGACGGTGTGGATAAGACCCGGACATCACGGTGGCCACTCAAAGCTCCCTCCTGTTTTTTACCTAGACGCGTGCCAGGAAATTGTACACGTACGCAGACATATAGCTCAAGTGATAAACCGAGTGAAAATAACCTCACAAAAATCCATTGCTAAGCGGTAGAGTGAGTGAGTGAAAATAACCTTCCTTCAATACTATGGCTTGGTATTATTTTCCATTGGTCCATATTTTTATAAAATTCCTCAAATAAATGGATTTTAGAAATTTGTGCGGCAGCATGTATTTTTTCACATTCAACCCGTCCAATAGATTTACACCAACATTATTATTAGTTAAAGGGCCCACATGTATTTTTCACATTAAACCTGTCTAATAGATCTACACCAACATTATTATTAGTTGAACCAAAAATATGGTACGTCCAATTATAAGGTGACCAGTCCATAAGAAATATTGTACACCTTTTAAAATAATTCCAAATCATGAATTCAAATGTAGCTCATTAGATGATATGATTGACTTGATGTTTTGGTTGTGCCATTACAAGGGTGTGGTGGATAGGCTTAAAGAGTTGGTTGTTATACACACATCATGCGAGCCCAGTAAACCCTGCGTTTCATGTATTTAAAAGGAAAAAAAAAAAAAAAAAGTTATCCTGTATTTAAAAGAAAAAAAAGTTAAATGCACGCATTTTTGTAATTTCAGCTCAAAAATTACCTCCACGTTGTTGCTAATCTCATAGGCTTTATTTCATTAAATATAAACTCTTTAAGAATTTTCCCATTAAAATCTCATAATAATTTGAAAATAAAACTTTAAAATAATTAACAAAAATTATATTTTGAATATTTATTATATAAAGTGAAAGAATATTCTCTGTCAGCTGACCTAAGTGAAAGTCAAATACGGAGGTTTTAATGGAACAGAAATCAAACATTATCTTATGAATGAGCTTCTATGTATAGAAATACAGTTAAAAAAATCACAGAAGTAGGAAATAATTGAGATAATTAGCTTTATTTATTTATTTTTCATAATGGTTAATTCCACTCAAATCTTATGCTTAAAAGGACACTTTAAGCTTTCTTTATATATTAAAATGCGAAAAAGAATAAATTGTATTAAAAAATCAAATAGCCCTTCACGACCGTGGCCAACCGGTATCAGTGCAAATGTACCACATATCAACCGTACGTTCCATTGCAGGCTTTTTTATTTCCCTAGGTCTAGAAGATCATCATTGCACGGTGGGGATTTGTTATGCTTAGATGCATGTAAAAGAGAGCACATCCAAACACAACGAGCCATCGGGCGGATGTGTCTGAGATCCAGGCCATCCATCGGGTTGAGGCCAATGTGTAGATGGCTCTACCAAAAAATAAGGTCAATCCACTCAGAAAGAAAGGATTGATAAGTAGAAATTGGTTGAGCTTTCTTGTCCATCCATTTTTATCAGTGGACAGCCCCCATTTTGGTCAAGGGCGTCTGCATGGTGGGACCCACCTAAGGGATGGCTTGGATCACGTATGGTGCAACTTCCATACGTGAATGGTTTGCAATTGGTTTTTCCATTCCAACAAGTGAGGCACATTCATAATCATAAACCATTTTTCTGTTGCATTATAGTGCAGATGGGCCATCCCCAGGATCCAGTGATCATTTTGGGGCCTTTAGAAAAAAAAAAAAAATTTGAATCTGGACGGTTGTTGCATTCGTCTCCTAGGCCGTCAAGCTATGTGCCCAAAGCAGAATGGCTAAGATTGTCCTATCAAGGGAATTTCTATGGCCTAATCAATCCATAGTGGAACAGAACTGACCGATGGTCTGGATCACAAAACCATAGCCTCCACCGTCCAGAATTGAAAACCCCCCTCCAATGAGGGCGCGAATTAGGTGTTACCCATACCGTAGGGCCCACCTAGAAGATATGTTGTATATCAAAGCCGTCCATCTATTTTTCCAGCCCATTTTAAGATGGGGTAAGAAAAATTATGAAGATCCAAATTTCATGTGAACCACACCACAAGAAATACTTGAATGCCTCATCATTAAAAAACAAATCCAAAGGGCCATCATAAGGTTTCTGCGATGTTTATTTGCAATCTAAGCTGTTGATAATGGCCAATAAAAAGTTTTTAACAATTATTCATCACTATTTTTATTGGTAGGATTTAGGATTGTATCTTAAAATAAAATAAAATGGAAAAATAGAAGAACAATATAGATACACTAAAATTGCATCAAGGTGGACCCCACGCGGATAGGGAAACACATGCTGAGCTGTAATCCCATTAACAACTAGGTTTGTACATGAACCAATATAATTCAGTTAGCTCGCTCGGCTCGAAAAAGCTCGATTTGACTTGGTTTGAAATTGAGTTCAAGCGAGTGGAGTTGATTTTTTGTGCTCAAAAAAATTTTGAAACCGAGTTCAAGCTTGCCCGAGCTCGACTCAACTCAGATCAAATTGAGTTCGAGCGAGTAGAACTGATTTTTTGTGCTCAAAAAATTTTTGAAACCGAGTTCAAGTTTGTCCGAACTCGACTCAACTCGGATCAAACCCAACTCGAATCGATCCAGTTTGGTGACTTAGTTACTTTAATATTAATGTTGCTCACTAAGTGTTTGATGAAATGAACCAAGTGTCAGTTGATGGCAAGAAAGGTATGTGTATGAAACAAATACCATTTTTTTTTTATTTTAACGTTGCCTACAATGTGTTTGATGAAATACCTATAAACAGCTGCTCCTATTTTACATGCAGTAAGAAATTAAAAGTACACTACATGTGTTTGTGAAAATGCCGCATAAGCTCGATCTTGACTTGAACTGGCCCAAGTTGCTGATCGAACCGAGCTGAGCTGGCCAATCAAGCTCGAGGACTGATTCAAGCCGAGTTCGAGCTAAAGTCAGCCAGTAGCCGAGTCAAACCGAGTTGAATTGTACCAAGCTTGACCCAGTTCAACTTGTGTGCACCTCTAGTAACAACTAATCCGATATCCTCTCATGAACATGTATTGCATATCGAGACTTGCTAGTATAAAGTGATGTATGTGTTTTATACATACTATTCATCCATTTTACTACTTCATTTGAACACTTGAATCTCAAAAAATGAGGCACATCAAAATCTCAAGGTGGAACACAGCACAGGAATACAATACAACAGTTATTCAACACCCATCATTAAAAACTTTGTGTGAATAAAGATGAATCTGATGTTATCCCTTTGACCAGGTCTTTCGGACCTAATCAACACACTTAGATGGTGAATAAACATTATAATAGGCCTCAGAAAGTTTTTAAAAGTGAAGCTCAAACACCATTGTTTTTACGTGATGTGGTCCATCTGAGATTTGGGTCTACTCAGTTTCGTACCTGGTTGGTCGTTGCTTCAGTAACTAGGCAGCTGCTGGTCCATGCTCTATGGACCCCACCATGAAGTATGTGCTTTATCCACTCTTCTATACATCCAATTTTCATATCACTTTAAGGCTTGGTTCAAAACATGAGACACATGGACCACATTGGGGAAAACATTAGTCATTAAATGTCCACCATTAAAACCTATTGGGGTCTACTATAATGTTCCTTTAACATCCAACCTGTTGATACAAACACTGGATAAAAGGGAAAAAGCAAATAACAACTTGATCTTAAAAAAATTTAGCTCACATAAAGTTTTTAAGAGTGGGCATTTAACCGACATTGTTTCCCATGATGTAATCCACTTGAGATTTGAATGTACTTTATTTTAAGTTCACCCATAGAATGATCTAAAAGAATAGATAGACAGCTCCATGAAACACGGTGAGACTTACATAGCACTGACCAGTAGCCACTCGCAGTGTCAGGATCAGTAGCCAAACCGCGTCCCTCTTTTTTGGAAAAGGATTGGCTACTCACACCTGCCCCGTCGCTAGTAGTCGGTGCTCTATGGATGTATGTGTTTTATCCGTTTCATTCATTCCTTTTTAAAAAGATTGTTTTAGGGCTAAAATGAGAGGTATATAAATCTCAGGTGTATCACACCACATGTAAATAATAGTGATTGGATATCCACCATTAAAATCCTCTTAAAGCCATCTGTACTGTTTATTTGACATCCAATCTGTTGATTAGGTCATACAGGCCCAGCTGCAGGGAAAAAAACAAAAATCAGCTTGATCCAAAACTTTTATGGCCCCAAGATATTTTTAATGGGCGAGGCTCATTCAACATTGTTTCCTGTAATGTGGTCCAATTGAGATTGGGATATACCTCATTTTTGGTCTCATAATGTAAAGTGATTGGTAAAAATAGATGAACGGCATGGATGAAACACATACATCATGGTGAGCCCCACAGAGCACCGACCACTAGCCATTGGCTGGTGTCAGGGGAGTAGCCAATCCGTTTCCCTCTTTTTTGGGCACGAGGAAGCGAATTGCTCTGCCACCGCACACGTGTTCCTTTGCCCTTATTCTGTTAAGTTGTGTTGGGCATAGAAATGCCAGTGACAAATGACAAATCCGTTCAGTCCATCAGTTTTTTAAGACAAGAATGAGACCAGAATCTAAAAATCAGACGAATCCATTACTCCCGTGACCCACACCACAAGAAACAGTTGAGATTGAATGCCACCGTTGAAAACTTCGTGAGGGCAGCAGAAGTTTTGTCTGAATTAGAGTGTCAATGGGTAGGGCTCGGGCCTGTCAAAATCATAATTTTAAAAACCCCCGGCCAAACGGGCCTTTCCATAAAAGGTCAAAATCGGGCCGAGATGAAACCAGTCCGGCCCGGTAACAGCCCTTCTTAGGATGATATTTGTGCCCACCGTTTTTTTTTTTTCCCTGGGTGATAATAACTCCATGAACGGTCGAAATGGCATATATATATATAGAGTCAGTTCCGGGAATGTTTCAACGGTAGACATTTTGTTCTGGCTGCCTCGTTTGGTGTGGCCCACCTCAGTACTGGATATGGCTGATTTTTATATTCCTGCCTTAATATAGTCCTGCAAAACCGATGTACAGAGTGTCACCCGCCATCTCTGTAGCGCCACACAACTTGCCACAGTAGAGGATACATGAAGAGAAATTTGGGACTGTGGACCCCACTTTTTATCCAACTGTCTTTACGAAACAACATAAACTTAGGCTCCGTTTGTTAAATCTGAAGTCCAAAGCATGAACCTGAAATCTAAAGCTGAATCTGAAATCTGAAGCCAAATAACTTGTTTGGAAATTATGGCTGAAGTATGAAAATTAAGTAATGAATTTAAAACAATTTGTTTTTTAACAAATATCTGAAATATATTAATTTGACACATTTGCCCTTATTTTCTGTTTGAAAATATTTTACATTATAAAGAAATTATTTTTTATTAAATTAAAATAAAATTATTCTATTTAATTCAAATAAATTACAGTACAGTGTCATAAATCTTTTTTTGTGTAAGTGTAAGCAACATCAACTAGATAATATTTATCTACATAAAAATAAATGACATTTTAACAAAATTTCAAGTTATAATTTTACCAATATATATATATATACTACTAGGAGGAGGCTCACATCCAAGCTATATGTATGTATTCTATCCACGCCTTCCATCCATTTTTCCATACTATTTTGTGGTATGATCCTAAAAATGAGCCAGATCCAAATCTCATGTGGACCACACTATAGGAAAGAGTTAATTGAACACTCATCATTAAAAACTTCTAAAGAGCCACATAAGTTTTGGATTAAGTTGTTATTTGAGTTTTCTCTTCATCCAGGTGTACGTGACCTAATCAACAGCTTTGATGACAAAATAACATCAATGGCCACAATTTTCTTACGGTGGGCATTCAATGGCCACAATTTTCTTACGGTGTGGTCCTCTATAAATTTGGATCTCCCTTATTTTCGGTGCCGTGATTAATAATAATCTTAAAAAATAAATGGATGGCTTTGATAAAACATATATATATATCAAAGGGGCTCATAGTTTGTGAACTTAGACCTGCACGTACGGACAATGAATTTGATGACGAAAATACCCCTCCCTTCCTTACGAAGACGAGCGCTGACGCTCCTCCAACTGAGAGTAGTACGAACGGCTCAAAAGAGATCAAAGTTACGTGGCCCCACAGCTATGTATTTATTATATCCACAACGTTCATCCATATTTTGAGATCATTGCAAAGCATTATTCAAAAAAAAAAAAAAAAACCATATCCAAAGATCAACTGGACCACACCACAAAGAGCAGCAGGTAAATTAAATTTCACCATTAAAAATTTTGTAAGGCCCACAATAACATTTATTTTCCATCCAATCTATTCATAAGGTCACAAAGACCTGGATGAAGAGGAAAAATGAATTTCATAATGATCCAAAACTTCTATAACTCCTAAAAGGGTTTCAATAGTAGACATTCATTTCCCCACTACCTTTTACAGTGTGGTCGTTTAATAGTTAGATCTGGCTTCTTTTTCATCTCAAGCCTTAATATGAGCTTGCCAAATAGATGGGCGTTTTGGATATAACACGACCTCGTGATGGGATCTACAAAAGCAACGAAAATTTCACAGTAAAAAATTAAAAAATTAAAAAATTTGCTTGGCTAGCTACGGTTATAATCCGTAGCCATAAAGCCTTTTGCTTGATTAGACGACGAATCGCGAATTCTGCGATTCCACCGCAGCTCGCCGTAGGATTTGGGATGGATCGCGGAATCCATGATTCATTGCCACAAACAAAAGGCCTATGGCTACGGGTTATAACCGTAGCTATAACTGTATCCTGCGCACTTTTTTTTTAAAAAAAAAGAAATTAATTATTTTTTGTTTTTATATGGAGATTTTTATTCTACCTACATTTTTCTCTAACATATATTTATATAAATATGTATATATAAGTATATAAAATAAATTTCTCCTTTTTTCATTTCTTTCTTTATTCATATAACAAGAATATTTTCTAAACCAAAATTAGTTACTTAGCATACCATATATGATTGTAGGGTTGAAAGTTGGACGGGTTCAACTCAACCAACTTGTGACCCACCTGACATTAGGTTGGGCTTGGGCAGGATGTATCGAGTTTAATCTTGGGGTTGGGCCATACATACACGAACCCGATAAAACTTGGGTTGGGCTCAAGTTGAGGTCTCGGGTTGTATGACCCAACACATTAGAAACACTTTAAAGAGAGCAATGAAGCAAGAATTCATGAATGAAGACTAGAAAAAGAGCCTTAGCTAATCTAAGGTCATTCTTCCATCCAATCCCAAGCCATGTTCTACCCAACTTCATTGCAAAGGAGATTGTAGGTTTTAAAAAGCAAGACACCAGAAGATATTGTTAGAAATAAGTTATACTTTTTTAAATTGTTGATTTCTTTATTTTGCTGATTTAGAAGTTATAAATGAGGAATTGTAATGAAATGATGAAAATCAAGAGTAGGGATCATGTTCAAATACAAGTCAAATGAAATAACTTGGTATATCCAAAATACTACTAATTGGAACTGAGAATACATACGAAAAGCAGAAAATCATTGGATTTTTCGAGTTTATAGACCATTATGATGCTTGTTCTCATAACCATTTAGTCATAGATTTGTATCCCACTTCAATAGCATTCTTGTATTGAACATCTATAGGATAAGCAAAAGTCATATCATCTTTAGTTCTTTGTTTAAGAAAACACAACTTAATATGACCCTAAAATGAAGGGGAAAGCATGGAAATGACTGTGAAGTGAAGGGGATTGACCGTGAAGTACATGAAAATGACCATGAAATGCATGGAAATGACGGTGAAATGAAACGGAATCGTCGGGATTGACCATCAAATGCATGAAAATGACTGTGAAGTGAAGGAAATTGACCGTGAAGTGCATCGAAAATGGATGGACGATTAGGATATAATACATCCCTCATGATGGGATCCACGTAAGTTGGTGACGTCAAAACACCAACCAGGTCGGTGATGCGTGGTACCACCCCTTTTTGTAGGACTCAGATATCAAATCAGCGTCTAGCTGCAAAGAGAGCATTGGTCATGTGTGATATGCCTTTAAAGGACAAACACTAGGGTTTGAGTCTCTCTTTTGTGTACCGTCTTTTTAGAGTTCTTGCTTTTTGAGCGTGGAGTTCTACTTGGCATCCCACTTCATTTTAAAAGCTTAGATAAGTTAGTATGGTTATGTTAAGAGATCACGCCCAGTTTATTAATGCAACATATAGTGTATGCAGCATCCCTACCGTCAGATTGAAATTAGACGGTCCCGATCAGCTGTTCCAAGCACTTAAAATGTAGTTTACACGTGTGGGACTTTTTTTGGGGACAGTAGAGAATGAACGGTGGTAATGATGAGGGACCATCTGTGGTCCTGGGGCCTGAGTACAATCCCTTCTCTACTTTTGTGTTTACACCATTTTGCACCAGAGGGAGAAAGGGTAGATGGATATTTTAAGCAATCAGTGAGTTTAAAGGCTGGCTCGTTTGGCAGCTTATACTTTGGAATGGGTGGGATGCCAATCAAAACTATTATAAAATCGAAGGGCCTTTTGGAATTGCACTTAGTGCCGTGCAAATTTCATCTCCTATCATGCTAAGGATTAGATTAATCCAGGTATCAAATCGTTCAGTCCCTATATTTTTCTTTATAAATTTTAAAATGCATGCATATGTGAATCCTATTGTATTGGATATTTTAAATCTAGCCAGATGCAAAGCTTGTCTATGTTATCGGCGGACTGTTTGATATCACCTTCAATGGCACCAAACAGTGCTCTATCTATCAAATTTTTTTGAATATACTCCTCTTAGTCCCTTCATTATAAGGGATCAAAGCCGTCTCCTCCACCCAATTGCTATAGAGACCCAATCTCGACAGTGCATTCACCAAATATCCCAATATAAACCATCTCACCTGATTGGTGCATGTTCCAAGCAATTTGGATCAAATGGTTCAACCCCATTTGATCAATGGACTTTTCCAACAGACTCACATCCAAATGTTTTCCCGGCCGCCAAAAGAAAGAATCACCCAATCTAACGGTTAGGAATACTTGTTAGTGCCATTTCTAGGCTACGGCCCATCCAAGATATTGCCTACACATTGGACGGTCACGATCCATCAACTAGTTAATGGATAACTTATACTTTATACATCAAAATTGGTGTGCAACTATTGTATGTAGAAACGATTCCTTGTAAATCTTGAAAAGATTAAGAACAGATCATATCTATCAGAATTTTGACTGAATAAATCCATATACCCAAAACCATATTCCCTTCTCCAAATCTCTATTAAAAAAACACCAATTCCACTATTTGCATTCTAGAATGTTCTTAATCTTTTTATTCCACTGACTATTCTGTTAGTCTAGCACCGTTTAGAAAATGGTGGTGACTGGACCTTCCCACATGTTGCACTGATGTACAACTATCCAGACCATCCAATTTACGGGTCCCATTGTGGATGGCATGCACTTATCAAGCAATTCTAACCATCCAATCAACAGCTACTAAGGGATGGTTAAAAGTAAAATAGTGAGTGGTCTAAATTCAAAGGGGAAAATCAGAAGCTTAACATTATCTTCTCGTTGAAACAATCCACTGTGATTGTGTAATTTTGATGGTCTAGATCATCCTACTGCTATAAAATATGCACCGTTGACGAACCAATGCCAGTTTTTAATTGGTGCAGAACTAACATTCGAGTCAAGCCCTACCTTGGAATAGAATAGAAAAGGGAATAGTTATGTAAGTGCGTGGTCCTGTTTGACATTTTTAGCTTAAGGTCAAAGGAACCTCATTTGATTTATGGACCCAACTTTGGGAATTTGATAAAAGAGGTGCGCCCCTACCAAATGACACAAACTCGTGTTGGAATTAGGATCTTGGAATGACTTTTCATGCCATCTTTGTGGTGGGTAGTATCAAAGAATTTAATAGAGGACCCCTCCATTATTTTAGGTGGACCACAATGGCACCCCAAGTAGTGATCCACAACGAATGGGCCCATCTACATTGTTTGATCTGATCAAACGATCTTCAGTGTCTGATAAAGGGATCATTACATGAACTGTTGGCCTTTCTTTGTTTTAACCGTCAGATTAGATGGGTCAGCAGGATTTTTGCGTCGTCACCCATTAGTGATGAACCCACCTAATGAACGGTTTAGATCACTGTGGGGTGGTACAATGGAGTGCGGATGTTCGTGAGGATTACAATTTGGAGTAGCCTTGTGGGTCACTTTTTTTCCTTTTGTTTTTCTTCCCTTTCCTCCTCTTTTTTAAAACAATGCATAAAAAGACTCACTTTCTTGGGCGTAGTAGATCATTTGCTTCTCATCCTTCTATTTAGTGGGCCATTGCCAATGGCCCCATCATCATAACTCAAGATTCCAAAGGAGCTCTGTAGACTGTGGTACTGTACTGGCCAAACACCTTTTAACAGTATTGGGACTGGAAATCTATTAGAATTTGATTAATTGGGAAGATTCCTGCCTCGAAATTTATGCCTCTAAACTCAGCCACAAACAACACGACACTTTCAGTGAAGAAACTAATAAAATCACCACTCAATTACAATAATAAAAAGAGGGGTAGATTATGGTGATAGTTCCAACATTTTCTAGCTGGAAGTGACTCCTTTGCTGCACATGCTGTCCGTTCAATCCGGACCGTCCAAATTGTGAACCCAACATCGATCAGTATAAAGAAAAGAAAAGGATAAAACAATCAAAACCATCAAATTGGTGAATGTACAAATAGAATGTTAAGGTCGTCCAATCAATATGATCTTTGGGATATGTTCCATCCACAGCAGTACCATGGTATCGATAGTTCAGACTCTGCTACACATTTGTTTGAAAATGGTGGTGAACTATCACCAAATCTGTTCCAAAAGAACAAGGGGAGAGAGAGAGAGAGAGAGAGAGAGAGAGAGAGAGAGAGAGAGACCTAAAAGCTAAAATGAGAGGTTGGGCCATGAGTGGGGGACCATCTCAATCAATCAAAAGAACAGATGATTTGCTATAGGACTATCGGACTCTTAAGGAGGTAGAAAAGGAATGATAGAATCCTTATTGGAAAGCAACTGCATTGGCATTTGATATTTTCTCTAATGAAGATATCATCTGCATTCACTCTGCCCATTGCTTTGAACCAGATTCCTCCCAATAAATCCATCTTCATTTGGAAGCCTTACGTATTTCCCGACGATGCCCAAGCCATGCGGTGGGCCCCGCACCCTCAGCGATTGGGATGTAATGATTGCGATACTAAGGTCATGGGTCTAAGCCAAGCCTAGAAATTAAATGATCACAAGTGACACTCACAAAAGACGAGAGCTTTAATTTAATAAACAAAAAGTGGGTAACCATCATTCCATGAGCAGGGTCTTTTGCTCAACTGTAATGATGATTGTGACAATGGCAGTCGCGACAATGATGATTTCAACTATAAACTGCATTTAGGGTTTTGAGGTTCTAATGCGACGATAATGATGACAAAGACATTGGCCATAGGTACTAAATATTTTTACTCGTTGGCAGGCTAACATTGCTTGAAGAGGATAAAAATCATTTTCATTGGCCGACCATCTACCTAATTTTTCTTTCTTGGAAGGACTCCACCTAAAAGTCATATCCCACTAATGCATTTATCGTAAATTGCAAAAGAGTGGTGTGATAGGGTTGTTGAGGTCCAGAGTCCTATTCTCATGGTGGAATTGTGTTAGAACCGAACCTGTGAACTGGACATGGCAAACCCATCGTAGAAACCACCATTGTGTGAGCTCATTTGAGATAAATGCCATGAAAGACACTCCACAGAACTTGAATACCTGCAAAATGGATTAGGCTGCATTTTGGCATTGTGAAATAATGGTTGGGGGGGATCGACATCCTCCGAAAACTGTGGAACTGATACTCCACATGTTTCAGCACCCACATGATAGTTATTTCACCATGAAGACATGCCCTTTCCAAAACAAGATGTGTTTTAAGTGACAGTTGGCCTCAAAAATGATTTCACCAGAAACATGGTTTGAGGTACTAATTTCAGTCCATGTTTACTCTTCTAGTCAGTCAAGGAAGGAATTTCCCATGCAAATGCATCAAATGGGTGGCAGATTCCTAAGTATATGTCATGAGGGATATTACTGTTGTAACCTGGAAATTCACCAACATGCATGAGAGTCCAATAACTCAATAATAATAATAATAATAATAATAATAATAAACTGGAAACAGTGATGCCATCATTCAATCTTTGAAAGATCGCCTTTCGTTGATTTAGAGAATGTAACCACCCACTTGTCATATAGCAAATGGAACCATCAGCAATTCATCATTTTACATACACGTCGCCATCATCTGGGTGACCCCTTCTCTAGCAAGTGATGGACCCCACAATCAGGCAATCATTTCAGGAATGGTTTGCAGTGATAGGGTGTACAAAGATAAGAGCATGCAATTCCACACAAGCACTCCTTTATTTTAGACTTGGTTACCAACAGGGGAGTTATTTGATAATTGGACAGCGTGATGGTTGATGTGCAGGCACTCTGAAATTGTACATGTGGCATGCACCAACTCGAATTGAACAGGCCAAATTTGGGTAGATAGACCATCTTCCCAAAATCAGATTCTTTGGCTTCTGATCCTTGGAATTTTCTTCATGATTTCAGACCAATGGCTAACATTGCTTCAACCGTACATTAAATGTCAACCAATTAGCTAGTTAGGTAATAAATTGATGTGATTTTTTATTTATGACCTATCTAAACTGGGGTCCACAATTTTGATGGTTATATTTCCAGTTAATTTCATGTCAAGTTTGCAATTTCCGGGTGCCTAAATATCAAACATCACTCTGCCAGGGTATTAAAGTTAAAATCTTCAAAATAATACAGGAACAATATGGAATCATGAGGAAAGCATATGTAGATTCGAGAGGAATTACAGTTCAAATGCATCACAAAGTGAATAGCATCCTGATGCAGGGGGACCATTTCAGTGGGGTCCACAGAACCTTCCATATCATGCAATGCACCACAAATGTGAGAAGTCCCAAAACTCTTCCAGGTTAGAAGATCCCAGACATCCAAACTTTGGCCTTTTATCTGGAGTGCTGTTGTATTTTTCTCTTCATCTATTCCTACGCCATTGCATGAAGCATTATGAACCTCTTAACTTGTGAGAATTTTGGGGAGTCCATCCATGATAGAACCCATCACATCAACGGTCTCAATCACTATAGAGTAGTGGGTCAAGATCTTATTCACGTTCTAACATCCTCATCCAAAGAGCCATAAGCAGCTAAACAGCAACAACATGGGTGCTGCCCAACAGCATGTCATGAGTCAAGACCTCTTAACATATTTCACAATAAAGTGAATAACTAAGAAAAAGATCTGTTACTTTCACTATGCAAAATCCCATCTCAATTGACTGCCCATTTGTATATTATGAGATTTTTTAAGCTGAAGAAGCATGTGAAAGGTCACGGTTCAGTGCTATAAAACACTTTTGTGAGACCTTTCTTCACTCGTATCTGAGAAACCTGAACAAAAAATGGAAAAATAATAAAAATAATAATAAATCAATAGCTTGTATAGAGGAAAAGATAGAGTGAAATCAAGTAAAGAATTCCTTGCAATTCAAATTAGAATTAGGAAAATAATGACACATCATAAGCATGGTGTTTTTAGATGTTGGAGCAATAGTGAGGTGTGCATTGATATTGGTAAAAATGTGCAAGGCTCGTTCTGTTTTTTTGTTTTGAAGATTTAAAGAATCTGCCCCTTGAATCACTTGGGAGTACTGTTTGTCAACCAAACAGAAATAATAATAATAATGAACATGAAAAAACATGGAACAATAGCAATTCAAACTCAATGGGATGTTCTCCCCTGGCAGAGAACTGAGACTAAGAGAATAAAAGAAAAAAAAAAACAAAAAACAAAAAACGAGAGAGAGAGAGAGAGAGAGAGAGAGAGAGAGAGAGAGAGAGAGAGAGAGAGAGAGAGGAAAAGGGGGAAAAGAAAAGAAAAGAAAAAAAAAGGACTTGTTTCTCAATGCTTGCATCAAGACAATTTACCTGGATAAAAAGATAACTAACCTTGACGTACAATATTCCATTATGAAACCTTATGTGATAAAACACCTCGAGATTTATATGACCTCACACCTATTGATATTTTTTGTTGAAAAATAGATTGGATAGGATACCTAGAAACAAGAAGTATAAAGTATGCAATGCTAAATGCTAACTTTGTTCATTATCAAGCACTCAATCTGCATACCTTAGGCATATGGTCTTAGATCTGGGCTGTTAATCTATTGCATACTGCTGAGGATAGGCCATGCACCAAAAATCAAGCCCATCAGATGATTAACATCCATTGGGCAGATTTTGCCCATTAAACAGTGACAGTCAACCAGACTTATCGAGGCCACCAATTTGTGATCCTGAGGAGTCAGCCAGGATCACCCAAACAGAGATTTTTTGAATAATCCCATAAACATTTAGCGCAGTTATGGATATTGAATGCTTGATAACCTAGATAATATTGATAGTTCTGGATCCTCGACATAACATGCAAAATTGCAAATATTCTACCCCTTACAGCAGACAACAAAAGTTTGCATGAATACATCCCCACATATTACAACAAGGTCCATCAGTGCTGTAGCTGGCGGATTAAGGTTTTCTTAAATGACCCAAACTATTTGTGTGATAGGGCTCCCCTTGGATGGGGGATGCCTGTAAAAACTCTTGGATTCAACATTTCAACCCATTGATCATACAAAGGTTATGGTGACAATTCATGTACAAAGAAAAATAGCCAAATCATCAAAGGGTTAAAATAATGCAATTGAGGGCTTTATTTGTCGTCTTTCCACCATACAAAGTGAGAATCTTCAAATGAAAGGTTTGGATCAGTGGAAGGTGTCCCAGAATCGAAGGCTGAAGTCCTGAGATACGTATTGTAATACGTCGGGATGAATTCGAGCAAATCTCTAGACAACATGGAAATAGAGAATATAGTATATCCCGTAATAATGGCATTCATCTGTGTCATGGAGAAAGTTCAGGTCAATAAGATAAATCGAGTTATTAGGACCTTCATACTCCCAATCTCCGCAATATCAGCAACATGGGTCCCACCACAAGGGCAACCGGGATGGTTCCCAAACTTCAAAATCCGTGGAGTACTATCCTGCATGATTTCCCGTAACAGGTAAGATTTCATGGTTTTTCCACAGGAAGGTTCCAACAACTAAAATTTGAAACAACAAAACAGTAATAAATGAAAAAGAAAAGGTTCCACATGAATTGTGAACAAACAGAGGTGAAATGCTAATACATTTGCAGTAAAGGTGGGTAATCTAGGTAATTGAATTGTAAGTAGGTCGAAGCAAATTAAGCAAATAACTACTAATCTAGGAAATTGAATTGAAAGTAGGTGGAAGCAAATGAAGCACTGAAGAAAATAAACTATCTCATTCCCTAATAAACTATTACAATATGAACACATCACACCAAGGAGACTACTTGTTCTTCGAAAATGAGTCTCCTTGCGAAAGGGAATCATCCCATGTTGGCCCACCTTCAGTTGTGGACCCATCACATGCAATGTTGCAGCTGATTCAAGAAGTTACAATATTCAGTTCAAAATGTTTTTTATGACCAGCTGAACTGGCTAAAACATGGCACAAGTGAGCCCACTGCTTAGGTGGACTTAAATCACAGCCCTCAAGAACTCAGACAGTCCCTTAGCAGGGTTCATTAAATTATTTTTTTAATCCTCTTAGGAGGGTTCATTTATTTTTTTAATCCACCTAGCAGAGTTCATTAATTTATTTTTTCAATCCTTAAAAACTGAAAATTAAGTCTTGAAGCAGCTTCCTCAATTCTGACCTTGGATATGTAAGTAGGAAGGGATCCTCCACACATTTCAGAAGCTTCTTCATATGGTAAAACAGCAGCTGACACCTGAAAATTGGTTGAGAATAATCAGAGGTTCTTACTTTTGTCCTAACTAAAAAATGAAGAGAACATGCAAAGCCCCCGACGACATCAGATGAAATTGCAGATCTACCACATGATTTGATACATACTTTCCCTCCATTAGAAATTAATGCATTCACTGCAATTTCCAGCTCCTTTTGTTTATTTTGCAATTCATTTGGTGGGATTGTGCCTTTATACTCAACAAACGGCCTGCAAAATGGAGAATGTTAAATGCCATATCCAAGCAGGCAGATCAGCACTGCAAAAGATAACTTTATATGTAGATCACACCAAAGTATAAAAACTTCACAGAAGAACAAATGGGGAAACTTCCACTAATTACGGAAAAAAAAAAAAAGAAAAAAAACAAATCTAACAATGAAATGGCTAAGAATTGATTATTATATGATAAATTTCACCTTGTTGAAGGTACCAAACTACCTAATACAGATGCAAAGTACAGCTTTTTGTCTTTGTGGATTTTGTTCAATATTCTTTGAGTTTACTGGTGTTTGTTTTTTCTTTTCTTTTAAATAATGTAATTTTGGCACCTCTATCCTCTATTTTAAGAGCGTAGTCCCAACATCAGAGATTCTGACTCAACAAAACAAGAAGATAATAACTTTCAGCATTTGAAGCAACAAGGGAGTCCTCGCTCTTTTTGTCTGTTACACACACACACACACACACACACACACACACACACACACAGGCAGCTCAGGATTATCTGGTCCATCTCAATCCACCAAAAGTGCATTTTCTTCATGCATAGTAAATGAAAGCATAAATGCTGCAAGAGCTTGAATAGTTGGGTTCAATTATGCACTGGGAATAATATGGTTTGAAAAGAAAAGAAAATAATGCAATATACTTCACTAAGAATCTGCAAATACTATAAGATCATACCCATCAGGAAAATGGTATCCTTTTCCTGGCTCCAGATAAGCCAAACCTACATTGTGCATGCAGATATCCAACAAGTGCCCCGCTGAATGCAACCTGGAAGAGAAAACAACGCAAGTTCAAGCTAATAAGCTCAAAAACGAAAGAAAACTACCAAGATACAGGCACTGTTTTAAAACCCATGAAAATGGAACAGATTGGAATGGACCCACCCACCAAACAGGCAGGGTCACTATCCAGTTATGGGAAGGAAGCTATTCAAACTGTCCAGGTCTCCAGTCCAATGAGTTAGGCAATTCGATGGGTCCAACCATCCAGGTCAATCTGTCAAACCTTTATTTATAGGTTCAATCCATTTTAAGACACCTGGTGGTTGGAACAACCCCACAAAAGTGGTTGAGGTCAGTCCAGGTTTTAGAAAATTGGTACAGGTTAATAACCAATTCTTTTTGTTTTGTTGACTTACTTAGGGAGGAGAGACACTCTAATGGATAAAATCCCCTCTTGAGAATAGTTTGATTTCCTTTATTTTTTACTTTTTGAAAAATGACAATTTTTATTGATAATTACAAAGGAGAAAATACATGGATATAGATTTGTTATCGTATTCATCGACAATATCCTAGTGTACTCTAAGTGTCAGGAAGACCACGAAGAACACTTAGGGCCTGTTTGATTTTTCAAGCCGGGTGTAAATACCCTGTATATCAATAATTATCATCCTTTCATCCGTTTGAAAATTCATCCAAATTCCTGCCTCGGAAACCAGCTCAAAAGAGGTAGATTAATTTTTTGGACCCATCAATGAGGTATATGATATATCTGTTCCGTCCATCCGTTTTACCACAATATTTTGAAGCATGAGATGAAAAATGAAGTAGATCCAACACTCAAGTGGCCCACACCAAAAGAAACAGTGGCCCCAAGAAGTTTTTAACGTAAGTGTTCGATTCCCTTTTTTGCATGGTGTGGTCCACTTGAGTTTTGGATATGCCTCATTTTTTGGCTCATGCTATAAATTCAGCTGGCATGATGGATGAACGGTGTGGATAAGTGAAATGCATCACAATGGGACCCACAGATATTTTGCAATTTTGTCAGTTTTCGTGTCCAAAAAGTAGGTAGTCAAATCAAGTACGGGTGAAAATGTTGTAAATGCACAAGGAAACAATTATTATCCCCTTTGCATAGTATTTACCACTATACTGGAAATTCAAACAAGCCCTTACGGGAAGTCTTTAGTACACTCAGGCAAAATCAACTATTTGTGCAATTCTGAAAATGTGACTTTGGAAAGAAGATGTCAAGTTTTTGGGGCATGTAGTCTCAAAGAAAGGCATAGCCGTAGACCTCGCCAAGGCAAGGTATTCCGTATCGGTAACGGTGGCCGTAACGGTCACCACCATTACCTATACGGGTATCGGCCGTAACAGCCGATATGGGGGCATAACCGCCGTTATGACCTTGTAACGGTTGAAAATTTAGATTTGTCCGAAAAATTCTGAAAAAGATATCTAGAAAACCCAAAATAATGTAAATATTCCAAATATGTATTCGTTTTTTATTTTGAACATGTTTATGGTAGTGTAACGGTCCACTATTTGGTGAGAGTGTTGCATCGGGTTGTCTAGTGAATTTGTGAACATGATTATAAGTCTCTAATGTTTACACATCACAATCAAACACTAGAACTAGAAATTAAAAAAATTTTAAAAAAAGGCATAAATACTACTTCATCAATTTTTATTTTTTATTTTTAAAAGGGCCCTTGGAGGTTCTATTCGGGTAAATCACTTTAATCTACAGTTTTAATATTAAAAACTATAGTAAGAGTGGTCGAAATCAATTATAAAATGACCTGGGAGAGTTTTTTGGAATGAGAAAAGTGAAAAAATGAGAAATTTTTATTTAAATAGAAAAAAAAAAAGTGGTCATTTTTTGACTTTTACAGGAGTAACGGTCGTTATGCCCTGTAACGGCCTTTACGACTACTGTAACGGCTAATACGGTCTTAAAAAATCAAATTTCCCGTTTCACCCCTATATTGCGTAACGGTCATGGCCGTTACCTATACGTATTGGCCTTTACGAGCATATCGTAATGGATACGGAACACCTTACACCAAGGTAGCGGCAGTACAAGATTGGAAATAATCAGGCTCGGTTTTGGAAGTAAGAAGCTTCCTCAGACTCGCCGGCTAGTACCGCATATTCATTAAGGACTTCTCAAAAATAGCTCGGCCCTTGTCCCAACTCACTCAGAAAGAAGTCAAGTTTTCATGGAATGAGAAGGTGGAGGTGGCTTTCCATAGTAATTTGAAGCATGTGGGCTGGTTGCTCTTGTCAAATGTCATGTTTATGATCATCATCCCTTGTGATCGGTTGGAAGTATGGGCATATTGACTGGTTGCTCTCTCCAAGCATGGTGTGCACATTGCATGAGGTGTGCAAGTGGAGTGTTTCACCGATTGTGATAGGTCACCCCATATTTGTGGAAGTCATGTGGCATTCCTCTTATCCCTTGTCCTAATGGAGATAAGAAGTGATATAAAAACTAGATACATAAATCCATCTGATTTTTTAGGGTTCCAGATAACCTTTATTGAATTAAATGGAATAAACTATCTCCAGTGGTCTAAATTCATTCAAGTGTTTATAATAACCAGGGGTAATTTAAAATATTTAACCACAACAAACTTGATAGGAGTCCTAGTACATATGATTTATTAATCCAAGAGGATGCTCAAATTATGACATGGTTGTGGAATATAGAACCACCCATCAGTGCGAATGTAATGTTGTTGGATACTGCAAAAGAAGTGTAAGATACATTATGGGAGATGTATTCATTTGATAAAAACATCTCTCATATGTACTAGCTATTTGAATAGATTTGGATTTCAACAAGGAGATAAATCCCTAGATGAATATTATTCAAAACTAAAAGGAATGTGGGAGAAACTTCTCACTATTGATTTTGAGAGAAACAACAACGTGAGGAGTTTCGGGTGGATAATTTTTTATCCGATTTAAAACTTGAGTATGAGTTGGTTCGTGCACAAATTTCGGGTGGAATTGATGTGCCACCTCTAAATGGGTGTATGCTTGCCTCCAATGTGTATCTCTTAACTCTACAAGTGATGCCACTAACAGCTCCACTTTAGCAATCTTTTACGGGTGAAAGTCGAGGTGGTGATCGTGGTAGCAGAAGTGATCAAGGTGGTTGTGATGAAGCAGGAGGCATGGACCTAAGAAATGCACCCATTATGGGTTTAGGAATCATTCTGTCGAAAAAAGTTGGAATTTTCATGGAAAACCAGAATGGGCTAATCAAACATCTCACACTAGAGAGAGTAGTGAGTCTCATCTGGCTAGTTCTACTTTTACAACTCAACAACCATTTTAAGTCTGGAGAAACGGTTACACTTACTCGAGAAGAGTATTTCAAGTTATTGAATTTTTTTAATATATAGATTCAGCTTGTTCCTTCTACTATTTCTCTTACAGCTATATTAATAGCCTCAGGTATGGCCTATTTAGAATCCAAATTTCCTTCTCCATGGGTCATAAACTCTGGAGCATCTAACCATATGACAGATGAGTTTAATGCATTTTTCTCCATTAATACAATGTTAACGGTGGTTCATTTGTTACCTTGGTAGATGATACCCCGCCCATGGTATGTGCGATGGGTATTGTTTATCCAAGTTCTTCCCTTTCATTGTCTTCTATCCTTTATATCCCTAAATTTCCTTCAAGTCTTCTGCCTGTTAGTAAGTTCGCCAAATCTCTTAACTGCTCTGTAACCAGTGTTCGAAATATTGATACTATCGGCCGATATATCGGCCGATATTATCGTTATTGCACCCTTGCGAGACGATACACTCACAATAACCCCCGGAAGATACCAAAAAACCCAAAATCCAGATGTCGGCCGATATATCGTCGATATCGCACGATATTTTGACGATATCACGCGATTTCCTCTCCATTATCGACGTCATCATCAGAAAAAATGGGAAAAAAAAAACTCGAGGGTGGATTTCGGTACCCGTAGAAGAGATTGCCATGATCGGAAGCTTCCATTTGGTGGGCCATGCGAATTGAAGCGTCATTCCTAGGTTACCGCAAATAAAATTTCTGATTTTGGAGAGAAATTCGGAGAAATCCTCGCCGACACGATGAGATTGGGAGAAATATTAGCGTTCCGGAAGAACCCTCTTTACTTGAAAAAAGCTCATTCGAGCCTTTTATTTGGACGCAGAGTAGCTATTGACAGGTTGAGTAGTGAGATCGCTACTGAAGTGACGTCACCAGGTTACGTGGGTCCCACCATGATGAATGTGTTATATCCACACGGTCCATCCATTTGGAGATATCATTTTAGGACATGAGTCAAATAACAAGGCATATAAAAATCTGTAATGGACCCCACTACAGAAAACAGTGGAGAAAGTTGACATCCACCGTTGAAACCTTCCTAAGGTCCACTGTGATGTTTATTTGAGATCCAACCCATTAATAAAAGACACTATAAAAGGGAAAAATATATATATTCGAAAACTTTCGTGGCCCTCAGAAGTTTTTAATGGTGGGCGTCACTCTCTCTACTGCTTTCTGTGGTGGGGTCCATTGGAGCTTTGAATCTTAGTCATTTTTAGGCTCATGGCATAAAATGTTCTCTCCAAATGGATGGACGATGTGGATACAAAACATACATCATGGTGGGGCCCACGGAACTTAGTGACGTCAATTCAGTAGCGAGTCTCGCTACTCAACCTGTCTGTAGCTAATCTGCGCCCCACAGTTGGGCCCACCTTTAATATGTGTAGTCCATCCACGCCGTCCATCCGCTTTCCCATCTAATTTAAGGGTTGATCCCAAATTTTACAAAAATATAAGATCATACCACAAGAAACAATGGTGATACTGATTTCCACCGTTGAAACCTTTCTCCACTGTTTTCTATGGTGGGGTCTACTCGAGCTCTGGATCTGACACATTTTTTGGCTCATGCTATAAAATGATCTCTTCAAATGTATGGACGGTGTAGATAGAAAAAATACATCATGGTGGGACCTACGTAACTTGGTGACGTCCTGTGGCCCGTCAGGAGGCGGATTGCACATTGAATAACTCAGCACACTAAGCGTACTGAGTAAACTTTGCGGGGTCCACCATGATTTACATATGTTATCTACTCCGTCCATCCATTTTAAAAGATAATTTTAGGGCTCTAGCCCAAAAATGAAGTCTATCCAAATCTCAAGTGGACCTCACCACGGGAAACAATGTGAATTGAAATTCTACTGTCGAAAATTTCTTAGGGTCATAGAAGTTTTGGATCAATCTGTTATTTATTTTTTCCCTTCATCTGGGTCTTTAGGACCCAATCAACATATTGGATGTCAACTTTCGTGGCCCTTATAAATTTTTAATGGTGGGCATCACTCTCTCCACTGTTTTCTGTGGTGGGGTCCACTTGAGCTTTGGATCTAAATGATATCTCTAAATGGATGGACGGCATGGATACAACACATACATAATGGTGGGCCCCACAGAGCAAGTATGCGTTACTTCAGGGTCCACCATGTCATTTACTTTCCATCTGACTTGTTGATATGTTTATATTGTGGGCCACACCAATGAATTGGTTGTGTTTTCATACATGACTATGATATATTTATAAATATCATGTATTCAATTTAAATATAGTTGCATTAGTTTAGCTAAATTTATTATGTGCATCTTTTTTTTTAAGATGTTATGATTTAAAAGTGTGTATTAAGGGCCTTTTTAACAATCTCCAAAGTTTCATTAAAAAATTCAACCATTTTCCCAATGTTTCCCCATGTTTCCCAAAAAGTTCGATAAACTATGCGATACAAACGATATATCTCATGCAATAACCGATACGTATTTGTATCCCAAGGGTGCGATACATTGTGCGATACCGATATTTCAAACACTGTCTGTGACTTTCTATCATTCATATTTTGTTTTCCAGGATCTAAAGACGAAGAAAAAGATTGGTGGAGGACAAATGACATGAACATGAACATAATGGGTTGCACTACCTTGACCTTGAAGTTGTTGGCATGGTAGCACGAAAGAACATGTCTCCTTATCAATGGCATTGTCGTCTTGGTCATCCATCCTTGAAGATTCTCAAAGGCAGTATTCCTTTCATTGTCATCAATGTCAATTCTAAAGTGTGAAGTGTGCGGGTTGAGTAAAAACCATCATGTTACTTTTCCACCACGTGTGGAGAATTGTGTTCAATTACTTTTTCTTTATTTCACTCAGATGTTTAGGGATTGGCTAAAAATCCAATAGGTTGGGGTGCAAGTATTTTTGTTACATTTATTGATAATTTTTTTATGAGTGACTTAGATTTATTTAATGAAACATAAATCTGAATTATTTTCTATTTTTAAGACTTTTAATATGTAATGTAAGTACAAAATTAATTTAATTCAGAAGTGTCTGTATTTTGTTCAAAGAATGCCAAGGAATATGTCCCAATCCTTTACTCTGTATTGAAAAAAAAAAAAAAAACACAAGTGTATTGCATTAAATATCATGTGCCCACACCCTATAACAAAACATTTTGCAGAATGAAAAATCATCACTTGCTTGAGGTGACTCTTGCTTTATTACTTGAGGTGACTTTTGCTTTATTAATTCACATGAATGTTCCTAAAAGTTTTTGAAGTAATGCAATACCCACAATGTGTTTTTTTGATAAATCAAATGCCTCAACTATTCTAATGAGTAAATCACCTCATGAAGTTTTACTCCCAAATACTCCGTTATTTTCTTTACCTCCCAAAGTTTTTGGATGTTATTTTGTTCCTTGGGAACTCCCGATACAAAGAAGTTATCATTATTACAGTCCTTCACTTCGAAAACAATGTGTGCAGATGTTACATTTTTCAAGTCTACTATGTTCTAATCAAAAGACAATAAATCTTTTTATGTGGAAGTTATGTCTATACTTGTTGTGGTTCAAGAAGACAAGACCCGATCTCCTACCTCTATTGACTGCTCCATTCCCATCATGCCTCAACTAAAAGTCCACTCACAATGATGTACAGATAGTGCGGCGAATCATGATGTGACATCCATCATAGCTTCTCCCAAGCATAGTGATTCAGTAACTTCTCTAGATTGGTTTGATGTTAACCTTTAAGAAAGGTAAGCCTGCATGTACCAATCATCCTATCCAAATATGCCTCATTTCAACGCTTGTCTCCTACTTTTCGTAGAGTTCCCCAATCTCCTTTCAATTCTCATCTCGTACTTTTCATAGATTTGCCTTGTCCTTATCCTCTCATTATATTTCCAAGTTATACCAAGAAGCATTGTTACATAACAAATGGAAGCAAGCAATGCAAGAGAAAATGACTGCTCTTTATCATAATAACACTTGGAAGTTGACTTAGTCTACTTGTCAATAAACCCAATGTTGGTTGCAGGTGGATGTACATCATTAAGTTTCACCCTAATTGTACAATTGAACGTTTGAACGCTCATTTGGTTGCCAAGGGATATACTTCAACCCTTGGTGTCAATTATACTTGGACCCTTTGCAAGTTAAATTCCATTCATGCTATCCTTTTGTGGTTGTTAATCATGGCTAACCCATCTTCCAACTAGATCTCAAAAAATGCCTTTCTTCATAACGATACCACCCAAAATTGTTGCTTAGGAGGAGTTAAGGTGTGTAAATTAAGTAAGGTAATTTATGGGCTAAAGCAGTCACCACGTGCATGGTTTAACAAATTCATTTAAGTTGTATTAAACTATGATTTTATTTGAAGCCATGTTAATTATTCTATCTTTATATAGAGAGGCACCTGATTTTATTGTGTTGGCAGTATATGTTGATGATATTGTGAATACAGAAAGTAATATGAGAGGGATTGAAGAGCTTAAGAAGTATCTTTAGAGCCATTTCCTCACAAAAAAAATATATATATATGGGTCATCTTCGATACTTTCTTGGTATAGAAGTTGTTAGATCCAAGGAAGGAATCTGTCTTAATGGAATATGTTTTGGATTTGCCCACAATGATAGGCCTTCACAATACCAAGTCGGTTGATACACCAATGGTTTTGCATCACAAATTTTCTAGTGATCAACGGGATGTTGTATAAAAGATTGGTTGGAAAATCATTCATTTAACGATCACTTTGCCAGGCATTTTATGTTACGACTCTAGTGAGTCACCTTATGAGTTCTCTATGGGTACCTCATATGGATGCAGTTGTATGGATTTTGTGCTATCTTAAAAGAGTGACAATTCAGGGCATTTTGTACAGACGGAACAATTATCTTCATATCCTGGGTACTCTGACACAGAATGTACAAGTTATTTAGTGGTCTACAACTGTGTACTGCACATTTGTGAAAGGAAATCTAATCATGTGGAAGAGTAAGAAGCAGAGTGTTGTGACCCGATCAAGCGCTGAAACATAATATAGAGTCATGGTTCATGCCACTTGTTAGTTAATGTGGATCAAGAAACTGTTACAAGAAATAGGATTGTAGTGAATCTACCTATGCATTTGTTTTGAGATAATCAGCTAGCATCCCACATTGCAAACAATCCAGTCTATCATGAGAGAACTAAACATATTGAAATCGATTGTCACTTCATGTGTAAGAAGGTCTCTAGTGGTGAAATCTCTACACCATTTATCTGATCTCAAGATCAACTTGTTGCTGTGTTAACCAAGGCCCTTAGTCATTGTCAATTTACACACAAATACTCCAAGCTTGGCATCATCAAAATCTATGCTCCAGGTAGGCTTTGTTTTCAGTCATGCTCTTAAGTTATTAGTTGTTTACGAGAGTTTGGGACATGTTGGGAATATTTTCTTTTGTTATTAAAGGCAGTTTTGTCATTTTTACTTTTTATTAATGAATATAATAGAAAACAGTGTAAAATGGTGTGGATGTCCAACTCTAACTCTCTTTCTTCCTTCTCCCAACTTTCTTCTCTCTTTTCTCTCCTCTTCTTCTTTTACTATTTAATCTACGAAACTACAATTACATCTTAAAAGAATACCCTTGATTAAAAGGGAAATTGACATCAATACCTATAAGAAGACATTAGTGATCATCTATGAAGATGATCTAGTGATCCAAAGGGTGGGTATCTGCAGGGTTCAGTATGTGAATTGTATAAGGACTCTATTTTGGTTTGGCTGAATGTGAAAATAGTATCACGTTTGCAGGAACCATAGGACCGGTAAGAGTCTGATGATACTTTAGGGCCCTATATTTAATAAAACATTGGGTCAGAAAGAAGCATCTAATGATACTTTTTATTATAGAGCTCCACTATGAGTGAGGATGCAGATGATGACGCATTGCCAAGAAAGTGAACTCTGGCGACACTCCCTGAAGGAGAATGTCGTGATTTGACATTTGGAGGGTGCCCTCTAGTGGAACTTGGAGTGTCAGTGGTGCACTAAAGAAAAGAATGTCAGCATTGGCATTCCAATAGGGTGCCCTCTAATGCAACTTGGAATGCATGTGTTAGGATTGACACTAGGAAGCAGGGATGGTACTTCCAGGGGTAATAGGTTTCAAAACATCAATATGTAAAAAAGATAACTCCATTTCCTATTATAAACATGTAGCCTTTGAAACCCACAAGTGTCTATAGAACTTGGATATAAGTTGAAAATTAAAAACTATTTCTAAAGATTTCTATTTTTTGAGAGGTTAGTAGACTTTATACCTAGAATTGAGATTACGTCTTTGCCCGTCGACCAACAAACAAATTTCTTGCCCGTTCTCAAGTTTTGACGTGCATCCCTCTTGAGAATAATCAAAAAGTCCATAATGGAACACCTGTCGAAGGACACAATGCAAACACAGACAAAAGAAATCCATGTAGTAGAACATAAAAAATAAATGCAGAAATAATAATTATTTTTTAAAGCGGAGATAAAGAATTTTGACAACTGTTTTAAGTGCTAGACCAGTTCGAATTACTTGGGTTTAGTTGAACCAGAAATAGAAGGTTTAATGACCTGGTTTGGCCCTAACAACCATTTTAACAGGTTCTGGGTGTTATGCTAATCAGGTTGCAAGGTTTACAACTGAGGGCTGATCCTTCTTTAACATGTATTCAATGGTGTATCAGACCCATGGTATTTAAAAAAAAAAAAAAAAAAAACACAATTACATTAAGGCTGTTATGTAAAGGAAACAATCACCCCACTTAAGTGATACAGTGGTGAATCAGTCTGCTATGAAAAAGGGCCGTATTGGTCCATATCAGCCAATGCAGGTCGATACGCCTCATATCAGCATTGTTACGGCACCGATACAACCATAAAGGACGCATTATGAAAGGTTTTATTTTCAAACTGTCACTCGTTTTTTCACTTGTTCATTCATTTTGACCATGAATGAAGCATAGAAATTAATTTCAAACAAGATCCTGGCCTATTTTGAGGATCAAAACACAAAATTTGAGTGGCATTCAATGAACCAAAGCAGAGTGGACCGTTTTTGGAAATATCAGAAGAATGGGTAGACCATCACTTGTTTCATTTTTCCCTCTTTTTTTTTTTTTTTAACTTATATGTAACAGGCCGAATCTACCATATCATGCTTAGTTTGTGTTTGATTAGAGCCTATTTGGTCGACTTTCAGCAAGTCAAGCCAGCACTGTCCAACAAACAACATTCATATCAAAGAATGGCCCATTACATCATCAAATATATGTCCAAAACAAAAAAGAAATACATATTTGGGATCCTCGCTTTTTTAAAAAAAAAAATTTACCAACAAATTTTGAGATTTTTTTCCGAAAAAAGAAAATCCAGCTTTATGGTCGTATCAGCCTAGAGATAGGCTGATACAAGATATTTTTTAAAATAATTGGACCAGTTAACCCCAACCCCATTGTGCGTAACAGGGTTAGCCCATGCAGTAACCAAAAGGCCAATACAACCATATCATGACAGATTCAAAACCATGGTTTGAAGATCTATTTATTGGTTTTCTTCTAAAATAAACCTTAAACTGAAGGATAAAGAAAACTCCATATATTTAATTTGTCATTTGTTTTTTAAATTTTCCATTGTCATTCCACATCAACAAAGAAAAAATCTTTTTCTATATGGATGGCTTGGTGCCAATGTGCAGATGCTCAAGTTTGCAAGTTTTTATAAGATTGTATAAGCGTAGGGCAGATTTCAATTTTCTTTTCTGATGCAAATGTCTTAATCGTTGTGAATCTACATCAAGGAGGACACGAATGACAACATGGGGATTATGGGCCTTGACATTTGCACATCAAGATGTCTTTCCATTACGTTGTTATTTTTTATTCCATTTGAAACAATGGTCCCAAATGCATGGATCAATTTTTTTGATCATTATGAGTTTATCTATCGTATAAGTTACGATAATGTTCATAAGAGTGTTCTAGTAACAGGTAGTTAATAACTTGTTTTTATCAATTCTTTTACACCTGCCTTTTCCAAGAGAAGCCTTAAGATATTTGTAGAATCATAGATTAAAGAGATAAGAAAAGGAGAGGAAAAGAGAGAGAAGAGAAGGGTGGGAGAAGAAAGGAAAAAGAATTAGGGCTACATGTCCCCACTCTTCCCATTTTTATTAACAATAAAAACCAAGAAATACAAAAATACCCTCACTAATAATGTCCATATTCCAAACAAGTCCTAATCCAATATAAATACTAAATATAGAAGAGAAAAAGCTAGGTGGGCCATAAAATGGGATAGTCCACATCCACATCCATTAGGCAAGCCGTAAGTAGTACAACCCACATCCTCATGCTTAGCACCCCCTTAAGATGGAGCATAGATGTTGCCATTCCCAAGCTTAGAGTATATAAGTATACGACTAATTGTGAAGAAGGGCCTTAGTGAACATATCAATAAGTTGAACCTAAGACCGGACATATGGTGTAGAGATTTCACCACTGGAGACCTCACATATAAAGTGATAATCGACTTCAGTATGTTTGGTTCTTAGATGATAGTTTAGATTATTTACAATGTGGGACGTTATTCACAACCCCAAGTGTAGGGTCGCGATGTAGTAATAACTTGGTAAGACCGATGTCAAATCCATAGGGACTAAACTGGTACGTATTCTGAAAATAATTATAACTAGAAAAATATCTAAATTGAAATTTGAATAATTAAGAGTAATGGTGAATAATGTTGATTAAAACTTATGAATTTAAAGATGAGAACTAGGGTGGCAAGGATCCACTTGTAGCTATCAAGATGCTATCTTGCTTGATTCAATAAACATAATTGGATTAGAGTCTTATCCTATCCAACTGAAAGATAAAGCAATTTAAATCAAATATGAACTTTTCATTGAACTAATTCTCAATGGAGGAGAATTATAAAGATTGGAAGGGATTTCATCACCCTATCATGCCCAGGAGATGATGGTGAACAACGGGATTTACCAATCTTACTATCTCAAAACAAAAAAAGAAGATATCCAAAGCTATCACAGCATCTATTGCAATTTAAGTCACAATAAATCATAGAAAACTGAAAATATTCCCTTAATATCAAAGTAAAAATCAATGAAGTTCAATAAGAACAAGAATCAAAGCAAAATAAATATCCCAACACGTTACGAGCTTCACCTCTTAGCCCTAGCTAAGAGGTTTAGCCAACCATAGACATGATTGCAACCAAATCTCTTAAACAAAACATGAAAAATAAACTAGGAAAGAAGAAAAACTCTTTGACGGCTACTCCACCCTTGTGCTATGCTCCTTGAGACCTTTCCAAGCCCTAGAAGATGCTTTAGAGCATCCTAAGGAGTCCTATTTATAGTTATGGAACTCCAACTTTCGCACCGAGTTGAAAAAATCTAAAAACCGCCTGAAATTTAAGTACTCTGCGCAGTTTCCCAAAAAAGACTTGGAGTTTCAAAATATGCTTGCGCAGTACCGCCTCACATGGGTCACCCACCCCGAGTGTGTCCCCACATCTCACAAGCTACCCCACTCGAGCCCCGTATGAAATGCGCATTAATCACCCATGTTGAGGAGTCATAAACACGAGACCTCCCCCGTGGGCCTCGTCCACCCCGAGTATGCCCCTGCATCCCACAGGCAATTGCACTCGAGCCCGGTGTGAAAATGCCCCTGCTTACAATTTCAGGATTCCTTTTCTTCACTTCAAATCTTTGATTGTCTTCATTCATCACTTGGTTTTATTGCATCTTTAGCATGTGATTCATTAATGACTTCCAAATCTTCAAATCTTCATTTGGTAATCTTTTAAGCATAAATCTTCCTTTTGGCATCAATTTCACCTTAAACTCTTGAAATCACCTTGCACATGAAAACATGAATAATTAAATCGATTAAGCATTATTATGTTTATAAAACCAAAGTATAAATAGGGGGAAATATGCAATATTTCACACTCAACACACCCCCCAACCAGCATTTTGCTAGTTCCGAGCAAAACATACATGAAGTGATCTTCAATTCTCAATGTTCAAAGTTCTTTAAAAAAACAATCTTTTGTGTAAACAAGTATGAATGAGTATAATCCAAAGAAGCGAGAGTGAAAATTTGAAAACCTAGAGCCAAATCAAACGAGCAAACAATCAAATAGGTTCTTCATCAATCAATTAAGAGCATAAGTTTACATATCAAGTTTTTCCAACGTGCTCAGTGATTTCCAACTTACTTTTCATAAAAATACTGTCATTTCATAATGTAAGCCATGCTTATCACCTCAGGATTACTTGAATAATCAAGTGTTGATTCCGAACTTATCCCCTTTTTCCTTCTTTTTCCAGTTTTTGATTTTATATCGACGGTCTCTTTTTATTCATTCTTTTCAAACTTTACATTATTTTCATTTTTTTTTCATTCTTTTCCAATCTTTTCACCATACATGACTTTTTTGTCGATCTCACTGTATTTTAACTGGTTCTTTTCATCTTTTAAGGTGGATAAAATTCTCCAGACTTAATTCTAAATATCTTTCAATGATATACATACTAACAATCAGAAATTCTAGTACTATTCACAGAAAGCAAATTGAACGTGTCTTGTGACTTAGATTAACATGATATTCAAACTTCCTATTAATCAATTAAATGCAAGAATTTAGACAATGGTCTACTTGGTTGATCAAACTCCAATTCAAAGTTCAATCTCCATGTTATCATCATACTCAAAACATTCTTAATTCCACAAATTATCATATTTCCCAAACATATTTTTAACTTGAAAAATTGAAAGTTTCATAATTTTTTCTCAAAACTAAGAAAACACTGATTAATTTACCTAATCCACACCCCCACCTAATACCTACACTATCCTCAATGTAAAAGATATGAGCATGCAATGCACATGAGACAACGAAAAGAAATGGAAAGTGATGGGAAGATAATACCTGAAGAAGGAGAATTGAAGCTTTTCCAAAGTTCTTAACATGTAAATGGGTTAACACGAAGACTAAACAAATTGAAATCAAACTATCCTAATCCTAAATTCTATTAAAGCAATAAACCTAATTACACCTCGATCAGACTAGGAGGTCAATCTTGGTACACAGGATGAAGCAGAGGCATGGACATATCCTCTGAATTAAACTTCTCAACAAATGCTTAAGTCGATGTCTATTCACTCTGAAAACATTGTCATTTGTCAGATTCTTTATCTCGACGGCCCCATGAGGATAGACATTAATAACAGTAAAAGGGCTGGTTCAATGAGATCAAGTTTTCTTAGAAAAAGATATAACCGAGAATTGTATAGAAGAACTTTTTGACCGATTATAGATGATTTCCAAAGGATGTTCCTGTCATGGAACACCTTCATCCTGTCCTTGTAAATTCTCGAGTTCTCATAAGCATTGTTCCGGATTTCCTCAAGTTCATTTTGGAGCTTGCGCAACGAGCCAACATCGTCCAAGTTAAAGTTTAGATTTTTGATAGCCCAATAGGCTCTATGGTCCGGCTCCACGAGCAAGAGGCAAGCTTTCCCATATACGAGTCTAAAGGGAGACATTCCAATGGGGGTCTTAAAAGTTGTACGGTGAGTCCATACGGCATCAGTCAAGCGAATTGACCAATCCTCATGGTCAAGGTTAACCTGTTTTTTCCAGAATTTGTTTAATTTCCCTGTTGAAAATCTCGACTTGCCCGCTTGTCTGCGGGTGGTATGGAATGCTCACTTTATGAGAGATGCAATGTTTCTTCATTAAGTTCTCAAATGGCCTATTATAAAAGTGTGAACCTCCATCACTAATGATGGCTCGAGAAATTTCGAATCGGGAAAGGATATTTTCTTTTAAAAATCGAATAAACGTTTTATGATCATTATTCTGCCACGAGATCGCTTCAACCCATTTGTGACATAATCTACTGCTAACAAAATGTAAATATTCCCAAAGGATTGGGGGAATGGTCCCATGAAATTGATGCCCCAGCAATCAAATGCTTCAATGATAGGGGTTCAGAGGCATCATATTTCGACGGGACAACCCTCCCAATTTCTGACAACACTCACGAGCTTTGCAAAGCTCATGAGTATCTCTGAACATAGTAGGCCAGTAAAAGCTACATTGCAAAATTTTGGTCGTGGTCTTTTTAGCAAAAAAGTGACTACCACAGGCTTGAGAGTAACAAAAAGAGATGACACTCTGATGTTCATTGTCTGGCACACATTTCCTTAGAATTTGGTCATCCAATATGTCGGCGTGAAACCTTTGGCAAGATAATTCGCAATGTCAGCAAACCAACATAATTGGAAGAATTTAAACAATTGTTCATCGGGGAACATATCATTTATAGGTGTTGGCTCAAGGGAATCAGGGAAGCAGGGAAGTCAAGCCTAGAGAGATGGTCAACCAATAAGTTCTCTACTCCCTTTTCGTCTCGTATTTCTATATCAAATTCCTGGAGTACGAGGATTAATCTTATCAAGCGAGACTTAGCATCCTTTTTAGAAGTAAGGTACTTCAGCGCCGCATGGTCTGTGTAGATAATAATCTTAGATCTGATCAAGTAAGACCTAAATTTGTCTAAAGCAAACACTACTGCTAAGAGTTCCTTCACCGTAGTAGAATAGTTCAATTGGGTAGAATTTAGAGTTCTACTCGCATAGTGAATCACGTAGGACTTCTTCTCCTTTCTATGGCGTAACACCACCCCAATAGCATAGTCAGACGCATCACACATAATCTCAAAAGGTATGCTCCAGTCGGGTGGCTGCATGATGGGTGCGGTATTCAACATACTCTTGAGCTTAGTGAAAGCTTCTTGGCATTGTTCAGTCCACTCGAATAGAGTGTCCTTTTGAAGTAGATTACATAAAGGATGAGAGAGGTGACTAAAGTCATTTATGAATTGTCTGTAAAATCTAGCGTGTCCTACGAAAGATCGCACGTCGCGTATGCTTTTGGAAGGTGGTAGGTTAGAGATAAGATTGATTTTGGCCTTGTCCGCCTCAATTCCCTTGGACGAAATTATGTGTCCAAGTACAATTCCCTTGTGAACCATTAAATGACATTTCTCCCAATTCAGAACCAAATTCTTTTCTTTGCATCGCTTTAGCACACTTTTGAGATTTTCCAAACACTCACTGAAGGATGGACCAAAGAGAAGTTGTCCATGAAGACCTCTAAATATTGCCCCACCATGTCAGAAAAAATACTCAATATGCATCGCTGAAAAGTGGCGGGGGCATTACACAGACCGAATGGCATCCTTCGATAATCAAAGGTGTCATAGGGGCATGTGAATGTTGTCTTCTCTTGATCCTCAAGGGCTATCTCTATTTGATTGTAGCCTGAATACCCATCAAGGAAGCAGTAATAAGAATGACCAGCTAGCCTTTCCAAGATTTGGTCAATGAAGGGCATAGGAAAGTGGTCCTTCTTTGTGACGGTATTCAATTTTCTATAATCAATGCACATTCTCTAACCAGTAGTAACTCTGGTTGGCACAAGTTCATTGTCAGCATTGGCTATGATGGTGATTCCGGACCTCTTAGGAACCACCTGAGTTGGGCTCACCCATTAACTGTTGGATATAGGGTAAATTATACCCACATCCAATAACTTAAGTACCTCAGCCTTAACCACTTCCTTCATATTTGGATCGACATTGTGGTTGTCGGGAGGTTTTCGCATTATCCTCAAGATGAATGTAGTGAGTACAAATCAAATGGTCAATTCCCTTGAGGTCCGCGATTGATCATCCAAGGGCTCGCTCAATGAGAGTAGAAATAAGCATACTCTCTTGTTCTTTCTCAAGGTGAGAAGAAATCACCACCGGGTATGTATCATCTTGACCTAAGTAGACATTTAAAATCAGCGGGCAAAGGTTTTAGGTCAAGCTTCAGTGCTTTGAAGCTAGATGGTAGAGGCACTACATTGGTTTGGGACAATTTCTCAAATTGTGGCCCCCACCAGTTAACTTCAAGTAAGAATGATCATATTCGATTCTGGGAAGACACCTGGCTGGGCAACATTCCGCTGAAAGAAGCATTACCAAACATTTTCCGGCTTGCCCCAAACAGATATAATGATAACAGGTGCGTTTCTATTTCTGGTGGAGATATAGTTTGGAATGTGGATTGTAGAAGATATCTTCATGACTGGGAGGTCTTCGAGTACATCAAACTTCTTCACAAACTGCATAGCATCAAGCTGGACCCTCAATCTGCTGATCGCATTAACTGGAGATGGGACAAATCTGGCGCTTTTACAGTTAAAACGTTCTATCGGAAGATGGCCACTCCCCTTGCCACCAATTTCCACCCATCTTCCCTCGTTTGGAAATGTGGGGCTCCCCCAAAAATTCTAGTTTTTGGATGGCTCGTGGGGCAGAAGAAAATTCTTATGATCGATAATTTGAAAAAAAGGGGGATGTCGATCGTCAACATTTGTTTATGTTGCATGAAGGAAGAGGAATCGATCAATCACCTTCTCCTCCACTACCCGTTCATAGCTACGATATGGTCTAAATTTCTACAGTGTTTTAGGCTAAGCTAGTGCAATTTGGGCTCAGTCGATCTCCTTCTTTACGCGTGGCACGGTGTCAGTTTGGGCAAGTTATTGAAGCGGCTATGGAGAATGTCGATTTTGGCAATCTAGTGGGCTGTTTGGATAGAGAGAAACAACAAATGTTTTGATAACATTTCTAATCTTGTGCACAGTACAATTTCCAATGCTTGTAGAATGGGCAGTAACTGATGTTAGGTTTAAGGAGTGATCTTTTCTTCTGAAGGTATCTGTAAAGTCCGCTTTCTCAGCGGACTGCCTTTTTTATTTTGCTTTTCGTTCTCCTTTTCCCTTTGTTTTATCCTTTTCCTTTTTAATGAAATTGTAGTGATCTTTCAAAAAAAAAAAAAACTTTAAATACCGGCATAACACCAAGCAAGGCAGCCATCTCCTTGATCATGTCATCATCTAAATTAAGAAAGTGGACCAAGCATGTCTCTAGAATATCAGAGTATAGAGTCAAAAGTGCTCTATCTTCCACGAAAGAATCGATCATATTAATGTCGTGGGTATTGTCATCATCCTCCTACTGTTTGTTCATATTGAAAAAGATGTTGAGCTCCAATGTCATATTTTCGAAAGATAGATTCATAATCTCATTCCTACAATTAATGATAGCATTTGATGTTAGCAAGGAATAGGCGGTCAAGAATGACGGTTATCTGCGTGCTCACATCCACGATGGGTTGTGTATCCGGAACAATAAAATCTACTAGGTAGCAGAATTTATCAACATGGACCAACACATCCTCAATCATCCCTCTCAGTACACGAACTGATCGATTAGCAAGTTGTAACGTGGTCCGGGTGGGTTTTAATTCACCAAGACTCAATTGTTCGTAGATCGAGTAAGGAATCAAATTTACACTCGCCCCTAAGTCAGAAGTGCATGCTCAATCCGGTAATTCCCAATTACACAAGTGATGGTTGGGCTATCGGGATCTTTATATTTTTGTGGCACCTCTTACTTGAGGATGACACTCACTTTTTCTGTCAAAAAAAATTTCTTTTGTATGTATTGTCATCGTTTGGTATTGCATAGATCTTTCAAAAATTTGGCATATGAAGGGATTTGTTTAACGGCGTCCAGTAGAGGAATGTTGACCTTCACTTGTTTAAGCACCTCTAGAATATCTTAAGAGTTAGAAAAAGGTTTTGGTGTAATCAACCGTTGGGGCAATGGCGCAATCAGCTTACTTGGAAGTTCCGGTTTCAACCCATGTGGGGCATTGCTAGAAATATCATTCTCAATTTCTTCTAAGTCCTTAGGCTTTTCAGCCCTTACCGGAATAGATTTGTAAATTGTCTTTACACTCCTAAGAGTGGTGATAGGCTTAGCTTGCTCCATTTGATTTGAAGAGCTTGGGTCGCTAATTTCACATTGTGGTTTTGGATTAAGGAGGGGTTGGGCTGGAAGCGTACCTTTCTCCCCACTCGCTAAGTGTGACTCAATCTTTTAAATGGATGATGCAAACATTCCCATTGTTGTTTTGAGATCCTGGAATGCTTGCACCGTATTCTGGTTGAATAGCTCTTGATTTTGCATGAATTTTTGAACCGTATCTCCTTAAGGCCTCTTTTGATTTAAGAATTACGTAAGGACCTCTTGAGGGTTAACTGCTTGTCCATTCCTCCAACTGAATTTTGGATGGAGTGGGTTCTTTGAAAGGTCTTTGGTAGTTGTTCATGCCATTTGATTACTCATTCAATATCTCTTGAAAAGGAGGAATTGTTGGATAATTTTCAGTGGTATGCATATTGCAAGCACAAATACCACAAACAACTTTCGTAGCTTTGTCGGAATTGATAGGTATAGCCTTCTTAAGTTTCATGGCCTCGACTTTTCTTGTGAGATTGGTCACTCATGCACTAATATCGTTTTCCTCTTTTAAAACATAAATTCCTCCCATTTCCTTTGATTGAGTAGGCTTAGAAGTAGTGGGTCTTGGAGAGGTTTCCCATGATTGTGCATTTTCTGCTGATTAATTTAGGTAATCGCACGCATCATCGGCCTCCTTATTCATGAATTCACCATTACACATCATTTCTACAAACTGGCGCATTGGTGAAGTTAATCCATTATAGAAAAAGCTTATTGTTCATCATATCTCTTAGCCATGATGTGGACAAGAATTCGTGAGATCCTTAAACCTTTCTCAACATTGGAAGAAGGTCACTTCCTCTTTCTGGGCAAAGTTCATGATTACCTTCCTTGAAAGTGTTAGTTTTATGAAACGGGAAATTTTTTTTAAGAAATTCTCGAGTCATCTCAGCCCATGTGCCAATGGATCTTGGCTTTAAAGAGTGCATTCATGTCTTAGCCTTCTCCTTCAATGAGAAGGGAAACAATTTTAGTCGCGCTATGTCCTCAGACACGTTTAGAAAGTGTAATGTGGTGACTATCTCATCAAACTCTTTGATGTGCAAGTATGGACTTTCAGAATCTAGTCCATGAAATTTAAGGAGTTGTATCACTCTAGGTTTGATATCCACGTTTCCTGCATTAAGTGGAAAGACCATGCAGGAAGGTGTACCCACCCCTGTCGATTATAAATAATCTCGTAGAGTACGGGGCGGGGGTGCATTATGCACCTCGTTTTCATCTTGAACTTCAACTTCCTCAACTAGTGGTTGAGGTTAATTTGCGGTCATCACTTCTATTGACTCAGAGGGTCTCAAGTGGTGTTTAATCCTATGATGGATAGACAACCCTTCGACTAATCCTCCTTCACTCAAAAGATGTATAGTGTTATCAGGAACCCACTTGGGCATGAAACACTCTCAACCCTCAAATAACTAAAAATTAAACATAAGAAAAAGAAAACTAAAAAAACTTAAAAAAATAAGAAATCTAGAAAAGAAAAGAAAGAGAGAATTGGAAAGAGGTTACCGAATTGGAGTTACTATGTTAGGATCCTACAAAACAGAAAACAATATTAGTTTCTAAAAATAATTTCAAAGAAAAAAAAATCTTAACCTAAAATCAAAGCAAAAAGTTAACCATAATCTTAACCTAATTGTAATACCAATTAATTCCAGAAAAACGTAGTTGTACTCCCCAGCAACGACACCAAAAACTTGTTCACAACCCCAAGTGTAGGGTCGCGATGTAGAAATAACTCGGTAAGACCGATGTCGAATCCACAGGGACTAAACTTGTACGTATTCTGAAAATAACTATAATTAGAAAAAGATCTAAATTGAAATCCGAATAATTGAGAGTAATGGTGACTTATGTTAAGTAAAACTTATGAATTTAAAGGTGGGAACTAGGGTGCTAAGGATCCACTTGTAGCTATCAAGATACTACCTTAGTTGATTCAATAAACACAATTAGAATTGGAGTCCTATCTTATTCAAATGGAAGATAAAGCAATTTAAATCAAATCTTAACTTTTCATTGACCTAATTCTCAATGGAGGAGAATTATGAAGATTGGAAGAGATTCCATCACCCTACCATGCCCAGGAGACGATGGTGAACAACAGGATTTACCAATCTCATTATCTCAAAATAAGAAAAGAAGATATCCAAAGCTATCACAATATCTATTATAATTTAAGTCACAATAAATTATAGAAAACTGAAAATATTCCCTTAATATCAAATTAGAAATCAATGAAGTTCAATAAGAACAAGAATCAAAATAAAATAAACATCCCGACATGCTACAAGCTTCACCTCTTCACCCTAGCTAAGAGGTTTAGTCAACCATAAACATGATTGTAACCAAATCTCTTCAACAAAGCATGAAAAATAAACTAGGGAAGAAGAACTCTTTGGCGGCTGCTCCACCCTTGTGCTATGCTCCTTGAGACCTTTCCAAACCCTTATAGTTATGGAACTCCAACTTTCACACCAAGTTGAAAAAATCTAGAAACCGCCTCAAATTTCCACACTATGCGCAATTTCCCAAAATATACTTTACACAGTTTTTCAAAATAGACTTTCACGCTACGCAGTTTTCCAAAATGGACTCGGAGTTTCAGAATATGCTTTTTCAGGACAATATCAAGAATATGTTTGTTTTCAGGACAATTTCAGAATTCCTTTTCGTCACTTCAAATCTTTGATTCTCTTCATTCCTCACTTAGTTTTCTTGCATCTTTGGCATTAAATTCTTCATTAATGACTTCCAAATCTCCAAATCTTCATTTAGTAATCTTTTGAGTATAAATCTTCCTTTTGACATCAATTTCACCTTAAGCTCTCAAAATCAATTCGCACATGAAAACATAAATAATTAAATCGATTAAGCACTATCATTTTATAAAACCAAAGTATAAATAGGGGAAAATATGCAATATTTTACACTCAACAAACATTGCCTAGTTATCACAAAACAACTACATAGGTAGATTCATCGCAAACCTCATTTTCTGCAATAATTTCTTGATTCAAATTAACTCGAAGGTAGTATGAGCCACTACTCTATATCCTACTTCAGTGCTTGATAAAGTCACAAGCCCACAACACTCTGCTTCTTACTCTTCTACATGACCACATTTCCTCCCATAAATGTGCAGTACCTAGTAGTAGACTACCTATTTGTTAAAGAACATGCTCAGTCTACATCAGAGAACCTTATGATTTGAAGATGACTATTTTGTTGGCAAAGAATTCCATGTCCTAATGATCCTTTAAAATACTAAAGAATCCAAACAAATGCATTCATGTGAGGTTCCCTCATAAAGCTCATAAATTGACTCCTCATACTCACAGCATAAAATATGTATGGCCTAGTGAAAATTAGATAAGTCTCCTAACTAATCTTCTAAACCTCCCTAAGTCTTCAACTACATCTCTTTGATCAGCAGTTTGTGATTCAAACAATTAACTAGCTTGTACTAAGAAGACTCGTTTCCGTGAGCAAATCCAAAACATATTTTCATTGAAACATTAACTCCTTCCTAAGATTTGGCAACTTCTATACCAAGAAAGGATCGAAAATAACTAAAATCTTTTGTAAGAAAATGCATTTGAATATACTTCTTAAGATCCCCAATCCCCCTATTGACACTTCCTATAACAACAATATCATCAACATATACCACTGACACAATAAGACTAAAGGTACCCTCCCGTACAAAGACAGAATGATCAATATGACATCGAACAAAGCCATATTTTAACATAACTATACTAAATTTGTCAAACCATGCACATGATAACTACTTCAACCCATAAATCGCCTTGTACAATTTACACACTTTGTTTGATTCTCCTTCTACAACAAATTCAAGTGGTTTCTCCATATCGACCTCCTCGATGAGATCACCATGAAGAAACGCATTTTTTACGTCAAGTTGGAAGAGGTCAGTCACGATTAACGGCCACAGAGGATAACACAAATGGAGTTCAAATTAGCAACATGAGAAAAGGTATCGTTATAATCAATACAAGGGTTTGAGTATATTCCTTAACAAATCAAGTGAGCCTTTAAACGTTCAACTGTACTGTCAAGATGAAACTTAATAATGTACACCCATCTGAAACCAACATCACATTTACCAGTAGGTAGATTGGTTAGGTCCCAAGTGTTATTACGATAAAGTGCAGTCATTTCCTCTTCCATTGCTTACTTCCACTACTTATAGAAAAGTGGTTCCTAATATAACTTGGGAATAGAGTAAGAGGGCAAGGATAGGGCACTATGAAAGTGGGATAAGCATTAAAAAGAGACATGTTTAGAAATAAGATGACCTATACCTGCACAATTACCTTTTCTCAAGACAAAAGGAACATCAAACATATCTAGAGAACTCATTGGATCATTAGGTTCAGAAAAAGATATGGTTGATGGCAGTGGCACATCACGATTGGCAGCGATATCTTCCGATTTTCGTCGTGAGTAAACTTTCAACTGAGGCACAGTGGGAATAGAGGAGTCAGCAGTATAAAGAGCTTGAATGGTGTCTTCTTCAAGGGCAATAGGTACAAGCACAACTTCCACATCAAGAGATTTACTATCTTTTAAGAAGAACGAAGTGGACTTGAAAAATGTAACATTTATACATACATTGTTTTCGAAGTGAAGGACTGTAACAACAATAAACCCTGTGTCCGAGAGTACCCAAGAAAATTAAATTTAATAAATCTAGGATTTAACTTATCGTGGCTCAACTCCAATTGGTGAACAAAGTATAGACATCCAAAACTTTTGAGAGGCAAAGAAAATAATAAAGTATCTGAAACTAAAACTTCATTATGTGATTGACCAATTAAAACAGTCGATGGTATTCGATTTGTTAGAAAACATGCCGCGAGTACTATATAACTCCAAAAACTTTTTAAGAACATTCATGTGAATTAATAGAGCATGAATCACCTCATGCATATGACGATTTTTCCATTCTGAAACACCATTTTGTTATGGAGTGTCGGCACATGATGATTGATGTTAGATGGTAGTTTTAAAAACATATTGGTTAAAGGATTGGGACAATAATCCTTGGCATTCTCGGAACGAAAAGAAAATATTTTTTAGTTAAATTAATTTTGTACTTTCATGTGAAAAGTCTTATAAATAAAGAATAATTTATATCCATCTTTCATTAAATAAATTCAAGTCATTATCAAAAAATTATCAACAAATATAACAAAATCCATATACCCTAAACTATTAAAAATTTTAACTGGTACCTAAACATCTTAATAGACTCAAGAAAAATAATTGATTTGCACTTTTCCACACATGATGGAAAAATAACATGACGATGTTTACTCAACTCTCACACTTTGCACTCTAAAACTAATACGGAGGACAGAATGAATAATGTCGTTGAGAATCTTCAAGGATGGATGACCGACGCGACAATGCCATTGATACATAGAAATGTTCTTCAGTGTTGTTGCGTTAACAACATCACGGTTAAGATAGTACAACCCATCATGCTCATGTGCTCCAGCAATCTCCTTTTTCATCTTTAGATCCTAAAAAAACATAATGTGAAGTATAAAAAGTCACGATGCAGTCAAGAGATTTGGTGAGCTTGCTAACAGACAAAAGACTTAAAGGGAATCTAAGGACATAAAGAACAGACGATAATGAAAGTGAAGAACTTGGATGAACAATACCCATTCAACATACCTTAGACTAGATACCATCTATCAAAGTAATAGATAAAATTGTAACACTGTAAATAAAGGAAGACACAGTGGACTCACTATCATATGGTCAAATGCTCTAGAGTCAATAACCCATGGAGCAGGGAGCTTGGATCCTAAACAGGTCATACCTGAGGTCACAAATGTAGTCGTAGGAGTGGAAGTAGCAACAAAAGTAACAGGAACAAACTGAGTTTGTAGATTTTTCAACAAATTGGAATACTTTTCTTGCATAAGCATAACCGTCTCTCCAAACATATGTGGTTGTTGATTTTAGACGCAGAACTAGACAGATAAAACCCACTGTTCTATCCAATGTGAGATGCCTAATTAGCCTATGTTGGCTTTCCATGAAAAATCCAACATTTTTCAACAAAATGATTCATAAGCCCACAATGAATGAACTTCCCAGGTCTATGACATTTCCCTACTTCACCACAGCCACCTTAATTGCCTATGCCACTCTAACCACCACTTCAACCTTGATCAATAAATGGTGATAAAGTATAATTGTCAGTGGCTCCACTTGTGGAGCCAAGAGATAACATCATCCATTCAAAGATGGAACCTTGCCACCCAAAATTTGTACACCAACCATTTCATACTTACGTTTTAAGCTGGATAAAAACTTAAGCACATGAAACTCCTCTCTTTCTTAATGTTGCTTCTCCAAACCAATAGTAAAAGATTGATACACATTTAACTCCTCCCACATTCCTCTAAGTTTTGATTAATATTCACCTAGTGATTTATCTCTTTGTTGAAGCTCAAACATTTCCTCAAATAAATGACATTTCCAAGAGATATTTTTGTCGAATGAGTACATCTCTTGTAATGCATCCCACACTTCTTTTGCAATATCCAAAAACATTACATTCTCACTAATGGAAGGTTCCATTAGTGGAGATAGTTTGTTCCATTTAATTTAATAGATGTTATTTAGACCCCTAAAAAATCAGATGGATTTATGAATCCAATTCTCGAATTACTTTTCCCTTCCATCCAAGAGAAGGAACTAGAATCTATACCACAAGCTTATATGAACACAGGCTTACCTTTCATGACCAACAAACACCCAATTTGTACACTTCACACTGTATACACACCACACTCGAAGAGAATAACCAGCCCACTCATCCACAGGTTCCAACCAATCATGAGAGTCAATGATGAACACAGCATAAAACAATGGCAATCAACCAACACATCTACACGTCCCACACACGAGAGGTGATGATCATGAACACTTCATCCCCTTCTCATGCATGGACCATTACAAAGGCTAGCACAACAAAAGGAAAATAAACCCTAGGTTTCTAAAAAAAAAAAAAAAATTAGCACAAGAGGGGTGAGAAAGACTAAAGAACAAAGAATCATAGGACAGAAGAGAGAATGATCAATTAGATCAGCAACAAGGATGCTTTGATGCCATGTAGAATCATAGATTAAAGAGAGAAGAAAAGAGAGATAAAAGAAAGTTGGGAGAAGAGGAAAAGGAGGTAGCGTTGCAGGTCCCCACTCTTCCTCTTTATATTAATAATGAAAACTAAAAACTACAAAAATATCCACACTAATAATTTCATATTCCAAACATCCACAACCACATCCACATCCAATATAAATATTATCGTACAGTAGGATGGCCCACATCCACATCCATTAAGTGGGTCGTACAACTGTACAGCCTCCATCCTCATGCATTAACGATATCAAAGAATCTTAGTAACCACCTCCGTATGACGGTCCCCAAGAGAATGCATGAATTGACTGACGAACCCGACAGCATATGGGATTTTAGGTCTCATGATTCTCAAGTATATTAGCTTCCCCACAAGCCTTTGATAGAGACTACGATTACTTAGGACTAGGAGATTGCCGCCATCTACAGTCAGTTGATGGTTGACTTCCACTGGGGACTCAATTGGCTTACTCCCTAGTTTCCCAATATCTTTCAAGAGATCCAACACATACTTTGGGATATAAATATACCTTGCCTTGAATCAGCAACTTCAATCCCAAGGAAATAGGTTAAGGGACCTTGGTTTGTGTTCTCAAATAGAATTCAAGGCCCTGAATTATTTCTTCATCATCTCCCGTGAGGATGATATCATCAACATATACAAGTAGAATAGTTGTACCTTTTTCTCCTCTTTTAACATAGACTGAGTAGTTTGTTATGCATCTTTCAAGAGATCCAACACATACTTTGGGATATAAATATACCTCGACTTGAATGAGCAACTTCAATCCCAAGGAAATAGGTAAAGGAACCTAGGTCCTTGATTTCTAATTGTGTTCTTAAATAGAATTTAAGGCCCAGAATTATTTCTTCATCGTCTACCGTGAGGAGGATATCATCAACATATACAAGTAGAATAGTTGTACCCTTTTCTCCTCTTTTAACATAGACTGAGTAGTTTATTATGCATCTCTAAAAACCCATTTTCAATATCACCCCATTGAACCTCTCAAACCAAGCTCTTAGAGACTGTTTCAATCCGTAAATTGCCTTCTTAAGTTTGCACACCTTTCCCTCTTCTGCTCTGCAAATAAATCCTGAAGGACTCATGTAAACTTCGTGTAAATCACCATTTAAAATTCATTCTTAACATCCTATTGGCGAATGGGCCAATTCTTATTAGCAACAACTGAAAGCATTACCGTGACTGAGTTCATCTTTGCAACAAGGGCAAAAGTATCAATATAATCAATCCATACGTTTGAGTGAATACTTGTGCTAGAAGCCTGGCCTTATATCTCTCAATGGATCCATCAGATCTACACTGTATAGTGTAGATCCACTTGCATCCCACAACTCACTTTCCCTTGGGAAGTTCAACCAATTCCCATGCTCAATTTTTTTGAAGAGCTTCAACTTCTTCTTCAATGGCATGTCTCCACTTTGGATCGAAAAGAGCTTCAAATAGGGTGACAGGCTTCTTCACCGTCCACAAATGCAACAGTAAAGACAAATGCTTTATATGATGGCAACAAAGAATGATATGACACAAATTGATTGGGTAATTTATAGAATGGTTATCAAATCTTGCAGGAATCGCATGAGTCCTTTTTCCTTTCCTAAGAGCAATAGGGATGTTAGTGTATTAGACAGGAGAAGGACCAAGAGGTTGTGGGAGAAATACCTAAGTCCATGGCAAGTTCTCGATGAGTGATATGAGAGCACCGATTTATCCTATTGTTTTTCCGAGTATAAACATTTTTATAATATCGAGGATGGTGTTCCACTATTCCTCCATATTTACAAAGCAACATGCTCTGTCATTCCCCATCTCTAGAGACATACATGCTCAACATGCTCAGTATTTTCAAATGCACCATGTATGGTGGGAAGATCATTTATCACAGACAGAAGAGGAAGATTAGAGGCTATCTGATCAACATGAACCCTCTCCCCTTGAGGTGAATGAGGGTCGAATAGTCACTCCCCCTAAGGAGAAAAGTAGGGAATTGTTTCATAAAAGGTGACATCTTTGAGATGAGTATCTTTCCACCATTAGCAAGATAATAACACTTGTACCCCTTTTTACCTACAACATACCCAAGAAAGATACATATAATGGGTCTGTCATCTAAATTGCTCCTTCCAAAGAAAAGAAAACATTATGGAAAAAGGCGACACAACCAAATACACAAGGCGGCAAGGAAAAAACAGGAGCTCTAGGAGAAAATGGAGACAAACTAGACAGAACACATGAAGGAAACCTATTTATCGACTAACATGCAATGAGAATAACATCTGACCAAAAAACTTTAGGAACTTCCATACCAATGAGAAGAGCTTGAGTAACCTCAAGAAAATGTCTATTGCACATTTGCACTTATCAACTTCATTCTATTGAGGAGTGTAATGACAAGAGTATTGTACATAAAAGCCATGTTTCTACAAGTAAATATATAATCTCGAGACAAAAACTCCTTAGCATTGTTAGAGTGCAAGCACTTTCAAACTGAGTCAACACCATTTTATGGAAGACTTTAAAAACTTATGGCACTTCACTTTTACATTTTAAAAGATAAACCCATGTAAATCTTGAATAATCATCTAGGAATGAGAAAATATTCATAGCCATTTATTGAAATAATAGTAGCAGGTCCCTAAACATCAGTATGCACTAGCTGAAAAGGAATAGAACATCTAATATGGATAAAGGGAAAAGGAAAACAATACGAGTATGCTTTGCTAATTGAGAAGTTTCACACAAAACATGAGGACACTTAAAAGACCATAAGTGAGAGGTAAGAAATTGACAAATGACAGATAATGGGGCATGACCAAGTCTTGATCACCACAAAGTAACATCTTCTTGGGAATGAGATGGCCGGAGAGCATGTTTTGAAGATTTACTCAATCCAAAAAGGTATAGCCCATGACCCCCACCAAGAATTTTACTGGCCTTCAAGTCCTAAACAATACATGACAAGGGAAAGAGAGTTATGTTACAATTCAGATCTTTGGTTAGAATACAAACAAAAAGAAGATTGGATGGAAAGGTGGGGAAATGCAAAACAGAAGATTAAAGTTATTGAAGAAGTGACTTTGGCTCAAAGATTTGAGTAGAGGATCCACCAGCAAGTTTGACTTCTTTGATGCAGTCATGCAGACTGAACGAAGGAAGACAAAGGATCACAGCTTACCATTCATATGATCAGTAACACCAGTATCAATAACCCATGTAGAAGGTGAAGGCCGGCATGGTGAGATAGCATGGAAGGCCCCCTTATGAAGACTTGTACCACCAGAGTATGAAGCCTTATAAGCTATTCCCAAAGTCTCTAGCTATTTAGAAAGCATAGTGATTTGATCAATGGGAGCAAATGTTTGAATTCCATTGTAATCCTTAATAATAACAAAACAAAGCTCTGATCTCCAGAGCTCATCATAGCATGAGCACTTTTTTCATCTCTTCCCTTCACCATGACCCCTACTTTTCAATCTGTTATTCGATCTACCATGAAGATCCCAACATATTTCCTTAGCGTATCCCTTTTGACCACAATGAGAATATTTTCTACATCCAGCGAAATGCCCTCTACTAATATTTGTTCTAATATTACTATCAGAAATAAGAGCAGAATGATCTGAAGGTCAAGCTATCATACTTTCAGTCAATCCTCTTCATTTAATAAGCATCGAATTTTTTTTACAAGTGTTGATAAGTGCGGTATTGCCAATGCAACCGTATTAATATTATCATTTCCAAGAATTGGAACTTTCATGACGTCAAATTCAGGTCTCAATCCGGACAATAACTGGAAGAGATGTTGCCTCTCTAATTCTTTTGTGGTTGTCCACAGACAGATGGACACATACATAATGATGATGGAGTATACTGATTGATCTCCTCCTGAACAAACTTCAGTTTATTGTAGTATTCCAAAACAGACAGATCACCTTGCTCCATATTCCTTACTTTAGAACTTCAATTGAAAAATCTTGGTAATTTTTCCCCTCGAGTTAAGTTCTGCCAAATGGTCCCATATTTCTTTGGTAGTAGATCGGAACATAACATTGTAAGAAATTTTCTTCTCAATTTCATTGAGTAACCATGACATCGTAAGTTGTATTGCTCTTCCCATCTAACATTTTTTTTCAACAAATTATGGATCTTCACTTGAATGAAGAGGGTATGAGAAAGGGGTGACAAATAGGATTTTGTTTGTCTGGTTTAAAGCTCGAGTACGAGCTGGTTCATGCATAGATTTTGGGTGGTAAGGACGTGCCATCTCTGAATGAGGTATATACATGCCTCCAACGTGAATCCCTATGGCCTACAGGTGAAGTCAATGATAACTTTGTTCTTGCATCATTTACTGGACAAGGAAAAGGCGGTGGTCCTAGCGGCAGATGTAATCCAGGCATTGTGGTGAAGTGGGAGGAAGTCATGATAGATATCATGAACCTAAGAAGTGCACCTATTATGGGCTTACTAGTCATTCAGTTAAAAAATATTGAAATTTTTATGGAAAGTCAGCATGAACTAATCAGGCATCTCACATTTTTGAGAGTAGTGTGTCTCATCCGACTAGTTCCACTTTTACAATGCAATAGTTACATACGCTTGGAGAGATGGTTACTTTTACTCAATAAAAGTATTTCAGGTTGCTGAAAATTTTGCAAAATCAACATATTCGTGCTACTTCTACTGCTCATTCCACTCTTACAACTAAATTAGTGTCCTCAGGTATAACTTGTTTAGGATTCAAGTTCCATGCTCCATGAATCATTGACCCTAGAGCATTTGACCATATGACATGTGAGTCTATTGAATTTTCCTCTATTAATAAAATATTAAAGGATCATCTATCACCTTGACAAATAGTACCTAGTCCAAAGCATGTGGTATGAGTATTGTCCATCTATATTCTTCCCTTTTATTGTCTTATATTTTCTGTGTTCCTAAATTCTCTTTAATATCTTTTATCTGTTAGCAAACTCACTAAATCTATTAATTGTTATATGACTTTGTACCCTTCACATTGCATTTTTCAGGATTTAAAAACGAAGAAGAAGATTGGTAAAGAGCATGAACATGATGGATTATACTATATTGACCATGAAGTTGTTGGTGTAGAAGAACAACTCTCATCATCAATGGAATTGTCATTTCAGTCGTCCATCTTTAAAAACTCTCAAAGGCATTATCATTTTCTTGTCATTTGTCTAAATTCTAGAGTGTGAAGTGTATGAATTGAATAAACATCATCGTGTTATTTTTTTCGCAATGAATGGAAAAGGCATAATTTAAATCTTTTTTCTTTAATTCATTTAGATGTTTAAGAACCTGTCAAAATTTTCAGTAAGTTGGGGTACAAAGTATTTTATTACATTTGTTGATGATTTTTCGCAAGCAACTTAGATTTACTTAATGAAAGATGGATCTGAATTATTCACTATTTTTAAAACTTTTCACATAAAAGTACAAAATCAATTTAACTCAAAAGTGTTTACGTTTTGTTCAGATAATGCCAAGGAATATGGCTCTATCCTTTAGTCTACATTAAACAGGTATGTTGAACGTTGTGTGCCCACAGCTCACAAAAATATGGTGTTGTAAAATGAAAAAATCATCACATACTTAAGATCGTGCTTTATTAATTCACATGAATGTTTCCAAAACTTATTAGAGTGATGCAATACTCATGACATAATTTTTTATAAATTGAATGCCTTCAACTATTTTAATGGATAAATCACACCAGGTAGTTTTACTTTCAGATACTCCACTATTTTATTTACCTCCCAAAGTTTTTTATGTGTATGTTTTGCTCAACAATTTGAGTCAGGCCATGATAAATTCAATTTTGAGCCATTAAATTATTTTTCTTAGTTACTCACAAACGTAAAGAGGTTATCATTATTAAAGCCATTCACTTTATAGACAATATGGATGTTACATTTTTTTAGTCCTCTCATTTTTTCTCACAAGAAAATCTCTTGATATGGAAGTTATGCCTATACTTGTTGTGGTTAAAGAAGACATAATACAATCTCTTCCCTCTACTAACTCCACCATTCTTCTTGCTCAAGTAAAAGTCTACTCACGACGAAAATGAACAGATAGTGCGACCAATCATAATGTGCCATCAGTCGTATCTTCTTCCAAGTCTAGTGATCCGGCAACTTCTCTAGGTAATTTTAATGTTCCTATTACCTGGAGAAAAGGTAAGCCTTATAAAGTAGCGTACAGTTTTGTTTTTGTTGGCCTTTGGCCTTTTAATAATATTATTTCTCATCGATTCAAAAAAAAAAAAAAAAAAATTGCGAAAAGGTAAGCATGCGTGTACTAAATCCTATCTCCAAATATCTCTTTTCAATAGTTGTCTCCTACTTTTCATAAATTTGTACTATCATTGTCCTCTCATTCTATTCTTAAGTCATATTGAAAAGCACTTACATAAGGAGCGGAAGCAGGTAATGGAAGAGAAAATGACTACTCTTTATCAAAATAACACAGAGAGCTCACCAGTCTACCTACAAGTTGCATGTAAATGTGTTGTTGGTTATGAATGGATGTACCATTAAGTTTTATCCAGATGGTACCACTAAACATTTGAAAGCTCACTTGGTTGCCAAGGGATATACCCTTGGTGTTGATTATATTAAAAGATTATATCTAGTTGTCAGGTTGAACTCTATTCGTGTTATCTTTTCCATGGTTGTAAATCATGCCTGACCCCTCTTCCAACTAGACATTAAAAATGCATTTCTTCATGACGATCTTATAAAAGAGGTCTATATAGAGCAACCACCTGGATTCGTTGCTCCTGGGGAGTCAAACAAGGTGTGTAATTGGAAAAGGTGATGTATGGGTTAAAGCAATCTCCACGTGTATGGTTTGACAAATTCAGTAAAGTAGTGAACCATGGCTTTGTTTGAAGTCATGCAAATCATTCCGACTTTGTATGGAAAGGCACCTCAGGTCTTATTGTGTTCGTAGTATATGTTGATGACATTATTATTACAGAAAGTGACGATAAAAGGATTGAGGAACTAAAGAGGTATCTTTAGAGACATTTTCTCACAAAAGATATGGGTTTATCTTCGATACTTTATAGGTATACAAGTTACCAAATCAAAGAAAAAAATTAATTTGTCCTAATGAAAATACGTTTTATATTTACTCATAGAAACAGGTCTTCTTAGAACCAAGCCAATTGACACACCAATGGATCCGAATTACAAACTTATTGGCGATCAAGGAGATATATTTAAAAACCGTAGGAGGTATAAAAGATTGGTTAGAAAACTCGTCTCCTAACTCATCTATTTAACTATTACTCTCCCAAACATATCTTATGTTGTGAGTGTGATGAGCTCATTTATGAGCTGTCTAAAAGTACCTCACATGGATGCAGTCTTTCAAATTTTGCGGTATCTTGAAGGAGCACAAGGTCAAGAAATTATATACAAACAAAACAATCATCTTTAGGTCATCAAGGATTCTGATGAGGATTGGGCATGTTCTTTAACAGATAGGCGGCTACTACTGGGTATTATACGCTTGGGGGGGGAGGGGGATTCAGTCACCTGAAAGAGTAAGAAACAGTTCGGTGTGGCCCGATCAAGTGTTGAAGCAGAATATAAAGCAATGGTTCACACTACCTATGAGCTAATATAGATCAAGAAACTATTACAAGAAATGGGGTTTGTGGTGAGTCTATCTATGCAATTCTATTGAGATAATAAGGCAGTATCTCACATTGAAAATAATCCAGTCTATCATGAAAGAACTAAACATATTAGAGTGGACTATCATTTTATACATGAAAAGGTCTCCAGTGGTGAAATCTCTATTCCATATGTCCAGTCTTAGGATCAACTTGCTAATGTACTCACCAAGGCTCTAACTTACAATCAATCTACACACATATACTCCAAGCTTGGCATCAACAACATCTATGCTCCACCTTGAGAGGGAGTGTTAACGCATAAGAAATATGGGCTGTACCACCTAATGGATATGGGTCGTACCACCTAGCACCTTCTCTTGCCTAATTTTTAGTTAAATTTTATTAGGACTTAAGGGCAATTTTTTCTTTTGTTACTTAAGGGTGTTTCTATCTTCTTCCCTTGCTTATTATTAATATAAATAGAAGAAGGGATGTGCAACCTTATAATCCTCTTTTCCTTTCTTTTCACAAATTTCTCTTTTCTCCTCTTATTTATTCTTCTTTCTTCTGCTTTTAATTTACATATCTATAGGGCCAAATATGGAGAAACTCCATATCTTGCTTACAACATTAGATTTACAATAAATCAAGTCTCCAAATCTTGCCGGAAATCCATCGCACAAGTAACCCCATAGTAGAAAGCTATGACACCATGTTTACACACACTAGAACTTTTTGAAGAACGCCTTTTCATTCAAAAGATATGAGACTCAAAAAAGATGAGCTACGTACAACAAAAGGAAAGGATGCATATGAAAAGACATATATGCCCTTAAGTACAAAGATATGACAACTCAATCCTAAGATTAATATATGTATACAATATGTAACACCACAAAATCAAAATCTGCAATCCAGGTTATCAACGATCAGCCACCAGGAAATAAGGAAGCCCGGATCTTTGTTGACGATCTTCAATAAACAGTGTTGGTAGATCAAACAAGCACATTTTGCAATGAGTTTAGAAAATTAGTTATTGTTATCTATCTCTACAATGACAAAATAATACCCCGAAAATGAAAAATTGAAAAGGAAAGGCTAGTAAAGTGGATTTTGACATAAAGAAATAATAGGGAAAACAGGTTTCCAGAATGTGAAACCCCTTTACAGGGATGGGTTTTTTGTTGTTCTGAACAATCATATGACTATTCAAGGCAACCCTTTCACCCAAACAACTGCTTGGTCGAAGGGTCAAGTTATCCTCAAGTCATTAGGTCCAAACAGTCCACATAATCAACACCCACCCAATGTCCATGTCACACCATCCAAAAATGAACCCTCTACCCAAGCGCCACATCACCAGGCCAGTCAACCAGTTCAAACCCACTTACGCGAGCCACAAGTTAGACCCATGGTCTGCACCATGGCTCAACCCAAGTCTAAGTTGGTTTGAGAAAAGTCTAAGGTTCTTCAATGCTCCTCGCAACAATGAGCATGTGCAAAAGTGAGCCTCGGGCATTCATATGCCTGATCTCAAATCCGCATGTAGGGACCACAGTGCATGGTAAGTATCTCTCTTGGGCATTCTAGAGCCTATCTATATGGAAATGGAAACCATTATATGGATGATTAAAGTTTTAGTCCCATTTTGGTAACTTTTAGAGAGGGAATTTTTCCAAATGGAAATCTTTTGAAAAACAATGTAGTTTACAAACATGTATGAGTGGTAAACCCTCATATTGGTTGCATAACCCCCAAAGATATTTTAATTTTGCAAAGTACCCAACAAGCAGTTCCAATTATATTATCCTAGCCATCCAATTGAGGAAATTCCTATCAGACCTGTTTGACTACATGGAATAGAAAAGAAAAACATTTGTCTTTGATTTGACATTTTTTGTTGTTTGATTTATAAAAAAAAAATCATGAATTCCACAAAGTAATCATTAGCATTATCCATAATTTCTTTGATGCAAGATATGATTTGAACATCATCTCATGAATTTGAGTTTTTGCTTGCGAAACAAGCATGCCCATAAAAACTTCTAAAAAAATACCCCTAAAAGCATAATCTATTTTAAAATAGAACCAATGGAAATAATGGTTAAATAATAATTACAGCCAACTATTGCCACAACATGGATTCCTTCCAATCAAATAGCCAAAAATTCGAACTTATTTGTGGTACATAATATAGTCTAGCACGCGGAAGTCTGCAAATCATTGCTATTTTGTTTTTCATATTCAACAAGACTAGATGGATGCCAGTTCCCATTCTTTTTAACATTAATTTGCTAATTTCCTATTTTCCAATTTCAAAACATTGATTCCAATGATTAGAACCAAACCCTGCTACCAAAAAATTGGGCAAAAATCGAAAGAGAGAAATCAGATAGTTAAAAAAGGACCATAAATCCAATCAAATAAAGTTAATAAATAACAGATGTTTGATGAACTGTATGATGCTCTGGTGGAGCTCGGGGTATGGTGGATCATACATGCACACGTATCCAATTCATACATATGCAGAATACATTTGCATCGGCCAGGACCATCCAAATCCAGAGGATCCACCATTGATAGGACCCGATTTTTCCAATTGATTTTAGCCAGTTGACCGTTTTTACTTTCAACCATCTCTGAGATTGCCGCCAATCAGACGGTCGGGATCAGCCTACTCTTTGATCTTCTGTCCATGTCTCCCCGTCACAGAGTACACTGTTTGGACGGTCTAGATAGAAGTAAATGCGTGCACGTGTACATAGGATGCATGCGCGTGAGTACAATCCATCATACTCCGTCAGACTACTGTACAGGAAACAGACGTGTGTGAAAAAAAAAATTACGGAAACGATTCTTACAACTCCGTCTTTCAATCTAACGTCTTGGACGACAAACTTGAAATCCGCATCGGGATTCGAGACAAAACCAGTATCCGACGGCTGTCCGCCGCCTTGAGGGTGGAAGATCGTGGAATCCAAGATCAGAGCGTCTCGACCGTCCTCCGCCTTCGGATTGAAAATTTTTAGGTTATAGAAATGGTGAAGGGAGGAATTAAAGAGTTTGCATAGGGATGAAAATGGAATTAGGATTTGAAGTGGGGTTTGAGCTGACCTGGAAGTATGAGAGGATCGTAGCCGTTGACTGGAGCTTTTGCATGTCATCAAAGTACGCGAGCTTCGTCGGCCTCAAATCCATGGCGAACTAACTACAAATTCACAATCCCGCGATCTTGGAAGCAGGTAAGATTGGCAGATGAATTTGAAAAGGGCGGGGACGAATTACGAAAATGACCCTGATATCATTGGACGCGGATTAGGTACTACCCCAACAGTACCCAGATAGAGACGGACGGTATTGTCAGAGCTCCGGGCCACTGTGATGTATAAATTTTATCCACGCCGTCCATCTATTTCGAAATATCATTTTATGGAATAAACTTAAAATTCGTAGATAAAAGGCTTAAGTATACCACACTACAGGAATCAAAGGGAACTGAAGTCCCAACTTTGAAAACCTCCTAGAGCTGACCGTGATGTTAATTTCCTATCCTACGTGTTCATAAAATATAAATATAAACTCGATCCAAAACTCGCACCAAAACGTATTGCATTTGCCCAGGGCGGTGTGGCCCAAAGAGATGTCCGTAAAAAATCAACTCCGTCCATCCGTTTCTAAAGACCATAATACACCATCTGTAAAAATCAGGCAGATATAAAACTCAGGTGGGCCACCAAAAATGAAACAGTGGGAAAGAAAATATCCACCGTTGAAATCTTCCTGGAGTTTACCATGATGTTCATATGTCATCCAAACCGTTCATATGTTATCACCACTCAGATAAATAGTAGAAACAAATATCATCCTGATACAAAACTTCTGTCACACCCAGACGTTCAATCCCGAATGTTTCACGTGGTATGGCGGACATTAGCTTTGGATATGCCTGATTTTTATATTCCTGCCCTATTATGGTATTTAAAAACAGATGGACGGAGTGGATTTGTCAGAGAAATCTCTTTGGGCCCCACATATCCCCGGGCACAGGTGTATCTATGTGGCCGGCGCACCTGCAATCCACTCTCAGTGCCCAATCCGCGTCCGATTTCATTCTTGCAGGAGATATTTGCGACTGTAGACCCCACCTTTTATCCAAAGATTTTTTTGGAGCAATACAATCTAAACTTTCGAACTTAGATATACTCGCACGGACAGCGAATTTGAGGACGAAAATACTCCTTCCTTTCGAGGACGAGTGCTGACGCTCCTCCAACTGATAGTTGTACGAACCACTACGGCTATGTATTTATTATATCCACAACGTTCATCTATATTTCCAGATCATTTGGAGCATTATCTAAAACAGAGAAAAAATCATATCCAAAGATCAATTGTACCACACTACAAAGAGCAGTGGGGAAATTGATTTTCATCATTAAAAATTTTATAAGGCACACCATAACATTTATTTTTCATCCAATCAATTCATACGGCCGCGAAGGCTTGGATTAAGGGAAAAACAAGTTTTATAATAATTCAAAACTTCTATAACCCCTAAAAGGATTTTAATGGTAGACGTTTAATTTCCCATTACCTTTTATAGTGTGGTCCACTTGATAGTTAAATTTGTCTTATTTTTCATCTCAAGTCTTAATATGAGCTTACCAAATAGATGGACAATTTAGATATAACACAAGTCTCATGATAGGACCCACAAAAGCACACACAGCAAAAAAAAAAAAAAAATAGATTTTTAATTATTATTTTTTTTACAAGAAGAACTTTTTTCCCTTTATATTTTTCTCTAATACATAATTATGTGTGTGTGTGTGTGTATATATATATATATATATAAGTACATAAAAATATTTTTCTGTCTTTTTATTCATTTCTTTGTCTATTTATTTAACAAGCATATCTCCTAAACTAAAATGAATTACTTAACGTACAATATATGATTTTGGAGTAAGAGAAGCTAATTTAGCCAACCAACCTAGTTATTTTCCAAGATTTCATAGGTCAATGGTTGAAAATCCATTTCATTCACTTCGTGGTCAAACTGGAAATTAAGCGGGGCAAACTAAAAATTGAGCGGGGCAAACATGAAATTCAGCGAGGCAAATTAAATATTGAGCAGGACAAATGTGAAATTGAGCGGGGCAAACTAGAAAATTAGTGGGACAAACATGAAATTAAGCGAGGCAAACTAGAAAATCAGCAAGGCAAACTTAAATTTCAGTGGGGTAAACTTGAATTTCAGCGGGACAAACATGAAATTGAGCGAGGCAAATTAGACAATCAGCGGGGCAAACATAAAATTGAGCGGGGCAAACTAGAAAATCAGCGGTGTAAACTTGAAATTGAGCGGGGCAAACATAAAATTCAGCGGGGCAAACTTAACAGATAATTTCATGGCTTGAGCTCAAAAATCTAAATGTATCCAATATTCAAATGGACCACACCACATGAGTTGACGTGAGACCCACATAGCTTTTAATAGTAAGGAGTTCCTACCCTAAGTTGTTGTGGGCAATCTACATCCCTTTAGATTATAGGGAATTCATATAACCCTAGGTTACAGGCAACGTGCATAACTTTTAGACAATTTAGTTTGCATATGGCTCAATTGAGTTTCAAAACTCTCTATTTGAGTAACTTAGTTAGAGTCAAACAGTCCTACTAGGGGCTTTTATAAAGCCCACTATAATATATGTGTTTTATTTAAGTTGTTTATTCATTTTGAAAATCATTTTAGAACACAAGCTTAAAAAGAAAGCGAATAAAAAACACAAGTAAATCACACCCACATCACAAGAATCAGTAATGATGATGATATTGCTCTTGAAACCTTCTTAGAGGCCATCTTGACATATATTTGTCATTAAACCTATTCATAAAATAATGTAAACATAGTTAAAAGAAAAATATAAAAATATCAACTTGATACAAAACTCCCTGAGCCCTTAAAAGAGGGTTTTAACAAGTTGTGTTTAAGCCCCACCATGTGGCGTGATCTACTTTAGCACTAGAGCTTCTTCATTTATTTTATCATCAAAACCTTCCTAGTAATTCAGCGAGGGAACCTTGAAATTCAACAAGGCAACTTATAACTTACACGAGGCAACGTAGAGCTTAGGTTTGGGATTATAATAGAATATTTATCCCCTTTTTAAACCACTATTTCAGTGTATACCTAGAGCTTGAGTTTGAGATTACAACAAAATATTCGTTACCTGCAAAGATGAATTGAAAAATATATCAAACATAAAATTCACAAGATAATCATAATGTACAAAATTAAAAATAATTGAAAACAATGTAACATTTTATGAATTTGAACAAGCTTTATATGAAATCGATATAGAAATTGAGCGAGACAAACTATAAAAATAAGCGAAGCAAACCATAATTTGAGTGGGGCAAACTGAAAATTGAGCTGGGCAAACTGGATATTGAGCGGGGCAAACTAAATATTCAATAGGGCAAACTAAAAATTGAGCGAGGCAAATATGAAATTGAGCGGAGCAAACTAGAAATTCAGCGGGCAAACATGAAATTCAGTGGGGTAAATTGGAAATTGAGTCAGGGAAACTAGAAAATCAGTGGGGTAAATTGAAAATTGAGTGGGGCAAATATGAATTTGAGTGGGGTAAACTAGAAATTGAGCGGGGCAAACTGAAAATTAAGTGGGGCAAACTAGAAATTAAGCAGGGCAAACATAAAATTGAGCGGAGCAAACATGAAATTGAGTAAGGAAAAATATGCCTACATTCAGTTTGAATGCAATGGATCAAGATAGTTGGTGTGTATATAGAATACCTCGTAGACCTGATGCAATAGATAAAATAGTGTTGATACGGGGGAGTTTGGATTGTAAGTAACTTGATATAAGCTACCTATGCGTTAAGTAGCTTATCGTGGTTCCTACTTCTTAAACTGAAGTGATTAAGTAACCTTAAGTAAAAAAAGTTACTTATAATTGATCTTAAACCGACCCTACATTTAGCAGAACACTTTATTTAGTTACAGTAGATAGAACTTTAAGAAATGTGGAATTATCTACCGTGAATTTGTGCACCTCTTCCACATCCATCACAACTCCCAACAAATTAAACTCAACGATATAGCAACCAAACTTATTTCCGTAGAATATTTCATCGATGACAAGAAGGTTTGTTATTTGTAAAAGAGCTCCTGTAATGGATGGAAGGAAAACGAACTCAAATGGGATTACATACCCTTTAGAGCTCTTCATCGATTCCCCCTTTTTCAAAGTTCTCAAAAAATCATCATTGACTTTCTCCCTCTTCTTTAAGTACCTAATAAACTGTAGCAATAAAATTCCATGTTTGCTAGTAATTCTTGATGAATGAAGAGATGTAACATGATTGATTATTAGTCTACATACGTGCACTGACCCAAACCACACCCCCATCAATTTCAGCTTATCCATGATTGATTATTAGTCTACATATATGATTGATTATTAGTCTATATACATCATTGCTAGTAATTCTTATGCCTCTATTTTACTGGTAGGACGGATTGGAAGGGATTGGAAGGTAAAATCCTGGAATATGGCGGGCATGCTAAACAGACTCGGTGAACCTGTCCCGGGATATAGCAATCCCATAGAGGTCCCGACCTTTGATCCAAGCATTGAGAAGGTCCCAACCTTTCCTCAAATCAATCTACATCCCTGATATAGCCCAAATATCCAGTCCGGATAACTAGATAGTCCAAATCTTCAACACAGATGGTTGGAACTTAAGGCAAGATCCTCGTGCTCTTCAATCTATCAGAATGAAACTCTCTTCTTAAAAGCATGAAAGTAGAGAGTTATAATCACATTTACAATCTGGAAGGATTGAAATGATAATTGAATTTTAGTCCTTGGCTTATTAGCTCATATGGTGGTATCCAAACTCTAGGCACAATAGCAGTAATAAACATGGATTGAAATCACACTAATAATAACCCATGCCATGTATTGAAAATATAAAACTCTAGGCACAATAGCAGTAAGAAGCATTATATCTAAAGTACCTGAAGCCCCATCATGCTTGCAGCAGCAGCACCACGGTTGTCAAGGTTATGATGTGCCTAAAGAGTTCCAATAATCCAAACATACCTATCCATGCATTTGACGCAGACAAGGTAAGGCTCCATACAAACTCAATTACAAAGAAAAGAAGGCATGCAGTTAACATGACTACCTTAAAAACCTTAGTGTCATCAACATAAGAAATGTCAATTAGATATTCAAGACCCATTAGAAGTGCAAATCTGTTCTTTGGAGTGGATTCAAGTATTTGGATATGGGACTGCATAAGAAAAACACTATCAGAGTCACTAAGAAAGTTTCATCCAATTACATATCTAGCAAATCGGTAAACATAAAAACGGGATATAATATTAAATCCAGTATGTTTGTCACTCTACGAACGTTTAATGAACACAACATCCATAATTTGACAGATAAATGTAGGTTTTCGATTGAACACCAAGCTTTAAAACCAAAGGCTAGAGGAATGCATATCACTTCATATTTATCATACACTATTACCTTTGCAACTAGAAAATGAGCGGGGCAAACATGAAATTCTGGGGGGGGGGGGAGCTTGAATTTCAGCTGGGCAAACATGAAATTCAGTGGGGCAAATGTGAAATTGAATGGGGCAAAGTAGAAAATTAGCGAGACAAATATGAAATTGAGCGGGACGAACTAGAAAATCAGCAGGGCAAACATGAAATTAAGCGGGGCAAACTAGAAAATCAGCAGGGCAAATATGAAATTAAGCGAGGCAAACTAGAAATTGAGTAGGGAAAACATAAAATTGAGCGGGAAAAACATGAAATTCAGCGGGAGAAGCATGAAATTGAGTGGGGAAAACATGAAATTCAGTGGGAAAAATATGAAATTGAGCGGGGAAAACATGAATTTCAGCGGGGTAAACATGAAATTGAGGGGGACAAAATAGAAAATCAGCGGGATAAACATGAAATTGAGCAAGGCAAACTAGAAAATCAACGGGGCAAACATGAAATTGAGTGGGGCAAACTTAACAGATAATTTCATGATGGACAACACCACATGATAATTTAAACATATCCAATGTTCAAATGGATAATACCACATAATAATTTTAAATTGAACTTCTACTGTTAATTATTTCTTAGGGGCCACAGAAATTTTGGATCAAGCTTATAATTGTGTTTTTTATTAATCCATGTCTGTATGATCTTATGAACAGGTTTGATAACAAACAAACATCACTGTTATAGGATCCATTAAAATATCTAGTAGAATCTCGATCGTTAATGAATTACCATATAATACATTGCATATTGAAGAATATCATGATTATCCCAAGTTAGAGAATGTTGGAATCATTGGCCATGTATGACATGTTTTCATTTGGTAATGCAATGATTGGTTTCAATTAATCACATTGGGTATATACGGTTTTATAAGCATGAAGTACTATAGATAACTCAAGATAGAATTGTATTGAAGAATGACTTCTCTCCTTGTACGTGAGAGATTGAGAAGATGTAGGTAAGTGAAAGTGTTGTACAATGGGTGGACTCTCTCCCATAGCCACTCCCCTATATAAAATGCATTCAGTCCTTAACACAGACCTCATGTTTGCCCCACTAAATTTCTAGTTTGCCCGCTAAATTTCATGTTTGCTTAATTTCATATATGCCCCACTGAATTTCTAGTTTGCCCCGCTGAATTTAATGTTTGCCCCGCTGAAATTCATTTTTGCCCTACTCAATTTCTAGTTTGCCCCGCTGAATTTCATGTTTGCTCCGCTGAATTTCATATTTGCCCTGCTCAATTTCATGTTTGCCTCACTGAATTTCTAGTTTGCCCCGCTCAGTTTAACGTTTGTCCCGCTAAATTTCATATTTGCCCTGCTCAATTTCATGTTTCCCCGCTCAATTTTCAGTTCACCCCGCTGAATTTCTAGTTTGCCCTGCTGAATTTTATGTTTGCCCCGCTCAATTTCATGTTTGCCTTACCGAATTTTCAGTTTGACTGCGAAGTGATTGAAATTAACCACGAAGTGAATGAAATGGATTTTCGACTATCGACCTAATGGAATCTTAAAAAATAACTAGGTTGGTTGGCTAAATTAGCTTCTCTTACCCCAAAATCATATGTGGTACGCTAAGTAAATCGTTCTAGTTTAGGAGATATGCTTGTTAAATAAATAGACAAAGAAATGAATTAAAAAATAGAAAAATATTTTTATATACTTATATATACATATTTACATAATTATGTATTAGAGAAAAAGGTAAGAGGTAAAAAGTCTTCCTTGTAAAAAATAAAATAATGAAAAAAATTAAAAAAGAAAAAATTGCCAGACTGTCGTGGCGACAGTATGTTTTTTTTTTTTTTTTTTTTTTTGGCTGTGTTGCTTTTGTGGATCCCATCATGAAGTCTGTGTTATATCCAAATCATCCATCTATTTCGCGAGCTCATATTGAAGCATGAGACAAAAAATAAGATAGATCTAACTATCAAGTGGACCACACTATAAAAGGTAGTGGGGAATTGAACGTCTACCATTGAAACCCTTTTAGGGGTTATGGAAGTTTTGGATCATTTTGAAATTTATTTTTCCTCTTCATCCAGGTCTTTGTAACCCTTTTAATGAACTTAGACGGGGAGGATTTCTTACAAACATTGCAGTGGGCCCCCAAAAAGTTTTACTGATCGACACTTATTCAACACTGTTTCCTGTAATGTGGTACATTTGAGATTTGGATATACCTCATTTTTGGTCTCACACCATAAAATGATCTGAAAATATATATGAATGGCATGAATGAAAAGCATACATCATGGTGGGGCCCACATATCACCGACCATCCACCCCTGGGGGTGGGGGAGTACCCAATCCGCTTCCGTGAAAGGAGGGGTATTTTCGTCCTCAAATTTGCTTTCGTGAGAGCAGGTCTAAGTTCGCAAGTTAAGTTTGTATTTCTCTAAAACAAATCTTTGGATAAAAGATGTGCTCCACAGTCGCAAATTTCTCTTCTTGGAGAGAAGTGATCCAGTGATCTGTCATGCACTGTAAGTTGTAGTGCTCCCAGTTGCATCAGGACGGTTGGATAGAATCAAGCTAGCTTTTGGGTGGATAGAATCATCTGATCAGTTTAATTTTTGTGATTTTGTACCTAAAATGCATTTTGAACATAATGGACAGTCTGGATCAATCGATTGGACTACCCATGCGTCATCCTGCAACCAGGAGCTCTACACTTTTTCTTTCAATGGTGTGGTAAAAAAAAAGAACAGCGGAAATCTCTCGAAGGTCTGCTTGTTGCACACACATGTGGAGCCTCATAATCCACATGCAGGAACACGTAAAAGTGCAGAACAATCTGTGGGATATAATGTTGGTAAAATTATACAGATTAATGTAGTTTCTGTATAATATGGAAACCGAAAATAATATGGACAGGCTGAAGCACATCTGAAAACGCTGTCCTTAAAGCGTTATTTACCCCAACTCAAGTAAATTGAGTATGCTGATAGGTTACAGGCAAATTGCTTCTAGGATACGACGAGCCTGGTGTGGGTCTGCGTTCAGCAAACACGAAGGCCCACCAAATGGAACTCAATTTCACTATTTCTGGCAGTATTACAATATAAAGAAAAATCCCAAAATAAGAAAAGAAGAAAATAGAAAAGTGGTTTGCTCGATTAAGTTCTAATCTTCAGCCTGCTGGTTCGGTTGAAACCGTCCTAGACCACACCGCTGGTCTGTTCTTCTAGCTAAGGTTGACACCTTGCTGTATTGAGAGGCTGTTTTCTAGAATTCGTATGGAGTTGCTGGAGTGAGTTGAGATGGATTTGGAACCTATCCAGGCCCTCCTTTTATAGGCTATGGTGGCTGGGGGTTATGGTCCAGGGAAATAAATCCCATGACCGTTTTCTGGCTGTTGAGAAAACTAGCCGTTTTATGGCCGTTTTCTGACCGTTGTGCATGGGCCATTAAGCTGCTGCATGCTGACCGTTGTGAGACAGCAGCTAGCCGTTTTATAGCTGTTGGGGCTAGCCATGCAGCAGTTTCAGCTGGACCCTGCACTTATTGCACAGCTGTAACAGAATTTCTGCAACAGCTCTTTTTTCAGCCCTCTATATATTCTAAGGGACTCTCATTCAGTCCTTTAGATTTTCGTCCAACCAACCATCTGCCTTAGCCACTACTCGCACCGCGACTCGCACACGTCTCGCTGCGGTTCGCGAAGGGAGCGACCCTCTGCGACACGATGCGCACGTGCGCCACTAGCGCCTCTACAGCCACACATGCCCACGCCCTCGCACCGAGCCCGAGCCCGAGACCGAGCCCGAGCCCGAGCCCGTGCGCGTGCGCGTGCGCGTGCGCGTGCGCGTGCGCGGTGTTCCAGTGCTTCGCACTGGAACACGCAAGTCCCATGGTCCACGGACTAGGTAGGAAAATATTATGGTACTCTACTATTATCATTTAAATCACTTTTCTTTCTCTTCTCTTTCCCATGTGGGACTATTCCCAAAGCCCCAAAAGTTTTTCCAAAAAACAACTTTTTTATTATTAAAATATTTTTATTAAAATCAATATTTTACAACATATAAACCTTCCATCAAAGTAACTACAACTGAAGTGTAAATTGGTAAATATGTACCCTTAAATTTAGGGTGGGAAGCTGCCTTTGACATTGAAGTGGCGTTCTCGTGCATTTGAAAAACCGAGCAAAAGTTGATTTTTTCCGCTAAAACCTGTCGGGCTCACTAATTATGTACGTCCTTATCTTGCGTTCATTTGTTTTTTCCTCTAAATTTAGCACATGAGCCGATAAATTCAAAGCTTATCAAATAGGAGAAAATAAGTGCTTATCATTTATTTCTTTTTTGAGGCTATAGAAGTTTTGGATAAGTTCATTTTTGTGTTTTCCTTTCATTCATGTCTGTCTGATATTATGTATAGGTCGGATGGCAGGTACTCATTCTTGTGGGTCATATGCTTGTTTTAACTTCAAATGGTTGGCGTTAAATTTCTCATATTTCTTGTGACGTGGTCCATCGTAACCTTGTATCTACCTCTGTTTTTGGTTCATGCCTTAAAATAAATAGGTAAAACATATAAAGGAGTGGATCAAACACACGCATAATGATAGCCCCACAAATGCTAACACCATAATTTCCATAGGATAACAATGCCTTTGGCATGCGGTTTTGGAGGCCAAATTACATTGAAAATTCTTCTTTTCCAAAACAGCTTTAGAAAGTAATAATTGTTCATTTACAATTTATTTACGGTGAATTTTAAAAACAAACAAGCATTTAAAGTTAAAATGAGCCTAGTGGCCATAGCATGTGTGCCTATCATCTAACCCGTTCATAATGATGAAGGGAAAACACAAATATCAACTTGGTCTAAAGTTTCAGTGGCCTTAAAAGAAGAAATGAACCGTAAAAGCCCAATTCCTGTATTTTCTATGGTGTGGTCTACTTGAGCTGTGGATATACTTTTTTTAAGATCATGTAACAGGAGAAACAGATGAATGGCACGAATCAAACACATACATATCAATGAACCCTACAGATTTTAGTAGAAATTAAAAGCCTCTTTTACTTCCTTGACATCAAGTCAACATCAAGAGGTGGCTGAAGAAGGTAAATATAGAGTAAATAATAATTATCTATTTAACCTTATTCATCTTATAAATTTAAAAATAAAAAGACACTTCGATCTCCTTCTTAAAAATTAAGTTATCTGGGCAGCCAATTAGGGGTCGTTTGGCACCGAATATTGGAGGGGAATTAAGGGGGTTTTAAATCCCTTGATTGTTTGGCAACATAAAGTAACAGGTGGTTTCAAATCCCCTCTTTGAGGGGGTTTGTAATCCATAGTGAGAGCTTGGATTACACCTAACATCATTTCAATAGCTGCAGGTGTAACATGTGTGTCACTATACACTATCATTCTACTAGGCACATGGCCCACTAATGATGATCAACACCATCCAAATATTGTCCATGTAAATCAGCACTGTCCAAATGTTGTCTATGTAAATCAATGATTAAAAATCATTGGTTAGTCACTTAGACATGATCTTGTGCTTGTGGCCCATCCGAGACTTGGAATTTCATCATTTTCGGACAAAACATATATTTCAGCGGGCTTATCACAACCATTGTGTTGAAATTTATATATCTCACTAATTAGAGATATTAAAGTTGATTTAGTAATTAAATTCAAACCCCAATAAATATACCATGGATAAGTACTTTTGGATTAAAGCTGATTCACACTCTAGGATGCAAAACACATGAGGAGGATTGCAAATCCAGGGGCTTTCTAATCCTGGGGGTTCCGAATCCAGTGGGTTCCAAATCCACACTTCGAAACAGGCCCTTAGGGCCCAGCGGACAAAGTATGAAGTGAGCTTTTTCCTGCCGCCCATTCGTTTTGAATATTGGAGTTGGCTTGATGTGAAATGGCCTGATTTGTACGGCAGAAGATTAAAAAGCGTAGCCCACTTGATGTAAAGATCTGATCAATCACACTTGTTCTACATTGGCACGGTTGACCATATGAGTGTGATTTTCCTTAAGGCAAAGATCTGTTTTCCTTAGTGTTGTCAACAGGCTGGGCCTAAGGCAGCTTTGACACGGATTCTGATACGTCCAGGCCGGGCCTATCCAAAGCTCTGATTTGGCCTAGCCTGGCCCATCTCATAGATAGCTATGTAGGTCAGCTTTACCTACAAATAGGGCTTTACATGAACCGAGTTAGATCGTTTAGCTTGCCCAACTCAACTCAAAAAAGCTCGATTTGACTCTGAAACTGAGTTATAGCTGATTCAAGTTGATTTTTTAAACTCAAAAAAATTTCGAACCGTGTTTGAGCTTGCCCGACCTCAACTCGACTCGGATTGAACCAGTTCGATGACTCAGTTACTTTAATATTCATGTTGCTCACCAAGTGTTTAATGAAATGACACAATGAAGTGTCAACTGGTGGTAAGGAAGGTATGTATATGAAACAAATACCATTTTTTTCTTGTATTTGGTGAAATACTTGTAAATAATTGTTATTGTTTTACGTACAGTAAGAAATTGAAAGTGCATTCCATGTGTTTGTGAAGATGCTGCATAGGCTCGATCTTGGCTCGAACTGGCTCGAGCTGCTAACTGAACCGAGTAGAGCTAGCTAGTCAGGCTTGAGGACCAAGCCCTGTTAAGTTCGAGCTGGGGTCAGCTAGTGGCCAATCCGAGTCAAGTTGTGCCAAGCTTGACTCAATTCAACTCGTGTACACCTCTGCAAGGCAATGCACTGAGCTCACTATAATGTGTGCATGGCATCTAATCCATCCATCCCGTGGACCTCCTCGTGTTCTCCTTGGTGCACAAAAATTAAACAGATCTCAAACTCAAGTGGGTCATTCCATGTAAAATCAAGCCTAAAACTATAAAATCACATGGTGTAATGCACGGAGTTTTGGTATGATCTAACTATCTGGGTTTCCATTCCTGCAGTGGGGCTTATCTTTTGAATGGATTAGATGGAATACATAAAACATGGTCGGTCCCATACACAATCCCGATTGTTTTAATGGCAGGCATATCCATCCTAACTGCTAGCTGTGAAGTGGACCACCAGAGTTTTGCATTGGCATGATTCTCGGTGCCAAGAAGAACATGAGTGGCACGTACGAAGGGATGGATCGGATGTCATGAACACAGATGAGGGCCCAAACATCGCATTGTTGGAGTGGAAGCGGATTGGCTAGTGTACCACACATCAGCTATCTAGCTGGGGTATTAATGTCAGCAAGTTTTGTGGGTCCCATCATGACGTATGTGTTATATCCAAGGCGTCCATCCATTTGGTGAGCTCTTAGTAAGGCTTTAGCCAAAAAACAAAAAATATCTAAAGATCAGGTGGACCACTCTGAAAAAAGTAAAAAAGCAGTGGGGGATTGAACATCTACCATTGAAACCCTTTTGGGGTTACAGAAGTTTTGGATCAATATGATATTTTTTTTTCCTCTTCATCCATGTCTCTGTGACCTTATTAACATATTGGATAGAAAATAAATGTTATGGTGGGCCCTACGTAACAGTGAAAATCATTCTCCCCGCTACTATTCGTGATGTGGTCCATTTGAGCTATGGATGTATATTCATTTTTTGTCTCATACTCTAAAATGATCTCAAAACATGGTCGAAGGGTGTGGATATAATAAATACATCATTTTGGAGGCTACGTAACTTTGATCTTCTTTGAACCAATAGTACAATTTGGAGCTCGAGAAGCGTAAGCATACATAGCCAACCCGCTTTCTGTTGTAGTGGATCTGGCCTCTTCAAAATTGGAAGTGGATTGACTGAGTTGGGGCTTCAACAGGAAGTCGTATTTGTATATTATGAGAGCGAAAGTGCTGTCAATTTGGCAAAGAACTCAGTATACCATTCTTGTACTAAATATATTGATGTTCATTACTATTTTATCCAACATGTGCTTCAAGAATGCAGTGTTACTCTTGAAAAGATCCACGCCAGTGTGAATCTGGCTGACATGCTTATGAAAGTGGTTCTTACAGAGAAGTTCAAGTTTTGCTCAACTTATTCTTGGAAAAGGTTTGATGAAAATGGAGTGCGCACAAGAAGCAATGATGAAGCTATGATGGAGATGATTAGAGATGAAAGAAGTAATTTGAAGTACTGGTGCATGAAGATTGAAGTCACGGTGGAGATTGTTGAAATAAGGTTCCTTCAATATGATTTTAATAGAGGATTTTTAATAGGATCGACAGCCAAGTCGATACTATCGAGAAACTCTCGATTTTCTCCGATTACTTGTTGGACTGCTTTGAGGCATTCTTTGATCTTATCGAAGGTGGGTCTTGATCCTATCGATAGGCTTTAGATACCATTCGATCCTATCAAAGGTCCTATTGATAGTTTGCGTAACTTCTGCGTAAGTGTATGATTTTATTTCTAATTTTATATTTAGGTTACATAAATGGCTATAATACGGGACTATGATATTTAAAACTTGTTTTTGAGAGTTAGAGTTTGGAGAAAGGGGATCTATGGTTTTCTACTAAGGTTTGCATGTAAGTTAACTCCATCTTTTGTAATTTTATTTTAATAGTGAATTGCTTGTCACTTTATGTTGTGGTTTTTTTTTTCCACAAGAGTTTTTCCACATAAATCATTGGGTTATCTGTGCATGCTCGAATTTTCTATCTCCGTGCTTATTTGATTCACATATGGGTAACACTTCAGCACCCAACACCCATTTCTTATGAAAGAAGGGAAATGATAAGGAGTTGTAATATTTAACCTTCTCTCCATGGGATAGTCCCAATGGTGTGATGTGCAAATAAGGTCAGCCCATACTTAGGGCCAGCATGGATGGTTTATGTCTCAATAATTCCATCCCTCTAATATGTAGAAATTAAAGTGATGGTTTGGAAACAAAATCACTTAACAACCAATTATACACTGGGTAAATTGTAAAAAAATAAAATAATAATAATAACAATAAAGAGAGAGAGAGAGAAGGATGAGATTGGCTCATGTAAGACCCATATCCTAGACCGTACCATTCCGTTGGCTTCCGCGGTCCTTCCGGTCGAATTCTGACAATCCTCGACTCGCATCCGACGTTTGCGCGCAATCCTAAGCCGGATCTCGCATACTGAAGTCGGCTCAAACCGAAACCTGTATCATAGCGACCGCGCCATCGTCGCGACTCGCGCAATGATCCGATACACAGAGTAGAAAATGTTGGCCTATGTTCAGTTTGAAGAAAACACTGCGCATTACGAATTTCGAGGGAATCTCTACGAAATGTTTCATCAATCAATAAATCACTCATGTCAAGTACAAGCCAAGTCACTCCATACCCCAAGTACAACAACCCATCCCTCTTTCTCCACAAAGTCAACTCTCTCCCTCTTCACCCATCCCTCCTTTACCAAAATTTCAACTCAACCCATACCTCTTCTTGCAACACATCACTCCACCCATCCCCATCACACATCATCTCATCCATATCATCCCATCACCTCATTTTCTCTCTCATTTCTCAAATCTCCCAAGCAATATCCCACGTCCAAGCTCTCTCCCTCTCCCAAACACCAAGTATGGCCCACCCTCTCATCTCTCATCTTCACCATCAAAACCCCATCAACCACCATTAAATCCGAAGGCAAGGAGCTAAGGAAGCTAAGGGAGCAAGAAGAAGGAAGAGAGGTGGGTGATCCATCATTTATTTTCATTTTAAGGGTCCACTTGTTGTGGGACCCACTTGATGTATGTATTGTATCAATAGAGGGTCCATAGTGGCGGGGTTCCTCCTCTCCATCGTCGTTCTTCTCTCTCTTCCTCTCTTTCCCTTTCTTTATCCTTCCCCTAGAATGAAGTGGGCCTCACCAAATAATGTTAAATCTACTCCATTCATCAAATGATGTGGTCCACCACATTTTAGGTGATATGATACATATATATTATATTATATTAATATTATATATATGTGTATATGTATATGGTGGGCCACGTACATGTGGGACCCACCATGATGATGTGTTTATCCATGCCGTCCAGCGTCCCTAGACGCTAGACGAGAGGCATGGAAGTGACTAACATGGAGTGTGTGTAATGGCAGGGGTGTGTATGTATAAGCTTTTTAAAAAAATGGTGGGTCACTCATGCAAGCCCCACCTTGATACATGTGCTAATTCGAGGCCAATCTGATCATTGGACGAACCATAGTATAGTAAATAGTGTTTCTACTATTGAAATACCGCCGGATGTTTTAGTACGCTAAAAACTTGTCCAATATTGGACTCGTTGGGATTGTATCGAGCCACAAGGACCAATGGCTGGGTTGGATTCGTCCGAGGTGGGCCCCACCTACCAAAAACCACCGAATCTTTATATATATATATATATAAAGTAATATAGCAGCAGCGTTGCTGCTACTGCTGACAGATGGACGGACGGGCGGACGGACGAGCTGGCATTCACGGCCCAGCTGTGGGCCCCACCGTGATGCGTTTCGAACATCAACACTGTGCATTTTAGGTTCCCCCTTTAAATTATGGGATATTCAAAAAATCAGCCGTATATGGAACTCAAGTTGGCCATACCGTCTAAAATCATGTGAAGACATGCCTAACACATATAAAATTACTTGGTGGGGCCTACTTGAAACATGGACGCGGTTGAAACTTGGTCTGAACCCTCAGTCAAGTGGGACACACACAATGGATGGACTGGATTTGTGGACCACTTCACGGTGGGCTCCCTATCCACATAACCCAATCAACAGGTTGGGGTGCAAATAAATATTATGGTGGACCCCCTCCTATCCGTATGACCTCATCAATAGGTGGATGGAAAATAAACGTTACAGTGGGCCCCTTGGTCCATGTGACCATATCAACAGATTGGCTGGAAAATAAACGTTACAGTGGGCCCTTGGTCCATGTGACCATATCAGTAGGTTGGCTGGAAAATAGACATTTTGGTGGGTCCACTATTCATGTGACCTTATCAATAGATTGGATAGGAAAACAAACATTATGGCGGGCCTCACATGAGGCTCACTTTGGTAAATATTGGGCCATGTATTTAGGCCCATCTTGATGTGTTTTTAGGCCCATTATTGAGGCCCACTTGGATGCATATGGGCCCATGAATTTAGGCCCATCTTGGCATGTATATAGGCCCAATGTTGAGGCCCACTTTGGTATGTATGGGCCCATGTATGTAGGCCATCTTGATGTGTTTATAGGCCCGTAGTTGGGGCCTACCTTGATATATATAGGCCCACGTTATGAGGCCCATTTGATGTATTGTGGCCCATTGTTGAGGCCCACTTTGATATATATAAGGCCTATGGGATTAGGCCCATTTGATACACATAAAGCTTATGTGATTGGGCTCATTTTAATGCATTCTAAGGCCCATGGGTGATGACCCATTACAAAGTACCTAAGGCCCATTGGTGAGGCTCATTGAGGTGGCCCACTTGATGAATATAAGGCCCATGAGATACGGCCCATTTGATGTATTTGAGGCCCAATGGGATGTACCTAAGGCACATTATAATGTGTGATTCCACCATGATTTATTTATTGGTATTTAAGGCGAGCCGAGCCTTGGGAGCAATGATGGTTTGACGCCCATATTGTAGGGATAATGTTGGTTAAATGTTCGTATTGTCACTCTCCCTGAGACCCATTGGTAGGCCCGTACTTGTAGTGAGTAAGCCGTCTAGGCCCATCTTCGTTATACATAAAGTCCATCTTTATATACATGTTTAGTATAGATCCATGATTCATGATCATACGCATCATATGTATGACAGATATGAGGAGTGATTGATCATAGCATATGCCTTCGACGGACTATTTATGGGCTCTCTAATAGGTGGAGTTGCCCTACATGAGCGCATGATACACGTAGGACTGTCGCATGACTGGTAGTGTGACTCATGCACTTGCATTTGTATGATTGTAGTTATTATATGCCCTAGCGACCTCAGGGCCAAAGTCTCCACAGGCGCATCGTGAGTGGCTAGATTGGATACCAAAAATGTTTAGTTCTAGCATACGGGCGCCATAGATGTCCCTTGGTGAAAATTTCTAAACCCGATGGTACCAGAGGATGACTCCAACGTCAAGACCGAGTGGATGCATGAGCGCGCGAGAGCCGTATACCAATAGGCCGCGTCTCCCACTATGTCGTGGTCGGTTAGAAAGGGGTGTGACCTTACCCGCCTGAGTGAGGAGGCAACTTCTAGGTTGAGTTTGACCAGCTTGAGGAATCGGTCCGCTATCGACGAGTCAGGCCCGATATTGGCAGGCGGATAGTGAGGTCTCTTTCGCTCTCCCAGTTGTGCATTCGGATAGATACGGCAAGCTGGCGTAGAGTGTACTAGACCTCATTAATTTTTCAAAATGAGAACTGTACTGATATGTGGATTTGAATTGGCATGCTTGAGTTGCATCTCGCATCATATGGTCCTGATATGACCGATAGCATTTATATCCTACACTGCATAGCCTTGGTATGGCTGATTTGCATTCATATACTCATCAGCATTATTCTACATTACTCTGACCTTGCATTCCGAGCATGCTCATATTGCGCACATACTTACACTGCCCTCTAAGCTTTATATAAGCTTATGTATGATTGATGCATGCAGGTGATACCAGGACGCAGCCGTAGCATAGTAGCAGCAGGAACATGCAGTCGAGCTTTTGGAGTTTTCGTTATTTGTATTATCTTGTATTTTCCTTCAGACGCATTGTACTCAAAAGTTTTTTATCATTGTGGATTTTTTGATGGTGTTCTTGTGGTTATTGTTCGTGGGTTATGCTTATGGTTATGCTCTTTATGAATCAAATCATGTTTGAAATCCTCCTTGTAGCATCCCAGGATCGGAACCTGGTATATGAGTGCCGGGAGCCAAGAATGGGGTACTACGGAGGCTGTCGGCGCCGGATTCGGCGATCGAAAATTTTATGAGACAGATTTTTGAGTTTGGGGCGTGACAACTCATGAGTTTTGTTATGAGAAACTCTCAAAGTACTCTTAGTTACATAGGGAAACTTGGACAGTCCAAAAGGCTGAACTAAACTATCAATCACCCTCCAATTTTATTTTTTTTTAAAATGCTTTAAAAAATGCCTTTCAAAAAACAAGTATCCTAAAAAATTACATATTTTTAGGATTACTACATGAAAATAAGAGTTCTTGGTGATTAAATTCGCATCAAACTTAACATTATTTTTATGCCCTCCTTTTTCAAACCCATGAATGGAATGGGTAGAATTACCTAAAAGAAGTGATTCTTTAGAATCATAAGTAGTCCATGATGAGAACTAACAAATAGATGGAAGGAATTGTACGTTAGTTAGACCTATTTTAGTACAAATGATGTTAATAGTTGATATTAGAGGCCAGTGTAATATTTGCATGATAGCCCATGAAATGTTTATTGGATCTAATGACCACTCTACATCAATTGATGGGACTGTGTAACTCTCCCAATGCAACTGGGAGCATGATGGGGGTTTTTTCCCCATGCTCAATCGGTCGTGAGCCCTACTCGACTGGTCGTGGGCTGGTGTTTGACTAGTCGTAGGTTCGTGCCCTGACACGACTCAAAGTCCAACGAGTTTGGATGATTTTTCTCCGGGGTACTTGACCGGTTGGGGGTGGTTCACGACCGGTCGTAGATGGCGCTCGACCGGTCATGAGTGGTGCACGACCAGTCGTGGTTACGCAGATTCGTTCCGCAATTTTGCGCAGATATCGTGTCGCAAGTCCTTTCGCAACTGGGATGCGGAAGGGAGTTTCCTAAAACTATAAAAGGGGTCCCTAGGGTTTTTCTAAGGGATGATGTTGATAGAAAAACACAAGAAGGATATCAAACGTATGAGAGAGAGAGAGAGAAAAAGAGAGAGAGGAAGCTTGTAGAAGGGAGGTTATACTCGTGGAGGTGATCTACTGTGCAATCAACATCTCAGTGGTTTTACGTCCTCGTAATCGGTGAGATCTCTCAGTTTTTCTTTATTCTCTTACTGTTTATCCACTCCTGCATGAGTGATGAAGGTTTGATCATAACAAGGTGTGCTTGTAATCAGTTGTAACGTTTTGCTTTATAGTGGATTGTTGATCCTGTGATTTTTACCTCTTTAAGGGTTTTCCATGTAAAAATCTCTTGTGTGGTGTGTGGTTGTTGCTTTGATTTATTTCATTACTTTTATTATCCCATAATTCTGGTTTGTTCTGGAGGGCTAAATCTTAAGGTTTTGTGCAAGATCACCAACAAAGTAGTATCAAAGCTAAGTTCATTGAACGGGTAGGATCGGTTTGAATTATAGAAAGTGGCTCATCAAGGGTGATCAGCCTCAATGGTTCTAACTACACCATATGAAAGGTTAAGATGGACGACTTGCTTTATTGCAAGGACTTATATTCTTCCAATTTTAGGCATATCAGCAAAATCCAAGGATATGTTTGATGATGATTGGAAGAAGATGGATCGGAAGGCGGTGAGATTTATTAGACAATGGTTGGATGATTCTATGTTCCACCATGTGTTTATGGAAACCTCAGCCACTAGCTTATGGCTGAAACTGGAAGGGCTGTATGAGAGGAAGACAGCAGTTAATAAAATTTTTCTGATAAGGCGACTTGTGAATCTTAAATTCAAGGATGGTGGTTCTGTGGCCGAGCACATGGATGAGGTCAGCAATATAATGAACCAACTCTCCTCTATGGAGATGGTCGTGGATGATGAACTGCAGGCTTTACTATTGCTTAGTTCATTGCTTGACATTTGAAAGATATTGGTGGTGTCTCTAAGTAACTCTGCGCCAGACGAAAGGATATCCATGGAACAGGTGAATTCCTGTCTCTTCAATGAAGAGACAAGGAGGAAGTCTCAGGGGTCTACTCAGTAATTGTGACACAGGAATGAGGAAGAGGAAAGAACAGTAAGGGCGAGAGCCCCGAGATAAATTAAGAGGCAAGTCAAGTAACAGAAAAGATGTTGAATGCTGAAATTGTGGCAAGAAGGGCCACTATAAGCATGAATGTCGTAAGGCTAACAACGACAAGAAAGGAAAAGGAAAGGAGAAAGAAGATGAATCAGATTCCACTGCGGTCATTGCAGATGGTGACATTGTAGTTATTCTTTTTACAGATCATGATGTATGTCTCACGGTTACAAGTCAGGACACCAACTGGGGGATAGACTCGGGAGCCTCTTTTCATGTGACTCCACGCTGAGACTTCTTCACAATCTACAAGTCAGGTGACTATGAGACCGTGAAGATGGAAAATTTTGGCGTATCGAAGATCGTAGGGGTCGGTAATATTTGTGTGAAGACCGATGTGGGCTGCATATTAGTTCTCAGGGATGTGAGGCATATCCTACACCTTTGTCTCAGCTTGATATCGATGGGAAGGTTGAATGATGATGGCTATGAAAGCCGGTTTGTTGGTGGGGGCTGGAAGCTCATTAAGGGTTCGTTGTCGCAGCCAGAGGAAAGAAGTGTTACACCCTTTACAAGGTATGTCTCGGTGTGTGTAAGGGTGGGTTGAACACAGTGAAAAATTCAACTATTGACATATGACACAGGTGCCTAGGCCACATGAGTGAAAAAGGGCTTCACCTACTAGCGAGGAAGCGACTCCTTCTATACGTGACAGGTATGCCTCTCAAAACCTATCTTGATTGTTTATCAGGAAACAATATAGAGTTTCATTCGTTAAAACTTCTTTTCATGTTAATAAAGTGCGTGCATTAGATTTGGTTTATTTTGATGTTTGTGGTCCTATGAGGACAAAAACTTGGGTGGGGCATTGTATTTTGTTACTTTTATAGATGATGCATCTAGGAGGGTTTGGGTTTATACATTAAAATTCAATGATGATGTCTTTGGTGTGTTTAAATTATTTCATGCTATGGTCGAGAGAAAGACTAGTAGATTATTGAAGTGCATCCACACTGACAATAGTGGTGAATACATTGGCAACTTTCATGAGTACTGCAAGTCCCTGGGTATACGGCATGAACAGACAGTTCCTAAGACCCCCCTCCCCCAAGTAAATGAATCGCACCATTGTTGAGAGAATCAGATGCATGTTATCCCATGCGAAGTTGCCCACGACATTATGGAGAGAAGCAATGCACACGGCGGTGTATCTGATAAACAGGTCTCCATCAACCCCGTTGAATGGAGAAGTACTTGAGAAGGTGTGGACTGGACAGGATCCATCGTACAGTCATCTCAGGATGTTTGGATGCAGGGCATCCGTTCACGTACCAAAGGATGAGAGGTCCAAGCTCGATATGAAGATCAAGCAGTGTGTGTTCTTGGAGTACGGTGATAAAAAGTTTAGTTACAGATTGTGGGATCTAACCGAGAGGAAGCTCGTCAGGAGCAGAGATGCGGTTTTCTTTGAAGAGAACCAGCTTAATTCAGGTGAGCTAGAGGACATTGATCCGATTATTCCTCCCATGGTGCCTGATGACGAGGGAGTACAACAAGGTGCAGAGGACGAGGGAGTTCCTTCAGAAGATGGACCAGGGGAGCAACCCCTACCTGATCCACCTGTTGAGCCACATGTGAGGGGGTCATCTAGGGACATACAGTCGTCCAAGAGGTACTCGCTGCATGAGTACATTATGCTGACTGATGGAGGAGATTATTTTGAGGCCCTAACCGACAAGCATAAGGGGGAGTGGTTGAAAGCTATGTAAGAAGAGATGAAATTCTTACATAAGAACCACACCTATGATATGGTGAAACTGCCTAAGGGCAAGAAAGATCTAAGCAACAAGTGAGTGTTCAGTAAGAAGGTTGAACAGAAGAATTCACAGACAAGGTTTAAAGCCAGACTTGTGGTAAAATGGTTCAGTTAGAGGAAATGCATAGACTTCGAAGAGATATTCTCACCAGTGGTGAAGATGACATCCTTACGGGTGTTACTTGGATTGACGGCCAACATGGATCTAGAGCTAGAGTAGTTGGACATTAAAACTACTTTCCTTCATGGTGACCTGGAAGAATGGATTTACATGCATCAACCAGAGGGGTAGAGCATATGGTGTGTAGGGTAAGGCAGAGCTTGTATGGGCTGAAACAAACTCCATGGCAATGGTACAAGAAGTTCGATTAGTTCATGATATAGCATGGGTATGACAGGACAGAGTCGGACCACTGTGTGTTCATGCGCAAGTTCTCAGATAGTGATTTCTTAGTTCTGTTATTATACGTTGATGACATGCTTATCATGAGAAAAGAAATTAAAAAGATCAACAGGCTGAAACAGGAATTGGGCAAGTTTTTTACAATGAAAGACTTGGGCTCGGTTAAACAGATCCTAGGAATGAAGATAACCTGTGACAGAAGCAGTAAGAAGCTTTGGCTATCACAAGAGTAGTATATTGAGAAAGTCCTAGAGCGGTTCAATATAAATGCAGCGAAGCTGATCAGTACTCCACTAGATGGTCACTTCAGATTGAGCGACAAGCAGTGTCCTAAGACAAAGGCAGAGGTGGAAGAGAGGCATAAAATACCCTACGCGTCAGTCGTAGAAAGTTTGATGTATGCTATGGTGTGCACACTCCCAGACATAGCATATGCGGTTAGTGTTGTTAGTCGGTATCTTGTCAATCCTGGCAAAGAACATTGGGCAGCGGTGAAGTGGATACTGCGGTATCTAAGAGGCTCATCTAGGTTGAGCCTATGTTATAGTGACGATAAACCTGTACTAGAGGGCTGCACAAATGCAGATATAACAGGTGGCATAAACTTCAGGAAGTCTATATCGGGGTTCATGTTCACGTTTGTAGGTGGAGCTGTTTCTTAGTAGAGCAAGCTACAAAGGGTCATAGCATTATCGACGACAAAGGCCGAATACATTGCAGTCACAAAAGTATGTAAAGAGATGCTTTAAATGAAAAGGTTCCTACAAGAACTTATCCTGAAGCAGGAACAACACGTGGTTTATTGCGATAGTTAGAGTGTTATACACTTGAGCAAGAATCCAAGTCAGCATTATAAGTCAAAACATATAGAGATTTAGTATCACTAGATCAGGGATACTTTGGAATAGAAGGTGTTACAGCTTGAAAGGTCCACATGGACGATAATGGGTCAGACATGATGACCAAGGCTTTGCTTATGGGCAAGTTTGAGGTTTGTAGAAACCAGGCTGGCTTGAAGAAGGTGAATTCCTCCTGGGTCAAAAAGGGAGAGATTTGATGGAATTATTTTCACATGCTCAACCGGTCGTGAGCCCTGCTTGACTGGTCATGGGCTGGTGTTCGACTAGTCATAGGTTCATGCCCTAACACGACTCAAAATCCAGTGAGTTTGGACGAGTTTTCTCCAGGGTACTCGACTGGTCGTGGGTGTTTCATGACTGGTCGTAGGTGGTGCTCGACTGGTCGGTGGCGCAGACCAGTCGTGGTTACGTAGATTCGTTCTGTGATTTTGTATGAATTTCGTGTTGCAAGTCCTTTCGCAACTGGGATGCGGAAGAGAGTTTCCTAAAAGTATAAAAAGGGGTCCCTAGGGTTGTTCTAAGGGATGATGGTGATAGAAAAATATAAGAGGGATATCAAATGTGAGAGAGAGAGAAAAATAGATAGAGGAAGCTTGTAGAAGGGAGGTTATGCTCGTGGAGGTGATCTACTATGCAATCAACATCTCAGTACTTCTACGTCCTCGTAATCGATGAGATCTTTCAGTTTTTCTTTGTTCTCTTATTGTTTATCCACTCATGCATGAGTGATGAAGGTTTGATCATAGTAAGTTGTGCTTATGATCGGTTGTAACGTTCTACTTTATAGTGGATTGTTGATCTGGACGAGGTCCTGTTGTTTTTACCTCTTTGAGGGTTTTCCATGTAAAAATCTCTTGTGTGGTGTGTGGTTGTTGCTTTGATTTATTTCATTGCTTTTATCATCCCATAGTTCTGGTTTGTTCTGGAGGGCTAGATCCTAAGGTTTTGTGCAAGGCCCCCAACTGAGCATGCACTGTTACTTGGTGCTCTGTGAGCACTAAAGCATTTCTCTCTTTTATTTTTGAAACATATAAGCTAGCTATCCATCCTAGTGCGAGTATATGAATTGGACTTTATTTGCTCATCAATGTTTTTCTCTGTTCTTTGGCATGATCTCCCATGAAACAAATGGATGCTCAAAGGAGCTATAAATGGCTTTTATTATAGTCATGTATTTGTTAAAAATAATAATAATAAATAACTTGGTGAGTTGGCCTAAAATTTAAAATTATTTCTTAATTAGGCCACGAGCTACGTTCAAAAGTCCATGACGCAATCCATTTAGGGTTTTCAAGGACTCCTTTTTTTTTTTTTTTTTTTTTTTTTTTTTTTTTTTTTTTGTAATATGACAGTGCTTGTATTATATACTTTCACATATCATGATGTCTTTTGGACCACATTATCACCATGGTGGGGAACACCTAATGAACAACTTACATCCACACACAAGTAGTTGAGAGAGCTGGCTTGGACTAGGTTCAAACTAGGGTTGGAATCAGGTCTATCGATTACAGCCTATGTTTCACTTTCCAAGTTGACGTTGAACTAACCTCAACACCACCCAAGCAGGCCCTTCCATCCTAACTCATTTACACCCCTACATTAGAAAGTAAGATTACGTTACATGGGTGTGTGGAAATCTTGACTTAATAACTCAAGTCCAGTGAGAGCCATGTGTTGTGCCTTTGTAAGTGTTTGGATGCCTCATGGATCTTGTTACTCAAGAACTCATGTTTCATTACTAACAACAAAGGACTAAAATAGAGAAGACACGTTCTTTCATAAAAGCAAAGGTTTTTCCTCCCTTCCAAATCTCTTCCTCTGAAACTCATTATTCCAATAGCTTCACACATCCAAAAAAACCCCTTAGAATTGTGTTTTCTTTTTCTAATTTAGCATGTACCATGTTGCCATAAGTGCTTGTGACTAGGTAAGGCAAGTCTCCATCTGCCTGTGGGAAGCGAATTGCACCGTGATTTAAGTGTTTTATCCATGCCATTCATCGCTTTTATCAGAAAATTTTAAAGTATTAGCCAAAAACTAGGGTAGGTACAAGGCTTAAGTGGACCACAAAGTGGGGATTGAACATCCACCATTAAAAACTTTTTAGGAGCTAGAGAAGTTTTGGATCAAGATGATATTTGTTTTTTCACTTCATCCATGTCTAAATGACCATATGAATAGGTTGGATGGTAAAAAAAAACATCACGGTAGCCCTTAGAAATGTTTCAATAGTGGCTGTCATTATCACTGCAGCTTCCTCTGTTATAATTCACTGGAGCTGTGGACCTGCTTCATTTCTAGGATCACACCTTAAAATTATTTGATAAAAGTAATTAACGGTGTGGATAAAACACTTGCATCACGGTGGTCCTGGAGTAAAGACGCAATCCACATCCTTGCTGTGGGCTTCTAAAACCTAGAAAGATAAATCTTAGAGAGAGTTTCCTTGTGCAATGGTATAGGCATGAGTTTCTTGTACTAGGAAATTTATAAGAGATTTTTATAACTTCTGACGTGGCCCAATCAAGGTGGACTTTGTTCATGCGCATGGAGGCGCATAAATTACTTTAGAGATTTCCTACATGAAATACCCATTTCATTGTAACTGGACAAACACATGACGAATTCTACTAAAAGAGTAAAATAGGTCTCAATGCATGGCCCAGTCAGCAAATGACTAAGTTTCTGTTGGGGACAGTGGAAGCACACAAAGATGAATCTAGAAGAGTAATCCAATCGCACAAACCAAACACCAAAAGAATACAACAATTTTAACGTGGAAAAACCCTTGCAGGAAAAAAAACCATGGCATAGAATGACAAATGAACACTATAAAAGAAAAAAATTACAAAGAGAAAGAGCTTACCTAATTCGAATAACCTCGAATCTCACCCTTACTACACCCTTTGAGCCCATTAGATGAATTTGAAAAACTTTAGGAATATTTCCTATTCCCGTATTAACCCATATATATATAGGCTTAGGAAGAATCCCAAATGGAAAAGGAAACGGGGAAGAATCTAAATAGAAAAGGAAACATAAAACTTGATTAAAGACATCCAATACAACAATCTCTACCATGTCTTCAATCATTAAATGTGTAGCTTTTTATCTTCTTCTCCTATCTCTACCTTGTATCATAGCTCCATCAGCACTTTTCGTGCAAATTTTGCCTTCCTTTTATGCCATCGCCAAGCCCAGAGAAGTCGCATAGAACTTGAAATTCTCTATAGGAACCACCTTGGTGAGCACGTTTGCCGGATTCATGCTGGTATGAATCTTCTCCAAAGTTATGCCTCCTTCTTCAAGCACCTGTCGGATAAAGTAGTGATGAACATCAATGTGTTTAGTACGAGAATGATTAACAAAATTTTTAGCCAAATTGATAGAGTTCTTATTGTCACAATTAACTGGCACGACCTCCTGTTGAAGCCCCAACTGATTTATTATGCCTCTTAACCAAACACATTTCTTAAGCGCTTCTGTCATCGCCATACTCTGCTTCTGTTGTGGAAAGAGTCATTGCTGACTGAAGTTTCGACATCTAACTGATTGCTCCACCTGCTAGCACAAACGAGCATCTTGAAGTCAACTTTCTAAAATCTACACTGCTTGCGTAATCTGAATTTATATATCCTACTAACTTTACCTCTATCTTTTCAAAAATTAAAACGTAATCCTTAGTACCTTAAACATATCGAATTAACCATTTCACTGCTTCCCAATGTTACTTATCGAGATTTGACATGTATCTGCTCACAACACCAAGTGCCTGTGAAATATTTTATCTCGTACAGATCATGACATACATTAAACCGCCTACAATATTCGAATAAGGCACATGAGATATATCCTATTTTTTCTCATTTGATTTAATATATTATTTTAAGAAGGCTTGAAGTGAGCCGTGTAGAGAACACTCACCGGCTTTGCCTTATCCATCACATACTGGATCAATACCTTTTCAAGGTATCCCGCCTGTGATAACCAAAGCTTGCTCCTTTTTCTGTCTATTGAATATATACGCCGAGAATCGTCTTTGCAGCCCCTAGATCTTTCATCTCAAATGTCCTGGATAATTGAGTCTTCAGTAAATCAATATCAGACATGTCATGACTGGCGATTAATATATCATCAATATACAATACCAGGATGATGAATTTGTCATCACTTAGTGTCTTGTAATAGACATAATGATCGTATTCACTCCTGGTAAATTTTTGACTCAACATGAAAGAGTCAAATTTTTTATACCACTGCTGAGGCGATTGTTTCAAGACATACAACGACCTTATTAACTTACAAATCTAGTTCTCTACCCCCTTAACTTCATAGCCTTCTAGTTGCTCCATGTACATCTTCTCTTCTAATTCTCTGTGCAGGAATGCAGTCTTCACATCCATCTGTTCTAGCTCGAGATCTTATTGAGAAACTAGTGCCAACACGAATCTGATGGACACTTGTTTTATAACTGATGGGAATATCTCTATGAACTCAATGTCTTCTCTCTGAGTGTAACCCTTTGCTAACAACCTTTCTTTGTATCTATCCAATTTCTTCTTGAAGATCCACTTGTATGCGATCGCTTTTCGGCCTACTGGAAGCTTCACTAGCTCCCATGTATTGTTCTTTTATAAAGAGTCCATCTCATCGTCCATTGCCGCGTTCCACTTTTCTACATCAGGCTCATCAAGAGCCTCCTAAACAGTAGACGAGTTCCCCTCATCTATAATGAGGGCATATGAAAATATTAGAATCGCCCTTATATTTTGCTTGTAGCCTACGATCTCACGGTGAATTTCTTCTAAGTGGCTGCTCCATCTCTTCTTATACCTCTGTTTACGCATTTATCTCAACCTGAGTATCACCTGTGTCAATCTAAACGTCCACGATCAACCTTTTCGATTCTTATTGCTCCTCTTGATCATTCTTGTAGAATAGAGAGCTTTCGTCAAATTTGACGTCCCTACTAATAACGATTTTCAGTGTGACTTGGTCATACGACCTGTATCCCTTCACACCATCACCAAATTCAATGAATATGTAGTTTTTGGTTCTATGGTATAACTTATCTCTCTCAACTGATGGTACATGAGATTAAGCTTCACAACAAAAAAATATGTAAATTTGAGTAGTTTACTTTATGACCACTCCATACTTCCTCTAGAATTTTACATTTAATAGCTATAGAAAGAGACCGGTTCACTAAATGGCAGGGCGTGTTAATGGCCTCAGTCCTTAAGTCCTTGCCCAATTCGGCATTACTAATCATGTATCGAACTCTCTCCAAGAGTGTCTGATTCATCATCTCAGCCACGCCATTTTGCTTAGGTGTGTGGTGCATTGTGTTGTGCTTAATGATCCTTTCACCTTATAAAATTGATTAAATTCACCTGAAGTAAACTCACTGTCATTATTTATCCTTAATACCTTTACCTTTTGCCCTAACTGCTTTTTCATCATGGCCTTTCATTATTTGAAATTGGTGAAAACCTTGGATTTATGTTTCATGAAATAAATCTAAATTTTTCGGGAGTAGTCATCAATGAATGCAACAAGCCATGATGACCCTCCAGTGGAAACCACGGGCAACGACCCCCATACATTAGAATGTATATAGTCAATCACACCTTTACATACATGTTTTCCATATTTAAAAGATAACTTATATTGTTTACCATATATATAATGTTAGCATATATTTAAATCAAGACTTTTAAAACTAAGAATTAAACAATAATCAGAAAGTACCTTCATGCGTTGCTCGCTTATGTGACCCAGACGTGATGCCACATACGTGCAGATACGAAATTCTCTACTGACGCTGCAACTCCACCTATTGAAGTGCTCCTGATCAGCTTGTAAAGATTACCATGCCTCTATGATCTTGTGATCACAAGTGTCCCTTTTGAAACCTTAAGGACCCCATTATAATTGGTGAACTTGCACCCTATTACTTCGAGTGCACTGAGAGAAATCAAATTCTTCTTTATGTTAGGAACGTGCCTCACCTCAGTCAAGGTATGTTCCATTCTATCAAACATCTTGATACGGATAGTACCAATAGCCACAACGTTACAAACATTGTCATTGCATATAAATACTTGTCCACTATCGCGCTTCCTATAACTAGGGAACCAACTCTGATGAGGAGTCATGTGATATGAAGCTCATGTGTTAAGAATTCACTCGTTTCTATGATCATCATATAAGTGTCCGATCATAGACATTGATAACACATCACCTCCGCTTGTCTCTTCATCAGACATGTTAGTATTGGTGTAACACCCCGAATTTTAGCTATTTTAGATTGCCAAAAAAATCCTTAAAAAAAAAATATATATATATATTTTTATATAACTAGCCACGTTGTCACTTACTGACCATTGACACTCAAGGTGAGCTTATACATAGTTGGTACCGATAAAGAATTATACAAATAAGATTGATCAACCATAGAAAATCAATAAATCCAACCGATCACTTAAACATTGAGTTTAACCCTATGATTTTTTCTTCTAGGGCCTAGAATCTAACTAACCCATTGTTGACTAATCAAGTAATCATAACTATATTAAAGATCTACCCAAAGCTGAGTCAGCTATAGCCCGAACCTTAATTCATAAACCAAATCAATCCAGTTACTCTTTTAGCCCAAAACTGACGGTTTAGAGTGATCATGATTGAATCATCATTTTTGCTAATTTCAAATAGGTCATACTGTGAACTTAGTTATTTCATACCTCAACAACTGCGCCCAAGAAATCTCTATACCTAATTTACACCTGAAATGCCCCGATTACCTGAACAAGATCTAGATTACTCGTTAGTGGGCCATTAGTTCCGAAATTATAGAGTAATGTCCATCTCACTGGGCTTATGGTCCATTCGGGCAATGGACTCAAATGACGCTTGGAATTGGACAATTTGCACCGTCCAGCCAGCACCTGTAAAATGCAACTCTCCCAAGTAATAACCTAAAATCTGATTTTTTTAAACAATTAGCCCCGCCACTTAGGATAATAAATTATAACATTGTAGCCGTCAGATTTCACCCAAATTTGCACCGTAGCTTGAAGATATTTTCCTGCACTCATCCGCCAAATCTGACCCTTGATTGAGGAATGGTGATCGTTAATCGCAAATCGAACCCTCGTAATAAATTTTTGCATCCATTTGCCACCAAAATTTGGACAGCCTCTCATCAAATCATGGGACACCTAGTCCATAGTACAAATGTGCTAGGGGCCACTGGGACAGCCCCAAACACTAAAAATTAGCCCACTAGGGGCATATTTATTAAAGTAAGAGTTGTTAGGGCCATTTAGTTAAATTTTTAGGTTATAAAAGACCCAAAATCTCTCTCCCTTTACACATTTCTAGCAGCTGAGAGAGAGAGAGAGAGAGAGAGAGAGAGAGAGAGAGAGAGAGAGAGAGAGCAAGGAGAGCTAGGAAATTGAGATTTTCACACTCCTACCTTCGACATTCGCTGGAAACCACGACTATACCGTCGTAGAGGTGAGGTGTGGCTGATATAAGGTAACAAATTAGAGCTCTCCTCCACTTTTCTTAGCTAGGGCCGCATGCATGTGTCCTGACATACAATTCCCTTGGCACAGGACCTCGACACATCAAATTTGTGGACCCGGCGCTGCTAGAGCGACTCCAAGGACCTCTCATCTACAATAGGTGCGGACCATGACCTCTAGGTGGCCTGTTATCATTTCTAGAGCGAAGTCTAATGATTATGTGTGGAGATTTTACTTTGCATGTTGCTAATTTTATAATGACATGGCTGAATTTGAATTTATGCATGAAATTTCCCTAATTGGGGAAAGAAATTTTGAACTTAACACCCTTAATGTATGAATTAATTGAATTGCTTATCAAATTGTGAAGTTTCATGTGTATTATCCCCAATCTTGCTGATTTCATAGGTTAAATTCTGTTGCATGTAACTAGGATGTGTAGATTAAGTGCATAGCTAATTATATTATTGAATTTCTGAAATTTGTGGAACCCCTAGTTAGGAATGTCCTTGATTTTGCTAAATTAGCGTCATGGATTCGTACGTGTCACTCGTAGGTTTGACATGGGTGAATTCGCCACCCACACCCCATCATGTAGGTTTAATTCTCCCTATAGTTGGCTGCGGTGCTTATTCCCCTTTCAGTTGATCTCTTAAAACTTAGTCCCATTTACTACTATAACTAGAAATCCCCTGAATTATGCACAACGATGGCTTGTGCCCTAATTTCGAATGCGGACTATAATTACACTTGCTTGATTTCCCTCACAACTACGAGTAGATAGACTTCTACTTGTTGGTATTGTATTTATACATTGCGCCCTTTTTAGATCGGCCAGCCAATCAGAACTTTCTTGGGCAACCATTCTGCTAGGTCAGTCCATGGGTAAGCTTGGGTTGACTATTCAAACTACGAGTTGTTGGCTGTAGCTGGACTATGCGAGATGTTGTTCTCAAGTTGTATAGCCCGTGGTTCGTCTTGTAGGGGCAAATTGGCCCACTGGTTGGCCATCCTTGTACGTTAACCATGTTTGTATATGCCTGCTGGAACCTGATGCACCTTGCACCCGTTTGCGCCCACTGACAACCATTAATTGCGATCCACAAGACTCATAAGTTGGAGATGGTGGAATGCGATATTGTACCCAAGCTGTCGGCCTATGCTGAGGTGATGAGCCTCCCCGTAGTGACCAGTGAGTAACTAAACTCGTGAGATGGGGATGGTGGAATAAGACACTATGCCTGAGCTGTCAGCCTATGCTGGGGTGACGAACCTCCCCGTAGTGACCGTGAGCAAGACTTTAATTGTCTTAAACGCCTTTGTATGATTCAAATTATGGAAATGACGAACCCAAACGGGCTAAGGATTGTGAGAACCATTTAGCCACGACCGTTAGAGCCGCGCGATCAGATTAGGGCATTGATCTGTAGGGGTATCTCGGTTTCTCTAAACTGCTAGATGAATGGACATAATTAATCAACTCGGCTAATATTCACATTACATTGCATTGGTTACTTTGACGATTTGGCAGTTGTGGTCACACTGAGGAAGTGTTGGCCATTAGCGATCGTTAGATGTTGTTGCTCGAGGGAGTATTGTAGTGAGAGCATGCATCATATCATTGAATCATGCATTTGCATTAACCAGAGTATTTAGGATTCTATGAATGTATGTCTTTCACTAAATTTGTTCCTGTATATGATAATCTATGTAACTTATTGTTAATGGTACCGCTGAGTTAATCACTCACTCCTATTCTGAGACGGTATTTTAAAACACTAATTAGAATATTTCATAGATGCAGGGATGATGGAGCTGGATGCGCTGGAGGATACCAGTGTGGATGATGAGGAGGAGCGAGCGTATTACCAGACCTTCGGCAGCTCCTAGTTTATGTATGGACGATCGCAGGGTATGGGCTAGGGCCCTAGTCGTTTTGGGACATTTATATGGGTGAGACTAGTTCCTTATACTGAATTTTCTTGGGATTGTATTTTGGATATTTTACTTATTTAGCGACACTTATTACTATTTTATGACTTACTTATGCTTCATGATTCGCTAAACACCCCATGACTTATGAGATAATCCAAATGTAATTAAAATCTGAAGCCCATTAGGGTACACGTGGCACCCGGGAATTTGGGAGCCGAGTTCCTAATCGGCCCCTCAAAATCCAGGGTATTACAATTGGCCTCCTTGAAAGAAGACTTTGTATTATCTTTCTTTGCTTTAGGATTTGTTCAATCCTTTTTCATGTGCCTTGACATTCCACAATTCCAGCACTTTAAACCCTTACCCTTGGATTTAGATCTTGATCTAAAGGATCCAGTATCCTGCTTAATTTCTACCTATCGGAAACAAAGCATTGTTAGAGTTTCCCATGCTACCATTCTTCTTTCTCATTGCCTTCTCCAAAGGGTTGAGATAACGACATTAACACTAAGGGTAGTGTTATCGGTGCTCAATGTGTCTTTAAAAGACTCATACGAAGCAGGGAGAGAATTAAACAAGATACATGCCCGATCTTCTTCATCGACCGTTACCTCCACATCTAGCAATTTGCAGATCATCTGATTAAAATTGTTAATGTGGGCTTCAACATCTCATCCCTCCGTCATCTTGAAGTTGAATAGCGACAACTTCAAGTGTAGGCAATTTTTAAGGGACTTTTTAGTATAGATGTCATCTAACTTCGCCCACAAACTTGCTGCGGTTTTCTCCCTCAGGACATTATAGAGAACCTCATCCGTTAAGCACAATTAGATTAAGAATTTTGCTTTCTTATCTAGTTTCTTTCATTCATCATTATTCATAGATTCAAGTCGCTTATCAAGGATGCCATCTAATCCTTATTGAATCAGCATGCTAGTCATTTTGACCTTCCATAATTCAAAATTATTTTTTCTGAAGTATTTCTCAACATCAAACTTAGGATTGACAGTCATTGATACTCACTTTTATATTCAAGCCTGCGCCCCAAAGATAGCTCTAATACCACTTGTTGGGGGACCGTGGAAGCACACAAAGATGAATCTAAGAGAGTAATCCAATTGCATAAACAAAGCACCAAGAAAACACAATAATTTTAATGTGGAAAACCCTTATGGAAAAAAAACAATCAGGGCACAAAGCGTCAGATGAACACTACGAAAGCAAAAATTACAAAGAGAAATAACTTAACCGCTTTGAACAACCTCGAATCTCACCCTTGCTACACCCTTTGAGCCCCTTAGACGAATTTGAAAAACTATAGGAATATTTTCTAATCCTGTTTATACCCATATATATAGACTTAGGAAGAATCCCAAATAGAAAAATGAAACTGGAAAGAATCTCAAATGGAAAAGGAAACATAAAATTTGATTAAAGACATCAACTACAACAATTTCAACACTTGAACTCATGGGTTTGAGCGCTCATGTGAGGTGTGTGTGGGTGGGAAAAAGTAAATATTTTTAAAAAAGTACTAAAAAGAGTAATTTAAAAAACAAAAAAACAAAAAACCTATACAAGCAATAGTATAGTGTATTTGACTTGTATGGAAAAAATTGGAAAGAAAAATGCCTTTTATAGTGGAAGCAGAATGTGTTCTACCCAGCCCGGAAGATAATCCTTCCGAGAAGGGTTCTGTTGAGTCCACTATGATGTAAGGGTTTTATCCATGTTGTCCGTCCATATTTATGGATCATTTTAGGATTTGAAACCAAAAATAAGATAGAACCGAGGCTTAAATGGAACACAAAGTGGGGACTGAACTCCTCCAATTAAGACTTCTCAGGAGCTACAAAAGTTTCAAATCAAGCTGATATTTGTGTTTTCACTTCATCCCGGTCTAAATGACCTTACGAATAAGTTGGATGGTAAAAAAAAAAAACATCACGGTGACTGCTAGAAAGGTTTCAACAGTGAGTGTCATTAATTATTACCGCTACTTCCGTTGGTGTGGTCCACTTGAGCTGTAGACCTGCCTCATTTTTGAGATCATACTGTGAAGTGGTCTGAGAAAAGGAATGAACAACGTGAATAAAACCCTTACATCACGGTGGGCCCCACAGAGTCCCGTTTGGATGGATTATCCTCCTGGTACTTAACTTGGGTGAGACCCGATGTGAGTGGGACCCTAACTATAGGGTCCACCTCAATGTATCCACTGTATATCAACGCCATTAACTGTATTCCAACTTATTTTAGGATATGGTCCTAAAAATAAAGTTGATAAAAGTTTTAGGTAGATCACAACACAGGAAACGGTGGTCATTGAACTCTCACAATCACAAGCTTCCTAGTATCCACTGTAATGTTTATTGAACATCTAACCTATTGACAAGGTCATGCGGTTAATGATGAAAGGATTTAAAAAAAAAAAACAAAAAAAAAAAAACCGAATATCAGCTTGATCTAAAACTTTTGTGGCCCACGAAAGGTTTCCAATGCTCATTAACTATTGTTTCTTGTGTTGTGGACCACCTGAAATTTGTGTCTGCTTCATTTTTTGGGACCATCGTTAACGTATAAAAACTTATGAACGGCATGGATATACAATGCATACATCGATGTGGGCTCCTACAGTTAGGGTCTCACCCATACTGCTGGTTCCCCCGTCTCTCCTAAGTTACACTCGGTTTTAAGACCTGCAACTTGGTCGACTTGGTCGATCTTGAGTCTAGTCGTTCAAACCAAACCCAAATTTAGAGTCAAGATCGTTTGAAAAACAGATATGCTTGACTCAGCTCGAAGCTTGTCTTGATTAACCCCAATTCGATTTGGCTTGATTCGGCTCGTAGATCATACGCACACTATTTCCTGTGTTGTAGTTCACTTGAGATTTGGGTATGATTCAATTTTGGGATCATATCCTAAAATAATATATAAAAATGGATGGATGGCATGGATAATATATATACATGATGACATGGATAATACATAATACATGTACAAGAATACACATTGTTCATGTGGTTTGGTCCACTTGGGCCTTTGGATATGATTCAATTTTGAATTATGTCCTTAAATGATATATAGAAATAGATGGACAGAGTTGATAATACATATTTATGATAGTAAGCCTACAAAGTGTACTTGGTATGCTAAAGCAGGATTTGAATTGGTTGGTGGGTCCAAAAACTTTTTGTTCATTGTTATTGTCACAAGATGTTAAACTTTGTGTTATTTTTTAATGTTATTATTTTTGTATAAATCATTTTAATGTTATGTATTTTATAGTGTTATCTTTATATATAAAAAAAAAAAAAAGAAAAAAAAAAAAAAGTCCATATTACGTATAGTTCATCTTAACTGGACATGATTAAAAAAGGAAAAAGAAAAAGAGATGACCATGTTTAAATTTGGTTCAGCTTAGCCCAACTCGGTTCAGTTATTATGATCAGATCAAATCAAACCAAGCTCAAACTTGCATAATTTGGACAACACTAAGCTTAAGGATGGGTACGAAGTTGTCGTAAACTAGTCAAACTAAACTTTAGGTCAAACTTAGTTCACCTCAACTTGTGTACAGCTCTACTGATCATGGCGCGTCCAGTCGCCTTGGACAAGCTATCAATATCTCTCCACGTGTGCCACACGTGATGGCATGGCCAGAAGCAGCATTTAAGCGTTAGAAAAGACAGCCTTTCACCCCCGAAAAAAGTAGGGATAAGGAAATCCATCACAGGTATATATTCACGACTGATGGGGATAAAATCGGATAAGACCATTTTCAACTACAGGAGTCATCTGATCCTCAGCCTTAGGATATGCATGCATCCTCCGGCCACTCCAAAAGGTGGGCCCCACATACACGGATCCATAGTGTTGATCTAGTGGAACCCACTTGGATGGACCATGAACTTAAAATCTTCGATGTTAGGCAGTCCTAGGCTTGGAGCAACGTCCTGCAAATAGACGATAATTGAGAAAAGACAGTAAATAGGTCTGCATTCAAAGGGCCAAAAACATTGGACCGCTAGGATCTCCCGTTTGGGATGTACGGGCCATCTGTGGTAGGGCCCTCCGGACTCTTGACCTCTTGGAACAAGTTGCTTGCAATATCAGAATCATACCTCCTACAAGAGATTCCAGTACTGTAATCTATCGTTTGCTCTTAAGACCATCTTCGTTTAGCATTTCCCCTCAAACAAAAGCAAATATTACTCGTCTTTCTAACAATCCATCTATTGGCCCCACACATAGCTCTCCATGGGGACACGAGTGTACAGGACATCCGAGTCATGTCTCATGTGGGACCCACCATATGGATCATCCCGTGAAAAAAAAAATCAGGTTGGTCAAATGTGTATCATCTGGGAATCGATTCATCAGTTGATCATAAGCTTAAGGGCAATCGACTCATCAGTTGGTCAATGAAAGAAATGGATGGCTTAAAAAAGAAAAAAGTGACCAATGCTATAATTTCAAAGTACATGTGTGGCCCACCAAATGTTTGGACCAATTACATGTGGCATAGTTGTACAGAAATCCATACTGTCCAAATCGCTAAAACAAATGTGGATAGCCAAATATTTAAAACTGATAAGACAATATCAACCATTTGATTTTATTTTTTTTCCTTCCAATTTGTACCATTCCTTTTAATCATCCTTTTGATAATCATTAATTGAAAGATTAGGGTTTGCTTGATGAGTGTGATTTAGAGATATGATCAATCCACAATGGGACCCACATAGGGTTCTTTAACCTAAAAAGGAAACAAAAACAGCTTGATGACTGTGGTTTAGAGATATGATCAATCCACAATGGACCCACATAGGAGTCTTTAGCCTAAAAAGGAAAAAAAAAAAAAAAACCCACTACCGCTAAGGCTCGCATGCAGATCCTGACATTATATTAACAAAATGAATATTTTAAGAACAATGGTGGATGATAATTGAGTATAAAGTATTTAATGATTTTATTCCTTTTTTTAAATACATAAATGAGTGATAAGTGAGGTCCAGCTCTCCAAGCGAATATAAAACGGATAGGGAACATAAGTTATCAAAGGATGGGCAAATCCAAATATGCCAAGGGCAATCATTCTCTAGTTGTCTATCCAAAGATATATTATTTTTGTAAAATCCTGACCATTCATCAAGTGCATCTAATCATGTAGTTGTTCTTTTTTAAAAAATAAGACATTGCGGTTTATTGAGTAAACCGCGTCTGATAAAAATTCATCAGCCATTTACATCTAACAAACAGATATAACCCATCATATGATTACATTAGCCTGATTTTCTGACCATTGTACATGTACAAGGGGAGCAATTCGCTGAACATCTCAGATCTTACACACGAACGCGACATTTTGACGTGTCCCAGCGAAGTAGTATACAAAATCCTACATGTGAAAGTAGCCTTAATAGGCTCAAAGGCAAAAGAGTTAGAATCATGGGACCACTCCATCAACTATTTCTGCTGACATGGCACCCACAGCTGTGACCGGTCTAACCCATCTCCAGAGGACATGGGGGCCTTACCTGTCACGTGACCTCCGGCCACATAAGCAGACCACATACACTCCCCCTCGGACCCATTTCTCAACCTTCTCCTATAAATATGCCCACACAAGACCCCTTTGAATCACAACACATTTTTCCCAGACATTCCCAAACAGCCAACAATGGAAGCTCAGCATGTTTCAAGTGAAGGCTCCCTTGCCTTTGAGGCCAAGAGATCGATGGGAGAGAAACTAATGAAGTTTTACTACACCACCACAATCTCATCCACTAGAAATGTGGGTCCCACTGTGCCAATCTCGTCCGTAGGGAATGTGGGTCAATCAGAAAATACCACGCCAAACGTGAAGCAATCCAACAGTCGAAGAAAATCCAACGGTGAAGATCCGATAAGAACCGTCATGTTCTTGGGGTCTTGGAGTCACACCTAAGACGTAAATGTCCATGCTAGAGACATCCAACAGCGACATGGCCCGTCTATTGAAAATTTTGGCCAAAAAGTGTTATTTATGGTCCATGAATAACACTTTTTATTGGCTGAAATCGATGTGTCTCAGCTGACATCTTAAACTGTAGTTAGAAATGCTTGTTTCCTTTACAACAGGAGGAAGTACAGTATCTTGATTCCATGTGTATATTAATAGAAATTATTCACTGGTTTTGTTTTGGGTGCGTTTGGTTGCACTAAATATTATGATATTTCCTGATTAATTTCATTTAATCCGGTGCAAATTTTCATGCAATTTGGTGCAACCAAACACAACCTTGATTGCAAAAATGTTTGGATGAATTCAAGCCTTTTGATGTAGAGACTCCATTTTCTTGGCTTTTCAACAGCTTTTTCGTCGCTCCAACTTGCCCCAGACTGAGTGGAGATACCTCGTTTCAACACTCGAGGTATTGGTATCAATCCCTAGCGGGGGTGGCTAGCACGGAGTGTTTGTACTGACATGGGTGTGTACTAACAAGCTAACCCAAAAATAAAAAATAAAAAAATACAACTTGCCTTTAGGGGCCGTTTGGATGAATGGATTTCACTTAGTTAAGACATGGATGTCCATGTCAAAAAGTGTTTTCACATGCTTAGGACGCAACTGTCAAGAGTCATGTCCATAGGACAGGGCTGTCCACAAAATCTGAACAGTGTTGTGTCCGTTTGAGAGGTTGTAATATTATAGATGTCCATGGACAAAGGCTTCCAAAAAATATATTCTTTATTAGAAATTTATACGGATTAATATAATTTCTACATAATATGGAAATCGAAAATTGCAAATGCTATAAATTATGGACAGGCTGAAGCACGTCTGAAATGCTGTCCTTAAAGCGTTATTTGCCCCTACTCAAGTTAATTGAGTATGCTTATAGGTTACAGGTAAACCGCTTTTAAGATACAACGAACCTGATGTGGGTCTGCGTTCGACAAACATGAAGGCCCACCTATTGGAACTCTATTACACTCAGTCTGGCAGACAGTACAATGAAAAGAAAAGTCTCAAAAAGAAAAGGAAAGAAGAAGATATATATGAGACCACTGCACTGGTTTATTTTTCTTGTTCTTTAGCTATTGGTTCAATTGAACCGTCGTTATAGATCACACCGCTAGTCTGATCTTCAAGCTAATATTCAAGCCTTGCTATATTGTTGGAATCACTAGAGTATAGGAGTGGAGTGGGGCTGGCTGTCTCAGTTCGTATGGGTTTGCTGGAGTGGATTAAGATGGTTTGGAAACCCATCCAGACCCTCTATTTATAGGCTATGGTGGCTAGGGGGTTATGGTTCAGAGACTTAAATTTCATTAAGTCATTTCTGACTGTTGGAAAACTAGCCATTTTATAGCCGTTTTCTGACTGTTGTGCATGGGCCTTTAATCTGTTGTATGTTGACTGTTGTGAGACAGCAACTAGTCAGTTTTTAGCTGTTAGACTAGCTATGCAGCAGTTACAGCTGAATCCTACACTAATGGCTCGGTTGTTACAGTTTCTACTGTAACTACTCTTTTCAGTCCATCTATATATACTGAGAGATCTCTCTCTCAGTCCTCTAGTCTCTCTGCCAACCAACCACCCGCCTTAGCTACTTAGTCGCACCGCAACTCGCTCTGGTTCGGGAAGGGAGCGACTCTCCGCGACACGATGCGCACGTGCGAAGTGCAAAGTGTGCCACTAGCGCCTCTACAGCCACACTGCTTCACATGCATATGCCCTCGCACCAAGCCTGAGCCCGTGATCGTGACCAAGCCCGAGCGCGAGCCCGACGCAAGTCCCATGATTCACGGACTAGGTAAGTAAATATTATGATACTCCACACTTTTTATTTAAACCACTTTTTCCTCTCTTCCCTTTCCCATGTGGGACTATTTTCAAAAGATGTTTTCAAACACTTTATATATTATATTATATTTTTTTATTTTAAAATATATATTTTATAAAATTAACATTTTTACAACAATCCCCCAGTTGATTTTTATAAAAATATATTTTTCTCGGTTAAATATTTCTACTAGAATAATTAGCTTATATGCATAAAGAAAGATATCTTTCGATTTTAATATTTTCTTAGTATAATTATATCAAAACTCTATCGAAATGACTGGTAGCCGCAGCTTTGAACTAGTTATTCCTAGATAACAAAGTTAGAGAAACCACACACATATTCATTTTGTGTTTGTTAGAGTTTCCACAATCTTGCTCAGCACATTTAATGGCCATGCGCTTATCCTAATTCGTGAACGATCTCGAGAGAAAACTCCTAACTCTCATGAGAGATGGCACCATCTCTACGTTCATATACGTGAAATCCTTCTAGTGTCACCGTTACTAGAAGACACTTCTGCTATACACTGGATTTCATTAAAAGTTATAAGACTCAACCCTCTTTCGTAACGCTGAGCACTTATCTATTATGGATGAGGTTTTATAATTTAGTAATGAAAACTTTTCATATATCAGTGACTTATTCTTACCCATTAAATTTAAATTAGAGATTTTCTTACTTTAGATTGGGTTACCGTCACTGGTGGAACTTTAGTTGAAGAGTTTCAACCCCATCCCTCTCAGTAGAGGTTTAATAAAAGGATCTGTCAGGTTATTGCTTGATTTTACATAGGAAATAACAATGATTCCATCTTGAATCAATTTTCTGACATAATCATGTCGAAGACTGATATATCTAGACTTACCATTATATGTGCCATTATAGGCTCTAGCTAATGTGGCTTTACTATGACAATGTAGTGACACAGTCGATATAGGCTTTACACAGAAAGGAATTTCTAATAGAAGATCTTTTAGCCACTCAGCTTCTTCGCCTGTTGTAGCCAGAGCTATAAATTCAGACTCCATAGTCGAATGCATTATGCAAGTTTGTTTCTTGGATCCCCAAGATATAGCTACACCTCCTAGGGTGAATACCCACCCTGTAGTAGACTTGTTGTCCCCTACACTCGATATCCAGTTCATATCGGTATATCCTTCTAATACGGTCAAAAATTTTAAATAAAATAGTCCTAAGTCTTTGGTTGCTTTTAAGTAACGAAGGATTCTACTGATTGCATTACAGTGTTCAATACTAGGGTTACTAGTAAACCTACTAAGTTTACTCACAACATATGCGATATCAGGTCTAGTGCATTGCATATCATACATAAGACTCTCTATAGCACTCGCATATTCTAATTGTGTAACGGTTCTTCTAGTATTTTCTTTTATCTTAATACTTGGATCAAATGGAATTTTTGATTCCTTTATATTTAGATGGTTAAACTTATTTAATATTTTCTCAATATAATGAGATTGACACAAAGCATAAACCCCACAATATTTTTTAACTTTGATACCTATGATAGTATCAACTTGTCCGAGATCCTTCATTTTAAATATGGAAGAAAGAAACCTCTTTGTTTCAGTCATACCTTCTATTTTATTACTTATTATTAACATGTCAGCAATATGTAGACAAATAATAATGATATAAGTACCATCTATTTTATAATATATACATTTTTCAGCTACATTATGCATGAAATCATGAGATAGTATTTTAGAATCAAACTTCTCATGCCACTATTTTGGTGCTTGTTTTAATCCATACAAATATTTAACTAATGTACATACTTTTTTTTTTCCATTTCCTGGTAGAACGAAACCTTCAGGTTGTTTCAGTATACATCTTCATTGAGGTCACCATTCAAGAACGCGGTCTTTACATCCATTTGGTGGATGTGAAGATGATGTATGGAAGCTATTCCAAATAATATCTTTATGGATGTTATCCTAGCTACAGGTGAATATGTGTCAAAATAATTTATCCATTTCTTTTTGTCTAAAATCCTTAGCTACTAGTCGAGCTTTAAAGGTTTGTATAGTCTCATCAGTGTGATATTTCTTTCTAAATACCCACTTACAACTATGGGTTTAGAACCTGAAGGTAAGTTTACTAGTTCCCATGTTTGATTTGACAGTATGGATTTCATTTTATCATTTATAGCTTCTTTCCAGAAGGCTGAGTTTCTAGAAGATACAACCTCTATATATGTTTTAGGATCATCTTGTATAATCATTACTATATGTATTTATCTTATAACATTTTTTCTATTTACTTCTACCAGATGGAAAATAATGCATTGTGAGTCTATATAGTCATCTCCTGGACTCTTCTCTAATTTTGTCCTTTGACTCCTATGGGGTTTAATAGGTGCTTCCACTATCTGTGGAGCTGTGCTATCTGGTTCTCTATTAAGAGTTTAGTTTTCATTATCCTTTATCTCCAAGGATAGTAAATTCTCAAAGAATTTAACGTCTCTTGATTCTATTATTGTATTAGACTCTATATCTAGAAGTTTATAAGCTTTACTATTTTATGCATACCCTATGAAGGCGCACTTAATAGCTCTTAGTCCTAACCTAGTTCTTTTTGGATTAGGGGTTCTGCAGTATGCAAGATACCCCCACACTTTAAGATATCCTATGTTAGGTTTTCTACCTCTCCATGTTTCATATAAAGATATTTTATATTTTTTTAGACGGAATTCTATTTATTATATGGTATGCTGCTAGCATTGCCTCACCCCATAGATTTGGTGGCAACTTTGCTCTTATCAGTATTGAGTTGAATATTTCTACTAATGTTTTATTCTTTCTTTCAGCTATTTCATTTCTGTAACACTCCAGATTTTTGCCTACAAGGAATTAGACGTCCTTAGGCAATGGGTCAACCATTTCACTCTCAATGATTAATCCTAAGGTCTAAAAATCAAAATTTTCCTGTTTCCTTCAAAATCTCACCCTTCACCACATCATTCTTCGAATTTCTTTAAGTGGTTCCATATTAGACACAAATCCTCAAGTCTAAATAGTAAAGACCACTAATCTTAAGGTCTTCATGATGAAGAACCTAGAAACACTAATAGGATCGCAATTTCGCCAATAGGCGAAGTATACACAACTCGTTCGTTTCGATCGAGTCCATAATGCATCTCAGGTCGTGTGAGGCGACCTGAGTAGCCAGTAGGTTGTTAGGAGGCGGGTTTGTGATGATCCTAGGAGAATTTCAAACCCTAAAATGCATGTCCTTGGGTCGTGGGGCAACCACAATCCTTACACTCAATCGCTAGGGCCTAAAAACCTCGTTTCATCCAATTTCTTCAGAATCTTTCCTCTTACCACCCCGTTCTTCAACTTTTTCTAAGTCTTTTCACATCAGGCATAAATCCTAACATGTAAATGACATGAAATCAAACTTGGACAAAAATTTACTATAAATGGTAAAAATACGTGAAAATTAGCCTTTTGGCCGTTGTAAATTTGAAATATTTTGTAAAATATGGGTTAGTTGGATAGATTAGCTTCTCCTACCCTAAAATCATATGTTACATGATGCATAAGTTTATTCCGGTTTACAGACTGGCCCCAGAACACCCCAAATAAAGTTTTGAGCCTCTCTAGGCCAAACCACAATGAACCAAGGTTCGCCCCATACTTTTTTGGGACCCTGGGGGCAGGGGGAACCCAGCCCATATGGCCACCATCACCGGTTTGAGATTTCTTCGGCGATGCCATCACCGATTCCGCGATGCATCGCAAGTGAAAATCACTGGTTGGGTCCGTCCTTTGGGCTGGAGGTGTTTGGGGTGTTGTATAGCCCCCTGGTGTGCGGGACGAACCTTGAAACTCCCCAAAAGAAGTACTTCCTTCACAAAGTGACCCTCTATGCTCTCCTTTCGCTCGAAATGTTCGAGTTTTCGTAAAAACCACCCCTCCACTCTTCCTTCTTTTGTTTCCAAATACCCTCACCCCACCCTTCGAATATCATCTCAAACAGAGATCATTATAGGATACTTCCCTTAGAAATATAATGAGAATCACCAGCGCTGCACTAGACGACCTGTGAAATTCGCACCAATCACTTTCAATACGATCTGCTAGAGCCAAAACGTATAGGATAGGTGATGCTATGATACCGTAAAGCCTGGGTTCAAACTCTATTCCCGATTGCTCTTTGGACCACTTTGGAAACTTTGTATTGGCTCTGGATCGCACATCGGAAGTCCGATTACCACGAACTTAGACAATCCTGACCGCCTAGTTGGACTTGACGTTCATCTCGAAAATCAAGTTCAACTGATGTCCTGACGCTATTTTACTGGGTTCAGAGTGAAGAGAGTGAGAAAGGGGTTAGATTTGGAAATTTTAATTTAAATCTAGCACGTGACTTGGCGCGTTATTATTAATCGTTCTGACCGTCAGAATTCAGCCAAATTACACCCTCGGATCAGGAAAAATTTCTCTTTCATATCATGAGACTTGTAGACCCGATCGGTGCGATAACCGCTGAACTGAAAATGGACCGCCACGTGCCATCTACGAACTCTACCAGACTGAAAACTGGGTGTGAGCAACATCCAGTGACCATGAGCTTAAGTCCGACCGCGTTCGACCAGGGGACCTCCCGAAATGGTCTTTTGGATCGGAACAGTCCCGATTTTGATATAACTTAAGTATACCTTGACCTGGAGTCTGTTTTGGACATGTTTGGGCTTATAAAAGGGCTTGAAACCCTCTCATATCTCTCCCATCCAAATTTGGAATAAGCCCTAGATTGAGAGAGAGAAAGTGAGAGATTTTGAGAGAGTGGTGGGAGAGATTTTCCTGCCACCTGCTGCTGCTACTGCACGTGCTTAAGCGACGTATTCCAATCACTTTATTGGTGATTTCGACGCTTTTCTAGGTAAGAAAAACCTTGTCCACTTACTGATTTAGCATTCCGTCAAATCAAATAGCAAAGTAGCTGATATAACTTGTGAAATAGGTTGCCTGTTCGCCGTAGACGAAGTGTATATGCTCCGTTCGAAATGATACGCCTCTTGGGTAAAAGGTGTAGATTTTAGACGCTTTGATTGGCTGTTTTCAACGCTTTCAATGTCGTTTAATAGAAGATTATCGACGACAACGCCGTTTGACATGTACAACATGCTGTCCGTTTCCTATTTCGTAAGCAGACGAAAAATATGAGATTTAGGGCATTTTAGTCATTTGTAGGAAAAACTTTTTGCATCCATATTTTGCTGATATAATTGATATGGATTTTTGTCGCCTTAGGATATTAGGAATGTGTGCATAATCAGTTTGGCGAAGAGATTTGCCCAAATGCGCACTTTGAGTCGACATACAATATGTAGACTTAAGTGGGTAGACTAAGTGTTTGTATAAATGTTTGTATTAGTATTTATTGAATTAAATGGTGTTGTGAAATAGTTTTGAGATTGAATTCTCAAATAATATGCTGATGTAAATGATTTCTTTCATGTTGGCTATATGTATGATTTCATCATATGTAAGAAATGCATGTGCTAGATGATTTACTTAAGTTATACGTTATAACATGTGTTAACATGCTCACATTGTTGTAATGCATTTTCATTACCTTTATATGATTGCTGATGTGGATTCATAAATGTTTGAGACTATACTTACTCCAGGCAGTCGGTAACCGAGTAAATTCGTGGTTAACTTATCTTTGCCACGAAGGACTCGTCGATGAACGCGAGTCGTGTTTTGGAGTTAGCGGCAGTGGTTAGGCCACACGAAGTGTTTTACGCACTTCATGTCGCTCATTTTGAGATGCGATCGTACTAGTCGAGCCCGTCAAGTAACCCGACTGGCCTTTGTATGTTCACCATGTATGAGTCATAACTGCTTGAACCTAGGGTACTGAACTTACCATTGAAAACCCTGTTAACCATGGTACCTTGATCCATAAAGACTCATGAGCCGGGTATGGTGGTATGGGACACCGTGGTCGAGCTGTCGGCCTACGCTGGGGCCACAAAGCTCCCCGTAGTGACCAGTGAGCACCCAAACTCGTGAGCAGATTATGGTGGTATGGGACACTATATTCTTGCTGTCGGCCTACACTGATAAGGTGATGGGGGAGCGGTGCAACGAGTGTGAGCAACAGCCATGACAGCCCTTTGTAGTGACCGCAAGCGTATTCTGAGTCTACGGGAGGCGACGACCCTTCCGTAGCAATGAGAGTACATTAAGCCTGTATTGATAAGGTGATGGGGGAGTGGAGCAACGAGTGCATACAACAGCCCTGACAGCCCTTGCAGCGACCTATAAATATAACATCGTATGAGATTACTAGGAGTGACGACCCTAGACAGGATCTGTGTTGGGTTTGATATAAGGGAAGTACCTTAGTTTTCCAATCTTGCTGTATGAAAAGGACTAATAATAACTCGGTAATCATATCACCATCACATTGCATGTGCCTGGAAGATGTGGAGCACTGTGGGATGAAAGCATGTTGCGGGCGTAAGATGGTGCCGTATGAGGGAGATCGTCGGTGAGGGCATCCATCATGTCATGTCATATTGCATTAACAACAGTATTTAGGAATGTTTGAATTATTGCTTTACTATTATCGCATGATTGATTTGATAACATGCTAATCTCTGCTCTCTTATCCCACTAAGTTGATCACTCACTCCCACGTTCCGGGATGGTGTTTTCGGACACCCACCAGTCCCTATTGTGATTGCAGATGATGGCGCGGCCTGCGAGGCGGAGCTGGACTTGATGATGATGAGGAGGATCCCTCCTTTATGCGTGTTCTGATTGACGGGATTACAGGGAGGTTGATTAGATGCCTCGACACTTGTCATTTTATATTTTTAGAGCACTCATGTATATTCTTTTTATTTACTTTTGGAGTATACATGTATGTATATAACCTGGTAATATGTTCACACTCTGGAGACATACAACCATTTATATATGTTATAAATATTATCACAGTCTTCCGCTTGTTAATTTAACTGTCTCTGGAGTATGATATGTTGTTTTGGCTTAATCTCACTCATGTTTAATACATTAACACAGACAACATTCAATCATACACATTTATGTTGTATAAGTGATGTTCTGGAACTCGGGAGTGGAGTTTTTACTCGACCCCCGGTTTTCGGGATGTTACAATTTCGTTGAGGTGTGTATGGTGCTGTACATTGATATATCAATCCATGTTCTTCACAGAAGTTATTAAATTCATTGGAGAAGTATTCTCCTCCTCTATCGCTACGAAGGATTTTAATATTCTTATTTAGTTAATTCTCTACTTCTACTTTATATATTTTAAACATGTTCAATGCTTCATCTTTTCTCTTTAATTGATAAACATACACATATTTAGAGCAATCATCTATAAAGGTTATGAAGTACCGTTTACTTCCATAAGTAAGAATGCAGTTTAACTCACAGATATTACTGTGCACAAGATCCAATACTTGAGACGATTTATCAACACTTGAAAAATGTTTCTTCATCATTTTAGATTGTATGCACACTTCACATTTATCAGTTTCATTATCTGTATATGAGATTAAACCATTCTTAGCCATGAACTTCAAGGTAATATACCTTATATAGGCTAGTCTATCATGCCACAGTCCAACAGATTCAACCATATACGCAGAAGTGCTACTTTCATTCAGAGAACAGTTAACCATCCCATTACAAGCATATCCCCTTTCGACAAAATTCTCATTCCTGGACAGAATCAGTTTACCTGACTCGTACACTACCCTTATGCCTGGTTTATCCAGAAGATTCTTAGAAACTAAGTTTTGCCTCATGTTCAGGATGTGCAGTACATTAGTCAGAATCACTTTCTTCCCAGAAGTGAATATTAGTTCAATAGTTCCTTTGCCAACGACCTTCGATCGGACTTATTACCCATTTAGACTTCTTGAACATCGGTCAATTCCTCATAAGTTTTGAAGACTGATTTGCAATAACACACATGCACTGTAGCGGCAGTATCATACCACCAACCTGAAACTTTATCTTGGATGGTATTCACCTCAGTGATCATAGCCACAATATCACCTTCTTCTACTGCACTTACCTCTTTTTTAGATTTGCGATATCAGCATACTCGAGCATAGTGCCCGGTTTTCCCACAGACATGGCATGGGCCTTTGAACTTTCTAATTTTCTTTTGAGCATTTTTCTTAAATTTTTCTTTATTGGGTTTAAGAGAATCGTGTTCACTCCCCAAGTGCAGGGTTGTGATGTAGTAATAGCTCGGTAAGACCGAGGTCGAATCCTAAGGGACTAAAACTTGTACGCTATCTGAAACTAAATAGAACTAGAACTAGACTAAGATGTACTCTAAATTAAATAGTATTTAAGAAATAATGATGAAATATTTATCTAAAACTTAGGAGAAATCAAAGGTAAGGAAACTAGGGATTCAGAGGATCCACTTGTAGAGATTAGGGAGATTTCACACCTGCTTCAAGAATCATGGAATTTAACTAAACTGTCATTGATATAGTTTTCAAGAGATGAAAGGTATATGAATTAGAATGGATTCCATCACTAAACCATGCCCAAGAGACTATGGCAAACAACAGAATTAAACTAATTACCAACCAATCACATGTATGAAGGTTAGGAAGGGTACCGACATCCGACCATGCCCAGGAGACTATGGTGAACAACAGGACTTCCTGACATCATAAACACTAAAAGAAAAAGGAAATACTCAAAGCCATTGCAGACCTATTGTAATTTCAGTCACAATAGACCATTAAAGACTAAGAACATTCCATTGATTAAACTAGCATCAATATTAATTCAATCTAAACAAACCACAAGCAAAAAGTTCCCATCACGCTATAAGCTTCACCTCTTAGCCCTAGCTAAGAGGTTTAGCCACTCATAGACACGGTGGACTCAAATCTCTTAGAAACATAAAGCAGAAACAAAAAGGAAAAGAAAAAAAATACAAACTCAGCTCCCTGTCTCTCTCTCTCTCCACGTCTTCCTCCAAGCCAAGCCTCCAATACTTAGATCTTCCCCTTGTGCACGTCCAGCCCCCAAGCCCAGAGATCCCTCTCCACGGCTCTCTCTCTGTCTCTTATAACAGCAGGAAGTCGGTCGGCTTGCTGGAGTGCGAAATAGCTGGAGTCGGTGCGGAAGGTCGGCATTTACACAGAAAACACAGGACAGACTGTTTTGGGGACGGATGGCTGTCCATCTCCATTTTCGGCCTTCATGGTGATGGTAACGGCCCCCTGTTGATGAGTTTGAACGGTTTGGATTGTTGATCCGATACCATTCTTGATCACACAGCTGGCCACAACGTCCGGCTTTCACGGACTGCAAAACAGAGCATGCGTAACTGTCTTACGCTGAGATGTTGGTGGGGCCCACTTCGATGTTGTTTTCATCAATCTAAGCCGTATGTTGGATTCCTATCAAAAAACCATTCGGGAAGGGATAGTTTTGGGTGTCCATTGATGTGGCCGCCTGATTTTCTGCTCTACCGTCCGTTTTATGCTTGTGCGGTTAAAAATCAATCTCTGTTGTACCTTAAAATTTCATCACCTAGGTGATGGTAATATGGGCCGAGGGATTCTAATGAACGGTCCAGATTCATCATATGGACCATGATGGTGGCCTACAGTCAAAACCCAATGCAAAGCACGTTCATCACTGGACGTGTTTTTGCACTATTTGGATGTCTTGTACAAAAAATAGGTGGGGTCCACTATGGTGATTTCTCAAAAAATTTGCTCCCTTCACCATTTTCACCACATCATGATAGCCCATGGTCCCAAGTTTGAAGTAAATCTGACTTCAGAGTGGGCCACACGGCCAACTGCTATGCGGATGATATTCACCGTTAAAAACATAATTTGCTTAACGTGATGCCATGCATGCCATCTATTTACAAATTTGCCATTATCATTTGTTATAACTTCTGCCATCTGTATCTCTTGATTACACCGTTCAAATGAGATCAAATTTCACCAGGAGTTGTTATTTTTCATGCTCTTTCCAACGCCTAATTTTGAGCCTTGATCGCTAATGGATTGCCAAGATGTGCTTTAATGGCTAACACCCTTTAATCTCTCTATTGGGCCATTTTCATATAGATTCAATGGCTAAAATTTGACATGTACGGTTAATTTATGGCCCCCATCAAGTGTGTGAAGTTTCAAGTCAATCAGAGAGTGGAGACCTTGTGATCTTGCATTCTAGACCAATTTTCGGGCCATTTAAGCTTCAGTTTCTCGGTTTTCTTCGATCCCTGGCATGTGATTCCATCGATTTTGGCCCCCTGGAGTCCCGTAACTTGCCTTGGTACATCTTGAGCTCTAAAACCATATTTTTAACACCCATTTTCAGTTCAAGCTCATAAAGACACCCTGTATCACAAACACGGTTAAATCGGGCTATTAAACGGTACCATGCTCGTAAATTTAGACAATAAATGGGGTCTGATATGTAATATTTGACCCTCAACAAATCGTCCTTCTCGGGATTCTTATTATTGGTATTCTCTACTGCATGTACCTTGAACGAGGCATTCCCGCTATCATTCTTTCTATCACGGTTACGGGATTCTTCCTCAATCCTGAGGTATTTCTGGATTTGTTCTAGTGTGTAGTCATCGATTTTATATAGCAACTTCTTTGTATAGTCTTTTCACATCGGTGGCAATTTAGCAATTATAGCCCTGACTTAGAAGGATTCAGGAAGATCAATCTTTATCGTTTTGATTTTGTTTACTATTAGCTGCAGTTCTTGAATTTGGGGTAGCAGCGGTTTATTATCTACCATGCTGAAGTCAAAATACCTGACGATGAGAAATTTGTTGGTCTCTTCTTCTTCAGCCTTATATTTGAACTCCAAAATGGCCCAGATCTCCTTTATTGATGATTTCTGTTTGTATAGATCGTGCAGGCGGTTGGAGAGTGCGTTCAGAATGTGTCCTCGACACAAGAGTTCGTCTTTGGCTCGTTTAGTGCAGGCAACCACCTATTCAGGTGTGTCGTTGTCGGTTGCTTTAGGTAGCGCTTGCAGATTTGGATCTAGTATGTAGTAGATCTTTAGCGTCATCAAAAGAAATTTTAACTTGTCTTGCTATCTTGTAAAATTGGTTCCACCGAACCGATCAAGACGTATCAAATCCTAATTCATCAATTTGATGGATGAAACACTGTCGGCTTCCATCTCAAATAATTCTTTAAGATTGTTAAAAATTTATACAGATTAATATAATTTCTGTATAATGTGGAAACTAAAAATTACAAATGTTATAAATTATGGAAAGGCTGAAGCACATCTAAAACGCTGTCCTTAAAGTGTTATTTGCCCCTACTCAAGTTAATTAAGTATGCTAATAGGTTATAGGCAAACCGCTTCTAGGATATGACGAGCCTGATATGGGTCTGCATTCAACAGGCACAAAGGCCCACCTATTGGAACTCTATTACACTCAGTCTGGTAGAAAGTATAATGAAAAGAAAAATCCTAAAAAGAAAAGGAAAGAATAAGATGTATATGAGACCACTGCACTGGTCTATTTTTCTTATTCTTCAACTATTGGTTCAATTGAAATGTCGTTCTAGACCACACCGCTGGTCTGATCTTCAAGCTAAGGTTCAAGCCTTGCTATGTTGCTGAAATCACTGGAGTATAAGAGTGGAGTGGGGCTGGTTGTCTCAGTTTGTATGGGTTTGTTGGAGTGGATTAAGATGGTTTGGAAACCCATCCAGACCCTCTATTTATAGGCTACGGTGGCTAGGGGGTTATGGTCCAGAGACTTAAATTCCATCAAGCCATTTTTGGCTGTTGGAAAACTAGCCGTTTTATGACCGTTTTCTGATTGTTGTACATGGGCCATTAATCTGCTGCATGCTGACTATTGTGTGACAGTAGCTAGCTGTTTTCTAGTTATTGGGCTAACCGTGCAGCAGTTATAGCTGGACCTTGCACTAATGGCTCAGCCGTTACAGTTTCTGCTGTAACAACTCTTTTCAGTCCATCTATATATACTGAGAGATCTCTCTCTCACTCCTCTAGTCTCTCTGCCAACCAGCCACCCGCCTTAGCCACTTAGTCGCACCGCGACTCGCATACATCTCGCTCCGGGGGAACGACCCTATGTGCACGTGCGAAGTGCAAAGTGCGCCACTAGCGTCTCTACAACCACACTGCCTCATATGCCCACACCCTCACACCGAGCTCGTGACTGTGACCATGATCGTGACTGAGACTGAGACCGAGATCGAGCTCGAGCCTGAGCCCGAGTACGTGCGCATGTGCGGTGTTCCAGTGCGACTCTCATGGTCCACGGACTAAGTAAGTAAATATTAAGATACTCCACACTTTTCATTTAAACCACTTTTTTCTCTCTTCCCTTTCCCATATTCTAAAAAACCCCAAAAGGTGTTTTCAAATAATTTATATATTATATTATATTTTTTATTTTAAAATATATATTTTATAAAATCAACATTTTTACAACATTCTCTACTATATATGCATCTCGACTGCAGTTGGACTAAACTCTAACAAATGCATCTTGTGGCACATGGCTCAGATTTTAGGAGAGCATGCTCACATTTAAGGCCCTTGTGATTATATGGTCTCACGCATACTTGTCATGTTGGCACATGTGCCGTAGCACACCTCTTCAAGAACTTTGTTAAGTCCATACACATGTACAAGGTAGTTATGTTGGAATTATGGGGTCACACATGGCATATTTTCATCAGGCAATGCGCAATTACTGGATTAGATCGTTCACATGACCATCAGCATAGGATCCACATTGTTGTTGGGTGTATTTAGTGAAGTACAATAAACAACTCTTGATAGTGTTATACAGTAAAGTATAATAAACAACTATTTATAAAGTTTCATTTGGAGAGGCTAGTGATTGAGGAGTTATAGGCTATTGGAAGAGTCCTGCAATGGGTGGACTCTTTCAAACAACCATTCGGTCTCCAATTCAATACAACATTCTCACACACGAATCTCTTCCTAGTGGAGACTGCAACCATGGGTGTAGAGGAGTTGGAAGACCGACATGCGACCCTATATGGCCAGGATGATGGCTGATCAAGGTATGCATTCTAATTCAATTTGATTTCTAGATTGATGCTAGTGCGAATCCTAGAATCTACCACGATGATTTCAACAGGTTCATGTATGCCATACTAATGTGCTAGCATAGACAATAGGTGCAATATCAAAGCTGGTCCATCAAGTGCATGTAGATGTTCTCTCTTGAAAATAAACCTAGTCAATTCAAAAGGTTGGCCAAGATGCTGGAACTGGTTGTTGATAGATGCCTTAAATCCGTAATTCAACAGTCTATCTATGACAAGTTTGATGCTATCGAGTAGGCTTCGATGCCATCGAAGTCGGCTCAATGCCATTGAGATTATCCGGATTTCCTTCAATTGGTTGCTGGACATATTGAATATTTTTTCAATGACATTAAAGAGGGTTTGACGACATCGAAGATTAAGTTCGATGCCATCGAAGATGGTTCGATGCAATCTAGAAAATTTGATTTTCATGTTGGGTCACTAGAACATTTTGGTATTAGTTCGATGTCATTTAATTGGCTTTGATGTCATCGAATAGTTTCGCACAGATTTTAGCAGATTTGTGAATTTGCGGGATTTATTTCCAAATTCGATTGAGATTCTTCCAAAGGCTATATATTTGGGTGTAATCAGGATTGGAAGGTATCTAAGGCTTTCTAATTCATTCATAGGGTGTCAATGGCTTGTAAGGGAGATTCTAGGCTTGTTCGAATTAGGTATTCTCTCTATCTCTTGTAATTTTCTACTCTCATAGTGTTTACTATCGCTTAGTGGCGTGGTTTTTTCCTACAAGGGTTTTTCTACGTTAAATTCAGAGTGTTTGCGTTGTGCTTGCCTGGTGTTATTACATTCCTCCACTTAATTCATCTCTATGTGCTTCCACGGTCCCCCAACAAGTGGTATCGGAGAAATCGTTGGGACGCAGGCTTGAATTTTAAAGTGAGTATCAATAGATGTCAATCCTAAGTTTGATGTTGAGAAGTACTTTGGGAAAAATAATTTTAAATTATGGAAAGTCAAGATGATTGACCTATTAGTTCAGTAAGGATTGGAAGATGTCCTTGAGAAGCGACCTAAAACTATGGAAGATGATGAAGGGAAGAAACTGGATAAGAAAGAGAAATCGTTCATCCAATTGTGCCTAACAGATGAGGTCCTCTCTGTGTGCTTCTGCGGTCCCCCAACACCGGTTAGAAGAATTAAAGAAAATTTTAGCCAAGTTTCCTCATTTGTTCCATGTACTTTAGCCTACCCACTCAGGTGACTCAGATGATCCTTGTGAAGGACATCTAGATAATAGTAGCCCTTTGATAAATAAACCGGAGTTCTTACAAATGTGCCATGCTGGCACAACCTTGGTCTGTACACGAGCTGCCTTATACAGCTCATGTGAGCTTAATTAGCAAAGCTCTCTCTTCAATAGATGTTAGTTGGGCAACGGACTGGTCTTAGGTTGGTTTAGGCTTGGGATATTAAAACTGGTCAAATTTAAGTATACCATGTTTCTTCTAGTATTTCTACGCATCATTTATGGATGAAAGGGAAAATGTTAAAAATAATACATGATTCCACTATTATTGACGGTGGAAGATAGTTGCCGGGGAAAATAATGATGACTGATCTTTTGATCCTTCTGATCTCGGAACGATAGAGATTTTCGTATCTTGAACTCGGTGAGGAGAGAGGACACCGAGGTTCTTTATATGCTCTTATTGGCGGTGGAGGAATCTCATGCACTCTTTTGCACTATGGTCACCTCCCGGCCTCTTAAACGAGAGAGAAAGCAATTGCCCTTTATGGCTCTGACCAAGGGTGTTAATAGGCTGGTCATGGGTTTACGAAATTAGAATTTTGAATAGGCTGCCCAATGGCCTGGTCTAAAACAATTCAAAATTTATGTTGTGATTTACCCCAACCTAGCTTGTTGATAGACATAACTCTAACACGAAAGTAAGTATGGTACTCGTGAGACATTTAGAATGTTGTATTTTAAATTTATTTAAAACAATTTAGTGTTTCAAAATATCCCTTGGGATGGACCATGATTGTGGCCATGGTCCGCATGTGCCTTACGGATGTATCTTTTCACTGAAAGGTTATATCCTTTCAATTTTTATTTTGAAAAGTTGTCTTTTGAAGCCTAAGGCTCACACCACTTGGGTTTAAACCCAATAGTCACAACCCTTTGTGAAAGGGTGTCTTCATAAAGTCTATAAATAGACTTTCTCTCATCCGTTTTAAAAAAAGTAAGAAAAAGTTTGTTTTATATTAAAATTATAATTTAAGTGTTTTCTAGTTTGGGTTAAAACTATAAAGTGGTTTGAACCCGTGTATAGTGAGTGCATTGCTGAGACCAGGTCATAGTTGTTGTATCCTAGAGGTCGATTGCTCTGAAAACCTGTTGCACTTGGGACGCTGTCTATGGGGAGCAAATTCGATTTCAAGTTGAGTGACTCATTTCACGCCTCGACTTCTATAAATCAATAAGTTTTCTTTTATTTTTAATTTAAATTTATTTTTTTTTAAATAGTTTTCCAAACTCCATATTCCAACAATCTTGAAATCGAATTTGCTTGAAAAACTATTTAAGAATTACAGTTGCATCTATTTGGTTGGAATAGCCTAAAATGAAACTACACCAACCTGATTTGTAAGCCATGACTCATATAATCTAGAGTTTTCATATCTCACCTAATGGTCAAGATCTTGTAAATACTTATTATGTAAGTTCTTTGGACCAAATGTACAAAAGTGAATGTATGCACCGATTGAGAATTGTTAGAATACTTTAGATCTTGATATCTATAAATGAGAATGGTTGGACTATGATCAAACATATAAGAGGCCTGGATTCCTGAACAATTGGTCGAGTTCGTTGTAACCCTCGTTAGCACAAAGTATGATCCAGAAGTTGTCAGATGGGTCGAGCTGAGGCTATCTTGGGTACTAGAGCTATAACCTACATATAGTTTTTATATTCCAAAGACATGTCATTCTATCACACACATGTAAAATTCAAGAAATCTATAGTGCCTACCTCTTTGATAATGTCAGGCCCTGTTCACTCATAAGAAAGCCTATATTTAGTAGATTTTTTCAAAATCATGATATGACATTAAGGAGCATTTCTTTTTATATCTCAAAATTTACGATTTATTTTCTTATAGCTTGAGCCAATGTAACCTTCACATGAAAATAAATCAAACTGTTGAACCATAGTGAGTAAGATATACACTGATCTCAACGACCCTGTACAATAAAGATCAACCCAAAATATATTTCAAAATAAGATTTTGTGCTGGGATTCCCATCATATTAGGAATTCTTCTTTGTAGATCACCATATATGGTTAAAAAGTAAACTTTGAAAAGAAAAATGTGAAAGAAACTTAAAAATACAATCTTCCAAAGTATCTTCTAAAGTGGGCCTAATAGGTCAATGGTGTGGTCACTATCTCATAAGTCTGCTAGTTGCTCACATACGGATGAGTAATATTCATTGTACAGTCAACCAGGTGATGGATATAAATCTGTCACGTACGTGCCAGAAATAAAATTCTTAGTATTGAGAAATGTAGTTGTTAATTATGTGTCTTCCCATCATTTTCAAGTTGGTGCAACCCTTGAGGGTTCTAATAAGGAGCATCTGGTGGTCATAACAGTTCTATATGAACTTCACATGTTGCATGAGAGCAAACAGCATTCCGATGACCCTTGATCTAGTCCACTGATCTGGTAGACCTCACATGGGAACAAAATCGTCAGACCATGTATAATGTGTCATCAAAATATTCTTCCATTGGACAATCTTACATGTCCAACTTATAAACTGCAAGTGAATGGTTTACCGCCTACTTTATGATAGAAGATTTTGAGAAGATATTTAATGGCGACTGATGGTGGGTAGTACAAGAGTGCATGGTCTAAATTATGAAAAAATGGGGCCTACTATATTACTGATACTAAAATAAATATAACATATCATTTTGATCAAATGCACGTTAAGGAGTTGATTTTTATGTGTTTGATGTGCATAGAATGAATATTTAAATTGATGTTGATCTTTAGAAATACAGTAGAATGCACGGTTTCACACTAAGGCATTACTGCACACATGTTTGTAACATAAATAGTTCATTAGTAGGTTATTCTTTGTATTTATAGTGACGTAAAAATTAAGTTATAACGTGGACCAACCATTAGTATGAATATCTTTTATAATAATTAGTGCACACAAAGAATAATGAGTATGTTATATTGAACTTGATCAGATCAATGACCAAGTCTATCAAACCATGGGCTCACTTATTACTATATATATCTATAAACAACATGTACAAAATATATTATTCTCATTATAATATGAAACATTAAATAATATATGACTCTTGATACATAGACACTTAGAAATTGTACATATGTGAAAAACATCCTATTATAAAGATTTAAAATTATGGGAGTTATATACTTATATGCACTACAATGTTCCATACAAATTTTAAATTAGCCCATGTGGGATGATTAGGCTAGTGCATTTCTAAAATATTACATTTTGCAGGCCCAACAGATGAAAGGTCTAGATCTTGCATGTGTATTACTTTTATGAATATTAAGTACTTGAAACTCATATTATATGAATGCTTGTCTTTCTAGAGTTTTAATTACCGTAAAACAAATGGTGACTTGAGTTTCTCAAGTGAACTAGTAGTAAATGTGTATTAATTCAATGTTAATTATGTAGAAAGTAATATAGAATATTAGGTCCAACAACAGACGGACCATTGACACATATCACTTAATATAATACACTTATCGTTGCTTTTCTATAAACGGTTCATATTATTCCTCTTATACATAAAGTTGTTGATAAAGTGACGAGTGTATAAGCATAATTTATGAGATAAGTTATATTCCCTTTTGGCATCGTTCACTATGCTTTTTAGACAATATTGCTCATTTAGAAAGGTAAAGGAAATGTTAATTCCAGCCAATCATGTGCCAATCTAAGACACGTGTTAGTCAATCCATATGATGGTTCATACGAAAGATTTTTCTAAATAGATTTATCAGGTGGGCTATATATATATATCTATTAAGGCTAAATCTGAAATTGTGGGGGTGCACTCGTATGCATAAATCACTTAACGCATGGAATCCAAGTTTAGTTAATATGTATTTGATAAATGGGTTAATATAAAATTGAAGATTTGCACTAAGGAAATTATATGTTGAATGTTATGAATCAATATGCACATATTTTAAGTTGATGTGTAGGTCTTTGAGACAAGTTGTCTGTAATTAAACATATTGTATATTTTAATGATTAAATTTGTAGCCATCAAATGAATGGTAGAAAGAATATTGGTAGCGCTCTGAATTCGTAAGATGATTGTTGGATCAATGAGATTTTTAGGTTATATTCTATTCTCATTGGAGACTAGATTTGGACATTTGAGATTGGTATTCATATGAGACTATAAGTTTATGTAATGAACTGTGTTGTTTTACTATCAACAAATGTATCTAATAGCCAAACTTATACACATATGGAGCTCATTGTTCAATCCATCGATCAAGATACATGATACCAAACTTGGACATTTCTCCTCCATATTCAGTTTTCATATATCCATTGATTGTATTGAATTCTAATCACTAATTGATAATTTGGCCAACCTTTCATGTGTTAGGGAATATATGATAACATGATAATGTTGCGATATGATTACATGAAAGTTATACTCTATTTTAGTTATCATATGTCTATGGATGACAGATTACTCCGGCTTCTTTATATTGCATATACAATAAGGTCGATTGACGTTACCACAAGTTAGTTGAATGATGGGCTAGTAAAGTTGCTTAAATTGTAAGGGTACATTCAAAGCTAAGAAAGTTGGTTATATTCAAGCTGGTGATACAACAGCTATCATAATAAAAGTGATGCTCAGTATCTGTTATTTGATGGAGTCATAATTGTTGACTTTGTGAGGTTAGAAATGAGTTTAGTATGCTTTGACTTGAGATATGAATAATCAAAGAGGCTGCAACTGACTGCCAAAGACTTGATTGAGGAGCAAAATGAGTAATCAGCCTAGGCGAGGCTCATTTATGAGTAGCTAGTTGGTGAGGCAATAGCTTGCCAATACGATGATCCCTAACTGATCTGAAAGGATGATTAGCTACAATGAGACTAAGACATGGCTAAAATCGTATGAGAAGAAAGCCTGACGGAGCATAGATGGGTGGAGGTAAAAGGCCTATGGGTCATAAATCCTCTAACCAAGTGATTATGTAAAAGATTAGTCAATGATACATCGAAGGAAATGGGGTTGAGTCTAATATATGAGCTACCAGTGTTGGCAACCCAACCTATACGAGTAGAGATCCTATTAGATAGGTTCAATAGGTAAACAATAAGACACAAGGTAGACGATTGCACTGATGTAAATGAGTCCCTTCTATGATGTACAGTGCGAGCAACAATGAAGAAGGATGAGTTTTTGAACTCTTAATGAATCCATAATCATATATTTGGTAGTGTACCCAATTACTGTGTACACTTGATGGAATTCACCTATATCGGTGTGGAGGTGGAGGCCGCTTCCTATGAGAATCTAGGTGAATTCTCTAAAGCACTCATGAAATCCAGGTAAAAAACACACCGAATCGCAGAATCACTTGTAGCGGAAAAGTTATGTGAGTGACATGTACTTGCGATCTACATCAAAAGGAATCAGGTTCAAGACTATGGTGTCACCTGATTCCTGTAGACCTGTCATGTTTACTCTAATGTCGGTTCAAGTCTATGGTGACATCAGCACCATTGTACAAAGCTTCCATCTTAACCCGAAATGTCAAAAATTTTGAAACATGTAGGGGATTATTATATTTTAAATTATTTTAAAGTAATTTAGTGTTTCAAAATATCCGTTGGGACGGACCATGGCTGTGGCCATAGGTGCGCATGTGCCCTACGGATGTGTCTTTTCATTAAAAGGTTATATCCTTTCAATTTTTATTTTGAAAAGTTGTGTCTTTTGAAGCCTAAGGGTCGTACCACTTGGGTTTAAACCCAATAGTCACAACCCTTTGTGAAAGAGTGTCTGCACAAAGTCTATAAATAGACTTTCTCTCATCCATTTTTAAAAAAGTAAAAAAGTACGATTTGAGTATTTTCTACTTCGAGTTAAGACTACAAAGTGGTTTGAACCCATGTACAGTGAGTGCACTGCTGGGACTGGGTCATAGTCGTTGCATACTGGAGGTCGATTGCTCTGAAAACCTGTTACACTTGGGATGCTGTCTAAGGGGAGCAAATTCAATTTCAAGTCGAGTGACTCACGTCATGCCTTGACTTTTATAGATCGATAAGTTTTCTTTTATTCTTAATTTAAATTTATTTTTTAAAAAATAGTTTTCCAAACTCCACATTCCAACATAGAATGGCCACCTCCATATGCCATGTGTGGCCCATAAATGCTAACATTTTTCCACTTGGGTCATTTATAGCATTGACATATGTAGGAATATATGTGCTGGAAATAATAAATAATATTTGAAAAATGAAAAATAAAATAAAAAATAAAGAAAAGAAAAGATGACTTATTTATTTGAGTCAAGGCGTGACTGGGTCACTCGGCTTGAAACCAAATCTGCCATTCTTGAACTGCATCCCAAGTACAATAGGAATTTTGGACAATTAGCCTTCAGGGTGCAAATACAATGATTCGATCTTAACCATGCACTCATTGTACACGGGCTCGAACCAACATGTAGAACTTAGAACCAAAGTGAGTTAACCCAGCAACAAACTCAGTTACAGAAAATCTAAAGACAAAGTTTGACAAAAAAAAAAAAAAGAAGAAAAGAAGAGAAAACTTGATTTTTGAGTGATTTAAAATAGAATAGAGTTTTTCTATTTGTAGACCATGATTAGGTGCTTAAAGCATCATTTCATTACTCGGTTTAAACCTAATTGATGCGACCACTTGAATAGACATATCTCTGGCATGCATTCACACGTCACATATCATACATCCACAACCGAGATGGCATGGCATGGATCGACTCAGCTTGACATGCGCATGTTGTAAATAAATGGTTCCACCCAAGTGTCCACTACTTGGTGGCTCAAACATTATACAATCCACATCTCATATATAAGTATTGAGATTTGTATTACGGAATCACATAGATATTGATCTAGGATAGCAATCCAAGAGCACTAAGCAAACACAAGAGAACACAAAGATTTAACGCGGAAAACTCTTTCGAGAAAAACCATGGCACAAAGCGACAAAAATTCATTATGAAAGCATAAATTACAAAGACAGAGGACTTACCCGATTCGAACAACCACGAATATCACCCTTGCCACACCCTTTGATAACCCTAGAACCCTTTTAAAAACCCTTGAAACCTCTTTAGAAAGCCTTAACATATTTAGAATGGCCCCAGGGACCCCTATTTATAGTTTAGGAAACTCCACTTACGCACTGACTTTGGAAAAGTCCGAAAACTGCCTTAAATTTACGCAGTCTGCGCAGAATTCGGGCACCATCTGTGTAACCTTCGACTAGTCGAGCCTATCCCTTGACTAATCGGGTGTCCCAAAAATCAAATACATTGTTGCTGAACTTCAAGTCGAACGAGCTTCAACTAGTCGAAGGGACCTTCGACTAGTCAAGCCAGTCCCTCGACTGGTTAAGTAACTCGAACCAGACAGATTTAAGACATCTGTTTTTAATAACAATCACCACCATGTCTTCAATCTTCAACCGTGTAGCTACTTGACCTCTTCTCTTATCTATGTATCGTATCATAGATTTAATCAATGCTTCTCGTGCACACTCCGTCTTTCTTTTACGCCATCGCTAAGACCAGAGAAGTTGCACAAAATTTGAACTTCTCCGTAGGAACAACCTTGGTGAGCATGTCTGCTGGATTCACGCTTATGTGAATCTTCTTCAATGTTATGCCTCATTTCTCAAGCACCTATCGGATAAAGTGGTGATGAACATCAATGTGTTTGGTACGTGAGTGATAAACAGAATTTTTAGCCAAATTGATAGTGCTCTCGCTATCACACAGTTAATCGGCATGGCTTCCTGCTGAAGTCCGAACTAATTTATCATGCCTCTTAAATAAACACCTTCCTTAAACGCTTCCTTCACTGTCATATTGTAACGCCCCAGTTTTTAGGACCTGAGTATACGACTCACATCCTAAAAATCCAGGAGTTAACAGAATATTAGTGACAATCAATAAAGATCCAAGTGTAAATAGTGGAAACCAAGCATAGTATAAATGTAGCCCAAATGATAACAATATCCTAGGCCACTCTGTTAGGGCCCATATATAAAAAAAACTTAAGTTCCAAAGTGCACTGAAATAAACATAAGCAACTAGTCTATTGATTTAGTCCAAAGTAAGCAACCACTTCTTGGTACAACTCATCCTCGTATGGCTCTTCCTTTGCTGCGCCGATATCCATCCCGAGATTCGCTATGTAGTCGTCCATCTCTGCACCTGTATCCTCTATACAATTAAACATTGATGAATGAGTTGCCAGCTCAGTTACACACCGCCACCCCTAGATAAGATGTAGCATAAAAACACACAGAAAATCAAAACATAGTAAACATAGTCTTATTATACGCATGGATGAGTGAATGCATCATCGGCCCGAGGATGCTCATCCATTTGGAAGTTGGGTTCGCCACCCATGCAAAGGCTAGCCATTAGCGAAGCACATCATGTGCATACATCACGTACCGCATAATGACTGCTTATCGTACATCACGTTGAGACTTAGATCTGCTTCATTTTTGGGATTATGCCCTAAAGTGAGCTGTAAAAATAGATGGACTGCGTGGATGTATGGCACATACATTAAGGTGGGCTCCACAGTGACGGATCCACCCACCTAGGTGGATTCGGGGATCTGCCAAAACTGCACCCTACCGTTATAGTGCTAGTGAAGAGACAACTACCGACGCAAGCTGAAAAACATAGCATGACTTAGGTCTAAAGTGTCATTAAGGTCCGGGCCTACCCTAGCTTGGGCCAAGCTGAAAACCGCAAACATTCGGCAACAGTGTCAGGTTTGAATTGTCAATCCAGGCCTGGGCCTAACCCAATCCAAGGAGTCATTTTCTTATTTTTTATTTTATTTTACAGACAAATGATGAGTAAGTGTGCAGATGGATAAGACACATGCCATCCATGTAACTAAATCAAAACCTTCATTTGGTAAATGCGTATTCAAACTGAAGATAAGCCCAAAATCATCCTAAATTATTTTATCAAATGGATGATGAAAATGAAAAAAATAATAATTAAACATTCAAATTTAAAAGTCAACATCTACTAATACATTGTGTTTATCCATTTTTGGTGCTTAGACATAGACCAATAGAAAGTCGACATGTGTGGGCACTACATGCTTGTTACTCACGAAAATCTCATCATACTCACACCTAAAGAGATTTTCGTTTGATCTTTATTCGGAGATACACATTCCGTTATTAATGCGGTGGCACAGACCCATACACATGTCTTTAAGGGAGCAAACTGACGCATACCACGTTGCCATGATTAAGGAGCCAATTAATAAGGTAGCATGTTTAACACGTCTATAAAGATCCACCGAGAAATAGAATCCTATCATAGATCTATTTATTATACATTTGGTAAGACCGTCTCTCACGATCCTTCTAAAATGGGAGATTTTCTGAGATACATTTATAGAGTTGGTGAAGACTACAAAGATCTTGAATATTCGAAGAACAGACAAATACTTAAACAAATCCGGTAGTGGTTTAAACTTAGATCTCGAGAAAACGAACATCATATGGATCAGGACCCAATCCATACAATAATCAGAATTAAGAGAATAGAAATGCTCGATAAAAACACTAATATGAGATCACGATCTGATGGATCCAGTCCATCAACCCCTCTAAGAACGTGATCAGAAGGGAGCAAGAGTTCAAGATAAATCTAAGAGGTGGTTTGATTGGGTCATTCAAATGCACGACCACAATAGATTTGAGATCCAAGGTTAGTCGTAGAGGTTCCCATGATGGATATATTTTTAGATGCAGCATCATCCAGAAGACTATCTACGCGAAGATCTGAGAGCCAATGGTCCTAAATGAGCATGAAAATAATATTAAATCTAGATGCAATTGTTTCCTACGGGGGATCAACTAAAAGAAGAAGATATGTAAAGCCAACAGTTTTAGATCTATCCAAAATCCTTCCTATTAGGAATGCATGTCATAAACGTGAAGAATCTAAGATTAGTAAGGAAACACGACAAGGTTTTGTGGCATTGACAACCTATAAAAGGAGCACCCCAAGAAGGGCTCGATGCCTATGCCAAACAAAAATCTATCTTCTTTACATTTATCTTTATGCTTATTATATCATAGAATAACATAGCCTAATCTTAACATAGATTGCTATTGTCCAACGCCACCAGTACAATACCATAGGATTAGATTAAATGTCCACAACCCAAAGTGACTAGATCCTGATCAATTGAGTTCTTACTCAGACAACACATCTCAAGTCACATCCGACTAACGTTTACCTTGATCATTTGTTCTTACAAACAGATTAGGTATTTATCTCTCATTTGTTTATTTCTCTAAGTTATTTTGAAATTTTGTTAATTGTAATGAGCCACATATTTAATTATTAATAAAATCAACATTATTTAGTCTTCTTTTTATTTATTTTTCCCATCTTTATTCTTTTGAGAAATTATCTGTAATTACTTGTGAAAGAAAAGCCATGAAGCCATAAGGAAAAAAGAATCCATCAGGAAGGACTAACCCTACCCTTTCACAAATCTCCTAATCGTTGATCACAACCAGTGGATGAGAGGATGATTGGATCCGACGTCTTGTCTCAAATTAATCCAACTCAATGCCGAAGCACTAGCGTTTAATCAAACATTAAGTCAAGTACATCTCTGGCATGTCCGCACATCATAATCACATACAAAATCCAAACACAAGCCCTTGATTACACATGTGGTCTTGTTTAATTGAATTATCAACAATATTTTTTTCAGGCTTGGTGAGATCCGGTAAGTTTGTATTTCTCAACAAAATAGGATGCCTCCTAATTAAAAAAGTGTTATTTCTGTTTTTGATACTACCTAAGAACAACAATACTTGGGCCAACATCATGAGCCCATTTTCGACGTTAAAGTAGGATTGTCTTGACAGCCGTACTCTAACGACTTTACTACATTCTTTAAACAATTCGACGGATATATGCAGCATGTCACTAGGGTATTTAAGTTACAATTAAAGATATTCGAGAGAACAACTGAGAGTATTCTTTTGAGACTTAATGTAATTGATATGCACTCTACCCCTACTCACCCCGTTGGATAAGAGGTAGAACGACCTGCTGAGCTCTCCACCAAAGCCAGCTAAATCGAATCACAAAGCTGACCCTCACCGCCTCCACCAGTGACAAGGAACGACCTCAAGAAGGTCGATTGTATAAATAGCCAGATACCTTGAGCGACTAAGTTATTACCTATTCATGAATCAATACCTAATTGGTGCAAGCAACTCGGGAGGGCAACTAGCCGCTCAACCACTACTATATGGCCACATGGCTGAACCACTTAGGAGGCAACCTCCAGTAGGTCTGGTTGGCCATAATGGATTCCAAAAGGCCGAGTACCAAGAGGTCAATCCCAAGTAGTCACGATCGTCCATCAAGGGCACTACAGAATAAAAGCACTTGAGGGGCAACCACTGGTCGCGCCTCTAGTCTACCATGGATACCATAGGACAAAGGTGCTCAGGGGGGGGGGGGGGGGGGGGGGGAGGAGTCTCTAACCACACCTCTTATTTACAATGGTTACTATAGGGTAGAGTCTCTCAATGGGCAACCTCTAGATGTGCCTTTCTCAACGGACATTCCTTATACGACGCATGACTCAAACCCTGGGGGAAACCTACGGTCGCGCCTCTTATCTATAACAATTACTATAGGGTAGAGGCACATGGGGGCAACCTTTGGTTGTTCCTTTCTCAACGGTTATTCCTTATGCAGGGCAGGGCCCAAACCTGACCGCTTGAGAAGATCTTCCAGGGCCACAATGGCTGTTCGGTTGGGATGACATTGTAGGGCTTATCCAGGAGTGCGGAGTTTAGCCAAACAACTGACGAATTACTCAGATAATCTACAAAAAGCCATATCTTGAGTGGGTCGACCGAAAGTATGAGTCCTCTAGAGGATTTAGGTTTCCTGAATTCACTCTTTTCTCAAGGGATAAAGAGACTTCTACGATTAAATATATCAAATGTTTCACCATGTAACGTGGTGAAGCATCCCATAATGATTTCTTAAGGCACAGATTGTTTGGAAATTCCTTGACAGTTACTGCATTCACATGGTATATAAACCTGTTAGACAATTCAATCCAAACTTGGAACGAGATGGAATAAAAGTTTCATGTGTAGTTCCATCTCATTGAGACTGAAGTATCTATGGCCGACCTCTTCAGGATAAGACAACTGTCGGAAGAGTCTATCAATCAATTTATCACCTGATTCAAGGGTGTCAGAACCCATTGCTTAGTCATTTTCCCAGAGGTCAAGTTCTTCAGGTTGCCCTTAGAAGGTATGGGCTTCGAGTTTCACAAAATGTTAGAAGGTGTGTACTTTGTAGACCTCTAAAGACTCTATTATGTGATCAACCCTCGATTGCATATCTTCTTATGAATAAGGGACTTTGGGATCAGTAATTTTGGCATGGGCATCGTCTCTCAAAACTTATCCCGAAGACGAGGGTTCTTCAGCAACACGACTCGTGGAAGGGAAATTAGCACCCTTGGTGTTGCGCAGCACGCCAACAACGCAGTGGGCCGATATCCAATCTCAGGTCTCACCCACAAATGATAAACGAAAAGAAATATAAACTAAAAACAGATCAAAGCAATCTAAACAAACCACAAGACAAGATATACGTGGAAAATTTTCAAACTAGGGTAAAATACCACGGATGCAAACTTTCACTATGAAGAAAAATAAAGATTACAAGGCAAAATACTAACCTCTCACTTGGAAGAATATAGAAAATCCTTAGCCCACACCTTTAGAATTATTTTTCAATATTCCTAATCACATGAAAAAGTCCTAGGAACCCCTATTTAAAGTTTAGGTAACTTCCCTTCCACACCCTTACGAAAGGCGACACCAAAATCCGCAGTCCACATCAGATTCAGAAACGAATCTGCGTAACCCTTGACTGGTCGAAGGGATCTACAACCAGTCGAACAGTTCCTTCGACTGGTCGAAGGACCCAAACATGAAAAATCAGGACTCGCTGGACTTTGAGTGGACGGTCCATGACCGGTTGAACAGGCCCCTACGACCGGTCGAACAGCTCCTACGACCCGTCGAAGGTGGCCTAGATGTGGCTTCACTTCTCAATAATCTCCCACTTGGAGACACATCGCCATAAACCTTCGTCTTCTTCATCCGGAGTGCACCACCTCCCCATCTTTAATCCTGAAGACCAATCAAAGCTGAATAGAGCTTCAGCTTCTCCCTTGTGACCATCTTGGTGAGCATATCCACAGGATTCTCACTTGTATGAATCTTCTCCAGAGTAATCGATCTATCTTTCAGTAATGAACATATGAAGTGATATCTTATGGTAATATGCTTGGTCTTTGAATGAAAGGCTGAATTCTTAGCCAAGTTTATTGTACTCTAACTGTCACTGTACAGCTTGCAATATACTTGTTCTTACCCAACTCTTCCATAAAACCTTGCATCCACACCATCTCCTTGCATACTTCTGTAGCCGCAATATATTCTGCTTCTGTCGTACTGATAGATACTATCTTCTGTAACTGAGAGACCCAACTGACTGCAATACTACCAAGAGTAAACATATAACCTGTAGTGCTTCTTCTGCTGTCGATATCTCCTGCCAAAACTGAATCCACGTAGCCTTGTAGCTTGATTTTCGATCCACCATAACACAGCCCTACATCTTCAGTACCCACCAGGTATCTGAGGATCCACTTCACAGCTTCCCAATGTTCTTTCCCGGGGTTGTTCATGAACCTGCTAACAACTCCCACTGCTTGAGCAATATCTGGCCTCGTGCTCACCATAGCATACATGAGACTCCCAATAGCTGACGCGTATGGGACTTTAGCTATGTGGTCTCGTTCCTCCTACGTCTTTGCACCTTGCTCCTTAGATAGCTTGAAGTGGTTGGCTAATGGAGTGCTAGTCGGCTTAGCACCTCTCATATTGAATCGATCAAGTACCTTGGCTATGTACTCTGCCTGTGACAAAATCAGTTTCTTATTTTTCCTGTCACGCTTTATCCTCATGCCTAGAATTTATTTTACAGCTCTTAAATCCTTCATGGTAAATTCTCTAGATAATTGTCTTTTAAGATCTGAGATGTCCTTCATGCTTGAACCGGCCACAAGCATATCATCAACATAAAGCAGAAGGATGATGTACGACGTATCAAACTTCTTCAAGTAACAACAGTGCTCTGCATGACATCTCCTAAAATCTTTTCCTGACATGAAACTATCAAACTTCTTATACCACTACCTCGAGGCCTGCTTCAGGCCATATAGACTCTTTTTCAGTCTGCACACCTTGTTCTTATTTCCTGCTGCCACGTATCGTATCAGCTGATGCATATATATTTCTTCTTCAAGGTCCCCATGAAGAAAGGTTATCTTAATATCTAGTTGCTCTAGATGTAAGTTCTTTGTAGCTACTATACTCAAGACCATACGAATCGTAGACATTTTCACTACCGGTGAAAATATTTCAGTGAAATCGATACTTACCTTTTGTTGAAACCCTTTCACAACCAATCTAGCTTTGTACCATTTCGAACCATCGTGTTCCTCCTTCAATCTGTAAACTCACTTGTTATGAAGAACTTTCTTATCCTTAGGTAGAGTGACTAGCTCCCATGTACGATTAGACTCAAGAGAGTCCATCTCCTCATCCATGGCCTGCTCTCACTTAACCCGTGTATCTGACTATAATGCCTCTTCAAAACACTCTGGCTCACCATTATCTGTCAGCAGTAGATAATGTAAGGAGGGTGAGTATCAGACCTGGGTCTCCTCTCCCGAGTAGACCTCTTCACAACCGGTGTCTGTGGATCTGCCTCATAATGCTCCTATGCATGATCATCCTGTGACGCTCTAACACCCATGTCCGGTAACTCTTCCAAATCTATGAATTCTTTTTCCTCGACCTTATTTTCTTGCATATTATCCTTATGCATCACTTTTTCATTGAAGACTACGTCCTTGCTTCTGATGATTTTCCTATTTTCTGCATCCCAAAACCTGTAGCCAAAATCATGCTGCCTGTAGCCTATAAACGTGCACCTCTTGGACTTCGCATCCAACTTGTTTCTGTGCTCTGTATCAATGTGAACATATGAAGTTCAACAGAACACTCTGAGATGTGTAAGGTTCACTTCTTTTCCAGTCCACGTTTCTTCTAGTAGCCCACCATCCAATGGTGCTGAGGGACTTCTATTGATAAGATATACAATAATATTTACAGCATTTGCCCAAAAGGTCTTGGGCAACCCTGCATGTAACCTCATACTCCTGGTGCGCTCAAGGATGGTCCTGTTAATGCGCTCAGCCACACTATTCTGCTGCGGTATCCCTGAAATCATTTTCTGATGTTTGATTCCACTTGCTGCACAATACTCCTCAAACCTCTTGTCACAATACTCTCCCTCATTATCAGATCTGAGACACTTTACTGTTTTACCTGTCTCGTTTTCTACCATAACTTTTCACTTCTTAAACGCATCAAATACATCAAATTTATGCTTTAAGAAATAAACCTACAGTTTTCTACTAGCATCATCAATAAAAGAAACAAAATAACGTGAGCCACCAAGAGATGATACCTATGCCGGTCCCCACACGTCAGTGTGTACAAGCTCCAATAGATGCATTTTTAGAGCGCATCCTATCTTCTTGAAGCTTACCCTCTTCTGCTTGCCATATACGCAGTCCTCGCAGAATTCCAAGTCAAGAGACTTCAGCCCTGATAGCTTCCCTTTTGACAACGACACTTTCATCCCTTTCTCACTCATATGTCCTAACCTCTGATGCCATAACTGCCCATTCACTCCAGTTGAAGCGACTGTGAGTGAACTATACGACCCTGAAGTCACGTACAAAGTACCTTCCTTTTTGCCTTGAGATATCACCAAGCCACCTTTTGTGATCTTCCAGGAATCACTGGTGAATGTCGTCACATAACTGGTGTCGGTCAACTGCCCCACTGAGATCAGATTTCTTCTCAAACTCGGTACATGTTTGACATCCTTCAATTTCAAAATCACTCCGTCTTTTTGATTGACCTGAACGTCTCCCTTTCTAAAAATGTTGCACGACTCATCATCACCCAGGTAGACTCTCCCAAAGTTACCTGACACATAATCACACAGAACTTCCTTACATGAACTGGCATGAAACGAAGCACCCGAGTCTATAACCCAAGACTCATTCCTCGCATCAAGAGACAAGATTAACGCCTCTGTGTCACTCTACTCAGACAGATTCACTGAATCCTTCCTTTCTTGAGAGCTTCCATCTTGTTTCTTAAGTGCCCTGCAATCACATTTCATGTGCCCCTTCTTACCGCAATGCCAACACCCGTCTTTGTCTTTCGGTCCTTGAACTTCTTCCTCGACTTAGAACGCCCGTATTTATTGCCTCCTTTATTCAGCGATCTTCCTCTTCCTTCAACGTTTAGAGCATTCCATGAATCCCCTGAAACTCCTGATGCCTTCCTTCTAGATTCTTTGCTGAGAATTAGACCGGCCACATCATCAAATTTTAGCTTTATCGACCCTGAAGAATTGTTCACAACAATCACCAAACCATCCCAACTGTCTGACAGATTGGATAAGATCAATAGTGCCCTGACCTCATCGTAAAAAATGATGCCAACGGATTCCAACTGGCTCGTGACTGTATTGAACTCGTTTAGATGTTTAGCCACGCTCCCACCATTTGACATCTTCATGTTGAATAGCTGTTTCATAAGATGAACCTTGTTGGATGTTGAGGGTTTTTCATATATGATGGCTAGGACTTCCATCAATTCTTTTGTCATTTTCATCTTGGATATATTAAAGGTGACGCTCTTTGACAAAGAGAGTTGGATCGTTCCTAAAGCCTTCCTATCCAGCAAAAACTATTCATCATCTGTCATCTTTTCTGGTTTCTTCTCTTTTCCTTCCAAAGGAATGTAGAAGTCCTTCTGATACAGATAATCCTCTATCTGCATCTTCCAGAAGGCAAAGTTTAAATCATCAAACTTCTCAATTCTAATTTTTCATCTTCTGCCATCACTCCCAATAGAACTAAACCAATAGCTCTGATACCAGTTGTTGCGCAGCACGCCAACAATGCAGTGGGCCAAGATCCAATCTCAGGCCTCACCCACAAACGATAAACGGAAAGGAATATAAACTAGAAATAGATCAAAGCAATCCAAACAAACCATAAGACAAGATATACATGAAAAAATCCCAAACTAGGGTAAAAAACTACGGATGCAAACTTTCACTATAAAAAAAAATAAAGATTACAAGGTAAAATACTAACCTCTCCCTTGGAAGAATATAGAAAACCTTTATCCAACACCTTTAGAATTATTTTTCAATATTCCTAATCATATAGAAAAGTCCTAGGAACCCTTATTTATAGTTTAGGTAACTTCCCTTCCGCACCCTTGCGAAAGGTGACACCAAAATCCGCAGTCCGCTTCAGATTCTGAAACGAATCTATGTAACCTTCAACTGGTCGAAGGGATCTATGACCAGTCGAATAGTTCCTTCGACTGGTCGAAGGACCCAAACATGAAAAATCAGGACTCATTGGACTTTAAGTGGACGGTCCACCACCGGTTGAACAAGCCCCTACGACCTCTCGAACAGCTCCTACGACCGGTCGAAGGCGGCCCAGATGTGGCTCCACTTCTCAACACTTGGGTTCTATTCCCCAATATGTAAACGCAACACCTTTGAAGCCAGATGCCTCGAATGAAGCTTTCGATGCCTCTTGGTCCATAGCGGGAGGGGATGACACTACTTTTATAGCAAATGTTGTGATTGGGAAAACCTTTTCAATAAGCGTTGAAATGGTCTCTTTAACGTGCACGACTCACATGGGTTCTCTATCCTCACCCTCCACGATGAGTCGAAAAAGTCTCATCAGTAGAAGCATGGGCCCTGTCCCTAGTTAGACTTATGGTTGCTCAACTACAAGAGTTAGGAGTCGACTTGAGAGTTCCAGAAGTTGTTGAACCCCCTGTCAACTCCCAACCCTAGAGATGTCAGTCGATGATGCGGTCTAGCATCCGTGTTTTTCCATCTGACTTGGCCTGCTACAGGATTCCCATCCTCCTTTGTCTCTTCGATAATAGCAATGCTTGCCGTATAGATGAAACAATACTCGACCAAATTTGCCGTCGCTTGGTGAGGGGCTCGAGTTCTACCTCTTCTTCCTCTGTCTTCCATGACTGACATTGTGAAGGAAAGATGAGGGACAATTTAAAGAGCAAAATGTTTTGAACATGAAAACGAAAGAAAAGCCTAAGAATGAAAATTACCTCTTGAGGGAGTGGAAGTGATTGGGCTCATGACCGGTCGGGCAAATGGGGTAATGTTTGGGCGACAACAGGAGCTTCAATTGTCATCCTCTCTCGAATTGTAACCCTAGTCAATGGGCAACAAATTACGTTGGATCCATTTTTACGTAGGGGATTCAACCATCAACCATTTCTTTTTATCAATACCCCCAAATGGATGGCCTCCTGTTTGACCACCAATTAAACAAATACTTGAAGTACTTGGGTCGCACAAAGTTTGGGGAATAACAGCAAAGCCATTAAATGATGTGCATGTCGTTATTGTTATAGATGGTCGGACTACAACAACTCCTCAAGAAACAATCTTTATCCCGATTACAGGGCCCATAACACCAACAAAATCCCCATGACTGGCTAAAGCGACCGTTTCCATGGGTCAAGGAATTCGAGGCTCGGGAGGAAAGAGGTGCACCAAATTAGTTACATAGATAAGCAGATACTGAGAATCCCAATATTACTTCTATTAGGTGTAAAACTTGGGAGCCATAATTGGCTGTTGACAGTTCCCTCGAACTCATCTTAAATGGGACAAAGTTTATCCCAATGATGGAGGATTTTCCTCATAATTGGCTGTAGATTCCTCGAGGAATAGCAGGGGGAAGAGGAATCCCTCGAACCAAACCAAATTGGCATGCACACAAGGTGACTGGGTAATACTCAACATCAATCTTGGCATTGAGGTTATGGACTAGAAAGGCCTTGCTGTTTGGGAGATCCATGGAAATTAAGAAGCTGACCCACAATTGACACATCATTTCTCTGGTGCAAAATTGAAAGGGCCATGTCGTATGCACCTAAATTCGTTCGGGCCATGAGTCATTTTGAAGAAAAGAAATAAGTACTCATTCGGAAGCTTCATAAATGATCCTAGAACGAGCATTCTTTGATCTAGTAGTAGGTTAAGTGGCGATAACCATAAGTGGAAGACCGATGAGGGATTTCTTTAGAAGATACAAGGCAGAGTGAGAAAAAATACTCACTAGGCCATAATTGAAGGAGCCATAAGGGACTCCTACATTAATGTAGTTTCTTCATCACCAAGCTATGGACTGTGACAGAGGTGAGAGAGAACAAAAGGAGTAAGGGCTAAATTGTTGCCAGAAGCCAATGATTCAACCAACTCGTTATACTGTTTAGTCATCTTGTCAGTTGGGACATAAAATGCATAGCGACACAGTCACATTAGAAAGAAGGCATAATGTTCCTAGTGTGACATTGGGCCCTAACTCATTTCTTTTCGAATATAAGTGGTGTACACTACATTGCCCCTCTGGTTATTTAAAGAAGGGGAGGGCCAGGAGCTTGATGGCTCGACATACTCACCCAAGGCAGGAAGACTTGTGAGTGCACGTGCATCAAGAATGGTATGACTCATGAATCCTCAAGGGAAATGAAAGCTATTTGTGCAGCAAATCTAGAAACAGACAGTCGCCACCAACAAGGAAGTATGCATGACAGTCTTAATTCGAGAAAGCTGAATGCAACTGAAGATCTCTATATTTCTCTAGTGTTTCTCGTATGTGGACTTGACAAAGTTCATCCAAATGATCCAATCTGGAGGAGGACAAGGCTAAAATCGGTGGCGAGAACCAACTGGATTTCATCGAAACCAATTCAGAGAGGGGATGCATGGAAGAAGATTCTCTTGAACGTGTAAAGGAAAGAAAGAGAGAAGGGAAGAGAAATCCTTAGCCTGGATTGGGAGGAAGGTTAGACTGATAAGGTATTGATCGGGTAGATCGACTTCGAAATGAGTTAAGATCTTTGGAAGGGTGTAGTCGGCCAGATGCTTAATGATCGAGTTGATTAAGTCAGGGGTTAGAATGTCCATGGTAGCTGACTCGGATTCAAGCTAAGGATCTTTAGAAGAAGAGACTATGAAATGAGACAATTGGAGAAGAAAGAATAAAGTTATTCAAAGAAGGGAAAGTAGAGGAATGATTGGAATGAAAACGTAACTGTATAAAAGCAAAATGAACTATTGGTTTCACATCCGTAATAAAACTTGGCAATAATGTCTGGAGATTTTTGACGCTCGCATTAACTCACATGACCATCAAATGTGAACCCCGTGCTACCACGCATCACATGTTGAAACGACAGTCAAAACTCGAACGTCGAACGTCCCATCGCATCTCTTGATATGAAGGAATGTGAGGGTAAGGGCATTATCTACACCCATTTTTGACACCCTGACATGGACCAAGGGAAAGTTGCTATGTGTTGATACTATGGGGTGGGTATTCATAGAAATCATACTTGCACCCGAAGATATATTCATTTGATATTCCTTTTGCAATACATATTTAATTATTAATGCACTGGAATAAACCCTTACATATGCCTTTAAGGAAGCGAAATGACGCATGTCATGTGGCCATGATTAACGAGTCAATTAATGAGGCAGTGTGCCTGACACGTTTATGGAGACCCACCGAGAGATAGAATCCTATCACAGATTTAGTTATGATACACTCGATATGATTATATCTCACAGTCCTTCTAAAATGAGAGATTTTTTCAAAGACATTTTAAGAGTTGATGAAGACTATAAAGATCTCGAATATTTAAAGATTGGACCAATATCTAAGCAAATTTAGTTGTGGTTTAAATTTAAATCAAGAGAAATCGAACATCAGGCAGATCGGGTTCCAATTTGTACAATAATGGGAATTAAGAGAATGGGAGAAATTGATGAAAGATCCATTAATATGAAATCAGGATTAGTAGATCCAATACATTAACTCCTCTACCAACACATTCAAAAGGGAGCGAGAGTTTAAGATAAATCTAGTAGGTGGTTTGATTGGGTCATTCAGATTTATGACCATGGTGGATTTGAGTTCCATGGTTAGTGGTAGAGGTTCCCCCGATGGATCTATTTTTTTTATGCAACACCTTCCATGAGACCATCTATGAGAAAATCAAATCCAGGAGCCAATGGTCGTGGATGTGCATGGAAATAATCACAAATCTAAATGTAATTGTTTCCTAAATGGGATCAACCACTAGAAGAAGAGTTGAATTATTTTTATTCTTACAAGAAATTATTTATAATTATTGGTGGAAGAAAATAAAAAAAAATCCATACCTAACGACCAACACCCCTGATATTTGACAAACCCCCCCAATCGCTGATCGCAGTCGATGAGCTGATAGCTGGATTGTGCATCCTGCTGTGAATCAATCTGACTCAATGCAGGGCTACCAGTGTTCAACCAGACATCAATGCAAGCACAACTCTGACACGCCGCACATCTAATCGGAAACGGATTGGCTACTCCTTCCGCCACCAGCCCGGTGGCTGCTGTAGGTGCTCCGTGGGCCCACCATGATGTATGTGTTTCATCCATTCCGTTTATTCATTTTTACAAATCATTTTATTATTCCAAAATTAAGGGGAAATAAATCCGAGGAGGATCACACCACAGGAAAACAATACTGATTGGATATCTACAGTTAAAATCCTCCTAAGGCCCATTATACTGTTTATTTAACATCCAATAGGTTGATAAGGTCATACAGGCCAGATGAAGGAAAAAAACAAATATTAGATTGATCCAAAACTTTTATGGCCCAGTAAAAGGTTTTTAATGGTCGATGCTCAACAAATCTGTTTCCTGTAATGTGGTCCGGTTGAGATTTGGATATATCTAATTTTTTGTCTCATATAATAAAATGATCTGGAAAAATATATGGACGGAATGGATGAAAAATATACATCATGGTGGGGCCCACATAGCACCGACCATTAGCCATTGGCCGGTGGCAGGGGGAGTAGCCTATCCGTTTCCATCATAATCATACATGAAATCCAAATACAGGCCTATTTTGTTTGATTGAACTGATACCAACATATGTTACATCCAAACAGTATAAAGAAATTTGAATGGTTTGGATTGAACTAAAAATTACACGTGCGGCGGATCTGTGTGCGTGCGTATTGAATATGGATGGTCGCATTATTTTCACTCTTTTTTTATCGGCTGAAGCCTCAGTTCCTCGATCCACTGCCTCCGCTCTATATACACTGAAATACAGTGTATATACTCTCTAGTTGTAACTCTCGATTCTCTTCAATGGCGTCGGAAGAGCAAAAGCACGCTACGATCATCGACGGAAAAGTAATCGCTCAAACCATCCGCAACGAAATCGCTTCCGAAGTCCTCCTTCTTTCCCAGAAATATAACAAAGTAATCGATTCCTCTCTCTCCTTCTATTCAATTGATTCGTTTACTTTCATGCTGCCATTTGATTTTAATGTTCTTATTCTATGCTTCTCTATAATAGACATGGATTTTGGGTTCCGGGTTTGATTACGTTTTAGTGTTCGTTTGGATCTAGAGCTCGATCAAAGAGTTGGTTTCGTTCGGTGGGATCAGTTCAATGATTTCTATGGTTAAGATGGAAATTTTCGATACGCATGGTGTGTTGTGTCTCATAATTTTGAGTATGGAATTTCATTTAGAGAACAGTAGGAATCGAGGGTGAATGTGGTTTTATTTTCTCTCTTTTTTTTTTTTTTTTTGGAATCTTGATCTGGGAAATTCCATCGCATGAACTGTTATTAGGGGAATTTTGGATGTCGGTATTGGAGCAGAAGCATGTAATAGCAAGTGAGGAAAAGAAGAAGAAGAAGTGTGGTTTCTGAGAGCAGTTTGCGGAAGCCCATGGCCTCTGAGTTTTTGATTTGTTTTTTTTTTTTTTTTTTTTTTGTCGGTTCTCCATTTGGGAATGATAGTGGTGGAGAGTGTAATTGTGCCGATTTTGGAAGTGGGTATTGGAGCAAAAGCACATTAGGATGGGATAGCGTGAAGAGCATGTAGAAAAGGGCAATTTGTTTCCCTGGCAGTAATCCTTTGCACAGAAGACTCATTTCATCTGGTTCTTGAATTTGTGAATGACTGACTGTTGTTATTAGGTTATGCCAGAGTCTATGCTTATCTTGATGGGTTTTCTATAGGATTTCCACCAGAAACACTTGAAGTAGGTTAAGGCGAAGAATATGAAGAAAAAGCTTGATTCCTGTCTGTGAGGAATTGATTGCTTTTATGCAGAAAACCCATTTCTCCTGGGTTCTTAAATTTGCAAGAAAACTGCCTATGGGCGATGTGGGAATCTATTCATTTTGATATTTGCATAGGAATTGCCACCTGGAGACTATGTTGGACTTGTTCAGAGAAATGCAGCAAAAGGGTAATGCTGCAGGCTTCCTTTGGAAGTTACCATCTTGTGTTCTATTCCTTTCCTTTTCACATTGAGCTTACTTTCGAACCAGTTTGACAGATTTCTTCCTTTTCACTGAATGGAGAACAGGGTTTCTGCTTTCTGAACATACTTCTCATTCTTGAATTGAAGTGGGTGCTATTTAAATACTTGCTCCAATGCCATTTTGTGCCCTGTCCCAAATGGAGCCTTAGGGGGCGTTTGGCGCAGGGTATTGGATGGGATTAGGTGGGATAGAATTGCATTTGGTTCCGTGCAATTCCATCCAACATTTGGAGAGGATGGGAAAGGTTGGGATTAGGTGGGATGGAATTGCATTTAGTCCCATGGAATTGCATTTGGTCCCATGTAGGATTTCCATGGATTTTGAAATCCACTACACATTTGGGCCCCACATTGATGTATGCATTTATCCATGCCGTCCATCCATATTCATCGTTTACACGTAACATTCTGGTTATATATGTGTACAAGTGAACGACATCCATTGTGAATTTGGTCCGTTGATTACAATTCCATGGTCTACCAAACATGATTTTACTTAATCCGGTGTTTTCTCGTAGCAAAATTTTTATCCCAATCATGGGGTTGGATGGCTACAATACCCTGGTATTTCCAGACATGCAATCATTTGAAATAATGATGTTAATCCCATTTAATACAATTCAATACCATTCAATTCCACGGACCAAACACGCCCTTATGTTTTCTCATGCTCCATCAAAGCCAAGACGGGATGTGTGTGAATAGACTTGGTGATTCTAAGCCACATAAAGGTTGGAAAATTACATTAGTATGTTTGTAAGAAATTACTTGGGCCCTGTTTGGTAGACGCCTGAAAATGAGTTCATCTCAATTTAGTTGACAGGATCTCTAATACGTAAGTGCTGTTAACCTGAACCCATCATGTAATAGAGATCAAGATCTCTAGTACAAAATTACTGTTAACTAAAATGAGATGAACTCATTTTTAGGCACTGAACAAACAAGGCCTAGAGTATTATTGTTGAAGCAGTCTATTTTGCAGTAAATTACAGTGATACTTTTCTACGAAATTACTGGGTGTACTAAAATACTGTGGGACAATTAATAGACTACACAGATCCTTCAAATCCCTCGAATGTGAATAAAAGAAAAATAAATAAATAACCTACATATTGGTGAAAACGAGAATAAGTCAAACAAGGGCAGAGACATCTCCAATTCTTTTGTCAATGGAGAATTTTAAATAGTCAGATGCAGAATTTTGTCTGATAACCTCCTGCAGCCTTTTGGCAATTTTTTTTTTTTATTAAAATTTTTAAATTTAATTTTTTGGACCTCCTGTCGAATCAGTAAGTTCAATTAATAGTTCTGTTTGGAAAGAGTTCTGCTAGTGTCATATGATACAATATATTGTGTTGGTAATAGAACAAAAGTCCTAATATTCTTTTTGCTATTGATCTGCACAGGTCCCTGGATTGGCTGTTGTAATTGTAGGCAATAGGAAAGATTCTCAGAGTTACGTTGGTATGAAGAGAAAGGCATGTGCTGAAGTTGGCATTAGGTCCTTCGATATTGACCTGCCTGAGGAAGTATCTGAAGAGGAGGTGGTTAAAAAGGTTCATGAGTTAAATGCTAATCCTGATGTCCACGGTTATTCCCTTACTCATTCTTGTGATGCCCAGTGGCACAATTTCAATAGTTAATGACAGTATTTAAGGTTATTTTATCAGACTAGAATAGATAGTTCACCACCAAATGGTGGCGACTCATCCATAATACATCTGGCATAAATATCTGGCAGTCTTGACGATACAAAATTCGGGCACATTCTGGATGAAATTTAGCCTGAAAACCACTCTGATCAGGCAGTCTTTACTATCTGATTTTGTCCGTTAAGTTTGAATGCTGAGCATTTTATTTTCAATAATCAAATTTGATAGCCAACAGTAGGATGTTAACGACTGTTTGATTTTTTTTTTTTTTTTTTAAAAGATCACATAATTATATTAAAAGGGAGACAAAAAACAAAAAAAAGGAGAAGAGGGGACGCTGAGAAGGCAAGCTCATCTAAACTCTGAGGAAAAGAAAATTACAACCTTTAACACTGTCTACATGAATGGCCCATTCAATGATAATGTGCTTGGCCTTACTAGCTACACTCTCAGCTGAGTGTGCCCTGTCCTGAAAGCATCTTTCATTCCTTTCTTCTCAGACACACCACCAAATAGCGATGATAGCCATTCTCCAAATCCACATTCTCTGTTTACCAAGACTGACCCCATGCCATGCTTTTAACAGAAAATCCACCAAATCTGAGAAACACTACTGTTTGATTACTATGATTTACAGACTATGCTCCATCAAAATTTGGCCCGTGATTTGGACAGTCTGGATTGTTGTACATATATTCCATGTATACCATGGTATGCCAAAATGGTTACGTAATGGCCATAACGGCCATTATATAATGGTAATGGTGGTAACTGTTGCTTGTTACGGGGCCGAAATGGCCATAACTAGTACAGAAAAAATGGCCCATAACGGCCTGTAATGGCTCCATAACAGGGCAAAAACAGATTTTCAAATAAATAAATAAAAATAAAAATAAAATAAGAAGAAGGGATGAGTGGCCAACCTTTGCAAATGGTGGTCACAATCGCCATTGTATTATCCCATGTTTTCTTGTTTGTGGTATTGTTTCCCAAAAACTTTTGACTTCTATCAATTCCATTTCCCCTGGCAATATTTTTCGTGGTGGCCACAAAGAGGTAATTGTATGATGTTCAATTGATAGGAAGCAGTGTGACAAGTATCCCCGAGATTTTGAAAAGCTCATGAAAATTTCGTGAAAAAAAATAATCAAATGCTATTATCGCGGTAATATTGTGAGATTTTCAACATATTATTACTTCTCAGGTTTTCCTAATTTTATTGCATTAGTAACCTAACTTGAACACAAAAATTACTTAGAATTTAACTATGTCATTAATAACTATAGATTTAAAACTATTTATTAATTTATAATATATATATATATATATATATATATATATATATATATATATATATATATATATATATATATATATATATATATATATATATATATATATATATATTTTAGAGATAGCAAAGAATATTTATTGAAGATCGCAAAAGCGGGAAAAATACAAGGATAAAAAAGAATACTAGGAGGGCACATCAGTGTGCATAGCTGAATTTACAAAAAAGGCCCATTCCGAAACAGTGTTTGTAACCATATGAATAGTTTCCATAATAGAGCAATCCTTATTATGAAAGCAACGATTATTCCAAGCCCTCCAAATGAACCATAAAGTTCCTGTCGCAATGAGTCTCCAAACGGATTTCTAGGACTTTCCCACTCCACTCCTTTGCCAAACCCACAATAACTGGTCAACCGACTTCGGCATCACCCACATGATATGGAAGATGCGGAAGAAGTGCTTCCAAACTTTCCGGGTGAAATCACAATGAATGAAGAGATGATCAATGGATTCCACTTCCCTCATGCACATGAGACAGATTTTAGAAGGATGAGAGATGTCCTTTGAAGGTTATCTATCGTTAGAACTCTTTTCCTACCCACAAGCGAAGTGAATGCTGCAATCGTCAGGGAATCATTGTAAGGCAATGGAAATAAGGGAAGGCATGCGATTGACTGGAATGGGAAGAATCAAGCCGAAAGAGCAACCCATAAAACGAGCGCACGAAGAAACAACCGGAGGCATGTACTTTCCAAACCAACGAGTCTCATGGTGTGCCGTAAAGGCCGTTACTTAAAGGTAACGGTGGCAACTGTTACACGTTACGGGGTTGTAATGGCTGTAACAACCGTTATGGAAAAAAATGGCCTGTAATTACTGTTAATGGCACGTTATATCCCCTATAAAGGCCATAATAGTCCCGTAATGGTCTATTACGGGACATATATAAGTTTTTCATACTTTTTAATTAACATTACGGGACAGATACATATTTTTCGGGAGTTTTTTAAATAAATAAAAAAATAAAAAAGAGAGACTGTAATGGCCGTTACAGGGCTGTAATAGCCGTTATGCTCCGTATCGTAAAGCTAACGGTGGTGGCCATTACCATCACTGTTACCGTTACGGAACATCTTGAGTCAGGTCTTCACCTTGAGGCGAGGGCATGCCAAGGTTCAACAAATTGAGAAGACACAGAATTTCATCCAACTTCTCATTTGAAAGATTCCACTAAGAAGGGGGAGACCAAATGATTGAACCACCAAGATAAGAATAGTAATGATTCACCATAACTAGACGATCGGGGGCAAGCCGTGCCAGGCGCAGAAAAATATCTTGGAGTAGTACCACACCAATCGTCCAACCAAAAACGGATACGATTTCCTTTTCCCAAAGAGAGAAATTCCCGAGTGGAAGTAATGATCAGTAGCAGCTATGGCCTTCGAAATATGCGTGCACGATAAAGCGAAGATGATTTAATACCCCAACTGCCAAGTTGAACATCATATTTGGAAACAATAATCTCTCTCCACAGCTTCCCACTCTCTGTAGTGAAGCTCCAATGCCATTTACTGAGAAGGGCAACATTCATAAGTTCCAGATGCTTCAAACCAGCCCCTCCCTCTGCTATTGGCTTACAAACTTCTTCCCATTTGAGCAAATGAAACTTGGCGGAATCCCTGGTCCCTTTCCAAAAGAAATCCCTCAATTTCTCTAATATGTCCAAAATGGACTTAGGACACTTGAAAAGAGACATGAAATAAATTGGCATGGTGGAGAAGACTGACTTGATGAGAGTGAGATGGGTCCCTGAGGAAAGATATCGATAACTTTGTCCCAAAGATGCTTGGTCGGCTTGCCAATACACATCGGTAACCCAAGATAAGACAGAAAAGACCCCGGTTTGCACCCAAAAACAGAAGCCAACTGACAAAGATTTTCTTAGGAGATGTGAACACCCAACATTTCACTTTTGGATGCATTAATGTTTAGCCCTAAAACTGCTTCAAAACATATCACAACCTTACGAAGATTGCCGACTGAAGTAAAGTCCACATCGCAGAATAGGATCATATCGTCTGCATACTGAAAATGGCTCACTTTCACCCCCGCATCTGCAACCTTAAACCTGCTAATAAGACCATTTTCCTCTGCTATGTCAAGCATCCTACTAAACGCTTGCCCAATGACAACGAAGAGGTATGAAGACAAAGCATCGCCCTGTCTGATACCGTGAGAAGCCTTAAAATAACCAGAAGGGGCCCTATTAACCAGAATAAAAAAGGAAGGAGACTGAATACAAGCTTGCATCCAACCTCTCCATTTGGTTCTGCATCCTATCATTTCCAACATATAGTCCAAAAACCACCAGTTGACGTGATCATGGGACTTCTCGATATCCAGCTTGCAGACAATGCCTCCAGTTCCTTGTCTATATCTAGAGTCTAAGCATTCATGGGCAATAAGAGCGGAATCAAGAATCTGCCTGCCGATAATGAATGCTCCTTGATTTTCTGATATGACAGAGGATAAGACCCTTCTAATATATTTATAATGTATTCATTTTAATTCTCTTATTTTTAATGAGATTTTCTGATAATATCCTGAGGAAACCTCATAATTTGAAAATCTCATGAGAAATTCCTGTACTGAGTAAGTCCTGAGAACAAGATTTGTCACTATGATAAAGTGCAATTTTATTTTAATTTTTTGTTCAAAACCAGCACTGGCATGGGTAAGATGGACCCACCTTTCCATATTATAAGCACTTGAACTGGTGGCGCCTGTCATATGATGGCCATGCCCTGACATCTCTTCTGTCAAATGGTCCTAGTTATGCAACAAAAATGGATAATACAATTAGTAGTCACCATTTTATGGACCCCCCCAGTGAGATAGTAAGGATCACCTATGAGACATATTATTGGGGTATCTTCCATCCACCTTATGTAGGGCTATCATCGGGCTGGGCTGGCCAGCCTCATGCCAGGCTTGGACTGAAATATTAGGCCCTTCTCGGGGTCCAGGCCTAAAATTTAACCAGTTTATGAGTAGGGCTGGTCTCAAGCTATGTCCAAGAGCCCATTGGCCTGGCCTAGCCCTGCCTGGCCCTTTAGGGCTTCATTGGCTTTTTCCCTTTGCCAGTGGGGCACACTTAATGAATTGTTCAAAGTGGTTGGTTGGGCCCGGGCTCAGGTCATGTATAATTGTTATGGGCCGATCTCAGGCCTAGGTTTTTACTTTGCAGGCACAGCTTGGGCAGACATCATCTAGCCGGATCCCAGCACGTTGACAGCTCTGACCACATGAATGAATTGGATCCCCAAAAGGTGGGCTCAACATGTGCAGTTTGTTAGGCCGAGCAAATGCTCTGTCAAAAATTCTATATTCCTTGGTCATGAATATAGCAGTCTCTAATGTGCCATGCAAATCTCTCAACTCTCTCTCTCTCTCTCTCTCTCTCTCTCTCTCAGTTTATTCTTCTTCTTTTCTCATTTGAGATAATTATGAGCGCAATTCAATATTTGTGTTAGAGTTGTATCTTAGGGTGCATTTGGTTGCGCCGAATATCATGTATCATGAAATTTCATGATATTTAGTGCAACCAAACCCACTCCCAATGCTCTCTCTCTCTCTCTCTCTCTCTCTCTCTCTTTCTCTCTCTCTCTCTCAGTTTTTTTTCTTCTCATTTGAAAAAGTTATGAGCACGATTCAATATTCGTATTAGGTTTGTATCTTAGTGTGCATTTGGTTGCGCCAAATATTATGAATTATGAAATTTCATGATATTTGGTGGAACCAAACCCACCCCTAATGCTTTCAGAGGCCTAATTAGATATTTGCGACCACTCTCTCTATCTCTCTCAGTTTCTTTTTCTTTTTTCTCATTTGAGAAAGTTATGAGCACAATTCAATATTTGTGTTAGATTTGTATCTTAGGGTGCGTTTGGTTGTGCCAAATATCATGAATGTATCATGAAATTTCATGATATTTGGAGCAACCAAACCCACCCCTAATGCTTTCAGAGGCATAATTAGGTATAGTCCCCCCCCAGTTTCAAAAAGTTCTGACCATATTTGCTTTAGATTCGTATCTTAGGGTTCGTTTGGTTGTGCCAAATATCATGTATCATGAAATTTCATGATATTTGGCGCAACCAAACCTACCCCCTAATGCTTTCACAGGCCTAATTAGATATTTGAGACCTCTCTTTCTCTCAGTTTGAAGTTATATGAGCACAAATCAATTCATGTGTTAGATTTGTATCTAAGGGTGCATTTGGTTGTACCGAATATCATGTATCATGAAATTTCATTATATTTGGTGGTGCAACCAAACCCACCCTAATGCTTTAAGAGGCATAATCAGATATTTGAGACCTCTCTCTCTCTCTCTCTCTCTCTCTCTCTCTCTCTCTCAGTTTCTTTTCTTCACATTTGAGAAAGTTATGAGCACAATTCAATATTTGCATTAGATTTGTATCTTAGGGTGTGTTTGGTTGCACCAAATATCATGTATCATGAAATTTCATGATATTTGGTGGTGCAACCAAACCCACCCTTAGCTTTCGAGGCCTAATTAGATATTTGAGAATCTAGTGGGTGACCGCACTTTCTACTTTACTATAGCTCCTAATCCATTTCACTCAATTGTGACTGTTTTAAGGTAAGTATTTCCTTACAATGCATGAGTGGATATGCTGCTACAAACAGAAGGCAACCTCTAAAATATTTTGGGCCTCAATTATTCACTTCTCTTTCATGGCGAGAGTAATTTGTATATGCATGGAGGTCTGAAAAATGGTTCATCCACATTTTGGGATAGAGATTCAATTTCCAGATGCGTTGCCTGGATAAATTTTTGGGAATTTTACAAAACACTACCTAATTAATATGGAATTTACATTCTGCTACCCTTTTCAAAAAGGTTTTCAAAAAAGTACCTCATTAATCTATACAAGTATCATTCCACTGTGATGTTTATGTAAAATTTACCATGGCAATAAGGTGCGTCACCTGATGTTAGGCCAAGGGCCCGAAACTCAACTCCATATGTGATTTAGGTGGACCACAAGATTAGAAATAGTGTACAAGGCAACACTCACCCTCCAAATTGTTTCCATTAGTGTGGCCCACTTGAATACAAATGAGTATGATCTTTGGGCCAAAGGCCTACATTATTGTATGGAATCTAATGATTTGAGTGGATTCCATATAATCATCTTGGTGGACCCTGTAAGAATCAAGGGTGGACATCTCTCCCCCAACGGTTTCCTTTGGTGTAGCCCAACAAAAAAGTTTGACTTTTTTGTCTCTAGGCCTAATATGGGACTAAATTATCTAATGGTCGGAGTGTATCTTACATAAACATCATGGTGAGCCCTGTCAAAGTCATGAGCATCATTCCCTACCATACAACCCTTTTTTTTTTGCTAAATAATCTTTCTACACACTTGGAGGGGCATGTCAGGACTCGATTTTGGAGGGGCACCAAATGTCATGAAATTTCATGATATTTGGTGCAACCAAACCTACCCCCTAATGCTTTCAGAGGCCTAATTAGATATTTGAGACCTCTCTCTCTCAGTTTGAAGTTATATGAGCACAAATCAATTTATGTGTTAGATTTGTATCTAAGGGTGTATTTGGTTGTACCGAATATCATGTATCATGAAATTTCATTATATTTGGTGGTGCAACCAAACCCACCCTAATGCTTTAAGAGGCATAATCAGATATTTGAGACCTCTCTCTCTCTCTCTCTCTCTCTCTCTCTCTCTCAGTTTCTTTTCTTCACATTTGAGAAAGTTATGAGCACAATTCAATATTTGCATTAGATTTGTATCTTAGGGTGTGTTTGGTTGCACCAAATATCATGTATCATGAAATTTCATGATATTTGGTGGTGCAACCAAACCCACCCTTAGCTTTCGAGGCCTAATTAGATATTTGAGAATCTAGTGGGTGACCGTACTTTCTACTTTACTATAGCTCCTAATCCATTTCACTCAATTGTAACTGTTTTAAGGTAAGTATTTCCTTACAATGCATGAGTGGATATGCTGCTACAAACCGAAGGCAAACCTCTAAAATATTTTGGGCCTCAATTATTCACTTCTCTTTCATGGCGAGAGTAATTTGTATATGCATCTAGGTCTGAAAAATGGTTCATCCACATTTTGGGGTAGAGATTCAATTTCCAGATGCGTTGCCTGGATAAATTTTTGGGAATTTTACAAAACACTACCTAATTAATATGGAATTTTCATTCTTCTACCTTTTTCAAAAAGGTTTTCAAAAAGGTACCTCATTAATCTATATAAGTATCATTCCACTGTGATGTTTATGTAAAATCTACCATGGCAATTAGGTGCGTCACCTGATGTTAGGCCAAGGGCCCGAAACTCAACTCCATATGTGATTTAGGTGGACCACAAGATTAGAAATAGTGTACAAGGCAACGCTCACCCTCCAAATTGTTTCCGTTAGTGTGGCCCACTTGAATACAAATGAGTATGATCTTTGGGCCAAAGGCCTACATTATTGTATGGAATCTAATGATTTGAGTGGATTCCATATAATCATCATGGTGGACCCTGTAAGAATCAAGGGTGGACATCTCTCCCCCAACGGTTTCCTTTGGTGTGGCCCAACAAAAAAGTTAAGACTGACTTTTTTGTCTCTAGGCCTAATATGGGACTAAATTATCTAATGGTCGGAGTGGATCTTACATAAACATCATGGTGAGCCCCGTCAAAATCATGAGCATCATTCCCTACCATACAACCCTTTTTTTTTTTTCCTAAATAATCTTTCTACACACTTGGAGGGGCTTGTCAGGACTTGATTTTTGGTGGGACTCACCGTGATATGTATATGAAATCCACTCCGACCATTATGTATGCCTAATCCTAGTTTAGGTCCATATCCAAAACATTAGGCTGACTTGTGATTCATGTGGGCCACACCAAAGAAAACAGTTGGGACAGAGATTCCACCCTTGATTTTCACAGGGCCCACCATGATGATTATATGAAATCCACTCCAACCATTATATCCCACACCAAAATTTTAGTCTTGGGGCCTAAAAATCAGGTCCATCAGTCATTCATGTGGGCCATAACAAGGCAAAAAGTTTGGAGGGTGATCGTTGCCCTCTATACTGTTTCCAATCATGTGGTCCCCCTGAATCATGGATGGGTTGAATTTTTTGGCCCTTAGCCTAACATTTGGTGACACACCTAGTGGTTGGGGTGGATTTTACATGAACATCATGGTGGGGCCCACCCAAGTAGTCAACCCATTTGCTCGCACGCGCACCCAACTGGCCATTAAAAGAAATGTAAATGGAAGGCAGTGGAATGATAATTATATTGATCAATGAGGTAGCTTTTTGAAGAAGGTACTGGAATGTAAATTCCCTAATTTTTTCTATACAGTTCTGGCCTGTTTCTCCTTTGGATTGCTAATTCTTTGTTATTTGCTGCCTGGAAGATTGCTCCTACATTTCAAAAAAAAAAAAGATTGCTCCTAATTTCATGTAAATACAAGGTTTAAAGTATCGTTTGAAACCATTATGTATCGCCTGATGTGTACCGGTATCATCCATGAACGATATGGCTTTATCAGCCCAATACAGGGTGACATGGGACCATATTGGTGGAGAATGATCTGATACCCTATACACCAATTTTAAGCCTTGCATACATTACAATTTCATGAATTATTCTATAGCACCCATCATTGTTTACTCATTCTTTTACCACACTAGATGTCAGATGGTGGTGTTCTAATAGAATCTGCAATATTCTCCATGGATAGGAATACTGGTTCAGCTTCCCTTACCAAAGCATATAAATGAGGAGAGAGTCTTGACTGAAATCAGTATTGAGAAAGATGTTGATGGATTTCATCCTCTGAATATCGGCAAGCTTGCTATGAAAGGCAGAGAACCATTGTTTCAGCCTTGCACACCAAAGGTATATTGAATTTCAAGTCCATAGGCATATTTAGACTGCAGTTGAATGTTCTGTTGAACAGAACTGCAATGATTAGTTCAATACTGTGGAAATGGCCCAAAGCAACCATTCCGAAAGAGAAAAACAAAGAGATCCAATTGCTACATTCATCCTTGAATTGCAACGATGACTTGAAGAATGTGCAAATGACCCAATTGCAGCCATTAAAAAAGAAGAAAAAAGAAAAAGATAAGGACTAAAAAAGAAAAAGAAAGAAAAAGAAAAGATCCAATTGCTATGATCTTCTTGGTATTCATATAGAGGGAGTTGGCACTAAATCAAAGTTATGCTAGTTTCAAGTTGGACAACAAAGGATATAACTGCAACTGAGGGCTACTTCCTCATTATATAAATGCTAAGGAGTTGTAAGTTGGTCATTTTCTCTATACTGTGTTAATTTTTATAACTCATGTCAACAGTGCATCTAACCGTGGTTTAAAATATCATCTGGTACCATTTACTCATTTGATTTGATTATGTATTGGCCTTGGACGATACAATTCTGGGGCTCAATTCAAAAAGGAGTTGCTCTGCCCAAATAGGGTGAGGACTCCCTTGGGGCTTGTTCTGACTCGATTGAGTCAGCCCGCGGGTTATCTATATCAAGTTGCATGGCGGCGCTTGTCCATATTGTTTGATGTGCATGTATAATGGAGGGGGAAACTGTCTGTGTGACTCCTCTGGGTCTTAATGTTTTGGCCAGATGGCTCATTGCATCAGACTTGGCACTCTTTGAGTCGACAACCAAAACCAGTATTATAGCCATTGATCCAGATGCAGCCTTAAATGTAAAGCTTAAGAGAATGTTTACAACCATAGCACTGATGATTTTGCCTTGCATTCCAAAGGTTCCACATTTGGACAGAATGAAGAATTTCTCCATCTTTTACGTGAAGACTATGAAGGGCATCGGATTTATTTTATGTATGCATAATGATGGTTTTGCATGCCCCTTTTTTGGTTTTGAAAGAGGTTTTGCTTTACAGGGATGTCTTGAACTTCTGTCAAGGAGCGGAGTAAGTGTAAAAGGAAAAAGAGCGGTTGTAGTGGGTCGCAGCAATATAGTTGGACTGCCAGTTTCGCTGCTGCTTCTGAAAGCGGACGCAACTGTGACCATAGTTCATTCACGCACTCCTGATTCTGAAAGCATCATTCGTGAGGCGGATATCATTATTGCTGCAGCAGGACAACCGATGATGGTAAGTATGGATTAGTGCAATGTGGAATCTTAGTACATTAAACAACATCTTCAGGAGTTCCATTCCTTAGTTTATGAGATAGGAACTTGGACATGCCATTAAGACTATGTTTGTTTGGATGCAAGAACCTGTTTGACTCAGATGAGTCACACATGACTCATCCAAGTCCTGAAACCATGGTTACATTTTTTTCATGACCAACTTGCAAGTACCAGAATTGCAATTTGTAGCCCAGCCTCCCAAATGAAACCTATGGAAGTTGATCACAATTTGTTTATTTCCATGTTATTACACTCTTTGGTAGCAGCATAAAAATGAGTTCATCTCATTTTAGTTAACAGTAATTATATATTAGAAATCTTGATCTTTAATACATATTACTCATTTTTAGGCATCTACCAAACAGTGCGTTAGCCTATTACTAAGAATGAGTTCATCTAATATATATTTATACATTAGCTAACAGTAATTCTATATTAGACGAACTCAGTTTTAGGTGTCTACCAAACAGTGCTTTAGTGTATTACCAAATAAAATTTCATTCTGCATCCAAACTTTAGCCCAAGGGCTTCTTTTCTATTTCAACACCTTCCCTATACTGAAGAGATACTAGAGTTTCGTGAAGCATGAACTAAACATCATCACCGTACACATGTCAGTTGCAGGCAGTGATCCGGATTGTTAATTTGATGTGCCACCAAGCGTATGAATCAGATACCCAGTGTCAAGCAACGGGATAGTGGTAACAGTCCTATTAGCCTCCTGCAAATGGACTCAAATGGATATTCAGCAAAAGTTGAGCAAAAACTCGCAAAGGTCCAAATTCTATGGGCAAAATCCACAACAGTAGCAGTTTCCAACTGATAAAATAAAAACAGTCGTGGACTGTTTGGGTTGTTGGAATCCTCTTTTATACCATGAAAAGTGGTCATTTTACTTAGATGTGACATTTTCTGCCGTTTGTGAAAATAAAAGCAGCTGTGGAAATCGATTTCCATCTGCACGGTTTCCTCCAAAAATGTTGATTTCCATTTCCTTTAAAAAAAAAAAAGAAGAAAAACCTAACAAAGGAATATTTCACATTTGTTCAAAGAGAGCTATCACTTTTTGACCATTGACCTATCCACATTTCCATTGAAATTATGAATGCTAAAACAAACAGGTTATCTACTATTCTTTTCCACAAATTTCCTACGATATATGTTTTCCTTTCCAAATTTACATTTTGGATGCCATCAATCCAAACAGCCCTCATGCAATCAATGCATCTTTTGGCCATGGCCCATCCATGTGTTGTCGCACCAGACCACAACTTGGATGAGCTAACCATAGTTCTAAAACTTGCTGACTCGACTTGAAACTCGGCTGAGTTAGCTCAATGAGATTTTGAGCCGAGTCTCTTAGAAACTAGTTTCTGGGTCTGACTCGATCTAGACTTGGGATGACTCGTCAAGTTGACTCAAGCACATGGTCGACTCGACGTGAATTGTGGTGACTGGACTTGAGGCACTTGCTGAGTCAGCATGACTTATATTAATAATAATAAAAAAAAAGTACAAATGGAAAAGGTGAATCAAACTGACGGCCTTACTAAGGGTAGGAGCTGATCTTTACTAACTAGCCAGCTTGATGTTTCATGAAAATGTATTTATTTTTCATTATGGATCCAATTGCCAACTATTTTATTTATATACTTGGATTCATAATGCTTTCAATTAAATTATTAAATCAAGTTGAGTTTGGTCTACTCTTTGAGTCGAACTGACCGAGTTTTTAGGTTTTTGAACTGTATGGAGCTAATACATTTGTCACATGCATGGTGAGGACAGTGCTTCATGGAACTTCCACGCAGCTTATTCGTTGATATAATTACTGCATGGAGCTTATCCATTTATCAATATCTTTGTTCTTTTCCAGATTAAGGGAGACTGGATTAAACCCGGTGCCGCAGTTATCGACGTGGGGACGAATGCAGTTGATGACCCAAGTAGGAAATGCGGCTACAGACTGGTCGGTGATGTAGACTTCCAAGAAGCATGCAAGGTAGCTGGTTATCTGACACCAGTTCCAGGTGGCGTGGGCCCCATGACAGTCGCAATGCTGCTCAAGAACACTTTGGAAGGTGCTAAGTGGAAGCTCAAGCAGTAAGCCAACCTCTAATATTCAATTTTCAGGCTGGTGTTACAATTTCTAGTCATGGTTTTGTAGGAGAATGTTGCATTGTTTTCTCAATAAATCTCGCTCTTTCAGTGGAAGTTTGAAGGTATCTATACCAATGGAAACTGATTTTGGTAAGTATAGACTGTACAAAGAGAAAATAAGTAACTGTAATCAACTGGCTCTTTTTTTTTTAAAAAAATAAATTTATTTTAAGTATTTTGAACAGTTGATTTTGCAATCAGAATGGATCTGGACCGTCCAATCAGTTGGCTAGGTGTTGGGTGAAAAGTTACATTGGAATCACGCCCATTGGAAGTACATAGCTGTTGAAGATAAGCCATGGACTATCTTTCAGACTATGGTTAGAAGACATGGCCACTCGGATTGACTCATTCAGCCCTGAGTCGAGTTGCTACCTGGGCAAGTCAGGCCGATTCAGACCTGACCTGGGGCTGAACGAGTCACACGACTGGATTTTGGGCTGAGCTGGTCAATCCGAGTCACTCTGAGTCTTTTATCCATGGCTCTGAAAGCCAGTCCATGGCTTATCTATTGATGGATCCTTTCATGTTCTGTATGGGGTTTGAGTGGGCCTATGCAGATGCTTAAGTTGGGCCTCAGTAGAAAATGTTGATGGTCGTCCCCAAACCTGCTTGTTTATGAATTGTGCTTGGAAAAATCAAGACTTGGGCTTGACCCATGGGCCAAAAGTCAGGAGGAAGATGGCTGTACCAGTTTTAAAAATGAGACTTGGCGGGTAGGCTAAGTCGTTGTGGGCCCTACTTGAACTGGTGGTCATGACCTTAAGAGTAATCTAAGGTGGACATTTGTGGGGTAATCAGAGTCATCAGGTGGTTGATACTCTGATGTAGGGTGGGAAATGGGCCAACCGAAATTGATATTTTGAAAAGGCCCATCGGATCAGTCAAATAGAATTCCTAGGCCCACCTGCTCCAACCCCACTGACATAAGCTCTGACATGGTCATTGATGTCGAAGAAGGCCATCAGGAATTCGATCTAACGGCTCATATGTTCAATCCAACCGTTAAATACAATGAGATGGTCATTGGTTGTCGAATTTGACCTTTGCAAACTGGATCCAATCAATATGATGCTCAATCCAACTGCTAAATACAAAGATATGGTATGACAATGTCAAAATCAATTGTTATTAAACCTTTTTTGACCACTGATGCTCGATCCAATCATTAAAAATAAATATATGGTTGTTCTATGTCTACCCGACCATTAAAAACTAGATTTGATCGTCCCGATACTTGAAGCGCTGTTGGATTCGGCTGCTTGCTCCAACCATTAGATCTTCCATCCGACCTAGGGTTTCGACTTGGGTTTGGGTTGGGTTGGGTCGGGCCATTAAGCTTTTCGGGTTGGGTTTGGGTTGGAAAAACCCAACCCAATTTGAAATGGGGTTGGGTTGAGCATATCTGGATCAGCTCAGGCCATTTTTTCCCCCCTGAAAGATCAGGTCAGGTTGGGAATAGATTACATGTATTAGGGTCGAGTTGTATCAATTTGGGTCGAGCATAAAAGAATTAGTATTGGGTTTGGGTTGGAATTTGAGTAAGGTCGGGTTGTGGGTTGGGTATTCTTGAGGTCTGGTCAGGATCAGGTTGACCCTCACCGCACCCCAGCCTGGCCCGTCCAAGTAGCACCCCTAATCCAACCTTCTCTGAGCAATGGAAGCTCTTGATGGATGATCAGATGTGTTTTTGTTTTCAATGTGCTTGAATGAAATGTGACTAATGACTAGATCACCACGGATATGTACGTCCCACAATTAATAAACCACTCCTTGGTTGGGTTTGGTAGTGTCATGGTCAGACTGAGCACAAAATGGTAACTGCATGGGCCAGGAATCCTTGCTCAAACCCAACCAATCCACTTAAAATTTATCAAAGCCCGATACAACCCATTTAATTGTAATTGAGTTGGGCACAACCACATTCAAGCTTAAGAATAGAATATATGACCAAAAGTATTATGCCTGGCCGTGCCCATTTAGTGAATAATACAAACATGGTGTGGGTATGCCAAGCTCTACTCAATAATGGATTCATAACCAACATTCATGCATCATGTGTGTTGGGACTTGTGAAAGCACACTAAAAGAAATTAAACAAGCAAATCACAATCCGACAAGCAAATCCAATCAGAGAACAGTCTGAATTTATGTGAAAAAGCCATGCAGGAAAAAAACCTTTGTACAAAGTAAATGCATTATGAAAAACCAAGTTACAAGAGACAAATCATTACCGATCAAAGCTCTAGCCTTTGTCCTTCAAAACCCTTTCAAATTCTTTAGCATGTTTAGAGAACCCTAATTCTTTTCCTAATTTCAATTACACCCGATATATACATACTACCGTAATCGGAATAGAAACAAATCCTACACTTATGCAGTTCTCCATGGGTCTTTGATGAGACCTTCCATGGCATCAATAACTATTAAGGACCAGTCAATGATAGGGAAGAATCTTTGATGCCATCGAGTAGGAACTTCCAAAACTATTCAACAATCAATAATGATTTTTTTTTTTTGGATTTTCTATCAATGGCATTGATAACTGCTCATTGAAATCGGTCATCGACAAATTCAATTGCAAATAGATTTAATACATTAGATAACAATGTGTGTATATCTACTTATCGGCTATTTATTTATCTTGGGTGAGCCTGATTGATCATTTACTTAAATGAGCTGCATTCTTATAGAAGCCTGACCTACTACCCATTTAGCTGTAGGGAAGAAGATTCCTTCTTGACCACACATGACAATATGGAAATAAGAAGAAAATAGAGAAAAGATGCAAACTACCTTAGAGAGATTTACATGGTTTCCTTCCAAAATGATCATGAATTCACACTGATTCATTTCGCTCAAAGGTAAAAAATAAAAAAGCAACTCTCAAAAATATATCAAATCTCTCTCTTGACATAATATATATTACCCCAAATAAGTTTATATAATAATTTATGCGAAATCATAAAATTGCCCTGTTGACCGGATGCTACGTTCATGCAACCCCAACGAGCTCAACAGCTGTTGGCCCGTGATCCTAACATTAAATTAGCTTGAACCTACCTCAAAAGCAGGGACTGTTTTTTTTTTTTTTTTCTGTTTTTTGTTTAAGTTAGACTTCGTATTCAAAAATTAACTAATTAAAAACCTTAACTTTCAAGATATCTTTCTTGACTCAAACAACTACTTCATCAAATCAAAGGAGAGAAGCACATCAACAGTGGTGTGTGGTTGTATTGAGTTCATCCACACTGTACATGTGGCAAACACGTATAATTATAGATTGTTGTGGTGTAGTGGACCACCACTTGTGTGGAGCATAGGCCGAAAAACCATAGTCACTGGACAGCCCCAACTATCCAATTTGGAGCCTTTCCAGTCAAACGTCAAGAACCATTGCTCATCTTGGAGGGAAACGCGTCCTTTTTTAAGCCACTGATGAGGTAGCTACCAGAGTCTAATCTCCACGTGAATTTTCAAATGCCATCAATACAAGTGGTTTACCACAAATTAACGGTCTTGATCATTGTACAGAAGCACTACTTGTGTAAGTTATTGGACTTCAAGATGCATTAGGTAGAATTCCCAGATCGGAGAAGAAAAAAAAGTTTCAGAAATGTTCACAATAAGAATATGTGCTGTTTTGTGTGGAGTCCAATGGGATATGTATGGCGTCCAACCTGTTCTGTCCAATAAGGTTTCCTCACCGTGAAAATTCAATATCTTAAAAATCAATGATGATCCAATTGTCAGATGGGTCACACCTTAGAAAATAATGGACTGCTGCAAAAAAGCTTCCAAATTCAATTGGTTGTCCATCATACTAACCTGACCTGAGCACTGGATATATTTTTTCAGTTAGGTCCTATTTGTTAACATTGAATTTTTGCATTTAATGCGGAATTTAGAAAATGTTCCATATTTAGTAGTGTTGGTTAATGCAGAAGAAGGAAAACGCTTCATCATTTTATGTCGAAATTTTTTCGTGATAGGCGTTTACCTTAATGAGAAATTAAGAATACGCTCCATAATTTTTATTTTTTTAAAAATTCAAAATTGTCCTTTGTGATAAAGATTTTCTTTGAGATTCAACTACGATTGTTTCATATGGATAAATGTGTCAAATTAATATATTTCAAACATCAGTTAATAAACAAGTTATTCTAAATTCACTATTAGTTTTTCGACTTCAAATTTAGACTTCGGATTTCAGATTTAACAAATAGGCCCTTAGGCTCAATACTCTGGCTGATGCATTACCCTACACAGCCTGGCCTAATAGGCTAGGCCACCGGTCCATTGCCACTCGTCATGCTAACGTGTGGCGGCTACACACGGTGCATGGGCTTTTCAATGAAGATAATGTGAATAGAAAATCAGACCAGCTAACTCATCCGAAGAGAAATACGTGAATGTGGGTGTGGAACTATGGATCCCCATGCAATCTTTTCAAACCATCCATTTCCCGTCTAAGGACCGCCTTCATTAATGAGTGAAGTCCACATCAAATCGGGCAGACGTGTATCTCAGAGGTGGATCACAAAGTCTTTGGAGCTGGCCATTTTATTCTGCGTACGAGGGTGAATACGTGTGGGGGTTTGAAGTATCAGGTACTCTCATTATGATGCATGTTTGACAATACTACGATTGCTTTTAAGTTATTTTGATTTTTAAAATCACTTCTTCAGCTACGGAATGCATTTGGTCAGTTGTCATATCAAGTAATACCAAAAAACCGAGAACGCTCCCACTTAATCAATTGTGTCCAACTAGTTTGCGTCTGGAGCCCACCATAGTGTTTGTACGATATCTCATTGTCCAACTAAGGGCGTGTTTGGATTCATTTATAGAATTGTTCTGCATTATAAATATGTACGGACATGGTATTCGTGGCAAAATAGCTTGTATACGTCCAATTTGTCATTGACGATCGTGCTATTTGGTTTAAAGCTGTATATATGTATACATTGTGAATTTCATAGTTAATGTTTGGGAAAGGAGGCTTGGTCGTGTGGGATAGTTTCTAATCGAATGAAGTACGACAAACCTATTGGTGTAATTTATGTTCACACGCTACCATATAAATTTGTATACATATATAAAAAATAGTTCTGTACCCATTAATAAAATACGATTATTATTGAGTTAACACTTATCAAAACGTGTGATCAGATGTAAGTAATACGATGAGGGTGGGTATAGGACCATTCCCACCCTCACCTGGAATATCCTCATCGTCAACCGCCAACTCACAATGGCTAGTTCAAATTCTTCCTAAACTTGGGTTTTATAAAAAGTATGCAATCAAAAACATATTGGAATTAAGAAACGTGCATTATTTACCAAAATATCTGACAAAATGAGACAAAATATGAAATTATAGACACCTAAATTAAGAAAAGTATATTATTTACAAATAGCCCTTGAAAAGAGATAAAATATAAGTTTGACAACTATGCAAGTCCACAACATAATTCATCAACAAGGGAGAGATATCTCTATGCATGATTTTTGGTTTCATCAATTAATATGGCGTGTTAACCCTTCCTTATAATATGAGAGTTGAAATTATCCAGCTGACTACTATATATAAGCAATACTCCAATCATAACTTTCAAGAGAGCATTCATTATCCTGGAAGAATCATAATCTCCATTCATGTCCAACTTGAAAGCTTCGGATACGTGAACCCCAAGAAGGTCTTCTTCAACTATAGCCGAACCATGAACCTGAAAAGCTTCATTCTCGAATATCCTGGAAGGTCTCTCATAATGAAAATTTGAGACAGTGTTGTTACTTACAAGGATGCTGCAAGACGATGAATTCTATCTTTAGGCCTACAGTCATCATTATATAAAAAATCAGAAGGCTGAAATGGTTTACAAATCTTTGGGACAAAAATTACACATCCATTTTTCTTCCAAAATTATGAAGCTTCTACCATACTAGAAAATTATCCCATGCTATCGCAACCTCATCGTATGACTTATATGATTGGTGTCTACATCCACGGTAGTGATTTACCTGTGCACGAGCATTCTCTCATCTATCATATAGGCTTAAAACTCTACCCACAAAGACCACATAATGTTTTTCCATTTGTTTCTGAAAAAATATCAATATGAGACTTACATAACATGAAGTGACTGTATCATTAACAGAACTTTCGTTCATGTAAACTGATAGTAGATCATATAAAATTGGAAGGTAAGTCAGCGAAGAAAAAATGGAAATTATTCCATCCACCTACATCCATAGTCTCACCTTATCAAAATGTTCAATCACTGATAAATTGATATTTAATTTCATGGAATCAAAAAATTTAATATTTTTTTGCTGTGACAAAAAATATATGTACCTCATCCATGAAATGAATTTAAAGATTAGATGATAAAACAGAAAAACAACATATATTATCAGAAGTTGCCATTAAACCTGCATAGCACCTTGGATTAATATGATATGAAGAAGATTCAAACAACCAGTGATTCTGATCAAATAAATAATCACAACTTTTCAGTTATATAAGTAGATTGTGCATGCGTGCAGAGTCGAATACTCTGCTGTACCTGCACTTATGAAATTCCCAATACTCACATTTAAGTCAGAAATATTTATTATAAATTATTAAAAAATTTAAACTTAAAATATTCAAGTATAAATTAAATTATTTAAACTTTGAAACAAAATTTCTATTAAAATTGTGATAATAAAAACTCGAAATTGCTAACATTTTCAGAAAAATATTATGAGATCTTCAAAGTCTGGTCGATATTTTATTACGTTGCTCACGACGGATGTTGACATTGACGGCAGGAGGTGAATGGTATTTGTGCAATATGATCGTTTTGTCTGCGTCGTGAGTCGTGACTCGGGATCAACAGGTTGCGCCACCCCACAGGGCCCACACGCAGATGTGTGAAGTGTACATGCAGTGGTTGCTACCTAGGATGGCCTGTGATACAGTATATATAACACTGAAAAATGATCCTGACCGTTGATTTATTGGGTTGAATCTGATTCTTTCAGAAGCTTCCTTTCCAATGGTTCACATTCTACTCAATGTTAAGCACGATCCATTCAACATGATTTTATTATTAGACCATTTCTTCAATTAAGTGGGACCCATTCGGGACGTATGTTGGAAGTGGATTGGCTGGTGTACCACACACCACCGATCTGGCTGGTGTGGGTACGTGTCGTGCGAAGACGAGCACTGACGCTCCTCGACCTCCGAGTTAAAGGAGCGGTTCAAAGAAGATCAAAGTTACATGGGATCACAATGATGTATCCAAACCGTTCATCCATTTGGAGAGATCATTTTAGATCACTTTAAAAAAAAAATGAGTCATTTCAAAATCTCAAGTGGACCACACCATAAATAGAAGTGGGACAATGATTCTCACCATTAAAACATTCGTTGGGCCCACCATAACGTTTATTTTCTATCCATTATGTTCATAAGCTCAAAAAGAGCTGGATGAAGAGTAAAAACAAATACCATGTTAATCCAAAACTTCTGTGAACCCCAAAAGAATTTCAATGGTATACGTTCAATCACATATTACCTTTTGCAGTTTAGATCTGTCTTATTTTTCGGCCCAAGACTTACGACGAGCTTGCCAAATGGATCTGACAGTTTTGATATAAAACATACCTAATGATAGACCCACAGAATTTAGTGACGTCAACGCACCAGCCAGGCAGTTAGCCAGGCGGGTGTCGTGTGGTACACCAGCTTCCACGTATGTTGATAATTATTTTTACACCAAACAGCAGATTGGCATACGTTGGAATCATACGCAAGTTATGTCATCACGAGAATGAAGGGCTACAGAAAATCTTAGTCAAACCTCATACAAAAATCATAGGAGAAGAATCAACACTCGGGATTGTTCGACCCATCACGACACGAAACGGTGAACTACTCTACTTACGTGACAAATTTGGAAAAGATTTGATATACCCAAACGCACCCTCTCTAACCACACGATGCTCCCCGTTGGATAGTTTGTTGGCTAAAACTCGGGTGGCTTAGGCCGAGTTTGAGCCGGGCAAGGCTAGACCTGGTTCGGCACTATGGACCCAACATCTGAGCCCAAAAGAGTAATTGGGCATTTGGGCTCGGGCCTGACCACGCCATCGTGAGCCACACATGCACCCAAAAAAAGAAAAAAAAAAAAAAAGACATTTAGAAAATGAAACCAACGATCATGATGCAAGATACATGTGTTTCCATGGTTTTCTGACTCAGCAACTCAACCGGAATTGTTTGGAACTTAGCCGAGTTGGTAAATCGGCAAATCTGGAGTGACTCGTCCGAGCCAGGGATTTGGCAGGGTGGCTGGTGTACCTTATTAGATTGGGACCAAGTACGAGTCGGCTCAGTCGGGTCACAGTTGGAATTCTACAGTCCTTTTGCAGATCCTAACCAAAGATTAGAATGGTATATTCATTAGAAGACGTGTACGGTATGCATGAGCCAGAACGACTTGAGCCCAAGTGCAGCCTGGAAATTGATCCGGCCATGTATGCCGGACCCAAGTCCACTGGCCAAGCCAATAAATCCAAACCCAAACATAGTGGGTCCCAGCTCACCGGGTAATATAGAGCAGGTCGCATACACTTTCATAGCAAAGATGGGCAAAAGCAATATGGACTGTCAGAACCTTAAATAAACGGTATCTCCCAAATTGAGATGAGTTTTTGGATATATCATATATGATTTTGGCGGAGGACCTAGTTAAGCCAACCAATGCGCTACGCTGGGTTGCCCCTACTGGATTTGCAAGATTTCATCATATCAGCAGTCAAAAGTCTCATTTAGTTTCATTTTTTACTGTAAAATAAATTTTAGTTTAACTTTTAATCCTTTAAGTTGTAGAAGTCTTGACCAAATGAAAGGGGTTTAGAAAAGTTAGGTGATAACATGGTTGACCAAATTGTATACTTATTTTGGCCAAAAACCAAGAAGTGTAAAAATAAAGGTTGCATATAAATAAATAGTAAGTTTACTATAAGTTTAGTATTTAGAGTAAGTCACCCTTTGTCTTAGGTTTGAGTTTCTTATTTGAAGAGTTGTAATTTTATTTTATTATTATCAATCAAATTATTTTAAATTTATTAAAAATTAATTTTGCTTTTATCCCTAATGGATTTGAGGAAGCTGTGTCTAGAATCCAGAGAGCTCGGTGAATTTGGAATAGTTATCTCATGAAGAAGACAGTGATCTACCTCATCGCGTTCCTCCCTACGATGGTCAGTCCAATCATCAATCAAGTTATCATGTATAAATTAAAAACAAAATATAGATAGATGGTTTAAAAGGACCTTCTCAGGTGATGGGGACATATCGTGCACACGCGCACACACGCCATCCCACGTACGCACGTACGCATGGAGTAGGAGAGCCCCACCGTCAATCTGGCTCAATGACGACGTCCAGGGTGAGCATCCTAACTAGATGACGAAGTTTGGTTCAAAAGAGTGAGGCCGATAGTCAATAAAAACCCATCATGGGATTTCATGATCGTGGCCCACTAGTCGGATTGATTTCATATTTTAGGTTTTGCTTATTGTTATTATTTAGAACATCATGAACGCTTTAGATTTCTTTGTTTAATTTTTATTTTAGTTTACTTTATCGCCAAGTAATAGATTGCGCACATGGCGCGAGTTTAGGGGTATAAGGTTTTCTTATAAATAAGCACCTTTTGTACCTTTTTTCATTCATTGAAGATTAATAAAAATTTTATATTTTCCTACTCTCTAAGTTGTGAAGCATAATTGGGTGTGAAGCCCTCCCTTCATTGAAGGGTTAACTACCGTGGTACGAAGCCACATCTATCCCGATTCGCTCCCATCTATCACCATCTCTACTACTATCTTCTACCATGTCTTCTTCTCATCTCATCCCATCATCTACAATTCAAATTAATCATCTATTATAACAATTCTCCTTCCTACAATAGAATTTCAGAATCTGGCCTTATGGGAAGGTTGAAATTTCGACGGAGCACCATGCACAAACCGTACATCGGATTGAGGAGAGATTTGAAGGTTTTGTAGTCCATCTCTGGCCGACCAGAGCCAAGGTGACCTTTTTCTGAATAGTGGGCCCCATACACGGGCGGCTGGGATTACACGCACGTGCGTCTGGGCCATATTGTCCACGTGTGCGGTACTTCTCTGGTTCATCTCTCTCCTCTCTTTCACTCCGCTTTCACCCAAAATCCCTAAACCTAACCCTAAATTACTCAAATCTCTAAATTTATGCCCCTTTTCTTACCTTAGATTTTTTCGAATTGAAATTTCTGAATCCCTTAGATTAGGGACTGATTACCATGCATGTGTGAGTGATTATTTCTTATCTTTGAGTATCATTTGATTTATAATTTTTATTGATCCAGCCCTATCATGTATAGGCCTGGACCTGCATAGATTCTCCTTAATTGAATGTTTGGACTTTTATGTGGGATATGAAATTTGTATAATTGTTTCTGAATTAGTATGATCTAAGCCTGAATTCTTACACATCATACTTGAATTTCATGTCCTGCATCAAATTTGGTATCAAAGCCTAGGGTTCTTGTAGAAGAATTCACCACATATTTAGGGTTTAGTTTGTTTAAGTCCTTCATGCATCCAGTCCTTCATGCATCCAGTCCATCATATATAGCTGCTAGAAAACCATAGTCCTTGATATATATAGTTGAATTTTCGTAACAGTATATAATCTCCTTCATATAGAGTCTCGTAGGGTCATTTAGCTTTTAGACGTATATAATCGTCATAGAAAGTCCTTAGGTTGAGTTAGTCAGTGTATGCCCACATATACGGGTCATGGTTTTGGCTTGTACCCTACACTAAACATGGAGCAACTGCTAGAGTCATTAAACAAGTTGTCCTAGTAGATCAAGTATTTAGGTAAGTGCTATGAACAATATATAGATCAATGCTTTAATCAATTTGATGCGGGCATTACCCAACTAAAGGCCTGCACTGGGACAAATCCCAACATTGGGGTAGATGTCCAATCTTAGACAGGTGGCCAGGAGGATAGACCAATGAATGAAGGTGGCCAAGGAATCAGTCATATACGTGCACCCATACCCCCACCCCATGAGAAACATCAAGACCATTATTTTGAAGGGTACGTCATGTGTGGCCTCGTGGCTAGAGAGAGTGCAACAGAGGCTAGTGTAGAGTTATCCACTAAGGCCATTTCGGTAGTGGATGAGTTTTTTGATGTCATTCTTGATAATCTACAGAATGAGTCTCCCCCTAGGAGGACTATAAAGCACACCAGAACATGGGACACCGTAATGCTTAAAGCCGAGTTTACGTTTAATAGTTCTTTCAATAGGTCCACAGGTGTCAGTCCTTATGAAGTCGTTACTGGTTATAAACAAGGGAAACCTATTGATCTTATCCCTATGTCACTGTCCTATATGTCGTCAGTGCCTGCAGAGTCTTTTGCGCATCACATTCATTCATGGCATCAAGAAATCAGGCCGAAGATTATGACTAGTAATGAATATTACTTAGTTTCTGTAGATCAACATAAATGTTTCAATGAATTCAATATAAGAGACTCTATCATGATCTGCACCAGGCCAGAGTGGTACCCTCAGGGATCCGTTCGAAAATTACATGTGTATAGCGTTAGACCATTCAAAATTATAAAAAGAAACGGTCAATGCGTATGTAGCAAATCTTTCACCCTCCATCGAAATTAGTTCCACATTCAATATGGAGGATCTAATTGCATTTCAAGGGGTCATTGATGTATTATCTAGCCTTTTGCCTAACCATCTTGATTTTTCAAACCTTTCCCTTGATCCATGACCCCCTTTAGACCCATTTTTCCAGCTTCTACGTCTCATTCCTACCCGTCCCGACCCATTTTTCCAGCCTCTATCTTCCATACCTACCCATCCTGACTTATTTTCTCAGCCTCTACCTCCCATACCTACGCCTCCCAACCCGTTTTCCCAGCCTCTACGTCCCATACCTACTCGTTCCAACCTATTTTTTCAGCCTCTACCTCCCGCACCTACTCTTTCCAACCTTTCTTTCCAACCTTTAGCTCCCATACACAACCTTTACACACCTAGAGAGAAAATAAAAGATATCTTAGACCATCAGATAGTTTCAACGTCGGACGACGGGTTTCAAAAGTATCTGGTTAAATGGAAGTCATGCCCAGCTTCTGACAGCATGTGACTCAATACGGAGGAGCTTCAGATACTTGATCTTGACATCTCGAAGTGGTTTAGGAGTTTTATTTCGCTAGTGGCGAAATCTTCGCAGCCGAGGAGAATTGATGGGGACATCTCGCGCACACGTGCACGCACGTCGCCCCACCTACGCACGTATGTACGGAGTAGGAGGGCCCCACCATCGATTTGGCTCAGTGACGACATCCAGGGTGGGCCTCCTAGGTAGAAGACGAAGTTTGGTTCAAAAGATTGGACTCGATAATTAAGAAAAACCTATCATGAGATCTCATGATTGTGGCCTACTAGTCGGATTGATTTCATATTTTAGGTTTTGCTTATTGTTATTATTTAGAACATCATAAATGCTTTAGATTTCTTTATTTGGTTTTTATTTTAGTTTACTTCAATGCCAAGTAATAGGTTGCGCATATAGCGTGAGTTTAGGGGTATAAGGTTTTCTTATAAATAGGCAACCCTTTTAGCTTTTTTCATTCATTGAAGATTAATAAAAATTCTGTGTTTTCCTACGCTCTGAGTTGTAAAGCCTAATTGGGTGCAAAGCCCTCCATTCATCAAAGGGTTTATTATCGTGGTACGAAGCCACATCTATCCCGATTCGCCCCCATCCATCGCCATCTCTACTATCCATCTTCTACCATCTCTTCTTCTCATCTCGTCCCATCATCTACACTTCGAATTAATCATTTATTATAGTAATTCTCCTCCCCACAGCAGAATTTAAGAATCTGGCCCTATAGGAAGGCTGAAACTTCTACGGAGCACCACGCATAAACCGTACATCGGATCGAACTGAGATTTGGAGGTTTTGGAGTCTATCCCTGGCCGACCCGGGCCAATGTGGTTTTTTAAATAGTGGGCCCCATACACGGGCGGCCGGGATCACACGTACGTGCATCTGGGCCATTATTGTTATCCACGCTGCGGTACTTCTCTGGTTTGTCTCTCTCCTCTCTTTCACTCCGCTTTCATTCAAAATCCCTAAACCTAACTACAAATTACTCAAATCTCTAAATTTATGCTCCTTTTCTTACCCTAGATTTTCCCGAATTAGAATTTCTGAATCCCTTGGATTAGGAACTGATTATCATACATGTGTGGGTGATTATTTCTTATCTTTGAGTATTGTTTGATTCATAATTTTTATTGATCCAGCCCTATCATGTGTAGGCCTGAACCTGCATAGATTTTTCTTAATTGAATGTTTGGACTTTTATGTGGGATATGGAATTTGTGTAATTATTTCTGAATTAGTATGATCTAAGCTTGAATTCTTGCACATCATACTTAAATTTCATGTCCTGCATCATCTGGTTAACTTTTAATGTACATATGTGTGTCACCAGTGAATCTTCTTGATGTGTCACCTCAAGTCTTCAAATGGCACGTAATACGAACCTAAGCTAGCAAATCCTCAAGAAACAGAAGCTAGTAATTTATTTTCTGACTCTCTCTGATTTGAAATTTCTTTTGAAAGTTTTTCATCTGCCAACAAACTGAGTTCACAGAATTCCAATAGTGGTTTCTTCGTGTTAACTGAACGTAGAACCACACATAGGCTCATCGTATCTTATAAGCTATTTGCCTGCAACCTATCAGTAGTCTCAATTAATTTGAAAAGTGGCGAATGACGGTTTAAGAACAACATGATCACACGTGATTCGACCTATCCTTAATATTTTATTTATTTATTTTTCTTCTTTTTACAAAAATTATAAATATGTAATTTGAGAACATCAAATTTCTCAACACCTAAAGGACGAAACAATGAACCACCCAACTTGTGTGACAATTTCGGACAAGGTTTGATAGACCCATATGCACCCTCTTTAACTACATATCTTTTACACACGTGCTGAACCCTATATATCTGATGTCCTAGTCATTGTTAGCATGGAACATTGAAATACCCAACTTGCTTGAAAATTTTATACAAGGTATGGTAGGCCCATACACATCCCTTTTAACTGCATGCTCTTTTACACACACATAATGAACTCCATTGGATAGCCTTGGTTACCTACAATATGAAACAATCAATTACTCAACTTGTATGATGAATTCGGAGAAGGTTTGGTAGATCCATACACACCCTCTCTAACCACACATTCTTTTACACACATGTGGTGAATTCTATCGGATAGCCTGGTCACCATTAGCATGAAACAATGAATTGCCCAACTTGTGTGAAAAATTCAGATAAGGTTTAGTAGACCCATACACACCCTCTTTAACCATACACTCTTTTACCCATACTTTGGTGAACTTGATCGGATAGCATGGTCACCTACAACACGTAACAATGAACTAGACAACTCGCGTGACAAATTTAGATAATGTTTAGTAGACCCATATGCTCTCTCTCTAACCACAAGCTCTTTTACACAATACGATACGTGTGGGGTCTCAAGCATCAAGTACCCTAATTATGACGTATGTTTGACAATACCAAGATTGCTTTTAAGTTATTTCAATTTTCAAACCACTTCGGCCATTAAATTAATGCATTTGTTTAGTTATCTATTTAAGTAAGAGTAATGCTCACACACAACTAGTTGGACCGTCTAACTAGTTGCGTAATTAATGCTAATAAATTTGTTTTGGGGAAAGTTGTTTTCCAGATGAAAAGGACTTGATGGCTTGGGTGGGACCCACAGTGGAGTTAAGATGAAATCCACACCAACCATCAGATGAGTCCCCCATAATGGTAATAGGGGCAAAAAATCAGGTGCATCCATAAAATAAAGTGGAACACACTGTAGAAAATAGCGCCATGGAAAAGCTTATTCTCCAAGTTGTTTCCCTTCCTATGGTCCAATTGAATTACTGATCAGCGTGATTTCTTGGCTCTAGGTCTAATATGAAATTATACATATAATGAAAGGAGTGGATCTCATATTATAAACATCATAGTGGGCCACATCAAAAGATAAAAAGTGTGCATTGGTTTCGAGAAAGACTTGGATGGTAAGGCGGGGAACACAGCTGAATGTGTTGATGTGGCAAAGGTACATGGTCCTCACCATGATGTATATGTTATATCCACACCATCCATATATTTTATCATAACATTTTTAGGCATGAGGCCAAAAATGAGGGAGATCCAAAGCTAAAGTAGACCACGCCACAGAAAACAGTGAGGATTAAACTCCCACCATTGAAAACTTGTTAGGGTGACGGAAGTTCTGGATCATGTTGATATATATATTTTTTCCCTAATCCAGGTCTGTGTGACCTTATGAATAAGTTGGATTATGAATAAACTGGACGTTGGATGGAAAATAAACATTACGGTGCGCCATAGGAAGGTTTTAACGATGGGCGTTCAATGTTCACTATTTCCTGTGATGGGGCTCACTTGATAGGTGGATCTATTTAATTTTTGGGACCATCCATTAAAATGATTTGTAAAAACTGATGGACGGCGTGGATATACAACAAATATATTAAAGTGGGTCCCACAGTTAAGGAAGCACCTATTGGTATGTTACCCGAGTAATACTTGATCTACTCCCGTACATTCTCAGTAACATGCCAATTTTCTCGGAGCTAACAAGTGCCTCACCGACTTCAACCTTTCATCTTTTAACGGGGCCACTGTGATATGTGTGTGGGATCCACTCCAATCATTTTATGTTTAATCCCATGTTGGGCCTACATAAAAAAATCTATGCTAATTCGTGAATGAAGTGGGCCATACCAAATGGGAAACAATTGGGAAAGGCGTTGACCCTTGATTTTTACAGGGCCCACCCGGTTGGGCCTTGGAAATCTACTCTAACCATTATATACCATACAAAAAGTTAGGCTTGATGTCCAAGAAATCATACTTGTACATGATTCAACTGGGCCATGCCAAGGAAGACAATTTAGAGGATAAGCTCTTCCTATATTCTGTTTTAAGTCGTGTGGTCCACCTTAACCATGGATGGAGCTGATTTTCAAACCATGGGTCCAGCGTGAGGTGAATCATGTGATGATTGGGGTGGATTTCCAATTAACACTATGGTGGGGCCAATCAAAGTCGGTAAGTCATTTTCTTTTAATTTTTTAAATAATTTTTCGGATACAACATTTATTAACATTAAATGCACGGCTAGTTGGACCAACACTCACGGTCCAACTAGTTGTGTGTCAGCATTTCTCTTTAAGTAATATTGAAAAACTAAAGAGTGCTCTAGCATGCAATTACTTGTGTGTCCAACTAGTTCACATGTGTGGGGCCTACCATGGTGTTTGCAAGACATTTCACCAGTGTGAGATCATCATTCCATCATAAAATTGTTGGAATATAGAGTTTGGAAAACTATTTAAATAAAATAAATTTAAATTAAGAATAAAAGAAAACTTATCGATTTATAGAAGTGGAGGCGTGACATGAGTTACTCGGCTTGAAATCGAATTTGCTCTCCTTGGATAGCGTCTCAAGTGCAACAGGTTTTCAGAGCAATCGACCTCTAGAATATAACGACTATGACTTGGTCCTAGCGGTGCACTCACTATACATGGGCTTGAATCATTTGTAGTCTTAACTCGAAGTAGAAAAATACTTAAACAAAATTTTTAAAGAGAAAATCAATTTTCTAATACATTCCAAAACTTAAAATCAGAAGTCTATTTATAGACTTTGTAAAGATACCCTTTTACAAATGGTTGTGACTATTGGGTTTAAACTCAAGTGGTGTGTCCCTTAAGTTTCAAAAGACACAACTTTTCAAAATAAAATTGAAAGGACATAACCTTCCAGACTTAAGTGAAAAGACACATCCATAAGACACTTATAGCCACAACCATAACCTATCCCAATAGATATTTTGAAATACCAAATTATTTTAAAATAATTTAAAATACAACAAAAACTATTACCAATATTTGTTCTTTTTCCTTAAAAGCTCCGTAATTATTCTCCTTTTTTTTTAATGCTCTATGGCACCCGTGTTGTAAACTGGATTGATTATTTATTTATTTTTTATACCACATGGCTAGCATCCGGGGGTGCACCTTAATTACATACCATGTGCATGCCCCACATTTAGTATGGTGGGCCCTGTGAAATCATGTGTTTTGCTACTTGCATACAACAGGTGGTGTAGGGGATTCTGTCAGCAATGGAGAGGTCATTCCTCCAAGTAAGCTAGTCTATAATGTGTGGGGGTTACCGGGAAGTATGTATCAAATCCAACCTTTAGCTATTCTGCACCCCATCATGAAGGTGGAGGTTTTTAGATGTAGTTTTTTGTGGTGTGTCTCACTTAGGGAGTGTATGGTTGTGTAATGCAAAGAAAAAGTACTATTATTATCATTTTAAGGTGTTTGTTTAAACATGAATTATGAACAGTAAACCATGAGTCAATTATGCTTACGAGCTATTTAATTTTCCTACTACCGCAATAAATCTATGATGGTAAATACATAATGACGACTTTTGAAGAGGGTTTGAATGAGAGGGGAATACTTACATAGTTACCCTTTAATACAACAAGGAAATGCATAAAATCAAACATAAATTAGGATCCTATAAAATCTATAAGTCCCACCATGATGTATGTGTGTGATCCATGCCATCCATCCATTTTATCATCTCATTTTACAGCATTAGCCCAAAACTGACGTAGATTGTAAGCTTAAATAGACCACGCCACTAGAAACACTGGATATAACGACACCCACCATTCAAACTCGAAACCTTACTAGGGCCCATAGGGATGTCTATCTCTCATCCAACCCATTCATAAGGTTGCACAAACATATACACAAACTTATAAGTAGGGAATGCGCAAATATCGACTTGATTTAAAACTTTTGTGCCTACAAGAAGTTTTCAACGTTAGGTGTTCAATTCTAAATGTTTCCTGTAGTGTGGTCCACTTAAGCTTTGGATCTACCTCATTTTTTGGATCTAGCCTTAAAATGACCTGGTGGAATGGATGGATAGCGTGGATAAGAAACACACATCACAGTCAGCCCTACAATTTTTAGCTGCTGAATTTGTACAACGGACTTTACAGCTTTTTAAACAAGTTCCTGTAAAGGTCAGCATAAGTACCGCTCTGCTGTAGGCATACCTGTAGATAATCATAACTTATTTACGTTGAATTACGATTGTAAGTAAATAATCATTACTCATTTTCAGTCAATTATAATGAAAAATCAAACACGCCAAAATAGCTTTTATCTAGCAAGCGCATGCAATGCACGTCTTAAATGCCATTTAACCAAGACGGTCTATGATGAAAATCGGACGCATATTAAATTATTTTGTTGTGGCCAATACTAAGGCACGTATGATGACCAATCTGGGGTAAAAATTTCTCTAAGGATTCTCAGATTTTTGATGTATTTCTCATAATATTATTGCTGAAAATAAAATATTAGGAATATTTATTATAAATTACTAAAAAAAAGTTAAATTTCAAAACTAAATTATTGTAACTTTGAAATAAATTTTCCATTAAAATTACAATAATAAAAACTCAAAATTGCTGACATTTCCAGAAAAATATTATGAGATTTTCAAAGTCTCGGTGATCTTTTATTATGATTCTCATTATGGATGGTTTTTTTTTTTTTTTTAAAATTTTTTTAAAATTTTTTAATTTAATCTTTTTTAAAAATTTTAATTTTAATATATATATATATATATATATATATATATGTGTGTGTGTGTGTGTGTGTGTGTGTGTGTGTGCGCGCGCGCGCGCATGCTTGCGGCTATCATTTACCATCGTAGGAAGATTGATAGACGATAGGAGGAGAATGGAATTTGTGCAACATGATCGTTTTGTCTGTGTCGTTAGTCATGGAGAATGGAATTTGTGCAACATGATCGTTTTGTCTGTGTCGTTAGTCATGAGTGAGGATCACCAGCTTGCGCCACCCCACAGGGCCCACATGCAGAAGTAACGTAAAGCAGGTTGCGGATGATTTCATGTTCAAATGGACCAGAGAAAGCCCGATCAGAGGTGGAAGTGATCCAAATTGTCAGAACCTTAAAACATGTGTATTTTACAAACTGAAATGAGTTATTTGATATACCATAAATGATTTTTGGGGTTGGATAAGCTACTATAGTCAGGCAGCCCACGCCAAATTTGTGAGATTCTATCAAATCAATGGTTGAAAATCCATTTTATTTCTATTTTTACTATTTATAGTAGTTTTTAGTTCGATTATAACTCTTAATCATTTGAGCTTTAAGAGTTGTTTCCAACGTGAAAAGTTCTTAGAAAAATTAGGAGAATAATGTGGTTAAGCTAAATAGGACACTTACTATAAATAGTAAATTTAGTATTTATAGTAAGTTATGAATTTTAGAGAGTTTGATTATGAAACTTCTTCCAAGGTTTAATATCACTATTTAAAAGGGTTACAAATTCATTTTTATTATCTATTAATGAAATTTCAAATTTATTAGAATTTATTTATATTCTTTCCTATTTTTTCTTCGTGGATTTTAGGAATTTCTGTGAGGAGTCCGAAAAAGCTCTGTGGATTTAAAGTACTTATCTCCTTGAGGAAGACAATGATCGACCTCATCACAATTGATATTAGAGCGAGGACTCCCCTCAGATCGGTGGAAAATAACAAAGGTATTGACCCAACATCCTGTGGATGATAATATATGGATTAATTATCTTTTAGAAAGAATTAAAGCTTTCCATTGGGAGAGTCAGTTGATCATGTAAGGGCTGCAGGTAACTCTTGACCGTATTGTAGATGTGTTAATTTCTCCCCGAGTCAAAGGCAATGCTCAACCGCCTATGATTGCTGTACGACACAACTCCGATTTCTATAGAGCACTACTAGTGCTAAATCATAGGGCTACTCCAAATGATTCGAGTTCTAGTGACGAGGACCTTAATGGTGGATTTTCCTAGTGACCAGTATATGGAGGCGATCGACTATATTGTGCTTAAAGAGATTATGGAGATAAGGCCGAACTTCCTAATTTTAATTGTTTATTACGTATAGAAGATTTTCTCGATTGGCCAGTCGAAGTAAAACGATATTTTGATTACATGGATGTGTTGGAATATAAAAATACGAAATTAATAGAGTTCAAATTAAATTTCAGTGCTTCTGTATGGCGGGAGCAATTACAACTTTCACATGTTTAACAGAACAAGGCTCCCATCCTCCTAGCCATGGATGAGAAGCCTTCTTTGATCACGATTCCTCCCTAGTGATTATGAACATGTATTATTTTAACAACATCAAAATTATTGATAAAGGAATTGAATCGTCATAAATCATACCGAAGAATTCCAGTGGTTGGCAACATATAATAATCTATTAGAAATCAAATTGTGAAAGGTAGCATGATTCATAGGTGAGTTACGACTGGTGATTCAGGACCAAGTTCAGATGCACCCAGTCAGTACCGTGAATGAATCAATTCAGTTGGCAGGTAGAGCGAAAATACAGCTTGCAAGATCCCTTATTCAGCCTTATCCTTCAACTCAGCCTCCCCATGATAGGTCCCACACAAGATTCAGTATTGGCACGGGAAAAAGAACTAGTAGAAAGACGTCCTTAACCTCCTACAACTGCAAACCATAACATGAGAAGCGACCCATCTAGGCCTCAACGTGTAACACCCACAACAGCGGGTCTGAGTACGATTTCAAATCCTTATGGCTGGCCAAGACGGAACACTTGTTATTGTTGCGGCCAACTAGGTCACTTATCAAATACTTGCCCTCAACATCCTGCAACCCACCTGACCATTAACAAAGGGGGGCACTGAAAGTGATTCAGCGGAGGAAGACCTTGGATTTTATGAAGATGAACAAACCACTAAGGAAGGAGCTGCTGATGAAGAATGGGCGACCGAGCATCATGGCGAGTCCTTGGTCGTGAGGCGATTATTGTACACTTTATGGGGAAAGTTACATCCATAGCAGTACAATATATTTCGTACGTGGTGTACTGTCAACTGTAAGGTTTGTGATGTAATCATAAACAGTGGCAATAACGAGAACATTGTCTTGAAAGTGATGGTCGACAAGTTGTGGATACCTACGACAAAATCATTCCCCTTACTCGATTAGTTGGATAAAAACTGTGAATGAGACCAAGGTAACAAAACAATACATTGTCTCATTTTTAATTAGTAAAAATTATAAGGATCAAGCACTTCATGATGTGGCCAACATAAAAGCATGTCATATGTTACCTGGTCGACTATGACATTTAAACTGTAATGTGACCCACCAAAGATGAGATAATGTTTACATCTTTGTCAAGGATGGTGGAAAGACGGTCCTTGCCCCTATGACACCAGAGAACCACCCTAAAACTTATAAAATAGAGGGGAATTCCCTCCTGACCATTCGGAATTTCATGGAGGAATCTAAGGAAATCGATGAGGTGTATGCCGTAGTAATAAAGGATGAAGAATCAGAGCCCTTAAATATTTCCCCAAGTTTAAGGTCATTGCCGAATGAATTCAAGGAAATCTGGCCCAAAGAGTTACCTAATATATTACCACCCATGCGGGATATCCAATATCACATAGACATCATCCCTAGGGCTAGCTTGCCCAACCTCCCTTACTATTGGATAAGTTTGAAAGAGTGTGAAATACTTCAGGGGCAAGTGAAGGAACTGTAATATCCCGAAAATCGGAGGTCGAGTAAAAACCCAACTCCCGAGTTCCAAAATGTTATTTATGTAATATAGATATGTATGATTGAATGTTGTCTGTTTTAATATATTAAACATGAGTGGGATTACGTCAGAACAGTATATCATACTCCAGAGACAGTTAAATTTACAAGTGGAAGACTGTGATAGTATGTATAACATATATAAACTGTTGTATGCCTCCAGAGTGTGAACATGTTACCAGGTTATATACATACATGTATACTCCAAAAGTAAACAAAAAGAACATACATGCGTGCTCTAAAGATACAAAATGACAAGTGTCAAGGTATCTAATCAACCTCCCTGTAATCCCGTCAATCAGAACACGCATAAAGGAGGGATCCTCCTCATCATCTTCAAGTCCAGCTCCGCTTCTCAAGCAGCGCCATCATCTGCAACCAAAATAGGGACTGGTGGGTGTCCGGAAACACCATCCGGTAACGTGGGAGTGAGTAGCTAACTCAGTAGAATAATAGAGCAAGGATTAACATGTTCTCAAATCAATCATGCGATAATAGTAAAGCAGTAAATCAAAAATTTCTAATACTGTTGTTAATGCAATATGACATGACGTGATGGATGCCCTCACCGACAATCTCCCTCATACGGCACCATCTTACGACCGCGGCATGCAATCGTCCCACAGTGCTCCACATCTTCCAAGCACATGCAATGTAATGGTGATATGATTTCTGAGTTGTTATTAGTCCATTCAAACAGCAGGATTGAAAAACTAAGGTACTTCCCTTATATCAATCCCAACACAGATCCTGTCTAGGGTCGTCACTCCTAGTAATCTCATATGATGTATATTTTGTAGGTCGCTGCAAGGGCTGCCAGGGCTATTGCTCGTACTCGTTGCACCGCTCCCCCATCATCTTATCAATACAGGCCTACTGTACTCTCACTGCTACGGAAGGGTCGTCGCCTCCCGTAGACTCAGAATACGCTCGCAGTCACTACAAAGGACTTGTCGCCTGATCAGTGTAGGCCGACAGCAAGAATATAGTGTCCCATACCACCATAATCTGCTCACGAGTCATAGGTGCTCACTGGTCACTACGGGGAGGTTTGTGGCCCCAACGTAGGCCGACAGCTCGACCACGGTGTCCCATACCACCATGCCCGGCTCATGAGTCTTCGTGGATCAAGGTACCATGGTTGACACGGTTTATAATGGTAAGTTCAGTACCCTAGGTTCAAGCAGTTATGACTCATACAGGGTGAACATACAATGGCCAGTCGGGTTACTTGACGGGCTTGACTAGCACGAGCGCATCTCAAGTCGAACGACATGAAGTGCGTAAAACACCTCGTGTGGCCTAACCACTGCCGCCAACTCCAAACACGACTCGCGTTCATCGACGCGTCGCTCGTGGCAAAGATAAGCCAACCACGAATTCACTTGGTTGCCGACTGCCTGGACTAGGTATAGTCCCAAACAATTATGAATCCACATCAGCAATCATACGAGAGTATTGGAAATGAAATACAACAATATGAGCATGTTAACACATGTTATAACATACAACTTAAGTAAAATCTTCCAACGCATGCATTTCATACATATAATGAAATCATGCATATAGCTAACATGTAGGAAACCATTTACATCAGCATATAAATTGAGAAATCAATCTCAAACTAATTCATAACACCATTTAATTCAATACATACTAATACAAGCATTTATACAAACACTTACACTACATACTTAAGTCTACATATAGTATGTCGACTCAAAGTGTGCATTTAGGAGAATCTCTTCGCCAAACTAATTATGCACGTATTCCTAATATCCTAATGTGACAAAAAGCCATGTCAATCACATCAGCAAATTATGGATGAAAACAGTATTTCCTACAAATGACTAAAATGCCCTAAATCTCATATCCTTCGTTTGCTTACGAAACAGGAAACGGACAGCATGTTGTACATGTCAAACGGCGTTGTCGTCGATAATCTACTATTAAATGACATTGAAAGCGTTGGAAACAGTCAATCAAAGCGTCTAATATCCGCACCTTTCACTTTATATGTGTATCGTTCCGAACGGAGCGTATACACTTCGTCTACGGCGATCAGACAACCTAATTCACAAGATGCATCAGCTACTTCGCTATGAAAATGAGGGAACTTCAAATCAGCAACTATTTAGGGTATTTTCTTACCTAGAAATGCGGCGAAATCACCGGAAAAGTGATTGAGGCGCGTTGCTAAAGCACGTGCAACAGGTGGCACAAGCAGCAGGAAATACTCTCCCGCCCTCTCTCACAGTCTCTCACCTTTTCTCTCACTCAACCTAGGGCTTTTTTCAAATTCGGATGGGAGAGATATGAGAAGGTTTCAAGCCCTTTTATAAGCCCAAACATGCCCAAAACAGGCTTAGGAACAAAGTTTACTTGATGCCTAACCAAATCGGGGCTGTTTCGGTCCAAAAGGACATTTCTGGTGGTCCCTTGGCCGAACGCGATCGGACTTAAGTTCATACATGTCGGATGTCGGTCACATCCCATTTTCAGTCCAGTAGTGTTCGTAGATCGCACATGGCGGTCCAGTTTCAGTTCAGCGGTCACCGCACGTAAATCAGGCCTACAAGTCTCATGATATGAAATAGAAATTTTTCCTGATCCGAGGGTATAATTTGGCTGAATTCTGATGGTCAGAACGCTTAATAATAACGCGTCAAGTCATGTGCCAGATTTGAATTTTAAATTCCAAATCTAACCCTATTCTCACTCTCTTCAGTCCAGGCTCAATGAAATAGCCTGCGAATGTCGGTTGGACTTGATTTTCGAAATGATTGTCAAGTCCAGCTAGGCGGTTCTAACGGTCTAAGATTGTAGGTATTGGACTTTCGACGCGCGGTCTAGATCCAATACAAAGTTTCAAAGAGGTCCAGAGAACAAACCGGTTTAGAGTTTGATCTGAGGTTTTAGAGTATTATAGCGTCATTGGTTCTACTCGCTTTGGGTCTTGTAGAAGGTATTTAAAGTGATCGGGGACTATTTCCCAGCTATTCTAGCGTAGCGCTAGCTAACTTATGCTTAGTTTCTAAAGGAATTAATCCTAAGTGATTTCTTTGGCTATGGAATTGGGTTCTGAGCGATTTCTCAGGTATTTTAATTGACCCATTGCCTAAGGACGTCTAATCCCAGGTTGGCCAAAATTCGGGGTGTTACAGGAACATACTAGTCAAGTCAATGAGAGCATGAGTATAAGTATTGTATCAGCTCAAGAGCCTAATACAAGATACATGAAAAAAGATGATAAACATTGAAGTCAGAAATTATTTGAGTCTCATGATTGAAGTCCCTTGAGTAACTCGAGGACGAGTTTTTTTTTTTTTTTTTATAAAGTGGAGGACTCTGATGTAGGACGTGACACCAATACATTCCTAGCATGATTGGAGCAAAAGAAGGTAAACTGTAAATTGGCTATAACTTTTGATCCGGGTATCATTGTAAGGCGTACCTAACCGAGTATCATAAACCAAAGCAGGTCGAGAACTTATAGACAAGTTCTTTTGAAGTATAGGAGACTGATATAGATCAAGTCGAGGACACTTTCATGTCAAAGATGGAATAGAGAAGACACAATCCGAGGTGGAAGTGATTCGGATTGTCAAAACCTTAAAACAGGTGTATCTTACAAACCGAAATGAGTTATTCGATATACCATATATGATTTTGGGGTAGGAGAAGCTACTTTAACCAACCAACCCAGTTATTTTAGGTTACCCATGCTGAATTTTCAAGATTCCATCAGATTGACAGTCGAAAATCCATTTTATTTCCATTTTCACTATTCAAAGTTTTAGTTTGATTATAACTCTTCATTATTTGAGCTTTAGGAGTTGTATCCAACATGAAAAGTTCTTAGAAAAATTAGGAAAATAATGTGGTTAAGCCCGTAAATTTACTATTTATAGTAAGTTACAAATTTTAGGGAGTTTGAGTTGGAGTTTGATTCTTAAACTTCTTTAAGGTTTAGTATCACTATTTAAAGGATTGTAAATTCATTTTTATTATCTATCAATAAAATTTAGAATTTATTTATATTCTTTTCTATTTTTTCCCTGTGGATTTTAGGAATCTTTGTGAGGAGTAAGCTCCGTAGATTTGAAGTATATCCCCTCGAGGAAGATAGTGATGTGGAGCCACATCTGGGGGCTGCTCGACTGGTCGTGGCCCTTACTCGACCAGTCATGGATTGGCTCGACTTAAAGTTCAGCAAACATCAGATTTTTGGTTTCGAAGTGCTCAACCGGTCGTGGCCCATGCTCGATCGGTTAAAGGGTCCGCTCGACCGGTCGTGGTTACACAGATTCGTTTCCGGATTTGATGCGGATTGTGAATTTTTGAGTCGGCTTTCGCAAAGGTGCGAAAGAGAAGTTGCCTAAACTATATATATGTGTCCCTATGGCTTTTCTAGGGTATTGAGATATTGAGAAATAATTCTAAGGTGTCGGCAAATGGTTTTCTCTGTACTTTCAAAGGAGAGGTTAATATTTTACCTTGTAATCTTCATTTTTTTTATAGTGAAAGTTTGCATCAGTAGTTTTTTATCCTAGTTTAGGGTTTTTCCACGTATATCTTATCTTGTGGTTTGTTTGGATTGCTTTGATTTGTTTCTACTTTATATTTCTTCTTGTTTATTGTTTGTGGGTGAGACCGGAGATTGGATCTCAGTTCACTGCGTTGTTAGTGTGCTGCGCAACATCATGTTCATCCCTGTGTCAAGAAGCATAAGATAATTTGAACTATATGTACACCCAACGATTGCTACCTAGGATGGCTTGTAATCTAGTATAACACTGAAAATTTATCCTGACCGCTGATTTATTGGGCTGAATCTGAGTCTTTCGGAAGCTTTATTTTCAATGGTTTACATCTACACAGGTTAAGCACGATCTATCCTACATGATTTTCTTACTGTTTGCCCATCCAGGGCAGCATACCAAAACATGTACGGATCATCTAACCGTTTCTTCGAGTGGCCTCTTTTCTTTCTAATTTTCTCATTATATTTTGAAAACCAAACAGCTGATTAGCATACGTTGGAATCGTAAGCATGCTGTCTCATCATGAAAATGAAGGGCTGCAGAGGATCTTAGTCAAACCTCATCCAAGATTCATAAACCAGTAGAATCAACGTACAAGATCATTCAACCCATCACATCACGAAACAGTGAACTACCCCACTTGCGTGATAAATTTGGAAAACGTCTGGTAGACCAACACACACCCCCTCGAACCACATGCTCTTTTATACATAGATGGTGATCCGCATTAGATAGCCTAGTTGGCTAAAACTTGGGTGGTAATAGGTTGAGTTTGATCCAGGCCAGCCTACACCTGAGCCCAAAAAAGTATTTGGGCTTTTGGGCTAGGCCTGACCAAGACATTGTGAGCTGCAGATACATAAAAAATGGTCATTTAGAAAAATGAAACTAAACGATCACGATGCAAGATACATGTGTTATCATGGTTTTCTGACTCAGAAACTCAAACTGAATTGTTTGGAACTTAGCCAAGTTGGGAATTTGGCAAGTCCAGGGTGACTCGTCTGAGTTGGTGATTTGGCAGGGTGATGTAGAGCAGGTCACGGACAGTTTCATGGCCAAGATGGATCAGAAAAGGCCCGGTCAACGATAGAAATAATCCAGACCGTCAGACCTTAGATTGGGCATATCTCGCAATCTGAAATGAGTTATTGGGTGTAAAATATATGATTTTGGGGTAGAACGAGCAACTTTAGCCACCCAACCCTATTATGCTAGGCTGCACAAGACGGATTTACAAAATACCCCTGGATCAATGGTTATTTTTGTTGAGGAGAAGCCTTCAATCTTCAAGTTTTCATGTTGCTCGACCAGTCGTGGGGGAGCCACGACTGGTCGTGGGAAGCGCTCGACCGGTCGTAGGTTCGAGCCCTGGCCCGACTCGAAGTCCAGCGAGTTGTGTTATTTTTTTTCCAGTCTAGGACCAGTACTGGAATTTTCAGGACCAGTCTTAGGGGTCTACGACCAGTCGTAGGAGGGCTACGACTAGTCGTAGGTTACGCAGTTTGTTCCGCGATTTTGCGCGAAACTGCGGATTTGAGTCCTTTCACAACTGGGATGCGGAAGCGAAGTTGCCTAAACTATAAATAGGTGTTCCTATGAATTTTTTTGGGGAATGAAAAAGTTTTCTAAAGGAATTTCAGGAAAATTAAAGGGTGTTGCAAGGGTGAGATTCGAGGTTATTCGAATCGGGTAAGTCCTTTCTCTTTATAATTTCTTTTTTCATAGTGGAGATCTGTCGCTTTGTGCCGTGGTTTTTTCCCGAAAGAGTTTTTCACGTTAAATCTGGGTGTTCTCTGTGTTCTCTTGTATGCTTGGTGCCATTGGATTGCTATCCTAGATCTAGATCTGTGTGATTCCGCAGGGCAAAATCCCCAACAAGTGGTATCAGAGCTATCGTTAGGGCACAAATCTGAATCTGAGGGATTAGTAATAATGGCGAGCGCTAAGTATGAGATTGAGAAGTACTCAGGAAAAAATAATTTTGAGTTATGGAAGGTTACGATGCTTAGCCTGTTAGCCAAGCAAGGCGAGGATGGTGCTCCTGAGGAGCGAAAGTCTACTATGAATGATGCTGATTGGAATGCTCTTGATAAGAAAGCTTTATCATCGATCCGTTTATGTCTCACGGATGAGGTTCTCTACAATGTCATGAGGGAGAAAACTGCGTCTGGTTTGTGGATGAAGTTAGAGGATGTCTATGCGAAGAAATTCTCAAAAAATAGCCTACACTTGAAGCGACAGTGGTATAACTTCAAGATGGTAGAGGGTGGAGATCTGTAGGCTCACATCAGCAACTTTAATAAATTGGTTTGTAAATTGCTGGATATGGAGGAAGTGATGAAAGATGAAGAACAAGCATGTATGTTGCTGAATTCTCTCCCGGCGTCCTATAAGGCATTCAAGGACACTATGTGCAGCATGAACAAAACCCTGAGTGTCGACACTGTTATCTCAACCCTTCAAGGGAAGTCTATGAGACAACTGAACAGCGACATGGGGACATCTTCTGATGCACTGTTTATAGTGGGTAGGAATTCTGGACAAGGTACAGGTTCTTTTGGTTCTAAATCCAAATCCAGGGGCAAGGGCAAAGGAAAAGTAAAGTGCTGGAATTGTGGGAAGGAAGGACATGTGAAGAGAGATTGTGAAAATCCTAAATCGAAGAGGAAAGATTCTGAGGCTTCATGCAGGGAGGCTAATGTTGCCACGTCAGATGGATCGAGTGGATGTGATGGTGATGTTTTATCTGTGTTTTCGCTCAGATGGTCATACGGTGATCGTAAGGATGAGTAGATGCTAGACACAGGGGCATCTTTTCACATGACTCCTCATCGGAGTTGGTTCACCAGCTACAGGGAGTGCGATGGTGGACAGGTATTTATGGGCAATGACATTGCCTGTAATGTTGTGCCTGTTGGTTCTGTGCATGCATCAAGATGTTTAATGGGGTGGAGCATACCTTGACAGATGTGAGGCACGTTCCTGATTTGAAGCAGAATCTGATTTCTCTTGGTGTGCTTGAGGTAAAAGGATGTAAGTATACAGGTAATGATGGTGTTCTTAATGTATTCAAGGGGGTACGGGTAATTATGAAAGCACAACAACTCGGTAACGTGTACAAGTTGATCGGGAGCACTTCAAAAGGTGGAGCTACGGTGGATGTAGCGGATTCCACCTCTGCACGTGTGTGACATGTTGGGCATGGCCACATGAGCGGGCAGGGTAGGAAGGCTGAGACGCGCGGACAGGGATACAGAGCAGGTGAAGCACCCACCTGTGTGAAGAATCACACGGCATGATCGCAGGACATCGGCGAGGTACATAGACGACTCCAATATCGCAGGAGATTCATCTTCTATTCAGATGGCTCTAGGTGAGCCTGGTGCTGAGAAGTGAAAGGTGACTGTGTGTGATGTGATGGATTTATTGTACTAGACTGACATATGGGAGCAGGTGAAGCTTCCAGTGGGCCGAAAAGCGGTTAGATGCAGGTGGATCTTTAAGAGAATACAACATAGATATAGAGTGAGGTTGGTGGCGATACATTGTGCTCAGGGAGAAGGAATCGACTTTTCAGAGATATTCACGTCGACGGTATAACAAGTGTCTATTAGATCAGTGATTGGCGCTAGTTGGCCAATATGATCTTGAGATGGAAGGAAGGATGTAGAGTCTATACTTCTGCAAGGAAAAGTGAAGAGTAGATCTACATGAAGCAACCAGAGCGGTTCGAAGTGAAAGGGGCTGAGAAAAGACTTTGCAGGAGGTTGTTGTTCGGCCTGTCGCCTAGGCAGTAGTTTGATTCCTTTATGGTGGGTCAGGTATTGTATGCTGATGACATGTGGATCGCCAATTGTGACATGTTTGAAATCAATGTACTGAAGACTCAGTGAAGGATCGGGGGGTCTGCAAAGATGGTTCTTGGCATTGAGACTGAAGGAGGAGTAGGCTTTGGTAATCACAGGAGGAATACCTTGTGTGTAGGTATTGATATAGGATGTGATGGGCCATGTAAAGTTGGAGAGCGTTCCCTACGTTTCTCTCCTCAAGTTTTCCTCAGGATTTGTCCCAAAACAGATGAGAAAAAGCAGGATATCTCATGAACCTTATTTGAATACGCTGGGCAGTGTATGCCATGGTCTGGATTGGACCAGTTATTTCACAGGCTATCAGTGTTGTGAGAAAGTACCCCGGCAAGCAATATTGGGTAGCGGTGAGATGGTAAGAAGACTATGTTTTTCTTTTTGAGAAGACAGGAGCAAAGGTGGTTGAGTACGTGGATCTTTTTCTGTGAAACTTCTCTGAGCTTGGCGATGACGAAAAAGAAAGATGGAGTGTGCATAAGGAGCTATGATGAGATGCAGAAATAAGAGAAGAGGTCACGTAGCTACACGGTTGAAGAATGAAGACTTGGTGGAGATTGTTGAGGAGAAGCATTCAATCTTTAAGTTTTCATGTTGCTCGACCGGTCGTGGGGGAGCCATGACTGGTCGTGGGAGGCGCTCGACCGGTTGTAGGTTCGAGCCTTGGCACGACTCGAAGTCCAGTAAGTTGTGCTATTTTTTTTCCAGTCTAGGATCAGTCCTGAAATTTTCAGGACCAGTCTTAGGGGTCTACGACCAGTCGTAGGAGAGCTACGACCGCTCGTAGGGGTCTACGACCAGTCGTAGGAGGGATACGACTAGTCGTAGGTTATGCAGTTTGTTCCGCGATTTTACGCAAAACTGCGGATTTAAGTCCTTTCGCAACCGGGATGCGGAAGGGAAGTTGCCTAAACTATAAATAGGTATTCCTAGGGCTTTTTTTGGGGAATGAAAAAGTTTTCTAAAGGAGTTCCAGGGAAATTAAAGGGTGTAGCAAGGGTGAGATTCGAGGTTGTTCGAATCGGGTAAGTCCTTTCTCTTTGTAGTTTCTATTTTCATAGTGGAGATCTGTTGCTTTGTGCCGTGGTTTTTTTCGAAAGGATTTTCCACGTTAAATTTGGGTGTTCTCTGTGTTCTCTTATGTGCTTGGTGCCATTGGATTACTATCTTAGATCTAGATCCGTGTGATTCCGCAAGGCAAAATCCCCAACAGTTTTCCTATTTTAATTCTGTTTTTACTATAAATAGCAAGTTTTAATTTAATTATAACTCTTCATCCGTTGGGCTTTAGGAGTTACGCCCAACGTGAGAAGAAGAATAATTAGGAGAATAGCTTGGTGAAGCCAAATAGGACACTTACTATTTTAGGCTGAAAACCTTGCGCACTAGTAGGCATCATGACCGTCTATAAATAATAAGTTCACTATTTATAGTAAATTGCAAATTCTAGGAGTTTTAGTTGTAGTTTGCTTCTGATTTCTCTCCCATAGCTTGGTATCCCTATTCAAAGGATCATGAACTCATTTATTTCATTCATTAATCAATTTTGAATTTTATAGAATTTATTTTTTATTTTGCTTGCTTTCTTTCACGTGGATTCAAGAAGGCTCTGTGAGGAGTACAGAGAAGTTCCGTGGATTTGGAACAGTTATCCTCTTGTGGGAGACGGTGCTCAACCTCATCATGTTCATCCCTGCGTCACAGGGTGGCTGGTGTACCTTACTAGACTGGGGCCAAGTACGAGTCGACTCAGACAGGTTACAGTTGGAATTTGACAATCCTTTTGCATTACAGTATACATGAATGAGCCGGGTCTGACTAAAATGACTCGAGCCCAAGTACAGCCTGGAAATTAATCCGACCATGCTGGATGCAAGACCAAAAACCAAGTCAATGAATCCAAGCCCAGAGGTAGCATGTCGGAGCAGCTAGATAAGTCATTTGGCTCATTGTCATCCATATTTAGTATTGGGGGATGTGTAGAAGCAATTCCAAGTTACAATCAAATAATAATATATTAATCAAACCAAGCACAAACGAAATACAAAACGTGAAAAAATTGTTAGGGAAAAAATTATGGTATAAAGCGATACCAAATTCAAATACAAAGTTTACAATAGATGGAAGAGCTTACCGATCTAGAATAAACCCCGAATATCCCAAATGTCTTAACTTTGAACTCCCTTCACTTTCCGAAAGTCTTAGACAAGTTTTTCATACTCCAATCCTTGGTTTTAAATTCTTTAGATGGATTTAAGTGGGATGGAATTAACAAAATGTAATAATTACGTGGTATAAGGGGTTGTCATGTAATCCCATGGCTTAGAGGCAATCCCATTTCATGTTTGGAAGAAGCACACTAAATGAATGTGTTTCAACCCTGCCACTACTGGTTGGTGCTCTGTGGGGCCCACCATGATGTATGTGTTTCATCTATGCCGTCCACCCATTCTTCCAAATCATTTTATGGCATGAGCCCAAAAATGAGTTTGATCCAAATCTCAAGTGGACTGCATAGTGTTGATTGAACGCCCACCATTAAAAACTTCTTGGGGGCCACAAAAGTTTTAGATCAAGCTGATATATATTTTTTCCCTCCATCCAAGTCTTTATGACCTAATCAACAAGTTAGATGTCAAATAATCACTATAGTTGGTCCTATGAGGTTTTTAATGGTGGAATTCAATCACTAATGTTTTCCCATGGTGTGGCCCACTTAAGATTTATATCTACCTCATTTTTGGAATCAAGCCCTAAAATTATATCTCAAAATGGATGGACCACATGGATAAAATACATATAAATCATGGTAGGGTCTACATAGCACCACCACTAAGCCACTTGACGCCAATTAGCATCCGTTCGGAATTGTCACAAACCGCCCTATAGTGCATTTACATCACCTAATTATGCGCAACCCATTATGATGTATGTGTTATATCCACACCATTCATTTGTTTTGCGACATCATTTTATTGAATGGGCAGAAAAATGAGATGGATCTAAAGTTTATATGGACCACACCACAAAAATCAACGGGTATAATAATGCTCACATGAAACTCAAAACAGGATTTCAGTAATCCCTTGCCCAAGGCGTAGATTCTAAGAAGGGGCTTCAAAACCCAAACCAGATGTAGGTCCCAAATATAATATTGCAATGATTCATGAGATCTTAAAACCCACTCTCACCTTATCCCCTTTAAACCCATGCACCAAACGCCCCCTAATAAGTTAAAAACCGAAATAGAAAACAAGCCTCACAATTTTGTGGAACTGTGCAAATTAGTCAATGGAAGTATTGATCATATCTGCCATTAATGTCCGTGGATAGTATTGAAGCCACCTCCAATTATATCAATTTAGACCTAAAAATTATCCACCGCACGGAAGGCTAAAAATCAGGATTTTTTTTTCAAAGGGATTGAATGATCTATCTACTAATGTGGCTGTAGACAATTTTAAGACATCAAACAACATCTAGAACAAAGACTATGTCATTCCATTCATAAAAAAATAAAATAAAAAATCATCTAAAACAAATATTATCGGTCCATTCATTAGTCAAGTAATCTAGAACAAAGACCGCGTCAGTTCATTCATCAATCTAGTCACCGTGTACTAATAAGAAACAAAAAATAGATGTGGTTTAAAAAGACTTTCCCAGGTTAAACTTTCAACTTACGTACGTGTGTCCATCGTGACCAGTGAATCTGCCTGATTTGTCGCATCCGGTCATCTTCACAACAGGGACCACCTTATGACGCTCAAGTGACTTGCACGTGCAAGTTGGTGAGTGATTTGAGCGTGCGTGTGTAGCTAGCAAACATCCAGGTGGGCCCCCCTCTTGGGAATTATTCCTTACACTTCTAAATTCACGTGTTATGTGCTACCTCAGTTTTAGAATAGCGTGGGAGAATACTTTCATCCTGCAAGTTAGATTCATGGATTATATAAAAACACCGGTGGCCGTCCACAAAACTAATGGTTGGCATTCCATCCCAGATGTTTCCAATGGTGTGGCCTACCTGAGCTTTGGATTATAATGAATTCTTGTACTGAGGTGAGGAAAATTAAAGGCAGACTGATGAACATGTTGGATCTCATGAAAGTCCACCCAAGTGGCTCTAGGTAATAGAGACGGATCTGTCGTAAGAAGCTAGAGGCTCCACTCGGCTGAGCACGCGGGTGGGGAGATGGTAGATTGGATCAGTTCATCCGGTGGGCCCTACCATGGATGCCACATATCAGAGTAACATAAACTGGATGATCCCGAACATTCGATTGGTTGCCTTCAGATGGACGGTGATTAACAAAGTTGGCTAACAATCTACATTCTATGATTGAAAAAAAAAAAAAAGGGCAAGGAAAGCCATAGCCAGGATTTTCCAACCCAGGATTTTAATATTGTTTATTATTATTTTCCATAGCCAGAATTTTAATATTGTTTATTGTTATTTTTATTGTGGGCATTGTTGTCAAGATTTCTTTTATTTGTCTCGAACAGGGGAGTTCGATCCACCCAACCTAGCTTGATCGAAGCATAAACCCAATTTTTATGTAGTTTGCTTTCTAGATAATTTATAACATGGGAGTTCAATTGATCCAGGATTACTCGATCAATGTCAATTTGATCAATGCTTAGATCGATGACGCATATAGTTTTACATAATTGTGCGTATTTTGTTTCCTATTTTGGGTGTAATATATATATATATATATATATATATATATATATATATATATATATATATATATATATATATATATATAAAAGTATAACATTTGATTAGAGTATTTTAATCGGGGTTAAGTCATTTATAGGGTTTGGAGAGGAGAAAACGAAGATTTTTCAAAATTGTAAGTGCATCCATCTCTTATACTTTTTGTTTTCGTAGTGATTTCTCGTTGCTTTGTGCCGTGGTTGTTTCTTGCGAGTATTTTTTCACATAAAATTCGTGTACTTATGCATGCTTTGTTTGAGTTTGCTTATCGTCTTGTGATCCTAATTCGGAGTTTTCTTCCGTGGTCCCCCAACATCTGGTATCAAATATATGTTGAGATTCGAGTTTGGATCTGAAACATGTGATGATCAAGGGATCAAACGTGAAGAATCCAAAAAAGAAGTTCACTGAAAAATAAAACAACTTTAAATTATGGAATATGAAGATGAGAGGGCTTTTTTGTTCAACAAGAATTGCAACAGGCACTCCTTGGTGTAGCAAAGTGTCCAGAGAATATAAGCAATGAAGATTAAGAAGAATTGGATGAAAGAGTGAAAGTTTCGGTTAAACTATGTTTGACAGATGACGTCCTTTATAATGTCCTTGATTAAAAGACTATCGTAGGACTTTACGCTAACTTTTTTTTATAAAAATAACTTGTACATGATAAAATTGTTGAGGGTCAAATATTGCATATCAGACCCCTGTTATTGCCCGGATTTATGAACATGATACTGTTTAATGGCCCGTTTTAATCATGTTTATGATGCAAGGTGTAATTACAAGCTTGGACTGAAATATGTGCCTAAAGCATGGATTTGACGCTCAGAACATACCAAGGCAAGGGACAGACTCTAGGGAATCAATATCGACGAAATGTACACGGCAAAGATCCGAGAAAATCAGGAAACTGAAGTTCAAGAGGCCAGACAATCGTCGAGAACCTCCTGAATCCCTACAGAAGTGGGCCAACAGATAGATCAGCCCATAGATCAGTGAACTGAGGCCCGCCTGACATCTGGATATACTTCAAGTTTTCTGTCAACGTCTTAAATTTGATGGGAAAAAGGATGGTCGGTGCAGATTTCTTATAGACATCACAGAGGACCCCACCTGAGTGGTGTGTACACTATGCACAAGTGCATGCGCCGTGCACTGCAACCCAAAGACGGTTTGACCGACTTTGATCCGAGCTCGTGCGTAAAGAAGGCAGCGGACAGATAATGTCCGTCCGTTTTTCACTAGTGGGCCCCACTCGTCCTCCCTTCGCAAGATCTATGCCGTCCATTCACTCCAGAGGGAGGCCACGCCCCTAGCCTAGGTGTCCCTTTGAACCAATGCAAGCCGCCATAAGTTTTCAACCGTTAAATGCAGGATGGATGGCTGGGTTAAAATTCGATGGGCCACACCAAATTCAAGCTAGACAGTGTCAATTCCGATTGATTTTTCAGCAGAAGTCCAATGGTTGGATTGGATTTCATGTCGAATTTCAATCATGGCCCCCACCATTCATCAGCGCAAGTAGAAAACGCTTTTTGCGAACGTTTGAACAAAGCACTGCTCATGATCTTTATGGGCCATCATCATGGTCCGGAAGGTCAATCCGGACCGTCCAGTGGAATCCTTCTGATCCTCTTGTTGTCGGCTAGATGTCAGTTTGATCCCATGCGATGTATTGTAAGATCCTAACCGTTGAATACAAGATAGACGACGGAAGAAAAATCTTATGATCCACCACATTTTGAATCCAAAACCGTCCCTTCCTGAACGGTTTTTAGTGCACAATCCAATGAATGGAGTGGATCTTGTGAGTGCCACCAGGAAATGGGCCCACCGACATCATCGTGCAAGAGCCGTTCGCAGCTCTGCGTCCATTTCTTGGCTGCAAAAGGAAAGTATGTAATGCTCCAAACCGACTCCATTCCTAGCCGACCGACTACAGCAAATATAAAAGGAAAGGGAATGAGAAGGTATAAGGGGATTCAATTCGAAAGGTTGGAGGTTGGCAAGGACGGCTTAGAGAGAGAGAGAGACAAAGAGAGCTTGTTTATTTGTTGTTTTCTTTTCAATTTTATGAGATCTAGGCCCATCATGTTTATGGGCTAATCCTCTTAGCTAGGGCTAAGAGGTGAAACTTGTAACGTGATGGGGGACTCTTTCAGCTTATGCCTTTTTAGACTGTATTGACATTGATTTTAGGTTAGTAATTGGAATGCTTTTAGTTTTATTAATGGTCTGTTGTGACTAAAATTACAATGGGTCTGCAATGGCTTTGAGTATGTTCTTCTTCCTTTATGTTTATGATGTCAGGAAGCTCTGTTGTTCACCATAGTCTCCTGGGCATGGTGGGATGACGGTACCCTTCCTAACCTTCATGGCATATTGATTGGTTGGTAATTAGTTTAATTCTGTTGTTTGCCATAGTCTTTTGGGCATGGTTTGGTGATGGAATCCGTTCTAATTCATATACCTTTCATCTCTTGAAAACTAGATCAATGATAGTTCAGTAAATTCTATTATTCATGAAACAAGCATAAGATCTCCCTGATCTCTACAAGTGGATTCTCTGAATCCCTAGTTACTTATCTCTGATTTGTTTCCGAAGTTTTAGATTAATTATTCTACAAGTATTCCACCATTGCTAATTGATTTAGAATTCATCTTAGCCTAGTTCTAGTTCAAGTTAGTTTTAGATAACGTACAGTTTCAGTCCCTTAGGATTCGACCTCGGTCTTACCGAGTTATTACTACATCACAACCCTGCACTTGGGGAGTGAACAAGTTCTTGGCACCGTTGTCGGGGACTGTCGGATACGTTTGTTTGAAATTAATTAGTTTAGGATTAGTTTAAGATTAGGATTATTTTAACCGTAGATTTTTATTTTTCTTTCTGATTTCTAGAAACTAACCTATTTCTCTTGTTTTGTAGGATTCTGATATATACTTTCTAAAATTGGTAATTCCTTTTCTAGATTAGGATTTGTCGTCCTTTTTAGCTAGTTTCAAGTTTCTATTTCTATTTTTAGAATTAACCTTTCTTTTGTAGGATTTTACGATAGAAACTTCTAATTCAGTAAGCTCTTTCTAATTCCTCTTTCTTTGGAATTTCTTCTTTTTCTAGAAATTTGTTTACTTTTAATTAGGACTTTCTATTCTTAGAAACTAACTTGTTTTATTTATTTTGCAGGTTCTTAACCTAGGACTTCAAATTTGGTAATTTCTTTCTATCTCTCCCCTTTATTTTCTAGATTTCTACTTCTTCCTTTCTCTTAGGTTTAAGTTAGAATTTGAGGGCTGAGTGTGTTTTATGCCCCAGTGGGCACGCGACAACACTCGACGTCTCGTGACTGAAGGAGGATTAGTTGAGGGGTTGACTGTCCATCGCAGGACTAGACACCACTTGAATTCTCATGAGTTAGAGGACGTTATGGCTAAAAATCAACCTCAAGCACTACCCCAACCAAGGGTTGAGGAAGTACATGATGAGAATGAGGTGCATCAGGCACCCCCGCCTCGTACTTTACGAGATTATTTACAACCGGCGGGGGTGAGTACGCCCTCATGCATGATTTTTCCTGAGAATACAGGACATATGGACATCAAGCCGGGGGTTATCCAACTCCTTCCTAAGTTTCATGGGCTTGAGTTTAAAGAACCATACTTGCATCTGAAAGAGTTCGATGAAATCATAGGCACCTTATACTTTCTTAATGTATCTGAGGATACTATTAGGCTGAAACTCTTTCCATTTTCCTTGAAAGAAAAAGCTAAGACGTGGTTACATTCACTGCGTCCTAGATCCATTGGCACATGGAATGATATGCAGAGGGAATTTATAAAGAAAATTTTTCCACATCATAAGACAATTACCCTCAGGAGAGCAATCATGAACTTTGTCCAAAAGGAAGATGAAACATTCTTCCAAAGTTGGGAAAGGTTTAAGGATCTGGTTAATGCATGCCCACAACATGGATTTGAAATATGACGCATTACGAATTTTTTTTATGATGGGCTAACATCTTCCATGCACCAAATGGTCGAGACAATGTGTAATGGAGATTTCATTAATAAAAATGTCGACGAGGTATGGGATTACCTCGATAGTCTCGCTGAAAAAACACAATCATGAGACTATTACCCAAGGACGAACACTACGTCTAGGCTGACTCATTCAAGGGAAAAAGGAAGAATATATCTCCTGAAAGAGGATAATGATCTTAACGCTAAGGTGGTCAATCTCACCAGAAAATTTGAGGCCATGGAAGGAAGGAAGGAAAGGGTTAATGAAAGTGTTTGCGGCATCTGTGATTGCAACATTCATACTACTGAAAATTATCTTTCAATACCTGCCTTTCGAGAAGTATTGAATGAACAATCTAATGCCATAAATAACTATCAAAGACCTTTCAATGGACCACCCTCTAATACATACAATCCTGGTTGGAACAATCATCTGAATTTTAGTTGGAGGAACGGACAAACTGCTACCCCTCAAGGTTTCTTCAATCAAAATCCAAATCAGGGGAGACCTCAAGAAGAACCGGCTCAAAATTCTGTGCAAGAGTTGACGCAGATAATGTGGGATTTTATATAAAAGATAGATTCACGTATAAAGGCTATAGAAAAGGGGATGCTTCTTGCACAACCAATCCCCAATTCTAAACCGCAATACGAGACAGGTAATCCCAGCTCTTCAAATCAAATGAGGCACACTAAATCCATCACCACTCTTAGGAGTGGGAAGGTTATTGATAAAACCCTTCCGGTTAGGTCCGAAAAGCCTCAAGAACCAGAAGAGGACAACAATGATGGATCTAGGGGCGCCCCACAAAAATTTGAACCGGAACCTCTAGAAAAGCCAGTTGCTCCGTTTTCCCAACGGTTGGTTGAACCAAAACGTCTCTCTAAAACTCAGGATATCCTAGAGGTGTTGAAACAAGTGAAAGTCAACATTCCTCTGGTTGACGTTGTAAAACAGATTCCTTTATATGCTAAATTTCTAAAGGACTTATGCACTACCAAATGACGAAAAAGTGTTCAAAAGAAGATCTCCTTAACTGAGAAAGTGAGTGCCATCCTGAAACAAGATGTGCCGCAAAAATTCAAAGATCCCGGTTGTCCAACCATATCATGTGTAATCGGAAACTATCGAATTGATCACGCACTTCTTGACTTAGGAGCGAGCGTCAATCTAATTCTCTACTCGGTATACCAACAGTTAGGCTTGGGTGAATTAAAACCTACTCGAACCACACTACAACTTGCTCATCGTTCTGTTCGTGTACCAAGAGGGATCATCGAGGATGTGTTGGTCCAGGTTGATAGATTCTACTACCCTGTTTATTTTATCATCTTGGACACCAAACCCATCAATGACACGAGCACTCAGATTCCCGTCATCCTTGGTCGCCCATTCCTGTCCACTTCAAATGCAATTATCAATTGCAGGAATGGTGTTATGACTATGTCTTTTGGAAATTTGACATTGGAATCGAATATCTTTTTCAATAACACAGCAACTCAGAGGATGATGACGATTTCCACGATGTTAACATGATTGATTCCTTTGTGAAAGATAGAACACCTCTCACCTTATCCTCTGATCCTCTAGAGACGTGCCCGGCCCACTCCCATGGTCTTGATGATGATATAATTAGGGAGACGTGTGCCATGCTTGATACTGCACCGGTACTTGAAGTTAACCGGTGGAGGCTACAAATTGAGGAGTTGCCCCAAACTGATGTGGTACCTCTACCGTCTAACCTCAAGCCACCGAAGCTTGACCTAAAACCTTTGCCCTCTGATTTAAAATATGTCTATTTAGGTCAAGATGAGACATATCCGGTGGTGATCTCTGCCCACCTGGAGAAAGAACAAGAGAGTATGCTCATATCTACTCTCATTGAGCATAAGGGAGCTCTTGGATGGACGATAACGGACCTCAAGGGAATTAACCCATCGATTTGTACTCACCGCATATATCTTGAGGATAATGCAAAAGCTGTTCGGCAATCACAACGTAGACTAAATCCAAACATGAAGGAAGTAGTTAAGGCCGAGGTTCTCAAATTATTGGAAGTGGGGATCATATACCCCATATCTGATTGTCAATGGGTGAGTCCAACTCAGGTGGTTCCTAAGAAGTCCGGGATCACCATCGTAGCCAATGCCAATAATGAACTCGTGCCGACCAGAGTTACTACTGGTTGGAGAATATGCATTGACTACAGGAAGCTGAATACCGTCACTAGGAAGGACCACTTTCCTTTGCCCTTTATAGATCAGATCTTGGAAAGGTTAGCTGGTCATTCCTATTACTGTTTCCTTGACGGGTATTCAAGTTATAATCAGATTGAAATTGTCCCTGAAGATCAGGAAAAGACCACATTTACATGTCCCTATGGCACCTTTGCTTATAGAAGGATGCCATTCGGATTATGTAATGCCCCTGCCACCTTTCAGCGATGCATGATGAGTATCTTTTCTGACATGGTGGGAAAATATTTAGAGGTCTTCATGGACGATTTCTCTGTTTTCGGTTCATCTTTCAGCGAGTGCTTAGCAAGTCTTAAATGTGTGCTGAAAAGATGTGAAGAAAAAAATTTGGTACTTAACTGAGAGAAGTGCTATTTTATGGTTCAAAAGGGAATTGTCCTTGGGCATATTATCTCGTCCAAAGGAATCGAGGTAGATAAGGCAAAAATCGATCTTATCTCTAACCTACCTCCTCCCAAGAACATCAGAGACGTGCGATCCTTTTTATGACACGTAGGGTTTTACAGGCGATTCATAAAGGACTTTAGTCTCCTCTCTCGTCCTTTATGTAATTTTCTTCAAAAGGATACACCATACGAGTGGACTGAGTAGTGCCAAGAAGCTTTCACTAAGCTTAAAGGCATGTTAACCACTGTATCTATTATGCAGCCACCCAACTGGAGTCTTCCTTTGAACTTATGTGCGACGCCTCTGATTATGCTCTTGGAGCGGTTCTAGGCCAGAGAAAGGATAAGCGGCCTTACGTCATTCATTACACAAGTAGGACTCTAAATCCTGCCCAAGTGAACTACTCGACTATGGAAAAGGAACTCTTAGCCGTAGTATTCGCTTTGGACAAATTTAGGTACTACCTGATTGGATCCAAAATCATTATCTACACAGACCATGCGACACTCAAGTATCTTCTTTCTAAGAATGATTCTAAGCCCCGCCTGATACGATGGATCCTTCTACTTCAAGAATTTGATTTAGAAATTAAAGACAAAAAGGGAGTAGAGAACGTAGTGGCCGATCATCTTTCTCGCCTTAATACATCTGATTCCCTTGAGGCGACCCATATCAATGACATGTTCCCTGATGAACAACTGTTTAGAGTCTCTCATTCACCGACACACTGGACGTCACAAGATAAGAAGAAATTCTTTATTAAGGTGCGTAACTTTTTCTAGAATGATCCATATTTTTTTAAATATTGCCCAGACCAAATCTTAAGGAGATGTGTGTCAGACGATGAGCATCAGAGTGTCATCTCCTTCTGTCACTCACAAGCCTGTGGTGGTCACTTTTCTGCTAAAAAGACCACAGCCAAGATTCTACAGTGTGGCTTTTACTGGCCCACTATGTTCAGGGACACTCATGAGTTTTGCAAAGCTTGTGAGCGTTGTTAAAAATTGGGAGCATTGTCCCGTCGAAATATGATGCCTTTGAATCCCATCCTTATCATTGAAGTATTTGATTGCTGGGACATTGATTTCATGGGACCATTCCCCCAATCATTTAGAAATCTGTATATTTTGCTCGCCGTAGACTATGTCACTAAATGGGTCAAAGCAATTCCGTGCTGCAAAAATGACCATCGCACGGTCATTAAATTTTTGAAAGAAAATATCCTGTCGCGGTTCGGAACGCCTCGAGCCATCATTAGTGACGGGGGCTCACACTTTTGTAATAGACCATTTGAGAGTTTAATGAAGAAATACGGTATCTCTCATAAGGTGAGCACCCTATACCATCCACAGACAAGTGGACAAGCTGAGATTTCCAATAGAGAGATCAAACATATCCTGGAGAAAACGGTTAACCCTAACCGTAAGGATTGGTCAATCCGATTGACCGATGCCTTATGGGCGTACCGTACTGCTTTCAAAACTCCCATTGAAATATCTCCCTTTAGACTTGTCTATGAGAAAGCCTGTCACTTGCCTGTGGAATTGAAAAATAAAGCATACTGGGCAATCAAAAATCTAAATTTTAATTTGGACAACGCTGGCTAGTTACGCAAACTTCAGCTGAATGAACTTGAAGAAATCCGGAACGATGCATATGAAAACTCGAGAATTTACAAGGACAAGATGAAGGCGTTTCATGATCAACATATTCTACGAAAATCATTCACGTCAGGTTAGAAAGTCCTTTTGTACGATTCTCGACTACATTTCTTTCCGGGTAAGCTTCGATCTCGTTGGACCGGCCCTTACATTATTGTCACTGCTTATCCTCATGGGGCCGTCGAGATAAAAGATCCCGAAAATGGCAAGGAGTTTAAAGTCAATGGACATCGATTAAAACCATTTGTCGAGACATTTGATTCAGAGGATATGTTCATGCCTCTGATTGCGCCTGATTATCAGGATTGATCTCCTAGTCTGATGGAGGTATAGGTAGGTTTATCGCTTTCATAGGACTAGGGTAGTTTGCCTTATTAGTCTGGCTGAAGACGGTAAATTTAGCGCTCCTGGGAGGCAATCCAGCTTTTTATTCTTTTTCATTCTTTAGTACATGATTCAATGTTTGTGGGTAACATTACTGCAAACCCTCACGAGACTACAACTCGTCCACTAAGGGTAACCTAGGGGTTTAAAGGCTTGTTGCATACGCTAAATGTAATCGAGAGCACCTGCGAAAGTGGTATAGGTAGGATTTTATTTTCGTTATTTTTTATTTTTCTTTTTCTCTCGTGCTAACCAGCTTCCATACTGTGATCTCGTGGAAAATCTCTCTTGATTCGTTATCCAGGTACTATCTTCCCATCACTTTACTTTCGTTGTTTCATGTGCATTGCATGTCCATATCTTTTACATTGAGGACAATGTAAATTTTAGGTTGGGGGTGAGAGATTAGATACCCTAATCGGTGTTTTCTTGGTCTTGAGCAAAAATTGTGAAAAATTTTTTTAAAATTTTTCTGAAAATTCCTACAAATTCGAAGTGATTTTGACAGATATCCCTAATTTAGATTTTCAAGATACATAATGTTGAATTTATGACTCTTGAATTCTGTATCTATTAGATTTCATAGTTAAGTGAATTATTAATCTATGATTAGAAGTTGTAAACATTAACTGAGTCATGATTTCACATGTCACATCTCGCTTTCACATTAAGGTTTCAGTTGATATTGAATGGTTAATTTAGTAATCACTAAGCATGAAAGGAACTAGCCTGGAGTATTTGCCTAACAGGATTGATATGAAAAAAAAAAAAAAAAAGGAGAAGAAGATATCTTTGGAAAGATTTGGGCGAATGATCTTCACCGTAGGTTTGCTCCCTATAGGTGTAGATTTAATATCCCTTGAATGATATCTAAAAAGAGTCAGGTGTACGATCTTCACCATAGGTTTGCTCCCTATAGGTGAGGATTTGATTCCCCTTCCTTGGCATTACTTTAAATAGAAAAATCACAAGTTAATAGGTTAATCTATGAGACAAGTTTTGGATTAGGTTTTGGTTGTCATGAATTTTCTTGTTGGTTACCAATGATATCATGAAATTGACGATTGGATCTCTTAATGATGATGAGCCGAGATTACACTATACACTCATAGATCTTAATGTTTATAAATTGTCAGATTTATGGATTAATACTTTCAACTTGATTATGAGTTTACTATGTGCTTGAGTCCAGCAGAAGTAATATTTAACATTCATGAGTTTTTGAATTTTACTATCTGAATTGTTTTTCATAAATCACTCGAGTTCATAGAAATCGTCTTCTCATTCTCAACTTATTTTCGCATATTTTGCTCAGGACTAGCAAAATGCTGGTTGGGGGTTGTGTTGAGGGTCAAATATTGCATATCAGACCCCTGTTATTGCCCGGATTTACGAACATGATACTGTTTAATGACCCGTTTTAATCATGTTTGTGATGCAAGGTGTAATTACAAGCTTGGACTGAAATATGTGCCTAAAGCATGGATTTGACGCTCAGAACATACCAAAGAAAGGGACAGACTCCAGGGAATCAATATCGAGCGAAATGTACACGGCAAAGATCCGAGAAAATCAGGAAACTGAAGTTCAAGAGGCCAGACAATCGTCCAGAACCTCCTGAATCCCTACAGAAGTGGGCCAACAGATAAATCAGCCCATAGATCAGTGAACTGAGGCCCGCCTGACATCTGGATATACTTCAAGTTTTCTGTCAACGTCTTAAATTTGATGGGGAAAAGGATGGTCGGTGCAGATTTCTTATAGACATCACAGAGGACCCCACCTGAGTGGTGTGTACACCGTGCACAAGTGCATACGCCGTGCACTGCAACCCAAAGACGGTTTGACCGACTTTGATCCGAGCTCGTGAGTAAAGAAGGCAGCGGACGGATAATGTCCGTCCGTTTTTCACTAGTGGGCCCCACTCGTCCTTCCTTCGCAAGATCTATGCCGTCCATTCACTCCAGAGGGAGGCCACGCCACTAGCCTAGGTGTCCCTTTGAACCAATGCAAGCCGCCATAAGTTTTCAACCGTTAAACGGAGGATGGACGGCTGGGTTAAAATTCGATGGGCCACACCAAATTCAAGCTAGACAGTGTCAATTCCGACTGATTTTTCAGTAGAAGTCCAATGGTTGGATTGGATTTCATGCCGAATTTCGATCATGGCCCCCACCATTCATCAGCGCAAGTAGAAAACGCTTTTTGCGAATGTTTGAACAGAGCACTGCTCATGATCTTTATGGGCCATCATCATGGTCCGGAAGGTCAATCCGGACCGTCCAGTGGAATCCTTCTGATCCTCTTGTTGTCGGCCAGATGTCAGTTTGATCCCATGCGATGTATTGTAAGATCCTAACTGTTGAATACAAGATAGACGACGGAAGAAAAATCTTATGATCCACCACGTTTTGAATCCAAAACCGTCCCTTCCTGAACGGTTTTTAGTGCACAATCCAATGAATGGAGTGGATCTTGTGAGTGCCACCAAGAAATGGGCCCACCGACATCATCGTACAAGAGCCGTTCGTAGCTCTACGTCCATTTCTTGGCTGCAAAAGGAAAGTGCGTAATGCTCCAAACCGACTCCATTCCTAGCCGACCGACTACAGCAAATATAAAAGGAAAGGGAAAGAGAGGGTATAAGGGGATTCAATTCGAAAGGTTGGAGGTTGGCAAGGACGGCTTAGAGAGAGAGAGACAAAGAGAGTTTATTTATTTGTTATTTTCTTTTCAATTTTATGAGATCTAGGCCCATCATGTTTATGGGCTAATCTTCTTAGCTAGGGCTAAGAGGTGAAGCTTGTAGCGTGATGGGGGACTCTTTCAGCTTATGCCTTTTTAGACTGTATTGACATTGATTTTAGGTTAGTAATTGGAATGCTTTTAGTTTTATTAATGGTCTGTTGTGACTAAAATTACAATGGGTCTGCAATGGCTTTGAGCATGTTCTTCTTCCTTTATGTTTATGATGTCAGGAAGCTCTGTTGTTCACCATAGTCTCCTGGGCATGGTGGGATGACGGTACCCTTCCTAACCTTCATGGCATATTGATTGGTTGGTAATTAGTTTAATTCTGTTGTTTGCCATAGTCTTTTGGGCATGGTTTGGTGATGGAATCCGTTCTAATTCATATACCTTTCATCTCTTGAAAACTAGATCAATGACAGTTCAGTAAATTCTATTATTCATGAAACAAGCATAAGATCTCCCTGATCTCTACAAGTGGATCCTCTGAATCCCTAGTTACTTATCTCTGATTTGTTTCCTAAGTTTTAGATTAATTATTCTACAAGTATTCCACCATTGCTAATTGATTTAGAATTCATCTTAGCCTAGTTCTAGTTCAAGTTAGTTTTAGATAACGTACAGTTTCAGTCCCTTAGGATTCGACCTCGGTCTTACCGAGTTATTACTACATCACAACCCTGCACTTGGGGAGTGAACAAAAATCACTCTTGAATCGTCTGTATATGAAAAAACAATTCTATAAGCTAACGATAGTGGAAGGGTCAGATCTTAATGATTATATCATTGCATTCAACTAGTTACTTTTTAAATTGACAAGTGTGGAAGTGAAGATTGACGAAGAAAACCAAGCCTTAATCTTGGTGAACTCTAGTCCAGAGTTGTACGAGAACTTCGTAGACACTATGTGCCATTATAGGGAAATCATTGATGTCAAAATTGTCATCTCAACCCTTCAGTTGAAGATGTTGAGAAAAAAAGGTAGCGACACGAGGTCCTCCATGGATATATTAGTTGCTAGTCGAAGAGCTTCTGAGTGAGAGAAGGGTAAGTCGAGATATAAGTCCAAGTCAAAAGGTAGGGAGAATTGCGGAAAGCCAGGGCATATGAAGAATAATTGTCAAAATCATAAAGCCTAGAAGGGAGACAAATCAGATGAATTGCTGAAAGAGGCTAACACAGTGGAATCGAGTGAGGAGGAGGGGAGTAGTGATGTTCTGCCTGCATCCAGATCCAATTATCTTAGTAATGAGTGGATTTTAGATTCAGGAGTGTCATAATACATGACCTCACATTGGAGTTGGTTCATCAGTTACATTGAGTACGATGATGGCCATGTATTTATGGGCAATGATGTTGCTTGTAAGGTTGTTGTTGTCAGATTGGTGTGCATCAAAACGTTTAATGGAATATAACATATTCTAACTAGTGTGAGACACATTCCTGACTTAAGGAAGAATCTGATCTCACTAGGAACCCTCAAAAGCAAAATTCATTATAATAAAAGTGCAACGGAGCGGTAACCTTTACAAGTTAATTAAGAATACCGTGTTGGGTGGAGCTACAATGTCTATAGTGGAGTCCACATTGACACATTTGTGGTACTATGACGAACACACGACATCGGGTCGACTGTTGAGGAGCCTGGCCTTCTTATCTCGAATGGTGTTGTTATTGAGGGCATTGTTGTTGATGAGGGGGTCTTTGCTGCGGAGGTCTCTGATACTATTCCAGTGCTTGATGATATAGTATTGTGGTTGAGGTGCTTGATACTGTGGTTGATCAAGTGCTTGTTATTGTGGTTGAGGTCTTGGGTGCATTTGTTGGGGTGCCTGATAATGTGGCTGCTGAGGTGATCATCTACAAAAATGAGCGGAGTGACTCTTCATTCCGCAGTTATAACATTTACCTGTAAATCGGTTCATTGGCTGAGCTGGAGCTGAGGTGTTTGTTACTGTCATCTTCTGCTTCTTAGAAGCATCGTCCTGTACTCGAGATGTACTCAGTGTAGCCCTAACATTGCTCTTTGCTTCTCTCTTCTGGTTGTGACTTTTCAAGAATTCTTTGTTGTCTCGCTTTATCATTAAAGCTTGTTCTACTACATCGACATACAATCTAAGCTTAAGTGGAGTTAGCTTGTTACAAATTGATCCTCTCAGACCCCACTCAAACTTCTTAGCTTTGCGAGCTTCATCCTAAATCATGTATGCGACAAAATGGGATTGTTCAACAAATTTGGACTCATATTGGCCTACGGTCATCTCCCCCTACTACAAGCTTATGAATTCTTTTGCTTTTTGGGTACACACTCAAGAAAGTATTTCTCGTTGAACTTCTCTCAAAATATATCCTACATCCATACGGTCTCTTCTTCAATTGTTCTAGCAATTGTCTCCAACTAGTGGTTGGCCTCTTCCTCTAACATGAAAATTGCAAGTGTGACCTTCTGCTCCTCATCACATCCTAAAACAGTGAATATCTTCTCTATTTGTTTTTTTCTTACTCCATAAGTTCTAACAAACCCTTGAAAGTAGGCGGTTTTAATCTCTTAAATTTCTCTACTAAGCTCCTAACACCATCCTACTTAACTGGGGTGGCTCCTCCATTATCGCGACGAATGTGCTGTCCAAGAATTGTCGCCGTGTTGCCTAAAGCATGGAAGACCCCATCAAGTGACTGGCCACTTTTGGTGGACCCCGATGTGGTTACCACCGGACTAGCTCTACCTATACCTCTATCTCCATGCCGGCTCCTAGACATAATCTAAATCAAACAATAATCTTTAGATGTCACATAAGGGTGAATCACTAAAAGATAATACTACAAGTTAAGTTTTGATCACAACTACACTCGCAAGGGATATATCCTAGTTTTCAAAGTAACTACGTTTTCAAGTAAAACCATAGGTGCTCAATGATTCTAAACTTAAGCTTTGATACCAATCTGTCATGCCTCGAACTCCGACACCTGGGTATATCCGACCCTGATTCCATACTCGAAGGCATGACTTATATTTTGTATGTTTACATTTCATAATCTACACAGATGTTACTAATATGATTTTCATTCATAAGATATAATCATCCAAAAATTAAATAACCAAACATTTATTTAAAGAAGAATAAAATATCCATGTTCTGACTATTCAAGATTATCACTAAACACATGTCATTGCCATATTTAATGTTAATTATAACCTATTTAGAAAATGTTAAAGAAAAAAAAAGAAGGAAAAAAGTAAATCTCTTTAAGCGCCTCCGTGAGATCTTGATCTTGAAATTTTAAAATCCTAACGGCATAAGTTGTAAAGCCTAATGAGTAATCTCAACACAGGTTTCAAAATAACCTTACATAATTTGAATAAAATATGCTAAAAGATACAATACCTATTTAGGTAAAGCAATAGACGAGGATATTAATAAATAAGATTTTTCAATATAAATTCTAAAAAATGAATGAATGAAATCAACATACGTTATAATTCATAAAACAAGCGTAGTTTATTCTTTTTAACACTAGGACCAGTTTATACCGGTTGGCTAACACCCACGCTAATACAACACCTAGCCTCACAATAAGAACCACTTACGTGACATGCTCACTCATTTAAAGGGCACTTGATAAGGGATCCATTTATATGTTAGCTGCTCAGACTACTACCCTACTAAACTTGAGAGCAAGGACCTTTTGCAATCCTAACATGTTCACCCACCCAAAGGGTACGATAGAGGTTTCAGGAGGTACCAATTAGGTTTCTGCGACTTTCAACCTAAGAGTCTTGATCGCCCCACCTATTTATACTTTATGAATTTTCTACCCAGAGGACTTGATTACCCCACCTATTTTCTGGTGTTTCAAAAACTGTTATGGTCATATATGATTTCAATATTACATTAACCAAATATTTCTAAGATTTTGTAATGATTGTTATTCTTTGCTTGAATCCATAATATATGATGTAAATAATGTTGGGGGGCCTTGCACAAAACCTTAGGATTTAGCCTCCAAAAACAAACTAGAATTATGGGGATAATAAAGCAATGAAATAAATCAAAGCATAAACCACACAACACTAGGGAATTTTACGTAAAAAACCCTCAAAGAGGTAAAAACCATGGAACCTCGTCTAGATCAACAATCTACTATCAAGCAGAATGTTACAATCGATCACAAGCACACACCGCTTAGATCAAACCTTCTTCACTCACATAGGAGTGGATGAACAATAAGAGAAAAAAAGAAAAAATGGAGGGATCTCACCGATCACGAGGACGTATAAGCGCTGAGATGTGAACTGCGAAGTAGATCACCTCTACGAGCAGAATCTCCCTTCCACAAGATTTCTCTCTCTCTTTCTCTCATCCTCTCTCACCTTTAATAGCCTTATGCCCTCCTAAAAAACCTTTAGGAAACCTTAGAATATCTTGGAATACACCCCAATCCCGCATACACCCCTTTATATAAGAATAGAAAGAGGTATAATCAAAATAAAAAATAATTTCGCAATCGCATCTGCATAACTCTTTGATGATATCGAAGGTCTCTCGATAACAGCCTTCGATATCATCTAAAGTCCTTTGATGATATCGAAATAGGACAAAAAACTGTTGAGCGACTAGTGTTCACGCCCCAAGTGCAGGGTTGTGATGTAGTAATAAACTCGGTAAGACCGAGGTCGAATCCCAAGGGACTGATACGTGTATGTTACCTGAAACTAAGTAGAACTATAACTAGACTAAGATGTAATCTAACTTGAGTGTAATTTGGAGAATAATGATGAAATAATTTTAAAAAACTTTAAAGAATTCAGTAAAAGGAAACTAGGGATTCAGAGGATCCACTTGTAGAGATTAGGGAGATCTTATGCATGCATCGAAAACTCAACTGGACTTAAAGTCCATCTTCATCCAGTTGAAGGGTGTAACCATAAAAATTAAACTGAACTTCCTTTGATATAGTTTCAAAGAGATGAAAGGTATGAATTAGAATGAATTCCATCACCAAACCATGCCCATGAGACAAAGCAAACAATAGAATCAAACTAATTACCAACCAATCCATAATGCATGAGGGTTAGGAAGGGTTGTTTTTGGAGCAGTTTCAATGTGGCCCACAAGATCTTTCACTCCACCATATGTCTGACGTTTAACGACTAGGATTTTAAAATGGCTTACATGGACTTAAAAGGCCACCTTGGTGAGGTTAATACCCCCCCTTTACACACAATGGACGGTCCAGATTGAGTATTTAGATGAGTGGGCCCCACTGAGAAGAACCGGCATTGGTATTAAAGATGCTCTTTGAGTTTTTTTTTTTTGTTTTTTAAAAAGAGAAGCTCGGGTTAGCGTACACTGACCTGTTCTTGATGTTTTTTGTGCACAACTGGTGCACTTGTGCACTTGTGTGCCTCCACGTCTAATGGGGTCCACTCTGTTACTTATGTGAAATCTGTTCCGTCCATCCTCTCAGGTACTTCTTTTAACATGTTGAGACAAAAACTGAAACATATCCAGATATCAGGTGGGCCCCAATTCACAGATCTATGAGCTGATCTTTCCGTTGGGACACTTCCAGAGAGATCCAATGGGCGAAATTTGACGTGTACGGTTAATTTATGGTCCATAGGCCATGTGTGAAGTTTTGAATCTAACGGATGGTGGGAACCTTGTGATCTTGCATTCTTCACAATTTTCGAGCCCGTTTAACATGTGTGGCCTGATTTTCTTGGATCTTTGGCGTATAATTCTGTTGATCTTGGTCCCCTGGAGTCTGTCCCTTACCTTTGGTGTCATCAGAGCGTTAATTTCATGCTTTAATCACCATTTTTCAGTCCATGCTCATAATTACACCCTGCATCACAAACGCGATTAAATCGGACCATTAAACAATATCATGCTCGTAAATTCGAGTAATAATTGGGGTCTAATATGCAATATTTGACCCTCAACAACCAGGGGTGAAATTTTTTAACAATTATCGATGTCATCGAGTAACCTTTGATGATAGCCTTCGATATCATTTAAAGTCCTTCGATGATATTGAAACAGGATAAAAACTGTCCAATGACCAGTGGTGAAAAATTCGACAATTATCGATGATATCGAAACTGGTTCGATTTCATCGAATCCAGTAATGAGAAAAAAATTCCTATCAAATAATTTATCAAACAAAAAAAATTCAAATCAATATAAACTATCTGTACACGATCCAAGTTTCACGTAGAAAAATAAATGTGAAACATAATCTATTACATTTGAGAATCTTGAAAATTATATATAAACTTGAGATTTCTACAGTACTTTTAAGAAAATAATAATAAAAATTCTAAAAAAAATGAATTATTAGTGCAGGATTAATAAGAAACAAAACTTTCAAGTCAACTTGAGGCATGTTAAAATATCAACAACTAAGGTAAAAATAAAATAAAATATTAAAAAGCATGATAAGTAATTACAATAATTAAAAAAATAACTAAGAAAGCAAAATTAATTATGTTTACAAATGGAGATATTCATATATATATATATATATATATATATATATATATATATATATATATATATATATATATAAAATATTATAAACATCAAGTAAGAGAAACTCACTTTTTTTCCTTCCTTTTTTTTTTTTTTTCTCTATCTTTCTTTCTTCCTTTTTCTCTTTAGTTTTTTTTTTTTTGGATATGTTTGAATCAACAGTTATGATTGAATTGGTTGATCATGTAGATCAACGGTCATGGTAAATTAGTTTGATACAACGATCAATAGTTAAAATTGGATGTTCAAGATTAATTCAGGTTATTACAGGCCCAAAGTATGTTAAGAAATGTTGGGTTAGGCAATGAGCTATGGACTTAGGCAATTAACATGACTTTCGCCTATAGATTGTAAAATTCCAGAAGAAGTGTCGAATGGTCATGTTATAAAATGGGCCAACTTTTTGCATTTATGAATTAATTAAGATTAAATTGCTAATTGAATATTGTCGTGGTTTGTGTTATATTGGTGAAAAGTGGATTGTATTTCCTTGTATTATACCTTGAATTGTAGTTAGGATGTTATAGTTGTTTATGGTATATTTGTGACGAGTAGATTGTATCTCCTTGTGTAATACTTTGAATTGTGGTTTAGATATGTAGTTGGTGTTGTATTTGTGAGTTGAGAATTGTAATTTAAATATTATAGTTTCTTTAATTATACTTGTAAAATATGGATTATGTCTTCTTCTAATTTGCATGTAGTATCCTCTTATATTCTACTTATGAAGTTTAAATTATACATTTTTGTATTGTACTTGTGAAGTGTACATTGAATATTGTACTTTCTTGAGTTTATTTGAATACTATTATTAAGTATTATAATGCCTTGATAATCTTAGGGGGTATATGTCACTAGCATAGCCATTGACGCTATCGAAACATATTCAGTTGATGATACGTAGATGATGTATAGATTGATGCTCACATGAAGCAAGAGTTGTATAATCTTGTATCTCTAGATTTATTACTTTTTAGATTTCTTCATATTTGCTTTACTATTGTTTGTATTTTTGTGGCTTGAGTCATTGGTTTTTGTATAAGACCTATGAGCAGCCATTTGTATATGTTGAGATATATATTTTAGACATTCCCTTTATGTGCAGTTTGGTTTCCTTCTGTTGCGATGCTCATTAAAAAAATATTGTGAATCGTGAAATATTCTTGAAGGTTAACACTCAAAATTTTAAAAAACAAGTACTAAACTTGGGTTACACCATCTGAGGCATTACCCTTACAAAGTTCGTTTCTACAGAGAAGTTTAAATTCTATTCGACTTCTCTAGGTCTGGCAAAGGTTTGATGAAGACGGAGTGTATAAGAGAAGCGATGACGATAGTAAAGTTATGACGAAGACGATTAGAGATAGAGCTTGGAGCCGCGATTCATAATGATTGAAGCAATTGTGGATACTTTTATCAAGATATCTTCAATCTGGCTAGAATAGGGGAGTTTGATCGATCGAATCCCTGGCTCAATCGATCAAGAAACCTCTTTTTTTGTGCAGTTTGCTCCCTAGACAATTTAAGCCATGTTCGATTGATCAAACATGTGAGTTACTTAATCTATATCGATCGATTGATGCTTAGATCGACGAAGCGCACAATTTTGCAGAATTGTGAGGATTTTGTTTCGTGTTATAGGTGTAACATTATATATGGGTGTAATATGAGATTAAAGCATTTTAATTCGGGCAAAGTTATTAAAAGGGTTTGGAGATGAGAAAACAATAGTTTTCATAATTGTAAGTGTATCCATCTTTTGTGCTCTTCGCTTTCATAGTGATTGCACGTTGCTTCATGCGGTGGTTTTTTTTTTTTTTTATCCCACGAGGATTTTTTCACGTAAAATTCATATGCACTTATGCATGCTTTGTTTGTGTTTTCTTATCATTGTGTGATATGAATTTGGGGTTTACTTCTGCGGTCCTCCAATAGTCATCCCATGATAAAACCCACAAGGTGAATGGTCCATATCCATCGTCCCCTTAACTAGGGAAACCTAATGGCATACGTGACTAATCAATGACATGATCAACAAGAGGGGGGTAGATTACGTGAGAGAGTGGCCCTTACAGCGGGCACCTTGATGAATATATTGTGTATATATGTAGTCCAGTCATTTTGTCATTTATTAGATCATTTTAGTATGATAAAAAAAATGAAGTAATTCCAAATCTTAGGTGGACCATACACTAGGAAATAGTGGTGATCGTCTATTAAAAGTTTTTTGTTTTTTGAGCCACAAAAGTTTTAGATCAAGCTAATAATTTTTTTCAATTTTTTCCCTTTCATCGAAGTTTCCATGACCTTATCAATCGGTTGGATGAGAAATAAACATTAGGGTGGGCCCTAGGAAACTTTTAATGGTGTAGCATTCAATCACGTTGTTTCTTCTAGCATGCTCCACTTGAGATTTAGATCTTCTTTTTTTTTTTTTCCCCGTTTTTCTTTTGGCTGATGTCCTAAATTGATATTATAAAACTGATGGATGGTGTATGGATACAGTACATTCATCAAGGTGGGCCATGGTAAGGGTTGCACCATCTTGGTGAGGCCAGGAGAGCGGATAACATGTGGCCCGGCCTCGTCTAGGACTATGCAGCCTTTACCGAGGGGTCCACTTGTATGTATTGTGCATCCATGCTGTCCATCCATTTTCTAGATCATTTTAGAGGATGAGCTTAAGAATGAAGTAGATTTAATTCTTTAGCAGGCCATACCATACCATAGGAAACAATGGTAATGGACAATTAATGGGCCACAAAAGTTTTAGATTAAGTTGATATTTATTTATTTTCCCCTTCATCTAGGTTTGTGTGACTTTATCAACAGATTTGATGGCAAATAAACATCACGGAAACATTACAGCGGACCCTAGGAAGCTTTTAATTGTAGGGTGTTAAATCATCACCATTTCCTATATGTTGTAGTCCACCTGAGATTTGGATCTCCTTCAATATTTATGCCCATGCCCTAAAATGATATGAAAAAATGGATGAACGACAGATATAGAATACATACATCAGTGGAGGTGGGCATCAAGTTGAGTCGGACCGGATTGGGTCCAACTCGGCTCAGTTCGAAACTTTTAATGCATGATCCGAACTCGATCTGATCTGGGACCGAGTTTGGGTCCTCGAACTCGATCCGATCTAGTGCACTAGTGGCCTGACCTGAAACGAGTTCGACTCGGTCAAGGAAACCGAGTCAGATCAGGTTGGGTATGGTTCAGATCAAATCTTCTGTTTTTATATATATATAAAACATTGTAGTCCACTTGATCTTTAGATCTGTCTTATTTTCGGCTAAGGCCTTAAGACGAGTCCGCGAAATGGATGGACGATTTGGATATAACACAAACCTCATGATGGGACCCACATAACTTGCTAATGTCAATACACAAGCATGTAGACCCACCAATTCACTTCTCGTTCAAAAGTTGGGTAACGTTACGGGTTGCCCTCCATTGAAATATTAATAATCATTTTTTGGGCTCATCGAGTGTGGTTCACAAATCCAAACCATCCATTATGTGTGTCCCACTTGAATGAGCGGTCATACCAAGTTTCAGATGCATCCAATTTTTTTATGGGCCCCACCAAATGCTTTTATATGTTTTAGGAATGTCTTCACATGATTTTAGATGGTATGGCCCACCTGAGTCCGTATATGACTGATTTTTGGGATATCCCATAAATTAAAGGGGACCCATCAAATGCACGGTGTTAATGTTAGACACGCATCACGGTGGGGCCCACACAACTTGACATCGGGAAAAGTTCCCATGAGCTTAACTGCATTAAAATTTGAAGGGGACTGATTGGTTACTCCCCCTGAAAAACTTGGTGCTCAATGCACCTCGAGCCATGCATTGCCTAAGAGGAGAGGACCGATTGGTTTCTCCCTTTGCCACTTGCTAATGGTTTGTGGTCAGTGCTCTGTGGACCCCACCATAATGTATTTATTTCATCCATGCCGTCCATCTATTTTTCTAGATCATTTTATGTTATTAAAAAAAAGGAGGTTTATCCTAATCTTAAGTGAACAACATTACAGGAAACAATGTTGAATGAATATTGTGTGGAATGGATCGGATCGGATCAGTGTGGATTGGCTATTAATTTGAACTCAACTCGATGTATGATCGGATTTGAGTGGACTTACTCAATCTGACTCGATCTAGGCTGTCGGTTTGGTTTAAATCGAGTCAAATCTAGTTGAATTGCGTCGAATCCGCCAGATCGGGTTAGAAATTCCCAACTCTAACATTAGGGTGGCCATGGCCTACACCGTCTCAGGTGAGACTGGGCCGTACGTAATCCACTCCCTCCCTCAAAGAAGAGAATGCCTCTGGCTCGTTAGTTGAGATGGCAGAGACGTTGCTCTTGGAGACGAAAAGCTGATTAATTGCTTTACAGTTATTCAAACCCGTATTGATGGTCAGGTGGGCCCACCGTGCTGATGAGCTGGTCTAATTTAATTTTAAGATGAAAAAAGGCAGTGAAAAGGAATAAAATACCCAACATTACAAAAGTGAGAAAAAGCAAAACTAACTTCGGTTGTTGGGCATGCGCCACCAACCTTATTCCCATCCCTTTCATCACCACCCTCCATCACGCTAACATGAACCATGCTCCCGTGGAGCATCCATACATACACATGCATGCCCATAGACACGTATAACATGCATCCAAGAGTAGGCATGGATGGATACACATTACGTACGGTGAATATTGGGCGTGATCCTGATGGCCCATCATTTGGGTGGTACGGATCGGCATTGCACTGTGTCCATCACTACGAATTTTTGGCATTTTTTTAACTAAACTTTTACATATTTTTAACGATCAGGGAACAAATTAAAAGACTATTATTTTCCATACTTTATTTTTTGTGGGATCAGTACGACAGTACCTTACGCAAATATCAGTTTCATCCACTAGTTGAGTGGCTTATTACACTAGCGTTTATCTATTTTTCTATGGTGTGGCCCACCTGATGAGTGGACTGGGTTGAATTTTGCACGAGGTGATCTTTGTGATGGGTCCAACCAAGTGGAAGGATTGGATTTCGCACCGACATTAAAGGTTGGAATCTGTCGACTGGTTGGATGGTAAGTTATGGTCCAACATGTTGGACGAGGGCAACATGGGCGCAGGCACACATGCAGCACGTATAGGCACGAGAACATTCCAAAAACCACAATCCATATAATATATGATCTTTGGAATTTCGTATTTTATCATTTTTTTTCAGGGCCGTTAAATCAGCGGTTGGTAGATTTCCAAGGCCCCTCGTGGATCCAAGCGCTCAAGGTATTTGAATACCCACTCAACCCACCCGTTGATCCGTACATCAGTACCGTTCATTACCACTAGGCTCCCATGTCATTCCATATGCGGGACTGTGGACTATGTGGGCACTAACCAAAACATTAACGGCTAGGTTTCAAAAAAGAACAAGTAAACTGACCATCTCTACCTTTATTGTTAGGAAGAGTGCCTACTTTTACTGTGAGGGTATCTACATGGTGGGGCCCACATGATGATCAGCTTGGATCTCATCCACGTGTGCTAAATTGGCACACGCATGGAACATTTTTTGCCAATTAAACTAATAAATATCCATTTTTACCATGCCATAGCCAGCCACATCAACTTGACTGCCCAAGTCGTAATAATTAAACAGCATAGGTTATATGATCCAAGAAATATTCATCTTGGAGATGTGGCCCATTTAGTAGATGGATTAAAACAACGATTAAGTGCATGCAGCAATCGGATGGTATAAATAGTCTGTTCATTGAATTAAATCACATGAGTAACACCAGCTCAAGGCAGGAGTGCAATGTTTTCATGCAGCCGTGGGCTGGTTCTTCAGATGTGAATGGGAGCCAAGAGGGTCATCCAGACCTTACACAATCCTTGGGCAAAATTCATTTGTACATTTTGGATAGGAGTCTGGATCCTGCAATGTGATTGGACCACGTTATCAATAACTGTATTTAATACATCATCATTGACTGCAGTTAATACCGTTATAATGGCAACATCAATGATGAAGTTAACCAATCGCACTGCAACAAGCAGGAAATTCGGTAACACAGTGGTGTTATCCTTACGGTGGGGCCCACCTTAATTTAATGATGTGTTCTATATCCAAGCTATCCATTCATTCTACGTACCAACCAGTTTAGGACGTGTTTCCGAAACTTTAGAAAATTCAAATCTCAAGTGTACCGTATCAAAGGAAACAATCGTGGCTGAACGTCCACAATTAAAAATTTCGTAAGGCTGACTGTTGATTTCTGACCAATTAGAGACACTGTAGTGCATGGATTTATCAACACCGTCTGCGCATTTTTCTGTATCATTTTAGATTTTAGGCCCAAAATGAGAAGGGTTCGATTGGACCACACTACAACAAAGAAGCAGTGTAATAATGATGCCCCCATTAATGAAACCTTCCTATGGGCCACAGTAATATTTATTTGTCATCTAAATAGTTCATAAGCTCACATTGATTTGGATGATGGCAAAACACGAATATTCAGCTTGATCCAAAACTTTTGTGGCTATCAAGAAATTTTTAATAGTGTAAGTTTAATCCTCATTGTGTGGTTTACTTAAGTCTTAGATCTGCCTATTCTTGAGCATATATCCTAAAATGATATGATGAAATAGATGGACAGCATACATAAGCCCGTGCATCACAGTGGCCCCTCATGGCCCAGCCTGATCCGGGCTAGGTAGAGGCTGGAGAGTTCCCAACCTGAGTCCCATGATCGATGCTAACGTGGAGCATCCATACATATGCATGTGTATCAATATGTACCTAAGTTTGATGTCGCAGATGTATGTTTTGTGTATCCACACTATTCATCCATTGTCATCTCATTTTAGAGTGAAGTAGATATAAATCTAAGGTGGATGACATCATAGGAAACATTTGTGATTGAACACCCACCATTAAAAACCATCTAGGGCCCATTATAATACCCAACATAATGTTTATTTGCCATCCAACCTCTTGATAAGGCCAAGCAAACTCAGATGAAAGAAAAATAAATACCATCTTTATCCAAAACTTTTATGTCTTACAAAAAGATTTTAATAATCAATCACTACTGTTTCATGTGCCGCGGGGTACACCTACATTTGAATCTGCTTTATTTATAGGGAAAATGACTACTGTAGACAAAACCTTTCACCCAGCGGTTTTTACCGCGGAATACAAACTTAAGTTATCAATTTAGACTAGCATGTGCGGACAGCGACATTGAGGACGAAACCACCCCCCTTTACTTTTTACTGCCGTTGCTTTTCGACTCCCTTTACAAAAAAACACATGCGCTTTACGTTCCATTGCAACAGAAAACCGACGCACAGCCGCTTTTCTTATCATTTTTCTTATTAAAATTCAAACTTTATCATCTTCATATTATTATTCTATATTTGGCATTTTCTATCTCGGTGAGGGTTACGTGGAATCCTCCAGAGTGGTTGCATCTTCAATCTTTGAGAGGGTTTAAATTAATCCCTCACTTGAAAGCATCCGTCCTCAACTTGCATTGAGTGAGGCTACGATCGCTGGAGGTATAGATATTAAAAAAAAAACCCCTAGTGGGGTTTATAGATACTTTCCTTTATAGTACTGAACAACGATTAACTAAGTACCTGTGGAAATTCAGCAAAGGTACTTGGTCAAACTTAGCCATTGCACACTTTAATTTGAAGATAGAACTTGTTGAAATTGAGACGAGCGGAATTCAATGACAATTGATCGACTACTCGTCGAATTTTATGTGAAGTTCGGTGAATTTCATGTCAGTCTCTTACAATTTCATTTGTTAGGCTTAGTTAATTTTATGGTATGATTGTTCAAATTCATGTGAAACTCGCTTAATTCCATTTGAAGCTCACTCAATTTCATCTTAGGGCTCACTCAATTTGACTTTAGGGTCACTCAATTTCTTGTTTGCCCAGCTCAATTTAATGCTAGGTTTGCTCAATTCATTGTTTGCCCATCTCAAATTCATGGTAGGCTCACTCAATTCAATGTTTGCCCAGCTCAATTTCATGCTAGGCTCACTCAATTCAATGTTCGCCGAACTCAATTTCTAGCCTGTCCTGCTGAACTTTCACTTTTCCCTCTTTGAATATCTAGTTTGCCTCATTCAATTTATAGGTTGCATCGCTGAATTTTTAGTTTGCCTCGTTCAATTTATAGGTTGCGTCGCTAAATTTCATGTTTGCCTTAATCATTTTCATGTTTGCCGTGCTTAATTTTAGTTGAAGTTTATTCCATTTTTTCCAAAGCTCACTCAAATTTATCAAGTGCTTGATATTTAGTATTAATGTATGTGATGTAATGCTTAAATTCCTATTACTCTAATTCTAATTAACTATGTGTAGAGAATTTAGCCTTGTATCCCCTTATGGTACATTTGTGATTGCCTAAATATAAGTATATTTCTAATAGATATGACATGAACCATCAAATTACATTTTATTTTGTCTTATAAACCATACAATGTGGAATACTTGCTGAATGTTGAATGAACTTTTAAATATTCCAAATTGCTTTACCATAGTTGAGATTGATATGATATGTTTGTGGGCCGTCATTTGAGCTTAGAGGAATTATAAGAATCCATGTTAAATTCATGTGCTAGTGTTTAATATCATGATATGATTATATGTACAATTTAAAGAGCAATCTGGCCAAAATTTAAGGGATGTACGTGGGTATCACGATGCCATGATACATAACATCCACTCATGACATACGAGCTTTACCGGGTGCTCAATGTAAGCCACATGCTGCACCAGTTACTAGAATAACTATTTGAACCTATACAGAATTCCCTTAGTAGAAGGAAAATTGCGAACCTAGAGACTTAGAAGTTTAGCACCCTTAGGAAATTTCAAATTTAGTTGTTTGAACGTAGTAATGAAACTTAGGTTCCCTTGAAATCATTAGAATAGCCATTCAAACTTGGTTGGAATCACATTGGAATTATGACATTTGAGAAGATAGAGACTCAATATTTTAAGTTCTCTAGGAGTTTTCCTGCATAACCATGAAACCTAACGTAGGTCCCCATTAAAAACTTTTAGAATGATCGTCTGAACTTATAACTAAACTTAGGAATTATGGGAGAACAAACAAACTGCTATGATGTATATTAGACTAAACAAGAATGTTCCTTGAACTTGACCTCCAATGAACTTCTTAGCAACTTAGGATTTGAATTTTACCATAATTTTCCTTAGTTGTAATGACATTGCAAAGACACTCAATAAACAGTAGTTGAAACGAGTTTAGGCATTGTAAACAGTTCCTTACCCATTACATTGTACATTAGATCAAATTTAAACACTCCCTACACTGAAAACCCGCACTAGGAGTTAAAAATGGAAATTCACTAAGAAATATCATTAGTTAAAAATGATATTTCTCGTAATTTTTAGCAATTAGCACTAACTAGAAGTGAATGTATAAAGGTTTGAGAAAATTTTTTTAGCTCTAAATGGAGCATATTGAGACTAAGATTTTGTATTTCGAATCCCCAAATACATCTCGTTGATCAGAAACAACATCTCTCGTATGTTCCAACAATTAGAAATAATTAATAGTGAAATTTTATGTGAAATTTCAACCCTACACTCTGCTTGTTGAGTCTAGCTTTGATAGTCTATGTAAGTTTAACATATTTTAAATTCAAATCCTCATGTAGAAATGTTAGGTTTGTATATATATTTTTTGAAAGTGTACTAGGCCATCATAGAATTGTCCCTTGTTAAAATACAAGACCATATGGATATTCCATTATAGATAGCGTCGCTGAATTTAACAAGCACCACATGAAATCATTCCTATCTCTGAGTTTGTAATCTATATAAGCTCTTCTTATTTATTTATTTTTTTTAAAATTTTAACGCATTGCTTACATTTTATTTCCTTAAGCTATGTATCATCGTTATCTATTATGGAATGTGAGTACTCGCTCATTTATTATTTAATCGAGTTTTGTCTTATGGCAAGCTTCCATTGCTTAATGATTCACTAATATAATATCATTGTATTGGTTTTCAGATAATGTCTACGAGAATCATTTGCTGTTATGGCGGGGAGATTGAATATGAAAACAAGAAATACTCATACATTGGTGGGAATTCGAAAACTTTTTCACTACGTGTTGAGACTGCATATGAGGAGCTTCTATCTAGAATTTACAGGATCATTAAGAGTCAACCAATAGATTGTGATATTAGGATGAAAGTAATGTATCATTGCACAAATGAATCAATCCCTCCAACTGTAATCGCAGACGACGATGACGTGCGAGAGTTCCTGGCAACACAGATGGAGCATTCGGATAAATTCATTCCCTTAGTCATCAAGACAACGCAACACATTAATAGGCCAACACACAGACAATTTTTTTGAGGAGCATGGCGTGGAATTTCAATACAGAGCATCTCCATTACAAGTGGTAGTGAGCAGCGATCAACTGCCTAAGCCGCCTCAAACATCAAACTTTGTGAGTAGCCAAGTCAACTGGGCACGTGACCTTAACCTCACTGATGAGTACAAGACATCGCCTTTAGCAACAACATCAAATCTTCCATCATCATCCAACACCCGAGCTATACGTGTAAGCGACATTCCGCTTCCAGACCTTGCTGAAAGCGGAAACTTCATCACTCGTCAAGTTCCTGTGCCATTTGATGATGCTACATTCACCAATGCAGCACTGCTAGAATATACAGATTCGTTGGGTGAACCGATCGATATAGCTAGTGAACAAACATTTAAGGATAAAAGTCGATGCTAGTATGTTCTAAGCCAATTTGTAATTCACAATAAATTTCAGCATAGGGTACTGTACTCAAATTCTAGCAGATTTAGTGTGGTGTGCTTTGAAGATAAATGCGACTGGAGTGTTCATGCAACTCGGGTGAATGATACTGGGATATTTAAGATACGAAAATATACTTCAGAACACACGTGCGACATGTCGTGGATGAAGAGTGATCACCGACAAGCAAGCAGTAAGTTAGCGTGTGATCTGATTGTTAGCCGCATTGAGCAACGGCTAAGTTTGAGGCCACGTGATATTATCTTCGCTATGCAAGAGAAATATAATGTTCTTATCAGTTATAGGAAGGCATGGAAAGCTAAGGAGCTTGCAATTAATCAAGTGATGGGGTCTTATGAAGACTCTTACAATTAACTCCCCTTGTATTTACATGAGTTGAGGATAGTCAACCCGGGGACGGTGACTGCCGTGCTTGTTAACCAAGAGACTTTGAGGTTTGAGAGGTGTTTTGTAGTGCTTGGACAATGCGTTCGAAGTTTTCAGAATTCTATGTGGAGGGTATTGGCCATTGACGGGACACACTTAAAGGGTAAATATAAGGGTGTTCTATTCATCGCCACGGCCTTAGATGGAGACAATCATATATTTCTAATTGCGTTTGGCATCGGAGAATCAAAGAACAACATGAGTTGGAATTGGTTCCTTACCTACCTTAATGATGCGTTAGGGTATCTGGAGGGTCTTGTGATTATCTCCGATCGACATAAAGGTTTAATGAAAGAAGTTTCCCAAGTATTCCCACATGCAATTCATGGGTACTGTGCATACCATATTTATAGAAACTTGGTGGACACCTTTAAAGACAAGTCATTGGAGATATACTACTAGCAGGCAGTGAAGACTTGCAGGAGGGCTGAATTTAAAAAATTAATGCATGATATTGAAATGGCCAACCCCCAAGTACATGCATGGCTGACAGAAATCGGCTACGAAAGATGGGCATCTTCACACTTTCCAGGTAAAAGATTCAACTTGGTCACCACAAACATATCCGAGTGTGTTAATGCCTTCTTCAAAGAAGCACGGGAATATCCCGTTACTAAATTGATAGAGGCAGTAAGATGTAAGATACAGGAATTATTTTACAAGAGAAGAGAATCTGCAGCCTCATTTGTAGGTCCGTTGACACCATGGGCAGAGCAACAGTTAAAGGACCTTATACAGAAGGCGCGAGATGTTCGCTGTCATCCGATTTCTCGAGATGAGTACTATGACGTGGGAGATTATAATGATACAGTCAAGCTTAGCTCGTTTTCATGTACATATCGTGAGTTTGATGTGAAGGGGTACCCTTATATGCAAGTCTTGTCAGCATGTATAAACTACAATCTTCATCATTACTCGTACTGCTCTCCATTCTACACAGCGCAAAATTACTTGAGCACATATAACGAATCGGCGTACCCAGCACGTGATAAGAGCGAATGGGAGATTACAGATGACTTCAAGGAGTATTGTGCGAAAATTAAACCCCCGGGACAGAAGAGGTCACCTGGAAGACCAAAAAAGTTAAGAATTCCCTCGCATGGAGAAGAATCGAAAACATTAAAGTGTGGTCGATGCAAACAAACTGGCCATAATCGCCGGACGTGCAAGTTTCCTATACCTAATGTATAGCATACTTTGTATTTTATTTAGTGTTTTGTATGATATATGTTGTAACATATTTCCTCTCATGCAATAATCTTTTGGTTGTCTCGCTCAATTTCTAAGTTGCCTCGCTCATTTTCAGTTTGTTGTACTAAATTTCTTATGCTGCCTCACTTAATTTCTACTTTGCTTCGCTCAAATCCTCTGTTCTCTCGCTCAATAACTAGGTTCCCTTGCTAAATTTTTAGGTTGCCTCGCTCGATTCCTAAGTTCCCTCATTGAATTTCTAGGTTCACTCGCCTAATTTCTAGGTTGCCTCGCTCAATTCATCGGTTCCCTCACTTAATTCCCAGTTTTCCTAACTGAATTGAGTGGTTCCCTCATTGAATTCCTAGGTTTTCTTGCTCATTTTCTAGGTTCCCTCTCTCAATTCCTTGGTTTCCTCGCTCATTTTCTAGGTTCCATCACTCTTACTACATTCCCTTGCTGAATTCCTAGGTTCCCTTGCTCATTTTCGAGGTTCCCTCGCTTAATTTTTAGGTTCCCTCGCTGAATTTTTAGGTTGCCTTGCTCAATTAGTGGGTTCCTTCACTCAAGGTAGTGAGGTAACAGATCAACATGCTCCTCAACAACTGCATGTAGAGCTGCATCCAATAATATTGGCATTGTACTCAATGACTGCACTGCCTGTTACTCATCGACTACAACTCAGCACTGTAACCTAGTTGCTGTTAGTACCTCACTAGTTTCAAATGGCTACTTCGAATTTAGAAGTAAACCCAGGGTAAATTGACAATGAGTAAGTTACAACTTCCACAATCACAACACATTAGGAATTCTGGATAGGTTAGGTGAGGTTGGTACAATCACATGTACTTCAGTCAGTTGGATTGATGTTATTTGTTTGGATTGCGACAACATGAATTCCCACATTATAACCATTCAGTTCATTCCAGTAGCATTTTTCTATGGCAATATGAAAAGTGGCAGTTGCGATTTGAATAACATTTTTCTAATGCAAGATGAAAACATAATGAATTTGCGAATCTTTTCATTCAAAATCATGCATCATGATGCATTCGTCTTGTAATTGGGCATTAAATACAATGGGGCAAATTTCATTACAAAATCATTCACCTATGAATCTAAACACGTATTGAACAATCATTCCTGTAAAATAACAATCTTAGAGAGGCAAAGAATAAGAAGCAATCAATTTCTTATATAAGAAAATGAAAAATGATCTAAGGAATTCATATGGATTGACAGTACAGGTAAATCCAATTTCTTGTATATGGATGTTGGTCTTCTTCTTCTTCATGCGATTGCCAGAAAAAAGTGTGCACAACATTGGACATGTATATCAACCATCTATATTAAGTCCAGGTACCTTCTGCATTGGCTATACTCATCCTTCGTATACGTGGCATAAGCATATGCGGGTTTGAATTTAGATGCTACTCAACATTAGACCCACTGTGAATGGAACATAGTTTAATCAAAGTGATGGATCAAAAGGGGCAAGAACTTCAAAGGATTTAGAGTCTAGGATATTGTGATTGTTTAACTTTTGACAGAACCCATATACTATCCTAGAGTCCTATGCAATCAAGTTTTAGTTTGTTTTTGGATATTCACTCCTGCCTTGATTGGTTTTCAAGTAGGTAGATTGCATTAAAGTGGGCTGATTATCAAGCCTGACTCGGTCGACCGGATGTACCAGGTCGACCCCAACATGCTAGACAGTGGACCCAGTCGACCAGATGTACTGGAACGAGAAGATGTTGCACACCATTAAGGAAGTGTTATATTGTGTTCGAAAGGATGGAGAGCACTGCATCCGACTGATTCACAGGACCATTAGGTCTCGGGTTAAGCGATGTTTGTGGTGATGTGTTTTCTGTTTACCGGGTTGAAAGAAGTGGATCAGTTCCACCTAGTAGTTTAATAGTTAGTAGTTGGGTTTTTATTTTTTTAAGCCATGTTTTTTGGTAACTATGCGATCAATGTACAATCTCAAATTGTAAAACTACTTGTTTTCACTTCGTCGTACCATGTGTAGTAGTGTATGGATGTTCTCATTTTACCAGATGTTCCCTACTATATCACTCTTATTCCCTTCATCATGAAACCTATGTTACTAAGAAATACAAAAGCAATTGGAGATACTGGACCTTTATTAGGTTCCATGAATCTTTGTTATTCACAATATGTTAGGATTTTTGTTATCATGCATTTTTCTAGTGTAATAGAGAGAGAGAGAGAGAGAGAGAGAGAGAGAGAGAGAGAGAGAGAGAGAGAGAGAGAGAGAGAGAGAGAGAGTTGAAGAGATCTCCGAAAGTCAGTAAAAAGCCTCACAGCAGGCTTTTCCAATTCAAGTAGATATGGTCTTCCTACCTTGTGATGATGCAGGCCCATCCATCGTCAATTTTATGTTCCTCTCATCTGAAGCTTCTGCATCATGTTCCTTGTTAAACCCGAGCTCTGACATGTCTTGTTTTCCCATCAAGTTCCTAGACGAGTAGAAATAAACATTAAATAAGATGCCAAGCATTCTCATGAGAGGAAAAGACTAGATTTGAGTTTTGGAGTTTTCTGGCCCTTCCACCTGTTTCAACTTTGGGTCCATGTGCTGAGTGGACTAGATTTGTTTTTGGAAAAACCTGAAGAAGGTTGGACCAACCTGATGTATGGATTGGACATCGCACCTATGTGCCCTGATGGCACATGTGTGGCATGTACATGAGCTTTATTGCATGTGTATGCTCAGCAAAGCTCTTAAAAACATCATTTGTAAGTTCTCTACAGAGGAAACTCCAGGTGGAAGCAATGTGCCAGCCAACGCCAATCCTGGATAGGGGTTGTTGTGTACCCACACATGTAATGGCCAGTGCAATACACAAAGATAAATGACCCAGTGAGTTGGACTTCTCAAGAATGCACTTCTGTCAATGAAACAATGACATCTAAATAGAACCAGCAATCCACGCTCGTGTGGCTACCAATACCATCATAATATCATGATAATAGGTGTGTTATGAAATGAAAGGTCTTTACTGATTCAGAAAAGAATTTACAAAAAAAGGCTTAATAGAAATTAAAATATAATTATCAAATATCCCCATCATTAGAGATATTCCTTTAACAACATCTATAGCCAACAACAACCTTTGTCTCCTCCTGACGGACATGATGAAAGGAACCACGATGAAATAGAATATGCTAAGGCAAATCAAGTTCGTTGGGGATCTGTGGTGAAAAACCCTCATCCCTATGGTGCGGCTAATGTAAGTCTTGGATTTCCTTATAGTGTGGATCTGATGCATGTTTGTCCCATAATGATTAGTTAGCTGGCACATGTCATCCTTTCCATGTGCCTATGCAATTCAGGCCATTTCAGTCCCAATTTCTCTCTTCCTTTCTCACGCCACATCTTCTAACCTACTTAATAATTTCAGGCTAAAAACTAAGCACAACATAATATGCATGACCTGAGGCCGAGTACTGGCCATCCCTACATGGGCTGACAGAGTCAAAGAAGATCGTCAACTCTAATTCAATGTGGGCCATGCAAAATAAATCCTTGTAATAGACTAGGCTTGATAAGCCCAAACAAACCAGCTTAAAATCTAGACCAAATACATCCATTGATGGGGCTACTACTTGAAATTTTGCAAAACCCAACAAAATGGAGACTTGACTCTAAGTTGCTAGAGTTGATTGTCATAACCATCCAGTCATGGATTGGAAAAAGGAGAAGTGCATTGATTACAATTGAGGAGATCCAATCATTGGTTTGGTGTGGGGTCCACTGGGGAGAGGATGAGACAGGTGGGAGATGAGAGAAATGTAAGAGAGGGAGAGAATGCATGAAATGACTTAAGCTTACGATTCTAGGTTTCTAAAAATTAACAAAACAAGTCATCAAGCATGTATAATACCTTTAGATTATTATCCTAATGAGTGTTCCAAATGCCTTTTATTAATATAATGTATTATGCTATAATACTTAGTTTTTATTATTTATAATGAACTATATTATGAGCTATTAAAGCATGCCTTAGAAGTCTCGAGATATGGGAGGTCCAGTCCAGTTTGCTTTGGAAGTTTACACAACTCAAGGGAGAAATAAAAGTGGTCTTTACCTCTTTCCATCAAAGCTCATCTTATTTCCATTGCATGACTTCACTCGAGCAATTCGAGTACCTTGCGCATAGAAGCAAGCCATACCCATGCCACACTGGAGCTACTCCTCATGTTGTCCTAATAGATATAACACAAACATCATGATGGGACCCACAAAAGCAACATAGCAAAAAAAATAAATTCAGTTTGCCCCGCTCAATTTCCAGTTTGCCCCGCTTAATTTTCAGTTTGCCCGCTCAATTTCCAGTTTGCCCCGCTCATATATGGACGGTTTGGATATAACACATACATCATGACGGGACCCACAAAAGAAAAAAAAATAAAATTCAGTTTGCCCTGCTTAATTTCTAGTTTGACTTGCTCAATTTCCAGTTTGCCCCGCTCAATTTTCAGTTTGCCCCGCTCATATATGGACGGTTTGGATATAACACATACATCATGACGGGACCCACAAAAGTAAAAAAATAAAATAAAATTCAGTTTGCCCCGCTCAATTTCTAGTTTGCCCCGCTCAATTTCCAGTTTGCCCCGCTCAATTTTCAGTTTGCCCCGCTCATATATGGACGGTTTGGATATAACACATACATCATGATGGGACCCACAAAAGTAAAAAAAAAAGAAGCTAGTTTGCCCCGCTCAATTTCCAGTTTGTCCCGCTCAATTTTCAATGGAAAGGATATGGTGTCCCCATCAGCAACTGCCCAATCAAACTCGCAGCCGCCGAGGAATGCTAGGCGGTGCTGGTCACCAGAATTACACCGCCGGTTCGTCAGTGCACTGCAGCAGCTAGGCGGTTCGCAAGGTTAGAATATAATTTTAAAAAATCAAATAAAATTTGAAATTAATTACTGTTGGATTATAGATTTGATATACTTGATATGGGTTTTTCTTGAATTGGTGAATCTTCAGAAATGGAAAACAAATGCTCAATTAAAAATTAATTTCTTTTTTTTTTTTTTTTTCTGAAAATAGAAATTATATATTTTTTGTTTTAATTTATTTGATTTGGGTTTTTGTTGTAATTACTTTACTTTGCAAAAATAGGATTCCAATGATTGGTGAAACTGTAAATCTTAGTTTCTTTTTGTCAATTGGGATGTTTTAGATATTCTAGAAAATGGATGTGACTAAAACCAATTAGATCGGAAGAACAATAATTGTTCTTGAATTTGGCATGACATGCCTGATTTGGGTTCTTTTATGTCTTGTGGAATGGCTGCTTGAATCTACAGAATTTGAAATTATTAAATTGGTGAATTGTGTGATGATTTTACCATGCATCTGATTTTTTATTTGTTTTTTGGCACAATGGCCACTCCCAAGCAGATCAGGGAATTGATGAAGGTGGACGGACTGACCAATGATGAAGTGAAGAGTCATTTGCAGGTCAGTTTTTTTTTTTTAAAATCAAAATTATGATCTTTAATTTTCTCTTCCTCCTATTTTATTCAGTTGCAAATTTCTAAAAATTATGAAGTAAAGAGTCATTTGCAGTTCATTTCCCTGTCACCCCCTGCAAATCAGGGAAATTATGACGAATCAGCAGGTCGCCATGATGGGAGGAGTGTGGGTCCCCCGCAACAATTACCACTCATCAAAGCCAATCACTTCCCAATCGAACTCTCCACAAGGCCTGCTTCAGTTAGCCGGTGCTGCCCGAGCAATCTCAGCTGCAGGGGGTGACAGTGGCAAAGATGAAGATGAGAAGTCAGAGAGCTATGGTTGGAGAGGCCACCTTAAAAGATCAGTTGACGAAAACACAGAATGATGGTTTAGCAGATGCATAGATCACTTGAGTGAAGCAGATACTATACTAGGGGAGTCGGGACTCAGGAGTAGAATAATACATTATACATTAGGATCTTGAGAGAGAATCTTTCAACGAAGGTAGTATGGAGCTTTCGCTCGTGAAATTTTGGAGGTTTTGATAGATAGGTTTGGTTTCGCTTTTTGTTTTATTTACTGGTTTAAGCTGTTATATAAGGAGCATCATGTAACATCTACCAGAAAAAGATCGACATTTCCTGATACATAATCTGGTTTTGAATATATACAGTTCCGTTTCCAAAGCTGAGGCTTGAATTTTTAGCAATCCGTGAAATTCCATGCTACAGTCAATGACTAGATATCTAAATTCTGGTTCTTTTTCCTGTTTCTTTCTGGTGAGTTTCATGTGGCTGTGACGGAATGCTGGTCTGAAGTAGAGTTGATCTTTGGTAGTTCGATTCACTGTTTTGGAATGAATTCATCAGAAATTCGATGTGCATTGTGTTCGTTGAACTTCGGCCAATGCCCATATCTCATTTGAGCTTTTGTTTCTCGATTGAAGACTGAAATTGCAACCCGTTGTAGCTGTGAGCGCTTGTCTTTGTTTTGAATGAACCGTGAATGATGTGTTTATTTTTTTATAGTTCGGTTCGTTGTACATATCTCAGATAAAATTCACTAGAAATTCAGTATGTGTTGTGTTTGTTGGACTTACACCAATATCCATTTCTTATCATTTTGTTTGTTGGACTTCCACTAATATCCATTTCTTATCAAAGCTAAATAATTCGAATGAACAATGAAATGACAGCCAATTATAGCTGCAACATCTTGTCCTTGCTTCTCACTGGCTATTTCTTTCTTTGAACTTTCATTCTTCTCCTTTTAATTGGACTCTTTGATGATGACATTCATGGAAGCTTTGATTGCAATTCTCTAGTAATTGTTGTCCATTGATTTGATCATTTGGATGTTTCATTCTAGCTTCGAACTTTGATTCTTCAATTATCTTTCAATTCCTTGAATTATATAAGCAATCCTCAATGGTTTTCTTCTTTGGGAACTGATATTTACACACTCTTCTCAATGCATACACCCTCTTTTTCCAATTTCAACATCGTAATAGTACGTTCGTGAGACTACTCTCATACCATTAGTAGAGAGAGGGGTTGCATGGAAATCAAATGTCCCAACTTTGTGAGGTTACTCTGGTTGCAGTTCTTTTGCTCGCGTGGGTTGTTTTCTTGGCATTGCGTTTCTTTCTCTTCGAGCTTTGGGAGGTTGTCTGTGATTGGATCCTTGTGATGCGAAGATAGGGGGATGGAATTTTAATGATCTTCACCCATATTAAAATAAACTCATGTCTATGTTTCTCTTCTATCATTGAAGATTGTAGGATGGGCGGATATCTGTAACATTCTATTAGTTTGATATTTTTCACAGAACTGATTGACATTTAAAACATGAGCTACTTTCGAAACCTCTGTAGAGTGAATTCATTGTTGTGATTTTTGACAGCAGCATGAATGTTGATTATAACTAGCTGATGCAATGATGGGAATCGAGCATGGTGGGAAGTCATTTCACCTCTGTCCTGGCTGTTGCAAAAATGCACTGATGGTTCATAGGAGAGAGTCTACAACTCAGCTATAGTATGAAGTTCTTGTTTTCTTTCAGGACTTGGATGTAAGGATAGTTACCATAGCAAGAAATGGATGCGATAGATGAGATGTTCACAGGCTACAATGTCACCGATCTCGCTACAAGGTAGTTTTCTTCTTGAAGAGAAGATTGGGATTTGATGTGATTCAAATTGCTGCTTGGTTCGATAGACCACCATGATCCACCCCAACTTGGTTGTTCCTTATTGCAGGGACAGTCGACATGCTTGTGCTATCATCTTCACAATTTTACTCATGTGATGAATGCGTCGCCGGTTGTCAATCTACAGGTATGATTTCCATCCCAACTTGGTCTGACATGTTGATGCATTCAAATGGTCTATTCCTGACTTACATTGGCAATGAAAATGAGTTTTCTCTTCAGGTTCTCTAGATTATGCTACCGAGATTTGTGGTTTTCTTGGGGAGAAAACACGCAGCGTTGTCTTCAGTTGCTTCCAAATCGAGCGAGTGTTTCAGCTTCCTAATCATTCATGAAGGTTTGGATCATCAGGCACCAAGAGAATCCTAAAATCATCTTTCTTTTCCCCAAAAGAGAATGGAACTTGCTCAGGATCCATTGATGCTGCTGTGATTGGCCCGTTTCTTATCCTATGCCAATTTGACGGAGATAGATTGTGCTCTTGAATTTCATGTTTGTCCCGCTCAATTTCTAGTTTGCCCTGCTCAATTTCCAGTTTGCCCCGCTCATATATGGACAGTTTGGATATAACACATACATCATGATGGGACCCACAAAAGCAAAAATAAATAAATTTCAGTTTGCCCCACTCAATTTTTAGTTTGCCCCTCTCAATTTCTAGTTTGCCCCGCTCAATTTTCAGTTTTTTCCGCTCAATTTCCATTTTGCCCCGCTCATATATGGACAGTTTGGATATAACACATACATCATGATGGGACCCACAAAAGTAGAAATAAATAATTTTCAGTTTGTCCCGCTCAATTTTCAGTTTGCCCCACCCAATTTCCAATTTGCCCCGCTCATATATGGACAGTTTGGTTATAACACATACATCATGATGGGACCCACAAAAGCAGAAATAAATAAATTTCAGTTTGTCCTGCTCAATTTATAGTTTTCCCCACTCAATTTCTAGTTTGCCCCGCTCAATTTCAAGTTTGCCCCGCTCAATTTCCAGTTTACCCCGCTCAATTTTCAGTTTGTCCCGCTCAATTTCCAGTTTTTCCCGCTCAATTTCCAGTTTGCCCCGCTCATATATGGACAGTTTGAATATAACACATACATCATGATGGGACCCACAAGAAAAAATAAATAAATTTCAGTTTGCCCCGCTCAGTTTCTAGTTTGCCCCGCTCAATTTTCAGTTTGCCCCGCTCAATTTCCAGTTTACCCCGCTCAAAACTAGAAATTGGGCGGGGCAAATTGAATTTTTTTTTTCTTTTGTCGGTCCCATCATGATGTATGTGTTATATCCAAACCGTCCATATATGAGTGGGGCAAACTAGAAATTGAGCGGGGCAAACTGAAAATTGAGCGGGGCAAACTAGAAATTGAGGAGTTAAGATCGGGTTTAGTTTGGGTTTTCAAGTTTAGGTTTAGGTTAAGGAGTTGAGATTATGATTAGGTGTAGGTTTAGGTTTAAGGATTTGAGAATACATTTAGGTTTTAATTTAGGCTTAGGTTTTAGGTTTAGGTTAAGGTTATAGGTTTAGGTGTAGGTTATAGGTAATAGCTTTAGGGAATTGAGAATAGGACCCAGTTTAGATTTAGGAAATCAGGTTCGGGTTCGGGATCAGGTTTAGGTTAGGGTTTTCAAGTTTAGGTTTAGGTTTAGGTTATAGGTTTTGGGATTTGTGAATAGTTTTAGGTTATAAGTATAAGTTTAGGTTAGGTTATAGGTTAAGGTTTAGGGATTTGAGTTTAGGTTTAGGTTTAGGTTTAGGTTTAGGGATTTGAGTTTAGGTTTTGGGATTTGAGAATGGGTTCAGGTTTAGGTTATAGGTTTTGGCTTCAGTTTAGGCTATAGGTTTTGGGATTTGACAATAGGTTTCGGTTTTAGGTTATAGGTTTTGGTTTAGGTTTAGGTTATAGGTTTTGGTTAAGGTTATAGGTTATAGGTTTTAGGTTTTGGTTTAGGTTTAGGTTATAGGTTTTGGAATTTAATAATGGGTTCGGGTTTAGGATATAGGTTCTGGTTTTGGTTTTGGTTATAAGTTATAGGTTTAGGATAAGGTTTAGGTTTAGGTTTAGGTTATAGGTTTTGGGATTTGAGAATGGGTTCGGGTTTATGCCATAGATTTTGGTTTTAGTTTAGGTTATAGGTTTAGATCAATTTCGTGTTTGTCCCGCTCAATTTTCAGTTTGCCCCGCTCAATTTTCAGTTTGCCCTGCTCAACTATGGGTTTGCCCCACTCATATATGGACAGTTTGGATATAACACATACATCATGATGGGACCCACAAAAGCAAAGGGGTATAATAAATTTCAGCTTGTCCCTCTCAATTTATAGTTTGCCCCGCTTAATTTCCAGTTTGCCCCACTCAATTTCTAGTTTGCCCCGCTCAATTTCCAGTTTGCCCCGCTCAATTTTCAGTTTGCCTCGCTCAATTTCCAGTTTGCCCCACTCATATATGGACAGTTTGGATATAACACATACACCATGATGAGACCCATAAAAGAATAAATAAATAAATTTCAATTTGCCCCGCTCAATTTTCAGTTTGCCCCGCTCAATTTCCAGTTTGCCCCGCTCATATATGGACAGTTTGGATATAACACATACATCATGATGGGACCCACAAAAGCAAAAATAAATAAATTTCAGTTTGCCCCGCTGAATTTTTAGTTTGCCCCGCTCAATTTCCAGTTTGCCCCGCTCAATTTCTAGGTTTAGGTTTAGGTTATAGGTTTTAGGTTATAGGTTAAAGCTTTAGGGAATTGGGAATAGGTTAAGGTTTGGGTTTAGGGAATCGGGTTCAGGTTTGAGATCGGGTTTAGTTTGGGTTTTCAAGTTTAGGTTTAGGTTAAGGATTTGAGATTATGAGTAGGTGGTTGTAACCTTGACCTCATTTGTGATTACATGGCACCGCCTCTAGCAACAAGAACGGATCTGCCATCATCATCCAAAGCCCAAAGATACATCAATCCTGAAAATGACATCCCGCATCGGAAACATCAAACTTCAACACCCATTAAGTTCCCGTGCCGTTTGATGATGCTACAAGTGTATTTGGCTTCTTCGTATTGGCGTGTCTGTAATTTTCTTTCCTTTCTGTATTTTGCAACAGATAAAGATTTGCAATGGTTTTTATTGTGACTCCTTCTCACTCAACAAGGATTATAAACCCAAGATGTGGACTGAAGCCTGGACTAGCTGGTAATTGTTTGCTTGTATCTACTGAGGATTACAAATCGGTTTTGGTGACCAATATGGGTTTTCTCCACTGTATTGGGCTGTTTGGGGTCAATATGGGCTGATACAGTTGCGTCATACATGGGCGACACTGTTTTTGAATGATACATCAAACCATGGTGGCTCCTGAAATCTACTGTATTCAATACCTGTCAGGGGTCACATTTCTAATTCATTTGTGATTGCATATTACAAAATGGGAAACTTCAAGACTCAAGATTGAATGTATAAAACCATAAAATGGAGGTCTGACATCTGGAATGCCTTATCACTACCAGAAAAATGGGAAAACGCTACGGATAAAATTCCTAGCTATAGATCTATGGCTACAGTTTTAATCTGTAGCACGTCCGTGCACTACCGTAGTCGTAGGTGCTGTAACAATAGACCTATAACTACGGTTTTAGTCCTTAGCTATTACGTACGTTAAAAAAAATGAGTCATCTATTCATTCAACGACCTGCATAATCATTCATTCATTCCATTACAATCATCCATTCATTCATTCCATTACAATTAATTAAATCATTCATTCATTCCATTACAATCATCCATTTATTCGTTCCATTACAATCAATTAAATCATTCATTCATTCCATTACAATCATCCATTCATTCATTCCATTACAATCAATTAAATCATTCATTCATTCAACTACAATAATTCATTCATTCAATTACAATTGTGCAAGTCCACTCAATTTCCTTTCAATTTCTTAGTAGCGTGGCTCAAGCATGCTAGGGATGGACTCAAAGTGACTGCGAAAGTTGCTGACCTGCAAAAAAAAATAAAATGGAAAGACACTTAATTGTAAACATGCAATGCTGTACAACCCCAAGGATTTGATAGAATCCAAATATATGATATGAACATTTCACGTTTTTTAATTCAGGTCCCAACTCAATAGAAGGGTCTACTAGATTAGTTCATGCACTGTTTCTGATTACAAAGCCATCGGCCAAGGTATAAAGATCCGACTACAAAATAAAAAAAAAAATTAAAAAAAAATGTGTTAGGAATGCTCAAGATCCATCCAAGTAACCAAGATTAGCTTCAAGAAAAGAATTAACCTAAACGAGAAGAAAATCAGATGTTGCCTTCAATGGAAGAAACAGACAACAAGACTGTGAACTCCAGATAAAACTGCAGATGTCTGATACATGCAAGGGCGGAAATAATCTTGTTTAGGAACAGCAAGAATTAAAGGTCCACTAAGCCCATACGTGTACCGCTCTGCCAATCTAAAGGTCATCACACATGCCAACATGGCACATGTGCAAGATCATTCATTCATGCCGGTGGGACATGCCTGTAGATGCCCTGGAGTAAATATTTGGCGGTTCACTTGTCAGTGGATCTTGGTGGACGAAACAAATGGATGGATTGGAGGATTTGTAAAAAAATAAAAAATTAGCCATCCATCTACTTCATAGTTTTAGGGTCGTAAATGAATTGAGTAGTTTTTCTATCAATGGCCCAATTATGCACTTGAAAATCATGACAAGAAGAGTCAATTCAACCGAGACCCTGTCGAGTTTATACCATTAACTTGGTATCTTTAAAAGCCAAGAAAAACTCATGATGAAGTACTTAGAAAACTCGAATTTTTATGAACTTGAGCTGGTTTGAGCTGATTTTTTTTTCCAAAAAGAAAAAAAAAAGGAAAACCAAAACCTCAGATGGAACTTGGGAGTCTCATTTTTAGTTCCATACGGTATTTTCAAGTTCTACTGGAAGTGGTGGACTGGTTCAACACAAACCCCACTCCATTTCCCTTTCCTTCTTATCCAAATAAATAGATAAGAACTTTTAGTGTGATTCCTTATGATTTCAAGGAAGAAGAACAAGAACTCTATTTTTGGATGACCAACCATTAAATGTTTGTTCTTCCCAGCCACTTTTGGAGGTGGAGGGAAGGATCGATTTCTTGAAGACTTTGAAGCAAAACAATCTCATCACAAAGCTACTACAAGATATTGACTTTGTGTGCAAAAATTGGAGGATCCAAATAACATCTTTACCTGTTTTTGTTTTCTATAGATATTTCCCCTCTTACATGGGGAAGATTGTGGGCCCACCACGATGACCTTGTGAAATCCATTCCAGCCGTCAGTTTTGCCAGCTAGGCCACACCATAAGAAATAGTGATGATTGAACAGGACAACAAACCAAGATTTTACCACCAATCCAATGATTGAGTTGCATGAACAAATTCAGCACAAATGTGTTATAAAATGCTAATTTCAAACAAAACAGCAAGAGATAGGGTAAATAATTTAGAAATGCAGTATATAAACAATAAAGGGAATGCGAAACTACAAATGATACGTACTCAATGGATAAGTCAAAAGCAACATCCTTACCCATGACTCTTTTTAAATGATTCTTAACTAAATATGCTGCACTCTCCTTGTAATGCATTTTCCCGCATATGGACTGATTCAAATATAGAATAACTCTCCGATCAATAATATCATTCTTGAAGTTAACTTTGCACAAAATGTCTTTCCTGGAAGAGAAAAATATAACGTTATCAAAAGAAGCAAACATGTTTTGTTACTGAAGAAGAATAAATTAATGCAAAGATAAATGAAAGATGGACTTACTGAAAATAAAATACTATCATATTGATGGAACCTTCATCGATTCCCATGAAGAGTTGTTGCTCTGGGAAGAATCAAGAACTGTTTTATATGGCAGGATTTGATACTGCAGTAGCAGCTAATACACCAACCAGGTCACCAGCAAGAGAACTTCTAGTACTATTAGAGTCAAGATTTGTTGTTACTCAAATTGAATTATAGAATTGCTGCATAGGTTTCTCACTATCCCATCATAACAGATAACAACATCTCACAGTGTGGTCATTAGATTTTTTTAAACAAAGTTCCTGGTTCAATAAGTCCTCTGGAAGAACGGATCAACACTTCTCTGGATGATATGGAATGGAACCAGTCTTCATAAGGGGGTTAGACCTTGTAAAAGGAGCTCTTAACTAACCCAAATGCCTCAGAAGGATAGTCAACACCATTAATAGAATACTTATTTTGGAAGTGGAAACCCATATCCTCAACTAAACGCCTTGAATAAAACTTCCCTCGATCATAAAGTTGAATCCCCAAAAAGCCATGTTGTTGAACAACCTTACCGATAGCTGAATCATTTTTAGAATCTATCAAATTACCCAAAGCAGATAACTTTAGAATACGAGTCACGATAGGCAGTTTTATAGTTTTCATGTAGCTTTCCACTCGCAACTCTACAAGTTCATTGTAATTTGGTCACAAGTGAAGCAGCAAAGGTGATATGTCCTGAATCTTCTTCTTTATATCTTTAGTAATAGCCTTGAGGATGTCAAAATCATTCAAGCCAACACTATATCCTTCTAAAAAGAGAATCTCCATCAGCAACGGCGGCAACATATTAAAGAACACACACTCACACCCATACCACAAGGGAAATCAATCTCATGACCTCCCAATTAAACATCTTAAAATAAGAAATAAATAAACAAACAACTATATTACAGTTGTGGCTCCTGACAAACAGAATTCTAGATATTAAAATAATCAGCAGCTACTTTAAATGTTAGACAAATCAGAGTCAAGATTTGTTGTTGAAACCCTCACACTACCATTATCGGTGTAACACGAAATGTCAAGAAACTACATGTGAACAGTTGGGGAAACTATATCGTTAAGCATATATACCTGAAAATGCTCTTTTTCTACTGTGCTGATGAGGCTTTACCAGAAGTGGAAATGGCAACTATCACCCGAAACATAACTACATCCATGCATTATTCCCATACATTCCTAACATAGAGAAAAACAAAAAGAACCCAACTACTAACTACTAAACTACTTGATGGAAATTCCCACTTCTTACAACCCACAAAAAACAAAACACATGAGCACATCCATGGCCTCACCCGAAACCTAATGGTCTTGTGAAGCAGTCGGATGTGGCGCGGCTCCATCCTTCTGAACGCAGCATAACACTTCCTTCAAGGTGCATAAGATCTTCTTGTTCCATTGTTCTTGTTCGGTCATTTTGGTCTTCATTTCAGCCCTGAAATCAGTTAATTCAGACCGAACTGATGTCAACTCCTCTTCCACAGCGCTCATGTATAAGCGGGGGGACCACAAAATCTTCGTCGATGTCTTCATCATCGTCTTCCTCTTCCTCCACTTCTTCTTCCTTCTCTCTTTCTTCTTCCTCATATCCTTCTACTCTTTCAACCTCTTGTTCCTCAATCAATTTCATCCTTTTAATGGAATGAGTGTCAATGAATTTATGCGGCTCAAGCCTCTGATTGCGGATGAAAACAAGCCCACATTCCTTCGCCATCTTACAAACCAACTGATCGAAGGGTAAGGACAGATTGGAATTGGTGGTGGCCGCCATCAAGATATGCCGCATTACAATAGATGGGTAGCAAACCTTCTTGTTCGTACCCACTGAATATAGAACCTCCAACATATACTGTGCTAGTTGTGTATGATTGCCCGATCTAGGATACACATTGTACGTGAAGACAAGGTGGAGGAACCTGTAAACTGGAAGCATCTTTGTTACCTTCAAACAGTTATCATCTTGTATCCAAGGCTTATTTTCGCCACAAACAAGAACAGTCCTCTCCTCCCTGTACCTAGACCTCATCGAATCCTTATATGGAACAACCACTTTCCCACGTAGCACCCCAGAAATCCTCTCAATGTCAGTAACACTAAAAGTTTTCAAGGATTTACCGATTAAGACATCGAATGTTAATGATTGTAGGCAAGGATTTTGAATGGAAACGTAGAAATGTCGCACAGTATTGACATCGGCATTGTTGTAGGGCGTCAAGATCAGATTCCACCCAATTGAGGCAAGCAACTTACGCTCTTGGGTATTGGCGTATAAGTCCTGATCCACGTACCGCTCAAAGCATACCTTGCGTAGGGCGAATCTTCCCAAATCCACGGCTTGAGCCGCCTCGACTCCCTGCCTGCGAGTCGTTGACGGACCCGCCCTAGACGTGGATGGACCCTTTCGAGGTCCTGAGACCACTCTCTTCTCCCGGGTAGCTGTGACCGCTTCCTCTACACCACGCTTTTTAGCCGTAAGGCTCACCATTAATGGGAGCAATAGTCATAAAGAAACGAGAACATGGAAAGCCCCCATTGGAAAGGTAAATGGGTTTTGTTTGGAATTTTATAGATTTCGTTGGAATAAGATAGAAAAATGAGGATAAGGGTAGGAAATGAAAGTGGGTTTTGGGATTTGTATGAGAGTAAAGAAGGTTTTGAGAAAATGGAAGAAAATAGGGAAGGATTTTTAGATTTATGGAGGATTTGTAGAGAGAGATTTTAGAAAATAGAAGGAAAGATGATGGGTTTGTGGATTGTGGAAGGAGAGGATGTGTGGAATGAATTGAAAATGATGATTTGTTTTTGGATTTGTAGAGAATGGGTTTATGATTGTGGAAGAAGGGGAAGGGTTTTGTTGGAGAGACGGCGTGTGGAATAAGAGGGAGTGGGTTTTAGGCAATGGGTTTAGGGTGTCAAAACGTGGGTATCGACCGGGCTTCGGGCCTGTTGCAAGATGAAGGGACGTGAGAAAATTGCAAAAACTAGCTAAGGCATGACAGAGAGATGGGGTCGACCGGGTATACCCAGTCGACCGGGTCAGTGGTAAAAAAGCCAAATGGACCCGGTCGACCCCAACTAAGTGACCCAAATTGGAAAAAGTTTGGACAGAGAGTTAGGGTCGACCGGGTTGAGCCGGTCGACCGGGTCAGAGGTAAAATGATGCCAAATGGGGTCGACCGGGTCCACCCGGTCGACCCCAACTAACTGAACCAAACTGTAAAAAGTTTGGACAGTGAGTTGGGGTCGACCGGGTTGAGCTGGTCGACTGGGTCAGAGGTAAAAACAGCCAAATGGGGTCGACCGGGTCCACTCGGTCGACCCCAACTAACTGACCGAAACTGTAAAAAGTTTGGACAGCGAGTTGGGGTCGACCGGGTTGAGCCGGTCGACCGGGTTAGAGTTGCTATTCACTATGGTTTAGAACCGTAGCCATAACTGTAATGCTATGAACTTTTGTTCTCTTGTTATTTTTTATTATTTACTTGGAGAAATTTTCCCCGCTTACCTTTTTTTATAATACATAATTATGTAAATATGTATATATAAGTATATAAAAATATTTTGATATCTTTTAATTCATTTCTCTATCTATTTATTTAACGAGAAAGATATCAGAATACAATGGAATCACAAGGGTCCAATCACATCAATGATTGCATACAATGGAATCACAAGGGTCCAATCACATCAATGATTCCTGGTCTTTGAAATAACATTCCTTTTCTCCTGCTCAAATTGTCTGACCTTAGTAGGAGGAGGAACCGTTCAAACTTCTTGTATTGTATTAGGAGGCATTTTCCCTCATAGTGCAGGTGTTATTAGTATTGGCTATGCTGGAGCCAATTTTCGATAAAGCTTGCTCCCACAACAGGCTAGGGCACAATTTACCGATGTGTAATAGGTTTAGGCACGATTTTCTAAGGTACAATAGGCTGAGGCAAAGTTTGCTGATGGATTCTGGGCATCCTTTCAACAATGATGGCCATCATCCTATTCATGCTCTCGGCATGACTAACCATCAATTTGTTCAATGTTTCATCCTAATTCTTGATACAAAAAAAAGAAGCAAAAGAGACGTGTTGGAATGGTAAAGCTCTGTCTATTTTATTAATAAAGAAAAGGGCCTATAAATAGGCTTTACATCAGAACGCTTCAACCTAGCACTAACCGCAACTCCTATAAAATAGGATCACATATAAGACACTTACTCAGCCACGAAATCAAATAACCAAATACCTAGAGACTCGGTCAAATAACCAAATACTTAAAGACTCAGTCAAACCTACCAATGACTAGAACTTCCAATAAATAAATATGAAATAAAACATTTAAATCTTAACACCTTCTCTTAAGTTGAAATCTGCAGAAAATAGTTTAAAAGAAAAATCAACCCTTTGCAAAGTCCTCATTTAACTGTAAACAACACTACAAAATACAAATTACAAAGAAAACTCATTCATAATTTCACATGCTCTTGATGCTTGTTTTGGAAATGGGGTGGCTTTTTTGATAACCATCTCCATGCATTAAAGCCATGGCCTTTTCATCTGACTTCATCTTTTGCATGAACTCTGCAAATGAACCTTGTAAATATGTTTGAAATTCTTCACTTAAAACGTTGTCATTTTCTCCTGACATCCAACATTCATTACTTGGTCTTTCCATGCCATACATATCCGTAGATCTTTGCCTAACTGTCGTTGCTTTGTTTATCGAATCATTTGAAATTGGGCTTCTCTGGGGAATGGATGGAGTAAGATCTGTATATGTCCATGTACGTGCATGTTGCAGCTGGGCATGAGGCACAATGTCATGAAGCATGTCGCCTTCCAATATCCGTAGCACCTACATTCGCATAATTTTTCGACATTAAAAATACAAAAAAAAAAAAAAAAAACAGAAATATTGCATTTGAATAGCTAGCTGGGAAATTGAGACTATAGTATCAACCTTGGACATTCGGGGTCATCTTTCAGAACCATGCTTGATACATAAGCTAGCTACATGCATCATACATTCCACTTCTTGGGCTATGTAGTCACTATCTAATCGAGGATCTATCATCTGATGGACCATCCTCTTTTCTACCATCGGCCGACCCTGAATTGGTGATATCAGAAACAATTTCAGCTCTTTAAATTGAAATGTTGAATGCGAGGAAGTGCATTTAATCTAGTTTTCCATGTAAATTAAATATCTATGTTCTCGGTATTTGTTTGAAATTTTTTTTTTTATTTGATTTGAGATTGCTTCTACACCCAACACTTTGTGAGATGCATGAACCATCTCATGCAGTGGTCAAGCTTGGGCCATCTCTCACTAATATGAACTGTTCATCTGTAAGACTTATTATGGAGTGGGCCATGACCCAGTATTTTCCTTGTCTGATGATCCTATCCATCCTATTGGTGGCTTGCAAATGATCAATTACAGCCAAGTGTCCACATTTGAGGGGGTAATTGACCGGTTAGAGTCATCTAATGGGGAAAGCTATTTATCTCCTGTCCACCAATATTAGGCCTACACCATCTAAACAGTTTGGATAACCATTAGCCACGACTAAAGAATGGCCCAGAACCTGGACAAAAATGGGTGGCTGGACTCAGGCATGGGTCTGTGAGTAACTGGGTGTGGCTAATTAACAACACTATCTAATTCTCCTATTCTGCACGTGAGTTTCTTACGTACCCATTCAGGCAGATATTGTCGTCCCTGAGTTCTAGAGAAATCAATGGCCTTTAGGCCACTCACGAGTTCCATCAGCAACACTACAAACGCGTACACATCAGCTTTCTCTGTTATTTGCCCAGTACGAGCGTACTCGGGGGCCAGATACCTACACAAACATTTCAACAGTGGTCAATCATATATGCAAGAGAGCCCATGGTTAAATGGCTAAAAGACTAGTTCGGTCTTGAGTCGAGGTGGGACTGGCCCGAGTCTGGTCTGACTAAGTCTTTGGAAGTATCCAATAGGATCCTCTTCTTGCCGCAAAAAAAAATAATTCTGTTTAGGCGATTTTCTGGGAAACCTTTGGCATGATGTTCCTGTGCTGGGATGCAAGTTGGGGTCCACCGTGATGTTTATGAGAAATCTAACCCGTTTATCCATTTTTCGACCTCATTTTAGGACATTCTAAAAAAAAATGAGTATTCGAAACTCAAATGGGCCATATAAGTTGAAACGGTGGGAAAAAGGAATTCCTATTGTTCAAACCTTCTTAGGCTCTACCTTAATGTTTATATGCCATCCAAATTGTTTATAAGGTTATTTTCACTGGAATCAAATGAAAACACAAAACTTAGATTCATACAAAACTTCTGTGACATATAAATATTTGAACAGTGGTCATTAAATTCCCACTGTTTCCTCTCATGTGTCATGTGGCTCATTTGAGTTTTGGATTCATCTTATTTTTGGTCGCATGCATTCTGGGTGAGCTCAAAAAAATAGGTGGACAGGTTGAATTTCTCACGAACATCACAGCAGGCCCCACCCAGAATTTTTATACTATAACCTGATGCCAAAGCTCTAGCAGAAATTGCACATTTGATGCAGTAGTGGTAACAATGTCAATGATAACATGGATTAATTTCCCTGCAGAAGACGGGAAATTTTTTGTTTATAGCAAATAAAAGATCTAGATACATATCAGTCATAGGCATGGGATAACTTATATCAAACTCACGGTGTCTTATAACCACGAGTCAACCCTTTAAATGGGACTCGCGTAGATCCTTTTGACAAAAAATAAAAAATAAAAATCAACGTCCCGTACCAGATGGAAGGACTGGCCGGGCGTCTACCGCTTCAGTGACGTTGTTAGTGTGTGCAGTTTGCTTTGGAACATAGAAATGCAATTTTCAGGACAAGAGAACAACAAACAAACATGAATGAGCATAACACAGTTTAATCTAAAAACAATTTTGTCCATAAAAACAGTAGAATCACACTAAACATAGACTGTCAGTTGACATGAATGCAGATATAATCAAGCAAAGACTTAGAGCAAGAACGTACAGATTTGGACACAAGTCCAACAGATCCAGGCCTGTAGAGCTTGCATGGAATTAGATTGTCAATCGTCCCTGTTGTGTCACCAATTTTGAATGCTCCGGCTTGAACGCCTCCGACAGTAGTAGGGCCAATAACAACCTGCAATTACCATCATTTATAAAAAATATATATTAAGATCTGATATGAGGTGAAATTTGCCAATTCCATCAGACTTTGGTGATGAACCAACTACAAAATACCATGTCAACTGGAAATATTATGCAAATTTTGCAGAATTTATTATGTAACATTGCTTTTGATTTAACCTTAAAAAGTGTCCAGAATTTTACATGATTTTACCACCTTACACTTAGCCCGTGCATATGCAATCAACTGCTTTGTATCTGCTTCTGGAACACCTACATAAGCATCAGATGGGGATCATGATGGAAAGCACCCACTAGCACTTTTTAAATCTTTGATCAAATTACCGTCCACTTTTAACCTTGCATTTTCCCATAGGTGTAGGCTAAGTGGGCCATGTGATGGGCGACATGAAGATGTGTATCATCTACACCTCGTCCCTATTAAATGACATAATATGCACAAAAACCACAATTCTAACCAGCATTTGACCTTCATTTGTTATGGAATCCATGATGGTTATGAAACGCTTGATCCTGCTTGACTTTCCTTCTCACGACCCTTTGGCATCAATTCTTGACCAAAGCCAGGAATCATAGAGAAAACCTACATGGGCCAAAAGTTACAAATACTTTGAGTATTCATGCATATTTGCAAATGAAAATCAATAAGAGGTAGAAGGTAAAATGTACTGGTTGCAAAAAGATTATGGCATACAGCTCAACTATGGGTGTGACCAACTCAAAGGGACTACTGGGTGGTACATAATTGCCACAAAGTGAGAAGTTAATTCGAAGAAAAGGAGAGGTAAAGCCAAAGAAGAGAAAAATCACAACTACGAGGAAAAGGAGAGATTTTACTCTATAGATAACCACCCAATTCAAGGGCAGCAGTGTATCCAATTTTTGGAACCATTCCCATGCACCTAACGGGAGGACCAGAGTCACCAGATTGATTTTTGGTTCTAGGCACGTTCATAGGCATGTTCACATAGGCCCCACATAAAGAAGTAGCGCAGATCTATCAGAAATGTATTCATTGGCACATTAAAACAGGGCCTGTTCACCATAGGACCCACATAAAGAAATCGCATATGGAAGGCACAAAATACTCTTGAGGTTTACAATTATTTGAATACTACAAAAGTCAAGAGGATCTATCTCTAAAGGTTTAAGATAACAAACCTGGCCAATAGGACCCATTTTGAGTATGTTTTGGAATTGCTCATACATTATCCGTAAAGTAAAGTGGGCATTGGAGAGTTTTTGTAGAAGCTCCGGTAGTTGGTCTATAGGCACAACTTCATGAATTTTGTCCATAAATCCAGACCAGTCACCCATGCCTAATTAAAAAAATGTAAAAAATAAATGTGTAAAGTAAACGGAGCATATGAATAAATCCTTCAAGAGCATTAAAGAAAGGGCCAATTAGCAGATCACTTAAAAGACGGCTGACAAAGGGCTTAACGTCGAAAACCTCAAACAGCAAAGAACATGTGTTCTCCAGTACCAATGGAAAAAACTGGACTCTTCGTTGCAGAGAGACTGCAAATATAAGTAAAATTTATTCCTAGTGGACCATTTGTATCAATGAAAGATCTGAATTTTCTTATCTGATTATAGTCCAAATGTTTTGCAAAGACCCCAAAGTATTAGGTAATTAATATATTAAAAACATGTGAGAATAAACCCTTCCATAGAAAATACTTGCTGATGTGAATTCAACGAGACATGAGAGTAAATCCTTCAAAATACTAGCTGATGTTATGTCATGCACACAATGTCCAATAGCAGTATCTACTATTTTGAACCTTTAAAAATAAAAAAAAAATAAAAGAAGAAGAGGAAGAAGAAAGATGCGACTAAATACAATTTGATCCCACCTAAACCCAACCTTTCCGGCACTCTCCAAATGCTAGATGGAATTGCATAAGACCAAATGCAATTCTATCCCACCTAATCCCATCTAAAACCCTGTGCCAAACACCCCTTATAGTTTAAGGAATAACATGATGAAGGTTTAGCCATAAGCTTACGACTGAAGGCTTAGAAACATCAAACCAATTCAATGGGCCTTAGATGTGATGCAAATTGCAAGATCAAGTTTTTTCCTATCACTCAACTGTTTTCATGAGCTGATATGTAGCTAAATTTTGACTTTGATTTGGCCAAGTCATCATCATCATTTGAGCCTCATCCCATCCTAACTGGAGACAACTATAAATACTCTTGCAGTGCTATGGTCATTGTGGAAGGAATTTAACAACATGACTTTTAATAGTGAGTCCAAACCAGATGAAGTGATATTTCAAAAGACTAAGGGAAGCGCGATATCTTAGGCTCTGGGGATTTCATATTTTAAGGGTTGTAAAAAAAGAAGTTTTTACTTTGTAAAGATGGGGGTCTCCAAATCTTGTTCGAAGACAGGGATTATATCTAAACTTCTATAGCAGTATTAAATATGCAGCCCTCCAACCTACCAATTTGCCATTAGACAGGTAAAGCCAGAATCTTTTGAAAAGGAACTGCTTGAGAAACATAGAAACAAAAACATTAATGCCTTAAGGGCTCAATTGGGAGCATCTGAATGGAAGTAAATGGGAAATGAATTTGGAGGTAAATGAATAAAGAGTAAATGGTGTGATCTATGGCTCATAAAAAATGCTATTTCAATTGAGGAGTTCACCAAAGAATTGGTATGCAGATTTTCAAAGAAGAAATACTTCTTTAGCTTTTATTGAAAAGTTAATCATGATATCCATGTTCTTTTTATTGTTGATAATTCCCCTTCGGCTTGGAATACAGTAGTTTATGATGAAATTCCTATCAAAGCAAATGTTTGTTACTCTCTCTCTCTCTCTCTCTCTCTCTCTCTCACACACACACACACACACACACACACACACACACACACACACACACACACACAACCACCTTCATGGAGTGTTTACCAACGTCCCTGAATCTTTTAAATGATGCATGGAATTACCAACTATATAAATCAATGATCCATTCATTCATACAACTAGGGGCGAGTCATGGTGCAAAAATCATGCCAATTGGATAATCCTAAACATCCAATCAATAGAAAAAATGGACAGTCAAGATTGAGGGGAGAAACAAAATAGGTCCAATCATCATCTTGATGCATCTATTTGATTGATCCCACTTCAAGCGTGCTTATAATTCCCAAGTACCACTTAGTCTTGATGATTCTAATGATGTGATCTATGGCTCATAAAAAATGGATGGTTGTAACAAGTTGGCTCCATTCAAAGCGTTAGGATGATCTGAATGGTATGATTCCTGTACCATGGCTTGATCCCAATAGTACTTTTGAATGAACCATCCCAATTGATGATTGGGCATCCCATGTGTCACTCAAAAACTTTGGGATGTTGCTTATGTCCCCATGAAGGTGGGAAGTTAGCATTTCTTGTCCCAACCCCCCCACACCATTTTCATGTTGAAGATGTGCATATGGATTGATTATTTCCATATTTGTTGCATTGTTTCTCTTGTGCTGTTTGAACTCTATTGGCCGTTCAAAAGTGAGGAGAGAACAGGATTTACTAAAATTTTTGATTTGTTAGGGATCCATTTTACCGATAACAGTGATGATTTCTCCGAAGTTCTAGGATGGAACTAGCATATTTCAATAGAGGAATTTTTTACGAATTTTATTCTGAGTGTTGCAAGTTTCTCACTGATGGATAGGCCAATAGATGATACTTCTATGTGCAGATTGATATACTTGCAAGTGAAATGCACTGATATTGTTTAGCATGGGTTGCTAGAAGGAGGCTGACTCATCAATTCTTGTTCAGTGCATTGCCGCCTACAATTCTCTCTATGCAATCCGTCAGCCTGGTGTAATAAAGAAGCAGCTCCGTCAGTGCGGATCATAAAATCTCCATGCCGCACAAGAAGTTGCTGAAAGAAGTAATGACATCTTTATGCATTAGCTCTATCGGTGCTTTCCATTGGCTTGCGAAATCTTTAACCAGCAGTTCAACATCAGCGACGGTGATATGCTTCTCTAAGCTATAACTTGGGTCTTCGGCTGATACAAACATCATGTAAATAAGCTTCTCTCTATGGTTTTATTTATTTATTTATTCAACTATTTTAATTAAATGTGCAGGATTTAAACTAGGAAAGCTTTGTTTCAATGCTAACAGGCACAGGTCTTTACAAATTTGATAAGATCATTGAAATGCTCCAGTAGCAAATCTTCCTAAAAGGAAAATGCCTCAAAATATGGACAAGAATTTGAATTGCGGAGGGAAAAAAATTGAAAATCACTTGCACTCACAAAGAACTAGTTGATGAACAATGAGCCAATTAATATGAAAACAATGACACTCAGTACAATCTTAGTTTCCTGATTAATGCATTTTTTTTTCTTTTTCTTTTTTTCTGTTGCATGTGAGTGTTTGAGAATTTTATTTCTCAACCATCAATTTGAGCACCACCATTTGGATGGTGAGGAAGAGATGCACACCGTCACAATGGTGAGGCACGCAAAATGGTTCTGATCATGCATCCATGCGTGCCTGTTTATAGACCACCCAAGCAACAAATTTTCATCTTAATTTACACAAAATAAAGCCACAAGAATGAAACACAAGTGGAAAAAACATGTACAAGAAAATGCTCCATCGAAAATTGTTAACCTCCTCATATATATCCAGGAAGAAACCGGACATCATCTGTCTCCAAGACATGAAGGTCTCATCTTTCTCACAGTGTCTATTCAATTCGATATGGGACGAACAGGACGCCATTTTCGTTGCGCTTGATGCCTCCGGATCCTTGGGTGACATCCTTCTCGCGTGGAAAGATTCCAAATGGTAGTTTTTTGTGTCATCGTTTTACGAATGAAAGACTCGCATTATAGATGCATTATAGATTCATGTAATATACATTTGAACCAAGCAGAGTAATTTAACTCTTCTGAAAGTTTAAAAAAAGTGAAATTTATATACCACCGGTGCAATTAGCTACCAACTGTGATGTGAACACTTATTAGATGTGTTCCTGAAAGTTCAATGAAATACACTTGTTCGTCCTCATATCCATGTCGTCACTGCGACTTACATCGGGGATTTGGAGAATGTCATTGGAAATTACTAAAATGCTAATTTCTTTCCAACTAAAGGGCAGAAATCATTGGCAGATGAGATGACGAACATTGATTTTGAGGGGGAAATGTACTGGGTGTCCAAACATCGAGGGGTTCGTAAGCATTCCATATTAGGTTATTAAGTAGAGAAAGTCGAAAGAAAAATAAAAATTGCATTGCATCGTTGTGCATAGAATCCATACAATGTGTAATATCAAGGCATTGAACTCGATAAGACTAAAATTATAGAGTATGCTATACATCGAAACTTGCACTTTGGCGAGTATGCAGAAAATTTTCCAAGTATATGCATTTCAGTCCGATTTCTTTCTCTAATCACGATAGACTTGAGTAGAATTCGGATCAACCCTCCCACGGCTATCGTGATTAGAGAAGGAACTCGGACTGAAATGCATATACTTGAAAATTTTCAGCACTCTAAGATTACTGTAAACCTCAAAATAATTCATTCTTATAAAATCTTTCTCCCATGCACATTGCACAAATATCACCTCTTGACTACAGTCAAGCAATCATATGCTATTGTCCTCCTCCATTCGGCGGTGAATTTTTGTATGTCTATTCCTTCAAAGGTGAGACTGCTACACAAAATGTCAATGAATTTCATAACGAATATTCCGCAATCATAGCCATTGTCTTGCTTCAGTGCGGATTCATCGAATCTGACAGTCCATTCCTTCCCTTCAAGCGCAGTACTGTCTCCAGTGGCATGGAAGAGAACGAAGAGTGCATCTATCATATTCTTCATCTTATGCTTGAACTTCGGTGTTAGATATGTGTATAGGCTATTCACAACAACGATTTCTCATTCTCTAGGATATATGACAAGTAAAAATCAGGGTGAATTGCCGTGATTTATTAACGCATAGACCTGTCCATGATTCAAAAAATAATATATTTGTCAAAACATGAATGAGCACATAACAATAAGAGATGAGGTTATGTGACAAGTGTATTACCCGCTCATAACACCAAATCGCTCTGGCGTATGGCTTATCTCGCTGCCTGGCAATTGCGTAGGCCGTGGTTAGCTGGCCTATTAGCGACGACCGTTCTAACACCGAATTGGAGGCCCGATATCAGATCAAAACCGGCAAACACCCCTCGAGGCTTTGCTGTTACAAACATGATTAAAGTTAAATGCATGTAATAAAATAAGATTGAGAGGTAATTAAGGATTGCCGTAATAAACATTTACCGTAAAATATGTAGGACAAAACTTTCAATCCTGAGGATATGCTATTGAGTAGGCGTTATGCCTTTTCTCAAGGAACTCAATATATGTGTCGATGGCCTAATCAATAGGATAGTAGAATTTCATCATTAATTCATATAACAAAATGAGGACTTGACAATCGATGCATATAGAGAATAAATTAGTAATGCTTACCTCGCTATCAACCCAGGCATTCTTCATCCATATCGTACTGAACCATTTCCCCGCTGGCATGTCCTTGTTTGCTCCATACCAGTCCTCTGCTTCTTTCACCTCCTGTGCGGATAATATCCTGAGAGGATCCATCTGATGAGGAAATGGTATCGGAGATGTAGCAAAAGCTGTAACTTGCTAGGGTTTTGAAACCGCCCCAGGGGTTGTATCGAATGCAGATAGGGACAAGTACGGAGAAACTTTATAAAATGACGGCTTCGGTACCCTTTTGGTTTTCCTTTCAGAAACGCGATGAGAAATGGATGCATGTCCAAGTTCTTTATCTTTGATATCATTTGCCTCCACTATATTCCTCAACTTCTCATCCTCGATCTCCATCATTGAATGTCCCCTCTGTTTAGGACTACCTTCCTTCTCCGTATTAAACTCATTCTTCTCATTCGCCAACTTTCCCTTGTCCTTGAAGAACCATTCCTTGTCCGCCCCAGGTGTTGTATCAAATGCAGACAGGGACAAGTAGGGAGAAATCTTGTAATAGGACGGCTTCGGTACCCTTTTGAATCTCCTTTCATAAATGGCATGAGAAGTGGATTCATTTGATACGTTACCTTTGACATTATTATATGATTGCACATTCATATCCACATGTCCAAGTTCTTTATCGCCAATATCATTTACGTCCACTCCCTTCCTCGACTCCTCACCCTCCTCCATCACAAAACGTCCTCTTTGTGTACGACTAGCGACCTTCTCCTTATTAAACTCCTCCCTCTCATTCGCTAATCTTTCCTTGTCCTTGAAGAACCATTCCTTGTCCACAAAGAACAACTCCTTCTCCCTCTTCAGTAACGTTTCCCTGTCATCGAGCTTTGTTTCTTTCCTTCTCATCTCTGCCCTCTCTTTCCTCAATTCGCCCCTCTCATTTTTCAATTCCTCTCTCTCCTTCTTCAACTCTTCCCGCTCATTCCGAAACTCCTCCATAAGAACCACATTCGATATACCCCCCCTCAGTCCCGATCCCTCCACGCCCTTCTCATCGCTATCATCTGACTCGTCATCCTCCTCGTGAGCAATCTCATTACCCTCCTCATCATCTTCCTGGGTCTCAATAAGCTACAAAATACATAGATGGATATGTAAGAGTAAGGATAACTTTACAATGGTAGACATGAAATTATAGTTCATCTTTCGTAACATCTCACCTGAAAACTGTCTTGCACTGAACGAACGGCATCCGTATCCCATTCTCGTAGCGTTGGTTCTAATTTCATTACTACTAGGGTCTGCAAATGAACAAAGAGTACACGACGTCCTCATGATTGTCGGTGTCAACTAATCTCTCAAACACCTGCATTAGTTGCTTCTTTAAAACTGGATATTCTTTGAAGTATTTGTCTCTTAATGTACTCGCAGTGCAACATATCTTCGGTACAGTTAGATCTCCAAACTTAAGTCTGGTAATGAGGGCGAAGTCCATCTCGGTAAAGTGCACTCGTCTACCGCTGATCTCAAATACTAGATCACCTTTGTATTTTACAAAAAGAAGGTGAAATAAAGCTCCTAAAAATCTAAAGGATGTAATGTGCAATAGAAACGAGAAAGGAGATTGCCTAAACAAATTTAGGCAACTATCATGCTTCTCCACTGCACCCTTCACCTTGTCAAACCACCATGTGAGTGTACACCTACTTGTTGGGTTGGGGATCTTTGTAGAATATTCATCGCCTGCAAAGATGAATTGAAAAACATATCAAACATGAAATTCAGAAGATAAACGTTGTGGGAAAAATCAGAGTATGTTGAAACTGCAGTAGCATTTCATTAATTTTCCCAAAGCTTCATATGAATTGGAAATAAAACTGGAACGAGAAATACCAAAAATATGAATGGGTTTGGATCAACTGGCCCAACTTCAGATGAGGTCAGGTTGACTCAGGTTGTCACGGTCTTGAGTGGGGTAAATATGAAATTGACCTTATCTACTATGATATTAAGCTGGGCAAACATTAAATAAGCCTCGATGAATTTCATTGAGGCAAACTTTTAGTGCTTGTGTATAACAGTTATTTGGTATCTATGCGAAGGTGATGTGAAGAGTTTATCCAAATTACTTGTCTTCCTTTTTTAGCAACCAGTTAAGAAAAACGTGCCTAAATAAGACTTTTACTTCACTACTAAACTATGGAGCCGTCTCGAAAGAATATTTTATGGATCTTCCAAGGAATGCTTTGAATGATGCTCGAACTGTTGTTTTCAATACGCACATTGCATTGAGAAGTATGTTTTCTACTTGAGACTTCTTAGATGTGTCGTTGGAAGCCGAATGAAATGCATTTGTTCATCCACTTATTCCAACTGAATAACCTAAAAAACTGTTCTTTGGGCAATTATTTCACTAATAAATATTTTTAACACCTTCTATGTTAAATTCCATTAATTTCTAAACCTTACAATTGTAGCATCATTGAATACCTTTGACATGGATGATTTTCTTGCGTTAAGAATGATTCTCTATGGAATTCCTCTTGATGAACCATATTTGAAAGCTCACTTGTCAGTGCTAATGAGAGAAGAATTGAAAAGTCTCAAGGGAGGAAGGCTTCATGCACAAGTTTTTGGAGAATGTTGTTGCAAACATGTAATTGAGCGGGGGAAACATGAAAACAAATCATTATGCCCATTGTTTCCTATGGTATAATTTACGATCTTATTTTGATATGTTGGGGCTCAACTGCTAAAATTAGATGGATGGCGTGGAAATACTACATACATTCAATGTGGGCCTATCTAAGTGTAGGTTACAGGTTTAGGTTTAAGTTAGGTTATAGGTGAAGGTTTAGGGAATTGAGAATAAGTTAAGGTTTAGGTTTAGGGATTTGAGAATACATTTAAGTTATAGGTTTAGGTTTAGGTTTTGAGCGGGGGCAAACATGAAATTGAGTGGGGGCAAACTAGAAAATCAGCGGGTTGAAAATGAAATTGAGCGGCGGAAACATGAAATTGAGCGGGGCAAACTAGGAAATGAGCGGTTCAGGTATGAAATTGAGCAGGGCAAACATGAAATTGAGCGGGGAAAACTAGGAATTGAGTGGGGCAAGAATGAAATTGAACGAGACAAACTGAAAAGTCAGCGGGACAAACATGAAATTGAGCGGGGGAAACATGAAATGAGCCGGGCAAACTATTAAATCAGCAAGGAAAACATGAAATTGAGCGGGGGAAACATGAAATCAGCGCGGCAAGCATGAAATTGAGCGGGGCAAACATAAAATTGAGCGGGGCAAACTAGAAAATCAGCGGGGTAAACATGTAATTGAGCGGGGGAAACATGAAATCAGCAGGACAAACTATAAAATCAGTAGGGCAAACATGAAATTGAGCAGGGAAAACATGAAATTAGCGGGGCAAGCTAGGAAATCATTATGCCCACTATTTCCCGTGGTATGATTCACTTGATATTATGATATGCTTCAATTTGGGGCTCGACCGCTAGAATTAGATGGACGGCGTGGATATACCACATACATTCAATGTTGGTCCATCTAAGTGTAGGTTATAGGTTTAGGTTTAAGTTAGGTTATAGGTTAAGGTTTAGGTTTAGCAAATCGGGTTCGGGACTGGGTTTAAGTTTGGGTTTTCAAGTTCAGGTTTAGGTTAAGGAGTTGAGATTAGGATTAGGTGTAGGTTTAAGTTTAGGGATTTGAGAATACATTTACGTTATAGGTTTAGGTTTACGTTATAAGTATCGGTTATGGGTTTTGGTTTAAGTTAGGTTAGAGATTAAGGTTTAAGGAACTGAGAATAGGTTAAGGTTTAGTTTTCAAAAATTGAGTTCGAGAACATTCTTAGGTTTGGGTTTTCAAGTTAGGGTTTAGGTTAAGGAGTTGAGATTAGGATTAGGTGTAGGTTTAGGTTTAGGGATTTGAGAATACATTTAGGTTTTAGGTTTAGGTTGCAGGTCTAGGTTTTTGTTATAAGTGTCGGTTATAGGTTAAGGTTTAGAGAACTGAGAATAGGTTAAGGTTTAGGTTTAGGAAATCGGGTTCGAGACCGGGTTTAGGGTTGGGTTTTCAAGTTAAGGTTTAGGTCAAGGAGTTGAGATTAAGATTAGGTGTAAGTTTAGGTTTAGGGATTTAAGAATAGATTTAGGTTATAGGTTTAGGTTATAAGTTTAGGTTTAGAATATAAGTGTCGGTTATAGGTTTATGGAACTGAGAATAGGTTAAGGTTTAAGTTTAGGAAATCGGGTTAGAGACCGGGGCAAACTATAAAATCAGCAGGGCAAACATGAAATTGAGCGGAGAAAACACGAAATCAGCAGGGCACACTAGAAAATCATTATGCCCACTGTTTCCCGTGGTATGATTCACTTGATATTTTGATATGCTTCAATTTGGGGCTAAAATTAGATAGACGGTGTGGATATACTACATACATTCAATGTGGCCCATCTAAGTGTAGGTTATAGGTTTAGGTTATAGGTGTAGGTTATAGGTTTGGGTTATAAGTGTCGGTTATAGGTTAAGGTTTAAGGAATTGAGAATAGGTTAATGTTTAGGTTTAGGTTAAGGAGTTGAGATTAGGATTAGGTGTAGGTTTAGGTTTAGGGATTTGAGAATGCATTTAGGTTTTAGGTTTAGGTTGCAGGTTTAGGTTTAGGTTATAACTGTTGGTTATAGGTTAAGGTTTAAGGAACTGAGAATAGGTTAAGTTTTAGGTTTAGGAAATCGAGTTCGGGACCGGGTTTAGGTTTGGGTTTTCAAGTTTAGGTTTAGGTTACAGAGTTGAGATTAGGATTAGATGTAGGTTTAGGTTTAGGGATTTGAGAATAAATTTATGTTATAGGTTTAGGATTAGGTTTAAGTTAAGTTTTAGGTTACGATTTAGGGACAGTGAGAATAGGTTAAGGTTAAGGTTTAGGTTTAAGAAATCGGGTTCGGGATCGGGTTTAGGTTTCGGCTTTCAAGTTAAGGTTTAAGTTAAGGAATTGATATTAGGATTAGGTGTGAGTTTAGGTTTAAGGATTTGAGAATACATTTAGGTTTTAGGTTATAAGTATACGTTATAGGTTTAGGTTAAAGTTAGGTTAATGGTTAAGGTTTAGGGAATTGAGAATAAGTAAGGTTTAGGCTTAGGGATTTGATAATACATTTAGGTTTTTGGTTACAAGTGTACGATATAGGTTTTGGTTTAAGTTAGATTATAAGTTAAGGTTTAGGGAATTGAGAATAAGTTAGGGTTTAGGTTTAGGAATTTGAAAATACATTTATGTTTTATGTTTAGGTTTAGGTTTTAGGTTTAGATTTAGGTTTTGAGGGGGGGCAAACAGAAAATTGAGTGGGGGCAAGCTAGAAAATCAATGGGGCAAACATGAAATTGAGTAAGGGAAACATGAAATTGAGTGGGGCGAACTAGAAATTGAGTGTGGCAAGCATGAAATTGAGCGGGCAAACTAGAAAATGAACGAGGTAGGCATGAAATTGAGCAGGGCAAACATGAAATTGAGTGGGGCGGACTAGAAATTGAGTGTGGCAAACATAAAATTAAGCGAGGCAAACTAGGAAATGAGCGGGGTAGGCATGAAATTGAGCAGGGCAAACATGAAATTGAGTGGGGCAAACTAGGAATTGAGTGGGGCAAGCATGAAATTGAGTGGTACAAACTAGGAATTGAGCGGGGCAAGCATGAAATTGAGCAGGGCAAACACGAAAATTAGCGGGGCAAGCATGAATTGAGCGGGGCAAACATCAAATTGAGCGGGACAAACTAGAAAATCAGCGAGGCAAACATAAAATTGAGCGGGGGAAACATGAAATCAGCAGGGTAAACTATAAGATCAGTATGACAAACATGAAATTGAGCGGGGAAAACATGAAATCAGCGGGGCAAGCATGAAATTGAGCGGGGCAAGCATGGAAATTAGCGGGGCAAGCATGAAATTGAGCGGGTCAAACTAGAAAATTAGCGAGGCAAACATGAAATTGAGCGGGGGAAATATGAAATCAACAGGGCAAACTATAAAATCAGCGAAGCAAACATGAAATCGAGTGGGAAAAACATGAAATCAGCAGGGCAAGCATGAAATTGAGCAGGGCAAACATGAAAATTAGCAGGGCAAGCATGAAATTGAGCGGGGCAAACATAAAATTGAGTGGGACAAACTAGAAAATCAGCGGGGCAAACATGAAATTGAGTGGAAAAAATATGAAATCAGCAGGGCAAACTATAAAATCAGCAGGGTAAACATGAAATTAAGCGGGGAAAACATGAAATCAGCGAGGCAGACTAGAAAATCATTATGTCCACTGTTTCCCGTAGTATGATTCACTTGATATTTTGATATGCTTCAATTTAGGGCTTGACCCCTTAAATTAAATGGAAAAATGGATGGACGGACGACATGGATATGCTATATGAAACGAATTGGCTACTCCCCCTGCCACCAGCCAATGGTTGGTGTTCGGTGCTCTGTGGGCCCCATAATGATGTATGTGTTTCATCCATGTAGTCCATCTATTTTTATGGATCATTTGATCATATTATACAAAAATTGAGGTATATCCTGATCTCAATTGGACCACATTACAGGAAATAGTGTTTAACAAACATCAACCATTAAAAACTTTTTGGGGGTCATAAAAGTATTGGGTCAAGATGATCTTTGTTTTTAGCCTTCATGTGGGTCTTTATCACCTAAAAAATAAATTGGATTTCAGACAAACAGTACAGTGGGCCTCAGGAGGATTTAAATGATGGATATCCAATCACCATTGTTTTCTTCTAGCGGGCCACCAGCCAAATTTCCATCTAATTTGGGGCTCAACCCCTTAAATTAGTGGAAATTGAGCGGACAAAATGGATGAACGGAATGGATGAAACACATACACCATGGTGGGGCCCACAGAGCACCGACCACCGGCCACCATGGTGGGGCCCACAGAGCACCATGGTGGGACCCACAGAGCACCGACCATCGACCACCATAGTGGGGCCCACGGAACACCGACCAACAGCCACGTACATTCAATGTAGGCCCAAATGAGTTTAAAATATACCTTTGTTGTGTGCTTTCTTCGCCCGACCGACCATTTTCAGAAGAAGACAGACGTTGATAAGGAGCCCACAAAGAGAATATTTTTATCTTTCTAACCGGATGAAGAAAAGGGGCAGAAGCCACGGCAGGAAGTAGCAGTGGAAAGGAAAAGTGAAAGAAAACAGTTGAAAGTAAAAAGGTGGGGTAGTTTCGTCCTCAAAGCGCATGTGTTTTTTGTAAAGGGAGTCGAAAAGCAATGGCAGTAAAAAGTAAAGGAAGGGTAGTTTCATCCTCAATGTCGCTGTCCGCACGTGCTAGTCTAAATTGGTAACTTAAGTTTGTATTCCGCGATAAAAACCGTTGGGTAAAAGGTTTTGTCTATAGTGGTCATTTTCTCTTATTTATAGGATGACACCGTAAAATTAGTTGGAAAAATGGATGAATAATGTGGATATACAATGCATATATACATCAAGGTGGGCATGAGGGTCAGGGCCACACCTAATCCACTCCCAATACAAAGATTCAAGCACGTCTATTTAAGAGTGAAGACTGGAAGAGAAAAACTCACCAAATATGCTCATAGTATAGTTGGGAGCGGATTAGGTGTTGCGCTGGCCTCACCTTAGATTGTGCGGCCCTTATCATGTGGCCCACCTTAGTATATGTATTATACATCCATGCTAAGCTTAAATATGAAGAAGATCCAAATCTTAGGTGGATTATTCTATAAAACTTAAAACAGCGGAATAATAAAAGAAATAAAGCACAATGCTGAATTAAAAGTAATCTTAATAACCTAGAATTAAGATAATGATACTATATCAGTTCTAAGGACAACCTTACACCAAAAACCAAAGGTTTAAGGTAGGACAACCTTATTTCTAGAAAGTCTTTTGTATCACAAACCAATGACAAATAAAAAGCAAGGAAACCAAAATAACTTGCAGAAATAAATCCTAAGTTATTACAACATTCCCACACTTGCTTGAAATAAAATGATTACAACATTCATCCACAAATACAATCCATAAAACTGAATGAATAAAGGAATGAAAGGATAAAGCACATCCACAACACAACAATATATAGTGGTTCGCCTGTGTGTACACCAACTGTTATCCAACAGCCACACAAAATGCTACTCCACTCCTAATATCCTCACACAGGGGATATTAGCATGCACTATCAAAATAGGTTTCACAGGTTTACCTAAAACCTTCACAATTGTGTCTTTTTATCTCGGACTTACACAATCCAAAAACCCACACAATCTGAGTTTTCTGGCTCTCCTCAGATAACCAAAATAATGAGATTTTTCTGACAAATCTCAAACAAAACCAAAGAATGTAAATTACACAAATGTAAAATACCCGAATCTCCTTTTAAAGTAGCCCGGTAAAACCAATCGGAGTAGAAGTTCGATTTAACGTTCAAAGTCCAATACTCACTTTAAGAATGGTTCTAAGTCTAATTGATTTTAAATTAAAAGGGCTAGTTCTATTTGATTTTGAATTCAAGAAGAAGGAATATCAGAAATTCCCCTTTTCAAATAAGATTGGAATGTAGATCAAAATTAAATAATAAACAAGCTAGCAAAAGGAATATTAAATGAGCACAAAGTAGCTTAAAAATAAACACGAACTTATCTCAGAGTATAGCCTAAAGATTGCTTGAATTGAGTTGAATTGAATTGAGTTGAATTGCATTGAAAAACTCTGAAGTTCGTGCTCTATTTATAGACTGAAAAATCTCATCTATGACTGGTCTTAGGATCCTAGGACTGGTCGTAGCTTCAAAGATTTTTAAAGATTTCCATGGGATAAGGATTAGCTGTTCCACGACTGGTCCTGGATAGCCTATGACCGGTCGTGGGCCACCTACGACTGGTCGTGGGTCACCTACGACCGGTCGTAGGACCCCTAGTTTAGTTACTGGAGTTTGAGTCGTAGGGCTAAGACTGGTCGAAGGACAAGGGGTACAGCACACAGGACTGGTCGAAGGATGTCCAGGACTAGTCGTAGGACAACCAAAAAAATTTGAAAATCTTCAACAACCTTGGACTGTCCTGAAAAACTTAAGACTGGTCGTAGCAGAGCTAGGACTGGTCTTGAAGTCCCTAGGACTGGTCTTAGAACAGGCCGAACAAGCATATTAAAATATACGAATTATGTATCTAGAATGACCTACAGTAAAGCCCATCCTAAGGTTAATCTAAGGTCAAACAAACCTTAAAAGTGAGATGGACATTGATAGTCTGTACACTCAGATGACCCTTAAGAGAAGCTTGAGAATTTACAAATCTTGTTGTAGGCCTTCTCGAGCTTAATCTTTTCTTGAGTTGACAAAGTCTTCTTCTATACTTGTACTTGTTTGAATCTTGAACATGCATACTTGTAGACTTCTATTCTTGAATTCTTCATCCATGACTTGAAACTTTCTTCATTTAAGTTCTCATCTTGAAATACGATGTCTTGAAGCAATGAATAGTCTCAAACATGAAACACAAGATATACAAGATATAGATATAGATTTTGGCACCACAAAATTTGACAACCAAAGGGATATGAAATCATAGCACTTACAATCTCCCCCCTTTGTCAAATTTATGACAAAACACATATCATACAGATAAGAGAAACATCATACAAATTACTCTACTCCCCTTGAGAGATACGAGTACTGCTCATGTAAATAATAAATAACATGTAAACATCAAGATTCCATAGTCTCAATCCACATATCCTTCTCAATCAATCAATCCAAACAAATTACTCCCCCTTTCCATACTACTCCCCTTTACCATACTACTCCCCCTTTTTGTCATAAAATGACAAGGGAAAGTCACAATAGGAAAGAGAAAAATAATATGGAGAGTAATAATAAGCAGATAATGAGAAAGAAATATGGAAGGACATAACATATTTCAAAATATAAACCAGAATCATCAAGCTATAACCAAGTTAATACAATATCTAAAATAAAAGATAAGATAATGTTATACAATCCAAAAGATAATTCACCTAATTAGATCCAGAGGAGGGAGCAGGGATAGTAGGATCAATCTGGTGTAAGCCCCTATTGATGCGACGAAGATATTTTTGCATATATTTAAACTACATATTGTGGGCTACACTCATGTTATCAACCTTCTCCTCCAATGCACGAAGGCGTGCATCATAACTAGATGGATCGTAATCAGGATCATTTGGGGAATCAATTTCTATCTCATCAAATAACTCATCCATATTAACCTCCTATTGAGGAAGATCGCCAGCTTCCCCTTCATTTCCGGCTTTACCATCATCACCACCAACACCACCTTCATCTACTTGGCCAGAAAGCAAATCTAACTTCATCTTATTAAGATTGGTATTGTTGAAAATAAAATGATGAATTGGTGTCTCATTAATAGGTTTATCGACAAGCATGTGAGTGGCTAACATAGTCATAAGATAACTAAACGGAATATCACTATGACCCGGATGGAGACGAAACTATATGATAAAATGACAGATCAATGAAAGAAGGCAGACCATAGTACCAGAAGCAATAGAATGCAACACACGAACCATGAAAGAAGTTAACTCAGTTTTATTACCGGACCGAGGATACATATTTGAAATAAAAAAATAATGTAACACTCTGTATCTAGGTAATAGATACTTTGAAGGGAGCACATTCCCTTTGTGTGTCCATTGCGCATCAATTTTACATAAGTCTCTTGTTAACATGCATTTTTTTGATTCAAATGGTTTGTTGTATAGAGTATGAATCGGTATACCTTCATCATTAACGGGTATATCCATAATACCCAATATCAAATGACGGTCTACTTCAAATTTTCCTTCTCTAATATCAATTGAAAAAGTTAAGTTTTCAAGGGAGAATTCTGAGATACATGCAACCATTGATTGTGCAATAGATTGGTATGCAGGCCCACCCCAAAGAAAAATGTTAGCCCAGCCAATATATTCAAGGAGAGGGACAATACCATATGGAGCAATGTGATTGAGATCAGCGGTATGCTCAACGATAACATTACGGACGCGCAAATCCCGTACATCTTGAGGATCATCTTCGGGTAACCAAATGTGCTATTTTGTTATCGGTGTAGATTTAGATGAGGATGGACCACAGGATGTTTTCTTCTTCCCTCTAACATCCATCTTCAACAAGATATACTAAGAGAAAGAGAAATGAAAAAAAAAAAAGAAGGATGAATTTTCTCTAGATCAGCAATATGAAAAGAAACCCTTAAAAAACTAACAAAAGATGAAATCTAGCTACACAATGATCAAACCAAAGCATAGAGAGCATGAATCTTCATGAAAAATGAAGAAATAGGACTAACCTTGAAGAAATACAAGAAATCTTATGACTGGTCGAGCCACGACTTGTCGTAAGTCGGAGTGAAAATGAAGAAGGAGGTTTTTCTCAAATTATATCATGTTCACGAGCTCCATGACCGGTCGAGTGTGGTGCACGACCGGTCGTACCACGACTGGTCGTGTACAGATACGACTAGTCGAGTATTGACCAAAAATACATTTTTAATGTAAAAAATTAAAATTTCAACATATATAATACCAAATATAATACACTATGATACATGCAAGCAAGAATACTCAATGTAAAATGCACATACCAAGTTCAAATTTCAATTTACTAAACCTGTTTTTGTAAAGCGGTTTAGTAAATATATCAGCAAGTTGAGTTTCAGTTGGTATATATTCCAAAGAAATAACTTTTTCTTCAACCAACTCACGAATGTAATGATACCTAATGTCAATGTGCTTAGTATGTGAATGCTGGATTAGATTTTTAGAAATATTTATAGCACTGGAATTATAACAATGTAAGATCATTGAATTTTGATTAATTTCATAATCGCTTAGCATGCGTTTCATCCAAATTAGTTGAGTACATGCATATCCAGCTGCAATATACTCAGCCTCAGCAGTGGAGAGCGATATTGAGCTTTGCTTCTTGCTGAACTAAGAAACTAAGCAATTTCCAATGTAAAAACAACCACCACTGGTTGATTTTTTATCATCGATATTACTGGCCCAATCAGCATCTGAGTACCCGGCAAATTGAACACTAGTATCAAAAGGATATCAAAGACCCAAATTTATAGTACTTGCAACATATCTAATAATCCGTTTAACAATAGTAAGATGTGATTCCTTAGGATTAGACTGATATCTTGCACAAATACCAATACTTAACGCGATATCAGGTCTACTAGCAGTTAGATACAACAAACTACCAATCATATTACGATATAGTTTAGGATCTATATCTTTACCTGTAGAGTCTTTTGAGAGTCTTAACATTGTACTCATAGGAGTATCAAAGTTCTTACCATTCTCAAATCTAAACCTTTTAACCAAGTTTGAAGCATATTTGGTCAGGGAAATGAAAATTCCATCAGGTTGTTGTTTTACTTGCAACCCTAGGAAATAGTTTAGTTCACCAGCCATGCTCATTTCGAACCTTGATTTCATTAACTCTGCAAACTCAATAGACATGTTAGAGCAAGTTGATCCATAAATAATATCATCAACATAAATTTGAACCATCAAAATATCATTGTTATGTTTCTTAATAAAGAGAGTCTTATCAACACTTCCTACTTGAAAGCTATGACTAAGTAAGAATTTAGTCAATTTCTCATACCATGCCCTGGGCACTTGTTTTAGAATATAGAGAGCTTTTTTGAGGTGAAATACATGGTTAGATAACTTGGGATCTTCAAACCCTGAAGGTTGTTCAACATGTACCTGTTCATGTAAATCGCCATTCAAGAAGGTACTCTTTACATCCATCTGATAAATCATAAATTTTCTAAAGTATGTGATGAAAATAAAAAGTCTGATTGATTCAAGGTGAGCGACTGGAGCAAAGGTTTCATCATAATCGATGCCTTCAATCTGAGTGTACCCTTGTACAACCAGTCTAGCCTTGTTTCGTATTATATTTTTAAAGATCCATTTTGTTCCAATAATATGTTTATCTTTAGGTCTAAGAACAGGATACCAGACATTATTACGAACAAATTGATTAAGTTCATCCTGCATAGCAATTATCAAATTTTCGTCAGAAAGTGCTTCTTTCACATTGACTGGTTCTATTTAAGATATAAAACAAACATAATTACATATGTTCTCAAGTTTTCTACAAGTACGAACACCAGTGAGAGGGTTTCCAAGAATTTGATTGGTTGGATGATCTTTGACAGTCCTTGGTTCAGACTCTTTTTTACTTGATGAGGTATCTTGATTGTCGATAATAAGAGCTTCATCATCATCTGAACTCGGAGCTGGTGTATTCAAATGATCATCAATGACCACATTGAAGGACTCTTGAATTACACCAGTTCTCTTATTTAGAACCCTATAAGCTCGACTGTTCAAAGAATAACTAAGAAAAATACCTTCATCACTCTTCGTATCAAACTTTCTCAAATTTTTACGATCACGTAAAATATAACACTTGCTGCCAAAAACTCAAAAGTATTTGACAGTAGGTTTCTTTTCAAACCATAATTCATAAGTAGTCTTATTATCAGATTTACTGGTATAAACCTGATTAATAATATAATATGCGGTATTAACTGCTTCAGCCCAAAGATTTCTAGAGAGCTTCATGTTATTCAACATAACATTAACCATATCCTGAAGCACTCTATTTTTTCTTTCAACTATACCATTTTGTTGCGGTGTTTTGGGCGCAGAGAATTCATGCCATATTTCCTGATCGCTACAAAATTTCTCAAAACTGTTGTTTTCGAATTCGGATCCATGATCACTACGGATATTACTAACATGAGAACCTTTTTCATTTTGGATTCGTTTAATGACCTTTTTCACTTCATCCAGGGTTTCAGTTTTATCTTTTAATAATGATACCCAAGTGAATCTGGTATAGTCATCTACGATAACCAAGATGTATTTTTTGCCTCCTCGACTCTCCGTTCTGGTTGGTCCAATAAGATCCATGTGGAGAAGCTCGAGTGGTCTAGATGTGGCATTGGAGTTCACTTTCTTGTGAGAGCTCCTAATCTGTTTGCCCAACTGGCATTCACTACATATTTTGTCTACTTTTAGCAATTTGGTTAGACCTCTAATTAGTTCTCTTTTGCTCAATCTAAATAAGTTCCGGTAGTATACATGTCCAAGGCATTTATGCCATAATTCAGTCTCATCGGTATGGACCATGTAACATGATTGAGTAGATGAGCTTGCTTCACTAACGATGTAGTAGTTTTCAGAAGTTCTGCGACTAGTTAATATAATAGAACCCTTTTTATTCAGTATCTCACAACCTTGATTAGAAAACTTCACACTATGGTTGTTATCGCATATCTGAGAAATGCTTAGTAGGTTGTGTTTCAAGCCCTCAACATATAAACATTCTTAAATAAGGGAAGGTTATAAAGCTTAACCGTACCTTGGCCAATGATTTTGCAATTGCTTCCATCACCAAATGTGTCAGACCCGTCAGTCATATCTTTTAGATCGGTGAATAAAGCCTTGTTGCTTGTCATATGCCTGGAGCAACCACTAATTAGGTACCACTTTGAATGGCTTATAGCTTTGAAAGCAGTGTGGGCAACTAAGCAAGCAACTTTAGGAACCCATTTCAGAACTGTTTTGGGTTTAGGAGTATAGATGGTCTTTTTCTGTCTGTTGTTATAGGAAAGACCTATAGAGTTAGACTTTAATAGCTCCTTGAGTAGATCAATTATTTTTTCAGCCAATGAATTTCGATTTTGAAAATCAAAATTGACATGGCTACCTTTAGGTTTTTGAAAAGTCCTTGAATTTTTGAAAAAACCTTGATAAGTATTCTTTTCTTTTGAGGTTGAAGACTCTCCTTTTATAAATTTAGGTGCAATATTCTTTTGTTTAGGAGATGTATTCTTATCATAGCCCAACTCGGATCGATCGTCACATTTTCTTGATCTGGACAATAATTTTTCCAATTTTGGATCACCTTGGGCATATCTCCATGTGTCTTTCAAACTCAGAAGAGAAGCTACCTCATTTTTGAGTTTCTCATTTTCGGATCTCAAATCTTCAATTTTGGAAGTTTTGAAATTTAAATCACATTTGGTCTTTTCAAAAGAATCAAAAATATGAGACTTTTCTAAAATGAGAGACTCATAAACTTCCTTAAGCTTAAAAATTTTTTCTTTTTGTAATTTAAGCTTGACGACAATTTTACAACTCTCCTTATAAAGGGCATTATAAGCATCCTGAAGATCATCTTCATTATCGCAATCACTATTCAAATTTTCTTCACTAGATATACCATCATTATCTGAAAAAGTGATCTTGGCTAGAGTCATAAGGGATTTAACATTATCGCCCGACTCGGTTTAAGAATCTTCTGATTTAGAAGAGGATTCAGAATCAGATGATTCATCCCAAGTAGCCATCATGCTTTTCCTTTTTGATTTGTCATTTTTAGGACATTTGTTAGCTAAGTGCCCATACTCTTGACAGTTGTAACATTGACTATCTTTCAAAGATTTTCGAGCTCTAGGTTTAGATCGTCTCTTATCATTTAACTTTTGAAAATCAACTTTTTTCTAGCATTTGAAAATTTTGTAAAACTTTTTTGCTAAAAGCGCCATATCATCTTCGAAATTTTCCAAGTCCGAAAGGCTTTCTTGTGAAATATTTGATGATTTGAGAGAAATTGATTTTTCTTTAGGAGCTTTAAAGGACAACTTATAGGTTTGTAGTGAACCAACTAGTTCCTCAACCCTCATGGTATCCGTATCACGAAGTTCCTGAATCGCGGTCACTTTAGAATTGAACCATTCAGGAAGTGAGTGTAATATCTTTGCGCACACTTTACTTTCTGGGATTCTATCACCAAGACCCCACATAGAGTTCACAATGTCATTCAATCTAGTGTAGAAGTCCATAAACATCTCATTCTCCTCCATATGAATTTCTTCAAATTTAGTTGTGAGGAGTTGGACTTTAGATTTCTTGACAATTGATGTACCCTCTTGTGTCATTTCTAATACATCCCATGCTTGTTTTGCATTTTCACAAGAGTTGATTCTTTTCAATTCATCTGGTGATAATGCACAAGTAATTGCATTTAGTGCTTTTGCATTGACACTACTCTCACTTTTCTGAAGAGCAGTCCAAAGAGAATAAGCTGTTACTTTCATTGATTTTGAACCATCGTCATTAGTTACTTCAGTGATAGGAGGGTTCCATTCATTCACTGTGGCCAGCCACACACTTTCATCCAAGAATTTGAGGAAGATCCTCATCCTAGCTTTCCAATAGGCATAGTTTGTGCCATTAAAGGGTGGTGGCCTAGTGACTGATAGACTATCAAAATTTGACATCTTAATATAGCTTAGATCGTTAGCTCAGGAAATAAATCCAATAAATAAATAATAAGCACGAGTTATTAGGCACTGATACCACTTGAAAGGGCCTAGTTATATGCCCTAGAGGGGGGGGGGGGGGGCGAATAGGGCAATGCCAAATAAAAATTAAAACAACAGAATAATAAAAGAAATAAAGCACAATACTGAATTAAAATTAATCTCAATAACCTAGAATTAAGAGAATGATACTATATCAGTTCTAAGGACAATCTTACACCAAAAACTAAAGGTTTAAGGTAGGACAACCTTATTTCTAGAACGTCTTTTGTATCACAAACCAATGACAAATTAAAAGCAAGGAAACCAAAATAACTTGCAGAAATAAATCCTAAGTTATTACAACATTCCCACACTTACTTGAAATAAAATGATTACAACATTCATCCACAAATACAATCCACAAAACTGAATGAATAAAGGAATGAAAGGATAAAGCACATCCACAACACAACGATATATAGTGGTTCGCCTGTGTGTACACCAACTGTTATCCAACAGCCACACGGAATGCTACTCCACTCCTAATATCCTCACATAGGGGATATTAGCATGCACTATCAAAATAGGTTTCACAGGTTTACCCAAAACCTTCACAATTGTGTCTTTTTATCTCGGGCTTACACAATCCAAAAACCTACACAATTTGAGTTTTCTGGCTCTCCTCAGATAACCAAAACAATGAGATTTTTCTGCCAAATCTCAAACAAAACCAAAGAATGTAAATTACACAAATATATTTTTTCTTGGATAGTTGTACACATGCAACGAATGGGGCCCACATGGTGGCCCACTAGAGTTTTGGATCGACTGATATTTGTATTTTTGCTTCATCTAGTTTAAGCCCATCCATTGGATAGGCAGTGAGGTGGGGCGCAACACATGAACGACCTAGATTGGGTGGGCCACATACATCATTATCACATTAAAAAAAATAGAAAAGGTAAGGGAGAACAGTGTGAAAAGGGAGGGACCCCGCCACTAATGGGCCCACACTTATACAATGCCTACATTATGAGGGTCCCACATCAAGTGGGCCCTAAAATTTAAATCAACGGTGGATCACTCACCTATCGGCCTTCTTCTTTAGCTCCTTGGACTCCTATGCATGCCTTCAATTTTGATGGAGGTTGGTGAAGAATGAAGGGTTGAGATGAGAGATGAGAGGGTGGGAAAGTGGGCCACACTTAGTTTTTGGGAAAGCTTGGGGAGCTTGGATGTTGGAATCTCTTTTGGGTGTTGGGATATTTCTTAAAGAATGAGAGAGAGAGAGAGAGAGAGAGAGAGAGAGAGAGAGAGAGAGAGAGAGAGAGAGAGAGAGGAATGATGGATTGATAAAGAATGGTGGAATGGGTGTTGTAAGAAATGGAGATGGAAAGGCATGGGTTTAGTTAAAAATTATGTAAAAGAGGAATGGGTGGGGAGAGAGAGTTGACTTGAGAAAAAGAGGGAGTGGGTGCTTGTACTTGTGATAGGGTGAGGTGGCATTAGGTAAGGAGGGTGTACTTGACTTGATTGTTGGGACATGTTATAGAGATTCTCTCAGAATTCACAACATGCAGCGTTTTTTCAGAACGAATTGGTGCATGAGTCACGGTATTGGAACCGTGATGATGATGCGATCGCTAAGTGAAAGGGCCTAGCTATATGCCCTAGAGGGGGGGTGAATAGGGCAATGCCAAATAAAACTTATAATAGCGGAATAAACAAAGAAATAAAGCACAATGCTCAATATAAAATAATCTCAATAGCCTAAAATAAAGAGATTTATACTTTATCAGTTCTAAGGACAACCTTACACCAAAAACCAAAGGTTTAAGGTAGGACAACCTTATTTCTAGAACGTCCTTGTATCACAAACCAATGAGGAATAAAAAAGCAAGGAAATCAAAATAACTTGCAGAAAATAAATTCTAAGTTATTACAACATTCATCCACACTTGCTTAAAGTGATTACAACATTCATCCACAAACACTCTCCACAAAACAGAATGAATAAAAGAATGAAAGAGAAAAACACATCCACAACACAACGATATATAGTGGTTCGCCTATGTGTACACCAACTGTTATCCAATAGCCACACAGATTGCTACTCCACTCCTAATATCCTTACACAGGGGATATTAGCATGCACTATCAAAATAGGTTTCACAGGTTCACCTAAAACCTTCACAATTGTGTCTTTGATCTCGGGCTTGCACAATCCAAAAACCCCCACAATCTGAGTTTTCTGGCTCTCCTCAGATAACCAATACAATGAGGTTTTTCTGACGAATCTCAAACAAAAAACCAGAGAAAGTAAATTATAAATTTGTAAAATACCTGAATCACCTTTTGAAGAAGCCCGGTAGAACCAATCAGAGCAGAAGTTCGATTCAACGTTCAAAGTCCAATACTCACTTTAAGAATGGTTCTAAGTCTAATTGATTTTAAATCAAAAGGGCTAGTTCTATTTGATTTTGAATCCAAGAAGAAGGAATATTAGAAATTCCCCTTTTCTAATAAGATTGGAATGTAGATCAAAATCAAATAAAAATAAGCTAGTAAAAGGAATATTAAATAAGCACAAAGTAGCTTAAAATAAATACAAACTTATCTCAGAGAATAGCTTAAAGATTGCTTGAAAAGAGTTGAATTGAATTGCTAAAACACTGAAGTTCGTGCACTATTTATAGCCTAAAAAATCCCATCTACGACTGGTCTTAGGATGCTAAGACTGGTCGTAACTTCAAAGATTTTTAAAGATTTCTGCGGGATTGGATTTTCTGTTCCACGACCGGTCCTGGGTGGTCTATGACCGGTCGAGGGCCACCTACGACTGGTCGTAGGACCCTAAAAATGGTTGCTGGAGTTTGAGTCGTAGGGCTACGACCGGTCGAAGGATGAGTCGTAGAACTCACAGGACTGGTCGTAGGATGTCCAGGACTGGTCGTAGGACAGCCAGAAAGATCCAAAAATCTTTAACAACCTAGGACTGGTCGTGAAAAACTTAAGACTGGTCGTAGCAGAGCTAGGACTGGTCTTGAAGTCCCTAGGATTGGTCTTAGAACACCCCAAACAAGCATATTGAAATATATGAATTATGTATCCAGAATGACCTACTGTAAAGCTCATCCTAAAGTCAATCTAAGGTCAAACAAACCTTAAAAGTGAGTTGGACTTGAAAGTCTGAACACTCAGATGACCCTTAAGAGAAGCTTGAGAATATACAAAACTTGTAGTAGGCCTTCTTGAGCTTGATCTTGACTTGACAAATTCTTCTACTATCCTTGAATCTTGATTGAATCTTGAACATGCAAACTTGAAGACTTCAATTCTTGAATTCTTCATCCATATCTTGAAAACTTTCTTCATTTAAAATCTTGTCTTGAAATGCGATGTGTTGATTGCAATGAATAGTCTTCAAACATAAAACACAAGATATACAAGACATAGATATAGGTTTTGGCACCACAAAATTTAACAACCAAAGGGATATGAAATCATAGCACTTACAATCTCCCCCTTTGTCAAATTTGTGACAAAACACATAGCATAAAAGATAATAAAGAATCATGAGCCATAAAATCACAAATCACTTTACTCCCCCTAAGTAATACGAGTACTGTTCATGAAAACAATCAATAACATCAATACTACATATTCTCATATTCTCATCCACATATCCTTCTTAATCAATTCAAACAAATTACTCCTCCTTTCCATACAACTCTCCCTTTAAGCTTTAACTCTTACTACTCCCCCTTTTGTCACAAAATGACAAGGGAAAGGCACAATAGGAAGGAGAATATATAGAGGAATAAACAGATAATGAGAAAGAGATATGAAAGGACATAATATAATCCTGAAGCATCAAGTCATAATCCATAATCCATAATACATATACAAAATAAAAAGATAATGTGATACTATCCAGAAGATAATTCACCTAATCTGATCCAGAGGAGGGAGGAGGGATAGTCGGATCAATCTAGTGTAACCCCTTATTAATGCGACGAAGATATTTTTGCATGTACTTAAACCACATATCATGGGCTATATTCATATTATCAACCTTTTCTTCCAATGCACGAAGGCGTGCATCAAAATCAGATGGATCATAATTTGGATCATTAGGTGAATCAGTTTCTATATCATCAAATAAGTCATCCATATTAACATCTTGTTGAGGAAGATCGCCAGCTTCCCCTTCATTTCCAGCATCACCACCAACACCTCCAACACCACCTTCATCAACTTGGCCAGGGAGCAGATCCAATTTCATCTTATTAAGATTGAAATTGTTGAAAATAAGATGAGAAATTGGTGCCTCATTAACAGGTTTATTGACAAGCATATGAGTGGCTAAAACAGTCATAAGATAACCGAATGGAATATCACTATGACCTGGATGAAGACGAAACTGAATAATGGAATGACAAATCAAAGAGGGAAGACAGACCTTGGTACCAGAAGCAATAGAATGCAACACACGAACCATGAAAGAAGTCAACTCGATTTTATTACCGGACCGAGGATACACATTGGAAATGAAGAACCGATGTAATACTCTGTATCTAAGTAACAAATACTTTGAAGGGCGCGCATTCCCTTTGTGTGTCCATTATGCATCAATTTTACATAAATCTCTTGTTAACATGCATTTTTCCGATTCAGATGGTTTGTCGTATAAAGTATGAATCGGTATACCTTCATCATTAACAGGTATATCTATAATACCTAATATCAAATGACGGTCTACTTCAAATTTTCCTTCTCTAGTATTAATTGAAAAAATTAAATTATCAAGAGAAAAATCAGAAATGCATGCAACCATTGATTGAGCAATGGACAGGTATGCAGGCCTACCCCAAAGCAAAATATTAGTCCAACCAACAGATTCAAGAAGAGGGATAATACTATATGGAGCAATATAATTGAGATTAGCGGTATGCTCAATGATTACATTACGGACACTCAAATCCCGTACATCTTGAGTATCATCTTCGGGTGACCGAAGGTTCCGTTTAGTTATCGGTGTAGATCTAGATGAAGATGGACCACGGGATGTTTTCTTTTTCCCTCTAGCATCCATATTCAAAAAGATATACAAAAGAGCAAGCAAGATGCACAAAAGAAAGATGGGCTTTCTCTAGATCAGCAAATTGAGAGGAAACCCTTGAAAAACCCAACAAAAGATGAAATCTAGCTATACTATGAACAAATCAAAGCATAGAGAGCAAGAATATTCAAGAAACATGATGAAATAGGACTCACCTCGAAGAAAAATAGGAAATCTTATGACTGGTCGAGCCACGACTCGTCGTAGGTCGGTGTGGAAATGAGGAAGAAGAGGATTTTCTCCAAATATATCACATTCACGAGATCCACGACCGGTCGAGTGTGGTTCACAACCGGTCGAACCACGACTGGTCGTGTACATCCACGACTGGTCGTGTACATACACGATTGGTCGAGTATCGACCAAAAATGTATTTTTAATGAAAAAAATTAAAATTTAAACACAAATAATACTAAATATAGTACACTATGATACATGCAAGAAAGAATATTCAATGTAATATGCACATACCAAGATCAAATTTCAATTTATTAAACCTGCTTTTGTCGAGCGGTTTAGTAAATATATCAGCAAGTTGATTTTCGGTTGATATATATTCCAAAGAAATAACCTTTTCTTCAACCAATTCACGTATGTAATGATACCTAATGTCAATGTGCTTAGTACGTGAATGCTGGATTGGATTTTTGGAAATGTTTATAGCACTGAAATTATCACAATGTAAGATCATTGAATCTTGATTAATTCCATAATCGCTAAGCATGCGTTTCATCCAAACTAGTTGAGTACATGCATATCCAGCTGCAATATACTCAGCCTCAGCAGTGGAGAGTGATATTGAGCTTTGCTTCTTGCTGAACCAAGAAACTAAGCAATTTCCAATGTAAAAACAACCACCACTGGTTGATTTTCTATCATCAATATTTCCGGCCCAATCAGCATCTGAGTACCCGGCTAATTGAACACTAGTATCAAAAGGATACCAAAGTCCCAAATTTATAGAACTTGTGACATATCTAATAATCCGTTTAACAGCAATAAGATGTGATTCCTTAGGATTAGACTGATATCTCGTACAAATTCCAACACTTAATGCAATATCAAGTATACTTGCAGTAAGATACAACAAACTACCAATCATACTATGATATAGTTTAGGATCTATATCTTTGCCTGTAGAATCTTTTGAGAGTCTTAACGTTGTACTCATAAGAGTATCAAAGTTCTTACCATTCTCAAATCTAAACCTTTTAACCAAGTTTGAAGCATATTTGGTCTGAAAAATGAAAATTCCATCAGGTTGTTGTTTTACTTGCAACCCTAGGAAATAATTAAGTTCGCCAACCATGCTCATTTTGAACCTTGATTTCATTAACTCTGCAAACTCAATAGATATGTTAGAGCAAGTTGATCCATAAATAATATCATCAACATATATTTGAACCATCAAAATATCATTGTTATTCTTCTTAACAAAGAGCGTCTTATCGACACTTCCTACTTGAAAGCTATGACTAAGTAAGAATTTAGTCAATTTCTCATATCATGCCCTGGGTGCTTGTTTTAGCCATAAAGAGCCTTTTTGAGACGAAATACATGGTCAGATAACTTAGGGTCTTCAAACCCTGAAGGTTGTTCAACATACACTTCTTCATGTAAATTACCATTCAAGAAAGCACTCTTTACATCCATCTGATAAATCTTAAATTTTCTGAAGCATGCGATGAAAATAAAAAGTCTGATTGACTCAAGGCAAGCGACTGGAGCAAAGGTTTCATCATAATCGATGCCTTCAATCTGAGTGTACCCTTGTACAACCAGTCTAGCCTTGTTTCGTATAATATTTCCAAGCTCATCCGACTTATTTTTAAAGATCCATTTTGTTCCAATAATTTGTTTATCTTTAGGTCTAGGAACAAGATACCAGACATCATTACGAACAAATTGATTAAGTTCATCCTGCATAGCGACAATCCAATTTTTGTCAGAAAGTGCTTCTTTTACATTGACCGGTTCTATTTGGGATGTAAAACAAACATAATTACATATGTTCTCAAGTTGTTTACGAGTACGAACTCCAGTGAGAGGGTTTCTAAGTATTTGATTGGTTGGATAATCTTTAACAGTCCTTGGTTCAGATTCTTTTTGACTTGATGAGATATCTTGATTGTGAATAATAAGACCTTCATCATCATCTGAACTTGGGGATGGAGTATTCAAATGATCATCAATAACCACATTGATGGACTCTTGAATCACACCAGTTCTCTTATTTAGAACTCTATAAGCTCGACTGTTCAAAGAATAACCAAGAAAAATACCTTCGTCACTTTTCGTATCAAATTTACCCAAAATTTCACGATCCCGTAAAATATAACACTTGCTGCCAAAAATTTGAAAGTATTTGACAGTAGATTTCTTTTCAAACCATAATTCATAAGCAGTCTTATTATCAAATTTACTGGTATAAACCCGATTAATAATATAACATGCGGTATTAACTGCTTCACCCAAAGATTTCTAGAGAGCTTCATGCTATTCAACATAACATTAGCCATATCTTGAAGCACTCTATTTTTCCTTTCAACAATACTACTTTTTTACGGTGTTTTGGGTGCAGAGAATTCATGTGATATTCCCTGATCACTACAGAATTTCTCAAAACTACTGTTTTCAAATTCGGATCCATGATTACTACGGATCTTACTAACATGAGAACTTTTCTCATTTTGGATTCGTTTGATGACCTTTTTCACTTCATCCAGGGTTTCAGTTTTGTCTTTTAAGAATGATACCCAAGTGAATCTGGTATAGTCATCTACGATAACTAAGATGTATTTTTTGCCTCCTCGACTCTCCGATCTGGTTGGTCCAATAAGATCCATGTGGAGAAGCTCGAGTGGTCTAGATGTGGTATTTGAGTTCAGTTTCTTTTGAGAGCTCCTAATCTGTTTGCCCAACTGGCATTCACCACATATTTGTCTACTTTTTGCAATTTGGGTAGACCTCTAATTAGTTCTCTTTTGCTCAATCTAAATAAGTTCCGATAGTGTACATGTCCAGGGCGTTTATGCCATAATTCAGTCTCATCGGTATAGACCATGTAACATGATTGAGTAGATGAGCTAGCATCACTAACGATGTAGCAGTTTTCAGAAGTTCTGCGACCAGATAATATAACAGAACCCCTTTTATCATGTATCTCACAACCTTGATTAGAAAACTTCACATTATGGTTGTTATCGCATATCTGAGAAATGCTTAATAGGTTGTGTTTTAAGTCATCAACATATAAAACATTTTTAAATAATGGAAGGTTATAAAGCTGAACCGTACCTTGGCCAATAATCTTGCAATTGTTTCCATCACCAAATGTGACTAGACCCGTCAGTCATATCTTTAAGATCGGTGAATAAATCTTTGTCACCTGTCATATGCCTGGAGCAACCGCTATCTAGGTACCACTTTGAATGACTTGTATCTTTGAAAGCAGTGTGGGCAACCAAGTTGGTAACTTTAGGAACCCATTTCAGAACTATTTTGGATTTAGGAGCATAGATGGTCTTTTTCTGTCTGTTGTTATAGGAGTGACCTATAGAGTTAGACTTTAATAGTTCCTTGGGTAGATCAATTATTTTTTCAGCTAAAGGATTTCGGTTTTGAAAATTAAAGTTGACATGGGCACCTTCAGGTTTTTAAAAAGACCTTTAATTTTTGAAAAATCCTTGATAAGTATTCTTTTCTTTTGAAGTTGAAGACTCTCCTTTTACAAATTTAGGAGCAATGTTCTTTTATTTAGGAGATGTATTCTTATCATAGCCCAACCCGGATCGATTGCCACATTTTCTTGATCCTGACAATAATTTTTCCAATTTTGGATCACCTTGGGCATATCTCCATGTGTCTTTCAAACTCAGAAGAGAAGCTACCTCATTTTTGAGTTTTTCTTTTTTGGATTTCAAATCTTCAATTTGGGAGGTTTTGAAATCTAAATCACATTTGGTCTTTTCAAAAGAATCGAAAATATGAGACTTTTCTAAAACAAGAGACTCATAATCTTCCTTAAGCTTAGAAAATTTTTCTTTTTGTAATTTAAGCTTGACAGCAATTTTACAACTTTCTTTATAAAGGGCATTATAAGCATCCTGAAGATCATCTTCATTATCACAATCACTATTTAGATTTTCTTCACTGCATATATCATCATTATCTGAAAGGATGATCTTGGCTAGAGTCATAAGGGCTTTAACATCTTCACCCGACTCGGTTTCAGAATCTTTTGATTTAGAAGAGGATTCAGAATTAGATGATTCATCCCAAGTAGCCATCATGCTTTTCTATTTTTATTTGTCCTTTTTAGGACATTTGTTAGCTAAGTGCCCATATTTTTAACAGTTGTAACATTGACTATCTTTCAAGGATTTACGAGTTCTAGGTTTAGATCGTCTCTTATCATTTGACTTTTGAAAATCAACTTTTTTCTTATTTTTGAAAATTTTGTAAAACTTTTTTATTAAAAGCGCCATATCATCTTCGGAATTTTCTAAATCTGAAGTGCTCTCTTGTGAAGCATTTTTAGATGATTTGAGAGCAATTGATTTTTCTTTACGACCGGTCGTGGGCCACCTACGACTGGTCGTGAGACACCTACGACCGGTCGAAGGACCCCAAAAATAGTTGCTGGAGTTTGAGTCGTAGGGCTACGATCGATCGAAGGATGAGTCGTAGAACTCACAGGATTGGTCGTAGGATAGCCAGAAAGATCCAAAAATCTTCAACAACCTAGGACTGGTCATGAAAAACTTAAGACTGGTCGTAGCAGAGCTAGGACTGGTCTTGAAGTCCCTAGGACTGGTCTTAGAACACCCCAAACAAGCATATTGAAATATATGAATTATGTATCCAGAATGACCTACTGTAAAGCTCATCTTAAGGTCAATTTAAGGTCAAACAAACCTTAAAAGTGAGCTGGACTTGAAAGTCTGAACACTCAGATGATCCTTAAGAGAAGCTTGAGAATGTACAAAACTTGTAGTAGGCCTTCTTGAGCTTGATCTTGACTTGACAAATTCTTCTACTATCCTTGAATCTTGAACATGCAAACTTGAAGACTTCGATTCTTGAATTCTTCATCCATATCTTGAAAACTTTCTTCATTTAAAATCTTGTCTTGAAATGCGATATCTTGATTGCAATGAATAGTCTTCAAACAAAAAACACAAGATATACAAGACATAGATATAGGTTTTGGCACCACAAAATTTGACAACCAAAGGGATATGAAACCATAGCACTTACACTAAGGTATAAGTTTCGGGTCGAGCCGACTTTAGTATACAAGACTCGACTTAGGATCACACATAAATGTCAGATACAGGTCAAGGGTTGTCGGAATTCGACCGGGAGGACCGCGGAAGCCTATGAAACAGTACGGACTATGATACAGGCCTTACACCACGTCCTACGGATGGAAGACGTAGATAAAAATATACCATGGTGGTCCCACGTGTTGGATATAGCATGGTGTGCTCCACCTGAGATTTGCATTTGCCTCATTCTTAGGCCCATGGCCTGGGAGGCTTGGATGGACAGCGTGGATAATACATCAAGGTGGGTCCATGTGTATGTGGCCCACTAGATTTGAATTAAGCTAAAATTTATGTTTTGTCTTTATCCAGGGCCTGTCCAGGACGGACGACCATGTGGGCCCTACCCACTAGACGGACAGCGTGGATGCCGCACATCACTGCGGGCTTACTGCCCTAGACAACCGGTCCTACTGGCCGCTAGCCTGTTAGGCTGGACGATGGAGATAAAACTCATACATCATAGTGGGGTCCACATGGCTGGTTGATCAAGCTGATATTTGTATTTTCCCCTCCATCCAAGCCAGTCCATAAATGAGTAGCAAGGTGGCATTGGATGGTCTGACAAGGTTGTCCAACTTGTGGACAATGTGGATCTCATGTACACATCAGTGGTGGGCCATCAAACTAAGGAAAAAGAGGGAGAGGGAGAGAGAGAGAGAGAGAGAGAGAGAGAGAGAGAGAGAGAGAGAGAGAGAGAGAGAGAGACGAGTGGTGAAGGGAGCTTCGCCACTATGAGCTCCCTTGAGCTATATTACATACATCAAGATAGGTCCCAAAACATGTGAGCCCTTTAAAAATGGAAATCAAGGTAGGGATACCATCCCCACCATAGAATTAAGGGTCGAGATGACCCCTACATGTTGAGCATTAAATAAACATCATGGTGGGGTCCATGGAGAATGACCTCATCATGGATTAAACATATGTATCTTGGTGGGCCATTGGCCACACCTTGGGTCCAAAATGAGATCTATATCATCAATCGGTAGGCCCACTATGTGAAAAATGGAAAAAAATGACGGATTTAAAGACGGTTTTGGACCGTCTCTAAAATTGCTTGGTTTAAAGACGCTTTAGAGATGGCCGTAAACCGTCTCTAAAATTAGGGACGGCTCCTGACCATCCCTAATATTGTCTTTAAATGTTCTGCGTCCGTAAATAATTTAAGACAGTCTTTAACCGTCTTATATACCTTATCTGAGACGGTTAAAGACCGTCCACATTAGAGACGGTCTTTGACCGTCTTATATACAGTCATCTGAGACGGTCACTGGCCGTCCGTATTAGAGACGGTCATTGGCCGTCTTTTACTTGTAATATGAGACTGTCAAAGACCGTCTCTATTAGAGATGGTCCTTAGCTGTCTTATTGCCATGTCAAAAACCGTCTCTATTAGAGACTGTCAAAGACCGTCTTTATTAGAGACTGTCATAGACCGTCTCTATTAGAGACTGTCAATGACCGTCTCTATTAGAGACTGTTACTAACCGTCTCTATTAGAGACGGTCCTTAGCCGTCTTCTAAGACTGTGGAAGACCGTCTCTATTAGTGATCAGGTACGACCTAGTTAAGAAGCTTAGAAAAAATAATTAACAATGTTTTTTTTTTAAAAAAAACTGTGATTTTATAAAAATCTACATTTTGAAAAAAAAAATTTAAGAACTTTGAATAATGTTGATAACTTTGAAAAAAAAATATGATTTCAATAAAAAAAATGATATTTTCAAAAAGAAAATATAAAAAATTAAATAAAATTGTGAAAAAATTGATAAATTGTAAAAAATAAATATTTTTTAAAAAAGAAAACTAGATTTTGTATTTTGATAAAAAAATTAAAAAGTTATATAACAAGATTTCAATAAAAAAATGATATTTTGAAAAAGAAAATTAAAAAAATTAAACAAAATTGTGAAAAAATTGACAAATTGTAAAAAAATATATTTAAAAAAAAAAAAGAAAACTAGATTTTTTATTTTGACAAGAAAAATTGAAAAGTTATATAACAAAAGTGAAATTAAAAAAATGATATTTTGAAAAAGAAAATTTAAGAAATTAAATAAATTTGTGAAAAAATTGACAAATTGTAAAAAAAATATATGTATTTTAAAAAAGAAAATTAAATTTTGTATTTTGACAAGAAAAATTGAAAAGTTAGATAACAAAAGTGAGATTTTGATGATGTGTTGTATATCCTTGCCGCCCCTGTGTGTCTCCAACTCATTTTTGAGCCGGGTATAAAAAATTGTGTAGATGTAAATCTTAAGTGGACCGCACCACTGGAAAGAAATAGTACCTCGTCATTAAAAATTATAAAGAGCCCATCGTAAGGTTTTAGTAATGTTTATTTGTAATTCAACTTGTTGATAATGTAAAGAAGATGTAGATGAAGGTAAACTACAAAGATCAAATTGATCCAAAACTTTTGTGGTTTCCAAAAGGTTTTTAATAGTTATTCATCATTGTTTTGATTGGTATGGCCCACCTGAGATTATTGAGTTTTTGTGATTTGAAATCACATCCTAAAATGTGATGGAAAAATATATGGACGGTGTCGATATACATAAAATATATCAAGGTGGGCCCTACACGGTTAGAGCAACACCCATGAAGGAGTTACCTAAATAGTGAAATGGTACTATAAGGTCACCTCATGGGAACTTCTAATGAGGTTAATCTGTGTGAGCCCCACCATGATGTGTGTAAAATATCAACACCATGCATTTGATGTGTCCCCTTTAAATCCAAAAATCACTCGTATATGAAACTCAGGTGGGCCATAACATCTAAAACTATGTGAAGACATCCTTAAAACATATAAAAGCATTTAATTGGTGGGGCCCACATGAGTTTTGGATGTGTATGAAACTTGGGCTGACTCCTCATCCAAGTGGGACACACATAATGAATGGACTGGATCTATGAACCACATCAAGGTGGGCCAAATAAATGATTATGAATGTTTTAATGGGAGGGTAACCCTCTCAACTATATATAGTATGTGGTGTGGCCCACCCAAGTCATGGTTGACTTTATTTTTAAGCTCGTGGCCCACCATGGAATGGTGCATCTGACTGACAGGGCAGATCCAAATTAAGTTCAAGTGCACCCACCATAGAAAAGAGTGGGATAGTGACACCCACTATTGAAACCTTCTTAGGGCCCGCCGCGATGTTTATTTAAGATCCAACCTATTTATAAGTTAATACAGACATGGATGCAGTTGAAAATTGGTTCGACCCCTCATCCAAGTGGGACACACATAATGAGTGGGTTGGATATGTGAATCACATTTAGGCAGGCCTAATATATGATTATGAATGTTCTAAGGAAACCTCTCCGTTATATTATGTGGTGTGGCCCACATCTAGGCTGATGTTTGTGTTTTTCCTTCATTCATATTTTTTTGATATTATGAATATGTTGGATGACAAATAAACAATACTGTGGGCCCAAGGAAGGTATCAACGATGGAAATCATTATTTGACACTGTTTTGTGTGGCATGGTCCACTTGGGTTTTGGATTTAACGAAAATTTAGGATCAACCCACACCGTTCATCCATTTTTTGAGATCATTTTATAGAATTATCCAAAAAATGAATCATATCCAAAGATTAAATGGACCACACCACAAATAAGGGGAACAAATTGGCTCCTCCCCCTACACCATCCAATAGCTTGTGGTTGGTGCTGTGTGGGCCCAACCATAATGTATGCGTTTAATCCATGCCGTCCATCTATTTTCAAAGATCATCTTATGGCATGAGACCAAAAATGAGGCATATCCCAATTGAAATGGACCACATTACAAGAAATAGTGTTGAATGACCGTCAACCATTTAAAACATTCTAGGGGCCATAAAAGTTTTGAAATGAGATGATTTTTGTTTTTCCCCTTCATCTAAGCCTGTATGACCTAATAAACTGATTGGATGCCAAATAAAGAGTACAGTGGGCCTTACATGGGATTTTAATGATGGATATCCAATCACTGTTGTTTTCATGTGGTGTGGTCCACCTGATATTTATATACCCCTCAATTTTAGGCCCCACCATGATGTATGTTTTATATCCACACCTTCCATCCATTTGGAGAGATCATTTTAGAGCAATATCCAAAGATAAATCCAAAGCTCCAGTGGACCCCAGCATAGAAAACAGTGGGGATATATAGTGACACCCACCATTAAAAACTGTTTTAAGGGCCACGAAAGTTTTAGATCAAGATGATATTTGTGTTTTATCTTATTTCATGTTTTTTATACTTTTGAACAGGTTGGATTTCAAATAAAAATTATGGATGCATTTCCACAGTATTTTAAGTGTTACCCTTATGTTGGACCCACCTTGACGATTTGATAAATATCCATCCCGTCCATCTTTTTTTTCCAGCTCATTTTAGGACGTGGTCTGAAAAATTAGGCAGATCCACCGTTAAAAAATTCGTAGGGCCTACCAAAACAAATTTCTTATTGATCCAAAACTTCTATCACCCCCAAAAGGGTTTTAATGGTAGACATTCAATTCCTCACTGCTTTTGATTGTGTGGTCCACTTGATAGTTAGATTTGTCTTATTTTTCGTCTCAGGTGTTACGACGAGCTCGTCATATGGACGAACGGTTTGGATATAACACATACCTCATGATGCGACCCACATAACTTGCTGACATCACCCATCCCATTTCCATCTGGACGTGGATTAGCTACTGACAGGTTGGGTACGGAGACTTGCTACTTAAGTGACGTCACTGAGTTCTGTGGGCCCAACCATGTTGTATATTTTGTATCCACACCGTCCATGTACTTGGAGAGATCATATCAGGGGATGATCTAAAGAATAAGTCAGATCAAAATCTCGAGTGGACTCCACCGCAGAAAACAATGGGGAGAGTGACGCCCACCATTAAAAAGTTTTAAGGTCCACAAAAGTTTCAGATCAAGCTGATATTTGTGTTTTCCCTTCTTCTATGTCTTTGCTAACACATGAACAGGTTGGATCTCAAAAAAATACATCATGATGGACCTTTAGAAGGTTTCAACGGTAGGCATCACTCTCCCCACTGTTTTCTGTGGTGGGGTCCACTACAGCCTTGGATCTGCATCATTCTTTGGTTAATACCTTGAAATGATCTCTAAAAATGTATGAACAGTGTGGATACAAAACATACATCATGGTGGGGCCCACATAACTTGGTGATGTCACTTCAGCAGCGAGTCTCGCTACGCACTGTAAGTAGCTGATCCACGTCCGATTTCAACACTGGTAAGGGCGCCGACCCTAACCATTCCCTCTCCCTCCATCTCTCCTTCTCTCTGCGCCTCTCCCTCTCTCTATCTACGCCTCTCCCTCTCTCTCTCTGCCTCTCTCTCTCCGCTCGATCTCTCTCTCCATCTCCACTCTCGAACCCTACCCTCTCCCTCTGGCTCGGATGTCGTTGGCTTCCGTACCGAATTCGACGTCCTCCTCTTACCAATTGCGGCCTGCAATAATCGAATGGCGGAAATTGATCCGAAAGAGGCGGTTGCTGGAGAGACGAAGTGCCTTCCCCATCTGCGGTAGTAACGGATCTTGTCCTAATGCATGGCCGCCCAACCTCCATCAACAACAGCTACCATCACGAGAGGCTTCTCGTCCCTTATTGTCAACAACAACCACCATCAAATCGAAGGTACTCTCTCGATCTCTCTTCCTTCATCTCTGTCTATCTCACTTCCCCTTTCGATTTGGGGATTTTAGGGCTTACAGATTTGGAGATCTTAGGGCTTATAGATTTGGGGATTTTAGGGCTTACAGATTTTAGGGATTTTAGGGCTTACAGATTTGGGGATTTTAGGGCTTACAGATTTTGGGGAGTTTAAGGCTTACAGATTTGGGGATTTTAGGGCTTACAGATTTTAGGGTTTACAGATTTGGAGATTTTAGGGTTTGCAGATTTGAGGGATTTAGGGCTTACAGATTTGGGGATTTTAGGGCCCCAAGAATGTCATGTGCAGATAAAAGCCCCTATTGTATCATATATTAGCTGTTATTGGGAAAAAATGGTCTTTTGAAAATAGAGGTTGTTGTTTCACATGCATTTTTCATGACATAAAAAATGTAGAGTGACCCTCTTGTCTAAATTGGTTGTTTCCACTGGTGGTTTCTAAACCTTCACTCTTTTTTTTTGGTATTTATTAAATACGTTTTAAATCAAGTTTTGAACCAGTATTAGTTGTCCATTTGTCTCATGGACTATAATCCACCTGATGAGCAGAGTGGTTTGAGTTTTTTTGGCTAGGATGTCTACAAGGAGAACGAAAAGAAATTACATGGATACTCTGTTCCCAAATTTAGCTGGATTTGACCTTTTGATATATCAGCTGGTAAAAGGAGGGTTGATGTCATGTAGGTAGCTGGCCTGAAGTTCTGTCAAGCAATCATGAGAATTCCTGTTTCAAATCTTGATAGAAGAAACACTATTTGAGTTATGGAACATCTTTGTTTGATTTTAAAATTTATTTAATTTTTGATGCAATCTGTTCATGTATGATAAACATAATTATTGGTCTTTCATCATGGACTCGATGGGATCAAAAGTCCAAAGTGACCATGTTCTCATACAACTAGAATGCTAAGGTTAATAACATAAAATTCTAAGTTTCTGCACGCTCAATTGACTTTCTAGTTTAACAATCTTATTATATCTCTTTTTTCAAGTCATTTTGAGTCCTTGATCATTGATATTTGAGGATTCTGTATATATTTGGATGTGTTTCTCCTCTCCTACCTATTTTACATTTCTTATTTTATTTAAAAGTTCCTATTTACCAGTTAATAGCAGAAGAGGATTAAGATTGGACGGCCATGCCAATTTTATGGCCTAGGTTTGATGAGAATGTTAGAAAAATTTGTTGATGTCTTTCTAGTTCTTTTGATACCCAAAGTTTTGATGTCTTGGATTGGATATGATGAGGATGAATAATCCTATTTTGGGGTATTGGGATATCAATTCTAGAGGTACATGAAAGGTATTATGTAACGGTATAGGCTGGCATATTATTCAACTTACTGGCTGATATGATAGGGGTGGTCTTGGTAAGAAGAAATAACTATTTCAACTTTCTAACAATTTTCTTCTTTCTTTTCTTGTCTTTTTCTGAAGGATAACTAAATTTATTTAAAGATATAGAAAAACAAGCTATACCTAGGAAACAGTAAAGTGGAGCTGATCAGTGTACCTCTTGTCACTTCCTAGTTTGCAATGGAGTTGGCTACCTCCTTTACAAGGGAAAAGAGGAGCAGATCACAAGTCTTTACAACTATCTGGTCACCATCTGGACTTCTGTGAACTGTCATTATGTGTTATATAAATCCTTGTTGTACAGAATGTTTACTTGTTCTTCATTTCATGTGTATATAAATAGATTAAGAGCCAATGATAATTATAAAATAGTAGTTTGTAATGTGAAGAAAAATAGGGCATCCTTATCTTGTTTTACTCAATCAGCATCATGTTAATCCTTTTAATCCTTTTCACATAAGCTTATGCGACTGAATCCCATTTATCTTGTTTTACTCATAGAGACCTGTGTGCACATCATGCAAAGAACTCTAGAGGCCTTGAGAGAACCCAAGGTGATGTCATGTAAGAATCAGTTCATGTTGTTTGTCATGTTGGTATCAACACATTAGCAATCATTTTTGGACTATTAGGTTTTTCTAAATCATGGTTGAAGCACCTAGGTTGTGCCTAGTGTTGTGAAACTTGGTTTGCCATTGTCTATTGGTTGGCTTTAATAATCCTATTTTGCCAACCTATGAAGGCCCTATCATTGTTGATTTTAACATCAAAAGCATTCCAATTCAGTCTTTCTTCATTTGAATCTCTTACCTACAGAAAACGAGAGATGTTCCTTGATTACGTTTGCATTTCTTGGGCTTTTTAGGAGTGAAGGTGGTGGAGATCGAGCTATGCAAGAAGCCGAACGAGGTAGGATTTCCTGTACATGATTAAACAAGCTTATTTAAATTTGAAACAAATCTGACATGCCATGTACACCACAAAAACAAAAAATAAAAAATAAAAAATAAAAAAATCAAGGCAGCACACTCACACATGAGCCACACATGTACATTTGAGTATGGATTGTTCAACTATTTCTTTTATTTTTCTTTTTGAAAGATGAAAATGGATTCTTAATGGATAAGCTCACTTGTGTATTGCCATTGCATTGTTTGTTTAACAAAAGAAAAGGATTTCCTTGGTTTGGTGAGATCTAGTTAGTTTGTAATTTTGTGCCAATGTTTGTACTTGTCTTCTTCATTTTTCCTCTCTTGACATTCCCTTACCATGCTTTTTATCAAATTTGTAGGAATCTCCCAAGAATAGAGATTTCCTGGCTGCATTCTGGGATAAGGCAGCATGTAAAAGATTTCTGCATTCGAAGTCAAGTGCCTAAGTCAGAAGCAAATTCCTCCCTTTAACCAAGATAGACGATTATTTATGCATCCACTAATTAGGTAGGGTTGTGCATATCTTTTTCTACATATTTCATTCTTAAAAGTGTGTTCATGCTGTGTTGGTGGCCATCAAGCCTAATCTTTGGCTGACCTTTGGGCATTTTAGTTGAAAACAAAGTAATGAAGACCTGATAGTGGAATAACCAGTTGTTGAAGAGGACAAATGGTGGGGCATTTCTTGTATTCTTGGAGATGATATATATATAACCTAAACCTAAAACCTTACTTATAACCTAAAACTATTCTCAAATCCTTAAACCTTAACCTATAACCTAACCTTACTTCTTATAACTTCAGTCAGTACTTCAAATGGAGGGACTGCACAAAGATTTGGTTAGGGAGACTACTGATGGTGAACTAGCAGCTGCAACAAATATGAGAGTTACAAAGGTGAAAAGAAACATAAGGCGGTCGGTAAGATAAAATGCATGATTTTTCTTTTCAATTGTTAGTCATAGATTGACAGTACTTGTTTTAATTTTCTTAGATGGATGATGAATGTATTTGGGAATGTAAATGAAAATAAAAAACTTATAATATATATATATATATATATATATATATATATATATATATATATGTTATCAATGGAGGATACCTTGTTTAGGGGGACATGAAATTCTTGTAGCTTATGGTATGGTGCCCCATATTGGTTGTATGTTACTAGTATGTAGTAGATAATACTAGGTTCAATAGTAGATAATACTAGAGAATCCCTAAACCTAAACCTATACTTATAACCTAAAACTATTCTCAAATCCCAAAACCTATAACCTAAACCTATAACCTAAACCTAAATGTATACCCTAAACCCGATCTCGAACCTGAACCTGATTTCCTAAAACCTAAACCTTAACGTATTCACAAATCCTTAAACCTAAACCTACACCTAATCCTAATCATAACTCCCTAACCTAAACTTAAACCAAAACTTGAAAACCAAAAACTAAATCCGAACCCGAATTCCTAAACCTTAACCTAAGCATATAACCTATAACCTATAACCTAAGCCTATACTTAAACCTAAAGCCTAAAGCTAAACTTAAACCTATAACTTAAACCTAAACTCAAATCCTTAAACCTTAACCTAAACTTACAACCTAAACCAATCCTTAAACCTTAACCTAAACCTATGACCTAAAATCTAAATGTATTCTCAAATCTCTAAACATAAACCTACACCTAATCCTAATCTCAACTCCCTAACCTAAACCTAAACCTAAACTTGAAAACCCAAACTTAGACCTGATCCCAAACCCGAACCCGATTTCTTAAACCTAAACCTTACCTATTCTCAATTCCCTAAACCTATAGCTTATAACCTAAACCTAAACCTTAACCTTAACCTAAACTAAAACCTATGACCTAACACCTAAATGTATTCTCAAATCTCTAAACCTAAACCTACACCCAATGCTAATCTCAACTCCCTAACCTAAACTTAAACCTAAACTTGAAAACCCAAACCTAAACCCGATCCCGAACCCGATTTCCTAAACCTAAACCTTAACCTATTCTCAATTCCCTAAATATATAGCTTATAACTTAAACCTAAACCTAAACCTTAACCTAAACCTATAACCTTAACCTAAACCAAAACCTATGACTTAAAATCTAAATGTATTCTCAAATCTCTAAACCTAAACCTACACCTAATCCTAATCTCAACTCCCTAACCTAAACTAAACCTAAACTTGAAAACCCAAACCTAAACCCGATCCCGAACCCGAACCCGATTTCCTAAAGCTAAACCTAAACCTATTCTCAATTCCCTAAACCTGTATCTTATAACCTAAACCTAAACCTAAACCTAAACCTATAACCTTAACCTAAACCAAAACCTATGACCTAAAACCTAAATGTATTCTCAAATCTCTAAACCTAAACCTACACCTAATCCTAATCTCAACTCCCTAACCTAAACCTAAACCTAAACTTGAAAACTCAAACCTAAACCCGATCCCAAACCCGAACCCGATTTCCTAAACCTAAACCTTAACCCATTCTCAATTCCCTAAAGCTATAGCTTAGAACCTAAACCTAAACCTAAACGTAAACCTTAACCTAAACATATAACCTTAACCTAAACCAAAACCTATGACCTAAAAGCTAAATGTATTCTCAAATCTCTAAACCTAAACCTACACCTAATCCTAATCTCAACTCCCTAATCTAAACCTAAACCTAAACTTGAAAACCCAAACCTAAACCTAATCCCGAACCCGAACCCGATTTCCTAAACCTAAACCTTTACCTATTCTCAATTCCCTAACCTATAGCTTATAACCTAAACCTGAACCTAAACCTTAACCTAAACCTATAACCTTAACCTAAACCAAAACCTAGGACCTAAAACCTAAATGTATTCTCAAATCTCTAAACCTAAACCTACACTTAATCCTAATCTCAACTCCCTAACCTAAACCTAAACCTAAACTTGAAAACCCAAACCTAAACCCGATCCCGAACCCGAACCCGATTTCCTAAACCTAAACCTTAACCTATTCTCAAATCCCTAAACCTAAACCTACACCTAATCCTAATCTAAACTCCCTAACCTAAACCTAAACCTAAACTTGAAAACCCAAACCTAAACCCGATCCCGAACCTGAACCCGAATTCCTAAACCTAAACCTTAACATATTCTCAAATCCCTAAACTTAAACCTACACCTAATCCTAATCTCAACTCCCTAACCTAAACCTAAACCTAACTTGAAAACCCAAACCTAAACCCGATCCTGAACTTGAACTCGATTTCCTAAACATAAACCTTAACCTATAACCTAACTTAAACCTAAACCTATAACCTACACTTATAACCTAAACCTAAACCTATAACCTAAACCTAAGCCTAAAACCTACCTATGACCTAAAACCTAAATGTATTCTCAAATCCCTAAACCTAAACCTACACCTAATCCTAATCTCGACTCCCTAACCTAAACCTAAACCTAAACTTGAAAACTCAAACCTAAAGCCGATCTCGAACCCGAACCTAAACCCGATTTCCTAAACCTAAACCTTAGCCTATTCTCAATTCCCTAAACCTATAGCTTATAACCTAAACCTAAACCTATAACCTTAACCTAAACCAAAACCTATGACCTAAAACCTAAATGTATTATCAAATCTCTAAACCTAAACCTACACCTAATCCTAATCTCAACTCCCTAACCTAAACCTAAACCTAAACTTGAAAACTTAATCCTAATCTCAACTCCCTAACCTAAACCAAAGCCTATAACCTAAACCTTAACCGAAACCTATACCTAAACCAAAACCTATAACCTAAACCTTAACCTATAACCTAAACCTATAACCTATTACCTAACCTTAACGTAAACCTAAAACCTAAACCTAAACCTATAACCTAAAACCTAAATGTATTCTCAAATCCCTAAACTTAGACCTACACCTAATCCTAATCTCAACTCTCTAACCTAAACCTAAACTTGAAAACCCAAACCTAAACTCAATCCCGAACCCGAACCCGATTGCTGTAATAATGTAACCCAATCACATGGCAACAAAGAAGAATGTATCGCTTTTAACACATGCCCCTTTTTACAAAGCTTTAATTTTTGTTGTTGTTTCTATTAATTGAAACACTTTTTTGCATTATTTGCTCGTATTAGTTTTATTTTAATGACCAGTTTTGTTTTAAAAAAGTGCCCACTTTCTTAGAAGAAGTTTCTGCAGTTCTTCATGATTTTGAGTTAATAATGTTTTGTTGGTTGAATATTTTTTTTATTAGATGAAAGACAAAAAAAGAAAGTTGTTGCTGATTTTTGTCCTTTTTTTTTTTTTTTTTTACTTATCATGTTAGACTTATATGTATTATGCGTGGATGAATGTAATGTGGATAAGATTATTTGTGTTTGGATGGATGTATAGTTTATGTTTGGATGGATTTACGTAGTTCGGGTTTAGATGGATGTGAATGTGAATATGATGAAAGTGAATATTGTATAATAGGTGTATATCAGGAAGAATACGATGAAATATTGTATAACAGGTGAATGTGAATGTGAATGTGAATATTGTATAACAGGTGTATATTAGGAAGAATATGATGAAATATTGTATAACAGGTGTGAATGTGAATATTGTATAACAAGTGTATATCAGGTGTGAATGTGAATGTGAATATTGTATAACAGGTGAATGTGAATATTGTATAACAGTTAACAGGTGAATGTGAATGTGAATATTGTATAACAGGTGTATATCAGGAAGAATACGTTGAAATATTGTATAATAGGTGTATGAATGTGATTGTGAATATTGTATAACAAGTGTATATCAGGTGTGAATGTGAATGTGAATATTGTATAATAGGTGTATATCAGGTGTATGACAGGTCAAAGTTGCCCTAAGGGTAAGAAGAGACGGTCCATGACCGTCCTTTGAAGGCTCATAAGAGACGGTTTAGGACAGTCCTTTTTAAGGATGGTCCATGGCCGTCCTTTGAAGGTTCATATAGGACGGTCCATGACAGTCCTTTTTAAAGACGGTCCATGACCGTCCTTTGAAGGCTCATAAGAGACGGTCCACGACAGTCCTTTTTAAGGATGGTCCATGATAGTCCTTTTTAAGGACGGTCCATGGCCGTCTTTTGAAGGCTCATATGGGACGGTCCATGACAGTCCTTTTTAAGGACGGTCCATGACCGTCCTTTGAAGGCTCATAAGAGACGGTCCACGACAGTCCTTTTTAAGGACGATCCATGACAGTCCTTTTTAAGGACGGTCCATGGCCGTCTTTTGAAGGCTCATAAGGGACGGTCCATGACAGTCCTTTTTAAGGACGGTCCATGACCGTCCTTTTTTCCATTAATAAGAATGACGGTTCAAAACCGTCCTTTAAGTAATACGACACGTCAAAATTTGACGGCCCATTCGACGGTCCATGACCGTCCTTTTTGGTCATTTGAGACGGTTTTAGACCGTCCTTTTTTCGCTATTTTGGCGTAGTGGCCCCACCTGGCCCATCATCAAGATCACAATCTAGTCCTATGAACACCTACCTATTACACTTCTTCTTGGCTCCTTGGAATCCCTAGTTCCTATGCTTCCTCTTTGATGGTGAGAGATGAAGATTGAAGGGTTGGATTGAGAGATATGGGTTAGGGAGTGGGCCACACACTTGGCTATCTTCTCCTTGGAATGCTTGGACGATCACTCTCTCCTTAGTTGCTTGGGATGGGTAGAGAATGAGAGAGATAATAGAATGTGATGGGATGAAAAGAGAGAGAGAGAGAGAGAGAGAGAGAGAGAGAGAGAGAGAGAGAGAGAGAGAGAGAGAGAGAGGGAATGGCTTGTGTAAGGAAATGATGGGTGGCGTGATGGGTGAGAGTTAACTTTTGGATGAGAGAGGGATGGGCTAGGTATGGGTTGTGATGGCTTGTACTTGATTAATTGATGTCATAAGTTGGGTAGAGATTCCTCTCTTGAGATCGCAACACGCTGCGTTTCCTCAAAATATACATGGGCCCATAACTCTTGGCCTGGGTATCGCATTGGTGCTCAAGACGTAGCGTTAGAACCATGGTAATGGTGTGGTCGCTAGGGTTTAGGTTTCAAGTTGAGTCAACACTGATCTACAAGATGCGACTTAGGGTCACACACAAATGTTGTTTATCGGTCACGAGTCGTCGAGATTCAACAGGGAGGATCGCGGGGGTTGGTGGAATGGCACGAACTAGGATACGTGCTTCACACTTGCTTTTCTGATGATGAGAGAAGGTTATCTCATAAAATCTTCAAGGGCAGAGAAGGATGGAATCGCAAAGAACCATCATTTTCTTCTGGAAACCAGAGGATTTAGGCATATTCTTCAAAGGAGCACCAATTGCTACCCATCCTTCAAGGGTATTAGCAGGTTTTGCTTTAAAAATATTATTTTAGAAAGAAATCCTTATGTAGAGTTGACTTGAACAGGGGGCACGATTTTTTTCTTCGATATAACCTATGCCTTGGTATTTCTAATCACTTCTTATGTGTGGTGAAAGAATACGTATGGCATAGTCTACCAGATAATAATTGCCCCCCAAATAATATTGATGAGCCCACCAAAGCATCAAGCAATAAGAAGTATAAACTGGATAATCATAACCAAGAATTATGAAGCAAGATCCAATGTTGACATTCAAAGTTGCCTCCATATTAAGGCTCAATTATATGGTCTAATGCGTAACTTCTCATTGTTCTTGTAACCATGTCACAAGTTTCCAGTACTATTTGATCAAAACCAAATTGGCTAGCAAATTTGTTGGGATAATATGGTTCTCACTAGAATTTATTATCTTTCCTCAATGAAAGAGTACTGGATCTGATAGAAACAAGGAATGAGTGCTCATCAAAAGAAATAGAATCATCATCGACAACTCCCGTATTGTTTGGGAAACTATTAAACGGAAATTAAAAGAAGTCAATGGGATCACTCTTCTCTAATTTTCTAGTAACCCAACCATTTGATTTTTTCAATCATCCTCCTTAGTTCATAATGTTGGAGTGGGAGTTGGTGAGAACTTGAATATGCTCTTTCATAATCATTAAAAGTCTAAGGAAAATATACTCCTAACCTGCCTATAAAGAAATGCTAAGGAGCACATATTGAAACAGGCTCGGAAGATGAATTCTCAGAACTAGAAACGATATCTCTAAAGGCATGTTATAATGAGCGAAGGACTGGAGGAGCTATTGAATATTTCTGGCCTTCTGGCATTGCACCTACTACTACAAAGAGAGATGGTCTGATGATTTCTGCTTGTTCTAAACTCAAAAATATCACCAAGCTTAGCTAATAAGCTAAGAAAGCAGCCAATTCACAAGAAGAGCTATATTTAAAAGAATTCTCGATATTCTTGCATGCAATTTGAAGGCTTTGATGATTCCGACCTGCAAAGCTATTAAGATAATGGTATGATTATCCAATTAATGATTTGATAAAGATTCTGAAAGAGAAAAGAAGAAATATATCGCAAGTTCTGAGAAAAGTGAGCTAGCTAGTCAAGTGGATGGATTTCATCAGGCTGCAGGAAATTAACCATTTCTCTGAAGAGTTTAAGAGAAGTGTTTGAAACTTCAAACATATTATCTCCTGCAGAAGAGAGAACAAATTCTTTGTTCGAAGCCATTATTCATCGAAAATATTGCCCATAATTGGAAGACCTACTATATAAAGTAGATCCCACAAGGTGATACTAATCTCACCTAAAGGAAGATGAAATGAATTGGTAATTGGAGACCAATGATTGAGAAAACCCCTAAAAATAGTTGCATCCCCGTAGAAATGTTCTGACATGGTTATAATCGTGTCAAAAAGGCCAATTTATTCTAGGATAACAGTATTCTTTTAAATAATGGCTTGAGCTTAGGCACTATAGAAATTCAGAGGTGATAGAAGATCTTGTACCAGAAATTCGTCTGTCTTCCAGGGTGAATTTTCATTAAAGAAACGTTGTTGAGTAATTTCGAAGAAATGAGTGGGAAAGGGTTGATAGGGATTATAACAAGGATGCAAGAATTACATTTTATAAATCATGCTGACTTTTTGACGAGATTCACTTTCTTCCAAACATCCTTCTAAAATTCTCGATTTCGTCATAATCCAGTTATCCGTAGAAACAAGGTTATTTCGGACCATGTGATCAAAAGGTTCACTTTGCAGAATCGACCAATGACGTTGTAAATTGACAGAGATGGCAATTGTTTTGTTCTCAGAAGGGTTTTGAAATTTCAAGATTCCTTCATGAATCTCCATACAGTCCCAAGTGTTCTAGAAAGTTTGTTTAGATCCTGAAGGCTATGGATGATTTTTTCTTATTGAAGACGAAGCCTTCGAGTGTTACATATTTATAAATCAAGGGTTATCAGGTCAAATATAAAGTCTTGAGAAGTGAGGGTTCAATACTTAGAAGATTTTGAAACTTCTAAAGACCTTTGCGCAAGAAGGGAAATGATTGCACGAGAGCGTTCAACAAATGATTGTTGCACGGAGGCACACAGAAGAAAATCTTGTTGAATAGAAGATATTCGTTGCGTGAAGTATGCGCACAAAGACAATGCGTTGCACGGAGAAAGTTTGTTTTGCTAGAATTCGGACAAGAAAGTGAGAATAAAAAGAAGAGAACGGATTAAGTCGAGTATTTATAGAGAAAATGGACCGGACAATGATTGAGCGAGACCTAATTGAAGCATCGCATGGGTCTGCGTAACAACATATGAACACAGAAAATGGTAGATTGATCTTATTTTTTTGTTCTAAAGAAGAAGAATAAACAAAAGGATCAAATGGACATCTGTTGAGACATAAAAATAATGAAGATTGAAGAAATAAATCAGAAGAAAGATTAGAGAAAAAGAAATAAAGAAGAAGAAAATAGAAAAGAGGAAAAGGCATTATGTTGTGCATACCCGCGCAAAGCATATTGATTACGTACGTATGCGCAATGGTTGTTTGATTAGGATGGTTCAAATGGCTAAGATTTTATGAAAAGTGGGGTCCACAACATGAAGATCAAGGGTTCGCACGTGTGGAGTCCTATAAATACCCCACTCTCCCCCCTCATTTGGGCACAACGAAGATGACGAAGAAGATCAGAGCTCTAGAGAAGATGAAGACCTTGAAGGTATTCTGAAGTGGAGTGAAGAGAAGAGAAGAGAATGAAGTATCCTTTCATCACGCCGTCCTACGCAACAACATGTTGTTGCGCGGGCACAAGCAACAACATTATGTTGCGTGTGGATTGATATCAAAGAGAGCCAAAATGCTGTTAAAATTATTGAAGTGAGCTAACTTTTCTTCAATTCAGGTTCATAGTTATGAGTTAAAGAAGAAAATAATAAGATGATCATATCTATACAATATTCCTATGTTGAGTGCCAAATATTGTATATTTTTCCCCACTTACATCTTGGTTTTATGAACATGATACTGCTTAATGTTATATTTATGCATGTTTGTATTGCAAGGTGAATCTAAAAGCTTGGATTGAAAAGAATGTTAAAAGCATGGATTTAATGCTTAAGAATTACCAAGACAAAGGATGGATCTTAGGAGACCAAGAATGGAGAATTCTCATGCCAAAGATCCAAGGAAACCAAGTACAAAGGATAGAGAAAAGGTTGACAAAAGCAAAAGTTAAACACAAAAAACAGGATAGTTCGTTGCCACCTAAGCTAACTTTAGTGCCACTGAAAGTGCACAAAACAATCCAGTAAGAAAACAGCTTAATTTGGTGCTACCTAAGCTTAATTCGGTGTCACCTAAGTACTCTGCATATACAATTTCAGATGTGATAAAATTTCAGACACGATTTCGGTGCCACCGAAGCTAATTTCAGTGCTATCGAATTGCGTAGAGTTGTAACGAGGGGCCAACGCGGATTGCATAATTTGAGGCAATTTGCGAAAATTCCAAGTCGATGCATAAGAGGGGGATTTACAACTATAAATAGGAGTCCCTAGGACATTCCTAAGCATCTTCTAGGGTTCAAGGAGTGGGAAAAAAGTATGGAGAGCCATCGTCAAGATTCTTTTTTCTTCTTCCTTAGTTTTTTTTATGCTTTTCTTAAGAGATATTAGTTCAATCATGTCTATAATTGGCTAAACCTCTTAGCTAGGGCTAAGAGATGAAGCTTGTAGCATGATTGGAATGTTTAGTTTGCTTTGATTCATGTTCATGTTTAAACTTCATTGAATTCTAGTTGATTCTAAGGAATATTTTCAGTTTTTAATGGTTTGTTGTGACTCAAATTACAATAGATCTACAATAGCATGAAATATCTTCTTTTCTATTTGAGATTGTGGATTTGGTAAATTCTGTTGTTTGTCATCATCTCCTGGGCATGGTTGGATGATGGAATCCCTTCCAATCCACCACACTTCTCCTTTATTGAGGCTATATCAATGAGAGGTTCAGAGATATGACTGTCTCTTCTTCCAATTAGATAGGATAGGACTGATTCTAGTTGGATATCTTGAATTAAACAAGGTAGCATTTTAATTGCTACAAGTGGATCCTTGGCACCCTAGTTCTCACTTTTAATTGATACCTTACTCATTACTCAAAATTACTTATTTAAATTTAAATTTCTGCTGTAGCTCTTCATATAGTTCTAGTTCTAATTAAATTCAGAAGACATACAAGTTTAGTCCTTGTGGATTCGACCTCGGTCTTACCGAGATTATTACTATATCATGACCCTACACTTGGGGTTGTGAACAAGTTTTTAGCACCGTTGCCGAGGACTAACGGTTGTATTTTTTTGAATTTAATTAGTTTTAGAATTAGGTTAAGATTAGGACTGATTTTTTGGTTTTTAGATTAGGATTTTTCTACTTCATTTTTAGAAACTGAAACTAACTGAATTTTCTATTTTGTAGGGTTCTAACATAGAGATCTCTAACCCAGTAACCTCTTTCTAATTCTCTTTCTTTTCTTTTTTAGATTTCTTATTGCTTTAGTTTTCTTTCAATTCTTAAATTTGTGGTTAAATTCTGAACTTAAAGGCTATGTGTGTTTCATGCCCAAGTGGGTTCGTGATAACACTCGACATCTCTTAAGTGAAGGAGGATTAGTTGAGGGACCGCAACCTCTAGCTGCGGAAGCTCAGGATAAGAATGAGGTATATCATGCACCCCCACCTCATACTTTATGAGAGTATTTACAACCGGCAAGGGTGAGCACACCTTTCTGTATGGTCTTTTCAGAAAATACAGGAAATATAAATATCAAGCTAAGAGTGATCCAACTCCTTATAAAGTTCCTTGGACTTGAATATGAAAATTCATGTCTACACTTGAAAGAGTTTGATGAAATAATAGCCACTTTGTATGTTCCTAATGTGTCCGAGGACACAATCAGGTTAAAACTCTTTCCTTGAAAGAAAAGGCTAAGACGTGGTTACACTCACTACGTCCACGATCTATTGGAAGATGAAATGACATGACAAGGGAGTTCATTAAAAAATTATTTCCATATCATAAAATGAACACCATCAGAAAGTCGATCATGAACTTCGTCCAAAAGGAAGATGAAATATTCTTCTAATGTTGGGAGCGGTTCAAGGATCTTGTCGGTTCATACCCACAACACAGTTTCGAAACGTGGCGTATAACGAATTTCTTTCATGAAGGACTAACATCTTGCATGCGCTAATTCGTTGAGACAATATGCAATGGGGAATTCATGAAAAAAGATGTCGATGAGGTATGGGATTAACACACTCGTTGAAACTACACAATCACGGGACATCTCCCCAAGAACTAGCACCACATTTAAGCATACTCAATCAAAGGAGAAGTACGAAATATATCTTTTGAAAGTGGAATATGATATAAACGCTAAAGTGGCCAGTCTCATAAGGAAACTCGAGGCCATGACACTTAAGAAGGATAAGGGTAAGGAAGTTGTTTGCGATATTTATGCTTGAAACATTCATACAAATGAAAATTGTCTATCAATATCTTTTTTTCAAGAAATATTGAATGAGCAATCGAATGTCATAAACAACTACCAGAGGCATTTCAAAGGAACCTCTTCAAATACATACAACTCCCGCTGGAGAAATCATCCAAATTTCAGTTGGAGGAATGGACAATCTGCTACACCTCAAGGTATCCTTAACCAATTCTTGGATCAAAGGAAACCTCAAAAGGACCCAGTTCTAAAACATATTCAAGACCAAGAACTACTCAATCAGAATATGGTATAAGCATTCAAGGATATCATATCAGCATTGGGAACGCTTGTGTTGTCTATTCAAAAGATAAAGTCACACTTAACAATTGGGGAGAAAGGGATTCTTCCAGCCCAACCTCTCCTAAATCCAAAACCACAATATGAGATTAGTGGCTCAAGCTCTTCAAATCAAATGGAGCAAGCCAGGTCTATCACCACTCTTAAGAGTGGGAAAACAATTAACAAATCTATTCTGGTAAGGGCTGAAAAGTCTAAGGACCCGAAAATAGATGAAATTGATAGACCAAGTAACACTCCACATGAGTTAGAACTAGAACTTCAAAGTAAACCAGTTGCACCATTTCCCCAACAGTTAATGACACTAAAACCTCTCTCTAACTCTCAGGACATTCTAAAGGTGTTTAAACAAATGAAGCTCAACATTCCTCTACTCGATGTCGTTAAACAAATACTTTCATATGCCAAATTGTTAAAAGATCTATGCACGACCAAAAGACGACAAACATTTAAGAGAAAATCTTTTGACAGAAAAGTGAGTGTCATCCTAAAGCAAGATATGTCATACAAAATACAAAGATCCTGGTAGCCTAATCATCACTTGTGTAATTGGGAACTACTAGATTGAGCATGCACTTCTTGACTTAGGAACAAGTGTAAATCTGATTCCTTACTCGGCTTATGAACTTGTCATGCCCCATATCCAGGGACGGACAACTTTCGTAATGCCCCGAATCTGGCATTCGACTTCCATACACCAAGTCCCGAGTTCAGCGCACCACAAGGAAGATTTTTGATTAATTTTTTTAATCATAATACCTAAGCATAAAGATTCACGATCATAATACCAAACAAACATCTCCATTACAAATCCTGATGGTTATAAGTACAATGCTTTTCCAAAAGGTATACAACGACAATATTGCTAAATCACAGAATACATACAATGCATCAAGAAAGCTATGTCCTCTAAGTTACTCCTGCCCGAAAAAAAAAAGGAAATAGGAAGCTTAGGCAAAAAGCCTAGTGAGTACACTTGTGTGTGCATAGTGTACAAGCATGCAATAACAATCAAATATCAGAGTACACAAGCTGAAGCATAGTTACCAAGTAATGCTACATAAAGCCAAGAGGGCATGATGCAATGCAAAAGATGATGTGCAAAGGTATGATAGATGTATGCAGGCATGCAAATCATCCTCTAAAGTCTACATCACAATATAGTTATCATCGCTGGGAATCACCGGGCCTAGTATCCAAAACAAGTCCGAAGCTCGTTGAATAAAGGCCTCGCATACCCGCTTTGTCAGTGGGGGGCCTATGGCCATGCCAATACCCACCCGACACGCTAGTAGCAGACACATTTCAAGAGCTAGTTAAACCCAACCACATTCGTTCCAACTTTTCAGCTAGGCGTGACCGAACCTCTTCTCACCCGACCATGTCGATGGGAGTTAGGCCTACTCTGGTCTTCGGAACCAAGTGACCAATGATATCTTGTTAGTCTCGATGATGAGGCTAAAGGATACCACTCGAGGTTTAGGAAATTTCACTCAGTGGTCTGGGACCCAGTATGTGAAACCCAAATTTCCAGTGTTCACAAATACCAACCACAATGCTGCTATGGTCTCATTAGTATAACCACGATATTATTGTGGTGTTCAATTCATCTCATGAGGATGCTATGAAAAATGCAATGATAATCCACAAGCACGCTTGCAGTATAATTGCGCTCAAGCAATGCTATGCATGTAAGCCACATATGCATACGAGACAACCCTAATACCAATCGGGCTCCTTTGCCAACCACATCCGATTTACAATCCATGCTCATCGTGGAAAGGATATACATGTAATGTCAACATCGACATAAACATAAATCATAATGTAGCATCAAGTGATTATTCACTTAGGGACTTCAACTCAGGGATTATGCCCGATATATTCGCTTAGGGACTTCAACTCAGGGATTCTGCCCAATATATTCACTTAAAGACTTCAACCCAGGGACTGTACTCACAGTCTCTTGGACCAGATAACATCTGTAGATACTCCATCAAGTGCACCCTGCACCAACATCTTCTACCACATACTTCATCATGTTCACCCCACACCAACATCCTCTACCACATGCATATAATCTCTGCATGATCAAACTATGCACACCATGCACTCCTCATCCACGATGCATGTACATGTATACGTGCGTGCAGATGAAATATGCACAAATATCATCAGACCAATCAAAATGATCACGGTACCAACATGCTAAAATAATATTCCAATGTCCACATCTTCCACGTCATATGTAAGCCCCGTATCCTAGACTGTACCATTTCATAGGCTTCCACGATCTTTCTAGTCAAATTTCGACAACCTTCAACCCTTAATCAGCATTTGCACACGACCCTGAGTCGCATGCCGTTAACCAGAGTTGGCCCAACCTAAGACTTATATCATAGCAACCACATCGTCGCTGCGGTTCCGATGCCGCGACTCACGCGTCTATCCAATACCCTGGCCAGGAGATGCGGGACAACGTTTAGTGCAAGAAAAATTCCACACGTTACAAAACCCAAGAGAATCTCTACGACATGTCACCTCAATCCATCAATCAATCTCATCAAGGGTCAAGCACATGTCAAGCACACATCACCTCACACCCATCCCCAAGTAACCTCCAAAGTCAAAAGTTTTCTTACACCACCCATACCTTTCTTACACTAAAAACCCCAATAGTTAAAAAGGCTCTTATACACCTATCCCTCTCTCTCCCATCCATCACTTTATCACATCTCTCTCTTTACAACCCTCTCTCTCTCATTTCCTAACACAACTTCAAGCAACCAAGAGGTGCTCACGTCCAAGCCCTCCCATGGAGAGAAAAGTGCATGTGTGAGGCCCACCTTGTAACGTCTTGAAAAAATCCGTACAAAGACCCGAGTACCACCTCAGGTAGAAATCACTAAGGACTAAATCCTTTATAAATTAAATGAGAATTAACTAGTATTAAACTAGATTACTTGTGAAATTAGCACCAATCACTTTAAATACGTTCTGTAAAGCCCAAAACTTATAGAATTATTAATGCTACATTACCCTAAAATCTAGGATCCAACTCTAAACCCAGTTGCTCTCGAGAGCATTCAGAAACTCCGTATTGGACCTGGACTGCAAGTCCGATACCGACGAACTTAGACAAATACGACCGTCTTATTGGACTTGGCAATCATCTTGAAAATCAAGTCCAGATGATGTCTTGGGACTATTTACATGAGTCCGGAGTGAAGTGTGTGAGAAACGTAAATATCTTTAGAAAATAAATTTAAATTTAAGTAATCTGAGTCGTGTCGCTTGCAGGCCAACTATAAGCATTCAAGCCGTCAGAATCTGACCCAAATACACCCTCGGATCAGGAGAAATGTCCCACACATGCCAATGTGCTTATGGCCCTGATCGAGTATCGGTGGCCGTTGAATTGAAATTGGACCACCACGATCGATCTGTAAACCCGATCGGACTGAAAACTTAGTTTGATCAAGATCCAATATCAGGGAGCTTAAGTCCGACCGCATTCAGTAAAGGGACCTCCAGAAATGCTCCTTTGGATCGGAATAGACTCGATTTGGTTATGACCTAAGTATACCATGGTCATGAGACTGTTTTCATCAGTTTTGGGCCTATATAAGGGCCTTAAAACCCCTCTTACATATTCCATACAAATTCCAAAACCCTAGCTAAGAAAGAGAAGAAAAAGAGAGAGAAAGAGAGAGAGAGTGAGTGAGTTGAAGATTCTCCCAGGGATTCTACCCTGCCTCTCCACGTGCTTATCCATCGCTACCGGATCGTTATTCCAGCAATTCTAATTTCATACTTGGGTAAGAAAACTAAACCCTAATCCATTTTTAGGACTTTCAAATAGTTGAAGTGATGAATAGCTAACCTAGTTCATGCTATAGGTTGCTAATCCGCCGTTGACGAAGACTTAGTGTCTAAATCATATCCGTTACGCATTTATCGGTTTAAGGTGTGGACTATAGACGTTTAAGTTATGGTTTTCAAGACTTTTAATGTCAGTTAATGATTTATTACTGACTTGGATGTTATTTCACATGCCAAATGCAATATCTGTTTCGTTTTACATATACATATGAACTATGTAGTCTATAGGGAAATCATGTATTTTTTAAAATGTTTGTATACATTTGGAATCTGATATTGTGATTGCCACGATTAATTGTTGTAGGTACATGGTTGTTTTGTATGCGACAACTCCTTGGTAAAAGGATTTGCCCTAATACGCATACGTGATGTATGTTGAAAAGTGTAGTCTAAGTGTTTATGAAAATATCTGAATGAGTTAGTAGTTAGTAAAGTGTGATTTATAAGGGAGTTGAGATATGAATCCCAACTACCTTAACTGTGTGTATAATTCCCTCCATGAACTGTATAACCTACCTATTCATGTTTAACTGTGTGTATGATTTCCTCCATGTACTGTGTATTCATGTTTAAGTAATATTTCATAAAATGTTCATATGATTGTAGGATTTGACTTGAATATTCATTATTGTGATTGTACGTGGTTGGCACTATATCATAGTCCAGGTAGTCAACAACAGTCATCGAACTGGTGGTTGAGGTTACTTTCACCACGTAGGATGTATTCGACGAATCCAAGCCGTACTTGGGATGTTGACAATGGCTAGGCCACATGGAGTGCTTATGCATTTCAGGTCGATCACCTCAACGTGCACTCATCCTAGTCGAGCCCGTTAATTAACCCGATTGACCCGATGTATGTTTACCATGTTTGAATGCTATTGCTTAAATCTAAGGTACCAAACTCACCAGTGAAACCCTGTTAACCTTGGTACCTCGATCCGCTAAGACTCATGAGCCAGGCATGGTGGTATGGGACACCGTGGTCGTGCTGTCGGCCTACGGTGGGGCGACGAGCCTCCCCATAGTGACCAGTGAGCAACTCAGACTCATGAGTCGAATATGGTGGTATGGGACACTGTATTCGTGCTGTCGGCCTACTCTGATAGGTGACGAGTTCTTTATAGTGACCTCGAGCATACCCTGAAACTGTATTGAGGCGACGAGCGTTATTGTAGCATCTAAGATATAACTAAGCCTATATTGATTGGTGATGAGCCCTTTATAGTGACCTAGAACCATAACATTGTATGAGATTTACTAGGATTAATGACCCTAGAATGGATCAATGTTTGGGAATTGATATAAGGGAGGTACCTTAGCTTCCTAATCCTACTGTATGAAAAGGACTAATAAGAACTTGGTAATCATATTCATGCACCACATTGCATGCACTTTGGCGAGGAAGAGCACTTTTGGGTGGTTGTCATGCGCGTCATAAGATGAAGACGCTGAGGGAGTGCAGGCGAAGGCATACATCATTCTGGCATATCATTCTTGCATTATCAAGAGTATCTAGGACTTATTTGATTGTACTGCTTTATCATTAATACTTGACTGAATTGATAACATGTTAACCTTTGCTGTATAGCTCTATTGAGTTGATCACTCACTCCCACATTCTGGGATGGTGTTAAACACCAGCCAGACTCTGTCTTAGTTACAGATGATGATACAACCCATGAGGCAGAGCCAGAGTTCGAGGATGATGAGAGGCATTCTCTTACATACAGTTTTTGGGAGGATTCGCGTGAGTCGAGTCCGGATCGACGGGGCTTCAAGGATTATACTTGTAGAGGACTATTACATTCCTTTTGAGATTTTGTATCTTGACACAACACTAGTAAATATTGACCTGACAATGCATACATACTTTGAGGACTTACACTAGCATATGTACTCATTTCAGTCTTTCACTTGGGTATTACAACTGTCCCTAGATTATATTTGCTGATTTGGCTTAATCTAATTCATGTTTATTGTACTAATACAGAAAACATTCATTCATCATTAGAAATGTTGCATAAGTGATGTTTTGGAACTCAGGAGTTGAGTTATGCTCGACCCCCGATTTTCAAAGCGTTACACACTTTCCCATCCCAAGATCTCTCATCCTAGCCATCCATTTCTCATCTTCCTCCATCAAAGAGAAGCACAAGGAGACCGGCATTCCATCGGATCAAGAAGATCAAGCAGTGGGGTGCTTCTATAGGCTAGTTTTTCATGTTTTCATGATGGGTCAAGTGAGGCATGCCGATCAATGGTTTGCATCTCACTTGGGACCCTAAGATGTGGCCGATGGCCCACTTTGATCATCATGATCATTCCATAATGGGGCCAATCTCCATAGACCCCATCATGATGTTTATTTTTCCATATATGGATAGGGTCATTTAGACCTTACATTTGGTGGAGAAAGGATCTCCACCGTTGATTTTTGATTTGATGGGCCCACGTATAATGGGACCCACTTGATGTATGATTTAATGCAAGGGAGGTCTCATAGTGGAGGAGCCCTCCATCACACATGTCCCACTCCATTTCTCTCTCCCTCTCCTTTTCATTTTCTTTTCATGCGATGATGATGTGGTTGTGTGGCCCACTTGGGTAGACCCCACCATGCAATATGTACTTTATCCAAGCCATCTATAAGTGGGGCCCACCTTATATGTGTTGTATCGACACCATCCATCATTTAGTGGCCCACCTGAGCAGGCCCACATCTTTTGCACTTAGAATGTTAAACCGTCCAGTGTCCCTGGATGCTGGACGTCATTTGAAAAACACAAATATAAGCTTGGTTTAAGCTTTTATGTGGACCACTCATGCAGGCCCCACCTTAATGTATGTACTCAATCCAAGCCATCCATCCTTTTTTTTCAGGCCATTTTAGGCATTGAGCTGAAAGATGAGGCCAATCTGATCATCAAGCGGGCCATAGTATAGAAAACAGTGGCCTTTACCATTAAAAATCTTCCTGATGATCCTATACACCAAATTACTTCGGATATTAGACTCGTTTGGCTTGTCTTGGGTCGTAAAAGTGAGTGGACGGAGTGGATTTTGTTGATACGGGCCCCACTAGTGAAAATTCTCAGAAAAACTCCATTTAAAAAAAATATATATATAATAAAAGATGCAGTAGATCGCTACTACTGCTAGAGGACGCAGGCAGCGCCTGCAGTGCTGGTGGGCAGAGGGACGAGCAGCGACCCACAGCTTCAGTTGTGGGTCCCACCATGATGTATATTTGATATCCACACTGTTCAATGGGTGGGCCACTCCCTGAAGTGGACCCACTCCAAAAATCAGCCTAATCTAGGACTCACGTGGCCCACAACATAGGAAACAGTGGGGTCTAACGTCTTCAATTGGGACCCCTTTTTGGTCACCACAGAAGTTTTGAATCAATATGAAATTTATTTTTCACTCCTCATCCAGGTACCTATGACCGTATGAACGGTTTGGATGGCAAGCAAACATGATGGTGGGCCACACACATGGAACCCACCATTGATGTATGTGTTTACCACACCGTCCACGGCTGTGGACAGTGGAACTCACCATGATATATCTGTTTTATTCACATCGTCCAGCGGACGGTGGAGCCCACGGTAATGCATGTGTTTTATTCACACTGTTCAACGACAGTGGGACCCACCATGATGCGTGTGTTGCATCCAAACCATCCATCCACTTGGAAGGCTCATTTTATGGCTTGAGTTAAAAGAATGAGTTAGGTCCATAGGTTAGTGGACCTCACCCTTGATGCATGTGCTGCATCCAAACCATCCATCCATTTTAAAACTCATTTTATGGCATGAGTTAAAGAACGAGCCAGATCTATAGTTCCAGTGGACCCCACCTTGGCATGTTATGAGGCCCATTCGATGTATTTATGGCTTGTGGTTGAGGCTCACTTTGATATATATATATATATATATAAGGCTCATGTTACGAGGCCCATTTTGATGCATTCTAAGGCCCACGATTTATTGCCCATTGCAATGTACATAAGGCCCATTGGTGCGGCTCATTGATGTGGCCTACTTTATGAATATAAGGCCCATATGATATGACCCATTTGATGTATATATGGCCCAATGGGATGTACCTAAGGTCCATTGCAATGTGTGATCCCAACATGGTTTATGTAATGATGTTTACGACGGGCTATGCCTTGGGAACAATGATGGTTTGACGTCCACATTGTAAGTATAAATGTTGGTTAAATGTCCACATTACGACTCTCCCTAGGGCCCATTGATAGGCCTGTACTTGTTGTGTGTAGGCCGTCTAAACCATTTGCATTGTAAGGATAGTGCATTACTTTATAACATGTTTAGTATAGTTCCATGATTCATGATCATACGCATCATATGTATGCTTGATATGAGAAGTGACTAATCATAGCATGTCTTCGAGCAGATTATTTAAGGGCTCCTAAATAGGCAGTGTTGCCCTACATGAGCGCACAATACGTGCAGGATTGCTGCATGAATAAATAGTATGATTCATGCATTCGAATTGTGTGACATGGTTACTTTACACCCTAGCCACATCAGGGCCGTAGCCTCCACAGGCATATTGTGGTTGACAGTATTAGATACTGAAAATCTTGCTCTATATGGGGTGTTATAGATATCCCTGGGTGAAAGTCCCTAAACCCTTATGGTACCAAGAGGTTGCTATAACGTCTAGACCGAGTGGGTACAGGAGCATCGAGTGTCGATTACCAGGAGGCCGCGCTTTCCACTATGTCGTGGTCGGTTGGAAGGAGATGCAGCCTTATCCGCCTGAGAGTAGGGGGCAAAGCTAGGCTAGGTTTGACTAGCTCGAGGAATGGCTCCGCTATCAACGAGTTGAGTCTGATATTGGCAGGTGAATAGTGAGGTCTCTTCCACTTACCTTATTACGCGTGATGGGGGGCGATCTAGTTTAGAGTGTACTAGACCCTGGTGATATCTCAGATTTAAGCTGTATTGATATGTGGACTTAGATGAGAATTTGTATGCTTGACTTGCATCTTGCATCGCATAGCCTTGGTATGGCCGACATCATTCATGCCTTGCATCGCATAGTCTTGGTATGACTAATGGTATTCATGAATTTATCAGCACGCTTCGCATTACTCTGATACTGCATAATTGCATTACCACCTTGTGCACACACTTTCACCACCCTTTAAGCTTTCTATAATCTTATGCACGACCGTTGCCTGTAGGTGACGTTGGATCGCAGCAGAGCTGAGGTAGGAGCACATATCAGATTAGCTTGGAGCTTTTATCTATCATCGTTGTATTTCCCTTTATGCTCATTGTACTTGTAAAGTTTTTTATCATAGTGAAAATGTAATGGAGTTTTTGGTTGTTGTTTGTAGGTTATGCCTTTAGTTATGCTTATTATGAATCAAAATGATGTTGAAAATCCTCCTCATAGCATCCCAAGATCGGAACCTGGCGAATGGGCACTGGGAGCCGAGAATGGGGTTCTATGGAGGCTGTCGGCGCCAAATTCAGCGATCAAGAATTTTGTGAGCCCGGTTTCCGAGTTTGGGGCGTGACATCATAAGTGTGCACCAACCACATAATAGCACAATTACAATCAATCCATCACTCGACACCAATCACATGGCTGAAACCTCATACAGTGTCACCACAACAGACTGTATATCAAAAATGTGCAAGGAATACTCACATGCCATAACATGTGTCAAATCCACATATAAAGAACCAAGCATTTGAACATAAGTTATCATTATAACATATAATCATTGCATCAAACTATATATATCATGTCACATAATCACCACACATGTGTCATCACCATATTCATAATTCGATTTTAATCTAACATCTTAACAAGTCTAGCTATCGTCTCAAGTGGACTAAGGGTCAGTTCATTACCACACTTGAATGGGCCGGTTAGTGGGTTGCTACATCCTAATCTTCTGGCTTGTTGGTTGGTCCATTTGATTACCACAGACAGTTCATTCGAGGACTCAATCATGACTCATTCATAAGGTCCAAATGCAACTTGGCGTACACACATCACAAGGAGTGTCTCATGCACTTACCATGAGGCCCAAACATAGGCTTGATACGATTGGCACCAATGGACCCATAAGGCATTTTCTTAAGACGACCTTAAGGCTGACAAGCCAACCATTCTAATGCCATAATGAACACATCATTAGGTACCACAAAGCAATCTCTTATCATTAACAAGTTAGGTTTAGCGTTCATACTTCAAGTCATGTAAGCATAGTTGAACAATCATAGTCCGACACACTGATATAAGGCTACACTACATTACACCAAGTCTTAGGCGTTAACCACCCCACACTCCATACAGCTAATAACCCAGTTCACCATCACATGATGAAGGGGCCAAGGGCCACATTTAATCGCATCACATATAGTTTACTGGCCCTTCTTCTTTACTAATGAGCTCGATGTAAGGATTGTATTTGCGTCACGTGAGTCATGTGATATCGAATTGAGTGCCATGGTATTTTTAAGATTGCAAAATCTAGTCATATATTATAATTCACATGACTAAGAATACCTGGTTATTCATAGTTTAGGTGTAACGTCATGGATTTTTTTCAACTTGGAGATAGACGTCCTTAGGCAATGGGTTGATCATAAAACCTTACTGACTTCTCAGAATTCAATCCTAAAGTTTAAAATCCTTTTTCAACCCATTTCCTTCACAAATCTTACTTTTCACCACCTTATTCTTCACATTTTTCTAAGTACTTTCATAGTAGACGCTAATCCTAACATTTAAATAATGGAGAACAATACTTAAATTTACTATAATAGTAAATATATAAATAAAAATGGGTTTTGTGCCATTAGTCTTATGGAATCTGACAAAATAAATAGGTGATTTAGATAGAGCAACCTAATCTATCGTAATTGAGCAACATGTAGTTAAGTACTAAACTAAACAATCGATGGATTTGTCTTGTACCACTTTCTATACAAACTACGAGACTCAAAACTATTAAAATCACTAACTCAACATTACTTAAAAACCTAGGAGTAATCTTAAAACCTAATTGCTCACAGGAGTACATTGGAACTCCGTATTGAACCTCGACCACGTGTCGAAAGTCTAATGACTACGAAACTATAAAGTTATGACCACCTAACTGGGCTTGACAACCATCATGGGAATCGAGGCCAAATAGTAGCTAGAAATGCACAACTTGCGCTTGGAGAGAAGTGTGTGAAAAACGCGAATATCTTTAGAAAATGAACTCAGATTTGAGTGATTTGGGAAACGTGAATATCTTTAGAAAATGAACATTACAATCACAAGTTTCACCAACATGCGAAACTGACAGTTGAAGTATGACTCGTATGCACCTATGATCATGTGAGATGATCCCAATTCCTTTCTAGATCATCAGTCGATAAATTTATATGATAATTCAGCGTATTCCACACTGAAAAGACCCAGAAAGTGTGAATATACGTGCGATGGAACCCAAAATCACATCAAACGGACTCGGGGGCCCAAACAATGCAAATCGGGTCCCACACATTTTAGGCACCTCGGGGGGGATGCCATTACCCCCACGGTGAGCCATCACTCCAAGTTCCAGTGGACCGCGATGGAATCGCGCTTACCGTGAGGCCTCGTGGTCCAGCGGGCCGTAGTGGGCTGGGCGGCCCTTTTTTTATAATTTTTATCCAACTTCAAAAAGTCATATCTCCCTCGATATAACTCTAATTTAAGTGATTCAAAATTTAGATTGAAGCTTGATAAGTTTAATATAAAAATAAGTAAAAATATAATAAAAATTTAGATGTAGTTAAATATTGGTTATTGTAACAACTGTCTGAAGATCATTAGTTTGGACAACTGCTGCTTCTATAATTTTTAGAATTTTTCTACAACACAACATCTACTAAAATTTGACAGAGATGAAGTAGAGTTGATGATGAACTATTAAAAAATAATTAAAATAATATATTAACTAAAAGTGCCAAAAAAGGGTATAGAACTACCCTAGAACCTTGGGAATGAAGATTATATAAAATCTAACAGTATAGGAAACCTAATAAATTAATAACGTGAACCCTAGGACCACCCTAGCTGGTATGGACATATGTAAAGTACTCGAGTGTAGTTAAATTCAAGTTTGGGTAACTTAATTCCTATTAGACAACTTTTGACCCTAAGCGATAAAATAATTTCCTGTATTAAAAATGGTAGAAATCATCTAGCGTATGAGCGTAGACTTTGTATTACAACTATTGGATTATAGCTACTCCTAAATTAAGACTAGACTATTGGTTGTATTAAGGAATGTAAAAGACTGATTATGCTAAGATAATTGAATGATAGACTTAGTTAGTCGGCTTGATTAGGTTGAAGTGAGACTTTATTCTTTCGTTGGATCCCCTTGATACTTATAGGCTTCTTTAATAACTCTTAGAAAAGTTGGTTTGACTTAGAAACTAGTCACGCTTAAAGAAAACTGATATATCCCTTGGATTGAATGGTAGGTCAATTCAACACACCCTTTAGAATTGTCATCCCAAGGATTGTTACAATCAAGAACACGAAGTAGAGGAACTATATATAAGTGAAGTATTCGCAGTTTGAATCGAATTCTAAATCCTGGTAGTTTCCAATGAACTCAATGCTATAATCAAGCAGAAGATCGGGATCAACTAGGGCTAAGAACTAATACGACAACTTCTCTATCATAGACTAGGCAGAAGGTCTATGTATCCGGCTCAAACCCACTACACAACTTTCCTTCCGTGTTGGGTCGACCACTTACAACCAAAAGTTTATTACTTCATCTTTGAGAAGTGTTAAGAATATATAACCAATAGATATTTTTCTTTTTAGGCCCAAGAAAATTTTCAAATGGGCAACAGACAGTTAGGAATTAGGTCCCGAACCACAGACCATTCTTGCATCCATATTGTGCATATGAACTTAGAAAGATAGTCTGCCCGTTAACCTATTTTGTCTAACTTCCTTATGTACTAATAATGTATAGATTATTTTACCGTATTAAACTGGACATGATTTTAAAAAAAAGGGGGGGTGGGAGGAGGGGGATAATTCGGGTCCGTGGCAAAAGTCCTTCTTTGGCAGAATTAGGCATCTTGCCACAAAATCACACCCGTCCTTGGAATCAACCACAACACCCATTATATTTTTAACTCATTTCTATAACCAAAGGTATTAATGTCATAGTACACATCATCGATGAAAGGAAGACCAATGTATTGAGAGATCATTTCCCATTTCATGTCAAGGATAGGTACTAAATCATACATTGTTCTGACATACGGGTTGGGACATAAATTCTTGAGTCTTAAGAGTAGAAATAATTTTAAGGGGGGTAGAACATTATGAGCCCAATCTAGTTAGGTTGGTTTATACATTCACTTGATTAAAGTGGTGCTGCGAAAGCGTGGTGGGCCCCATGCCCCACTTGCCCAGGATCGAAGAAAATTGATCCAAGTTATACGTAAGGTTAGGTCATTAAATAGGATCTGAATCTTCCTTAGAATGTCAATAATGAAGTCATCGAAGGAAAACAATTAGGGTCTAGGCATTGAACCAATTTATATTAAAGAATAGGCCTAACAATGGGTACGAACTGAATTACAATAGCCGAGGTCAGAGTTTCACAAATGTGTTTGTTGAATACGAACCCAATAGAAGCCTTAACCAATTTCGGGGATGAAATTTTTCTTTAAGGGGGCTAGATTGTAATGTCCTGGATTTTTTTTCAACTTAGAGATAAACATCCTTAGGCAATGGGTCAATCATAACACCTTACTGACTTCTCAGAACTCAATCCCAAAGTTTAAAATCCCTTTTTAACCCATTTCCTTCACAAATCTCACCTTTCACCACCTTATTCTTCACATTTTTCTAAGTACTTTCATAGTAAAAGCTAATCCTAATATTTAAATGATGGAGAACAATATTTAAACTTAAATTTACTTTAATAGTAAATATATAAATAAAAATGAGTTTTGGGCCATTAGTCTTATGAAATTTGACAAAATAAATAGGTGATTTGGATAGAGCAACCTAGTGTGTTGTAATTGGGCAACACGTAGTTAAGTACTAAACTAAACAATTGATGGATTTGGTTTGAACTACTTTTTATACAAACTACAAGACTCATAACCATTAAAATGACTAACTTAACATTATTTAAAAATCTAGGAGCAATCTTAAAACCCAGTTGCTCATAGGAGTACATTAGCACGCCATATCGGACCTAGACCGCATGACGAAAGTCCGATGACCGTGAAACTATAAGGTTATGACCACCTTACTGGGCTTGAAAACCGTCATGGGAATTGAGTACAAATAGTATTTAGAAATGCACAACTTGCGCCCGGAGCGAAGTGTGTGGGAAACATGAATATCTTTATAAAATGAACTCAGATTTGAATGATTTGAGTCATTTGCTTATGGGCCAAATTTAATTTTTTAGACTAATAGATTCTAACCCAACTGCACCCTTGGATTAGGGAAATTTCCCTACACAGGTCAGTATACTTGTGGCCCTGATCAAGTAACGATAGTCGTTGAACTAAAACTGGTCCTCCACGGTCGATCAACAAATTTGATCAGACTGAAATCTTAACCTGGCCTAGATCCATTTATAAGGAACTTACCCAATGCCATAGGTGAGTAATGGACCTCTAGATGGGCCCCGTTTATCAGAAACAGACTCTCTTTGGCTATAACCTAAGTATACCATGGCCCTGGGGCCATTTAAACCAGTTTTGGGCTTATATAAGGCCCTTAACCCACCCCTTCTCTCTCACATACGAATTTACTCCAAACCCTAAGAGAGAGAAGAGAGAAATGAGGAGAAAAGGTGAAGAGAAAAGAGAGAGTGGGTGATCGTTTCTAGGATTCTCTCTCACAACTCTACGCCTCGATTCACCCTTCCACATCGCTTCACGATCGTCTTCAACTTTGATTTGGGTAAGGAATCTTAACCCTAATATTGTTTTAGGAATCCAAGTAGAAGAATCAGCGAAATAGTTAACCTCTTTTATGATTTAGGTAGTCGTTGTGCCGTAGACAAAGACGTAGGGTTCACACCGAATTTGTAATCGGCGCACCGATGAAAGGTGCGGACTATAAATATTCAGGTTATGGTTTTCAAGGCTTTCAATGTAAGCAATGATTTATGTCTGAGTTGATTACTGCCATATGATGTTAGTTATGACGTTTTCAATTAATTATATATGTGTGTGTGAACTATGTTAAATATAGATGCATTCCATGTGTTTGTTGAAATGCTTGAATGACCGTGAAATCTTGATTGTGCTTGATATGATTTCTAATGTAAGATCTATGTATGTTACATGCTTTATGAATGATGATGTATTATAAATTGATATCACATGTTGTAACTAATTTAGTCTATATTTACTGAGGTGTAGTCTAAGTGTTTGATAAAATGTCTGAATGAGAATTTGTCTATGGATTGTATTTATTAAATGTATTATGATAAGATTCTTGATTTCCTTAATCATATGAATAGCTCTTTCATGGAATCACATTGCCACTACGTGATTTATGGATGAAATGCATGTGTATAATAACGTGTTCAATGTGTTTGATAAAATGCTCAAATGAGATTTATTTTTAAATTATTTGTTAAATGCTTATATGATTAACATATGTAACTACCCATTGTAATTGAGTATGATTAGGACTATTACATAGTCCAGGCAATCAATAACAGATTCCGATGGAGTGGTTAAACTAGCTTCACCACATTAAATACGTTCGATGAATCCGAGCAATACGCTAATTGTCGATAGTGGTTAGGCCATGCAGAGTGCTTACACGCTTCATATTGATTAATTCAACATGCACTCGTACCAATCGAACTTATCAAATAACCCAATTGCCCTATTATGTGTTTACTATATATGGACACTACTACTTGAATCTAAGATACCATTTATCAATGTAAAACCCGTTTCAACCTTGGTACCATGATCTGCTAAGACTCATGAGTCAGGCATGGTGGTATGGGATACCATGGTCAAGCTGTCAGCATACGCTGGGGTGACGAGCCTCCCTGTAGTGACCGGTGAGCAACCCAAACTTGTGAGACGAATACGATGGTATGGAACATTGTATTCGAGCTGTCAGCCTACACTGGCGCAGCCTGGCTGTGATCCCCAGTCGGGTTGGTGACGAGCCTTCGAAAATAGATTGCTAGTTGGCAGGGTGTTGGTGGTGTGACCTCGAGTACAAAATAGGCCTACGCTGACAGTGACGAGCCTTTTGTAGCGACCTAGAGTGTAAACTCTCGAACTTGCCGATCGTATGTGATTAACTAGGTTTGATGACCCTAAATGGATCATCGTTTGGGTAAATAATATAAAGAGAGGTACCTTAGCTTCACAAACCTACTATATGAATAGGTCTAATTAAGAACTTGGCTAACACGCATATGCACCGCATTGCATGTGCCTTTGACGTTGGAGTTGAGTACAACGGGAGTGTTGCATGTGGGACCATGAGATGATGTTGCTGAGGGAGTGCAGGTGAGGGCATGCATCATTATAACATATCATCCCTACATTAACAAGAGTACTTATGATAGGATTGTTGTACTACTTTATCATTATTGCTTAACTGAATTGATAACATATTAACCTTTACTTTATGTTTCCACTGAATTAGCTACTCATTCCCACCTAGGACGGTGTTTTAAACACCACTTAGACTCTAGTTTAGATGTAGGTGATGGCAAGGTCTATACAACAGAGTTGGACTTCATAAGCGAGGAGGAAGAGTTCTCCTACGTTCAACTATTGGGCGGATCTATGTAGATCTCATACCGATGTGCAGGGACTACTAGGATACTTGTTTAGTTGAACACATTTACTTCCTGCATTTTATATGATTAGAAACAACACATGCATATATTTAGCCTGGTTTCATACTCATACTTCGAAGTTTATAAAATATTTTTATAATTAAATGCTTATATTTCAGTCTTTCGCTTGCCAAATTATATTATTTCTGAAGTATGATATGTTATTTTAGTATAATCCCACTCATGTTTAATGCACTCATATGGTCAACATTTAAAAATTATTATATATGTTTCATAAATGATGCATTGGAACTCGGGAGTTGAGCTTTGCTCGACCCCGAATTTTCAGGGTGTTACATTAGGTGACCTTGCCTATGCCCATGAGCACATAGTGGCATCATTGGATGGCCATCAATGCCACTTGATTTCATACCATTAGGTGGCCTTATGCGTATTTCACAATCGTACAATTAAGTGGCCACATATACACCACCGTTGTACATGATTAGGTGGCCATACTTATACTATATGACTTCATGATTAAGGGTCAGCCCCAACTCACTAAATTGCCTTGTTCATACCCATCCACTCCATCACAGCCTCACAAAAGCATTGTTCACACACAAATTATAGTAAAAAATGTTCCAAAAGCCAAACACAAATCTATGACTTCAGTCACATGCTAATCAGGATTCCACATGGTCAAGGGCTAACCACACATCATACAACCTCATGATAGCAGCTGTAACGTCTCGAAAAATTTGTACAAAGACCAGAGTACCACCTTAAGCAGAAATCACTAAGGACCAAATCCTTTAGAAATTAGACGAGAATTAACTAAGTATTAAACTAGATTATCTGTGAAATTAGCTCTAACTGCTTTAAATACGAATTACAAGACCCAAAACTAGCAGAATCGTTGATGCTGCATCACCTAAAAACCTAGGATCCATCTCAAAATCCAGTTGCTCTCGGGAGCATCATAAAACTTCGTATCAGACTTGGACCGCGCATCAAAAGTCTGATTACCCCAAAACTATACGGTTATGACCTCCTTGTTGGACTTAACAACCATCTCAGAAATTAAGTCTTAAAGGTATCTAAAAACACACAACTTGAGCCCAGAGCGAAGTATGTGAGAAACGCGAATATCTTTAGGAAATGAACTGAAACTTAAGTGAATTAAGTCGTTCACTTGTAGGCCGAATCTAAGGATTTAGACCGTCAGAATCTGACCTATGGCCCTGATTGAGTAACGGTGACCATTGAACTGAAATAGGTCCTCCATTGTTAATCCACTAATTCGGTCGGATCGAAAACTTAGCTTGACCTAGATTCAATGTCAAGGGACTTAGTCCCGACCGTATGCAAAAAGGGAACCTCCAGATGTGCTCCGTTGGACCGAAACGGCAACTCCTTGGCTATAACCTAAGTATATCATGGCCCTGGGGCCATTTCCATCAGTTCTGGGCTTATATAAGGTCCTTTACCCATCCCTCTCTCATTCCATATGAATTACAAACCCTATGAGAGAGAAGAGAGCAAAGAGAGAAGGAAAGAAAGAGAAAGTGAGAGAGAAAGTGGGAGAGAGTTCCTGGGATTTGATCCCACCACTCCACGTGCTTAACCACTATTTTCGTGTCGCTATACCAACGATTCTGACTCCGTTCTTGGGTAAGAAATCTTAACCGTAATCTGTTCTAGGGATTGAAATAGAGTAGACGATGAAATAGCTAACCTATTTCATGATATAGGTTGTCGTTGTGCCGTAGACGAAGAGTTAGTGTTCGAATTGAATTCGTTACAAGTCTACCGAAAAAAGGTGTGGACTATAAACATTTAGGTTATGGTTTTCAAGGCTTTCAATGTCAGTAATGATTTATGACTGACTTAATTGTTATCACATATGCTTAGATATGATGTTTCCCATATATTACACATATATGTAAACTATGTTGATTTTAATGCATTCTAAGTGTTTGTTGAAATGTTTGAATGAATATGGAATTATGATTTGTACTTGCCATGATTATTGATTGTAAATACATGATTATTGTATGTATGAAAACTCCTATGTGAAAGGATTTGTTAATATATGTGTGTTAACTAATTTATTACATGTATGTAATATGTGTAGTCTAAGTGTTTGATAAAATGCCTGAATGAGAAAATGCTTGATGTTATTTAACGAGGGTGTTGAGATAGGATTCTCAATATCCTTATTTAGAGTTACAGTTTCTTTCATGTAACCTATCTTACTACTATGCGATTTACGAATGGAATGCCTATATATGATAATATGTGTACTATGTGTTTGTTGAACTGCCCAAATGAGATTTATATTTAGATTTGGTTATCACATGCTATCTTAGATTACCACATGTGAATGCTATTGGTTGGAGTGTGATTGGGACTATTGTTAGTCCAGGAAATCGGTAATGGTTCTCAATTAAGTGGCGAAACTACTTTCGCCACATCAGATGCGTTTGGGGAATCTGAGTCGTACGGAGATTACCGACAGTGGTTAGGCCACGCTGAGTGCTTACGCGCTCTATGTCGACCAAGTCAACGTATGCTCGTACTAATCGAGCCTCTCAAGTAACCCGATTGGCCTAAATGTGTGTTTACCATGTATGGGCGCAACTGCTTGAATCTAAGGTACCACATACCAATGAAACCTGTTTAACCTTGGTACCTCAATTCGCTAAGACTCATCAGTCGGGCATGGTGGTATGGGACACCATGGTCAAGCTGTCGGCCTACGCTGGGGCAATGAGCCCCCTCGTAGTGACTAGTGAGCAACCCAAACTCATGAGCCGAATACGGTGGTATGAGACACTGTATTCGAGTTGTCGGCCTACGCTAAGGTGACGAGCCTTTCCCGTAGTGACCTCAAGGATATACTTAGTATATGATAAGGTGATGAGCCTTTCCATAGTAACCTCGAGTATAAACCAGGCCTACGCTGTGGTAACGAGCCTCTCTGTAGCGACCTGAAACTATCTATCGTATGTGAATAATTAGGATTGACGACCCTAGATAGATCATTGTCTGAGTAAGTGATATAAAGGGACGTGTCTTAGCTTCCCGAACATGCTGTTTGAATAAACCTAATCAAAAACTGGCTTAACACGATCATGCACCGCATTACATGTGCTTTGGCGAGGAGGCGCACGTTTAGGTAGTTTTTCATGCACGATTGTGAGATGATGTCGCTGAGGGAGTGCATGCGAGGGCATGTATCATTACATCATACCATTCTTGCATTAACAAGAGTACTTATGATATAGGTGTTGTAATGCTTTATCATTACTGCTTAACTGAATTAATAACATGTTAACCTTTGCCTTATAGCTCCACTGAGTTGATCACTCACTCCCACTCTAGGATGGTATTTTAAAAAACTAACCAAACTTTGTTGTAGTTGCAGGTGATGTCCTGACTTACGAGATGGAGCCTGACTTTTATGATGACGAGGAGTTCTCCTATATGCAACTCTCTTGCAGGTCTATGTAGACCTGGAGTTGCGCATCGGGACTATAGGGATATCGATAGACGATATCACATTTTATCATTTTGTTATTTCAGGAATTACACATGTAATTATTTGACCTAGTGACATGTTCATACTCTAGGGACTCACAACTACTAATATGCTTTATATAACTATCACAGTCTTCTGCTTACGTAATTTAATTATCTCTGGAGTATGATATGCTGATTTGGTATAATCTCACTCATGTTTAATGCACCAATATGGACAACATTTAATCATCATTATCTATGTTGCATAAGTGATGTATTGGAACTCGGGAGTTGGGCTTTTACTCAACCCCCAATTTTCAGGGCGTTACAGTAACTCACACAATCAACATAATTTTCATTATTTTAGAGTTATTCCTATACCACATGGTCACTTGATGGGTGGGCCACACATTCTAAATTATTTTATAAGGTTAAGGGTTAATGGTACGACATATAATTTACTTAGTTAAGGGCCGCCACTTGATCATGCACGATTAATGGCCGATAACACATAAGGCGAGTTCGTAGTTAAAATTGCACATACCACTCAAGTTCATAAGGATTACGAACCGTACATGCAACAAAATTTCACATAATTTAGTGGTTGTTGAGGCATCACATGATCATGTGGTTTGGGCCACACATACACTACAGTCACACATGTCTAAGTGGACACACATAAATTGCAATTATAGATGATGAGTAGTCATATGCACTCTAGAATTTGGCATGATTGGGTGGCTACATCCACATAAATGATCGCATGATTTTAATAGTCACAAAACTCTCAAATTCACTTAAGTGATAGAAATCACAAGCTCATAAAGTTTAAGTGGCCCTACAACGTCACAATTCTCCATAGGCAAGTGGGCCCTCAAAATTACAAGATCACATGGCTTGGTGGCCATTAGTACATCACACGGTCATATGACTTAGGGCCACACCTACAATGAAAATTTTATACTATTTAGAATTATCCACCTGTCACTAGATTGCATGATGGTGGCCACAAGCATAACAACAACACACAAGAATAGGTAGGATCCACTATCTAATGGGCAATAGGGATTAGACGCATATAACTCAGTGGGCCTCATACAAGGCTTAGGAAATCAACCAACAACCAGGACAAAAGTGGGGTTTGGAATGGGCCAGATTTATGGACAAAATGATTTTTTTTAAAAAAAGGGTTATATATGGCCCAGAAAATGGCCCACGTCTAGGCTTGACATGGCCCATAATCAGGCTAACCATCCTGACCATGCCTGCATCAAGGCTATGATCTAACCCTAACGATCAATCAGAATAAGCCAACCAATAGGCCAGAGGTTTGGCCAACAACCCGGATTAACGTACCCATTAGGTAGGAACGAAAATAAACATCAAAGTGGCCCCACATTGAGTTGAGTGGTAATAACCATTAATTACATAATACCCTAGGGTGCTCCCAGTAATGGGGATCCCTGCCCCTGGCTAAGGAGATAAATGGTGAGGATCTTAAATATACATCATGGCATGGCCCACTATGCCAAAATTGTAAATTTGCAATGGAACAAATCCATTGCAAAACCAAATATATGACGGATTTTGTTCGTCACTGTTTACTGGGTCTTTTTTTTCGATGGATAAAATCCATCATTGAATCTACGACAGATAACGTCCGTCATAGATTATCGATGGATAAGATCCGTCGCTAAAATTCTAAAAAACCACCCTAATTATTTGTCATTAAAAATATTAGTGACGGATAAGGTTCATCGCTAATATGAGGAAAGCGACGGACATCAGATCCGTCAATTTTTAACTTGGTCAGAAATTAGCGACAGATTTAGTCCGTCGCTAAAATATTTGTGACTAAAAATATCATCAGATTATCTATTTATTTATTTATTTATTTTGAATCTTACACCTGATAGTCATTCAAAAAATAATTCACATGATTTTTTAATAAGAATCCTATTCAAAAAATTACAATGAATCTTGCTCCGCCATCCACTATATAGCAAGGAAAATGATAATTACAAACACTATGCTATAGAAAATCGTCTAAAGCAAGAGAAAATACCTTCTTAAACATACATTCTTTTCTGAAAGGTGTGTACCTTTATACAGCTTGTGCAGCTTAAGAACAAAATCATACCACTAAGTCCTGAAGAATCACGACCTGAAATATGCAGTATAATGCAAGATTTAAATCTGAAGCAAAAGCATTTCATGTGGAGATCAAACTGTGGACATCAAACTTCAGGAAACAAAAACATTACTGACCTTGATCCTAAGGTCCCGGTTTCTGTGTGACATAAAGGCCCTCAAAGCACAAATGACAACTCATTTCTAAATGGAACTCTACAAAATACATTACAGATACCATAAACAAGACAAAGCAAAGAACTAGAAGATGAAATGTTTTATGTATTTTCTAAAAACATTAAATATTGGAAGCTCCTAGTAGGGGTATAGTAGTTATTTCACAGTTGATGCAAATGCCTATAAAAGGACACTTGTGTATCCGGTTGATGTAAGAAGCAATTGTGCAGTAGCAAGCAAGTGAATAACAAGCAAAGAAGCAAGTGTGAAGTTTGCAGCAGCAATAAAACAATTTTTTTTTAAAAAAGAAGAAGGTTCTGTTTTGGTCTCCTCTCTTCTAAAGAATCAGTTTTTTCATAAAGTTCTGTTAAGGCTTTGTAAAGCCAATATTTCTGTTCTTTTAAAGCAAAACAAATCTGACTTATACAGCCAATAAATCCCACCGGCAAGGTCTTATCCTATTGCTTCAAAGTCAATCAACTAATAACCATAGGTGTACAGAATGCGCCATGATACAAAGTCAATGCAAAGTGTACTTATTAGTTCCTTAATGCTTATAAAATGCCACATGTATGTATTTGATGCCATTTGAATGTTTGTAAGATAATTAATTTCCTGTTGATGTATTTAGCCTTTTTTTTGTCCTTTCATGGTCCTGGCCAGACTCAAACCTAAGTTTTACTTTACAGATCATGTTTGGATAGATCTCAGCCTAGCCTAAACATGGCCTATTGACAGCCCATAGGCAACAATCGAAAGATGATCAGTGCTTATACAACATACCCAAAAGTTGGAACTCACAAAAAATTCTCAAACATGTTTACCATAGAGTTTAAACCAATTAGAGGATAGGCTCAAATCTGGCTTGCCTATTGCCACGTTGAACATGTGACAAAGAGAATGCACTAGCTGCCAAGCGCATCATAAGAGTTTTCAATACATCTTATGGGATTGGCAGAAACCAAAATATAGATATGAAAATCCAAACATATCAAAAGAAAGAGTTCAGTGTTTTTCCAATGAAGATTGTGGAAATAAAAATCAATTTTCATAGACAGATTTATTTTCACAAATTGGGGAACCGTTGAAAATCAATTTCATTTCTTAGATTTTACACCGAGATCACAGTAAACACTAAACACTACACTATAAAAATCATCATAAAAGATAAGCAAAGACATATTTGTATTTTAATGAATTAAGCTATCAATGCATGGTCGAACAAGATCGGTTGTAGGAAAATCACACAAGAAGATTTGGTTCAAAGAAAAATGCAATGGTCGCAGTAATGTTAGTAAGACAATTCAGATTGTCATTTTTGAGACTCAATGGTGATTTATGACTCTCCTCCTCTCTAAGGATTCTCCACGGGTTAGAGCCAAATCACTGACAACCTGAGCATCCACATAGACATTTTCATATACCTTGAGCCATTTCTTGACGATGGAGATGGTGGCATTTTCCAGCAAGCATGAGATGTATTCATGAGTGTCAGAAGCATTATACAATGTTAGACAAGTACCAAAAAAAGGCCTTTAGACTCAGCTAAACCTGTGCATAATCATTATTTCAATCAATCAAATACAATCATTCATTTTAATCCATTCATAAAAGCAAAATTACCAATAAAAAAGTTATTTGTCATGACAATAATAGACCTTATTACCCTCGAAGGAGTTTGTCACGTCCTAAACTCAGAAACCGGGCTCACAAAATTCCCGATCACCTAATCTGGCACCGACAGCCTCTGCAGTACCCCATTCTCGGCTCCCGGCACCCATATACCAGGTTTCGATCCTGGGATGCTATAAGGAGGATTTCTAATATGATTTGATTCGTAATAAGTATAACCAAAAGTATAACCCACGAACAATAACCACAAAAACACCACAAAATCTACTATGATAAAAAACTTTAAGTACAATGCGTAAGAAAGAAAAATATAAGATAGTGATAATAACAAAAACTCCAGAAGCGCGACTGCACGCTCCAACTGTGGTGAGACTAAGACTGCGTCCTGTCGTCACCTGCGCGCATCAATCGTGCATAAGCTTATAGAAAGCTTAGAGGGTGGTGTAAGTGTGTGCGCAATATGAGCATGCTCAGAATGCAAGGTCAGAAAAATACAGAATCATGTTAATGAATACATGAATGTAATCAGCCATACCAAGGCTATGCGGTACAAGATATGAATGCTATCGGCCATATCTAGACCATGTGATGCGAGATGCAACTCAAGCATGCCAATCCTCATCATATATCAGTACAGTTCTCATTCTGGATAATCACCGAGGTCTAGTACACTCTAGTTAGCTTGTCGCCCCTATCCAAACGCACAACTGGAAGAGTGGAAGAGACCTTTATATTCGCCTGCCAATATCGGGCCCGGCTCATCGATAGCGGACCGATTCCTCAAGCAGGTCAAACTCAACCTAGAAGTTGCCCCCTCACTCAGGCGGGTAAGGTCATACCCCTTTCCAACCGACCATGACACAGTGGGAGACGGGGCCTACTGATATACGGCCCTCGCGTGCTCGTGTATCCACTCGGTCTCAACGTTGGAGTCATCCTCTGGTACCATCGAATTTAGGAATTTTCACCCAGGGACATCTATGGCGCCCATATGCTAGAACCAAACATTTTCGGTATCCAATCCAGCCACCCACGATGTTTCTGTGGAGGCTATGGCCCTGATGTCGCTAGGGCAATCATAATCACACAAATGCAAGTGCATGAATCACTCTATCAGACATGCAATAATCCTGCACGTACCATGTGCTCATGTAGGGCAACTCCACCTATCAGGGAGTCCATAAACAATCTGCCCGAAGGCACAAGCTATGATCAGTCACTCCTCATATCAGGCATACATATGATGCATATGATCATGAATCATGGATCTATACTGAACATGTTATGTGGTGATGGGCCCTGTGCAAAACTAAGATGGGCCTAGACGGCCTTCACACTACAAGTATGGGCTTATCAGTGGGCCTTAGGGTGAGTAATAATGTGGACATTTAACCGACATCATCCTTACAATGTGGGCATTTAACCATTATTGTTCCCAAGGCACTACCCATCATAAACATCATTATAAACACTACGGAGGAATCACACATTGCAATGGACCTAATTGCATCCCATTGGCCTTAAGCACATCAATTGGGCCATATCATATGGGCCGCACCAACGGGCCTTACATACATTGCAATGGGCCATCAACCATGGGCCTTAGAATGCATTAAAATAAGCCCAACCACCTAAGCTTTATGTGTATCAAATGGGCCTAATCACATAGGCATTGTATATATCAAAGTGGGCCTTAATAATGGGTCACCAATGCATCAAATGGGCCTCATAACGTGGGCCTATATATATCAAGGTAGGCCCCAACAACGGGCATATAAACACATCAAGATGGCCTACATACATGGGCCCATATATACCAAAGTGAGCCTTAACATTGAGCCTATATACATGTCAAGATGGGCCTAAATACATGGGCCCACATGCATCCAAGTGGGCCTCAATAATGGGCCTAAAAATGCATCAAGATGGGCCTAAATTCATGGGCCCATATTTACCAAAGTGAGCCTCATGTGAGGCCCGCCATAATGTTTATTTTTCTATCCAATCTGTTAATAAGGTCACATGAATAGGGGCTCACCATATTATTTTTCATCCAGCCCATTGATTGGGGCATGGAGGACCCACCATAATATTTATTTTCCATCCAAGCTGTTTATAAGGTCACGTGGACCAGGGCCCACGATAATGTCTATGTGCCATCCATACCGTTCATAAGGCCACGTGGTCAGGGAGGGGGGCCCACTGTAATGTTTATTTGCTAAACCTGTTCATAAGGTTACATGGGGCAAGGGGCCCACTATGATGTGGTTCATAAATCCAATCCACCCATTATGTGTGTCCCACCTGGCTGAGGGTTGAGACCAAGTTTCAGCCACATCCAAAATTCAGGTAGGCCGCACCGAGTTGTTTTGTGTTTTAGGCATGTCTTCACATGATTTCAGATGGTATGGCCCACCTGAGTTCCCTATACGGCTGATTTTTGGGGATGCCCCATAGACAAAGGGGACCCATCAAATGTAAGGTGTTGATGTTCGAAACGCATCACGATGGGGGCCCACAGTTGGGGCCGTGAGGCCTGGCCGTTCGTCCACCCGCCAGCATGCAGGCGCTGCCTGCGTGCATTCTGACAGCTGCAGCAGCTGCTGTTGTTTTGATTGATTTTTTTTTTGAAAATGTGAACTTCCTTTGTTTTTGGTAGGTGGGGCCCACCTTAGATAAATCCGACCCAGCTACTCACTCCAACGGCTCAAGACAAGCCAAAAGAGTCTAATATAAGGTATGATCTGGCGAGAAAAAGAGATCAAGGTGTGTTTTAATGGCAAACACCACTATTTCTTATGGTATGGCCCGCCAGAGAATGGGATCGGCTTCATTTCTCAGTTCAGCAGCTAAAATGAGCTGGGAAATGTAATGGACGGTTCGGATTAAATACATACACCAAAGTGGGGGCCGCATAAGCGACCCACCCCAAAATCATATATGTGTATTTATATATATATATATATATATATATATATATATATATATATATATATATATATATATATATATATATATATATATTTTAAAAGCTTGTCAGTATACGCCCATGCCAGTACACATCTCCATGTTAGCCAATCCGCACGTCCAGCGTCCAGGGACGCTGGACGGCGTGGATAAACACAGACATCAGGGTGGGCCCCACATGTACGTGGCCCACACATTAAGGTGGGTCCCACATGAACGTGGCCCACCTTTTGGATCAACATGATATTTGTGTTTTCCCATCATCTTGCCCGTCTAATTAACCCATTGCAAGATGGGCCTTATGATCAGGCGGCCAAGATCACCTTGCACATGGTGGCCATAAGAAATCACATCAAAGAAAAAGAAAGAGAGAGAGAGTGAAAGAGAACACTGGTGAGATAGAGGGACCCCGCCACTATGGGCCCCTTACTACATTACATACATCATTATGGGCCCCACTACAAGGGGTCTTTATAAAATTGAAATCTAACGGTCGATCACCCACCTCTAGGCCTTCTCCTTGCTCTCGTAGGCTTGTAAGCTCCCATGCTCGACTTTTAACGGTGGATGATGGAGTCTCTATGGTGGGGATGAGAGATGAGAGGGTGGGCCATACTTGTTGATCTTGGGAGAGTTAGGAAGGCTTGGGGGCGTGTAGAAATTTTGGGTTGCTTGGGAGATCTTTGAGAAATGAGAAAAAATAATAATAAAAGGGATGGATGAAGTGGTGTTGTAAGAATGGGAGATGGATGGGTATGGTCTGGTTTGAAAATTGGTAAAAGAGGTATGGTTATTGTTAAAATTTTTATAAAGGGAGATCGTGAGGTGGAAAGAGAGTTGATTTGAGGGAAAAAGGAGGGATGGGGCTTGTGCTTAAGGTATGGTTGTACTTGACATTGATTGATGAGACATCTTGTAGAGATTCCCTCGTAATTCACAACACGTGGTGTTTTCTTCGAATTGAACGTGGGCCTATGTCTTCTACCCTGGGTATCGGGTCGGTGCGCGAGTCATGGGGTTAGAACGGCGGCGATGGCGCGGTTGCTATGATACAAGTTTCGGTTCGAGCCGACTTCTGTATACAGGACTCGGCTCAGGATCGCTCGCAAATGTCAGATTCAAGTCTAGGATTACTGGAATTTGTCGGGTAAGATGATGGAAGCCTACGGAATAGTACGGACTAGGGTACAGGTCTTACAACTCTCCCCTCCAAATAAAATTTTCATCCTCAAAATTTACTCAATCATTGCAAGGAAACATAACTCATAAAGAAAGAGAAAACATAACATTATCATATAAAATCGAAGACAGCATACAAGATACAATATATGATCAATTATCAAAGAGATGGGGATAGTGCTCTCGAATCTCAGCCTTGCGCTCCCAAGATGCCTCATCAACAGAATGATGACCCCACAGAACCTTCACCAAGGGGATGACCTTAGTCTGGAGGACCTGCTCCTTTCGATCAAGGATACGAACTGGCTGCTCAATGTAAGAAGCGTCCTCATGAACCTCCAGCGGCTGCCAATCAATAACTAGAGCGATGTCTGTCCCACACTTCCTCAGCATAGAGACATGAAAAACGATGTGAACGCTAGACAACTCAGATGGTAAGGCAAGCCGATAGGCCACAACGCTAATGCGCTCAGTGATCTCGAAAGGTCCTATGAATCTTGGGGCAAGCTTGCCCTTCGCTCCAAATCGAACCACGCCCTTCATGGGCTAGACCTTGAATTACACTGTCCCCAACGGTGAACTCTAAAGGATGACACCAGCGATCAGCAAAACTCTTCTACCGGCTCTAAGCTGTGCTCATCTTTTGCCTGATGATATCGATAGCCTCTGATCTCTACTGCACAAGCTCGGGACCTAGAAGACACCGCTCTCCAACCTCAATCCAATAACTCAAAGATCTGCACGGTCTGTCATACAATGCCTCAAAAGGAGCCATGTCAATGGTCGCCTGATAGCTGTTATTATATGCAAACTCAGCCAATCACAGATGCTCATCCCAGCTATCCCCAAAATCAATCGCGTAGGCCTGAAACATATCCTCAAGTATTTGGTTGACCCTCTCGGTCTGGCCATCGGTCTGCGGATGATACGCGGTACTGAGTTGCTAATTAGTGCCCATCGCTCTCTGAAAGCTCCTCCAAAACTGAGACATAAACCTCGGGTCTTGATTAGAAACGATCGAGACTGGAACGCCGTGCAGTCTCACTATCTCCTCAACAAATAGCCTGGCAAGCCGGTCCGTATGCCAAGTCTCACAGATCGTAAGAAAATGTCCTGACTTCGTCAGACAATCCATGACAACCCAGATGGCGTCATGACCACGTTGAGTCCTCGGCAAACCCATAATGAAATCTGTAGATACATGCTCCCACTTCCACATCGGGATGCTTAACGGCTGCAATAGACCAGGGGGTCTCTGATGATCAGCCTTAATATGCTGGCATGTGTCACACTTGACCATAAAATTGCTAATCTGGCGCTTCATTCCCTTCCAAAAATACTGTCTCCTCATATCGCGATACATCTTCGTCGAGCTAGGGTGGATAGAAAACCACGATCGATGTGCCTCGGTCATAAGATCTCTATGCAACTTAAGAATATCTGGGACACATAATCGACCTCTGAAGTGAAGTCTACCATCAAAACCAATCTGTCAATCTTTCTAACTCTCAGATGCTGCCTCTACTTGGTAATCCTGTAACGTCTCATCTGTCTGCTGAGCCTCGATCACCCTTGCGACAAGAGAGCGTTGAATCGACAGGTTCGATAACTGAATGATAGAAGATTGCAGACCAAAATCAAAGTCGTACTCTGTTATATCCTCGAGCATCCTCCACTCCTGAATCATCATATGTGCCACTAGGCCTCGTGGCTGACGGCTGAGGGCATCCGCCACTACATTCGCCTTGCCTGGGTGATACTAGAGGTCAAAATCATAGTCTTTCAGAAGCTTCATCTAGCGTCTCTACCTCATGTTCAGCTCGGACTGAGAGAATAGATACTTCAAGCTCTTATAATCGAAGAAGAGCTCGAACTTAACCCCATAAAGATAATGTCTCCACACCTTCAGTGTGAAGACGACTACTGCCAGCTCCAAATCATTTGTGCTATAGTTCAGCTCATGGACCTTGAGCTGACAAGATGCGAAGGCTACTGGCCTACCGTGCTGCATAAGGACAGCACCCAATCCAATACGTGAGGCATCGGTAAATACAAAAAATCCATCACTCCTAGAGGGAAGAGTGAGGACAAGAGTGGACGTCAGATGGTCCTTCAGCTCCATGAATACCTACTCACATGCGTCAGTCCAAAAAAAATCTACGCCCTTCCGAGTCAACTTGGTCAACGGGGTCGCAATACGGGAGAAACCCCCAATGAAATGCCGATAACAGCCCTCCAAGCTAAGGAAACTGCAGATCTCGGACGCAGTCGTGGGCTGGCCCCACAGACGCACTGCCTCAACCTTCGAGGGGTCCACTGCAACACCCTCTTTTGTCACCACATGACTGAGGAATCTCACCTCCTCCTGTCAAAACTCACACTTCTCCAGCTTTGCATATAACTGGTGGGCACGGAGGGTCTGCAGAACGATCTTCAGATGCTGCATATGGTTCTCATGAGTCCTCGAATATATTAGAATGTCATCGATGAAGACCATAACAAACTGATCGAGATATGGAGGAAAGACCTCATTTATCAATTGTATGAAGACTGCGGGTGCATTGGTCAGTCCAAAGGACATGACCTGAAACTCAAAATGACTATAGCATGTCTTGAAAGCCGTCTTCAGGATGTCATCCTCTCGGACTCGAATCTGATGATAACCGGAACATAAGTCAATCTTTGAAAAGAACTGTGCACCCTGCAGCTAATCAAATAAATCATCTATCCTTGGAGGTGGGTACTTGTTCTTGATCGTGACCTGGTTGAGCTCGCGATAATCGACGCAGAGCCTCAACGAGTCAGCCTTCTTCCTGACGAAGAGTACTGGCGCACCCCAAGGTGAACTGCTCAGACGAATGAATCCCAACTAACGCAACTCATCCAACTGTCGCTGCAGCTCACGCAACTCCATCGGTGCCATATGGTACGTTGCCTTCGAGATAGGCGTGGTACCATGCACGAGGTCAATCTGGAACTCAATATGTTGACGAGGTGGCAACCCTGGAATCTCTTGAAACACGTCGGAGAAATCGTAAACAACCGGCAACTGATCAATACAAGCGACGACAGGCTCCTCAACGGCGCAGGACATCAAGTATGACAACGGCTCTCCTCTGGGATCGACAACAAACTGGAACTTTGGCAAGCCTGGTATACAGAATGTGACTGTCCTCGCGGAGCAATCTAAGATGGCATAATACTCGGTAAGCCAATCCATACCCAAAATAACATCGAAGTCTGACATCGACAGCACGTACAAGTCAGTGGGCAAAAAGATATCACCAACCAGAATAGGGCAAGACGAACAAAAATGGTCCAATACTGTGGTCTTCCCCAAGGGCGTCGATACGGTCAATCCCTCACTAGTAGACTCTATCAGTAATCCAGTCGATTGGCAGAAATCCTCAGACATGAATGAGTGCGAAGCACCGAAATTAAACAGTACATGTGCGATGCATGAAGAGACTAGAAGCATACCCTCTACGACTCCTCTAGAGGTCTGCGGGTCCTGCTGAGCCACATAAAATCTAGCCTGAGATGGCTACGGAGGTGCCTGTCCCCTCTGAGGTCCCTGGTGCTACTGACGTCACTGGGGCATTTGAAGTTGTTGCCTCTGCTGTTGCTAGGGTCTCGACAGCTGAGGTGGCTGCGGTCGCTGCTGATAGGGTCGCTGCTGCTGTGGAGGCTGTTAGGGTACTCTCGACTACTGCTGTGGGGGCTGTTGTGGTGCTCTAGGCTACTGCTGCTGAGGTCAGGTACACACTCACCTACGGTGTCCAATCCCACAGCATCAATAGTAAGTATCAGAAAGCTGTCTCTGAGGTGGTGACACTGGGGGTGCCGACGGTGCTACTGGTGCTCTGGAGGATGGGTGGCTCCTGTATCTCTACTGTCATCGATGCTGTTGTGAGCTACTGGAGGGGGCCTGCCTCTTCTGACCCCTCCTCTAATCTCGGTCGGCCTGCGTGTCGGCCCACTCAGTCTCATAAATCTGAGCCCTCCGCACCACTGCCTGAAAAGTCAGGAGCTAATGCCCATTAACAAGGCCTCGGAGACCGTAACATAAGCTATTTTTGAAACGGCTGGCCTTCCGTCCCTCATCATCAACCATATATGGCGCAAACCTCGATAGTGCCATAAAACAGGCCACATACTGCACCACGGTCATGTCTCCCTGCACCAGAGTCGAATGTGGTCAGGAAAGTACTGCTCCTCGAATCGATCGATAAAGTCCTCCTATGTCCAGATGAAATCGAGCCCTGCAGCTCGGGTAACATAGGTCCACCAGTGCTCTGCCTCTCCTTGGAAAAGGAATACAGCCAACCGGACTCGCTGCTCGGTCGTACATGACATAGTATCAAAATTCTTCTCCACATCGGAGCGCCACATCTCAGCTGCTATCAGATCTAGCTCCCCCTGGAAACGCAGAGGATCGAGCTGTTAGAACTCTTGAAGTAAGGCACTCGCACACTCCTGCTCTGCCTGAGCTGGTGAAATAACTAGGCACCTGCCCTTTCCCTGGAGTGCGGCTGTCACATCATGTAATATTTGCTATAAATGAGAGGCACTCACAGGTATAGTCGGCTCCATATCAGCCTTAGGTGGAGGAATGTCATCCTCAGGCTGGGGAGCCAGAATCTCTGGTGGTGGAATGGGAGGTGCAGGTGGTAAAGCTGGAGCCTCAAGTGGTGGAGCGGGGTGCACTCAGGTCACTCTCCTGGGTGGCATGTCCTATAGGAAAGAACAAAAACACCAATCAACCTTAAGAATCGCGCGTTGGGGAACTAAATCGTAAGGTTTCACACTTGGAACCTAACTGACTTAAACTCATAGCAAACATGTGATATTGTTCTCGATTATTCCCAAGTTATGCTCTGATATTAACTTCTGTCACGTCCCAAACTCGGAAACCGGGCTCACAAAATTCTCGATCAGCGAATCCGGCACCGACAGCCTCTTCAGTACCCCGTTCTTGGCTCCCGGCACCCATATACCAGGTTCCAATCTTGAGATGCTACAAGGAGGATTTCTAATATGATTTGATTCGTAATAAGCATAATCAAAAGAAGAACCCACGAAAAATAACCACAAGAACACCACAAAATCTACTATGATAAAAAACTTTAAGTACAATGCATAGGAAAGGGAAATACAAGATAGTGAAAATAATAAAAACTCCAGAAGCTCGACTGCACGCTCTAACTATGACGAGACTAAGGTTGCATCCTCTCGTCACCTGCACGCATCAATCGTGCATAAGCTTATAAAAAGCTTAGAGGGTGGTGTAAGTGTGTGCACAATATGAGCGTGCTCAGAATGCAAGGTCAGAAAAATACGGAATCATGCTGATGAATAAATGAATGCAATCAGCAGTACCAAGGCTATGCGGTGTAAGATATGAATGTTATCGGCCATATCCAGGCCATGTGATGCGAGATGCAACTCAACTATGCCAATCCTCATTATATATTAATATAGTTCTCATTTCGGATAATCACCGGGGTCTAGTACACTCTAGCCAGCTTGTCGCCCCTATTCGAACGCACAACTAGGAGAGTGGAACAGACCTCACTATCCGCCTACCAATATCGGGATCGGCTCGTCGATAGCGGACCGATTCCTTAAGCTAGTCAAACTTAACCTAGAAGTTGCCCCCTCACTCAAGCGGGTAAGGTCACAACCCTTTCCAACTGACCACAACACAGTGGGAGATGCGGCCTACTGGTATACGGCCCTGGCGTGCTCATGTATTCACTCGGTCTTGACGTTGGAGTCATCCTCTGGTACCATCGGGTTTAGAGATTTTCACCCAGGGACATCTATGGCGCTCATATGCTAGAACTAAACATTTTCGGTATCCAACCCAGCCACCCACGATGTGTCTGTGGAGGCTATGGCCCTGATGAAACTTCCTAGCTAGGGCCCACCGTAACATTTAGGTAATGTTTATTTTTCTATCTAACTTGTTAATAAGGTCATATAAACTTAGATGTAGGGAAAAAATAAATATAGTCTTGGTCCAAAACTTTCATAGCCCACAAGAAGTTTTTAACTATTAACCATGTTATTTTTTTATAATAGGCTCTCCTCAAGTTTGGATATAATTCAATTTTGGACTGGGGCCTAAAATGATCTGAAAAAAAATGAATGGATGGCATGGTTATAAAATATATACATTAGAGTGGGCTCTATATGGCAAGGGCCCGGCCGCACCTAATCCACTCCTATCATCGTGTGGAGAAATGCTCTAGTGCTTTCACAGCACCATAAGTTATAGTGCTCCTAATGCTTTGCATATAGACAGTTCAATCGTTTTGTCTGAACTGTCCATTAAATTAAGATACATTCACAGGGATTTTGTACAAAACTCGCACTTTTAAGATGATCCAGTCCATTTTTTATTTAGTTTTATTTTCTATAGCCATCCGTGTTCAAAGTCATGGATGGGATGGTTACAATTGCCTAACAAAAGTGATGTTTTAGAATAATAAGCAATCAAAAAAAAGAAAAAAAAGAAGAAGAAGAAGGAATCATAAGCAATCCATGATGGCCTTAACATAAAGATGGATCAAATTGTTGATAAGACCTAGTTTTAGTAGTTGATGTTAACCGTCCAAATTAAATACCATTCATCAAACGGTTCATATTTGTTAGATTGGTGTGATGTTTGAACGATGGCTCGTGAAAGGTATGCTAAACCTAACGGACAGTCTAAATCAATGAACTGAAGGTCCAGGTCTTCCAATGCAACTAGGAGCACTAAAACTTGCTCTGAGCGCACTACCCAAATGGCCCATCACTTAAGGTAAACCTACTAGAGAGTGGAGGTCGAAGGATATCACTTTTGACAGAAATGCCACCAGTCAGGCGCTGGATGAATGAAATGCTGCCAGACAGACGCTGGATGAACAAAATGTAGCCGGATGGACGACTGATTTGGGCGATTTGGATAGAGAAATGGGGCGATTCAGGCAAAAGGAAGGGAGAATGAGTAGGGCTTACTAGTTTGGGCGTACGGGTAGGGTTGGGCGACTAGTTTAAAAAACTTTATATATAATATAAAGTCGAGTCGAACCGAGTCGAACTTAATACCGAGTTGAGCCGAGTTGAACTACGTCTAGCTCGAACTCAACTCAAAATGTTCCGAGTGCCCAAAATATGGTTTGACTCGGTTCGAATAGCGTTTTGATCCGAGTCGAGTCGAGCTTTTTCGAGCTGAGTTGAGCGAGTTATCGAGTTTAGGCTGCTCGTGTACAGCTCTAATATTATCCATATATGGCCTATAAAATAGGCGTATCTTACATCCTTTAAAAACAAAGGTGTGTATATTTCGTACATGACGGTTACAATGGCTACGACGCCTACCATGTCGTGTATGTGTGTGTGTGTGTGTGTGTGTGTGTGTGTGTGTGTGTGTGTGTGTGTGTGTGTGTGAGCCTGATAAAAGAATTCTGATGGGCTACACCATTTGGAAAATGTAAAATGGCTCCTGTAACCTTTCAGGTTGTGGGCCACCTGAGTTTCGAATCATGCATAATTTCTTATATTCACTTCATCCTGATGAGTTACACCTGATGAACGGATTTGATGAAAGATAGATATCAGTTTGGCCCCCACGGGCAAGCTATGATTGGCATACCATTCCTATTATTCCCTGTGGTGTCGTCCAGCTATGTTTTGGGTCCGACTAATTATTTTTGCCAGTGCCTAGAATCAAGGACAGAAGTTGATGGACGAAGTGGATTTTACATGTTCAACATAGTGGGCCCCACAAAGCATGTCTTATCACGATAAGATAGAGCTTGTGCGTCCCAACTGACATTAATAGAAGATAGAGAAAATCTTGAAGTGGCAACTACACAGGGCGCGGATTAGGTACTACCCCCGCCCGTCTAGAGTTTAGGACGGGCTGGACGTGTAGCTCATTGAGTGGTGGTAAGTGGTTACGTCAGAAGGCACGAGGCCGTGTTAGTAAATGGAGGTGTTAGCTCACGTTTATACTCGGTCCACGAAGAACCCCAACTGTTTCCTTTTTTTTTTTGGTTTTCTACCTTTTTCCGTGTGCGGAGGTTGAGTAGTAAGACTCGCTGATAAAATAATGTCGCCAAGTTTTGTGGGCCCCACAACGATTCATGTGTTGTATCCACACTGTACATACATTTGGAGAAATCACTTTAGGGCATGATATAAAGAATAAGTCAGATCTACGGCTAGAGTGGACCCCATCACAAAAAACAGTAGGGAGAGTGATGCCTACCTTTAAAACCTTTCGAAGGTCCACCATGATGTTTATTTGAGATCCAACCAGTTCATGTATTAACTCAGACATGAAAGAAAGGAAAACACAAATTACAGCTTGATCAAAAACTTTTGTAGCCCTTAGAACTTTTTAATGATGGGCGTCACTCTCTCCATTATTTTGTATGGTGGGGTCCACTCGAGATTTGGATCTAACTCATTTTTTGGACCATGCCCAAATATGATCTCTCCAAATGAATGGACGGTGTGGATACAAGACATATATCATGGTGGGCCCCATAGAACTGGGTTACTGCACTTCATAGCAAGCATGGTTGCTTAATCCAGGCATCAAATAGATAACGTGCATTCCAAGAAACCCAAATACAATTATGAGTACGCACTCATTGTAGTGAGTAAACTTTGTTGGGCCCACTATGAATTCATGTGTTTTATCCATACTGTCCATCTGATTTTTTAGATCATTTTAGGGGTTCAACCCAAATTTGAAGTATATCTAAAGCTTAAATAGACCATGCTACAAGAAATAGTGGAATTATTTATTTCCACCGTTGAAACCTTTCTAAAGCCCAGTGATGTTATTTGTCATCCAAACGGTTCATACAATCACAATGACATGAATAAAGGGAAAACACGAATATTAGCTTGATCTTAAAACTTATGTTGCCTCTTAAGAATTTTTCAACAGTAAACTTCAATTCACACTGTTTCCCGTGGTATTGTCCACTTGAGATTTGGATACGCTTAATATTTGGGTTAAAGCCCTAAATTTTCATGATGAAACGGATGGACAAAGTTTATACAATGCATGAACGGCAGTGGACCCCACAGAGTTTACTTAGTACGGTTAGCGTATGTTACTCTGTAGGCAATCCGCTTCGTGTCAATTACCTAGATGGGATTCCCGAATTAGCTACTAACAGGTTGAGTAGCGAGACTAGTTACCAAAGTGACTTCACCAACTTTTGTGGGCCCACTATGATGTATCCTTTGTATCCACATTGTTCATACATTTTGAGAGATCATTTGAGGGCATGATAAAAGAAATGAGGCGAATCCAAGGCTATAGTGGACCTCACCATAGAAAACTATGGAGAGAGTGATGCCTACAATTGAAACCTTCTGAAGGTCCACCATGATGTTTATTTCAGATCCAACCTGTTCATGTGCTAAAGTAGACATGAAAGAAGGAAAACATAAATCTCAGCTTGATCAAAAACTTTCATAGCCCTTGGAACTTTTTAATGGTGGGCGTCAATTTTCCCACTATTTTCAATAGTGGGGTCCACTAGAGTTTTGGATCTGACTCATTCTTTGTATCATGCCCTAATATTATCTCTCCAATTGTACGGACAGTGTGGCTACAAAACATACATCATGATGGGCCCACATAAGTTGATGACATCACTTCAGTTGAAGGCGGAAAAAAAAAAGAAACGTCCCGGAGTGTTTTCTGGGGAACTCCGTTCCATCTAATCCGTTTGCTGATGTGTCATCTGTCATCTGACGTAACCACTCTCTACTAATTAAGGGGCAAACACGTCCAGCTCATCTGGACGGGCTGGGGTAGTACAGAATCTGCGCCCGACTACACAATCGTCCTAATTTGCAAATATTGACTTGTGTGGACCTTGGTTTTCAAGTATAAATACATGGCTCGATAGCACTTCTCTCACTCAATATCTATTCACATATAGAGAGATATTAAGGAATTTCGATGGCTGTATCGGGCTTCTCTGTTTCTCTGCTTTTCTTTTTCTCTGCTTAGGCTATTTTGCGCCGGGGTGTCTAACACAAGACCCAGCATGTGTATCTCCTCCACCGGTAAATGGGACTCCGATATTCCCTGATGATGTGGAGAAAATACAATTCGCTCTCAATTTGGAGTACTTGGAGGCTGAGTTTTTCTGTTTGGAGCGCTAGGGTACGGTCTAGATGGGGTTGCTCCCCAAATGCCCAGGGTGGCCCACCTCCTATCGGAGCTATGAAAGCCAACCTCGACCACCTTACACATCAGATCATCGAAGAGTTCGGTTATCAGGAAGTTGGCCATTTGAGGTCCCTCCCCCCCCCCCCCCCCCCCCCCCCCCCCCCTCTCTCTCTCTCTCTCTCTCTCTCTCTCTCATACTGTGTTGTGTTTTGAGAGATATCCAACCATCAATGGTTAGCCCCACTATTGAGGACCACCCTTTTCTAAAATCAGCTTGACTCTCTCTCTCTCTCATACTGTGTTGTGTTTGAGAGATATCCAACCATCAAAGGTTAGCCCCACTATTGAGGACCACCTTTTTATAAAATCAGCTTGATTGGCCCATTGATTGGGACCACACCTAAATTTTCTTACCATATTCGCCTTCCTGTCGATGAGTCAGCTTGTTTGGGAATACAACTCCGGTTGGATTGTAAATTTTATGTAAGGCTAAATATTAGCAGGAAAGTGAAAAGAACTTTGAAAAGAAAGTAAAAAATACTTAAATTATCTTAAGGGCTTGTTTGGGCGGTCGGACTCGAAGGGATTAGGTGGGATGGGGTTCAAAAAAAATAATTATTACCCATGAAAGGGCCATGAGATTAGATTAATTCCATGCTTTTTTAGTAATACGGTGGTACATTGAATGGATATACTCACCATCATTTGAAATTAATGAGAATAACACACGTGTTATATCTAAATTGTTCATTTATTTTGTAACCTCATTTTATCACACGGGTCTAAAAATGAGGTAGATCCAAAACTTATGTGGTCCCCAAGAAGTTTTCAATGGTAAGTATTCAATCCCTGTTGCTTTCTATGGTGGGGTCCACTTGAGCTTTAGATTTACCTGATTTTTTAGCCCATGCTCTAAAATAATCTCTAAAAATGGGGGGACAACATGGATATAGCCCAAACATTATGGCGGACCTACACAACTTGCTAAAATTGAGCCAAATTGGCATAGGACCCGGTGCAATTCCGTCTAATCTAATTCCAAGCTTTTCTTCCTAAACATGAGCGGAATTGGCACAGGACCAGATGAATCCCATCCCACGTAATCCCTCCTAATCCCACTGCCCAAACACGCCCAGAGGGAAGTAGATGGGAACTCGTGACGTGCCAGCTGTTGTGATATTTGCATTTCTTCCTTAATGTATTTCTTGCTCTTCTGTCTCCCACGTGCACGCGCATGTGTAGCACATATAAGCAAAAGCAGATGTACAAACATTCAATCACTCATAGATGCAGCACATATCTTTCTTCTTCTTCTTCTTTTTTCCTGAAATTAAGGGTTTTTTTTTTTTTTTTTTCAGGGCCATTAAATCAACGGTTGGTGGATTTCCAAGGCCCCTCATCGATATAAGCGCTAAAAATTTTGCTACTATATTTGATAATGCGTTTGAAAAGCCACTCATCCCGCCCTTTGATCCTTACATCAGCAGCGTTAATTACCTTCTTGCTTCTTATGTCATTCCATACGTGGGACTTGTGGGCTACGTGGGCACTAACCCAAATATCAACGGCTACGTTTCAAAAAGAGTAAGTATACCGTCCATCTCTACCTTCTTTGTTGTGCTACTCTTTCCTATACTCCAGTCTCCAACCGATACGGCAGTTTCTTTTGTCTGAACTTCTATACATGTCCATTAATTTGTGTGAAATTCTAGCTAGCCAATCTCTAGATTGATTTGACTGACGTGACTCTTTACCTAAGGCTTATCCATGATAAGGTTATGAACGAGCACAAGAATCATATAGGTCCAATTTCACATGGGCCAAATTTGAAGAAGCAAGTTTCTAACCTGAAAAGGTTTGGCCAAAGGTCATGTGCATCGAGTTCATAAATTTCTATCTGATCAGTGTCGATTTAATAAAACAGTTTTTATTTATTTATTTATTTCTGATCATACCTATGTCCCATCTATTCAACGGACTAGATTGATAATCAAGTGCACCAATCTAGTTTATACATTGAATTTGGGTTGTATAGCTGACATTGGTGCACCATTTTTATGCAGTTGTTGGCTGGGCTTTTAGGAGTGGAAGCGGGTCAAGATGCAGTAATTCGAGCTTTACTCTACGAGCGAGCTGACGAGCTTGTGCTTCCTTACAAACGCACAGTGGCTGAATTCACAGCCCGTGTATCGGACCTGCGAAACAGACTGGCAAACTGTGGCATCAAAGACGAAGGCCTTTTCGTCCCACTACAGCTCGGTGCGGAGAATAAGACTACTAGCGACATCTTATCGGCGAATGCAGATTCTTTATCATATGCACGGACGCCTGCCGAGATTCTGAGGACGGTCTATGGGACTGGCGATGAAAGCAAGCCTGGCGGTTTCTTTCCAGAAGGTGGTAGTGGGAGTATTGCTAGAGGATTTCTGGAAACGCCATGAATGTGTTCTGGATCTTTGATTTGGATCGCGTTTGATGAAACTTTGAATAATTGTAATTTTCTAGAGTTATGATCCCACTAGTAACTCATAGAAAATCACGAGTAGAATAAGTGAATTGAGTAGAATAAGTTGTTTAATAGCTATTAAATAGGCAGGTCCGGCCCATGTTGGAACGCCTACTAGGCCCAACATGGACCACATGGGCTAGACCCGCTATCATTGTATGTTTAATAAGATCTAGGGTTAGGAGAGCGAGAGATATCTCTTCTCCATACCCTTTCTTCTACTGAGTTGATATACCTCTCTATCTCTCCTTCTCCTTCTTTCATTGCAATACCTCATGGTATCAGAGCATTGTTTGCTAAGCAAACCTTGCAATCTTGGTCCATTCATATCCACAGCAGTCCTACAAGTATTATGATCTACGCTACTGACTGCTGGTAATATCTACCCTTTCTCTCTTCGTTTTTAGATCAGAACCAGTTGAGTTTTAATGATATAAAAGATGTGCATCATCTGTTAATGCTGAATCAATTGAATCCAAGCAGTCCGGTACTCGAGACTCATTGTATGTTGTTAATCCAATAATCTTTGGACATTTGGGACTTGATCAGTGATCGGCAATCAGTTTTGGGCCATTGGGTTTGGCCAGTCATAGACCTTCAGAGTTGGTATTGTTCTTTAATCAATCCAGAAAGCAGATCTACCATTTAAAAAAAAAAAAAGAAAAAAGAAAAAAAAAGAAAACAAAAATCCTGCTTTGATTAAAGATCAACTTCGTTGCTGCTCTTTTGCATGGCCTAGATTCATGTTTGGATCAAGTGCAGCGCCAGCTTTGGTGGTTGCTTCTATCGATTACTACTAAATTGTAGTTCATCAAGGGGTTGCATCCCACTTTTTGTTAAATTAATGCACTTTATGGGAATACATGTGTTTCAATTCATGAACTTTATGAAATATATGTATTTATTCCAATACATATACTTTGGAATACACATGTATTTGTTCCCATACATACATGAGGTTAAGGTTCTGTTTTATTTAAGGTGTAATATATTCATACCAAAAGGAGAATACAGCAGCTATACATCCTAAGATAACTGGTTGGGCCCACCTATCCTAAGAAGAAAAAGAATCTGGACAGGAAAACTGAGACAAAATCAGTCCACCCGCAGGTTTTCCAATCCAATTTTGTCAAGGAACAAAGAACCTTGGATAGTTTTGGGGGGGGGGGGGGGGGGGGGGGGGTGTGTCCACTTGCCAGTCACTCCCTAATTGTGCGAGGCCATCTGAAGCAGCGTTCGCCCCTGTCACACCCCAGACTAGGTAACCGGACTCACAAGGAACCCGATAACCGATTTTGGCCGCGACAGTCTCCGTAGTACCTCATTCTCGGCTCCCGAAACAGGTTCCGATCCTGAGATCTTATAAGGAGGATTTCTATAGCAGTATAATCATTCCAATACGATCATACCCAAGATTACAGCAAGTATATCTAAAAATAATAAAGGGCACACATTACAAAATCCACTAAGAATTTAAACTTTTACAAGTTTCCATAAGGTCCAAAAAGACATACATAAGTTACCAGAAGAAAAAAGGAAGAAAATTTGTAACACTGGGCCCTTAGCTCGCACACCTATCCAAGCTCCACTGCTAAGACACCAACTTAAGATCTCCTGCACGCATCAATCGTGCATAAGCTTATAGAAATCTTAGAGGGTGGTCAAAGTGTGTGGCAATGGTGCTCATAAGAAGATAGAGAATGCAGAAGGAAGTTATGATCAATACTAATACCACTAGCATTACCAAGGCTATCATGAATGCAAGAAACTATACTAAAGCAGTATGAAAATGTAGGAAGTTATTCCAAAGCTATATAGTGCAATGAGTACTAGGCGCTATGTTAAGGCAATGCAATATGAGGCTTACACCACCGATGCAAATACAATGCGAAGTAATGTCAGTGCTCATATCCAATCCACATATCAAGAACATTTCTATCATAAGAAAATCACCAGGGTCCATTACACTGCTGGATGACTGCCGCTCTATAGATCCCACACAGTCAAACGAGCGTAAGAGATCTCACTATCCGCCTGTGGATAACCAATCACCAATAAGGCCTGACGGTAGCGGACTCATTCATGAGCTGGTCAGACTCAGCTTAGCAATGCCTCCTTACATCAAGCGAGTAAGGCCACACCCCTATCCAACCGACTACACGATAGTGGGAGTCGCGGCCTAATAGTATAAGGCCCTCGTGCGCTCATATATTCCATCCGGTCATGGCATTGGAGCAGATCTTTGGTACTATAGAAGTTTTAAAATTTTCACCCATGGGCGTTCTACCCGGTATACTCAAGTAACATTTTCGATGTCCAATCATGGCCATCCATGATATAACTGTGGAGGCTTCAGCCCCAATGAAGCAAGGAGCGATAATTGTCCATATGCTATGCAATGCCAGATGCATGAATCACACAATCAACTATGCATCAATTCTAATTATCCAACGTGCTCAAGAGGGAGTACTACGTCCTTCAGAGAGTGTAACATGCAATGCCCAATGACACAATATGACCACACACACAGTATCAACCAAGTATACAATGATGTACGTGGTCATTAGGATGAATTTAATCATGCTTTATGATGACATTCAATGTATATTACATTTCTCCTATCCAAGAAGGAACCAAGACTAGGTACTTAGACAACATCCTTAAAGAACCTAACTTCTAGTAGGGGCCCATTTATCTGGGGCAGCCCACAAGACTAAGTATTCAAGCTACGGGTCTAAGTAGTATAGAAATGAGCCAAACAAGAGTCTAAGATGAGTTTCTAATCACTCTTAAGTGCAACCGGGCCTAGAGGGGTCCATAATGGAGACATTTAACCACTATTCCCCAAAAATGCATATTAACCATGAACTATATGCATAGAAGGCTCAAGGCCTACATTAAAGATAAAAATAAAGGTAACCACATACATATATTCCTCATAATAGGCTATAAAAAGATATAATACCACTTTTAACAACATGGGCTCTAAGAGGAGAATTAAGTCCAAAGGATCAATTCCCAATGGCCATAAAATCCATGCATTGAGTTGGACTTGATGGGCATCCCGCATACACAATATACGACTAAATAAGTGAAGTTTGGATAAATGGGCCCCACCACATCATCCTAATAACTAGCAATTTAAGTGGGGAACCAAGGGCCCAATACTATCCTTATCTCAGCTCACAAGCCCATCAAAATAATGGAAGTCAGCCCAATATATGACTGGGCCAAGTTGGGATGTCTGCGCCCACTCTGGGCCGACTGGATGTCCTAAAATTTTGATCTTAAGATGGGGTCCTCATAAGATCACTAAAAGTGACCCAAAAGAATGCACTAATTAAGCCCAAAGATGATAAGAAAATATAAGTGTGTAACACGTACACAAGTTCTTAATATGGTGGGCCCTACAGTCAAATAAAGTTTCAACCATAAAAATGTATATTTAAGGCCCTTTAATAAACTTTCGGCCTGCTTGACTTCCTGAACCTGTTAAAGTCTAAAAATTAGTCAAATAATCTCATGAAGGCAAACAATACTCACACGGGGGCCCCACCAGATGAAGGGTGTGCATACATCATGAAAAGATCAAGTGGGCCTGTTAATAGACTAGGAGTCCAGCAGTAACCCAAGGCAGAGAGTTCCTCCATGATCGGACGATCCAAGGCCTGAACGGCCTGGACCAAACATACGTTAAGGTAGGTTCCACATACATTCACATTGATCCTTAAACAAATGACCTAGGGCCTATGGTGGGCCTTTAACAATCCATAGAAGAACCCATGGGCCTACCTTAGGATCACCCAGGAGGACATCCAACCTCAATTGATTTTCAAGAGATAGCTCACCACTACTCGTATAATGTAAGGTTTAAAGCCCAAGCAATGCATGACCTAATGGGCCATACCCCAATCCCAACTCATAGGCCATATAGTAGGCTCTCAAGTAAGGTTTAGGCCCAACTACAAAGGCCATAGTTCCACATATTGTGGTGGGCTTCATGGGCAGCCCAGTAATTCATTTACATGGGCAAGTTTCACCTTTAATACAAGTGAGTTGGGCCTCACTTTTGGCCCAAGTACAGGGTTAGTTTAGTGGGCAGCCAAGGGCCCAACTTCTTGTGTATTATTGCCCCTAAGCCCATCACAATAGATGTAAGAGTATATGCCCAAGATAATGGGCCTATCCAAAAGAACTGAGTCCAGAAGGCCTACTTGCTAACACAAACATGTATATACTATATCACATAATGGGCTTTAAAAAAAGGGCCCAAAACAAAAGCCATCCAATTCATACATTATGGTGGAATTGAGGGTAGCCCATAAGCCCAAGAAAACACATGGGTAAGGCTTATAATGACAGTGTGGGCCTGTCATACCAGCCCAAGGGCTTAACAAGACCCTCCACAACATGCATCAATGTGGGCCTTGCAAGTCAGCCCATAATTAAATACTTCACGAGGGCACTAAGGCCCATAATACACATGATCAGGATATAGACAGCCCATTGGGCTCACAATTCAATAAGGTTAGCCCTTGAATAATGTTGGGCTCAAGGAAGAGGTTTACAGTCCATTGGGCCTATAAAACTACTTAAAATCTGGTTAATGCTAACCTACAATATCACCACAAAGGTGGGCCTTAAGGGGCACTAATTAAGCCCAAAAATATCCAAGGAAAGAAGACAAGAGTGTGTGTAACGTTTCCTTAAATCTGCTGGGCCACATCAGCTCCAAAAAGTTCAACCATGCAACAAACTTTGGGCCTATTGCCAGAATTTCAGCCCACCCATTTCCTGGGCCTGCTGGAGTCCAGAAATTTATTTAATCTAAATGGTTTACTGACCCATGGTGACCCACACATATTATAGTGGGCCCCACCAGATGAATGGAGTGAATACAACACGTCTAGGTGGGCCCACAAAGCAGGCTGGATGGCCCGGCCACAACGGGCCTCACCACAGTCAGCTTGAATGTCAGTTGGGCCTGAAATTTTACAGGGTGACACTTCCATGGGTGGGCCACACCCTCCAAAAGCTTAGAATTTTTGAATATTCTTATCTATTTCAATTAATTTAAATAAAATATTTTGTCCAGAAAATCAGATTGACCTGGACGTCCCAACATGGTGGGCTAGTCCGGCCCTTGCCACGGTGTGAACAGGGGTCCATTTGCCATGAAATTTGGTAGTGGGTCCTACCATGAGTGAGCCACACCTCCAAAAAATTTTAAAATTTTTGGACACCTAAAAATATTTTAATTAATTTAAATAAAACAATCTTTCCTAAAAATCGGACTGATCTGTACACCATATTATAGTGGGCCGGTCCAGCTACCACCATGGTGTGTACAGGTGTCCATTGGTTCCAAAATTTTGTAGGTGGGTCCTACCATGAGTGGGCCACCTACCTATAAATTTTTAAAATTTTTAGACACCCAACATTATTTTAATAAATTTTAAAATTCTAACCTGTCTAGGGTGGAATGTTGCTGAAACAGTGCAGAAAATCCAGACTATCTACCTCACTTGGGACACACCTTTGGGACCTCTATCAAGATCAGGTGGGGTTAAAATTTAGGAATCATCAAGATGAGATCCCCACCTTTTAGAAAAACATATTTTATGGGTACAAAAGGTCCCCCAATTAGTCCCAAATTCAAGCCCAAAGTCTAACAAAAGTTTGTCTAGAAATTTCTGGACAGCAATACATCCATGAAATAAAATAAATGTATGGGCCTATTAAGGAAGGGATTGGCCCATAAATTGGGTGTCATGGCCCAACCTAGTGAGCCCTACAATTGTCAAAACAAACCCCCAAATTTTCACCCTTGCAAGAATAATTAAGGTGGCAAAAGGGGCATCTAAACCATGGTGTAGGTTGAGTATAGATGTCCCGTCCTTACTGGGATTTTTCTAGGCAATCCAGGCCCACTAAGTGGACCACACATAATATCATCAGATTACTAACAAAGGAAAAAGAAGGAAGAGCATCCAACTATTAGAGGAGGGCTCCACCACTATTAAGCCGTCCCCACACAATCACAACCACAAATAATAATATAAACACATTGTACAACATAGATCTTATGATGCATGGTCTAAATTTTTGAAATGAGTGTTTACGATGCCATCTCAGCTACATGCAAGGGCCTAGATGACCCATCATACCTAGGAAAATAGTAGAAATCCCCATGTAAGGGGTCCATCAAGGGAAGAATCCCGTGCATGGACATGCATGTACAATGTGGGCCTCATGGCCACATCTAGATAGTTATGTAGGATCTCCACCATTAATTGGTAGGTCCTACACATCCAAATGAGAGAGAGAGGAAAGAGATTATATGAAGAAGTAAAAGCTACTTGAAGAAGAGGAAAGATTTACTTGATGAAGAAAGTATCCACCTATATCAACCTTGAAACTTACATCATCATTATCTAGAGGCTCCAAGCAATATGGATCAATGGCTAAGATTAAGTGAGAAGGGGTAGATGAGGAGGTATTTCAGGGAGAAGGGGCTGGAATGGAGGGAAGATGAGCTAGAGAAATGGAGGGAAGTTACTAGGGAAGAAGAGAAGAGAGAGAAATGAGAGGGAAAGAGAGAATGAGAGAGAAAGAAGTTGCTAGGGAAGAAGAAAAGAGAGAGAAATGAGAGACAGAGAGAGAGAGAGAGAGAGAGAGAGAGAGAGAGAGAGAGAGAGAGAGAGACTTTTAAGCCTTTTAATGATGAGCTCTCTCTCCCCTAGGCAATGATGGTGGCCTATGGTGATATTAACAAGGCTTAGGGTAATAGCCTTTCTAGAAATCTCAGCCTAGGGTGAAATGATGGCATGGGAAAACATGTAACCCATGGTGGGGTCCACCAATCATGCAATCAATAGCCCATATCGATCAATGCTCATAACTTGAGATGTACATATCGGATTAACGCATGGGATGCGGCGTCAGAATCACGACGATGAGGCGGATGCAATGACATAGGTCTCGAGTCAATCCGAGTCGGTTCTAGGTGATCAAACTTAAGGATGACCACAAACACTATCCTAAAGTCGTGGGTCGCTAGAATTTGACTAGTAGGACCACGAGACTAAAATATAGAAAATGCATACTCACACACATACATGCACACATGCGAACTCAGGTTTGGTCTCAAGCCACATGCACACATGCGAACTCAGGTTTGGTCTCAAGCCCCCTAGGGGTATGGGCAAAACACACCTCCTAAATGCTTCTTAAGGACTCGATCCTAGTCCTTTAATAACACATGGACTAGGAGGATAGAACAAGATTAGAGAGGGCAAACACCACTGATTTAGAATCACTTTCCACTTCCACTCTAGTGAAGTCGAGCTCCTTGCACTGGGTGAGACCATCTAGGATCACCCTGATCTCAGCCCGAGTATTGGAGCCAAATTTGCAACCAAAAGTAAAAGCGAAGAGAAAATCACCTAAGCTATCTCTACTGAGGCCCCCTTCCCTTGAAGGGCCCGTGTTACCACGCGCCGAACCATCAACGTTGATCTTGATCTAACTAGAGTTGTACACAAATCGAGTTAGCCCGGTTAGCTCGCTCGACTTGACTCGAAAAATCTAAATTCGACTCGATTTGAAACTAAGTTCGAGCCGAGTCAAGTTGATTTTTTTAGCTTGAAAAAATTTCAAGCCAAGTTCGAGCTTGCCTAAGCTTGACTCAACTCGGATCGAACTAGTTCAGTGACTCGGTTATTTTGATATTGATGTTGCTCACCATGTGTTTCATGAAATGACTCAATGAAGTATCGGCTGGTGACGAGGAGGGTATGGATATGAAACAAATACCCTTGTATCTTAATTTTTATGTTTCCTACTGAGTGTTCGATGAAATACATGTAAACTGCTACTGTTGTTTTACATACCTTGTGAAATGAAGGTGCACTCCATGTGTTTGAGAAAATGCTGCAGATGCTCGATCTTGGCTCATACTCGGCTTGAATTGGCCCAAGCTACTGATCGAACAGAGCTGAGCTGGCCAGTCATGCGTGAGGACCGAGCCAAGCCAAGTTCGAACAGGGGTCAGCTAGTGGTTGAGCAGCTCGACTCAGTTCGACTCGTGTACAGCTCTAAATCCAACCTTGTCGGAGTCTGGTCCATTTGACCACCTGGACCTTAGATGGCTTTGGTAGTGGAACATCGATCCCAAGATTCTGTAAGATAGTTCTAAGGACATATTAGTGGACCTAATGTAAGACCCGTATCCTAGTCCGTACTGTTCTGTCGACTCCCGCAATCCTTCCTGTCAAAGTTCGGCAATCCGTGACGTATAATAGATATTTGCATGCGACCCTAAGTGGTATCCTATACATTTGAGTCTATTTAATCTAAGACTTGTACTATTGCAACCACACCGTCACCGCGGTTCCAACGTCTCGTCTTGCATACCAATTCGATACCCCGACTAGGAGATGTGGACCGACGTTTATTTTAAAGAAACGCCACGTATTTGCAATCCCAAGAAAATCGCTACAACCCATCCCATCCATTAATCAATCCAAGTATACACCCATGCTTTCTTTCTCCCCAAGTCAAGCAACCACCAAGTCAATTCTCATGTCAAGTACAACATCACCTCACATCCATCAACCATCATCTCTCTTACAACAACCCTCTCTCTCTCTTTCCCTCACTTTCCAAGCAACACCGAAGAGAGCAAAAAAAAAAGTGGACGTCCAAGCCTTCCCATGGAGAGAGAAAAGTGATTTTGGTGGCTCACTTTCCCATTCCAAATCCTTCATCATAGCCTTTCATCCCTCATCACCCTCCATAAAAGTGAAGCACAAGGAGACCGATGTTCCAACGGACTAAGAAGATCGAATGGTGGGTACTTTTATAGGCTAGTTTTCATGTTTTACGAAAGTCCAAATGAGGCCTACCGATCGATGGTATGGATCTCACTTTGGACCCTAAGATTCGGCTGATAGCCCACCTTGATCATCATGGTCATTCCATGATGGGGCCATTCTCCATGGACCCCATCATGATGTTTAATTTCCTTGCATAAGAAGGGGTCATCTAGACCTTCCATTTTGGTGGAGAAGGGATCTCCTCCATTGATTTTGGATTTGGTGGGCCCACATATATTTGTGACCCACTTGATGTATGATTGAATGCAAGGGAGGGCTCACAGTGGCGAAGCCCTCCATCACACATATCCCTCTCTCTCTCTCTCTCTCTCTCTCTCTCTCTCTCTCTCTTTTTCTTTTTTATTGTATGCGATGATGTGGCCGTGTGGCCCACTTGGATGGACCCCACTTTAATATATGTATTTCCCATGCCCTCCAACCCCTTTTTTGGTGGCCCACATCCATAGGTGGGGCCCACCTCAAAGTATTGAACGGAAATCATAAATATGAGCCTGGTGTAAGACGTTTAGGGTGGCCACTTATATGGGCCTCACCTTGATGTATGTATTCAATCCAAGCCATCCATCCTTTTCCCCAACTCATTATAGGCGTTGAGCTGAAAAATGAGGTTGATCCGACTAACTGGTGGGCCATACCTTAGTAAAAGTGATTTTTACCATTCAAATTCATCTTAAATTTTTCTACACGCCGAAAGATGCCCAATATTAGGCTTGACGGATTGGTTACGGACTGTAGAATCCATTGGGTGGGGCGGATCCTGTTGATATGGGCCCCATACACGAAAAACCGTAGAAAAGATCTTTTTAAAAAAAAATAAAAAATCAATGCAGCAGGCACTACTGCTGCCAGAGGGGCAGGCTGGCAAGGACCCACGGCCCCAGTCGTGGGTCCCACCATGATGTATGTTTGTCATCTAAACCGTTCAAAGGGTGGGCCACTCTCCTCCAAAGCTTAGACCCATTTGATGCTCAGGTGGCCACATCACATGAAACAGTGGAGATTTAATGTCTGCCATTGGAACCCTTTTGGTCACCACAAAAGTTTTGAATCAGTATGAAATTTATTTTTACCATTCATCCAGGTACGTGCGACCTTATAAACGGGTTGGATTGCAGCTAAATATTATAGTGGGCCCCACATGGGACCCACAACGATATATGTGTTGTATTCCCACCATCTAGGCGGACGGTAGAGCCTACTATGATGCATGTGTTCATGCACGTGGACGCGTGGTGGAACCCCTGTGACCTCACCACTGTCCACTGTTTGGATAGTGGGACCCACCATGATGCATATGTTGCATCCAAACCGTCTATCCATTTTAAAAGATCATTTTATGGCATGAGTTAAAGAATGAGTCAGATTTAGGATCAAGTGGACCCCATAATAAATAGTAGTGGGGATTGAGTCCCTACCATTGAAATCCTTTGTTGTCACAAAAGTTTGGATTATTAAGAAATGTGTTTTCCTCTTAATCCAGGTCTGTGTGACCTTAGGACCAGATTGGATAGAAAATAAATGTTAGGGTGGGCTTTAGGAACTTTAATGGTGGAAAAATCACTATCTCCACTTATATTTAGGTGTGGCCCATTTGGTATGCATGGGGCCCAATTGGTGTGGTCCATTTGAGATACATAAGGCCCAGTGATTAGGCCCATTTTGATGTATTCTAAGGCCCATGAGTTATGGCCCATTGCAATGTACATAAGGCCCATTGGTGCGGCCCATTGATGTGGCCCACTTGATGAATATAAGGCCCATGTGATATGACCCATTTGATATATTTAAGGCCCAATGGGATGTACCTAAGGTCCATTGCAATGTGTGATCCCAACATGGTTTATGTAATGATGTTTACGATGGGCTATGCCTTGGGAGCAATGATGGTTTAACGTCCACATTGCAAGTATAGTGTTGGTTAAATGTCTGCATTATGACTCTCCCTAGGGCCCATTGATAGGCCCATACTTGTTATGTGTAGGCCATCTAGGCCCATCTGCTTTGTAAGGATAGTTCATTACTTTATAACATGCTTAGTATAATTTCATTATTCATGCCCATATGCATCATATGTATGCTTGATATGAGGAATGTTTGATCATCGCATAAGTCGTTGGGCTGAAACATTTATGCGACTTCTTATGAGACGAAGTGTCCCACATGAGCGCATGGTACGCACGAGATTGCTACATGATTACACGGTGTGACTCATACATCTCGCATTTGCGTGACTTGATCATTGTATACCCTAGCGACATCAGGGTCGTGGCTTCACAGGTACATCGTGGATGACCGTATCGGATATCGAAAATACTTGGTTCTAGCACTGTGGGCACTTAGGATGTCCTTGAGTGAAAGTTTCAAAACTTTTTTGGTACTAGGAGTTACTCCAACATCTAGACCGAGTGGATATACGAGCGCCCGAGTGCCGAATACCAGTAGGCCGCATCTCCCACTATCTTGGTCGGTTGGGAGGGGGTGTGGCCTTATCCGCTTGAGTGAGGGGGCTATAAGCTAGGCTGAGTTTGACCATCTCGTAAATGAGTTCGCTATCGACGAGCTGGGTAGGTATTGGCAGACTATTGGTCAGGTAGCTAGTGAGGTCTATTCCGCTCGTTGGGCTGTGTGGCTAGGGAGGCGGCAGTTAATGTGGAGTGTACTAGACCCCGATGATATCTAAAGAGGAATTATATTGATGTATACTTGATGAGTACTAGCATGCTTGCTTCACATCTCACATATGACATTTGGCTATACAGGCCTTGCGTCGCATGGCCTTGGTATGGTTGATAGAATTCATGCCTTGCATCATATAGCTTTGATACAGCTGATAGCATTCATGGACTTACCACATGTTTTCGTATTACTCTGATATTATATACTTGGCACTTACCTTACGCACACACTTACACTACTATCTAAGCTTTTATAAGCTTATGAACTACAGTTGAGTGCAAGTAGTGTTGGACAGCAGCAACGCTGAGGCAGAAGTGCGCATCTGACTATTTTGGAGTTTTTTTTATCACCTTGTATTTTCCTTTCACATTGTACTTAAAGTTTTTGATATAGTGGATATGTGGTGATGTTGTTTTGTGACTAGTTATGCTTGTGGTTATGCTCCATTACAAAAAAAAATCATTCTGAAAATTCTCCTTATAAGATCTCAGGATCGGAATCTATCATATGATTGCCAGGAACCGAGAACGGGGCACTACAGAGGCTATCTATCACGCCCCAAACTCGGTAACCGGACCTCACAAGGAACCCGATGACCGGTTCTGGCCGTAACAGCCTCCGTAGTACCTCATTCTCGGCTCCTAAGATAGGCTCCTATCGTGGGATCTTACAAGGAGGATTTCCATAACAATGTAATCATCTCCAATACGAGCATACCCAAGATCATAACAAGTAAATCTGAGAATAACAAAGGCACAGATCATAAAATCTACTATGAATTTGAACTTTTACAAGTTTCCATTAGGTCCAAAAGGACATACATAAGATAACAGAAGAAAGAAGGAAGAGAATCTGTAACACTGAGTCCTTAGATCACACACCTATCCAAGCTCCACTGCTAAGATGCCAACTTACGATCTCCTGCACGCATCAATCATGTATAAGCATATAGAAAGCTTAGAGGGTGGTGAAAGTGTGTGACAATGGTGCTCAGAAGAAGATAGAGAATGCAGAAAGGAGTCACGATCAATACTAATACCACTAGCCTTACCAAGGTGATCATGAACATAATAAGCTATACCAAGACAATATGATAATGTAGGAAGCCATACCAAGACTATATAGTGCAATGAGTAATGTAATGCAATGAGTACTGAGCGTCATGCCAAGGCGATGCATTATGAGGCTTACATAGCCGATGCAAATGTAATGCGAAGTAATGCCAATGCTCATATCCAATCCATATATCAAGTACATTTTCATCATAAGAAAATCATCGGGGTCCATTACACTGCTGGATGACTGCCGCTCTACAGACCCCACACAGTCAAATGAGCGTAAGAGACCTCACTACCCGCCTGTGGACAGTCAATCACCAACAAGGCCTGAAGGTAGCAGACCCATTCACGAGCTGGTCAGACTCAGCCTAGCAATGCCCTCTTACATCAGGCGAGTAAGGCCACACCCCTATCCAACCGACTACACGACAGTGGAAGTCACGGCCTAACGGTATAAGGCCCTCGTGTGCTCATATATACCACCCGATCACGGCGCTGGAGCAAATCCTTGGTACCATGGAAGTTTTGGAAATTTCACCCATGGGCATCCTATGCACCCGGTATGCTCAAGTAATATTTTCGATGTCCAAACATGGCCATCCACGATGTATCTATGGAGGCTACAACCCTGATGAAGTAAGGGCGATAACACTCATATGCTATGCAATGCCGAATGCATGAATCACACAATTAACCATGCATCAATCTCAAGCATCCAATGTGCTCAAGAGGGGATACTACGTCCCTCGGGAAAAGTATCATGTAATGTCCAATAACACAATATGACCACACACACATAGTGTCAACTAAGCATACAATGATGTACATGGGCCATGAAGATGGGTCTAGACGCATTATGCGGTGATATACAAGGTAGTACACTCCTCCTATCCAAGAAGGGACCAAAATTAGGTATTTAGACAATATCCATAAGGAATCTCACCTCTAGTGGGGGCCCATTTACCTGGGGTAACCCACGAGACTAAGTATATAAACTATGGGTCTAAGCGATATAGAGATGAGCCTAACAAGAGTCTAAGATGATCATTCGATCACTCTTAAATACAAACAGGCCTAGAGGGGTCCATAATGGGGACATTTAACTACCATTCCCTAAAAAAGCATATCAACCATGAATGATGTGGATAGAAGGCCCAAGGCCTACATTAAAGATAGGAATAAATGTAACCAACCATATACATATATATTCATCATAATAGGTCATAAAAAGATAAAATATCACTTTTAACAACATGGGCCCTAAGAGGGGAATTAAGGCCCAAGGCTCAATTTCCAATGCTTATAGAATCCATGCATTAAGTTGGACTTAGTGGGCAGCCCGCGTACATAATATTCGACTAAATAAGTTTAAGTTTGGATGAAATGGGCCCAACTACATCAGCTCAATAACTTAACAATTTAAGTGGGCAACCAAGGGCCCAATACTATCATTATCTTAGTCCACAAGTTCATCAAAATGGTGGAAGTTGGCCCCATATGTGGTTGGGCCAAGCTGGGATGACCCTACCCACTCTGGGCCCACGGGATGCCCCAAAAAAATCTGATCGAACATGGGGTCCTCATCTGATCACTAAAGGTGATCTAAAAGAATGCACTGATTAAGCCCAAAGATTATAAGAAAACATAAGCATGTAACACATACAAAAGTTCTCAATATGGTGGGCCCCATAGCCTAATAAAGTTTTAACAATAAAATTATACATTTAAGGCCCTTTGATAAAATTTTGGTCTGTTTAACTTCCTAGACCTGCTAAGGTCTAGAAATTAGTTAACTATGTGAAAATAATCTCATGAAAGCCAACTATATTCGCTGGGGGACCCCACCAGATGGAGAGTGAGTATATATCATGAAAAGATCAAGTGGGCCTGTTACTGGATTGTGAGTCTAGCAGTAACCCAAGGCAGAGAATACATCCATAATCGGGCGATCTAAGGCTTGGATGGCCTAGACCAAACATGCGTTAAGGTAGGTTCCACATACATACACATTAAGCCCTAAACAAATGACCTAGGGTCTATGGTGGGCCTTTAACCATCCATAGAGAAACCCATGGGCCTACCTTAGGATCACCTAAGAGGACATTCAACCTTAACTGGCTTCCAAGAGATAGCCCGCCACTACTCATATAATATAAGGTCTAAAGCCCATGCAATGCATGGCCTACTGGGCCATGCACCAAGCCTAACTTATGGGCCAAATAGTGGACCCTCAAGTAAGGTTTGGGCCCAACCACAAAGGTCATAATTTCACATATTGTGGTGGGCTTCATGGGCAGCTTAGTAATTCATTTACATGAGCAAGTTTTACATTTAACACAAGTGAGTTGGGTCTCACTTTTGGCCCAAGTATAGGGTTAATTTAGTGGGCAGCCAAGAGTCCAACTTCTTACATATTATTGCCCTTATGCCCATCATAATAGATGAGAGAGTATAACACCCAGGAACAATGGGCCTATCCAAAAGAATTGAGTCCAAAAGGCCTAATCAATACCAAAAAAGGGGCGGCCATGCATATACTATATTACATAATAGGCCCTAAGGAATTAGCCCAAAACAAAAGTCATCCAATTCATACATTATGGTGGACTTGAGGTCAGCCTATAAACTCAAGAATATACATGGGTAAGGCCTATATTGACAGTGTGGGCCTTGCTACATCAGCCCAAAGACTTAGCAAGGCCCTCCACAATATACATTTATGTGGGCCTTACAAGTCAGCCCACAATTAAGCATTTTATGAGGGCATCAAGGCTACTAAATACACATGATCAGCTTGTAGACAGCCCAATGGGCCCATAAAAAAATAAGGTTAGCCCTTGCACAGTCTTGGGCTCAAGGAATAGGTTTTCAGTCCAAATGTCCCATAAAACTACCAAAAATCTGGTTAAGGCTAGCCCATATTATCACTTCAAAGATGGGCCTTAAGAGGCACTAATTACACAAAAAAAAAATGTCTAAAGAAGGAAAGGAATGAGTGTATGCAACACTCTCTCAAATCTGGTGTGCCACAATAGTCCCTAAACAATCAACCATGTAGCAAATTTTAGGCCCCTTGCTGGAATTCCAACTCACCCATTTCCTGGGCTTACTGGAGTCCAAAAATTTATTTAATTTAAATGAGTTACTGACCCATGGTGATCCACATATATCATAGTGGGCCCCACTAGATAAAAGAGAGATATACAACACTTACTTTAAGTGGGCCATGCCATTAGAATGCAGGCCCAGCAACCCAAAGTAGGGGCGTGCCTGGGTATTTGGCCCAAAACTGATACAAATTGCAGGCCACACTACGGTCGGTATAGAGGCCCGATGGCCCTAAAACTTTATAAGGTCGTCCTTCCATAGGTGAGTCAGACCCCCATAAAATTTTATAATTTTTAGACATCTAAAAATATTTTAATTAATTTAAATAAAACAATCTATCCAGAAACTCGAACTGATCTGGACACCATATTATAGTGGGCCGGTCCAGCCACCACCTTGGTGTGTATAGGCGTCCAATGGCTCTAAAATTTTTCAGGTATGCCCTAATATGATTTTAACACATCCTTGTAAATTTTTATAACTTTTAGATACTCAAAAGTATTTTAATAAATTTTAAGAATATAATCTGTCTAGGGTGAACTATTGCTGGAATGTAACTGTTCTGAATTTGGGCCATCCAAATGGGTAGGTTCTGGGCCTTCAAAATTCTTGAAATTTAGACCCAATGTCTCTTATTAATCCTAAATCAATATAGGACTCAGAAATATGGATCATCTTCTGAGAAAAATATTTTTAAAATTTTATTTTTATGTAACTATACTGCTGGTCTGCACAACAGAATTTTTCTGGCAGTCCACTATATTGGCTCACCCATTTGGATGCCCAAATGCGGTCCATTGGCCCTAAATTTTTTCAAGTAGGTCCTATCATGGGTGGGTCACCTCACTGCAAAATTTTAGTATTTTTGAGGTAGTATAAATATTTTATTTATTTCATACAAATTATGGACAAAAAGGTCCAGATTTTATTTTCCTGCTACAGCAATGCTACTGTCCCTGACTTGTGTACCCCATTAGAGTGGGCCCAGGTCTGCAAAGATTTGAAGAAATGTAAGGACAACATCCCTATATAAGTATACAACAAGGTGGGGTCTACAAAGGTGACCCACCATTTAAAAAACCAGCTAACATCTATGTTTTCCAGCAAGCAGAGTGGCTGGACAGTCTAGAAAATCTGGACCATCCAACCTCCTTGGCCCACCCTTTTGGGTGATCAAACAGGGACGGGTGAGGGTGAGGTTTAACATACTCTTAGGTGGTATCCACACCTCAAAGAAAATTCTAATAAATCGGAAAAAAAGAAGCCATAAACAATGCCTACAACCCATACATTACAGCATAAAAGAAACAATTCCAGCAATGTGGACAGTAGCATGTAATAGAAAGAATTAAAATATAAACATTATTTTTTATGGGATTTAACTCCAGTAATTTGTGTGGTGGACCACCCCAGTGGGCCCCACAGATATCCAGACCTTCCCCATCATCAAATACCCCTTGTATGTGCACCATTTTGATAGATTTTAGGGCCACATGTCTAAGGATGGACCGCTATGGGCGTCCAAGCTCCATAGTTGGTCTAGATTTTTATTGGCCTACAAAGTGGGCCACACATGCAAGATCAAAATTCTATCATAAAGAAAAATAAAGAATCGGCCAGAAGAGGAGAGGCTCCGTCACATTGAGGCCCTCCCCTTCATCAATCACACCATACATTCCTTCTATTCATATGCTACACAAAGATCCACCACATGCATGTCCTGGATTTAAGATCAATGGTTTGGATGTCATCTCACCCATGATTCTAAGGTCTAGATGACCTATCATGCCATGGAATCCAAATAATCCTCCATGATGGGGGCCCGTAGGGGGAAAACCCCATGCATGTGTATGCATGCATCAAATAGGCCATTTGGCCACAACTAATGGATGATGTAGGATCTCCACCATTGATTGGTGGGTCCTAAACATCTCATATATAAAAAGAAAAAAGGTTTAAGAATATGAAAATAGAAATCTTAGATCCTAGGATACACCTACCTTAGTGAGATTGAATTTAGATGGTTAGATTTAGAGGATTAGAGGGGAAATGGGGTTGGTACTCTTGCTTGTAGAAAATGGAAATGAGAAGGAGAGAAGAGAGAGGGAGAGGAGAGTCGAGAAAATGAGAGAGAAAGAGAGAGAAACCTCTTTTAAGCTAAGTAATCATTTCTCTCTTGCCTTGGTTAGAGAAGAATGATGATTACTATAGGGAGATACAACCAAAGTTATAGGGTTGGTAGGTTTTCTAGGCTTGTGAGTAGTGTTTAGAGGTATGTGGTGTAGGAATAGGGCTTAAATAGTGTGTGTGTGTGTGTATAGTGTGTGTTGAAAATAGTGCTAAGAGATGGAACTTACCTAGAAATCTATACACACTATCCCTAGGTGGACCACATGACCATGATCAAGGGTCAAAAATTGCTCAGCCTACATCTTTTGATGGACACGTCGAATTTATGCATGAGACATGGCGTTGGAACCGTGGCGACGATGCGGTCACAATGGCATACGTTTCAACTCGATCCGAGTCGGATCTTCATGACTGGACTTACGGATGACCACAAACACTATCCAAGAGTCATGGGTCACTGGGATTGGACCGGTAAGACCGCGGGACCAAGATGGACGGAATGCATGCTCACACACACATGCACACATGCGAACTCGGGTCAGGTCTCACACTATTGGCACCAGATTCGGTGATAGGGATTCCTGTGAATCCAATTTTTGGGTTTAGGGCGTGACACCTAGGCGATGGTAGTAGAGGGCCGATCATGCTAAGCTAGTGATGGATGTTTGCAATTATCCCAAAAGTGCAAATCTCGTGGCCATCGAAACGGGCGTCGTTTCTAGCCTTCCAGAGCTCCCAGAAAATGAAGATAGGAATGAGGCCCATAAGGTAAAAATTCTTGCTGGTGCATATGGAAGAGGCCCAACAAAAATTGGCTCTTCCAGCGGCTGTTGTCGGGGCAGGATGACACATGCTGAAAAGGGACCCAAAGTTTCTCCAGACTTGTGAAGCCCTTTTACCTGCGGCGAAGACGTGGTTAGCCATTTCAATATGAGGTGTAGAGATTGAAGTGCATCAGTTGCATTTCAATACGATGGGAATACCTTTGCTCTAGATATTGGCATCAATGGGGACTACATTGTGGATGATCTTCCAAGCTAATAAAGAGAGCTTAGGAGGGAGTTTAGTGTGCCACACCCACTTCAACCACGACTTCTTATTGTCATGTGATCTAATGTGTTCCCAAGCCAGCCTAGCTGAAAATTCGTTTGAGATGGAGTTTGTCCAGATGCACCTATCGTTGGAGTTGAAGGTGCATATCCCTTCTTCTGAAATGTGGTCAATGACCACCCAGGGGAGGAGGTGTCGCATAGGGGACTGTAAGATCCAACCATTAGACCCAATCAGGTCACGTACCTTGGCCACTTCATAAGGAGCTGAAGGAGGCTAAAGTCTCCACTTAGAAATGGGCCCTAGCCCCATCTAATCAACATTCTAGAAACTTCATTCCCCATGACCAATTAGCCAATGTGCACGGTTAGCAAGAGTGTGGGATAGCTTGTTGATCTGTTTCCAGAGAGGGGAAGAAAAGGAGACAAGGCTCAAATCACCCCTAGCCTGGATATATATTGGATATTTCTAATTCATAAATCTGCTCCAATAGCTCTTATCTATCCTGTATCTAACATTCCAAGCCATCTTAAGGCGAAGCGCTTTCATGACTGACTTGAGGTTTTTAGGTCCCAGACTACCCTCAAATTTAGGAAGCGAGATTTTCTTCCAGCTGGTCTAGTGGAAACGCCTTATATTCCCATCTGATACCCAGAAGAAATTAACGAAGGCCTTTTAGAGATCACCCACGAGACTAATGGGGACATCACACTACATCGAAATTGCGAATTTATGACGGATTTTGCGACGGACTTAGGCCATCAGACAATCGCTTGGTTTAAAGACGGATTTCATTCGTCGCTAATCCCATTCTAAAAAATCCTGTCCAAACATTGTGGAGTTTTGCGACGGACCAAATTCCGTCGCTAAAATCGGATTTACGACGGATTTGTCAGTTTTTGGGCCGTCGTAAACTAGCGACGGACTACATCCATCGTAAATTATGATTTTAGTTGCGAATTCCTGCCCAAAATAGCAATAACCGATGTTTTTTAGTTGCTTTTGCGACGGATCATGGTCCGTCGTAAAAGGACTTTTGCCTATAACATTTATTTTTTTCATTTTTTTAAAGAATGGTGGAATTTTTTTATTTTTTGTCAAAGAATTGTTTTTTAATACAAATTCAGTGGTTTAATTGTACATATTTGTATCTAATTTTATTTTTTAACAATTGATTGAATGCAATATATATATATATATATATATATATATATATATATATATATATATATATATTTGTTTTTATATCAAATGAGTGAAAATTATTATTATTTTTTAAATTTTAATACTAATATTTAAATGATTTGTAATATGACATGAAAAAAAATATTGAGAAGTTAAAAAAATTTAACAATGTTTGAGAAAAAATGAGATTTTGAAAAATTAAAAATCATGATTTAATAAAAATCAATTTTGTGGGATGTTCACTCCCCAAGTGCAGGGTTGTGATGTAGTAATAACTCGGTAAGACCAAGGTCGAATCCCAAAGAACTGAAACTTGTACGTATTTTGAAACTAACTAGAACTAAAACTAGAATGAGATGAAATCTGAATTGAATTATAAATTGAGGAATAATTGTAAACTATTAATCTAAAACTTAGGAGAAATCAGAGATGAGAAACTAGGGATTCAGAGGATCCACTTGTAGAGATCAGGGAGGTCTTATGCCTGGTTTATAGAATTTAACTGAACTGTCATTGATCTAGTTTTCAAGAGATGAAAGGTATATGAATTAGAATGGATTCCATCACTAAACCATGTCCAGGAGACAAAGCAAATAATAGAATTAAACTAATTACCAACCAATCATATGTATGAAGGTTAGGAAGGGTACCGTCATCCGACCATGCCCAGGAGACTATGGTGAACAACACGGCTTCTTGACGTCATAAACATAAAAAGGAAAGAAAATATTCAAAGTCATCGCAGACCCACTGTAATTTCAGTCACAATAGGCCATTAAAGACAAAATATTTTCATTTAAATCAAACTAAACCCAACTTCAATTCAAAAATTAAAATTAAAAGCATATAATCTCCCATCTCACTACAAGCTTCGCCTCTTAGCCCTAGCTAAGAGGTTTAGCCTGATAACATGGTTAGGCTAAATCCAAATAAATAAAGAGAAAAAGAAAAGAAAAAGAAAAGTAAAAGAAAAGAACACAAAGCTCCTCCCTCTCTCTCTCTCTTCACATTTTATTCCAACGTCCAGCCTCCCAGTTCCTAGCCAAGCTTTCCGGCTGTTGAATTCTCCCCCTTTTATAAGCTGGAGTAGGTCGGTTGGCTTAGAACCGACTTTTCGTACGCACTGTGATTCGCAAAAATGCTTGTTGTGATGAACGTTGTGGGTCCCATGATCTGGATTTCTAGCTTGATCCGAACCTTCCACTAGGTTCCTCATGAAGTTCTGACCCAGAAGAAGAGGTTTTGGTTCCGAATTCGGGGTGGCCCACGAAGTTAAACTCGATGCGACAGTTTGAACGCAGCAGATTAAGATCTCTTTTGACCGTTGTAGCAAACACGTGTGCATGCTTGGACGAGAATGGTCAACATGGTTCTGTCCAGAATGAAACCGTCTACATGATGGATGGTCTGGATCACCAATCCAGATGATGAATGGGGCCCACAACACTCACTCGCAAGCTCTGTTGCGAAACAGAGCTCACGGGTACATGCGCTGGGTGATTTAGTGGACCCCACAGTACAGTTTTTTTATAAAATCCAACCCGTCCACTAGCTTCAGGACGAAAAACCGTCCAGAAATGCTGAGTTTTGGAGCCGTTTCGGTGTGGTCCACTTGATCGTTGATTCCGCCATCCATTCTGCTTCCAACGGCCAGAATCTTCCAATACCTTGCATGGTGTAAAACGGACGCCTAGGCTAGGGGCTTGGTCTCCCTCTGGAGTGAATGGACGGTCCAGATCAATGTTTCGAGAAATGAGTTGGGCCCACTACACGAAATCAGCGTCCGCAGAAGCGGACGCTGGGATTTTACACAAAGAATGCTAAGGAGACGAGTCTCCGTCTTTTGGGTTTGATTCCTGATCCAGTGCACGTCAAGTGCACTTGCGCACTGTGCACTGGCGCTGCCAGTGGAGTCCAGTCATGATGTATATATGAAATCCGTGCCATCCATCCGTTTTGTCACCTCATTTGATCCGTTGATACCAATTTCGAAGCGTATCCAAGTCTCAGGTGGGCCCCAAATCACAGATTCATGGGCTGATTTGTCTGTTCGGCCACTTCTACAGGGTTCCGATGGGTGAAAATTGATGTGTACGGTTAATTTATGGCCCTCGGACCATGTATGAAGTTTTAAGTCAAACTGATGGTGGGAACCCCATGATCTTACATTCTGGATGAGTTTTAGGCTATTAGAACTTCAGTTCTTTGATTTTTATTGATCCCTTGCATTGATCTTGGTCCCCTGGAGTCCGTATCTTGCCTTGGTGTCATCAGGGTGTTAAATCCATGCTTTAAACATCTTTTTCAGTCCCCGCTTGTAAATCCACCTTGCAACACAAACATGATTAAACCAGGCCGTTAAACATTATCATATACGTAAAATTCGGTAATTACTAGGGTCTGATATGTAATATTTGACCCTCAACACAACCCCCAATCAGCATTTTGTTAGTCCTGAGCAAAGTATGCGTAAAATAAGTTGAGAATTATAAGACGATTTTTACGAACTCGAGTGATTTTTGGAAAACAATCCAAATAGTAGAATTCTGATATTCATAAATGTTGGGCATTATTTTCTCCTGGACTCAAGTGCATGGTAAACTTCATAGCCAATTTCAAAATATTAATCCATCAATCAGAAAAATTCCAAACATTGAGTTCCATGGGTGTATAGTTCAATCTCAACTTATCATCAGTAAAAATTCACTTCTCTATTTTAGGATATCATTGATAACCAATAAGAGGATGCATGACAATCAGCTGAAACATGCCTCATAGATCATTCTTTTTCTTTCTTTCAGCCTTTGATTTTTCTATTAAACATAACGTCAAGGAGGAGAATCAATTCCTTACCTATAGGGAGCAAACCTATGGTGAAGATTATTCGCCCAATCCTTTCCAAGGGTATCTTTTTTTTTTTCATATAGATCCTATTAGGCAAATGTTCCAGGCTAGTTCCTTTCATACTTAGTGATTACCAAGTTAACCCGTCAATATCAAACTGAAACCTTAATATGTAAGCGAGATGTGATATGTGAAATCATGGCTCGATCAATGTTTATAATTTCTAATCATGGATTAATAATTCGATCTTAATTGTGAAATCTAACAAATAATTGAATTCAAGAATCACACATTACTAATATCACGTATCTTAAAATTCTAAGTCAAGGATATCTGTCAAAATCACTTCGAATTCACAGAAATTCTCAAAAAAAAAATTTAAAAATTTTCACAAATTTTTTTTTTTTCTCAAGACTAAGAAAATACTGATTAGGAAGCCTAATCTCCCACCCCCAACCTAAAATCTACATTGTCCTCAATGTAAAAGATATGGGCATGCAATGCACATGGAACAACAAAAGTAAAGTGATGGGAAGATAGTACCTGGATAACGGATCAAGAGAGATTTTCCACGAGAACACAGTATGGAAGCTGGTTAGCACGAGAGAAAAAGAAAAACAAAAATAACGAAAATAAAATCCTACCTATACCACTTTCGTAGGTGCTCTCGATTGCATTTAGCGTATGCAACAAGCCTTTAAACCCCTAGGTTACCCCTAGTGGACGAGTTGTAGTCTTGTGAGGGTTTGTAGTAATGTTACCCACAAACATTGATCTTACTAATTAAAAAAAATGAAATGGAATGAAAAGCTGGGTTGCCTCCCAGGAGCGCTAAGTTTACCGTCTTCAGCCAGACAAATAAAGCAACTATCCTAGACCTATGAAAGTGATAAACCTACCTATACCTCCATCAGACTAGGAGATCAGTCCTGGTAAACAGGAGCAATCAGAGGCACGGACATGTCCTCTGAATCAAATGTCTCGACAAATGGCTTTAATCGATGTCCATTAACTTTAAACTCCTTGTCATTTTCGAGATCTTTTATCTCGACGGCCCCATGAGGATAAGCAGTGACAATAATGTAAGGGCCAGTCCAACGAGATCGAAACTTACCCGGAAAGAGATGTAGTCGAGAATCGTACAAAAGGACTTTCTGACCTGGCGTGAATGATTTTCGTAGAATATGTTGATCATGAAACGCCTTCATCCTGTCCTTGTAAATTCTCGAGTTCTCATATGCATCGTTCCAGATTTCTTCAAGTTCATTTAATTGAAGTTTGCGTAACGAGCCAGCGTTGTCCAGATTGAAATTTAGATTTTTGATCGCCCAGTATGCTTTATGTTCCAATTCCACAGGCAAGTGACAAGCTTTCCCATAGACAAGTCTAAAGGGAGATGTTCCAATAGGAGTTTTGAAAGCAGTACAGTACTCCTATAAGGCATCGGTCAATCGAATTGACCAATCCTTACGGTTAGGGTTAATCATTTTCTCTAGGATATGTTTGATCTCCCTATTGAAAATCTCAGCTTGTCCACTTGTCTGTGGATGGTATGGGGTGCTCACCTTATGAGAGATACCGTATTTCTTCATTAAACTCTCAAATGGTCTATTACAAAAATGTGAGCCCCCGTCACTAATGATGGCTCGAGGCGTTCCGAACCGCGACAGGATATTTTCTTTCAAAAATTTAATGACCGTGCGATGGTCATTTTTGCAGCACGGAATTTCTTCGACCCATTTAGTGACATAGTCTACGGCGAGCAAAATATACAGATTTCCAAATGATTGGGGGAATGGTCCTATGAAATCAATGCCCCAGCAATCAAATGCTTTAATGATAAGGATGGGATTCAAAGGCATCATATTTCGACGGGACAATGCTTCCAATTTTTGACAACGCTCACAAGCTTTCCAAAACTCATGAGTGTCCCTGAACATAGTGGGCCAGTAAAGGCCACACTGTAGAATCTTGGCCGTGGTCTTTTTAGTAGAAAAGTGACCACCACAGGCCTGTGAGTGACAGAAGGAGATGACACTCTGATGCTCATCGTCTGGCATACACCTCCTTAAGATTTGGTCTGGGCAATATTTAAACAAATATGGATCATCCCGGAAAAAGTTACGCACCTTGGTAAAGAATTTCTTCTTATCTTGCGATGTCCAATGTGTCGATATGGAACCTATAGCAAGATAATTAGCAATATCAACGAACCAAGGTGAATGAGAGACTCTAAACAGTTGTTCATCAGGGAACATATCATTAATATGAGTCGCCTCAAGGGAATCAGAGGTATTAAAGCGGGAAAGGTGATCTGTCATTACGTTCTCTACTCCCTTTTTGTCTTTAATTTTCAAATTGAATTCTTGGAGTAGAAGGATCCATCGTATCAGGCGGGGCTTAGAATCATTCTTAGAAAGAAGATACTTAAGTGCCGCGTGATCTGTGTAGATGATGATCTTAGATCCGATCAGGTAGGATCTAAATTTGTCCAAAGCGAACACTATGGCTAAGAGTTCCTTTTCTGTAGTCGAGTAGTTCACTTGGGCAGGATTTAGAGTCCTACTTGCGTAGTGAATAACGTAAGGCCGCTTATCTTTTCTCTGGCCTAGAATCGCTCCAAGAGCATAATCAGAGGCGTTACACATAAGTTCAAAAGGAAGACTCCAGTCGGGTGGCTACATGATAGGTGCAGTGGTTAACATGCCCTTAAGCTTAGTGAAAGCTTCTTGGCACTGCTCAGTCCACTCGTATGGTATATCCTTTTGAAGAAGATTATATAAAGGACGAGAGAGGAGACTAAAGTCCTTTATGAATCGTCTGTAAAAGCCTGCGTGTACTAAGAAGGATCGCACGTCTCTGATATTCTTGGGTGGAGGTAGGTTAGAGATAAGATCAATTTTTGCCTTATCTACCTCGATTCCTTTGAACAAAATGATATGCCCAAGGACAATTCCCTTTTGAACCATAAAATGGCACTTCTCCTAGTTAAGTACCTAATTTTTTTCTTCACATCTTTTCAGCACACATTTAAGACTTGCTAAGCATTCGCTGAAAGATGAACCAAAAACAGAGAAATCGTCCATGAAGACCTCTAGATATTTCCCCACCATGTCAGAAAAGATACTCATCATGCATCGCTGAAAGGTGACAGGGACATTACATAACCCGAATGGCATCCTTCTGTAAGCAAAGGTGCCATAGGGACATGTAAATGTGGTCTTTTCCTGATCCTCAGGGACGATTTCAATCTGATTATAACCCGAATACCCTTCAAGAAAACAATAATAGGAATGACCAGCTAGCCTTTCCAGGATTTGATCAATGAAGGGTAAAGGAAAGTGGTCTTTCCTTGTGACAGTATTCAGCTTTCTGTAGTCAATGCACATTCTCCAACCAGTAGTAACTCTGGTTGGCACGAGTTCATTATTGGCATTGGCTACGATGGTGATCCCGGACTTCTTAGGAACCACCTGAGTTAGACTCACCCATTGACTATCGGATATGGGGTATATGATCCCCACTTCCAATAGTTTGAGAACCTCGGCCTTAACCACTTCCTTCATGTTTGGATTTAGTCTACACTGTAATTGCCGAACAGCCTTTGCATTATCCTCAAGATATATGCGGTGAGTACAAATCGATGGGTTAATTCCCTTGAGGTCTGCTATCATCCATCAAAGAGCTCCCTTATGCTCAATGAGAGTAGATATGAGCATACTCTCTTGTTCCTTCTCCAGGTGGGCAGACATCACCACCGGATATGTCTCATCTTGACCTAAATAGGCATATTTTAAATCAGAGGGCAAAGGTTTTAGGTCAAGCTTCGGTGGATTGAAGTTAGACGGTAGAGGTACCACATCAGTTTGGGGTAACTCTTCAATTTGTGGCCTCCACCGGTTAACTTCAAGTACCGGTGCAGTATCAAGCATGGCACACGTCTCCCTAATTATATCATCATCAAGATCATGGGAGTGGGCCAGGCACGTCTCTAGAGGATCAGAGGATAAGGTGAGAGGTGTTCTATCTTCCACAAAAGAATCAATCATGTTAACATCGTAAAAATCGTCATCATCCTCTGAGTTGCTTCCGTTATTGAAAAATATATTCGATTCCAATGTCAAATTTCCAAAAGATATAGTCATAACACCATTTCTGCAATTGATAATTGCATTTGAAGTGGACAGGAATGGGCGACCAAGGATGACGGGAATCTGAGTGCTCGTGTCATTGATGAGTTCGGTGTCCAAGATGATAAAATCAATAGGATAGTAAAATCTATCAACCTAGACCAGCACATCCTCAATTATCCCTCTTGGTACACGAACAGAACGATCAGCAAGTTGTAGTGTGGTTCGGGTGAGTTTTAATTCACCCAAACCTAACTGTTGGTATACCGAATAGGGAATCAGATTGACGCTTGCTCCTAAGTCAAGAAGTGCGTGATCAATTCGATAGTTCCTGATTACACATGATATGGTTGGGCAACCGGGATCTTTGAATTTTTGCGGCACATCTTGTTTTAGGATGGCACTCACTTTCTCAGTCAAGGAGATCTTCTTTTGAACACTTTTCCGTCGTTTGGTAGTGCATAAGTCCTTTAGAAATTTAGCATATAAAGGAATCTATTTTACAACATCAAGCAGAGGAATGTTGACTTTCACTTGTTTCAACACCTCTAGGATATCCTGAGAGTTAGAGAGACGTTTTGGTTCAACCAACCGTTGGGGAAACGGAGCAACTGGCTTTTCTAAAGGTTCCGGTTCTAATTTTTGTGGGGCGCCACTAGATCCATCATTGTTGTCCTCTTCTGGTTCTTAAGGCTTTTCGAGCCTAACTGGAAGGGTTTTATCAATAACCTTCCCACTCCTAAGAGTGGTGATGGATTTAGTGTGCCCCATTTGATTTGAAGAGTTGGGATTATCTGTCTCGTATTGCGGTTTAGGATTGGGTATTGGTTGTGCAGGAAGCATCCCCTTTTTCTATAGCCGTCATATGTGAATCTATCTTTTCTATGAAATCCTGCATTATCTGCGTCAGCTCTTGCACAGAATTTTGAGCCGGTTCTTCTTGAGGTCTCCCCTGATTTGGATTTTGATTGAAGAAACCTTGAGGGGTGGTAGTTTGTCTGTTCCTCCAACTAAAATTCGGATGATTTTTCTAGCCAGGATTGTACGTATTAGAGGGTGGTCCATTGAAAGGTCTTTAATAGTTATTTACGGCATTAGATTGTTCATTCAATACTTCTCGAAAGGCAGGTATTGAAGGATAATTTTCAGTAGTATGAATGTTGCAATCACAGATGCCGCAAACACTTTCATTAACCTTTTCCTTCCTTCCTTCCATGGCCTCAAATTTTCTGGTGAGATTGGCCACCTTAGTGTTAAGATCATTATCCTCTTTCAGGAGATATATTCATCCTTTTTCCCTTGAATGAGTCGGCCTAGATGTAGTGTTCGTCCTTGGATAATAGTCCCATGATTGTGTTTTTTCAGCGAGACTATCGAGGTAATCCCATACCTCGTCGACATTTTTATTGATGAATTCTCCATTACACATTGTCTCGACCATTTGGCGCATGGAAGATGTTAGCCCATCATAGAAAAAATTCGTAATGCGCTATATTTCAAAGCCATGTTGTGGGCATGCATTAACCAGATCCTTGAACCTTTCCCAACATTGGAAGAATGCTTCATCTTCCTTTTGGGTAAAGTTCATGATTGCTCTCCTGAGGGTAATTGTCTTATGATGTGGAAAAATTTTCTTTATAAATTCCCTCTGCATATCATTCCATGTGCCAATGGATCTAGGACGTAGTGAATGTAACCATGTCTTGGCTTTATCTTTCAAGGAAAATGGAAAGAGTTTCAGTCTAATAGTACCCTTAGATACATTAGGGAAGTATAAGGTGCCTATGATTTCATCGAACTCTTTTAGATGCAAATATGGTTCTTCAGACTCAAGCCCATGGAACTTAGGAAGGAGTTGGATAACCCCTGGCTTGATGTCCATATGTCCTGTATTCTCAAGAAAAATCATGCATGAGGACGTACTCACCCCCGCCGGTTGTAAATAATTTCATAAAGTACGAGGCGGGGGTGCCTGATGCACCTCATTCTCATCATGTACTTTCTCAACCCTTAGTTGGGGTAGTGCTTGAGGTTGATTTTCAGTCATAACCTCCTCTAACTCAAGAGAATTCAAGTGGTGTCTATTCCTGCGATGGACAGTCAACCCCTAAACTAATCCTCCTTCAGTCATGAGACGTCGAGTGTTGTCGCGTGCCCACTAGGGCATAAAACACACTCAGCCCTCAAATTCTAACTTAAACCTAAGAGAAAGGAAGAAGAAATCTAGAAAATAAAAGGGAAAGATGGAAAGAAGTTACTAAATTTGGAGTCCTAGGTTAAGGATCTGCAAAACAAAACAAAATAAGTTAGTTTCTAAGAATAGAAAGTCCTAATTAAGAGTACTAATTTCTATAAAAAAGAAGAAATGCCAAAGAAAGAGAAATTAGAAAGAGCTTACTAAATTAGAAGTTTCCTACAAAATAGAAAAAAATTAGGTTAGTTCTAAAAATCAGATAGAATGAAGAATAGCAAGTTTCTAACGTTAGGAAAAATTTCTAACAAGGAAAATAACTACTTCTAAACCTAGAATTAAAAATTCTAAAGAAAAACTAATCTTAAACTAATCCCAAAACTAATTAATTTCAGAAAAATGTAGCCGACAGTCCCCGACAACGGCGCCAAAAACTTGTTCACTCCCCAAGTGCAGGGTTGTGATGTAGTAATAACTCGGTAAGACCGAGGTCGAATCCCAAAGGACTGAAACTTGTACGTATTCTGAAACTAACTAGAACTAAAACTAGAATGAGATGAAATTTGAATTGAATTATAAATTGAGGAATAATTGTAAACTATTAATCTAAAACTTAGGAGAAATCAGAGATGGAAAACTAGGGATTCAGAGGATCCACTTGTAGAGATTAGGGAGGTCTTATGCCTGTTTTATAGAATTTAACTGAACTGTCATTGATCTAGTTTTCAAGAGATGAAAGGTATATGAATTAGAATGGATTCCATCACTAAACCATGCCCAGGGGACAAAGAAAATAATAGAATTAAACTAATTACCAACCAATCATATGTATGAAGGTTAGGAAGGGTACCGTCATCCGACCATGCCCAGGAGACTGGTGAACAACAGGGCTTCTTGACGTCATAAACATAAAAAGGAATGGAAATATTCAAAGTCATCACAGACCCACTGTAATTTCAGTCACAATAGACCATTAAAGACAAAAAATATTTTCATTTAAATCAAACTAAACCCAACTTCAATTCAAAAATTAAAATTAAAAGCATATAATCTCCCATCTCATTACAAGCTTCACCTCTTAGCCCTAGCTAAGAGGTTTAGCCTGATAACATGCTTAGGCCAAATCCAAATAAATAATGAGAAAAAGAAAAGGAAAAGAAAAGTAAAAGAAAAGAACACAAAGCTCCTCCCTCTCTCTCTCTCTTCACATTTTATTCCAACGTCCAGCCTCCCAATTCCTAGCCAAGCTTTCCGGCTGTTGAATTCTCCCCCTTTTATAAGCTGGAGTAGGTCGGTTGGCTTAGAACTGACTTTTCGTATGCACTGTGATTCGCAAAAACGCTTGTTGTGATGAACGTTGTGGGTCCCATGATCTGGATTTCTAGCTTGATCCGAACCTTCCACTAGGTTCCTCATGAAGTTCTGACCCAGAAGAAGAGGTTTTAGTTCCGAATTCGGGGTGGCCCACGAAGTTAAACCCGCTGCGACAGTTTGAACGCAGCAGATTAAGATCTCTTTTGACCGTTGTAGCAAACACGTGTGCATGCTTGGACGAGAATGGTCAATATGGTTCTGTCCAGAATGAAGCCGTCTACATGATGGACGGTCTGGATCACCAATCCAGATGATGAATGGGGCCCACAACACTCACCCGCAAGCTCTGCTGCGAAACAGAGCTCACGGGTACATGCGCTGGGTGATTTAGTGGACCCCACAGTACATTTTTTTTATAAAATCCAACCCGTCCACTAGCTTCAGGACGAAAATCATCCAGAAATGCTGAGTTTTGGAGCCGTTTCGGTGTGGTCCACTTGATCGTTGATTCCGCTGTCCATTCTGCTTCCAACGGCCAGAATCTTCCAATACCTTGCATGGGGTAAAATGGATGCCTAGGCTAGGGGCTTGGTCTCCCTCTAGAGTGAATGGACGGTCCAGATCAACGTTTCGAGAAATGAGTTGGGCCCACTACACGAAATCAGCATCCGCAGAAGCGGACGCTGGGATTTTATGCAAAGAATGCTAAGGAGACGGGTCTCCGTCTTTTGGGTTTGATTCCTGATCCAGTGCACGTCAAGTGCACTTGCGCACTGTGCACTGGCGTTGCCAGTGGAGTCCAGTCATGATGTATATATGAAATCTGTGCCGTTCACCCGTTTTGTCACCTCATTTGATCCATTGATACCAATTTCGAAGCGTATCCAAGTCTCAGGTGGGCCCCAAATCACAGATTCATGGGCTGATTTGTCTGTTCGGCCACTTCTACAGGGTTCCGATGGGTGAAAATTGATGTGTACGGTTAATTTATGGCCCTCGAACCATGTATGAAGTTTTAAGTCAAACTGATGGTGGGAACCCCGTGATCTTGCATTCTGGATGAGTTTTAGGCTATTAGAGCTTCAGTTCTTTAATTTTTGTTGATCCCTGGCGTTGATCTTAGGCCCCTGGAGTCCGTATCTTGCCTTGGTGTCATCAGGGTGTTAAATCCATGCTTTAAACATCTTTTTCAGTCCCCGCTTGTAAATCCACCTTGCAACACAAACATGATTAAACCAGGCCGTTAAACAGTATCATATACGTAAAATCTGGTAATTACTAGGGTCTGATATGCAATATTTGACCCTCAACACGGGAAAAAAAAGAATATTGAATAAAGTTGATAATTTTGAAAAAAAGAATTTGATTTTGAGAAAAAAATAATATCCTGAAAAAGAAAATTAAAAAGATTATAAAAAATGTGAAAATTTTGACAATGTTGTAAAATGAAAATATTTTGAAAGAGAAAATGAGAGTTTGTATTTTGAAAAATAAAATAAAATTGAGAAATTCGAAAAAAAATTAATGAGTTCAAAAAAATTACTTCAAAAAAAATGGAGAAGTTAGAAAGAATTGAAAATTTTAAATTAAAAAATATTAAAGAATCAATACTTTAACAAAAAACAAACATTTTGAAATGCAAATTAAAGAAGTTGACAAAATTTGTGATTTTAAAAAATAATTGAAAATGTTAAAAATTTGAAATTAAAAGAAAAGGTTATTTATAAAAACATTGAGATTTTGAAAAAAAATATATATCATTTTAAAAAAGAAAATTGAAAAGTTGAAAACAAAATGATGCTTTTAAAGAAAAATCGGCATTTTGGAATTTTTGTGAAAAAAAAAAATTTGAGTAATTTTTTGAGATTTTGAAAATAAAAATTCAGAATTTGTTTTTTATTTTTTTTTGAAATATTTTATAATAAAAATGATATTTTGTTAAAAGTTTTCAAAGAAAAATTAAGCGTAAAAAATATACATTTTGAAAAAAATGTTATTTTTAAATGGAAATTGAAATTTGTCTATGAAAAAAAATAAAATGTAGCTTGATCGAGGCAAATAACTAGTCAAATTGAGGGTATTGATCAGTAAAATAGAGTGAATGGACGAAACATATAAAATGAGCCAAATATTCTGGTCAAAATTGTGACCCAACTTATTAACCTCGTGAGAACCTAAGAATTAATGTTAGTTAGTTTTATGGGCCCCATCATGATATGTGTCAAACATCAACACCGCGCATTTGATGTGTCCCCTTTAGGTTATGAGATATCTCAAAAATCATCTGTATATTAAACTCAGGTGGGCCATACCATCTAAAACCATGTGAAGACATCCTAAAAAATATAAAAGCACTTGGTGGGGCCCACATAAGTTTTTGATGCAGCTGAAACTTGGTCCGACCCCTCATCCAAGTGGGACACACATAATGAGTGGGTTAGATATGTGAATCACATTTAGACAGGTCTAATATATGATTATGAATGTTTTAAGGAAACCTCTCTCCACTACATTTAGGTTACTCATTACCTGTACTAGAGTAAGCTCTGTGGGGTCCAGCGTTATTTATTTATTTTATCTACTCTGTTCATCCATGTTACAGATAATTTGAAGTCTAAAGAACAAAAAGGAAGCATATCCAAAGCTTAAGTGGACCACACCACGGGAAATAAATGTGATTGAACCTCTACCATTGAAAAATTCTTGGAGGCCATAGAAGTTTTGGATCAAGTTGATGTTTGTGTTTTCTCTTCAGTCATATCTTTTTTATATTATGAAAAGGTTGGATGAAACATAAACATTACTGTGGGCCCAAGGAAGATATCAACGGTGGAAATCATTATTCCACACTTTCGTGTGGCATGGTCCACTTGAGTTTTGGATTTATCAAAAAATTGGGATCAACCCACATCGTTCATCCATTTTTCGAGATTATTTTAGAGAATTATCCAAAAAACAAATCATATCCAAATATTAAATGGACCACACCACAAATAAGGGGAACGGATTGACTACTTCCCTTGACACCAGCCAACGGCTGGTGATTGGTGCTCTATGGGCCCCACCATGATGTATGCGTTTCATCCATGTCATCCATCTATTTTTAAAGATCATCTTATGGCATGAGATAAAAAATGAGGTATATCCCAATCTGAAATGGACCACATTACAGGAAACAATGTTGAATGAGCGTCAACCATTAAAAACATTTTGGGGGCCATAAAAGTTTTGGATCGAGATGATTTTTGTTTTTCCCCCTCATCTAGGCCTGTATGACCTAATAAATAGATTGGATGGCAAATAAACAGTACATTGGTCCTTGGGAGGATTTTAATGATGGATATCCAATCACTATTGTTTTCATGTGGTGTCGTCCACCTAAGATTTATATACCTCTCATTTTTGGCATAAATCCCTAAAATAATCTTTAAAAATGGATGAACGTAAAGGATGAAATACATACATTATGGTGGGACCTATAGAGCACTGACCACCAGCCACAAGGCTGGCGTCAGGGAGAGTAGTGAGACTAGCTACTGAAGTGATGTCAGCAAGTTCCAGGTCCCACCATGATGTATGTTTTATATCCACACCTTCCATCCACTTGCAATGTCCAAAGAATGAGTTAAATTCAAAGCTCTAGTGGACACCAACACAGAAAACAGTGGGACAGGGAAGCCCACCATTAAAAACTTTTAAAGGCCATAAAGTTTTAGATCAAGCTAATATTTATGTTTTTCCTTATTTCATGTCTTTTTTAACTTTTGAACAGGTGGACTTCAAATAAACATTATGATGGGCCTTAGGATAGTTTTAATGGTGGGAATCACTCTCCCACTGTTTTCTGTGGTGGGGTCCACAATAGATTTTTATCTTCCTCATTCTTTGGCTAATGACTTAAAATGATATCTCAAAATGGATGGATGGTGTGGATATAACACATACATCATTAGTGGGGCTCACAGAGCACCGACCAGCATCACTGGCCAAACCCGTCCGTAATGGAAACTTAAGGGATAGTTTGTAGTTGTGGATATAATGTAAAATGGTGGTGATTTGTTCATATCACTTGTGGTAATGATTTAGGGTTATCCCGACCATCCAAATAGTGGTTACACTTGTAGATTGTTAATATTGATAATTTTACCATATAATAAAATTATAAACAACTATTAAGTGGTCTGTTAAATGTATGGATGATAACATATGATATTATTTAAATGATGTAAAACACACATTGTGTGGATTTGAATGCAAATTTCATTTTCGAAGAGGGATTTCTAACACCTTCTTTCGAATTCTGTTTCCCCCTTTCGAAATTCTGTCTCTATTCTGTCTTCATCGAAAACGGCCACCCTTTCGCCTTTTTTAAGCTAAGGTCTTCAATCCAGGTATGTACTCATTTATCTAATTTAGATCCCCAAAACCTAGTTGTAGCTCCCTTCCATCTTCCTATTCTCATTTGAAATTCGATTGCGTTTGTTATTGGATTCTGATATCTGGATTTTTTGGAGTATCAGATTTGGGTTTTCTGTATATATATATATATATATATATATATATATATATATATATATATATATATATATATATATATATATATATATATATATATAATATTTGATCGTTTGCTTTATTTTTATTGAAATGGGTTTTTCTTTTTGGATATGTTGCTTTCTAGAATTGGGTTTTTCTGCAATTTTTTTTTCCGGGGAATAGGTGTTTGATGTTTGGTTATCGCTGTTAGGTTGTCTTTTTTTTTTTCTTTCTTTTTTTCTTTTTTCTTTTTTTTCTTTTTTTTTTTTTTGTGAAACTAGTAGTTTTCAGTTGTGAGTTTCTCTTACCTGGAATTTGGGTTTTTCTGTAATTGGGTTTTTGGTATGTTAGCTTATTATTCTTTGCAGTGGTGGGTAATGTCTGGATGTTGGACTTTTGCAAATCAGGTTTTAGGTTTGGGTTTTCTGCTTTGAAGCTTGGTTGTTTGGAATTACAGATGGTCGAGGGTTCGTTCATGTAATGCGTTCTTCAGTTTTTGGCTTATTTCATTCCTTTTTTGGATGTTAGTTTCACCCTAGAGGAGAAATGGGAATGGTGATAGTCTAATATTCATCTAACTGGAGTTTCTTTTGGCTTTTTTTTTTTTTTTTTTTGGTTGGAAAACATTAGATGGTTGAGAGGTTTTTCAATGGCATATACATTTTGAGAAGATCGACTGTTTTGGTTTTCGGAGTATAGGCTTGAGTGATTATGTTTATTTATTTATTTTGTTTGGGAATTTAGTGCATTTGTAACCGTGGGCGGGGTGTATGTGAAGGAAGTTTCACGGGAAATTGTTGGAGCGGGTAATGGCTGGGAGTATGAGTGAGGATAATGGAGCTGGGAGGTTTCGGAGGGACTATAGAAATGTTAGAGGTTTCATCTCGTGGAATTAGCATATCTCCAAAATAGGTTAGGTGGATACAGGGGATTTGTTTAACTCTGAAACTGCATATGTTTAATTCCAGGTTTCATTTTGTGCCAGTTCCAAAAAATAGTGTTTTATCATTGCACACAATTTCATATTTCTCAGTAATATGTTCTTTCACTGCTATTAAATTTCTGAAGACATCAATCCTTGTGCCTTTTTGTTTATTCATGTATTCTCAAGTTTATATTGTTTGATTCATGATTTGTTCTCAAGTTTATATTGTTTGATTCATGATTTGTCGTGAATTATGGTATTTTTTCTTTCCTGATATACTTAATGGATGCATCTTGTGGTTATTCTGTTTTCTTCTCATGGAAAACTAAGCTAATTTTTTCAGCATCATATATGTGCATTCATCCTTTAAATGGCTAATCTGCATATTATCTTTGGTGCCTCTTGTTGGACGTAGACCAGTGGGGCCCACTTGTGAGCAATCACTAGTGGGTACGATTACCTTCATTTAGATTTCAAATTCAAATATGAATTTGATTTTTAATTGAAGATAGGGATGTGAGCGGATTATGTAGCCTTATCACAATCCCACTTAAGCTCTCCTTCCTCTGTTAGGATGTGATCGGCTTACGTGTGGCCGTATCTCAATCTCACTCAAACTCTCTTTCCTCTGTTATAAAAGGGAGTGCGCTTCTCTCATGTAACACATCGAATCATACGAAACACGAGAGTATACAGAGATAAATAGAGTGCGCTATAGTCTGTCTATTTTGGCTTGTCCTTGGGACAATCTGATCCATAGATCGCAATCCAGGGCCACTATATACCGTAGGATCAGAGGTGCGAATAGTTCAATCTGCTCCAGTAGTAGATAGGTAGGCCATTGGAACACTGTTCTTCTGCTTTGTGAGGGTTTCAAACTTCGTGTAGACCGTCAGATCTTAAGGGCTCATCTTCTGCATTTACCAACAGTGGTATCAGAGCATTCAACGGTGGATCTCCGATTATTTTCATCTAAAAAGGTAAGTGGCCCATCCTTTCTTTTTGAATTGGAATCCATGGCATGTCAAATAGAATGATTCCATACACGTAAAATCATATGTACGATGGATTAGAGTTTACATAAGTATAATGCCTAATATGGATGGATTGGATCACTGGATCAGTGTAAATTTTTTTTATGAAAATCATTGATTGTGATATCGATCTAATGGTAAGTCCAGATCTATCACCAATGGTATGGATTACCAATGGTGAAACCCATTTGATAGAATACACAGCTAAAACACTTTATGGATTATACCTCTTCACAACTTGCAATCCCTCAAACAACCAAGATACATTATGCGTTTCCTCACAAGAGTATGATTTGCATGTGCGCTATTCTGGCACGTGCAATCAAGGAATACATGAGTAAGATCAGACCTGCTCATCAAGAAATATCAGCTGGCAGATGGCTTCTGCAAAAAAAAAAAAAATATCAGCCACATATGATCAATAGATGGGCCACACGTTTAAAACAAATTAGATAAACGGTTAAAAGAAATTGCATACGATTAAACCCACATGTTTATGAGGTTGGTTTGATATTTCAGACATGGAAGATGTATAGTTGAGATAATCACAGGATGAGCGTCTCCTAATCTTTTACAAATGTTCCTTGTTTTGCTCTCATATGCGAGACGCACTAGAGCACGTACACATCTAGTACATCTCACACAAAATATCCAGCAATAGTTGTTGTACTGAACTACACCACCGAAACATTGCTGCTACATATCACGCACTAACACATATAGCTGCTATATACGTGTGTAATAAGAGACATCTTTCCATATAGCTGCTGTACACGTGTTGGCTGATGTGCATATGTACACGTGCTGTTGTACACATATACAATGTACACGTGTGGCTGCTTCACACGTGTTGGATGTACACATGTTGATTGTTTCACATGTTGGCTGCTTCACAAGTGTTGGCTGCATCACACGTGTTGGCTGTACACGTGTTGATTGTTTCGCGGTGGGTTTACAGTACACGTATTGGCTGCTTCACAAGTGTTGGCTGCTTCACACGTATATTAGCTAATCTGTTGTATATAAGCTGACGTACACAACTAGCTAATCTGTTGTAGAGTTGACATACACAGTTATAATAGTTTTTGTATAGGTGAAGTACACAAAATCATATAGCTGTTGTATTCACGTGGGTCTAATCACAGTATCCAAACCGTCCATCCATCTGGCTATGGCACATGTATATGAAAAAAAATTAATAAAAAATAAATAAATTCTGATTTACTAATCAGATATACATGTCCCTATGGCAATAAGGCACATGTACATGAGATAAATTCCGCTCACACAGTACCACTCTTATTGCTGATGCACTCATAATAGGGATTTAACATGAGCCGCAAAATCATAACCTATGCTTCTTGTTATGGAAAATACGTAATGAGGCACATGTGATATACATTTCTTCTTCTTTAATATTGACCATCCATTTCAAAGACCCACCTTGCATTGGCCTAAGCTTTAAAGTTACATGGATATGACAATCCTAACAAATCAATGAGTGGCGTAACCTTCGAACCAATGGTGGATAACAACCATCTGAGTGGATTTCCCATGTAACTTAGGCAAGTATGGACAAGTGTAGTCTTGTGTGTTTTGGATGCATATATGCTTGATGAGCTATGGGATTGCAATACTGCTCATATACTTACACGTGATTATGATTTTCTCTATATCATACTATTCACTGTTGATCCAGATATCATTAGTGATTGAAACGATCATTAACCATGATGATCAATGTTGATGAAAGGATCCATCATCAACAATGATTATTAACGGTAATGATCGGATCCATCACTAATGGTCATGATCATAGATGAAGATTATACTCTCTTCATATTTAGCACTTCATTTTTCTTTCAGATGATGATGTTTATATGTGTAAAATATAATTTGGCTTGATGTGTTTAGATTTAAACCCTCTTTATTTTTCATTGGAACATATAGAAAAATCTAGTGCTAGAATCCTCCCTAAAACTAAAGGTTGTGCATAACCTGAGTGGGAGTTAATTCTCCTCCACAAAATGATGCATGCAACCAATAATGGAAGGTTACATGTTATACAATTATAATTTTATAAAAGTATCAATTTCATCTTAATTTGAGAACTTGATTGTTCTACACCGCCCATTCGGGTATGTGGACTTTCAGATCTCATTAAGATGTGTTGACTACTTTTATATTATGAAAATTTGTATAACACGTAGAAATGCTTATGATTAGTGTCAATACCTTAGATCTTAGCTAAGTAGTGATACTCATGCAATATAGAGATGGCCACCAAAGCGTTAATCGCTGAACAGCTGAAAGGACAACATTTTGACGGCAACAACTACGAAGACTGGTCCCGCGCGGTGTGATGCTTTCTGGACGAGGACGACATATCGCACACACTCGATGTAGTTCAAGAGGAACCCATCTTAACTGAAAATGGAAATTTATACGAACATAGGGTTGCGATGACTCACTACAATAAGTGGCGAAAATAAAATCGTTCAGCCCGTAATGTTCTTCTTAGCATTATGTACAAAGAACTCATACCTACGTATGAAGTGCATGAAACCGCTAAGGGAATCTGGAAAGCACTGACAAATGCCTATGCGCATAAGTCAGATGCGAGAGTTAGGGCAATGGAATTAGAATTCCAGGAGTATAGGATGCCTGTCGGCTGCCCCATCAAAGATCATATTCGTAAGATGGAGCAAATGATAAGTGCCCTTAGGAATGTTGGCTGTAAATTGACTGAAAATCAGAAGATTATAGCCATGCACCGTTCCTTGCCTGAATCAAGGGCCCAAATCAAAAGAATTCTGAACCATACTGATTCTATCACTACGTTCAGAGACTTTTGTGGCCATTTGGTACGTGAGGTTGAAATGAATGCAATTCAGCCAAGTTCGGCCAAGGCCCTTGTAGCAAAGACCCATAAGCGGAAAGCTAACAATAAACAGTATAAAGCTCGCAAGAAGGCGAAGAAGAATAACCAAGAACAGAAGTCCAAAACACCGTCTCTAAATCTCAAGAAGGGGAATGGAAAGAAGAAGCAGAAAAAGACAAATGTAGTCTGCTTTGTCTGTGGAAATTCTGGCCATTATGCTCGACAGTGCGCCCATAAAAAGACGGTAATTTCTCAGTCACTAGATACTTTGTATGTAGGCGTTTGTCCTGAAATCTTTTCCGTTGATACTATATCTAACGAGTGGATTTTGGATTCAGGCGCAACAAAGCACATGACAAGTAGTCGTCGAGAACTCGAGGAATTTCAGTCTGTAGCCAAGGGGAGTTATAAGCTATACATGGGCAATAACGCTGTTGAAGACGTACTAGAGATTGGCGTTTTTCATCTCCGTATGCGCATAGGGCGAACTGTAATCCTCCGTGATACTCTTTATGCACTGGAGATGCGTCGAAATTTAATTTCTGTTTCTAGGTTATTAGATGATGGTTTTGATATTCATTTTTTCGAGACAAGAGTTTCTTTGAGACAGAATAACCTCATCTTTGCATGGGATAATTTAATTTCAGATTTATTTATTTTAGGCGTAGATTGTGATAATGCCCCTCTTGCTTTATCTGCTATGTCGAATGAAACTGTAGTATCTGAATCTCAAAAATAGCACGCGAGGTTATGTCACATAGGAAAGGATCGTATGACAAGACTAGTATGTTCTGGTTTGTTAGACTCCTTATCCAAAGTTGATTTGCCATTTTGTGAACATTGTGTGTCCGGGAAGACTTCGAAAAAACTATTTCCGAAAGCGGCTAGGTCCAAAGGCACACTAGAGATAATCCATTCAGATATCTGTGGACCCTTTAATGTACATGCCAGAATCGGATGTCAGTACTTTGTTACTTTCATTGACGATTACTTGCGCTATGGATATGTGTATCTCATCTCACACAAATCTGAGGCTTTTGATTGTTTTCTTAAATATAAAGCTGAGGTGGAAAATCATCTTGAGAAAAAGATTAAAATCCTTCGATCTGATAGAGGTGGCAAGTATACATCTGAAACGTTTAAATCATATTGTGAAAATGTTGGAATTGTTCGGCAGTACACGATGGCGTACACTCCACACCAAAATGGTGTTGCAGAGAGAAGGAATAGGACACTATTGGATATGGTTAGATCGATGATGGCACAAGCCAATCTCTCTACCACATTCTGGGAAGACGCACTGTTAACAGCCGTCCACGTCCTTAATTGAGTTCCATCCAAATCCATTCCTAAGACTCCATATGATTTGTGGTCTGAGAGGATTCCTTCTCTAGCCAACCTACGCCCTTGGGGATCTTTGGGATATATTTTGCTACCTACTCTGCATAGAGATAAACTTGATAGTAAAACCATTGAATGCGTGTTTATTAGGTACCATATGCATTCAAAGGGATACGTTCTAGTTTATGAGGACCATGGACGATAGATTGAGATAGAATCTCGAGACGTGACCTTCGTTGAAGATAAATACCCAAGCCGAATGAAGCAAAAGGCTCCAATAAAACTTTTTGAAATACCCGATGTACCTCAGGAGAGTGGCAGTTTTGCTCTACACGATGATGATGCTCCTATAGTTCGTCAGGACAGTGGGAGGACATCTCAGCAGGCTCCTGAGTTACGTCGAAGCGAAAGAGGATTGATTCCCCGAAGATGCTTCAATATTGAGGGGCAAACATTCTCTTATGTTGCAGTTGATGATGATGAACCTGATTCATATCAGGATGCATTATTATCGTCTAACTAGGCCGATTGGGTGAATGCTATGGACGAAGAGATCGCTTCCATGAAGAAGAATAAAGTCTGGGAACTTGTTGATCTGTCTTCCAATCGCAAAGTGATAGGTAATAAATGGGTACTTAAGATCAAAAGAAAAGCAAATGGTACAGTGGACAAGTATAAAGTACGATTAGTTGCTAAAGGTTTTACACAATAAGAAGACATTGATTAGAAGGAGACCTTTTCACCTGTTGCAAAGTTCTCCTCAATCCGCATGATCTTGTCCATTATCGCAAGTTTAGATTTAGAGTTATATCAGATGGATGTAAAGACCGCATTCTTAAATGGTGACTTGCATGAAGAAATATACATGCAACAGCCCATGGGTTATGTGGACAAAAACTATCCAAAGAAAGTCTGCAATTTATTGAAATCCATCTATGGGCTGAAGCAATCTTTAAGACAGTGGTACATGAGGTTCCACTTGGCTATCGCCACTTTTGAATTCACAATGAGTGAAGAAGATCATTGTGTATACTTGAAACGGTCTGGAAGATCTTTTCTGATACTACATACAGTTGTTAATATTGACTAAATATTGGCTATTCTCGAACTTTGAGATGAAAGACCTCGGTGAAGCCAAATTTATTCTTGGGGTAAAAATCATCAGGGATTGCCCTAAGAAATTTTTAGGCTTGTCTCAAGCAACTTATATATAAAAGATCTTAGAGCGATTTAGGATGAAAAATTCAAAAGCTGTTGAAACCCCTATGGATAAAGCTACCAAGCTAGACAGAAAATCGTGTCCCCAGACTGAAGCCGAGAAATTAGCTATGTCTTCGGTACCTTATGCGAGCGCAGTAAGTAGCTTGATATATGCTATGCTTTGCACCAGACTAGATATTAGCTATGCAGTTGGTATAGTCAGCCGTTATCAGAGTAACCCGGGACAGTCTCATTGGCAAGCCGTCAAACGTATATTTCGCTATCTCAGAAGAACAAAAGACCTAATGTTGTGTTATAAAGGTACAAGCCTCGAGCTCAAAGGATATTCTGATGCTTCTTGGGGTAATGACGCTGACGAGGAAAAATCTACTTCAGGCTATGTTTTCTTACTCGGAGGAGGTGCTATCTCATAGTTGAGTAAGAAACAGACATCCACAGCTCTTTCATCTATGTAGGCCGAGTATATTGCATGTTGTGCTGCAGTTCAGGAGTGTGTATGGGCTCGCAGATTTCTATTGAGTCTGTGTGTTGTACCAAGTATTCGTCAGCCTATATCGCTGAAGATAGACAATACGTCCACTATTGACTTGGCCAAAGACCCTAAACACCACTAGAAATCTAAGCACATTGAGATCAAGTATCATTACGTCCATGATCAAGTGAGAGATAAGAAGGTCGCCCTCAGCTACATTCCTACCAAGGAGATGGTGGCTGATCCCATGACGAAACCCATAGCTAGAGATCTATTTCAGGTTCACGTCAGGCAGATGGGATTGAGGAGAACTTAATTGATATACTTGTTTTGTAGTACCTTTGATCTTTCATTAATGAATAATACATTCCATTTATTCAGTATTGAACACGAATATTACTAGGTATAAAGATCATCAGCATTTAACTTGAGATCATGTAGGATTTCTATTTTTGTCGGTAGGCCGGTCACCCACTCATACGGGTTGACTAACCTTGAATGTACGAGAGAGGTACATTTAGGGTCAAGTTTATACATTGAGGTATGAACTTCTCTTTATTGTGAATAATAAAAGATGAGGATATGAGTGAGTTGTATCCGCCTACAATCTTATAAAGATTGTAGATGAGACTGATAAAGTCAAATAACATAATCACACCATTCCTTTACATGCGATCAATGTTATGGCCTGAATTGAAAGCCAGGTTATGAGTTTATGAGAGGAGTCGTACCTCATGTAGAATAACCTGCGTATTGTAGACCCGACATTTACCTAGTATTGTCTACTTTACGACGTGGATTGTAGCCACGTGCTGGGACCTATTACCTACAGATTGCTTTAATACGATCTAATCATTGCAACGTGCGAGTAGCTAGTCCCGTAGGTGACTCTTTGTGTCCTTAGCTACCCTCCTCTTGTGTATATGAGGATGAGATTGAGTGTCGCTACTTTAGTGTACAATGACGAAAGGTCCTTAATTGGCCAGACTCGATTACTCTAGGAAAGCGGCTTGATTAATTCCAAATTATACATCTGCGTGGGGAAGATCCCGTGACAGCTACGCCAAGTTTCTAGAAGTATTAATACGCACTTGAAGACTTATCCGCCGGCAGTATCGAGTTGTTCTTATTTTTACAAACAATATTTTTCTTAAAAAGTGTATATATATATATATATATATATATATATATATATATATATATATATATATATATATATATATATATATATAAGTATTTGTTTGAATTGGTTTTAGTCAAAGTTCGTGAAAAATTCAATTTTCAAAATAACTCAATAAGTTGGATAAGTGCGTATGTTGGCCGAGTACTCCAGATCGGGAGTTAACTCCATCCGGTGTGGTCATGTGGACTAGGATAGGCATTGCAAAGCTTAAGTTATTGAGTACTAGTTAGGTGTTCACTTAGTACTTAAACACTTGTGAGAAGATTTCGGTGATCCAGCTGGTCCCACGCCTCTGATTCTTTTGATCGCGATGTTTGATATTTGATTGTTATAAGGCAAGTTAGTTGGACAAATTTATGTGCCTATCCCACAATGTGATTGAGTGAGAGATGTTGACGAAGACAAGTGGGTCCCACTTGTGAGCAATCACTAGTGGGTACGATTACCTTCAATTAAATTTTAAATTCAAATATGAATTTGATTTTTAATTAAAGATAGGGATGTGAGCGGATTATGTGGCCTTATCTCAATTCCACTTAAGCTCTCCTTTCTCTATTAGGATGTGGTCGGCTTACGTGTGACCGTATCTCAATCCCATTCAAACTCTCTTTCCTTTGTTATAAAAGGGAGTGCGCTTCTCTCATGTAACGCATCGAATCATACAAAACACGAGAGTATACAGAGAAAAATAGAGTGCGCTATAGTCTGTCTATTTTGGCTTGTCCTTGGGACAATCTGATCCATAAATCGCAATCCGGGGCCACTATATACCGTAGGATCAGAGGTGCGAATAGTTCAATCTGCTCCAGTAGTAGATAGGCAGGCCATTGGAACACTGTTCTTCTGCTTTGTGAGGGTCCCAAACTTCATGTAGACCGTCAGATCTTAAGGGCTCATCTTCCGCACTTACCAACACCTCTTTGGTGCATATTATGAGAGATGAGGTGCATCACAAGCAGAAAAATGAGATGAGACAGCAGAAACTGTTACTTCCTAGGAAGGGGAGGACTTGTCACTATGCCAAAACAGTGAAAAAAGGACGGTCGAAAACCGTCTCAAAAGGCCAAAAAGGACGGTCCTGGACCGTCGCAATGGCCGTCAAATTTTGATGTGTCATATTTTTTAAAGGACGGCCATAAACCGTCTCTAAAGAAGGACGGTCATGGACCGTCTCTAAAAAAGGACAGTCATAGACCGTCTATAATGATACGTAATTAGTAGACTTATTGAAGTTGAAAAGGACGGTCTATGACCGTCTGTAAAAAGGACAGTCCTAGACCGTCTGTAAAAAGGACGGCCCATGACCGTCAATAAAAAGGACAGTTATAGACCGTCTCGTATGACTTGCAAAAAGACGGTCATAGACCGTCTCTTATGAACGGGAAAAGGACGGTCATTAACCATCTCTTATGAGTCTGAAAAGGACGGTCATGGACCGTCTCTTATGAACCTAAAAAGGACGGTCATGGACCGTCTCTTATGGGTCTGAAAAGGACGGTCATGGACCGTCTCTTATGAACCTGAAAGGGACGGTCGTGAACCGTTTATTAAAAGGACGGTCTTCAACTGTCTCATATTTTCATATACACCTGTTATACACCTATTACAACATCGTATTCTTCCTGATATACACCTGTTATACACCTATTACAACATTATATTCTTCCTAATATATACCTGTTATATAATATATTTCATCATTCACATTCACATCCATCTAAACCCAAACTACATAAATCCATCCAAACATAAACTACATTCATCCAAACATAAATTACATCCATCCAAATATAAACAATCTTATCCACATTACATTCATCCACGCATAAATACGCTCACACCAACCTTGCAAAACTACAAATCATGAGCCAAAATACCAAACCATTTCTCATCTAACAAAAACCAAAACTAAATCATAATATTCATACTCTATAGAGACTCCCAAGGTGAAGAATTACCTATAGAATATGATGCGATGAGGCTTCTGTTCCGTTGCTTGCCTGAATGCAATCAGTTGTTTTCTGCCAAATACCATAGATATTCTTTAAACACTGAATTCAAACACTTGTACCAAAGATCATACAAAAACACAGGAGAAAAAGACTTACCGGATCATCTCTTTATTCATAGAACCTCTCTGAGGATCCTGCACAACTTGAAAAAGATCTCTTATTAGCTCTTGCCGATGCGTTAAGGTTAAGGTTAAGGTTATAGCTTATAGTATATAGATTTAGGTTTAGGTTTAGATTAAGGTTTAGGTTTAGGTTATAAGTTTAGGTTAAGGTTTAGGTTTATGTTATAGGTTATAGCTTTAGGGAATTGAGAATAGGTTAAGGTTTAGGTTTAGGAAATCGGGTTTGGGTTCGGGATGGGGTTTAGGTTTGGGTTTTCAAGTTTAGGTTTAAGTTTAGGTTAGGGAATTGAGATTAGGATTAGGTGTAGGTATAAGATTAAGGATTTGAGAATACATTTCGGTTTTAGGTTTAAGTTTAGGTTTTAGGCTTTGGTTTAGCTTATAGGTTTAGGTTATAAGTCCAGGTTATACATTTAAGTTTAGGTTAGGTTATAGGTTAAGGTTTATGGAATTGAGAATATATTAAGGTAGGTTTAGGAAATCGGGTTCGGGTTCGAGATCGGGTTTAGGTTTGGGTTTTCAAGTTTAGGTTTAGGTTTAGGTTAGGGAGTTGAGATTAGGATTAGGTGTAGGTCTAGGTTTAGGGATTTGAGAATACATTTAAGTTTTAGGCTTAGAAAATTGGGTTCGGGTTCGGGATCGAGTTTTAAGTTTGGGTTTTCAAGTTTAGGTTTAGGTTTAGGTTAGGGAGTTGAGATTAGGATTAGGTGTAGGTTTAGGTTTAGAGATTTGAGAATACATTTAGGTTTTAGGTCATAGGTTTTAGTTTAGGTTAAGGTTATAAGCTATAGGTTTAGGGGATTGAGAATAGGTTAAGGTTTAAGTTTAGAAAATCGGGTTCAGGTTCGGGATCGGGTTTAGTTCTGGGTTTTCAAGTTTAGGTTAGGGAGTTGAGATTAGGATTAGGTGTAGGCTTAGGTTTAGGGAGTTGAGAATACATTTAGGTTTTAGGTTTAGGTTTAGGTTTTAGGTTTTAGGTTAAGGTTTTAGGTTTAGGTTAAGGTTAGGTTATAGGTTATAGGTTAAGGTTTTAGGTCATAGGTTTTGGTGTCGGTTAAGTTTATAGGTTTAGGTTTAGGTTTAGGTTAAGGTTTAGGTTTAGGTTATAAGATATAGGTTTAGGGAATTGAGAATAAGTTAAGGTTTAGGTTTAGGAAGTCAAGTTCGGGTTCGGGATCGGATTTAGGTTTGGGTTTTCAAGTTTAGGTTAGGGAGTAGAGATTAGGATTAGGTGTAGGTTTAGGTTTAGGGATTTGAAAATACATTTAGGTTTTAGGTTTAGGTTTAGGTTTTAGGCTTAGGATTAGGTTTAGGTTATAAGTGCAGGTTATATGTTTAGGTTTAGGTTAGGTTATAAGTTAAGGTTTAGGGAATTGAGAATTTAGGTTAAGGTTTAGGTTTAGGAAATCGGGTTCGGGTTCGGGATCGAGTTTAGGTTTGGGTTTTCAAGTTTAGGTTAGGGAGTTGAGATTAGGATTAGGTGTGGGTTTCGGTTTAGGGATTTGAGAATACATTTAAGTTTTAGGTTTAGGTTTAGGGAATTGAGAATAGGTTAAGGTTTAGGTTTAGAAAATTGGATTTGGGTTCGGGATCGGGTTTAGGTTTGGGTTTTCAAGTTCTGGTTTAGGTTTAGGTTAAGAAGTTGAGATTAGGATTAGTTGTAGGTTTCGGTTTAGGGATTTGAGAATACATTCGGGTTTGGGATCAGGTTTAGGTTTAGGAAATCGGGTTTGGGTTCGGGATCGGGTTTTGCTTTGGGTTTTCAAGTTTAGGTTTAGTTTTAGGTTAGGTAGTTGAGAATAGGATTAGGTGTAGGTTTAGGTTTAGGGATTTGAGAACACATTTAGGTTTTAGGTAGGTTATAGGTTATAGCAGTAGGGAATTGAGAATAGGTTAAGGCTTAGGTTTTAGGTTAAGGTTATAGGTAGGTTATAGGTTATAGGTTTAGGGATTTGAGAATAGGTTAAGGTTTAAGTTTAGAAAATCGGGTTTGGGTTCGGGATCGGGTTTTGCTCTGGGTTTTCAAGTTTAGTTTTAGGTTTAGGTTAGGTAGTTGAGAATAGGATTAGGTGTAGGTTTAGGTTTAGGGATTTGAGATTAGGTTAAGGTTTATGTTTTAGGTTAAGGTTATAGATAAGTTATAGGTTATAGGTTTAGGGATTTGAGAATAGGTTAAGGTTTAGGTTTAGGAAATCAGGTTTGGGTTCGGGATCGGGTTTTTCTTTGGGTTTTCAAGTTTAGGTTTAGGTTTAGGTTAGGAAGTTGAGAATAGGATTAGGTGTAGGTGTAGGTTTAGGGATTTGAGAATAGGTTAAGGTTTAAGTTTTAGGTTAAGGTTATAGGTAGGTTATAAGTTATAGGTTTAGCGATTTGAGAATAGGTTAAGGTTTAGGTTTAGGAAATCGGGTTTGGGTTCAAGATCGGGTTTTGCTTTGGGTTTTCAAGTTTAGGTTTAGGTTTAGGTTAGGTAGTTGAGAATAGGATTAGGTGTAGGTTTTGGTTTAGGGATTTGAGATTAGATTAAGGTTTAGGTTTTAGGTTAAGGTTATAGGTAAGTTATAAGTTATAGGTTTAGGGATTTGAGAATAGGTTAAGTTTAGGTTTAGGAAATCGGGTTTGGGTTCGGGATCGAGTTTTGCTTTGGGTTTTCAAGTTTAGGTTTAGTTTTAGGTTAGGTAGTTGAGAATAGGATTAGGTGTAGGTTTAGGTTTAGGGATTTGAGAACACATTTAGGTTTTAGGTAGGTTATAGGTTATAGTTGTAGGGAATTGAGAATAGGTTAAGGCTTAGGTTTTAGGTTAAGGTTATAGGTAGGTTATAGGTTATAGGTTTAGGGATTTGAGAATAGGTTAAGTTTCAAGTTTAGGAAATCGGGTTTGGGTTCGGGATCGGGTTTTGCTTTGGGTTTTTAAGTTTAGTTTTAGGTTTAGGTTAGGTAGTTGAGAATAGGATTAGGTGTAAGTTTAGGTTTAGGGATTTGAGAATAGGTTAAGGTTAAGGTTTAGGTTTTAGGTTAAGGTTATAGGTAGGTTATAGGTTATAGGTTTAGGGATTTGAGAATAGGTTAAGGTTTAGGTTTAGGAAATCGGGTTTGGGTTCGGGATCGGGTTTTGCTTTGGGTTTTCAAGTTTAGGTTTAGGTTTAGGTTAAGAAGTTGAGAATAGGATTAGGTGTAGGTTTAGGTTTAGGGATTTGAGAATAGGTTAAGGTTTAGGTTTTAGGTTAAGGTTATAGGTAGGTTATAGGTTATAGGTTTAGGGATTTGAGAATAGGTTAAGGTTTAGGTTTAGGAAATCGGGTTTGGGTTCGGGATCGGGTTTTGCTTTGGGTTTTCAAGTTTAGGTTTAAGTTTAGGTTAGGAAGTTGAGAATAGGATTAGGTGTAGGTTTAGGTTTAGGGATTTGAGAATAGGTTAAGGTTTCAGTTTTTGGTTAAGGTTATAGGTAGGTTATAGGTTATAGGTTTAGGGATTTGAGAATAGGTTAAGGTTTAAGTTTAGAAAATCGGATTTGGGTTCGGGATCGGGTTTTGCTCTGGGTTTTCAAGTTTAGTTTTAGGTTTAGGTTAGGTAGTTGAGAATAGGATTAGGTGTAGGTTTAGGTTTAGGGATTTGAGAATAAGTTAAGGTTTAGGTTTTAGGTTAGGGTTATAGATAAGTTATAGGTTATAGGTTTAGGGATTTGAGAATAGGTTAAGGTTTAGGTTTAGGAAATCAGGTTTGGGTTCGGGATCGGGTTTTGCTTTAGGTTTTCAAGTTTAGGTTTAGGTTTAGGTTAGGAAGTTGAGAAAAGGATTAGGTGTTGGTTTAGGTTTAGGGATTTGAGAATAGGTTAAGGTTTAAGTTTTAGGTTAAGGTTATAGGTAGGTTATATGTTATAGGTTTAGGGATTTGAGAATAGGTTAATGTTTAGGTTTAGAAAATCGGGTTTGGGTTCGGGATCGGGTTTTGCTTTGGGTTTTCAAGTTTAGGTTTAGGTTTAGGTTAGGTAGTTGAGAATAGGATTAGGTGTAGGTTTTGGTTTAGGGATTTGAGATTAGGTTAAGGTTTAGGTTTTAGGTTAAGGTTATAGGTAGGTTATAAGTTATAGGTTTAGGGATTTGAGAATAGATTAAGTTTAGGTTTAGGAAATCGGGTTTGGGTTCGGGATCGGGTTTTGCTTTGGGTTTTCAAGTTTAGGTTTAGTTTTAGGTTAGGTAGTTGAGAATAGGATTAGGTGTAGGTTTAGGTTTAGGGATTTGAGAACACATTTAGGTTTTAGGTTTAGGTTTTAGGTAGGTTATAGGTTATAGCTGTAAGGAATTGAGAATAGGTTAAGGCTTAGGTTTTAGGTTAAGGTTATAGGTAGGGTATAGGTTATAGGTTTAGGGATTTGAGAATAGGTTAAGGTTTAAGTTTAGGAAATCGGGTTTGGGTTCAGGATCGGGTTTTACTTTGGGTTTTTAAGTTTAGTTTTAGGTTTAGGTTAGGTAGTTGAGAATAGGATTAGGTGTAGGTTTAGGTTTAGGGATTTGAGAATACGTTAAGGTTAAGGTTTAGGTTTTAGGTTAAGGTTATAGGTAGGTTATAGGTTATAGGTTTAGGGATTTGAGAATAGGTTAAGGTTTAGGTTTAGGAAATCGAGTTTGGGTTCGGGATCGGGTTTTGCTTTAGGTTTTCAATTTTAGGTTTAGGTTTAGGTTAGGAAGTTGAGAATAGGATTAGGTGTATGTTTAGGTTTAGGGATTTGAGAATAGGTTAAGGTTTAGGTTTTTGGTTAAGGTTATAGGTAGGTTATAGGTTATAGGTTTAGGGATTTGAGAATAGGTTAAGGTTTAGGTTTAGGAAATCGGGTTTGGGTTCGGGATCGGGTTTTGCTTTGAGTTTTCAAGTTTAGGTTTAGGTTTAGGTTAGGTAGTTGAGAATAGGATTAGGTGTAGGTTTTGGTTTAGGGATTTGAGATTAGATTAAGGTTTAGGTTTTAGGTTAAGGTTATAGGTAGGTTATAAGTTATAGGCTTAGGGATTTGAGAATAGGTTAAGTTTAGGTTTAGGAAATCGGGTTTGGGTTCGGGATCGGGTTTTGCTTTGAGTTTTCAAGTTTAGGTTTAGTTTTAGGTTAGGTAGTTGAGAATAGGATTAGGTGTAGGTTTAGGTTTAGGGATTTGAGAACACGTTTAGGTTTTAGGTAGGTTATAGGTTATAGCTGTAGGGAATTGAGAATAGGTTAAGGCTTAGGTTTTAGGTTAAGGTTGTAGGTAGGTTATAGGTTATAAGTTTAGGGATTTGAGAATAGTTTAAGGTTTAAGTTTAGAAAATCGGGTTTGAGTTCGGGATCGGGTTTTGCTTTGGGTTTTCAAGTTTAGTTTAGGTAGTTGAGAATAAGATTAGGTGTAGGTTTAGGTTTAGGGATTTGGGAATAGGTTAAGGTTTAGGTTTTAGGTTAAGGTTATAGGTAGGTTATAGGTTATAGGTTTAGGGATTTGAGAATAGGTTAAGGTTTAGGTTTAGGAAATCGGGTTTGGGTTTGGGAATGGGTTTTGCTTTGGGTTTTCATGTTTAGGTTTAGGTTTAGGTTAGGTAGTTGAGAATAGGATTAGGTGTAGGTTTAGGTTTAGGGATTTGAGATTAGGTTAAGGTTTAGGTTTTAGGTTAAGGTTATAGGTAGGTTCTAGGTTATAGGTTTAGGGATTTAAGAATAGGTTAAGATTTAGGTTTAGGAAATCGTGTTTGGGTTCGGGATCGGGTTTTGCTTTGGGTTTTCAAGTTTAGGTTTAGTTTTAGGTTAGGTAGTTGAGAATAGGATTAGGTGTAGGTTTAGGTTTAGGGATTTGAGAACATATTTAGGTTTTAGGTTTAGGTTTTAGGTAGGTTATAGGTTATAGCTGTAGAGAATTGAGAATAGGTTAAGGCTTAGGTTTTAGGTTAAGGTTATAGGTAGGTTATAGGTTATAAGTTTAGGGATTTGAGAATAGTTTAAGGTTTAAGTTTAGAAAATCGAGTTTGGGTTCGGGATCGGGTTTTGCTTTGAGTTTTCAAGTTTAGTTTTATGTTTAGTTTAGGTAGTTGAGAATAGGATTAGGTGTAGGTTTAGGTTTAGGGATTTGAGAATAGGTTAAGGTTTAGGTTTTAGGTTAAGATTATAGGTAGGTTATAGGTTATAGGTTTAGGGATTTGAGAATAGGTTAAGGTTTAGGTTTAGGAAATCGGGTTTGGGTTTGGGATCGGGTTTTGCTTTGGGTTTTCAAGTTTAGGTTTAGGTTTAGGTTAAGAAGTTGAGAATAGGATTAGGTGTAGGTTTAGGTTTAGGGATTTGAGATTAGGTTAAGGTTTAGGTTTTAGGTTAAGGTTATAGGTAAGTTATAGGTTATAGGTTTAGGGATTTGAGAATAGGTTAAGATTTAGGTTTAGGAAATCAGGTTTGGGTTCAGGATCGGGTTTTGCTTTAGGTTTTCAAGTTTAGTTTTAGTTTTAGGTTAGGTAGTTGAGAATAGGATTAGGTGTAGGTTTAGGTTTAGGGATTTGAGAACACATTTAGGTTTTAGGTTTAGGTTTTAGGTAGGTTATAGGTTATAGCTGTAGGGAATTGAGAATAGGTTATAGGTTCAGGTAATAGAATTAGGTGTGGTTTAGGTTAAGGGTGAGGTCCCTGTAAATACAGATATAAACATGGCCTGTCAACATGGCCAGGCCCTTCCAATGCTGTCCATAGGAAATGGACAGCTTCATCATGGTCAGCGGTTCCCACCTTCCAGAGACCCCCGCTCATCCGGATAGCTCCGACGCACATCCGGGTCTGTTCCATTAATTTCAAGCACATACATAAATACGGCCTGTCCAAATGGCCAGGCCCTCCCAATGCTATCTATAGAAAATGGACAGCTTCATCATGGTCAGCAGTTCCCACCTTCCAGAGATCCCCGCTCATCCGGATAGCTCCGACGCACATCCGGGTTTGCTCCATCAATTTCGAGTTAATACATTTAAAAACAACATTAATATATCTAAAAGCATCTGGATACCTGGGGAAGGCCTCCCATATTTGTATTGTTGGTTACTCATCCCTTTGTCCACAAGCCACAATTGACCGAAGGAATAATATCATTAAATGACCTGTACACATAATTTAACGTTTACAAATCATTAAAAATATAATATGAGGAATAAGAAAAAATGAATTTACTTGTACACATCATTAAATGTTTCCCTATAAGTAGGTGATATTATATCTTTGATAGCCAAAACCTGTATGACAGAGAAAAATGTAATCAATACAGTCTGTTACAATTTAAAGGAGAAAAAAGATATGTGGGATTCATCAACTTATTCAGTATCCTACATAGATCTACATTGTTGTTGTGCACCAAATAAATTATTGAAGCGTGGGTTCAAATTTTGATTCTTGATTTCCACCCTGGTCCTTGCAAATATCAGCCAGTTAGAGATTCAAAGTTAAGATGGCGTACCCTGCCATGAATGGGCCACAATAAGAGAAAGACCCCATGGATTATCTGGATCACCAGATGATTGTGGGGCTTGTCCTAGCCTAGCATATAAAATGCTTGTTCTAAGCAATGGTTAAAAAAGCTTAGGAAAGCACATAAAAGATAAAGAAAATCATTAAAAATACAAATAGGAGTGAAAATTGGAGAGAATGCACACCTGCTGCTGCTATTGAGCTTAAGGTAACTTAGAACTAGGGCTCTTAACTTCTATGATTGTGTAGGTGGAGAAGCATTAATAGATCCAACACCACTCAATAGTCAAGACCTAATAATTATAGCTATGTCGAGGACAATCCTTCAATTCTGCTCTTTGACACTACCAAATGGCCAGATAAAGGACATAAATTGTAAGGTCTTAAACCTATCATTAGAAGTTCAACATATTCTTGTCATGAATTAATTTTCCAGCTTGATGTATAGCTCCAAAGTCCGCACCTTCAACACTTAAACTTATATCTTTTACAACATATTTCAATATTTAAGGGAGAAAATGCCTACTTTTTTTAAGGACTAGATCAGAAAGATATCCATAGCCAAATAATGCTTGACAAAGCCAATTTAGAAGTCTACATGGTTATTCTTCACCCATTGGATCCATTTATGCCAATCGAACAAGAATTAGATTAGAGATCTCTAAAGCCAACCTAATAAAAAATAAGATATCATTAGTGGTTGTTGATAAAATTATGTAAAGGAAATTTTCAACAACCAATCTAACATCCAAAAAACTAATCTAACATGAAACATAAAAATATAGAAATCTTGAGAAAACAGGCTTCCCTACAGCTCATATAAATATTAGACCTGAAAAAACACAGAAATCTATGATGCACATAACAAAGAGGGAAAAAACATGGTAATCTCCAATACCTACCATCGAAAACATGCAAACAATGGAACTTCCATAAATCAAGGTAACAACTCCTATGATATTATTTTAGGAAGAACAACCCCCGTGATATTAAATTAAAAAATACAAAACTCTCAAATACCCACCAATAAAAACGAAGAATCATGGAATTTAAACATAATCCATGTAACATTAGACACGAAAAAGGGAAAAACCTCTAATGCCACCAATATTAACAGAAAAACTTGTAATTTTTTATTTAAATATATAAATGGACATTGAAGATGAAAATAAAGAGAAGTCTCTCAACAACAAAAGCAGAAAGATCTTTGAATTTTCAACAATCCACCTTTTTTTGTTCTTTTTTTTTTCTTTTCTTTTCTTTTCTTTTCTTTTCTTTTTTGAAGGACCACAAACAATCTAATGTTAAACAGAAACCTCATAGAAATCTCTAATACCCATAAAAACAATGGATTTCCAGAAATCATCAAACATTAAACAAAAGGGCAGGGGCTCAAAATAAACACAGCTCTTGCCTCCTGGAATCTATGCTGTTAGTAGTACATGAGGTTCAGGAAGTATACTTAAACCCAATCGAAAAATGAATTGGCCATTATAAACATAACCTGATAACCATGCAAGCAATAAGGTAATGCAATGTAAGAAACTAAAAACCAATAACTTACTAGCTGTGTGAAATGGGTGCCTCGGAGTTTTGTCCCATCAGTCTTTGATGATGTTATGCACCCATTTATAGGACAGAGGGATTGCAACCTTGTTGGCCTCTTTCATGAGCCACATCAACTCGCACATTGATCTAGAAGGGGCTAAGATCTCACAATGCCATATAATGGCTTGGGATATAGTGATCCGGGACTGGGAAATGCATTTCCCTTGTAATTATTTAGATGCAAAAATCTCTGTTTTGTGCATTTGCAAGGCATCCTTCATGGCACATGCTTATCTTTGGAGCAATATGAAGGTTAGCATGGGCAAAGGTCTCTTGTGGGGCTAAAAAGTGAGGAAGGGTAATTGCTTGCTCCCAGTGGCCCGATTGTGGTGCTAGTTGCTCAGATGATCTCTCATCGTCTGAACCTTTTTTTTGCTATTCCCTCTTTTTGTTTGAAAGTGGCAATGCGACTTTTTACCGGAGTTTATTTTTATTGTATTCATTTTTCACTGGAAGGCGGGTGAGGATGCAACTGAGATGATAAAGAACACTGATGATAACAAGCAGCTGGCGACATCTAAAGAAATCGAGGTCCAAGAGGCAAGAGTTGTGTTATATTCAAATGTTGGCAGTGTGATGGTTCATAGCATTCAGACATTGTATACATGGCATATGTGCAGCTCAAAATAAAACATTTAAATCACATATTGTAGATTCTGAGAGCAGAGACATTTCATCAAACACATGTTGTGCACACCTTAAACATTCACAACAAATGAAATGAGTACCCGGCCGGGGAAGAGATGAAGTGCAGGGGCTGCTGGCCGCACCAGTCAGGAAGAGAGAGAGAGAGAGAGAGAGAGAGAGAGAGAGAGAGAGAGAGAGAGAGAGAGAGAGAGAGAGTCGGGCGTGTGTCTGGGACCGGGACAATGAGCGAGCGAGCGAGCGAGCGAGAGAGAGAGAGAGAGAGAGAGAGAGAGAGAGAGAGAGAGAGAGAGAGAGAGAGAGAGAGGGCGGAGGGACGACAGCAATGACAGAGGGAGAGATAGAGAGAGAGGGCAGAGGGAGGGCATGCGCGCGGCTAGGGCAAAGGGAGAGAGAGAGAGAGAGAGAGAGGGCAGAGGGAGAGGCGGATATGAGGGAGCATTGGGCGCGCGGCTTCTTTTGAGCGCGCGCCCATTTTTGGAAATTACTTAGGTGGGTGCTCTGTGGGCCCCACCGTGATGTACATGTTTCATCCATTCCGCTCATCCATTTTCACAGATCATTTTAGTGTTTGATGAAAAAATTGACAGTAATATAAATCCTAGGTGGGCCACACCAAAGGACAAAAATAATGAATGGATATTCACAATTAAAATCCTCCTAAGGCCCACTGTACTGTTTTCCTGACATCCAATCTATTGATTTGGTCATAAAGACCCAGATGAAGGGAAAAAATAAATATCAGCTTGATCCAAAACTTTTATGGCCCTCAAAAAAATTTTAATGGTCAAAATTCATTCAACACTATGTCCTGTAATGTGGTCCACTTGATATTGAGATATAATTCATTTTTTTTTTCATATCATAAAATGAAAACAATATGTTGATTGGGTCATACAGGGCCAGATGAAGGGGAAAAACAAAAATTAGTTTGATCCAAAACTTTTATGGCCCCAAAATCTGTGGGCCGACCATGATGTATGTGTTTCATCCAATCCGTTTATCCATTTTTAAAGATCATTTTAGGACTTCATCCTAAAAATAAGAGGGATATAAAAGTCCAGATGAAGGGAAAAAATAAAGATCAGCTTGATCCAATACTTTTATGGCTCCCAAAAAGTTTTTAATGGTCGACATTCATTCAACACTTTCTATAATGTGGTCCACTTGAGATTGGGATATAACCCAAATTTTCGGTAAATCCAAAACTCAAGTGGACCATGCCACACAAAACAATGTGGAATAATGATTTCCACTGTTGATACCTTCCTTGGGCCCACAATAATGTTTGCCATCCAACATGTTCATAATATCAAAAAGATATGAATGAAGGAAAAACACAAAAATCAGCTTGATCCAAAACTTCTATCAAATGCATAGTGTTGATGTTCGATACACATCATGATGGGCCCTACAAAACTTACTAACATTAATTCTTAGAGTCTCAGGGTGTCAATAAGTTGATTTGGTCATACAGGACCAGATATGAAGGGAAAAAATAAAAATCAACTTGATCTAATAGATTTAGGCTACCAAAATGTTTTTAATGGTCGATGCTCATTCAACACTGTTTCCTGTAATGTGGTCTACTTGAGATTTGGATATACCTCATTCTTTGACTTATACCGTAAAATGATCTGTAAAAATAGATGGATGGCATAGATGAAACCGTCGATGATGCTATGTGGGACCTACCATGATGTACGTGTTTCATCCATTCCGTTCATCCATTTTTAAAGATCATTTTAGAGCTTTTTGCAAAAAATTAGAGAGATATAAATCTCAGGTGGTCCACACCACATGAGAACAATAGTCATTGGATATCCACTATTAAAATCCTCCTAAGGCCCATTGTACTGTTTATTTGACATCAAATCTGTTGATTTGGTCATACAGGACCAGATGAAGGGAAAAAATAAAAATCAGCTTGATCCAGTAGATTTAGGCTACCAAAATATTTTTAATCGTTGACGCTCATTCAACACTATTTCCTGTAATGTGGTCCACTTGAGATTTGCATATATCTCATTTTTGGTCTCATATTATAAAATTATTTGTAAAAATATATGAACGGCATGGATGAAACACATACATCATGGTGGGGGATATAGAGCACTGACCACCAGTCATTGGCTGGTAGGGGTGTACACAAACCAGACTAACCCAATTAGCTCACTCGACTCGGCCCGAAAAAGCTCAACTCGACCCGACCCAGAACTAAGTTCGGGTCGGGACGGGCCATTTTTCTCGGCCTGAAATTGAGTTCGAGTCGAGCTTGGATAGGGCCCAGTTCGGCCCGACTCAGTCTGAAACTCGACTCAACCCGACCCGACTGGAACTTAATTCAAATTATTTGTGTCACATGTACGATTTCTTATACCCAATTTTATCATCCGTTCCACTACCAGAAGATCAAAGTATTTATTATTCCATATGTTAGTTATAAACAACTTTAAAAAATGGGGAAGATTCTTTAACTGTACACATGGTGTAGTTGTACAATAGCTCCAATTATATAAATAGTTTAGCATAAACCAACAATCTGATTTTTCCTTTTGAATTTAGACCAAGTGCTACTTTACTTCCAACCGCCCATTTGTCAGCCATTAATTGAATGGTTACAATTGATTGATCAGTGCTATTTTAGAGATACAATCCATCTGCAATGGAACTCACAATTTGGATGATTTGGATAGTTGAACATCAGTGCGACAATGAAAAGGATAAGTCATTATCATTGCAGAGTGCCACACATCATGATGGGTGTCCATTCACTCTATTTTATTGATCATTTCCCTCAATTTGACTAGTTACTCGCCTTGATCATACTACATATATATGAGAAAGATATTGGGCAAACAAGATTGATCAACAATTTGAGTGAATTTTGATTTAAACATCTGAAGTTATTTACTCTTCATGTTCGGACTAATCAGATTGTCTAAAAATAGTTAAAGGTTGTTCATAATATCAAAAATATATAAATGAATAGAAAAAACAAACATCAGCTTGATCCAAAACTTTTATGGCCTCCAAGAAATTTTAAATGGTAGAGGTTCAATCACATTATTTCTTGTGGTGTGGTCCACTTGAGCTTTGGATATGCTTCCTTTTTGTTATTTAGACCTTAAATTATTTGTTAACATGGATGAATGGAGTGGATAAAATAAATAAATAACGGTGAACCCCACAGAGTTTACTCTGGTAAAGGTAACGAGTAATTCACTTAAATGTAGTGGAGAAAGGTTTCCTTAAAACATTAATAATCATATATTGGGCGTGCCTAGATGTGATTCACATATCTAACCCACTCATTATGTGTGTCTCACTTGGATGAGGGTCAGACCAAGTTTCAACCGCATCCAAAACTCATGTGGGCTCCACCAAGTGCTTTTATAATTTTTAGGATGTTTTCACATAGTTTTAAATGGTATGGCCCACTTGAGTTTCGTTAACCAATGATTTTTGAAATATCTCATAACCTATAGGGGACACATCAAATCCACGGCGTTGATGTTCGACACACATCATGATGGGGCCCACAAAACTTACTAACATCAATTCTTAGGTTCTCACGAGGTCAGTAATTAGTTGGGTCACAATTTTAACCAGAATATTTAGTTCATTTTACATGTCTAGTCCATTCACTCTATTTTACTATCAATACTCTCAATTTGACTAGTTATAACTCGCCTCAATCAGGCTACATATGAGAAAGATATTGGGCATACAAGATTGATTAACAATTTCAGTGAAATTTGATTTAAACATATGAAGTTTTTTACTCTTCAATTTGAACTGATTAGATTGTCCAAAAATAATTAAAGGTTCAATTAGTGGATGTGCCTAATAATTTAGTAATTTTATTTTTCACAAATAAATTTAACATTTTTTTTCAAAATGTATATTTTTTTCTCTTTTAACTAAATATCATTTTTATTATAAATAAATTTAACATTTTTTTTACAAAATTTAGTTTTATTTTTTAAAATATATATTTTTTTACAATTTGTCAATTTTTTCACAATTTTGTTTAATTTTTTAAATTTTCTTTTTCAAAATATCATTTTTTCAAAATTATCAACATTATTCAAAGTTCTTAATTTTTCTTTTTTCAAAATCTAGATTTTTATAAAATTACAGTTTTTTTTTTTTAAAATTTAAAATTTTCTTAAACATTGTTAATTATTTTTCTAAGCTTCTCAGCAAATTTTTTTTTTTAAATTCGTAATTTTTTTAAGCTTCTTAATTTTTAAACTAGACCGTCTCTAATAGAGACGGTCTTTGACAGTCTCTAATAGAGATGGTTGTTGACAGTCTCTAATAGAGATGGTCTTTGATAAGGCTATAAGACGGTTTAGGACCATCTCTAATAGAGACGGTCGTTAACAGTCTCCAATAGAGACGGTCTATGACACTCTAATAGAGACAGTCTTTGGCAAGGATATAAGATGGCTAAGGACCGTCTCTAATAGAGACGGTCTTTGACAGTCTCAAATTACAAGTAAAAGACGGCCAATGGCCGTCTCTATTTTAGATGGCCAATGACCGTCTCAGATGACCGCATATAAGACGGTCAAAGACCGTCTCTAATGCGGACGGCCCATGACCGTCTCAGATACCACATATAAGACGGTCCATGACCATCCTAAACTATTTGTGGACGTTCAAATTTTTAAGACAATATTAAGGACGGTCAGGAGCCGTCTAAAAATTTAGAGACGGTTTATGGCCGTCTCTAAAGCGTCTTTAAACCAAGTGATTTTAGGGACGGTCCAGAACCGTCTCTAAATCCGTCATTTTTTTTCCATTTTTCACGTAGTGTGTCAGGTACAGCCATATGAAGACAAGAAAGAAGTTGCTGCGAATCAAACATGAAATGGTCACGAAAGGGGTCAAACGTAGTGGTATTGTTATTGGAAAAGGTTCATTGCACTGTCCTGTTGGCCACTAAGTTGTTGATTAGTTGCAGCTACCCTGTCTGCCTGCAACATCTGAAGTTAAAAACTATAACTCCTCCCTTAAACATAACTCCAAGCTAAATAATAGAATTTCTGTTAGAATCTGCAGTTATTTATTTCCAGAGGATTCATGTTAGTTTTCTGCATCCATGTTTTAGTTGCTCTCTATTAAAAGTAATGATTTTCATTGACTGATTATATGAAGCTCTTGTAGGTGATAGTTTGATTAGTTTCGTTTGAGATATAATCAAATAACCAATACCTTCCCAATGGTTCGAAAAGCTAGGACGTGTAAATCAAAGAATCTGAGATCTGACATTGATTGCACTAGCACCCATCTAAAGTGAAGTTTCTCTCTCCTCAGATGGAGCTTGTCTATACTCCGGTAAAACAAAAATCATTGTGATCATTTTTCACTTTTTTCTCAAACAAAACCGTATCTAAATTGCTGAGTTTTGGATCACTATTTGATCCTTGGCTCGAGGATATGGATAGTATCCATGGTTCAGTGACATGGTTGATTTGATGAGCTCCACCATGTATGGAATGTGCCCCGAATGTCTCCCAGACTGCACAATCCATTCCTAGTCATCGAATTGTTGGCATTTTGTTGGTTGAATGGGACTATTTTGTGCTTTGTTAGTTTTTGCAGACCAGCAATTGAAAGGTTGGAATTGTTCGATTAATTAGGCTTTCAGGGCCATTCTCCATTGATTGGGGCCAGTCAGATCAACGGCCTGGATCATTCCAAACTTGGGCTTGACTTGTACAGATTGAGGATGCAAGGATACTATCATCTTTGAGTTGAGAATAATATAATACCTCATCATTTATTGCATATTTGATTTTTCCTATTGCTTTAACTGATTTTTTTTTTTTTCCCCTGTAATGAACTGGCTATCTTTTCAAAAAGTATTTAGACTAGGGATCATTAGTGACTTCCTGATGATTATAATTTGATATGATTTTTCTGTTCATTTTATATCTTTTTTTCATTACATAGGTGGGAAGGAAGGAGTTCTTGTGTTTTGGCAACTCGACGCAGGATTTTTACCATGTATATGATCCCCACTTCTATATTTTACGCATTCTATGGATCCTTCCATTTCCTCTGTAAGGATATATTCTTTGTACTTGTATAACATCATGGAAAGTCTTACTTCAAATTGGTTTTGTTTCTTCTCATAACATGGGTCTTTTATAATTCTATCATAATGCTCTATCATGTTACATCAAGATATTTGCAAGTACACTTCAAAAGAAATTTGATTATGATTATGTTGGGATCATTGCTGGCATTTATCATAGAAGGTCATCAAATAAGTTTCTTGTGCGTATTCACTTGGCTTAAGTCAATAACAGACTTTTTTAATTTGTAGTAAATGTGGATTGTGTGCATTGTACTAATGAGAATGTGTGCCGCTTTAAGTAGGTTATTGCTGTAAACAATTGGATGAAATGGGCTCCAAGGAAATAGGGATTTTTTTTTAGGAGGTTCTCATTGGAAGACCATCTTCATGGTGGGGCCCACCTTTTTCATCATACTCATGCCCTATGCAAGTGGCATGGCAGCCGAAGAGATGGTGCGGTAAACAAATTGTGGTGCCTTGCATCTGAGGTAATTAATATGCTTGTTAAAAAAACACTTCCATTGTGAATGTTATGGAGAGATCAGAGCCCATGAAAGAACATCAATCTGACTGTAAGTCTAAGCCGACTCAATGCCATTACGTCCGAGGCATACGAGGCATGACCCATCTGACCTGATTCCTGCATCATAACAATGACATGCGAGTCTTTGGGTGCGATTCAGCTCGGAGGTGCCTCAACAATCCGATTGGACAAGCCAACCACGATATACCCAAGGCCGGCCGCATCCGATCCGACTCTATGAGTCGGGTCAGACGCCGTTTAACTTGGAGATTGTCCTTTACTCTAAGGTCGGCCGAGCCGAGCCAAGCCGAGTAGATAATCAGGGGCGTATATTCCATTTGTTAAACATAGAAACTGTCATAACCGAATGTGGCCGGTAACTTCGCTCACAAATACGCACTATTCGTCGGATACGCTACACAATCAATAGATTGCGGGCGGTATCTCCACGATTTGGGAATCTCCCTGATCGTGCCGAGATTATCGGGACTAGACCACCCCACAAGTAAGTATAAATATTACCCGACGCCATATCTACAGGGACACAAGATCAAGCTCTCGCTCTCCTCTACTCTCTACCTAGACCCCAATTCCCTTGTCCTGACTTAGGTATCGGAGGTTCCCCTGCTTAGTCAGGGTCACCTTTGCCCGTTTTCTTTGTGCAGGCTTCAGGAACGATACGTAGAGGGCGACGTGGAGAGAGGGCCGACCAGATTTTGACCTCAACATTTTTTGGCGCCATCTTTGGGAACCTGAAACTAGAAGCCAGGTTCTCGTTTTCTTAAGCAATGGTGAGGAAGAAGAAAGCTGCAGTGGTGTAGCCGCAACCTAATGAGCAGACTTGGTCGTCATCGCTGCTTCATGCCGAGTCTGCACCAGGACCTTCCTAACGTTCGCGCAATCGGTCGAGTAAGTATCGCGCCATGCAGAACGAGATCCAGGCCCTGCGAGATGAGATAAACCGAATGAAGCAGCAGAGAGAACCAGAGCTACGCCAGGCTCAGGAACAGCCCGTTCTCGAGCCGGTGGGGTTGTTCGTGAAGACTCGCTCTGTACTGAGGAGTGTGAGACCCGAAGCCCCCCAGCACTCGGGGGAACCGCGTTTGAGTCAAAATCCTCCCGCAGTACACGCCGATGGATCCGCGTGGAATGCCACCACTCGGGCCCCGACAACCATTCATTCAGCCACATCCGCCCTGCCACCCACGGACCTCCGTCATCAGTTAGAACGGAGGAGAGAAGGAGAACACTGGAGATTGAGGATGTCCCAGAGATCGTCGTGAAAAATATGGATCCATGGGAGGTACGATTTACGGAGTTAAAAGATTGGTTCCTTACATTGGAGAAAAAGCAGCAACAATCGACAATTTCATCCACAATCCAAGCGATGATGGAGGAGACCGAGCCTCCCTTCACCCTAGCCATCATGGCTGAAGTGATGCCACAGAGGTTTCGAATGCCTCCTGTCATCTAATATTCAGGATCTGAGGACCCATCCGAACACCTAGAGTCCTACCGGTCGTGGATACAGATCCAGACTGCAATGGACTCAATGATGTGTAGGGAGTTTTCTATCACCCTCACAGGGTCTGCTCGAATTTGGTATCGCCAGCTCAAACCCAATTCCGTGGGCTCTTTTGCGGAACTGAGTCAACTATTCCTTACGCAGTTTATAGGTGCTAAGAGAAGTCAAAAATCCAATACTCACCTGCTCACCATCAAGCAGGCCCCGAAAGAGTCATTAAAGGATTACATTGCCTGCTTTAATGAAGAAGCATTACATGTCGAGGACTACAATGATAAGATGGCTCTCGCTGCCATTCTGAGCGGACTGAAGGAAGGAAAGTTCGCCTTTTCTATCGGAAAGAATCCACCAAAGACGCTAGCAGACTTCATGGTGAAAGCCTAGAAGTATATCAACGCCGAGGAGTTCACTAACGCTCGAAAAGATACACAGGTAATCGACTCGGCGAACAAAGGGAAGAGACCTAGGAATGAAGACTCCCAGCCAACTGGCAAGAGGACGGATGACAGCACTTCTCGCGATCGTCGACCGAGCCGTAGGCCGGAAGGGAAATTTCGTTCCTATACCCCTCTTAATACGTCCGCTGAGCAGATTCTGTTAGATATCCAAGGAGATAGGCTACTTAATTGGCCAGTCTGCATGAGAGCTGACCCAGAGCACCGGGACAAGCAGAAATTCTTCCGCTTCCACAGGGACCATGGTCACAACACTAACGACTGCGTGGACCTGAAAGAAGATTTCAAATCCCTCATCCGCAAGGGACATCTACGTCGTTACACAAAAAAAAGAGAAGTCTGCTCGGAGAGAGGAACAACCGTGAGAACATCTAAACAACCCCCTAGAAGAATCCGTCGAAATTCATACCATCTTCGTGGGTTCAGCTGGGGGAGGGGATTCAAACAGGGCTCAGAAAGCCCACTCTCGGAGATCCGAGCCGGAGCACCACGTTCACCTAGTGGAACGTCCCAGGAAGGAACTCCGAGTCGCTCTGTGCAACCTAACTTTCACGGAAGATGATGTGCGCGGGATCCAGCATTCACACGATGACGTGCTAGTGGTTACCATGACCATAGCAAATCACAAGGTGTACTGCATCTTGATCGATACCAGAAGTTCGGCCGATGTGATGTACTCCGAAGCATTCAAAAAGATGAAAATTTCACGGTCTCAACTCCGACCCATGAAGACTCCCTTGCACGGATTTGTCGGGGAGAGAGTAATCTTCGAAGGAACCATCTCCCTCCCAGTAACAGCAGGAAAAGGACAACATCAGGTCACACTTCTGGTGGACTTTTTGGTTGTCAATGTTCCATCCGTCCACAATGTGATCTTGGGCCGACCCTCCCTTAACGCGATGAGAGCGGTTATCTCAACGTATCATTTGATGATGAAGTTTCCAACCGAAGGTAGGATTGGTTATCTTCGAGGCGACCAACGCAAGGCCCGGAGGTGTTATACGATAGCTGTGAGAAAAGAGTTGCCAAACAGGCACTCGTCATGGACGCCTTGGATCCTCGAGGACCGACAGAAAACTCCTCAGTCGAAGATCTGGAGAAAATGCCGCTCGATGAATCAGACTCGAGTAAAACCGTTCATCTCGGGTCATCATTGAATTCTAAGCAGAAGAACTCGTTGCTAGCCTTCTTGAAGCAACACCGAGACATCTTCGCATGGTCGCACGCAGATATGTCAGGGATCTCAGTTGATGTACTGGTCCACAGGTTGAACGTGAACCCGGATCATAGGCCGATTAAGCAAAAAAGAAGACCATTCGATGTCGAACGATATAAAGCTATTATCGAGGAGGTCTCTGTCCTACTCGATACGGGTTTCATAGAAGAAGTATACTGTAAGCCCCGTATTCTAGACCGTACCGTTCCATAGACTTCCGTGGTCTTACCGGTCGAATTCCGGCAACCTTCGACCCTTAACCAATATTTACGTGCGACCCTGATTCGTATGCCGTCAACCCGTATCGACTCAACCCAAGACCTTTACCATAGCGACCGCATCATCCCTACAGTTCCGATGTCGCGACTTGCTCGCCGAGGCGATACCCTGGTCAAGAGATGTGGGCAAACGTTCAGTGCGAAGAAAATGCCACGCGTTGCGAAACCCAAGAGAATCTCTACGAGGTGTCACATCAATCCCATCAATCCATCAATCCATCACATGTCAAGTACATGTCAAGTACACATCACCTTTCACCCATTCCCAAGCAACTACAAAAGTCAAGAATCTCTTACAAGCCCATACCTCTCTTACACCAAAAGACCTCAAAGTCAAAAAGTTCTTACACCACCCATGCTTTTCTTACACAAATGGCCACAAAAGTCAAGATTTTTTTACACCCATCACTCACCACATCCATCACCCATCTCTCTCTCCCTTTACAACTCTCTCTCTCTCTTTCTCATTTTAAAACTCAAAAAAAATCTAAGGAGAGAAATCCCATACGTATGAGAATTCTCCAAGCCTCTTCCTCTCTTTCAAAACTTCAAGTGTGGCCCACTTTTCTACCCCATGATCTCCCATCCTAACCATCCATTCCCCGTCTCCTCCATTGGAATCAAAGCTAAGGTGCTAAGGAACTCATAGGAGCAAGAAGATCGAATGGTGGGTGCTCCTCTAGATGTAAAAAATCTGATTTGTATAGCCTAGATGTTTTCTTTCTTTCATGAGGGAAGTGTAGGACCCACCAATCAATGGTGGATATCCCACACAATCCCATGGTTGTGGCCTAATGGCCTACCTTATGCATGCATGATCCATGCATGGGGCCTTTCTCTATGGGCCCCATCATGGTAGTTTTATTTCATATTATATTATGTTTGGGTCATCTAGACCTTATAACCATGGTGGAGATGACATCCTCACCATGCATTTTAATTATAGGTCATGCATGTGCAAGATCCATGTTGTAAATGTAAATCTAGGTATGATGTGCAGGTGTGATTGATCTTGGGAGGGCTCAATAGTGGCGGAGCCCCTTTCCTTATGGCCGGATTGTCCTTCTATCTCTCTTTTTTCTCATTTTATTTCCTGATGTGTATGGCCCATTAATATATTTCCCTTTCTATTTAACTTATATAATAAATTTTATCTAAGTACATGTTGCTGTCCAGAATTTTCTCGACAATTTCTGGTTGTTTTTGGACCAGATTTTGGGACTATTTAGGAGACTATTCATACCTATTAAATATACTTTTCTGAAATGTGGGGATCTCATCTTAATGTTCCCTAAATTTCAGCCCCAATTGACCTTCATTGGGGTCCCAAGGGTGTGGTCCAAGTGAGGTGGACAGTCTGAATTTTCTGCACTGTTCCAGCAACATTCCACCATGGACAGTTGGATTTTTAAAATTTATTAAAATACCTATGGGTGTTTAAAAGTTATAAAAAATTTTATGGGGGTGGCTTACTTATGGTAGGACCCACCTATAAAATTTTGGGGCCAATGGACGCTTGTACACACCATGGTGATGGCGGGACCGGCCCATTATAATATGGTGTCTAGATCAGTCCGATTTTTAGGACAGATTGATTTATGTAAATAAATTAAAATATTTATAAATGACCAAAAATTCTAAAATTTTTTGAGAGTGTGGTCCACTTATATTAGAACTCACCTACCAAATTTCAGGGCCAATGGATCCCTGTACACACCGTGGTGAGGGCCGGACTGGCCCACCACGTTGGGACGTCCAGGTCTGTCCGATTTTTCTGGACAGTATATTTTGTTTAAATTAATTAAAATACTTAGAGATATCTAAAAATTATAAAATTTTATGAGGGTGTGTCCCACATATGGAAGTATCACTCTGTAAAATTTCAGCCTCAAGTGACCCCGTTTGGGTATCCAAAAGAATGGGCCAAGATGGTTGGACTCCTAGATTTTTTTCTGTTGTGCAGTCCAACAATATGCCTTGATAAAAAACTATAATTCAAAAATATTTCTTCTAATGGTGGGCCACCTTTTTGGATTTTTTCTCATTGTATGCATGATGAGGGACCTTGGCCCTCAATTTTCAGAGTTTTAGAGGCCTTAGACCCACTCCAATGGAGTGCCCAAATTTAGGACAGCAACATGTTATAATTATGCTGGCCTTGGGCTGAAATTTTAAGGAGTGGGGCCCACCATATTATAAAGATCTTAGAGGAAATGATTTATACCTTTAGTTCCTTAAATGTTGGGCTTAATAAATACACTTTTGAGGCCACCACAGTTGAATTTAATTGAGTCCATGAATGTAGCTAGTTGTTGAACTATTTAAGGCCCATAGAGTGGACCCATTTTATGTGTTCCAAGGCCCATGGGATTAGGCCCATTTGATGTAATTTAAGGCCCATAGAGTGGACCCATTTGATGTCTTCCAAGGCCATGGGATTAGGCCCATTTGATGTAATTTAAGGTCCATAGAGTGGACCCATTTGATGTGTTCCAAGGTCCATGGGATTGGACCCATTTGATGTATTTTAAAGCCCATGTGATTAGGCCTATTTGATATGTATAAGGCCCATGGGTCGAGAACCATTTGATGCAATCTAAGGCCCACGGGTTATGACCCGTTGCAATGCACATAAGGCTCATTGGTGCAGCCCATTGATGTGACCCATTTGATGAGTAAAAGGCTCATATGACATGGCCCATTTGATGTATTTAAGGCCCAATGGGGTGTACCTAAGGTCCATTGCAATGTGTGATCCCAACCTGATTTACGTAATGTTATTCACTACGGGCTACACCTTGGGAGCAATGTTGGTTTGACGTCCACATTGCAAGTATAATGTTGGTTAAATGTCTGCATTGCGACTCTCCCTAGGGCCCGTTGGTAGGCCCGTACTTGTTGTATGCAAGCCGTCTAGGCCAGCTACGTTGTAAGGATAGGGCATTACTTTATAACATACTTAGTATAACTCCATGACGCACAACCCATTTATATCGGTCCATTTGATCGACCTGATCGTATCGGCCATTTGATTGATTTAGCCCATATGATTGATTAGGCCCATCTTGATATATTTGTGGCCTGTTGCTAAGGCCATATATGAGGCCTGTTTTTGAGGCTCACCTTGATGTGTATGAGGCCCGTTGTTGAGGCCCACCTTGATGTGTATGAGGCCCGTTGTTGAGGTCCACCTTGATGTGTATGAGGTCCGTTGTTGAGGCCCACCTTGATGTGTATGAGGCCCGTTGTTAAGGCCCACCTTGATGTGTATGAGGCCCGTTGTTGAGGCCCACCTTGATGTGTATGAGGCCCGTTGTTAAGGCCCACCTTGATGTCTATGAGGACCGTTGTTGAGGCCCACCTTAAATATATATGAGGCCCATGTTGCAAGGCCCATTGTGATGTATGCAAGGTCCATGTGTCATGGCCCATTGCAATGTATGTAAGGCCCAATTAGTGCGGCCTATTCGATATATTTATGGGGTCCATGTCATTAGGCTCATCCTGTTGTATTGGTGACGCGTCCATTGAGGCTCACCCGTAGTATATATTTGAGGCCCATGTGTAGGGCTCACCTATTGTGTATTTAAAGCCATGGGTTGTGGCCATAGTGATGTATAATAGGCCTATGTGATGTACCCCATACTGATGGGTATTAGACCCAGGTATGTAACTCACCTGCGAAGTATATTTGAGGCCCATTGTGATATATCTGAGGCCCATGGGTGCGACCCATCCAGATGTATTTGAGGCCTATGGGTAAGGCCCATTGTGATATGTGTTAGGCCCATGACTAGGGTCCACCTGTTTCGTATATTTGGCCCTTGTGTGAGGCCATGTGCCCATTATATATTTGATTCTATGTGGGCCATTCCTTGGGGGCAATGTTGGTTAAAAGTCCATATTGTCGACGTCAGTTATTGATACCGTTTATGAGTATGTGACATCATAACATCATGATACATGCCCATTCGCATCATCTGTATGTTTTTTATGAGATGTGATTGACCATTGCATATGTCATTGGGCAGGATGATGTGAGACTCCCTGATATGTGAAGATTATCTCACATGAGCGCATGACATGCGCAGGATTAATGCATGATTGGATTGTATGACTCATGCATCTTGCATTGTGTTGTGATTACTGTACGCCCTACTGACATCAGGGCCGTAGCTTCCACAGGCATATCGTGGATGGCCAGATGGGACACCGAAAATCTGTTCGAGCATCGGGCCGCCATAGATGGCCCTGGGTGAAAATCCTTAAACACCCTCTTGGTTCCATAGGATGCTCCAACGTGTAGACTGAGTGGGTAGATGAGCGTTGAGTGCCGATTACCAGATGGCTCCGCTCTCTACTGTGTCATGGTTGGTTAGAAGGGGGTGCGGCCTTACCCGCCCGAGGGAATAGGCATGGCTAGGCTGAGTTTGACCAGCTCGAGGAATGGGTCCGCTATCGGTGAGCCGGGTTGGTATTGACAGACTACTGGCAGGCAGATATTGAGGTGTTTTCCACTTACCCAGTTGTGCGCTTGATTGGGGCGGTAGGTGGTGTGAAGTGTAATAGACCCAAGTGATTTTTTCAGAGAGGAACCATACTGATATGAGGACTGACATGATATTATGACATCCCGTCACTGTTGTGCATGTGGGCAGTCGTACGTGGGCAGATGCTGATGTGGGCGGGGCTGAGGCCTGGGCGAGCTACCACACTGGGCGAGCTACCAACGGTTGGCAGGCTACTGAGTAGGAGTTGCATACTCATTCATTCATCCATTCACTATCCACTCGGGCTGGTAGTGCGCAACTAATTTTTGTGTATCTTCGTTATGGCAAGGATTTCGGTTGGGCGCGTGACTAACCTGAGATTAGGAGTTTACCACGTTGAATCAGACTATCCATATTTAGGTATGAGACTGGTTTGGATAGAGGTTCCTTGTGGTGGACCCCATAGCCTGCGATACTACGTACTATCATCCCGATATCACACTCCAGCATGGTCATTCCATTAGCACCATATACTGCATATTCCATTACATCTTCGGCATGTGGTATTATGGGTTGTTATGTTTCTGTATTCCTGTGACTTAGATGAGAGTGATGATATTTGTTAGCTCTTTCGAATTGTGTATTACATTATATCCTTGTCATTCAACATTTGATTATCTATGACTCATCATTTCCATAGCTGTCCTATATTGCGTATTCTAATATTGATTAACTTATGGACTTGTTCATACTTTTGCTTATTCTGTTATCGCATGATTATAATCTTATCAGTATTTCTATTTACGCTGATAATTCCTGCTCTTATCAATGTTTCTGCTTATTCAGTCATTATATGGTTTATGGATTAATAGCTTTCCGATATTGTATGATTATAATATTGTATTAAATAATTGGCACTTATCTCGTGCACACACTTACACCACCCTTTAAGCTTTCTATAAGCTTATGCACAATAGATGCGTGCAGGTGATGTTAGGTTGCAGAAGCATTGAGCTTGGAGCGTGCAACTATTTTCTGGAGCTTTGATTTTGACATATATATTTCCCTTTCAGCATTGTATTCAAATGATTATATTAGTGGATATGTGATGATGATGTTGCCTTTATGATTTGGGTAAACTTGTGGTTATGCTTATTACTAGTTAAATGTATAAAAAAATAAAAATCCTCCTTATAGGATCCCAGGATTGGAAATCTGGCATATGAATGTTAGGAGCCGAGAATGGGGTACTACGGAGGCTGTCGGCACCGGATTCGACGATCAGGATTCCTATGAATCCGATTTCTGGGTTTGGGGTGTGACATATACTATCTAGACTGGATAGAAAATGTTGTGCTCATCAGGAAATCCAACGGGAGATGGTGGGTCTGTGTAGACTATTCCGACCTGAATAAGGCGTGCCCTAAAGACAGCTTTTCGCTACCTCGGATCGATCAACTAGTGGACAGCATAGCCGGACATGAACTACTCTCATTTCTAGATACTTATTCCGGGTACAATCAGATCGCTATGTATCCCCCAGATAGGTAGAAGATTACCTTTGTCACGGACAGAGGGCTCTACTGTTACCGGGTCATGTCATTTAACCTGAAAAATGCTGGGGCAACATATCAGAGGCTGGTGAATCAGATGTTCGCCAGTCAGATCAAGCGCACCATGGAGGTGTACGTGGACGACATGTTAATGAAAAGTACCCAAGCCTCCAACCACCTTGTCGACCTCGGAGAAACATTCAGCGTCCTTCGAAAATATCAGATAAAATTGAATCCCGCTAAGTGTGCATTCGGGGTTGAGTCAGGGAAGTTTCTTGGCTTTCAAGTTAGTCAGCGAGATATCGAGGCCAACCTGGATAAGATCAAGGCTCTCCTCGACATGAACTTACTTCGGACTCTTAAGGAGATACAGTGTCTCAAGGGAAGAGTTGCTGCCTTCGGACGCTTCATATCTAGGGCTACAGAAAAATATGTTCCCTTCTTCCAACAGCTGAAGGGCCACAAGAAGGCGGAGTGGACGCCAGAGTGAGAGCATGCCTTCTAGTAATTAAAACAGTACTTGGGTTCACCGCCTCTCTTGTCCAAGCCTTAAGAAGGGGAGCACTTGTTCCTCTATCTCGCAGTCTCAGCTTCAGCCGTCAGTTCAGCTCTGATCAGAGAGGTCGGAAGCAAGCAGTACCCCATGTACTATGTAAGCAAAGCCATGGTACCAGCTAAAACAAGATACCAGTCCTTGAAAAAACTGGCACTCTGCCTCGTCGTCTCGGCCAGAAGACTGCGGCCGTACTTATAGGCCCACTCCATAGTTGTGCTAACAGACTCTCCTCTGAGATAGGTCCTCCAGAGACCCAAAGTGTCAGGTCGGATGACTAAGTGGGCCGTAGAGCTCAGAGAGTTTGACATTCAATTCCGCCCCAAGACAGGAATCAAGGGTCAAGCTGTAGCCGACTTTATCACCGAGTTCATGACTCTGAATGAGGAGCAAGTCAGAAAGGAAGTCGAAATGACACCACCCGTCCCGTTGAGAAACCAAGAGGCAGCATCAGATTCGGGGTGGGTCCTTTATGTTGATGGGTCTTCCAACATTAAAGGAGTAGGAGCTGGTATTGTCCTGGTTGCACCTGATTCAATGACAATCCAATACGTAATTAGACTCGGATTCAAAGCTTCAAATAACGAGGCCGAGTACGAAGCGTTGTTAGCTGGGCTCAGGCTGGCAGCGAGCCTAGGCGTTCAGACCCTGCAAGTCCATTACGACTCACAGCTGGCAGTGAACCATATCTCTTCGGAGTACGAAGCTAAAGAAGTTAGAATGATCGCTTACCTCGAAGAGGCAAGGAAATTGATCGAGAAATTTTGGAGTTTCATCATCCGACAGATCCCCAGAGCCGAGAACTCATGGGCCGATGCCTTAGCAAAACTCGCTTCGACCTTTGAGGGAAAAATCTTGAGTTTTGTTCCTGTCGAGTTCATTGAACACCCGAGTATCGGCCAGTCGGAGAAAGTCATTCCCGTCCAGAACATTCCTAGTTGGATGGACCCGATCTTTAATTATCTATCATCTGGCGAAACCCCCTCGGATAAACTAGAGGCGAGGCGACTAAGGGTCAGAGCGGCCTGGTACGCTATATTAGATAGAGTGCTGTACAAGAAGGGGCATTCTCAGCCTTACCTTAAATGCCTCTGACCGGACGAAGCCAACTACGTGATTCGGGAGATTCACGAGGAAATCTGTGGGAACCATTCTAACAGTCGCGCCTTGGCCATGAAGATACTTCGTCAAGGGTATTTCTGGCCGACTCTTAAGCAAGATTCCAAGGACTTTGTTCGGAAGTGTGACAAGTGTTAGCGTTTTGCTGCCGTGCCGATGCAACCGTCAGAAGAAATGACCCTCATGAGTGAGTCGTGGCTGTTCGCCCAATGGGGGATCGACATCATCGGTCCTTTGCCCACTGGGAAGGGACAAGTCAAGTTCGCTATAGTTGGAGTCGACTACTTCACTAAGTGGGCCGAGGCCGAGCCAGTCGCAAAGATCACTGAGCAAAAAATAATCGACTTTGTGTGGAAAAATATCATCTGCTGATTCGGAATGCCACGAACCATCGTTTCTGATAACGGCCGCCAATTCGATAATGACAAGTTCCGTAGTATGTGTCAAGCGCTTGACATTGTGAATGCTTACTCATCGCCTCGGCACCCGCAGTCGAATGGGTAGGTAGAGGCGGTTAATAAGATCATCAAGCACCATTTCAAGACGAAGTTAGAAAAAGTAAAGGGAAATTGAGCCGATGAGCTCCCCTTCGTGCTCTGGGCTTACAGGACCACAGCCCAAACGTCAACGGGTGAAACTCCGTTTTCGTTGTCCTATGGCTTGGAGATAATGGTGCCAGTGAAAATTGGACTCCCAAGGGCGTGGGTAAGAAGCTTTGAAGAAAATCAAAACTCTGAGCAGATCGCAGCTAACCTGGATTTGCTTGAGGAACTCGGAGATGTTTCCAAGCTCCGAACGGCGGCTCGGCATCAGCAGGTAACGCGTTTCTATAATTCAAAGGTCAAAGTTAGGCGCTTCCACCCAGGGGACTTAGTCCTCCGACGGGTCTTCCAGAACACGGCTGAGCTAGGGGCAGGAATACTCGGAATCAACTGGGAAGGACCATATCGTGTGGTCAGGTCTTCCAAACCAGGCTCGTATCACCTGGAAGACCTCGAAGGCTTTCAGCTCCCTCATCCTTAGAACGTCGAGCACCTGAAGGTCTACTACCCATGAGGAACTAGCCTTTAAGGCTCATAATAAAATGTACGCCTCCGAGCGACTAGCCTTTAAAGCTCTTAATAAAAGTTTAATTCTACTTTGGATGCTTGCTCGATCGTCTTATCAATACAAGCACGAATTAAATGGTCCGATCCCTTAAGGGATCAGAGCTTAATCCTACGAAAGATCGACAAGGCATCCCCTCGAGGGAAAAAGCCTAATAATGACCCGACTCTCCATTGGAGTACTCGGATCGACACATGACAAAATGAAGGATTTTTTCCAGACAAATGACGAGCTGAGTATCATAAGAAATTGGACCCAACTAAGACTTGGGCCGAGGGAGCTCGGAGAACCGACTAAGTGGCAATGAAGGGGCCAGACCCGTAAAGAGGTCGGCTCGATAACATCCCAGAACGAGTCAACATCATTCCAAATAAATGTTTCTCATTAAATCCCTACAGAGGGGCAAAAAATACATTGATAATTTCTTAAAAAAAATAAAATATGCCTTCATGTTGGAGGAAGAGCCTGGGCGTCAGGGGCTTGATCCGAGAGGGAAACTTCAGCAGGGGCGTCCTCGGAGTCCTCAGGCAGAAGAGGGTCAAGATCGAGGTCTGGGTATAAATCCAGGACTGCCTCGAGACAAGCATCGAAGCCGCGGTTGTAAAATGTCGCAGCTTCGGCATCCCTCTCCTTGGAGGTCTTGAAATCTTCAACTGCGGAGGCAACTGCTGCGGCCAAAGAGGCCTCGTCTTTGGTCCGCTGAGCCTCCACGGCCTGATCCATGGCTCGGGTCCGCTCTTCAACTTCCTCGGCCTTGGCGCGTTTCAGGGCTTCACCTAGTCGAGTAGTTTTCATGGCTAAAGAATCCGCGTAAACCCTGACGCAGGTCAGTTCGACGGTCGCTGCATTGCCACTCGCCTTAAGATTATCCGTCCTCTCCTACAGGTACAACTCTTTGGCCTTCAGGTCGACGACGACTCCCTACAGTTGGCTCACCCTGGCCCTCTCGCCTGAAAGCTGCCTGCGCAGTTCGCTCTGCTCAAACTTTAAGGCCGCCGTCTCAGCCTGGAGATCCTCGAACTCTATCTCCCTCCTCCGATGCTCCCGCATTCTCTCCCGAATTGAGAGCAACACTGAGACAGCTTGGATAAGAAACAAAGATCAGAATCTGAGAACATATACAATAATAATACGAAGGAAATAGGGAATCTTCTAAGAGATGTACCGTGTAGCACACGGCTACTAAGTCGTTTAGAAGGCCACCCTGCGACCTGCCTATATTCCCAGCAATGTCCTCCTCGGGGGCGTGCTTGGCGGCCCAAGGAGCCAAGCAGGCCATATGGTAGCCTGACTCAAACCTCTCACCGCTCGTCCCCACCTGGGGCGAGACTACAACCTCCTGAGCCCCTACCCTGCTACCAGTCGAGTTTTATCCCTCGGCGCGGACATCTCCTCCGACCTCGGGGGGAGGGGGGGAAGTATGTTGTCGGCCATTCTAATGGCCTCCTCCCATTCAGAGGAAGAAAGGATAGCAATGGGGGGCTCGGGGGCTGCGATAGGAGCCTCCGCGGTGGGGGGGACAGCGATGGCAGGAGCGTGAGGAACAACATGGCTCGAAATGACTAGGGTGTCGGTCGCGGTCATTCGGACGAGTCCCGGAGGAGGAGGTACCATCGGGCGCAAAACTGCCGGAGGAGCCACGACAGTACTAGGGCGCGCCGAGGTCGGCACCAAGGGAGCAGAGCTAGCCGGTCTTAGAGCAGGGGTTGTTGGGGTCGGCGCGGTGGAAGATTCCCCCACGCGAGGAAGGACTGGCTTCTTCCGAGTGATCTTCACTCGGGGGGCTTCCTTCAGCAGCTCCGCCACTGTTGGAGCCACTTTTCTCTTTCGGGCACCAGATGCCTCGGCCATGCCTGCGAAAGAAAAGACCGTGTCAGCTACTAAGTAACCAAAACTGAGCTCGTCAAAAATATTGGGGCAACTTACTGAAGGACGTGGGAAAAGGCTGGGACTTGCAGAGCCCGGACCAGTGAAGATTGTCCGTAGTGATCAGATCAGCCCAGGAGCGAAGCGTCTCTGATCTCGCTCTGGCCTTCGCAATACGATTCTTCTGGGCTGGGTCGAGGAGCGGCAACTCCTTCGAAAAAGTTGTAAAAGGAAATGGAGATACATTACTTCAATTGAAACTAGTGAAAGCAAAGGTAGTAATTCAGATAATAGATGAAGTCCGACCTGGTTTCGTAAAACGGGTCGAAATTCGAACCGTTGAAGTCCCGAGTTCAGCTGTTGGCGCCTCCCATTCGCCCGCTGCCTAGAACCACTTATTTTTTCAGTCTTTGTTGGAAGACGGCAGGTTCATCACCAGCCCCGACCCCTTGCTCCCTCGAGTCGCAAAATAGTCCCATGGATCATTGTTGTCATGCTTGACCAGGTACAGACTCAGCAGTTCTTCTGAGGTCAGCTCGTAGTTCCCAACTTATCTCCAGATAATGTAAGCGGAACTCATCACCCTCCAGGCGTTTGGAGTAAATTGTCCGGGAGCCAACCCAAGGTAAGCTGCAACCTTCCTGATGAAGGGGTGAAGTGGGAGCCGGACCCCGCACTGCAGCTCACAAAGGATGATAACAACTTCCCCCTCGGCAGGAGCGATGGGTGGGCGTGTAATAAGAGATTGCAGAGGTCCCCTTTTAGGGGGGTACTCGAACACCGGGGGCCCTTATCTGAATGGAGTTAGGGATTTGGAACTTCGAACGGATCCACTCTATCTGAGATTCTGACATAACAGAACCTCCTGGGACTACCTCCGCAGCGTGCAAACTCGCGAGTATTTCGGTGGCGGCAATAGTCTCAACTCGCCGGGCTCGGGTTGCCCTCTTCTTGCTGGGCTGCTTAGTCTTAGAGCCCAACATCTTTTGCCTCTGAGGCGGGGGGTATGGGAGTGTAGTTTCGAAAGAGCCTTCGGAAGCCCTACTTTCACTTTCAGAACTCCCCAGCTCGGAGTCATCAGCATATTCACGTACCATCTCGAGGTTGGAAGACATGATAGAAAGAAGGATGAAGATCAACGGGACTCACCAGGTGACTGCCGGAGATCGCCTTCTACCGAAAACTTCGAATTCGGCCGGAATCGCCTCGTCAAAAATCGCCCCCTCCGGTATGCTCTTCTGATTTAGAATGTAAAGTGACGAACGAAAATTCGGGGTGCCTTATATAGGCAACGAAGAAATTCTACATTAATGGCGAGCCTTAATGGCCGCAACCGAATCGACACGAGGTGATCTCCGAGCACACATGGCCGTACTGCATTGGAGGAATACTAAACCGTCAGTACGACTCTGACATCGGGCAGTGTACCTCGATATACGAAGCGACGCTCCAACAGTCGGAGCCGTCACGTACATGCCTCCTCAGGCCTGCGTGGCAACCTTTCATAGGCTGGGAGGAGATTCGGGATCGTAACCATCACTACGCGTTAACCAAAGCGACCAGCATGCGAACAATTTGAAACCCGTCATCATTGCAGTAAGGGCGGGAGATTTCTTACATGAGTACTCTCCGAGCCTGCAAGAAAACTCGAAGAGTAGGGGGCTTCTGTTATGGGGAGATCCGAGCCCATGAAAGAACATCAATCTGACTGTAAGTCTGAGCCTACTCGATGCCGTTACGTCCGAGGCGCCCGAGGCATGACCCATCTAACCTAATTCCTGTATCACAACAACGACATGCGAGTCTTTGGGTGCGATTCAGCTCGGAGGTGCCTTAACAATCCGATCGGACAAGCCAACCACGATATACCCAAGGCCGCATCCGATCTGACTTTATGGGTCGGGTCAGACGCCGTTTAACTTGGAGATTGTCCTTTACTCTGAGGTCAGACGAGCCGAGCCGAGCCGAGCCAAGAAGATAATTAGGAGTGTATATCCCATTTGCTAAACATAGAAACTGTCATAACCGAACGTGGCTGGTAACTTCGCTCACAGATACGCACTATTCGTCGGATACGCAACACGATCAACAGATTGCGGGCGGTATCTCCACGATCCGGAAATCCCCCTAATCGTGCCGAGATTATCGGGACCAGACCACCCCACAGGCAAGTATAAATATTACCCGACGCCATATCTACAGGGACGCAAGATCAAGCTCTCGCTCTCCTCTACTCTCTACCTAGACCTCGATTCCCTTGTCTTGACTTAGGCATCGGAGGGTCCCCCGGCTTAGCCAGGGTCACCTTTGCCCCGTTTTCTCTGTGCGGGTTTCAGAGACGATACGTAAAGGGCGACGTGGAGAGAGGGCCGACCAGATTTTGACCTCAACAGTGAAAAATGTTCCTCCTTTTTTTAAAAAATAAAAATAAAAAATTAAAAAATAAATAAAAACTCATCACCTTAAGTTGATTTTACATGAATCATGCTACATATGTGCAACATTGTCTCTTAAATCTCCACAGAATTTCTTAAACGGGTCCCACTAGAGTACGGTGGAAAATGCTCCCCTCTCCCTCTCTGTGTTATTAATCTATTATTTTATGGCCATATAGGAATTTTGGATTTCTGAGAATAGAATAAAAGAAGGGTTCGAAATGGTGGTGAATCATCCTATGATACTATGATAGACCAATTTTGAAATTGGTGGTGACTCGTCATACACAGCCGTGGCACTGATGTACAGTTATCCATACCATTCATGTGTGGGGCACCTTCTGGATGGAGCATATCTCAAAGATTGCAACGATCAAGCAATCTTAATAACCATCCAATCGTTGGTTATTAAATGTGATTGGTCTAGATTACAAGATTTTTACCATCATCTTTGTAATTTTTATGCTATAGGTGGTTTGGACAGTAATCTTCAAACATGACTAGTGTACAGTGGAAGGGTCACCAACATTTTAAAACAGTGGTAAACTATCATGGGATTCTTTGTTTTCAGGTATGGTAGTGGCCCCCACAGTATATGCTCTCTAGTCGGCCTATTGCATCATAAGTGGGGGGAAGAAAAGCAATAGTCCCTCCACGTTACCTGAATCATGTACAAGGTCTCTTTTACCAGGTCATAAACGTCCAAGCTAGTTTGGGCCCCATCATGTTGCATACGTGAATCCACTCCGTCCATCAGGGGAGCACCCTTTTTGATTTGTGCACACACAATATCAGCCATATATATATATATATATATATATATATATATATATATATATATATATATATATATATATATATATGATGTCGATTACGGATCAGCTATATCTCGCCCGATAGATGGCGAGCAACTTGATCCATAAAACTAGCCCAGATTAACTTGTTATTAGAGTCGGTCAGAACTGGGCCGAGCAATGAAAAGATTCCATGAATGAAAACGTTGTCCTAAAAACCTCGTAAAAGGATTCCCGATTCCGAAGATCTTGGGATCGGATAAAGATAAAAAACGGATTGAAATCAAATCTCCAAGATACTAGGGGAAAAATCCCTGCACAATGGGACCCTCTCATTCCTATAAATACAGATAACTCCAAGTTGAAAGGTATATATATATATATATATATATATATATATATAATCTCCATTGGGAACAATGTAAGAGGGCTCTTGAAACCTCTCAGTTCACGTGGTGTAGCCAACATGAGTACGCTCATGTCTTTCTGTTAAATGGCTAATCTGCATCAGAACTAGCATCATATTTGTGCATTCATCCTAATTAATTGTACACACCACAAGAAATATATGAAAACTTCCAAACTTGCGAAGGAGATTAGGATAATAAGAGTAAGAAAAGTTGCCAATTGACTGGAATAAAATACTTCCATTTTGAAGTTAATGGCAAAAATTCCTTTTATTGATCTGAAAATGCAACAGACATAACCTTCCCTACAATGTAAGCAGATATTTGGATAAAGAGAAACCAAAGGTCCCATTTAGATGCAAGCAAAGTTCTGTTACGTTCACTCATGTTGTCTTGGATATGCTATTCAACTCATGTTATTTGGGACTTTCTGTACTTATTCCTTGTCTTGGATAAGCTATACACCAGATCATAGTTTTAAATATCTTGTGTACTAAAGTATATATGCATTTGGCATTCTTAAAATATTCATGTCATGTGAGGGTAGGATGCAAAACCAAGTTCACAGTTCATGGTGTAAATCCATTACCGAAGGTTAGGAAGCAGCAAAAAATCAATTTAAGTTTACAAGGATTAGTTTCCTCTTAATAGTAACATTACATCCAACCATGATTTCTTTCATACATTCCAAGCTTGTATTTTAATTGCTTTGAATCTTTGTTATATGAAACCAATCAAAATTAAGAACTTGTCCATTACTGATATCATTGGGTCCTGCTTTCCTTGATCTTCTGTGTTAGGTTTCTTAATATTATTCTTAGGAAAAGACAACATGTTCTATTCTTGATTATATACCTGCAATGCCATTCAAAATTAGCTCAAAAAATCTAATTCCCGAGTCCTGAATTTCTTCTATTTCCATGCACTTTGATTGAGTTTTGACAGAGTTTTTTTTTTTTTTTCCCCATGGTTCTAGATGTTTGATTGTCGCAAAATGCCAAGTGGTTTCTCCTGCACTTGAAAGGGAGATCAAGACTGAAATAAAAAGAGAAGAGTTATTGTAGCCGAAGCAAGAGAGAATTACAAAATCTGCCGCTCAGATTGTGCAAGAACATGGAAAGTGACTGTTGTTGCTTCATTTCCTTTTTTTGCAAGTTTTGATTCTTGTAGTACTAAATGATAGTACACTGCCGAAGGGGCTGTTTGACAATCAATTATTGAATTATGAACAACATTGGCAAATAATTGATCATTGACAAAGAACTTTTAACTGCCACCTCAATAATTGATCATTCTTGCTTCAGCAATGGCAGTGGCAAAGGTGATCTTCTTGGAATCACCAGCCGGCGTAGGTTTCTCATATTTAAATATGACCTCAAATTACGATGTAAGCGGAGACGAGAAGAACAACCAATGATGCGTATACATTTCTTGTAAACTGGCTAAAGAGATTTCCTCAGTATAAAACATGCAATTTCTTCATCACTGGAGAATGCTACATAGACCATTATGTGCCTCGGTTGGCCTACACCACCCTCCTCAATAACAAAAACACCAAAGGCATTGTTGTTAAGTACGGAGGGACTTGTTGCAAGGGTGGTTGATAGGAAAAAAATACATCAAACCATGTCTAAGGAGGTCCTGCATCTCTTGGATTTGTATTTTAATTTGTGGGACACAATTATGATGATCATTTGTTTAGTTTTCAGGGCAAATGATATTCTTTACATTACCTTATTTCATTCGTAGCTGACCTAATTTTCGCTATTTGCTATATATTTAGATCAGTTTCTTATTCAGGCCTATTGAAAATCTAAACACATTAGTCCAGCTTCATATTCAGCCCAATCTCTTGAATCTCGTGAATGTGATTCTTATTAAACAATCGTGTGAATTATTTTTTGAATGATTATCAGGTGTAAGATTCAAAAAAATAAATAAATAAATAAAATAGACTTTTTTTAAAATTTACGGATATTTTAGCGACGAACCAAATCCGTCGCTAATTTTTGAACATCGGTTTATTCCGTCGCTCCTCATATTAGCGACGGACCTTATCCGTCTCCAATATTTTTAATGATGTATAGTTCAGGTGGGTTTTTTCGAAATTTAGTGATGGATTTTTTATTTTTTGCGACGGATCTTATCTGTTGGGAAAGAACGACTAGTAAACAGTGACAAGTGAAATCTGTCATTTATTTGGTTTTACGACGGATTTGGTCCGTCCTAAATTGGCAATTTTGGTAGTGTCAATGACAAGAAGGATGTGGATCGGCATGCTTGCAAGAATGTGCTTGATCAGTGCTAGCTTACCTACCTGAGAAAGAATCCTGCATTTTTATCCTGAGATTCTTTTTTGGATTTTTATAATCAAGCCTAAAAATGAGCCCTCCTAGCTCTCCCTTGAAAGATAGGGATTCCTAGATAGGTGAAAGGAGAGGTCCCTCTACTAAAACCCAGGCTGTTTTTGGCCAATCTCACTCGAGCTTTAGGAGCACCTAATGAGAGGATGAACAGGCTGTTTTGGGAGTTAATTTTTTGTCTTGAGACGCTTGTATAATTAATAAGGAATTTTGCAATCCTCTTAAGGGAATTACTGTTGCCATTAGAAAATATTATTATGTCATTGGCGAAGAGGAGATGCGAGATCATCGGGCAGTTCCTATGGGTCATGAATGGCTGACGGAATCCACTCCCCACCAGTTTTCTAAGGCCTCTACTCAACACTTCCACTACTAGGATGAAGAGCCCTGGCGAGATCAGGTTGTAACGCCCTGAATATTTTAGTACCCGAGTTTTGAAAGTTCTCGAGCGTTATTAAGAAGTTAACTTAATATGTACCTGTGTAGGACACAAATCTATCCTAACCTTAAATCTATTCCTTGACATAAACTTAACTGCTGTGAATGATCTTCATTCATAAATCCAACAATTGGACCATCAATTTTAAGACAAGATCATATCCATACATGATTTGGCGTAGTACCTTCCGTTAAATGAACTGGTGAATAACTCCCATTTTAAGACAAAATCATCCACCACATGATTTGACGTAGGTACCTTCCCTTAAATGAACTGGCGAATACACCAATTTTAAGATGATCAATTTTAAAAGATTTTGGAAAAAAAATGATTGGATGCTCAGTTGGTGTGAATAGCAAACTAAACTAAATATATAGTAAATAGTGTAAATTGAAGTGTGGCAACATTGCCATCTTACCATGAAGATGGTCTTCCAATGAGAACCTTCACTAAATATATAGTAAACACATATTTTGAAATTTTTTTTCCAAAATCTATTTTTTCCACTCTGGTGAACTTATAAATCTTTAGGTAATGGTAAGATAGCACCATAGTCATCTTACCATGAAGATGGTCTTCCAATGAGAACCTCCACTAAATATATAGTAAATATATATTTTGATTTATTTTTTTTTAATCTCAATTTCTTTTCCAAAATCTATTTTTTCCTCTCTAGTGAACCTATAAATCTTTAGGTAATGGCAAGATGGCAGCATTGTCATATTACCATGAAGATGGTCTTCCAATGAGAACCTCCACTAAATATATAGTAAATACATATTTTGAATTTTTTTTCCAAAATCTATTTTTTTTTCAAACTCAACAATTTATTCAAACTTCTCAAAAATTTCAAGATGCCAAATTTTTTTATTTTTTTTCAAATGAACCATATTTTTCAACTTTTCAATTTTCTTTTTCAAAATGACAATTTTTGTCAAAATCTCGGTGTTTTTTTTTTTCTTTGTTTTTTCAATCACTATTTTTTTTTTTTTCATAATCTAAATTTTTCTCGAATATTTTCAAATTTTTTTTTTCAAAATTACAATTTTGTTTTAACTTCTCCTTTTTTTTATTATTATTATCAAAATCTCTATTTTTTAATATTTTTTTCTTTTCAAAATTTTGTTCTTTCGAACTTGTCCATTTTCTTTTTCAAAATGCTTTTTTCTTCAAACTTGTCAATTCTTTATTCAAATTCTTTTCTTTTTTTTCAAAATATCACTTGTGTTATTGAACTTTTCAAAAAAAAAAAAAAAAAATTTCAAAATACTAAATCTCAATTTTTTTTTTCAAAGTTTTCAATTTTTTCCCTTTTTTTTTTTTTTAATATCCTTTCACTTTTCTTTTTCAAAATATGATTTTTTTCTAAATCTATTTTTTTTCAAAAATTATCAAATTTATTCTAAGTTCTTAATTTTTTTCAAAATCTAGATTTTTATTAAATCACAGTTTTTTTTCATAATCCCAATTTTTCTCAAACATTGTTAATTATTTTTCTAAACTTCTCAATTCTATTTTTTTTTGTTTTTCAAAATCATATATATTTTTTAAAACTTCTTAATTTTATTTTTCAAAATGTCTATTATTTATCAAAATCTCATTTTTTTTTTTTATCTCAATTTATTTTAACTTCATTTCCTAAAATCTCGATTATTAATAAAATATGAAGGATGTAGAGTGGAATTTTTCATGTGATATTGCAAAGCATTTAAATATCAGTTTTAAAGAAATAATAATGATAATAATAATTTTCACTTAATTGATATAAAAACAAAACAAAAAATTGATGCATTTAACCAATTAATACAAAAATAATATTAGACACAAATAAATATAATTAAACCACTGAAATTTTATTAAAAAAAAAACACTTCTTAAACTACAATAAAACACAATTTTCCACCTACACACACACACACACACACACACACACACACACAAGTGGCAGGGGCAAAAGTCAATTTACGACAGACCATGAACCATCACAAAAGCAAATAAAATCTGTTGTTAAATGTTTTGGGTTTTTTGGGTGGTACTTTGTGATGAAACAAAATCTGTTGCAAAATCTTTTAGCAATGGATTTTGGTTCGTCGCTAAATCCTTTAGGCATATGATTGGATTAGATTACAATAATCTATTCAATAGAGGAAATTATCAAGTTGCAATTTTCATAGTGTTTGTATCTAGGGGACATGTCCAAGTTAGAATATACTGCAATTTGAGGGATATTTTCTCATTATGAATACTACCAAGGTAATTGTAATTTGGTCATTTCCTCTCCATTGAGCTATTTGTTGTAATCCAAATCAAAAATCGCTTTGAGCATAGTACAAATGTTATTATTTTCACTTCTTGTGTCACATCAATATTTATACTCATCAAATATTTTAACCATTCTCATTTTAAATGTAGACTGTGGAGAAGTCTACACTTAGGGGTTGGAAAGAGTGTACTCTATCTAGGAAGATCATTAGAGATGCAATGGCAAGGGGGCCTTGAAAAGGAACTGTTGGAGAGAGTGTGGGTTGTCGAGTCATAAACAAGGTGATTTCACCAAATGTCTTGTTTATCAGGGACAATGTCTTGAAAAGGAACCATTGGAGAGGGTGAATTTGAGGCTTCATTGTTGTGTAGTATATGATCTAAATTTGATCCATTAACTAATGGAAATGTTACTACTTAGAGCAAGGAATATTTGGTTGTGATGCTTACTCTCTTGTACGGTTAGTTAAGAGATATAAGTTGGAGCAAATGTAGAAAAAGTGTACCTTTTATACGATATGGTGATGGTGTGAAGAGGTATAGGTTGTATGATGGAGTCATATGAAAGATCATGATTACTCGTGATATCAGGTTTGATGAGGATTCCTTGTTTGATAAGAAAGAACACAAGGAATTAGAAAAATCAACAGTGATCGATGTTGAAATCGACAAGGATAAAACATGAGAATAAGTTGAGCCATAGAAAGAGATACAGGAGCAGGTGGAGCAGCTGCCTGTGAGGAGAAATCTATTGAGAGATTGCATATTACCGACGAGATATAGAGATGACTCAAATGTTGCATTCGCTCTTATTATAGATGACGGGATTTGTCGTCCTTCCAGAAAGTATTGGAAGATACTGATGTTGGGAAGTGGATGGCGGTAATGCAAGACAAGATGGATTCTTTATATAAGAATGAAATGTGGGGGTTGGTGGAGTTTCCCGTTGGGCGTAAAGTGAATGGTTATAACTGAATTTATCGAAAGAAATAGGATAAGTACAAGGTGAGATTGGTTGTGAAAGGGTATGCTCAAAAAGAAGGTGTTGACTTCAATGAGATCTTTACGCCTATTTTCAAGAAGGTATCTATCATATTTATGTTAGCACTAGTTGCCTAATACTATCTTGAACTAGAACAAATTGATGTGAAGATTTCTTTCCTAGATGAGGAATTCAAATAGCGGATCTACATGAAGTAACCAAAGGGGTTCGAGATATAGGGGGTCAAAGAATTAGGTTTTGCAGGTTGTAGAGGTTGTTGTATGGCCTGAACAATTGCCTAGGTAGTAGTATAGGAAATTTGATACTTTCATGGTGAGTCAGTGGTTTATCATAAATGAATATGATAATTGTGTCTACATAACATATCTAAGTTCAATATATTGAACACTCAGTTATCAGTTCAAAAGGAAAGATTTGAAGGTTATAATGAGGATTCTCAACATTGATATACACAAAGATAGGAAGAGGGGCATGTTATAGTTGTCTCAGGCAGAAACCTGGTGAAGTTACTCAAGTTTAGGATGAATAAGGCTAAACTAGTTCTCACACCTTATGCTGCTCACTTTCGACTTTCTTTAGAGGATTGTCTCATTACAGATGAAGAAAAATAGTTTGTCTTGTGTGACATACTTGAGCACGGTTGATAGCTTGATGTATGTCATGGTCTCTGCGAGACCAGATATTTCACATTCAATCGATGTTGTGAGCATTTACATGTCAAACCCCTACAAGCAACATTAGGAGGTAGTGAAATGACTACTTCATTATCTACGTTGTACAACGAACTACACCTTGACATTTGAGAACTCAAAGAGAAAGCTTATAGGTTATGTTGATTCAAATTATGAAGGGAATGTGGACAACAAAAGATTAACTTGTGGTTACTCATTTATATTAGTGGGTGGAGCGATTAATTGGATGTCGAAGCTTCAGTTTGCAGTTGTTATTTCCACAACCGAAGCTAAATATGTGGTGGTGATGGAGGCATTCAGGGAAGGTTTTTGTTTAAGATGAATGATAAAAGAACTTGGGTTCAGTAGGAGTCCGTGCTGATTAATTGTGACGGTGAAAGTGCAGTCAATTTGACAAAGAATTTAGTTTATCATTATAGAACTAAACATATTAATGTTTGTTATCATTTTATCTTACAGGTTCTTAAGAATGACGATGTTACTCTTGAAAAGATCCATACAAGTGTGAATTCAACGGATATGCTTACCATAACACCCCTTACTTTCAGTCATTGGGTGTTACTAACCGTCGATGTTCGAATTGTTATTAATCTGACAGTTAGATTGATAAAGATCCATAAATAGATAAAATTCAATGATGTGGCTCACCTAAACTTTAGATCTGCCTCATCTCTGGTCAAATGACCTGGTGGGACCCGTAGAATCTAATGGTCAGCATGGATCTCATAGAAGTAACTTGTGGGCCCCACTTTGGGACCATGCATGTATACAACGTGAGTAGAAACACATTCAAATTAGTTTTGACTGAGTTGAGACCGAAGAGGATAACCTCTTCCTTTCTTTCATTTCACGTCATGAGCCATTATTGAACGGACAGCGTCCATTGGCTATGATGTGGCCCATCATGTGTGATCATTTCAATGATCTGAACCGTTCATCTTGTGTAGGAGTGGTTTTCGACCAAACCACTATCCATCTTGCACGTGGAAGCTCATTCGTATGCACACAAAAACAAGCACAAGTAAAGTTTCACATGAGCGAGTTTCAAAAATAGAAAAATATTTTAATGCTTAGTTGGCGATTCAAGTGAACTCTCTTCTTAATATTTCAACTGCAAGATATAGATCATTCCAACCCTCCATTTCAAAAGTGTGGATTAGCAGTTGTGTAAAATTGTAAGGTAGAATCTGTTCGTAGAGAACATACAAGTAGGAAACCGTAGATTGAATCCAGGCCATTTATTCTTCATCCTACGACTCTGAGAAAGATTAGGGCATGCTTAAGACAAGAGAGGATCGAGCAACAGTAGCTCTTTCTTCATCTCTTGCGATGAATTGCAAAAACCCTAAAAAATTGGTTGTAACCTTCTTACTGTGAACCCACCGGGAAATCTATGTCAAAAGCTTCGAGAGATCATCGTGTGAAAGATGCCATTAATGGAGATCTTCTTCCTCATCAAAAAATGCTGACTATGCGATCCTAGTTGGCCACCAATTCCCGATCTGGTTCGTTCATCAAGTAGGTCATCTGGTGAGCATTTAATTATCATATTTTCATAAGATATCATGCAACACCATTGAAGCCAACTATCGTGTGACTCGCTGCAACACCGAATTGAATCTTCCTTCTTGTGTTTGAGTTGTCTGCTTGTCCCATAAGGCCTCACTATTGTTGAGAGATTTCTGATAGACATTTGGGAATTAGATGGAGGGAAAAGGAAGGAGAGGAGTAGAGAAAGAAAGAAGCATTTGAGAGAAGGAGAAAGAACATAAGTGAATTCGGTTTTACCGAGTCATTATAATCCAACTCAAACCGAGTCTAAACCTAGTCCATGGTTTGTTCTCTATCCAAATTCACTAGACATGGTGGGGTTTCAAATGAGGAGAAAGAAGTAAAAGAAAGAGAAGGAAATAAATAAAAGGGAAGAAGAAGGAGGTGAAGAGAGAGAGGTGACCGAGTTGACTCAGTGATCAACCGAGTTTAGTTCTGTCCAGATCCATTATGGAGTGTCTAGGGGTTGCTTCCTTGTTGAATTCACCCTAGTTTTCTATCGAGTTAATCGAGTCTCTCTATTGAGTTTAAAAGAGATACGATCTTTTTGCAATGTGTTGAGCTAAATCGAGTTAACTTAGTTGGGTTTGCTGAGTCGAACAACAGCCCAGGCCTGGGTTGGATTTTAGTTGTTGGCTTAGCTTGTGTGCACTCTAATCTCATAGGTAGCTTCATCATGTGGTGGACTTGATTTTAAATCAAGCTAGAGTGCCTCAAGCTGCAATAGTTAGTTTTGAGGCTTGAGTTCTTAAACAAACCGAGTCACGATGGGGTTCATTTTGGGGCATCAAGTCATATTGAATCGGATTAATCTTTCAAGTTTAGGTATAATCCTTGATCTAGTTGCTAAGTTTATATAGGTAAGTAAATCTTTATTGCCTTATGAATATCAATTATAGTTGCACTTATAGATTTTATAGTCTTTAATTTCATGTAGAAGATCTATAAGTTCCCTTTTCCATTTAGATCAAAACCTTTATATATAGTTCCATGTTTAATCATCTTTTTGAATAAATCTTATGTATGTAAATCCTAATTGTTCCATATTGGGAATTTTGTTAGAATTTGATCCTTGCTCGTTTTCACATCCTTTCATCATTAGTTAACAACTTGTCTTGGAACGGTGATGATCAACCTTCAAGCTTTTCCCATTATAATGGTTTAGTTTAATTTCATTTGTCTTCCATGCTTGACTTATTGCTCATGTTTAGTTTATATGAATGATCTAATTTTGTTTAACACTACACATGTTTTAGGATGTGACTTGAATCATTGTGTACATTGTAAAAATTGATATGCTTTATATTGTAGAATTGTCTATCTAATCTAATTAAGTAGAAAATCTTATTTGTACATCGATGATAAACTCGTAAGTTTATGTAAGTGATATTTATTTGGTTTTAGAGGGTTGAATTGATTGTGGTTTGGTTTGACATTTGTTTGTGTTAATGAGTTATATTGGAAATGTAATGTTATATATTGATGGATATGTACATTAGAGGTTCATCGAACTACCAGTTGTGAATGGATTAAATATATTTGGTTGTAGACTTACCATCTTGTGGATTATTTTTACCTTATGACTTGTGATTTGTAATATTTTATAATGTTCTTTGATGGACTTGGTGCCAATGTGGCTTGTTGGGAGAATTCATTTTGTTAAAAATATACCTAGACTTATAATGGTAATGTCTACGTGTTGAATCATGAGTGGTCACTAGTTGTGAAAGTTTATATAAATGAAATACCATGAATCTATTGTATTATACAATCATGACTTATAACCTTCCGAGTGTATTTTGATTCTACTTGCTAAAGTCTCCTAAGCCGGGGATGGTGGTATGGACACTATGCCCAAGCTATCGTCCTATGCTATGTAACCACCCCCTCCCCCTCCAAAGTGACCTTTGAGCTTTTATGACGGGTTGATTATAAATTGGACTAATAAAGGATGGGTTAATTATGAATACATGGCACGTGGGTGTTATTGGGTGCTTGGTGGACTGTTTGAAAGACCTGTGTACTATCCGAACGACCCTTATTGCATTTTGAATGGGTCAACTATTTGAAAGACTCATTCTCTTGCATGAATGGGCCAACTGTTGAGAATGTCTATTCATTTGTTTAGCTGGACCTGCATCCCTAAGCTGATTGCATTCATGCATTCATGCGTTAATCAAGATTAAATTGGCAATTGAACATAGTGGTGGTATGTGTTATATTGGTGAAGTTTGTTTGTATTTCTTTGTATTATACTTTGAATTGTAGTTTGGATGTTATAGTTATTTGTGTTATATTTGTGAGGAATGGATTTTCTCTCTTTAAGTTATACTTTAAATTGTTGTTTAGATGTTTAGTTGGTGTTGTACTTATGAGTTGAGATTTGTAATTTAGATATTATAGTTTCTTAAATTATACTGGTTAAATGTGGATAATGTCTTCTTCTGATTTGAAGGTGGAGTCCTCTTATATTCTACTTATGAAGTGTAAATTGTATATTCTTGTATTCTATTTGTGAAGTGCATATTGAATATTGTAGTTTCCTGAGTTTATTTGAATATTATTCTTAAGTATTGTAATGCCTTGGTAATTTTGGGGGTATGCCTCACTAGGATGGCCATTGATGTTATTGAAACATATTCAGTTGATGAATGGACTGTAGATGATGTATAGGTTGACACTCAGCTCCAGATTCATTACTTTTTAGATTTATTCATATTTTCTTTAGTACTATTTGTATTTATGTGGCTTGAGTCATTGGTTTATATAAACCCTAGGGGTAGCCATTTGTATATGTTGAGATATATATTTTACATATTCCCTTTATGTGTTGTTTGTTTTCCTTTTGTTGTGATGCTTACTTAAAGATATTATGAATTTTGGGCTATCCTTGAAGGTTAATACTTGGAATTTTGGAAAACGAGTACTAAACACTCCGGTTATGAAATTTGGGAGTTACACTTACAAATGTCATTCTTGGAGAATTCAAATTATGTTCAACTTCTTTGCGTCTGGCAAAGGCTTGACGAAGATGAAGCGTGCAAGAGAAGCAATGATAATAGTGAAGCTATGATGGAGGTTATTAGAGATGGAGCTTAGAATTGTGGTTCATGATGATTGAAGCCATGGTGAAAATTTTTGTTAGGATGTCTTCAATCTATCTGAATAGGAGAGTTCGATCGATCGAATCCCTAGCTTAATCAATCAAGAAACCCCATTTTTGTAGAGTTTGTTCTCTAAACAATTTAGGCCATTTTCGATTGATCGAACATGTAAGCTACTTGATCAATGTCGATCAATCAATAGATCGACGGAGCACCTAGTTTTGAGTAATTGTGCGGATAGTTTTTCATGTTCCAAGTGTAACACTATATATGTCACGCCCCAAACTTGGAAACTGGGCTCACAAAGTTCTCGATCGTCGAATCTGGCGCCGACAACTTCTGTAGAACCCCATTCTCGGCTCCCAGCACTCATCCGCCAGGTTCCAATCCTGGGATGCTACGAGGATGATTTTCAACATTAGTTTAGTTCGTAATAAGCATAACCAAGGGCATAACACACAAACAATAACCAAGAACTCCATCACATTTCTACTATGATAAAAAAAAACTTTATAAGTATAATGAGCATAAAGGAAAATACAATGATAATGAACAAAAAGCTCCAAGATGATCTGCTAAGCGCTCCTGCCTCAGCGCTGTTGCGGTCCAACGACACCTACACGCAACAGTCGTGCATAAGCTTATAGAAAGCTTAGAGGGTGGTGAATGTGTGTGCATAAGGTAGAAATATAATTATAAAGTATTAGAGTAATGCGAAACATGTTGATGAATCCATGAATACCATTAGTCGTACTAAGGCCATGTGATGCAAGGAATGAATGATGTCAGCTATACTAAGGCCATGCGATGCGAGATGTAACTCAAGCATACAAATCATCATCTAAGTCCACATATCAATACAACTGAACTCTGGAATATAACCGGAGTCTAGTACACTCCACACTGGATTGCCGCCCCATCATGTGCAATACGGTGAGTGGAAGAGACCTCATTATCTGCCTGCCAATATCTAGCTCGGTTCGTCGATCACGGACCCATTCCTCGAGTTGGTCAAACTCAGCCTAGTTTTTTCCCCTTCTCTCGAGCAAGTAAGGCGGCACTCCCTTCCAACCGACCATGACACAGTGGAAAGTACGACCCTCAGGTAATCGGCACTCGGCGCTCATGCACCCACTCGGTCTAGACGTTAGAGTAACCTCCTGGTACCATAAGGGTTTAAGGACTTTCACCCAGTGATATCTATAGCACCCCATGTAGAATAAGATTTTCGATATCCAATCCTGCCAACCACGATATTCCTGTGGAGGCTACGACCTTGATCTCATTAGGGCGTACAGTAACCATGTCACATAATGTGAAATGCATGAATTACACTATCCAGTCATGCAACAATCCTGCGTATATCGTGCGCTCATGTGGGGCATCATCGCCTATCTGAGAGCCCATAAACAATCTGCCCGAAGGCATATGCTATGATCAGTCACTCCTCATATCAAGCATACATATGATGCGTATGATCATGAATCATAGAACTATAGTAAACATGTTATATGGCGATAGATTCTTGTTCATACGAAGATGGGCTTAGACAGCCTACACACTACAAGTATGGGCCTAACAATAGGCCCTGGGGGGAGTTACAATGCGAAATTTAACCATCATTGCTCTACAATGTGGATGTCAAAGTATCATTGTTCCCAAGGCATGACCGAATCAAATGGGTCGATCAGATGGGCTGAATTAAATGGGCTGAATCGAATGGGCCGATTTGAATGGGCCAAATCAAATGAGCCGAATCGAATGGGCAAATTCAAATGGGCCAATCAAATGGGCAAAATCGAATGGGCCTAACCTTCATCAAGTGGGTCGTGCCATTTACATCATTCATCCATTCCTAGGGATCATTTTAGAGTATTAAAAAGAAATATTTAAATCACATGAACTGCACTCTAAATAACAGTGGTGATAATGATTCCCACCATTCGAATTCTCAAGGCCCACCATAACATTTATTTACCATACAATCTGTTCATAAGGTCACACAGACTTGGATCAAGATGAAAAATAACTTTCAAATTGATCCAGAACCGCTATGACCCCAAGAAGGGTTTCAATGGTGGACGTTCACTCAACACTGTTTTCTATAGTGTGGTCCTCTTGATATTAGATCTGACTCATTTTGGTCTCAAGCCTCAAACTGAGCTCGCCCTTTTGATGGACAGTTTGGATGTAAACACATATATCCAGCCATATGTATGGTGTGATACAAAGCATACATTATGGTGGGGTTCCAAATCACCTGCTGACGTCCTTAGTAGTGGGACCTACAGAACTTGATGTCGTAAGATGGCAGTGGGTCCCACCATCAAAACAGATGGATGGCATGTGTAAAACACATACATTATGGCTGGGATCCACCATTAGCGCATCATCAAGGTGGTCCCACCGTCCGGATGGATGGATGGCTGGTGTAAAACACATACATCATGGGACCTACGACTTGCTGACGTTAAAGAGAATAGTTGCATAGACGCAGCACGTGCAACCCCTACTCTATTAAAAGACAGAGGTGGGTCCCAATATAATATATATATATATATATATATATATATATATATATATATATATATATATATATATATATATATATATATATATAATATCATATATTGCTGCACGGCAGCTTTTATGCATTAAAGAGAGGGCAGAGGTAGGTCCCAGGTAGGGCTCACCCTTCTTAGCTAATATATGATATCATATAATATTATAAAATAATATACAATATATTATATCATATATTAATATAATATAATATAATATATTAATATTAACATGCACATACATTAAGGGAGGCCCCACACATGGGGTGGGTCCCACCGTCCAGGTATAGTGGACGGTTTGGATAAACACTGTGGTGTGGCCGGCCCAAAATGGATGGACGTCAACACACTACCCTACTAGCCACCCTCACTAGGGAGCCATACCAACACCTCAGTGTTGAAAAGAGTTTTATTTCACTCAACCTACCAATGGAGCTGTGGGTCAGGGTCCCACCATTCAAACGAGGTATCTTTCACTCAGTCTTCCAGTTGAGCTATGGATGTGGGTGTGGAAAACGGGCCCCACACGGACGTGGTCCCACTGTCCAGGGATGGTGGACGGTTTGGATAAAACACCTACTATGGTGTGGCCTGTCAAAAGGGATAGACGAGGTGGGTGGGTCCCATGGACCCCACCGTCAGTTAACACTTCACTGGTTAGCACACCCCCTGTTAGTCCACACTTCACTATTAGCCCCACCCCTCTACAGTACACACCTCACTGCCTAGCCCACGTCCATCGTCCCTAGACGCTGGACAGTGTGGATACGGCACAGGCATCATGGTGGGCCCCACATGGACGTGGCCCACCTGATTGGATCAATCTATTATTTTTGCTTTCCTTCCATCTATGTCCAGTAACGGATCTAGACTCATCCAACAGGTGGGTCCCATGAAGGTGGATGGCATGGATAAAATATATACTTCATGGTTGGCAATAATCAGGGAAAAAGGGAGAGAGAAAAGAGAGAAAGAGATCAGAGATAACGGAGGGCCCCCGCCACTATGGGCCCCTCTTGGATACAAGCATACATCAAAGTAGGTCCCACCATTTGTGGCCCTTAAATCACAAGATAAATAGATAACAAAAGAGAAAATGTGGGTCCAAGATCACCCACCGTCCACTTCTTCTTACTCCCTAGGCTTCCTTTGCTCTTTAGCTTTGATCTTAACGAAAGAGATGAAATTTTAATGGTTGAGATGAGAGATGAAAGGGTAGGAAGTGGGCCACACTAAAGGTCCTCCATGAGAGCTTTGGGAGAGCTTAGAAGTGTGGCTCTCTTTTGCTTGGGAAAGTGGTTTAAGAATGAGAGAGAGAGAGAGAGAGAGAGAGAGAGAGAGAGAGAGAGAGAGAGAGAGAGAGAGAGAGTTATAAAGAGAGAGATGGGTGATGGATGTGGTGAGTGATGGGTGTGTAAGAAACTTTTTGACTTTAGGGGTAGATTGTGTAAGAAAGGTATGGGATATGTAAGAGCTTTTTGACTTTTAGGGTTGCTTGGGGATGAGTGTGAGGTGATGTGTACTTGACATGTACTTGACCCTTGATGGGATTGATTGATTAATGGATGTGACATTCGGTAGAGATTCTCTTGAGTTTTGCAATGCGCAGTATTTTTCTCGAACTGAACGCCGGCCCACATCTCCTAGCCTGGGTATCGCCTCGGTGGGCAAGACATAGCATCAGAACCGTCGCGACGACACGGTTGCTAGGGTATAAGTCTCAGGTTGAGTCGACTCAGGTTGATAGGACTTGGCTTAGGATCGTGCACAAATGTCGGATAAAGGTCGGAGGTTACCGGAATTCGACAGGGAAGACTGCGGAAGCGTACGAAACGGTACGGTGTAGGATATGGGGCTTACAATATATGTGAGTGTAATACAGTATTTTAATCAAGGTTAAGTCATTTTTAGGGTTTAGAGACGAGAAAATGAGAGTTTTTGGAATTATAGGTGTATCCATATCTTATACTTTTCACTTTCGTGGTGATTGCTCGTCGTTTTGTGCCATGATTTTTTCTCCGTGAGGGTTTTTTCACATAACATTCATATGTACTTATGCACGCTTTGTTTGCCTTTACTTATCGTTGTAGGATCTGAATTCAGGATTTTCTTCTACGGTCCCCCAACAAGCATCCCTTGATGTAACCCACAAGGTATACAGTCAAGATCCATCATACCCTTAATTGGGGAACTCAAAAGGCACATGCGACCAACCAATGACATGATCAACAAGAGGGAAGTGGGCTACGTGAGAGGTTGGCCCTTACCATGGACACATTGATATATGTATTGTGTATCCATATCATCTAGTCATTTTGTAATATCATTTAGGTATGATAAAAAAAATGAAGTAATTCCAAATCTCAGGTGGACCATACACTAGGAAATAGTGGTGATTGTCTATTAAAAAAAATTGTGGGCCACAAAAGTTTTGGATTAAGCTAATATTTTTCCCCTTTCATTGAAGTTTCCATAACCTTATCAATGGGTTAGATGAGAAATAAACATTATTGTGGGCCCTAGGAAATTTTTAATGGTGGAGCATTCAACTCGTTGTTTACTCTAGCATAGTCCACTTAAGATTTAGATCTCCTTCATATTTTGGCTCATGTCCTAAAATGATCTAGTAAAATTGATGGATGGTGTGGATACACAATACATTCATCAAGGTGGGCTATGGTAAGGGCCGCATGGTCTGGGTAAGGATAGGGGAGTGGATAACGTGCAGCCTTTACCATGGGGCCTACTTGTATGTATTTTGTATCCACTTCGTCCATCCAATTTTCTTGATCATTTTAGGGGATGACCTCAAGAATGAAGCAGATTTAATTTTCAAGTGGTCCATACCATAGGAAACAATGGTGATAGACAATTAATGGGCCATAAAAGTTTCAGGTTAAGCTGATATTTATTTATTTTTCACTTCATCCTGACCTTATCAACCGATTGGATGGCAAATAAACATTACAGAAACGTTACAATAGACCTTAGGAAGTTTTTAATGGTAGGGTGTTCAATCACCACTATTTCCTATGCTATTGTCTACCTGATATGATATTTGGATCTACTTCAATATTAAGGCTGATGCCCTAAAATGATCTAAAAAAATGGATGAATGGCAGATATAGAATACATACATCAAGGTGGCCTTATAGTAAGGCCTACACCATCTTAGGTAGAGATGGGCACAATCCGACTCGGCTCACCTAACTCGACTAGCCCGACTCGTTCGGACCCGACTCGACCCAAACCAAATGGGTAAGTCGGTCCGAACTGAGAAGGCTTCGCCCAATCCGAACACAAACCGAGTCGAGTTCGAGTTACCCATTAACTCAACCCGACTCAACCCGAAACCCGATCTGTCAAACTCGACCCAATCCGAAACCCGACTTGACTCGGGTTGTCAGGTATGGCATTAAAAAAAATATTTTAAAAAAAACCTAAAGCCTAATTCTCTATTTCTCCCTACCATACTCGCCGCACGCCATGATCTGAAAAACCCAACCCATTCTTGTCCGGCATCCATCGGCCATCCCTTCCCATCCAGCTCTCTCTCTCTCTCTCTCTCTCTCTCTCTCTCTCTCTCTCTCTCTCTCTCTCACGTTTACTTGTCAGATGTTATATTTTTAAAAAGACAGATATCCTTGCTTCTTTTAGTAGTTTTTTTTTTCTTCTCCCACTGCCCTCTCAACTCTCTCACAGTTCCACGAATGAATGGGTTGATGATCCAAGACCTCTATCTTTGCATGAGCCACCTATGACGAGTTTAAAAGCAAGTTCTTTTTAGAAAATGAACCAAAACATAGGCAGCTGCATGACATTGTCTATCCGTTTTTAATATAAGACTGGTCCACCCGAGACCAGCCTAACTTATGCGTGTGCTCGTCTTCATGGTGCGGCACCTTATCAAGGGAAGTGTTCAGAGGAGCCAAGCTCAGCATTTTGATGGGAATGGGCTGCAGCAGGCAGCAGCCAGCGGCCCATCAGGTGCATTTTTTTATTTTTTATTTTTGTTTTCTTTTTAATGTTAAAAGGAAGAACTACACAGGGAATAGTGGAGAATCTGGTGACGGAAGGAAGTTGGCGACCCGATGAATGGCCGGCCATCGAATCCAATGACCTAATCCAGTCCAATGGCCGGCCATCCAGTCCAATGACCTGGTCCAGTCCAATGGCCGGCCATCCAGTCCAATGACCTAAATACCGAGTCGGTCTCGGTTCAGATCAACCCGGCCTAGGCCTGGACTTGGATCGAGCCAGGCATGCTGGACTCGGTACCGAGTCGGATCAAGTTTGAGTCAGACAGTTTTCAAAATCGAATCGAGTCAGGTTGGACCTAACTCGGTCCGACTTGACTCGATGCCCACCTCTAGTCTTTGGTGAGACTGGGCCGCACCTAATCCACTCCCCAAAGAATAGGACGTCTCTGGGGTCGTTAGTTAGAACTGGCAGAGACGTTGCTCCTGGAGACGAAGGGCTGGTTAATTGATTTACGGTTACTCAAACTCATATTGATGGTCAGGTGGGCCCACCGTGCTGATGACCTAGTCCAAAAAGTCATCCATTCGAGGATAAAATCGCACGTATGCGAGTGGGATTGACACAGACCCTAAACCTAGCCCAATTTTATTTTAAGATGAAAAAAAAGGCTGTGGAAAGGAACAAAATTTCCTAACATTACGAAAGTGAGAAAAAGCAAAATTAACTTCGGTTGTTGGGCATGCGCCACCCACCCCACTCTCATCCCTTTCATTACCACCCTCCATCACGCAAACATGAACCATGCTCCCATGGAGCATCGATACATACACATGCATGCCGATGGACTCGTACAACATACATCCAAGAGTAGGCATGGATGAATGCACATCACGTAAATGATCCTGATGGCCCATCACTTGGGTGGCACGGATTGGCATTGCGCTGGGCCCATCACTCTGAAATTTGGCCTTTTTTCACTATACTTTTTACATATTTTTAACGATCGGGAACAAATTAAACTACTAATATTTTCCACACTCTATTTTTTGCGGGATCAGTAAAACAGTACCTTATGCAAATACCAGCTTGATCTGTCAGTTGAGTGGTTTATTACACTAGCCTTTATCCTTCTTTTTTTTCCTATGGTGTGGTCCAACTGGTTAGTGGACTGGGTTGAATTTTTCACTAGGTGATCTTTATGATGGGTCCAACAAATTGGAAGGATTAGATTTTGGACCAACATTAACGGTTGGAACATGTCGACTGGTTGGATGGTAAGTTATGGTCCAACATGTTGGATGAGGGCAACACCAACCTCATGGGCGCACGCACACATGCAGCACATAGGCACAAGAACATTCCAAAAACCACACAATCCATATAATATATGATCTTTGGAATTTTTTATTTTATCTTCTTTTTTCCTGGCCATTAAATCAACGGTTGGTGGATTTCCAATGCCCCTTATGGATCCAAGCGCTCACGATTTTGCAAAATTATTTGTTGAGGCATTTGATTAGCCACTCAATCCACCCATCGATCCTTACATCAGTACCGTTCATTACTGTTGGGGAAAAATCTATAAGTCCATAAGTAGGCTTTTATAGAATTGACCAACTCTACCGAACCGGCATGGGCCCATAGAAACCTGAGCCTGATAAAGCCTCTACGTCCAGGAACAAAGCAATCTCTCAGGAGAGCAATCTAAGTGTGAGGACACACAAAGAGCTTACAAGCTCACACGAGTGGTTGAAGTTTCAATCTAATTCATAGGTTGACTAAGGTACGGTTATGGATCGCTCATAAATTAGCCACGTGTCGATTACGGATCAACCATAGCTCAGTCACAAATTAGTCACAGATCGGTCACAGACCGACCATAGCTCGGTCATAGATCGGACATAGCTCGGTCATAGATCGGTCATATAGTGACGATACCCCTGACAAGGTCTAAAGATCTCAACACCCATATGGAGGAAACACGAACCTTCCGGCTCATCTAACGATCGAGAATGGTGAATGCCGATCTGTTGGTTAAGACAGTATCATTCATTACCAACTCAGCGCCCACATTAATGGGATCCAACCTAGAGCCGAGCTACAAATTCATAGAGTCCTCGTGAGATTCAAAGATCTCTCCCTCGATCTTCGGGAGATAAGATCCTGGATCATAGCAGATCTCCAAGATATCACGAAAGAATCCCTATACTACGGGATCCTTTCTCTTCTATAAATATATGGACAACTTCCACCGTTTGAGGTACATTCACAAAAAACTTTAATACTCGACTGATCACTTTTCTGGAGATCCTACCCCACCATAAAGACCTCAAGCCTGCCTTAGGCATCGGAGAGTCCCCTGAACAGACCAGGCCTCCTTTGTCTCTCACTTTCGCTTATGCAGGTTCAAGAAGGTACACTGCGGAGGGTCTACCAGAAAATCACATAAACAGTTTGACACCGTCTGTGGGAAACAACATAATCAAGTCGTTCTAGTTCTACCAGTAAATGTCTCAAATCTAGTGATGGCCAAGGGAAAGAAAAAAAGCTCAAACCCCTCCGATAGTCGTCCCGATCGCTACTGTGCCCGCTCAGGCCCCGTAACCCATCAAGTGTCCTGAACGATAGGAGAGCCGTCGCGACTCTCCACAACATCAGTCCACCTTGAGTTCAAGCCGTCACAGTCAGTAAAGGCATGGAAGGAATGGTCGGCGTGACGCTCTCGAAAGAGAAGTCGGAGATATCATAGCCGACCTAGGCTATTTGAAACAAATGATGGAAAACATGTAGCCTCAACATGCTCATGAGCCCGATCAGGGGGAAGGACAGTCGAGCTATGTTCAACCATGCACTAACCTTCATTGACCATTTGTCGTGTAGGCCGCCTCGCAACAGAGCCTTCAACATGCCCCTACTGAACCCATTCCATCGGGGACTGTTTCATTACCTGCCTCTGACCCACATCATAAGATAGATCGGAGGAGGTGCAGTAGGGCCTCGGTTGAAGCCACCACCGATGGCGAGGAACCTTGGAGGACTGACCTGCAAAGTTTACAGTGACAAATTGCGGACACGAAGTAGACCTATCGAAGCAATGCGATTACCACAGAAGAGACTAAAACCCCATTCACAATCGACATCATGCGAGTGCGATTGCTGGGCAGGTTTCGACTGCCTCAGATCATGCCCTACATAGGGAACACCGACCTGACAGAGCATGTGGAGTCATTTTGAACCTATATGGAACTTCACAACGCTTCTGATACAGTCATGTGCCGAGCCTTCTCGCTGACCCTGGCCGACGTTTCTTAACTTTGGTTTAAACAGTTAAAGCCGAGGTCCATCAACTCATTCTTCGAACTTAGTGAGGCCTTCGTCACTAATTTCATCGGAGGGAAAAAGAGACTCAAAGCGCCGGCCCACCTTATGAACATAGTTCAGAAACATGGTGAGCTCTTGAAGGATTACATCAAGTACTTCAATCTGGAAGCATTACAGTTTTGTAAGCACTCAGATAAGACCGCATTAAACGCCATCATGACCAGGCTGAGAGGTAAGTCATTTCTCTTTTCCTTAGATAAGAATCCTCCTACTATGTTGGTCGAGTTCCTAAACCGATCACAGAAGTACGTTAAAGCTGAAGAGTCCCGAATCCTGCGAGACGTCATCCAAAATAAAACTCTGCAGCCAAAGAGTAGCCAGAGAAAGAACCAGACTCAACCAACACAAGCAAAAAGTGAAAGGATGATCGTTCCTGAGACGACCATAGGTCGAACAAATGACCTGACAGTAAGTTCACTACTTACACCCCACTCAACAAATCCCAAGAGCAGGTCCTGATGGAGATAAAAGATGAACGCTTCATTCAATGGCCAAACAAGTTACGAGGCAATCCCGAACGAAGAAGCAAGAACATCTGGCCAGTGTCAACTCAGATCACAATTCACTTCTCCTGGCCTTCCCCCCCTTCCAGTGGCCCAAAGCCATTCTGATTCTAGAGGATGTGGACGAAGTATGCATCTTTTCTTTAAGTGGTTAGGATGGCGTAGAATAAGGTTGAGTCTTACCACCCTATCTTCAATGTACTCTTCAAGTTGAAATGTGTCAAAGAAGGCTTAAGAAATGAACAAGGAATCCTTTGGGAACATTTTTTAGCAGGTGAAGCAAGAGGAATCAGTTCTCACTGAGGTAGAACTGCAAATGCAGCCGTCCACATCTAACCCGAGTCAGGCCAGTGAGCTGCAAAGCAGATTTAATGTAGCGACAGAGAACTTCAATCATTTGGAACTCAGGCAGGAGTTCTTCTGGAAGCAGTAGTCCAAGATAAATTGGTAAGAAGAGGGAGACAAAAACATAAGGTTTTTTCATGTTGCAGCTTCAGAGAGACAGAGGAGAGCCTCGATCAATAGTATTGAGCTCGTTTCAGGTCAGCTTGTGTCCGATCAGGAAGCCATCAAGAGGGCAGCGGTGCGGCATTTTGAGGACCTATTTTCAGAGATCCCCTGCATGCTTGGATCAGATATTCTAGAATCAATCCCTCCCCTAGTGACGCAAGAGATGAACGACTTACTCCTAGACCCCCCTTCAATCCAGAAGCTTTATAATGTCGTCCAGTCCATTCCGATAGAGGAAGAGCCCGGACCAGTTTCTCAGGGGCCTTTTTCTCATCCTGTTGGGACGTTATTAGACAGGATATCTATAAGGCAGTGTTGTACTTCTTCTAGGGTGGAAAGCTACCCCCTGCTATCACTTCCTCCCTGATATGCCTGATCCCCAAAGCGGCTGCTCCTAAGAGATTGTCAGACTATTTCCCAATTAGTCTGTGTAACTGCCTCTACAAGATCTTCTCGAAGATCATAACTTCCAGGCTTAGTCAGGTGCTCCCTTCCCCTATCTCCCTTGAATAAGGGGCTTTTATTAAGGGACATTCAATTTTTAAGAATATTGCGCTCTCACAGGAGTTATTCAGAGAGATTAACAGGAAGACAAGAGGTGGGAACATGGTTTTGAAGTTAGATATGGAGAAAGCGTATGATAAGGTGGATTGGGGCTTCCTCAAGCAGGTGCTAATACGATTCGGTTTCAGCCCTCGGTGGGTTGGCATAGTCGAGAATTGTTAGGCTAATAGCTGATTTTTCGTCCTAATTAATGGTGAAACGGTGGGCTTTTTTAAGTCTTCAAGAGGGTTGAGGTAGGGGGACCCGTTCTCCCTGAGCCTATTTATTCTTTATGCAGATGTCTTAAGTCAGAGTCTCAAGCGTTTGGTGTCACAAGGTCAATGTCTGCCCTTCTCTCTTAGGAGGAACTGTCTGAAGGTTTCTCATCTCTTATATGTGGATGATACCCTGCTCTTTCTCAATGGCGGCATTGCCTCCCTACACCGGATTAAGGCATTGTTGGATGAGTAACAGGGGGCGTTTGGCCAAAGTATTAATCTTAGGAAAAGTTCTTTCTTTTACTCTGACAAAATCCCAGCTTCTAAGATTAGATCCATCGCGAACCTTCTCAGCATCTCCGGGGTCATAAGATCTTTCTATTACCTTGGAGTCCTTATGGCTGTGAGCAGGTTGAAAGTGAGTGCCTTCCAACCTCTTATAGATAAGGTTGAGGACCGCATCAAGGGGTGGAAAATCAAGTTTTTGTCGTAGGTAGGTAGAGCAGTTTTAATCAGGCATGTGCTGGGTAGTATTCTTGATCATTCAATGGCAGCAACCCACCTTCAAAAATAGGTTCTCGCGGCTCTTGAAAGCTACTTTGCATCCTTTTTTTGGGGTTGGGCAGATGGAAAGAGGAAGCTTCATTGGAGGAGGTAGGAATCCATTGCACAACCTAAAGATGAAGGTGGGCTCGGTATTCATAAGTTATCAGAGGTCTTGCAAGCATTTCAGATCAAGATGGCCTAGGCTTTAAAATTCAAAAGGGATACCAGTCTTTGGGCCTCATTCATGGCTGCCAAACATGGACAGGTTCAGGCCACCTCTAGCTCAGGGAACGTTGTAGGCTTGGCTCGCCAATTCAGAAGAAGATCATGAGTGTTTTGCCTCACTTAGAAGCTAAGTGCAGTGGAACATTGGCGTGGGGGAATGTAACATTTGATGAGCGAACTGGACTGAGCTTGGCCCACTCTAGGAATCAGTCTGGACACTATTCTGGTTGAGATTCTTTCAATAAAGGTGCAACGATTCCTAGCTCAGAATGGCCCTCTGCCTTTGTCTGTGGTCTTCTCTCTCCTCCCCTAGGACGTTGTTGATTATATTTTTTAGGCTGGTTATTATTTATCAGATGGACATGATATTCCCCTTTAGCCTTCACCTTGTAACACCCCGTACTTTCCAGTACTCAAGTGCTACTATAAGACCCGTATCTTGGTCCGTACCTTTCCGTACACTTCTGCGGTCTTACCGGTCGAATTCGAATTCCGGCAACCGTCGACCCTTAAACGATATCGACGCGCGACCCTGATTCATGTGCCGACAACCTGAGTCGACTCAACCCGCGACCAATACCATAGCGACCGCGCCGTCGTTGCGGTTCCGATACCGCGACTCGCGCGCCGAGGCGATACCCTGGTTAAGAGATATGGGCCAACGTTCGGTGCGAGAAAACGCCGTACGTTGCGAAAATCAAGGGAATCTCTACGATGTGTCACATCAATCACATCAATCCCATCAATCAATCACCCATCAATCCATCACATGTCAAGTACAACCACAAAAGTCTTCACCACCCATACCTCTCTTACACAAAAGCCACAAAAGTCAAAGATTTCTTACACAACCATCACTCACCCATCCATCCATCACTCTCTTTCTCTCCCTTTACATCACTCTCTCTCTTTCTCTCTTTCTCATTTCAAAATCTCAAGCAACAAAAGATTTTCAAAAACTCCATACGTATGGAATTTTTCAAGCTCCCTAAACTCCAAATGTGACCCACCTTCCTACCCCAAAATCTCCCATCTCAACCCTCCATTCTTCATCTCATCCATTAAAGTTGAAGCTAAGGTGCCAAAGAACCCCTAGGAGCGAGAAGATCTGACGGTGGGTGCCTCTATAGGGTAGATTTACTTATTTTTATGGTGGACCAAGTGAGGCCCACCGATCCATGGTGTGGATCTCACTTGGGACCCTAATACGTGGCCGATGGACCACTTGGATCATCATGATCATTCCATAATGGGGCCATTCTCCATGGACCCCATCATGATGTTTATTTTCATTTAGAAAGGGGTCATCTAGACCGTCCATATCGGTGGAGAATGGATCTCCACCGTTCATTTACATTTTTTTACGGTCCCATGTTCAAAGGGATCCGTTTATTGTATGAATCATTGCAAGGGAGGGCACATAATGTCGGGGTCCCTCCATCACAAGCCGTGTCCCACTCTCCATATCTCTCTCTCTCTCTCTCTCTCTCTCTCTCTCTCTCTCTCTCTCTTTTATTGCTTTTATTTTATTTTATTTTATGTTATTTTTATGCTATAGGATTGTGGCCCACTTGAATGGATCCCACCTTGATGCAATTATTTTTATTCAAGTGGGGCCCACCTTAGATGTTGAATCCATGTCACCAATCAGTGGTGGCCCACTTCATCAGGGCCCACCATTCAAAAAAAAAAAAATACTAAAATCGTCCAGCGTCTGAGACGCTGGACGTTTCAAAGGAAAGAAAAGAAAAAAAGGAATGAAGTAAGGGACTTTGGGTGGTCCCCTTGTGTAGACCCCACCTTGATATTTATTATAGATCCAAGCCGTCCATCCTCTTACCCATCCCGTTTTAGGCGTTGAGCCAAGTGATGGGGCTGGTTGGAAGGTCTGGTGGGCCATGACATTAGAAAGTTGCACCCTTACCATTCAAAATCATTATCTTATTTTATTTTACTGTCCATGCATCAAAAAAATTCAAACTCTGGACTCATTTCGACTGTTGCGGGCCGCTGAACGCAATGGCCGGGATGGATTTCTGAAAAACGGACCCTACGTACAAAAAACTTCAGAAAAACAAGATTTTTCCATTTTTTTTTTTTAGAGGCATACCTCCCTCTCTGTACTTGGCAGCACGCTGCACGCAGCAGCGTGCAGCGCCGGGCGGGCGGACGTCCGCAGGTCAGAGACCCACGGCTCCACTTGTGGGCCCCACCATGATGTATATTCGTCATCCAACCCGTTAATATGGTGGGCCACCCCCTGAGGTGGGCCCCCTCAAAAAATGAGCTTCATCCAACACTCAGGTGGCCCACTCTGCAGGAAACAGTGGGACTAGATTTCTGCCATTAGAACCCTTTCATGGGCCACGGAAGCTCCGGATTAAGATGAAATTTGTGTCTTCCCTTCACTAAGATCTGTGTGATCTTGTCCACAGGTTGGACGGCAATAAACATTCGGTGGAACCCATGTGTGGGGCCCAACCTTGATGTACGCAGTCGTCCAGGCCACGGCCTGGACATTTTTCATATATTATATATATATTATTATATTAAATATATATGTATATATATGCTATGGTGGTGGGCCCTACGTGGGACCCACCTCTGTTGTGTGAGGGAGGAGTAGGAAAAGAAAAGAAAGAAAAAGGTGAGAAGGGCCACGTGCTCTCTCTCTCTCTCTACCTCTCTCTCAATATCTCTCTCTCTCTACCTCTCTCAAAATCTCTCTATCTCATATACGTTCAGGGAGTTGTGGGTCCCACCTTGTGGCACGTGTGATTTAATGGTGGGACCTACCCCACATGTAGGATTGTGTATGTGTGTACGTGTATATATATAATATTATATTATATGTAGTATTGTATATATATACCATATATAGTTTATATATTATATTACATATAATATACATGATGGTGGGCCTTCATGTGGGCCCCCACCTTGATGTATGGGTTGCATCCAATCCATCCATCCATTTGGACAGCCCATTTTATGACATGAACATAAAGAATGAGCCAGATCCATAGTCCAAGTGGACCCCACCTTGGCATGTTATGAGGCCTATCTTAAATATATCTGTGGTAGTCCATTGGGGCCCACTTTGAGGTGGGTGTAAGGCCCAGGTTATGAGGCCATTCGATGTACTTATGGCCCATGGATGAGGCCCACTTTGTTATATCTGTAAGACCCACTGAGATGTATTAGGGCCTATGGGTTGAGGCCCATTTGATGTATTCAGGGCCTAACGGGTTATGGCCCATTGCAATGTACATAAGGTCTATTGGAGTGGCCCATTTACGTGGCCCATCTGATGAATAAAAGGCCCATAAGATATGGCCCATTTGATATATATGTAAGGCCCAATGGGATGAGCCTACGGTCCATTGCAATGTGTAATTCTCACACAGTCTATCTAGCGCTGTTTACAAAGATTGTGCCTGGGAAGCAAATGTTGGTTTAACGTCCACATTGCGAGTGTAATGTTGGTTAGATGTCCACATTACGACTCTCCTTAGGGCCCATTACTGGGCCGTACTTATTGTGTATAGGCCGTTCAGGTCCATCTGCATTGTAAGATAGTTCATTTTATTATAACATGTTAGTATAGTTCCATGACTCATGATCATACGCATCATATGTATGCTTGACGTGAGAGTTGTCTGATCATAGCATTTGCCTTCGAGCAGGTTGTTTATGGGCTCCCGGTTAGGCGGTGTTGCCCTACATGAGCGCATGATATGCGCAGGATTGGTTGCATGACTGGATAGCGTGATTCATGCATTCCGCATTTGTGTGACATGGTTATTGTACGCCCTAGCGACATCAGGGCCGTAGCCTCCACAGACGCATCGTGGTTGGCAGGATTGGATACCGAAAATCTTATTCTACATGGGGTACTATAGATATCCCTGGGTGAAAGTCCCTAAACCCTTATGGTACCAAGAGGTTGCTCCAACGTCTAGACCGAGTGGGTAGATGAGCGCTGAGTGCCGAATACCAGTTGGTTGTGCTCTTCACTGTGTCGTGGTCGGTTAGAAGGGGGTGCGGCCTTACCCGCCCGAGTGTAGGGGGCAATGCTAGGCTAAGTTTTACCAGCTCGAGGAATGGGTCCACTATCGACGAGTCGCGCCCGATATTGGCAGACGGATAGTGAGGTCTTTTCCACTTACCTTATTACGCGCGATGTGGCGGCAATCTGGTTTAGAGTGTACTAGACCCCGGTGATATTCCATATATTGAGCCGTATTGATGTGTGGACATAGATGAGGACCTGTATGCTTAAGTTGCATTATACATCGCATGGCCTTGGAGTGGCCGATACATTCATGTATGGCATTGTATAGCCTTGGTACGGCTCATGAAATCATGGTTCCATTTGCATATTCCGCATCACTCTGACATTGCATGTACATATTACTACCTTGCACACACACTTTCACCACCCTCTAAGCTTTCTGTAAGCTTATGCACGACCGTTGCGTGCAGGTGACGTTGGATCGCAGCAGCGCTGAGGCAGGAGCACGTTGCTGAGCATTTTGAAGTTTTTGTACTTTGCCATTGTATTTCCCTGTATGCTCATTGTACTTGTAAAGTTTTTGATCATAGTGGAAATGTAATGGAGTTCTTGGTTGTTGTTTGTGGGTTATGCCTTTGGTTATGCTTATTACGAATCAAACTGATGTTGAAAATTCTCCTCGTAGCATTCCAGGATCGGAACTTGGCGAATGGGAGCTAGGAGCCGAGAATGGGTTTCTACGGAGGCTGTCGGCGCCGGATTAGGCGATCGGGAATTTTGTGAGCCCGGTTTCCGAGTTTGGGGTGTGACAGCTACTATATAATCTAATTTAGTATAAATACAAGCTCAGCTTAAATGAACCCTCACATTCATTCTAGTTTAAATCCAACCCTTGAAAACAATCTTCATTCGTAGATCAAGCTATCTATCTGTCGATTTCTAAGATGGATCACCATACCACCAGAGATAATTATTTTTAGGATTCCAATTCACTAATAGACTAAGGATAGTCTTTATTATGACTACGAACGATGACCCTTAAATGGTTAATCATTCGGTAGCTTACTTAAATACATACCTCGTATAAGTGATTTGATCATTGGTTAGCTTACTTGAATTCATGTCTTAGAAGTGATTAGTTCATCTGATTAGCTCTCTTAAACACGTCTTAGAATTGATTATAATGCTTGATTAGTTAGAATACTTGATTAGTTACTTAAACAAATTCCTTGGGATTGATTAGTTTACTTAAACAAATGTCTAAAGTTAGTTAGAATACTTGATTATTTTACTTAACAAATGTCTTAGAATTAATTAGAATGGTTGATTAGTTACTTAAATAAATGTTTGGGAATTAGTTAGAATACTTGATTAGTTTACTTAATAAATTTCTTAGAATGGGTTAGAATACTTGATAGGTTGACTTAAATGATTGCCTTAGAAGTGATTAGAATACCTGATAGGTTGACTTAAATACATGTCTTAGATTGATTAAAATATTTGATTAGTTTCTTTAAGTACATATTTTAGAATTGATTAAATTACTTAACTAGTTACTCTAAACACATTTCAGGGCATCTAATGCTTAATTCAACCGCTATCCCAACTGAGTGGTCCCTAGGACCCTTTTTAACTGCTGATATCTAGATTCAGAATATTCGACCCTTAGATTAACGGAAACCCACCAATATGACCCAAATCAAGTGGTGGGCCCCACCCAGGCCTTAGATCTGTTTGATCTTCAATCAAGGGCCCTGATTAATGAATGGTGTGAATTTATCACAAACATCATGGTGGGCCCCACACAAAGTGCACGTGCACCTCACGCCTGTGTGCATGACGTGCACCAAACCATCGGGTCAGTCAAATAAGCAATGCCCGATGAGTTGTGTAAAAAGGAGGGATTTCTCTCCCATTCTCCACCTATAGCGCATAGGACCAGACAACGCCATTCGAGCGAGTAGTGGCACACCTGTGAGTGATCACCATCTGAGGGATCTAGACCATTCATCGGACTTGCATGATCCAGACAACCAAACCATTTCAGCCAACCAAGTCCATGCAATCGCGCACATGCATGAAAAAGGAATGATATGAAGACGTCCACTTGGGACAAGTTGTGGCCTGTTTCGAGCCAGCATCAGGATGATCTGAACCGTTCATTGGATAGGGAAGCTCTGGACGACCAGTTCTATGATGACCATCCGAACCCTTGTATACGTGCATGTGTGCGTATTGCAAGCAATCACGGACGGATAGCTGCATCTTCCAAAAATACAGCCATTGTGGAACCCTCCAAGTCAGTGATCCACGTTCACAATTCTCCTTCGATCCCAGCTGTCCCTTGGGGTAGAAATCCACACTTTCCATTCGCTGTCAAAATTAGACAGGCAACTGCCTGTAACAACGGTCGACATGGGAGACATTTCCTAGTTAGGAAATCACAGCTGGCTTAATCCAAGCCTTCTGTTAGGCCATGTGGAGCAATCTCCACCCCTTCCTTTAGGGTAGCAACGGCTAGGAAGCTAGGAATATCTCTTCTCGTGAGAAAACTGCATGAGGAAAAAAATCTCATAAAGGGTGGTGAAATGCCAATGAAAGACCCGAAAAATGGTCCCCACCATGATTATGGGTCCCATTTGATCTGTTCAAATGGACCAGATCATGGGAAAACACCGTGAGCAAAAATTGGCCATGATCGGCCGTGTCATCTTCCTCATTCACTCCAATAACCCACCATCAAGTCGTGGGCCCGACTGGAGCTAAAAACATGCTTTTCCTGTGGGCCAAAGCAGCAAGAATCCATCCCCGGTGTTGGATGGATTCCATGCGTGTGAAAAACTGAGAGGAATGAGTGCATTCGACCACCAAATCTCAGCCGTTGAAGGATCCATTTGCATGTGTCCCAACTCTATAAGAAGCGAACTATAGTCTCGGGAGTCCCACCGAGAAGCTCACAGAGAGAGAGAGAGACAGAGAGAGAGAGAGAGAGAGAGAGAGAGAGAGAGAGAGAGAGAGAGAGTGAGTGAGTGAGTGAGAGAAGTCAGTTCGGGTGTTGGGTGTAAAACTAGGTGCCGCACTGCACCGAGTCAAGCCGTTCGAGTCAGATCGAGTCGAGTCAGTGCAGCCTGTAGACACCATCCAGAAGGAGAGAAAAAAAAAGAGAAAGATAGAGAGGTTATGAGAGAAAAGAGAACCAAGAAGAATAGAGGAAGATTAGGAGCAAGCTAGGTGTCGCACTGAGTCAACCCGACCCTTTCAGACTGAGTCAAACTAGTGCATACCAGTGGCATCTCTGAGTGTGAGAAGGAGCCCAGTTAACACCAAACACCCCACCTCCATTAGTCCATTTGGATTTTTGGTTACAGTAGGGCCATTTGGCTCTCTTTATCAAGCCATGTAATGGTTGAAACATGGGCTAAGACCAGGCCATGTAATGGCTGAAACATGGGCCTTTACTTGGGCTGAATAAGATCTTTAGTTGGGCCATGATTTGGAACTAAAAATAACCTTCAACTGGGCCTTGAAATAGGACTGAAAAATGTCCTTTAGATAGCCCTCAATCGGGCCAAAAATGACTTCCAGGGAGCCATAAAATCTGGACTGAAACGGTCCTTTAGTGGGCCGTGAAAACTAGACTAAGAACACCCTTTAGTGGGCCATGTAGCTGGATAACAAATAGTCTTCCATCTGGTCCGTGGTGTGGGCCAAAAATAGCAATTGAAAGGAGTGCCGAGATCAGCCCAGAACTGGACCGAAACTAGCCAAACTTTGGGCCAAAATCAGCCACACGGACTGGGCTGAAAACCAACCCAGGACTGGGCCAAAGACTAGGTTGATCCTAGTCGTAGTTAGGCCCAACCCAGCCACTCAAAGTGGGTCTAGACCAGGCTACAATTCAAGTCTTGGTTTGGACAAAGCCCAGTTGCTGACTTGGGCCAAAGCACGGTGGGCCTGGGTTTGGCCAACCGTTTCAAGCGGGCCACAACTGAGATGAAACTCAGTGGGCCACACTCAGCCTAACGTTGTGGGCCACACTCAAGAGGACAGGTGGGCCGCCGAGATGGGCCAAGCTAGGTATAGTCCAGCCCAATTCCTAAGCCATTAATGGCCAACAACAAATTAGGCCAAGATTAGGCCCAGTTCGGACTACAACTGGGCAGCAAAGGGTTAGGCCAGATCAGGCCAAAGTCAAGCCTAGTTTGGGCTTTGTTAGCGATGATCCCAGGCCCAAAGCTGGACCACTTATTGAGATAAGATCTAGCAGGCCTAGTCACTCTAATGCAGGCCCAATTGCCCTTGTTCATGGGTCCTTTCAAACCTCCACGCAACTTTAATATGTTAGTTAGCTAAAGTCTTAGAAACACTATCTAATACAAGCTCTTGGATTGGAAATAATTCTAGGAAATCGGTCATATGGCATTGGACCGTTAGTTAACCGCAGAAATCTGAATCAAGAGAGGAGCTACGAATTGCCTGGGGATGAGTCTTCCCCTTAAGCTTTCCATTTTCTAATTGGTTAAGTAATACTCTTCATCAAGATCATGTATGTTATCTTATAGATCTCTTACATTAGTTATAAACTCTTAAGACATGACTTATATTTGATTTATAATTGTATGTAATAGTTATTTACATGATGGATTCCATTTAAATTTTAATCCATGATCTTTGCGATTATTATGTATCATATGCTTCACATACATCTGGCATGCTACATCTATATTCTTTCAAATGAATTATTGTGAGTCGCTTATGAATCTCTATTCACTACACTTACTAGTGGGTAACTCCCTCTGGGGTATGTGAACCCATACTCAGGATGTAACAAGATGGGTTGTGGTGAGAAATGGGCCCTCGATTTAGAGGTTACATGGGATATGGAACATTAATGTGAGATTTACCATCCATAGGACATACGGCTTAAGTGGCTTAAAAATAATCTATTTTAACCGCTCTGATTTAGCCTTTCTTGACCCTTTTTACCGATTGATTTGTGTTTCGTGTACCGTTTTTTCAATCACAATTTGCATTTGTCCCATGTTTTGAGGTTTGCCCGATGTGGCTTCAATGGTCTATACCATGCGATGGTAATCTCTACTTATTGAATTTGATTGGCCATTGGTCGATAGGCGTCCATTAAGCATCCTAAGATGGGAGGAATCTCATGAGTTGAGGTTGATGGTCATGGGACACTATACCTAAGCTATTGGCCTACGCTGGGTGACGAGCCCCCCACAGTGACCTTTGAGCTTTATTAATCTAGTTGATTGTAAATAGACTGATAATAGTTTAGCTAATCATGCATACATGGCATATTTACGATAACGGGTGGATATTTTTAGATGTTGTAGCACGTGCCTCTAAGTTATTGGGGTATCATTTCGCTAGCTATCAGACCATCAACTATCGATTTATGTACATGATGTACGATAGACAATCATTATGCAGTACGTGATGTACGCACATGATGTGTTTCGTTAATGGCCAGCATTTGCATGGGTAACGAGCCCAACTGCTGACCGGATGAGCATCTCTGGGTCAATGATGCATTCACACATCCATACATCTAATAAGATTGCATCATGCATTGTTTTGAATGCCTCGTTACTTTTAAATATGCTTAGCTATGGCAACGATGTGTAATCTTGAGGGGAATTCACACTTAGTTGGCTACTTATCCATCAAATATATAACCGTACAGGTAGAGTAGGTGGCCTAGATGATATTCATGCTCATATGGATGAGGAGCAGGGTATCATTGTCAAAGATGTCTGATTATGTTGCTAAGAGTTGTTATATGCTTTTACAGCTCAAGATTTGTTATAATTGACTCTGTTTAACATATGATGTTATTTCATTTTGTAATTGTAAGTATTGGGTCATTAGTTTGTATAAGTCATTATGGGCAGCCTCTCGTACATTCTAAATGTAAATGCAAATCTTTCCTTATGTTGATTTGTCCATCCCACGCTAAACTGCTAACTCAGAGGAAGAACACACACACACACACACACATACACATATGGGATTTGGCCTATATACATATATGGGATTTGGCTTTCTATAGGTTAACACTCGGGTTTTTGAGAAACGGATTATATACTCTGGTCCTGAAAACACGAGGCGTTACACACCTCATTGGGCCTATTTTCTATGAAATCAGCTTGGGCGACAAACAGGGTGATTTCTCCCCACAAGGGTTGGGCGAGGTGGGTATGGCACGGTAAGCTTCCCCTGAAGGTTTCTCTTTTTGTCTGAAAGCTCCTTCATAAATCAATGCCGGTGGAGGGTGTTATCCAAACTCGAGGCATTCTCTTGGCGTCAAAGCATGTTTGTTGCAGCGATAGTTCAATCCAGGCCCTGCAGGTGAGACCATCCCTCACCTTTTCTGGAAGGTGAGCTAGCTGTGTCAGTGTGGAACCATTTCGATCTGGTATTCGGGATTAGCGTGATGCAAGCCTCGTCAGCTGAAGCTAGGATGGCGCAATGGTGGAGTTCCTCTCCAACCAGGGCCTCGTGTCCCCTGATTCAGAAGTTGGCACCGTCCTTGATCTTCTGGGAGCTATGGAGTCCAGAAACACGACGATTTTTAAAGGGAAGGTCCCTTCGGTTGCTTCTGTGAACGCCCGGGTTTCCTGGTGGTTATCCAGCCTCAATGGCAACATCAGAGGCAGTCGAGAGGGAGTAGTTGCCCCCAATTCTGTCCTACTGATGAGTGGGGGCTCGAATGGGGTGAGGCTGGGGCAGCAATCGGTGGTTAGATGGCTGAAACCTCCCATGAGCTGGGTCAAAGTGAATGTGGATGGGCCCTCAAGAGTTAACCCAGGTTTAGCAAGGGGTGGCAGTGTTTGCAGGGGTGACAAGGGTGAGTTCGTGAGTTCATCTTCAGTTTTTCATCTGGTTATGGAGTGATCTCGAACATTGGTGCCGAATTACGAGCGGTCTATGAGGGACTCTCCCTCTATTTAGCGAAGGGCTACTCTAGAGTGGTGGTAGAATTCATTTTTGACCTCGTGGTTAAGGCCTTAAACAAGAGGGCTTGCTTGGGCCAAAAATAGAAATTTTGGTCTCTAAGGACGGAGAGGCTCTGCCTCTGAGGACAGGTGAAATTCAGGCATATCTTCAGGGAGGGTAACGCTCCTGCCAATGCTCTAGCCTGCATGGGGAGTTTGTCCCAATCAGCCTTTTGTAGTACAAGCTTGGCAAAGCTTCCTCAGTAGGTTAGAGGGCTCCTTTTCTTAGACAGGCCGAGGTGACGCGCGATCAGGGAGAGGTAGTTTTTGTCTTTTGGCCTGGGCTTTCCACGGCTGTGTTATGATAGGCTTTCCGCAGGTCCCTTTTTCCTGGGAAGGCCCGAATGTAATTTTTTCCTGGTAAGGCCCGAATGTAATTTTGTCCAGAATTTTATAAATGAAATACAGTGTTTTTATAGAGAAAAAAGAAGAAAAAAAGGACAATGTATCATTTTACGTAATTCAGCCTAAAAAAGTAAGAACAAATATTATTATTTTCATTAGGATCATGGGTATAACACGAGCGACTGTTACCACCTCAAATAGGAGATTGAAAGGCTCATCCGGGAAGGTCACCTCAGCGAGCATGTAGATAAAAAAGGAAGTCGAATTAAAGTTGCCGAGGAGTAATTGATTAACAACAATCAACCGAGGAGATCCGTAAAATTTTCGGAAGTCACAAAGGCGGAGGCGATTTAAACAATGCCCGAAAAGTACATGCAAGAAGCATTAGTCATCCTGAGGGGGAGATGATGGTCCTTGCCCGAACTTCAAAAGAAAGAAAGCTAGAAAGGTACAATATAACCTTCACTGACGAAGATGCTCGAGGTGTACACCACCCTCATGACGACGCATTGGTGATTTTGGTGACCATAGCTAATCGAAAGGTCTTTTGGATCCTCATCGATATAGGGTCGTCTGCAAACATCCTTTTCCTCTAGGCCTTTGATAAGATGGGCATTGGTCGGGATTCACTCTGACTAGTGAAGACCCCCTTGATTGGGTTTTCAGGGGGGCAGGTTATGCCAAAAGGAGCTATTCAACTCCCTCTCACGGCCAGAGATAACCAAAATTAGACCATAGTAATGGTCTACTTCCTTATAGTCGACCAATCATTCATCTACACCGCCATCCTTGGCTGACCATCACTATATCTCGTCAGGGTAGTGATATCAACCTACCACATCGCCATGAAGTTTTTGACCAAGCATGGTGTGGGAATTGTCAAGGGCGATCAACAGGACGCTTGGTAATGCTACGTAATGACACTAAGGGCTCCACATGACACGATGACTATTTAATCCCTCAATCCGTGTTAGGAATCTCAGCAACGAGGCCAACCCATGGAAGATCTTGTTCTGATCCCTCTAACTGATCCTTCTAAGACCATACAAATTGGGTCGTCCCTAACGTCGTCATACCGAGATAAGTTGGTCGCCCTCCTTCAATGCTTTTCTGACTTTTTTGCATTGTCCCACGAGGACAAGCCGGGCATCGATCCCCCCATCATCACGCATTGACTGAACATCGACCAGTTTGACAGAAGCGATGCGCCCTCGGCCTAGAGAGATACGGTGTGATAGGAAAAGAGGTAGGCAAGCTCCTCGGAGCTAACTTCATCGAAGAAGTCTACTACTCAGACTAGGTGGCCAACATCATACTGGTCAAGAAAGCTAATGAGAAGTGTCGTGTCTGTGTAGATTACACAAACTTGAACAAAGCCTGCCCCAAAGACAGCTTTCCACTTCTCACAATCAATCAATTAGTCAACAGTACCGCAAGTCATGAATTGCTTAGCTTTATATATGCATATTCAGGATATAATCATATATGCAATGTACCTAATGGATAAATCTAAAACTATCTTTGTCACTGATAAAGGTCTTTATTATTACCACATGACACCTTTCAGTTTGAAGAATGCAGGAGTGACTTATCAAAATTTGGTCAACAAGATGTTTGCCCACCAAATAGGGTGAACCATGGAGATCTACATCGACGACATGCTCATCGAGAGCATAAAAGCCACAAATCACCTGGCTGACCTAGAGGAGATGTTTCTCATTCTCCTTAAATATCGGATGAGACTAAAACTAAGCAAATGTGCTTTCAGCGTAACCTCGGGAAAGCTCCTCAGGTTTTTGGTCAGCCGGCGAGAGATCGAGGCAAATCCTAAGAAGAGAAAGGCCCTCCTCGACATGCAGTCTCCAAAAACGATCAAAGACATGCAGAGCTAACTAAAAGAATAGCTGCTCTCAATTGCTTCGTGTCCACAGCTATTGATAAATGCATCCCTTTCTTCAAACAACTGAAAGGGAGACAAATTATAGAATGGACCGAGGAAGGTGAGACATCTTTTCAAATAGCTTAAGGAATACCTGGGATTTCCACCTTTACTCTTCAAACCTGAGCCAGGCGAGTCTCTACTATTGTATCTGGTTGTATCCGATGCAGCAGTCAGCTTGACATTGATAAGAGAACATGAGGAGAAGCAGTTACCAGTCTATTACGTCAACAAAGCATTACTTTCTTCAAAAATGAGGTACTCGACCTTGGAAATTTTGGCTCTAGCTTTAGTCACATCTTCCCAACGCTTGCAGTCATATTTTCACTTATCGTCGTTCAGACCGATCACCCACTGCTCCAAGTCCTGCAAAAACCCAAAGCCTCAGGTCGACTGAAAAAGTGGACGATTGCGATGAGCAAGTTTGACATTAAATACCAACCATGAGCTGCGATAAAAGGCCAAGCAGTGGCCGACTTCATCGTTGAACTAACACAACCTCCAGAGCAAGAACTGACCAAAGACTGACCCACAGTCGACCTATCCAAGTTTGAATTCTTCTGAGAAAGGTCGACAGATCCACATATTGTAGGACCATCAACTCTCAAGTACTTCCCGACCCACCCACGCGGACGCTTTACATTGACGGCTCATCCAACTCTAAGACAAGCAGGGTTGAGGTAGTCCTATAGACTCCTGACCATACATGCATGTAGTATGCCTTGAGATTTTGATTCTAAGCCTCTAACAATACAGCAGAATACGAAGCCTTGATCGTCAGACTCAATTTGACAGCGAACATGAGGCCACGGCATCTTGAAGTCTTAAGTGATTCACAATTGATTGCTAACCAAATAGTCGACGTTTACCAGCCAAGAAAGAACGACTGAAGGCCTATCTCCAAATAGCCAGGGAATTGATTGAAAGTTTCCAGAAGTGCAACATCGCCTTGAATCCCCAAGCAGAGAATTCCAAAGTCGACATGTTAGCCAAGCTCGCTATAGCGAATAAGGACGAAATCCCAAGATCCATCCTGATCGAGTTCTTGGCTAAACCAAACACTGATAAGGTTGACCCTACGCCCGTCCTTCCAGTTAGTTTACAACCAATGTTGATGGATCCGATTATTCGATACCTCAAGCATGACGAGCTACCTGAGGACCGAGTAGAAGCATGACAAATGAAAGTCAAGGCCACCCAGTATACCATGCTCAACGTCATGCTTTATAAGAAAGGATTCTATCTTCCATACTTGAGGTGTCTCTGACTAGAGGAAGCGGAATATGTTCTAAGAGAGATCCATGAAGGGATTTACGAAAATCACTCAGGAGGACGTTCATTAGCACACAAAGTTGTTCGACAAGGATATTACTAACTAACCATCGAGCACGATGTCTGAAAGCTCATCCGAATATGCGACAAATGTTAGAGGTTCATGAACATCCCTCGGAAGCCACAGGAAGAGCTCACACCAATGGCCAGACCCTGGCCATTTTCCCAGTAGGGGATTGACATCATCAGCCCACTCCCCACAGGCAAAGGTCACACCAAATTCATCGTAGAAGCAGTAGATTATTTTATCAAGTGGGCAGAAACTGAACCACTAGCAAAGATAACCGAATAAAAGATTACGAACCTTATTTGAAAAAATTTCGTGGTAGGTTCAGAATACCTCAGACTATCATTTCTAATAATGGGAAACAATTCGACAACAACTAATATCAAGAAATGTGTAAGAACCTCGGGATTCATGACATTTATTTATTGCCACAACATCCACAAGTAAATGGGCAAGTCGAGGCTATCAACAAGATCATTAAACATCACCTCCGAACCAAGCTCGAAAGCGTCAAGGGAGCTTGGGCCGAGGAACTTCCCAAAGTTCTATGGGCTTACCGAACTACTACCCAGACAACTATTAGAGAAACACCATTTTCCTTGTCATACAGGGCGGAGGCGGTTACCCCCATAGAGATCGGATTATCTACAACCCGTATAAGCTTGTTTGACAAACAAGCCAAAGATGAGCTTAAGTTCCTCGGTCTCAATCTCCTGGAAGAGGAAGGGGAGAAAGCTCAGCTTTGAACCATTATCTATTAGCAACAAGTATCACGATTTTATAATACTTGGGTCAAGGTCAACAGGTTCTGAGCTGGAGATCTCGTTCTCCGAAAGATATTCCAGAACACCAAAGAAGCAGGAACAAGGACCCTGGGCCCGGACTGGGAACGGCCCTATGTGGTTTCGAGCATCCCCCGACCTGGTATGTACTGATTAGAAGATCTGACCAACCAGTTGATCCTGCACCCATGGAATGACAAGCCTCTAAAGATATACTACCCATAGGCAAACCGAACCAACACTCATTTTCTATATTAGCCGAAGTTATATCAATAAAATCACATGTTCTCTACCCAAGATATAACGAAGATCTTATCAAGATTAGACCAAAACTTTCCAGATGTCCAATCTACCCAGCTGCAGGAACTTCGATAAAATTGTGATCAAAACCAGATTGATGTATGAGTAATAGCTTGGCCTCAATCTAACCAACAACTGCAAAATTAAAGGAAAAGTTCCAATTACTCGACTTAAACAAATGATGATCAACAAAAAAGAAGAAGAATATTTCTCATTAATAAGACCCAAAATGGTCTGATTACACCAGTTTTACATCGATTACAACTTTAAGTTCATAAATCAGATAATGAATAGAATTCTGGAGGAGAAAAAGATAAAAGAAGACGACACTGGGTGTGCCTGAAGTGCTTAAAGCTCAGATGCCTAGTGTGCCTGAAGTGCTTAAAGCTCGGACACTTGGTGTGCTTAAAGTGCCTAAAGCTAAAACAGGGAGAAAATACTTCTTTGAAAAATTAACTTCAAGACTCAGGTGTCGACCAAGGAGCTGTATCAGGGGCCGCATCATCGCCCGACCAATCGGAGCTCAACCCTACTTCGTCGAAAGCAGAGAGATCAAGGTCGAGGAAGGAAGCCTTCAAGTCCTTCATATACTCGGTGTAACCTTGGCGAAAGAGGGTGTCTCTCTCATCCATGAACGCCTAAGAGGATACGAAATGATGAATGACCTCCTCCTGAGCCTTGGCAATGACGCCCTTGGTCTCCACCTTCAGCCTCTCTAGCTTCCCCTTAGCCTCGAGTAGCTCAACGTGACAATTCATCATGCACACGCTTGGCCTCCTCCAGCCGCATTGTCATCGCAACCGTCTCAGCGGAAGACACCTCAAGAGCCATCTTTGTGATCTCAAGCTCAACATCCAGCTGAGCCGCATTTCACTCGGCTCCCTCCGCCCGACCGCACATCCGAGCAAAATCGGTGCTCGCCTTCAACACACACGAAGGGAACTACAGAGGAAAGGAAAAAAGATGAGTATGAGCAATCTAAAAGATGAAATCTACTCTAGACAAGATACTTACCCCCAGAAGGGTGGTCATCACGTGTGCGAGGGTCATCTCTGTCAGAAAGTCAAACAGGTTGACGTACTCCATGTTGATTGTATGACAGTTGACCAAAGGAAGGATCTCCTCCATAGTTCGACAAAGGCAACTCTCTCGCCTCTCCCCGACTTCCACCCCCTCAGAAGGGCAAGCCTCAACAAGAAGCTCTGTAGCTCTTTGAGCTTTAGCAGGTGCAGGGCAGTCAGGAACGACTGTCCCCGCCACTCCAAAGGTCCCTGCCCTTTCCCTCTTCCTTAATGACAACCGGATAAGAGGGACCAACCTTCCCCTTAGACTTCGAGGGGGTCTTATGCCTCTTCTTCTTCGGGGCCGCCACCACGTCTTGAGGAGGTGCACGGACCTTAGAGAGAGGGCGAATGTAGGGCCGAGTGATGTTTTATTTAAACTAATCTGATTTAAATGATTTTAAACTCACAAGTATGCGAATGAAATGTAGATACGGTACGTATTACGAGATCGTTCCCATGAGGACTTGTTGTTACAATTCGTAATTTATAATTCTTCTTAACTAATCTGACAAATAGTTTTGCTTACAATTAGTAAATAACAAAAATCTATGAAAAATAACTGAGCACAATGAGAAAAATTCAATCAAGGAGAGTACTAGAACTTTTGAATCCATCCCTAATTATCCTGACCCTTGTTTTACCTGTTGATTCACCCTAATTCAGATTGATGTAAATTTAATAAATAAAGCACACTCTATGTCCTTGGTCAGGCACACAGAATGGATAATCCCTTAAAGCATAAGAATCACATCTTTCCATCCATGGTCAGGCATGAAGAGATGTAGATTCCTATTTCTTTCTCTATAGGAAACCTGTTCATGGTCAGACACAAGCACCCAGAATAAGATTCCAAACAGCATCCACATCTAGACTTTGGTTAAGCTCATAGAATGGAGAAATATGAAAATTTCAATTAAGCACACTATAGAAAGAAAAAATCAATCAAATCAAGATGAATTCAACAATAAACAAGAGTCATTCAAATTAGGGGCTTCATCTCAGCCCTAGCTAAGAAATTAGCAATCCATGGGATCTAATATAGATTCAACTGGAGAGGAAAAATAATTTAAAAAAATCCCTGATCTAATTTTGTGCTTCCCGTCCAGTAAAACTCCTCTCTCCCCGCAACTGATAATTTGCACGTCCCAGCTTTTCAAGTTCCCAGCAACTGATTCCCTCGAATCAATTCCTCTTTCTCTCCTATGCAGAACTGGCAAAGCCAAGATAGATCCTCCCCTTCTCTCCTTTTTGTCTTTCTTTCATAGGTTGTTACTGTCAGTGGAGAGGTCTCACGCACAAGAGGAAAGAGCTAGAGTCAGTGGAGTTTTTATGCAGCAAAGTTCACATGCAGTCGGTCGGTGGAGTTTTTACGCAACTCTCCTTACGCAGCAAAGAATGGGCCCTCCCCAACGCTACTCTTCCTTGTATTTCATCCAAAATATCAACAATCCTTGGGACATTTTTGAGTGGCCTACACGATGAACGGATCAGATCAACCATCCGATCAAATATGGTGGGCCACAATTGCCTAAAAAAGGGCGATGGTCGGATGCGAAACAGGGACGCGGAACTCTTCCACTGTGGCACTGGTGGGGCCCACTTCGTTGTTATTTTGATGAATTCAAGCCATCCATTGGATACACGTCAAAAAACCCTTCAAATATGAACGGTTTTATGTTGGATTGAGTGTGGCCCATTAAGATTTAAACCTGCCGTCCGTTAGAGATGTTGGACGCTGTTTCCATGCGTACACGTTCATGGGTCTGGAAATTCTTCATATGTATGGTTGGTTTTGTCTCTTGGAATGAATGGACGGTTCAAATCAACAATACCCGTGATGATGGTGGCCCACCTGACGTCAACTGCAACTCACTGTTGCGTAGCAAAAAATGGAGATTCCTGTTTTAGGAAGGAAGTCGGGTCAGTGCCTGCTGACCGACTTACTTGATTCGGTGCACGGCTAATGCACATGTGCATTGTGCACACGCCTTGGTGGGGTCCACTGCAATGTTCCTGAGCAATCTAATCCATCCATTTAATTTGTCCTTATTTGAGGCATTGAGAACAAATTTGAGTCATATCCAGATTGTAGGTGGGCCCCATTTAATGAATTAAGGGGCTGATCTGGCTTTTGGGCCACTTTTCGAGATATCCAAAGGCTGAAATTTAATGTATGGTTAATTTATAGCCCGCAGGCCATATATGAAGTTTCGAGCCAACCGGATAGTGGGAACCATGTGATCTTGCATCCTGCACCAATTTCGGGCCTCTTTAACGTGAACTACTTGATTTTCTTAGATCCCTGGCATGTGAATCCTTCGATCTTGGTCCTTTGGAGTCTGTTCCTTGTTTTGGTGACTTTGGAGCGTCAAATCCATGCTTTTAGAACTCTTTTTCAGTCAACGCTCCAAATTACACCCTGTAACAAAAACACGATTAAAATATTTCATTAAGCATTATTATGTACGTAAAATCATGCAATAACTGGGGTCTAATATACAATATTTAACCTTCATCACAACCCAACTAGTATTTTGCTAGTCCCAAGCAAAACATGCAAAAAATAATTTCAGAAATAAAAGACAATTCCTGTAAACCTGAGTGACTTGTGAACAAATAGTTGAGATGTGAAAATTCTAAGATTCGTGAATGGTGAGTGGAATCTTCTCCTGGAATCAAACTCATGGTAAAATTTATAATCAAGTTCAAAATATTAATCTATTAATTAGAACAATTCTGAACATTGAGTTCTATGGGTGTATAGTGTAATCTCGACTTACCACTGTTAAGAGCTCCAATTGTCAATTTTTTGATACCATTGGTAATTAACAACGGAATTCATGACAACCATAACTGAAACCAACATTTGCCTTATAGATTAACTTTTCATTCTACCAGCCTTTGATTTTATTTTATTTTATTTTTATTTTTTATGAATAGCAATGCCAATGGGGGGAATCACATCCTCACCTATAGGGAGCAAACCTATGATAAAGATTTGTCGCCTAACTCCTTTTTTTTTAAAAATGTCAACCATAAGGGATTGAATCTACACCTATAGGGAGCAAACCTATGGTCAAGATTATTCGACTTACCCTTTCAATTCTTCTTATAAACTAATGCAAAAAAAAAAAATTTCAGGCTAGTTCCTTTCATGCTTAGTGATTACCAAGTTAATCATTCAATATCGAACCGGAACCTTAATGTGTAGGCGAGATGTGATATGTGAAATCATGACTCAATCAGTGTTTAAAACTTCTAATCATGGGTTAACAATTTAAACTTAACTGTGAAATCTAACAGACAACTAAATCCCAAAGTCATAAAGTACCAACATTCTGTATCTTGTAATTCTAAAATTACAACTATCCTTCAAAATCACTTCAAATTCACAAGAAATTCAAGAAAATTTTAAAAATTTTTATAATTTTTGCTCGATGATTGCTCAATAATGAAGAAAATATTGATTAAGTAACTTAATCTCCCACCCCCAACCTAAAATCTACATTGTTCTCAATGTAAAATAAATAAGCATGCAATGCACATGGGACAATGAAAATAAAATATGAGTGATGGAAAGATAGTACCTGGATAGAGAATCAAGAGGCTTTTTCAAAAATAACAACGTAAAAGCAAGTCAGCACAAGAGAGAAATCAACAAAAACAAAATAATAAAAAATAAAATCACAAAAAGAAGATCCTACCTATACAACTTTCGCAAGTGCTCTCGATTGCATTTAGCGTATGCAACGAGTCTTTAAACCCCTAGGTTGCCCCTAGTGAACGAGTTGTAGGCTCGTAAGGGTTTGCAGCAATGTTACCCATAAACATTGAACTAACTAACTAGAAAAATGAAATGGAATGAAAAGCTGAGTTGCCTCCTATGAGCACTAAGTTTAACGTCTTCAGCCAGACAAGTAATGAAGGCATCCATGGACCATGAATTAATCAATCTTGATAACCTGGGACCTCCAAATAAATTTCTTTAACACCTTTTGATTAACCAATCCCGAACTTTTTGGAAACAACTTGAACCATGCCATCTGAAATAGGGTAAATGATACCATCGTCTAATAATTTAAGCACTTCCGCTCAAACAACTTCTTCCATCTTAGGATTAAGTTTCCTTTGCATTTTACACGACATTTCTGAATTTTCTTCAAGATCAGTACGATGCATACATAAAGTGGGGCTTACTCTCTTCATGTCCTCTATTGTCCACCCAATAGCTGCCTTATATTCTTTAAGTACTTTAAGCAACTTGCTCTCCTATTCCTTCTCAAGGTTAGAAACCATGATGACATGTAGGGTCTTAGAAGGACCTAAAAATGCATACTTGAGGTTTTTAGGCAATTGTTTACAGTCAACCTCAGGTAATTTCTCAATAGATGGGACCGATTTAGACACAGAGGATGAAAGAGGTTCCACTTTCGCTTTTCATTTTACAGTCTCCGTTATAGGAGTAGAGTCGAGCAATGTATTGACTTCTTGGATGAAACTCTCTATATCAAAATCCATGCTAAAATGTGCTAGACAAGTCTCAAGAGCATCTTCGGAAGATTGAAGGAAAGATTCATGTACTAGACTCTCAATCATATCCACTTCAAATATATCATATGAGTCTGCTAGTTGTTGTGCAGCATTAAAAATATTGAGCTTTATCTTCATGTTACCAAAAGACAACTTCATGACTCCATTCCTGCAATTTATGATAGTATTGGATGTGGCTAAGAATGGACGTCCCAAGATAATAAGGATTTAACTAGTAGGATTCTGAACAGGCTGAGTATCTAGAATGATGAAATCCACTGGAAAATAAAACTTATCAACCTGGATTAGCACATCCTCAATAACACCACGGGGCACCTTGACAAATCTATCAGCTAGTTGTAGTGTTATTTTAGTTGGTTTCAGCTCACCAAGTCCTAGCTGCTCATATATACAGAATATGGTAACGAATTAATACTGGCCCCTAAATCGAGCAATGCCTTCTCAATCTTATGCTCTCCTATGACGCAAGAAATGGTAGGAGTTCCTGGATTCCTAAATTTAGGAGGGGTGTTGTTTTGAATCATGTAGCTGAGTTGCTCTGCAAGGAAGACCTTCTTATGAACATACATCTTACACTTTTGAGTACATAAATCTTTAAGAAACTTAGCGTAAGCAGGGACTTGCTTGATAGTATTAAGCAATGGAATATTAATCTGCACTTACTTAAACATCTCCAATATGTCATTAAAGTTGTTTCCTTTCTTAACTGGTGCCAGACATTGAGAAAAAGGTGCTTTAGGCACATAAGATGGCACATGAGTGGTTTCTGGAGGGCAGAGTGCCTTTGGACTTTGGATGCACTAGTATGGCTCTCCGCTTCATTTTGGTCTTCTGATTTGGAATTTGATTCTTCCCTAGGTATCTTTACTTTGTTCTCGATCTGATTACTGGACCTAAGGGTAATGATTGATTTGGCTTGCTCATGATATTGTTCTTAGTTTGAGTTAGAGCCAATCTCATACTGTCTTTTTGGATTTGCCATAGGTTGACTAGGGAACTTGCCCCTCTCTCTCTCACTCAATGTGACAGCAAGTTGACCCAACTGTACTTCCAGCATGGCAATAGATTGTGCATTTGCATGTAAGCTTTGTTGGTTAGCTAGTAAAGTTTGTTGGGTGTCTTTTTGAAAATGAAGTGAACTCTGCATGAAAAGATTGAGTGTATCCTCAAGAGATGGTTTCCTAGATTGTGGAGATACTTTTTGATACTGCGAAAACTGCTGAAGTTGTTGACTACCAACTTGGGGGTAAGGTTCTATAGAAGGATTTTCAAATGGTCCTCCTTATTATGGTCCTTTTGCCCAAGAAAAAATTGAATGCCTAGCTCACCCTGGGTTGTAGGTGTTTGAGTAAGGATCATTCTCAGGTCTTCGAAAAGTGTTCATAGCATGTACTTGTTCAGATAAAAATTCTGAAAATGCTGCACCAGGTGGACAAGACTGTATAGGATGGGCAGGATTAGAACATATGGCACATGACTCGATATGAGTTATTTTTGGAGGTCCATTATTTAACATCAAAGCATCAACTTTTTGTGTTAGGCTATCAATTTTAGGCATAAAGATCTGGCGTGACTCCTATCTCATATATATCACCTTTCATCTGTAGTTGGGGACTTCTTTCACCTCTATTCAAGTAGTCCCATTGCTGAAAATTTTCACATAAGGTTTTAAAGAAATTTTATGGTTCGACATCACTTTTGGTCATGAATGACCCTTCACTGGTGGCATCAACCATGTGACGGTTTTAAGGTGTCAAACCATCATAGAAGTATTGAACTCGTTGCCACTTCTCAAAACCATGGTGTGGACATTTAAGAAGCAAGTCCTTCCATCTTTCCCAACATTCATGAAAGTGCTCCCCCTCTTTTTGTGTAAAATTAGTAATTTTCCTACGGAGAGCATTAGTTTTGTGAACCAGGAAGAACTTGTTTAAGAACTTCTTAGACAATTGGTCCCATGTAGCAATAGACCTAACTCCTAGAGAATTCAACCATGCTTTTGCCTTATCCTTCCAAAAAAAAAAGTAAAGAGGCGCAAACGGATCGAATCATCTGAAAATTTTTAGAACCTAAATATAGAGCAAATGTCTAAGAATTCTTTCACATGATGATATGGATCCTCCTTGTCTAGACCATAGAAAGAGGGCAACAATTGTATTACCCCAGGCTTAAGTTCAAAGTGTGCTACTGTGGTGGCTGGCAACACTATGCATAAAGGCACATTAAATTAGATAGGAGCTGACTAATCTCTAAGCGCTTAATTCCATTCTCGTCCGCCATTTCAAATAGGGTGTTTCTAAATCATCTATGAAAGGTTCTTTCTATTTCAGGATCAGAAGGTGCTAGTTCTATGTTCAGAGATCTACGCCCTAACATAAACTATGTTACTGTAATGTAGGAAAGAAAATTAAACTAAGATGTGACCTAAGAGAAATAAAATTAGAACTAAAAATTATGAATTCTTAAAAATAAGAGAAAGCTATGTAAACAAGAATTGGAAGAAAGAACCTGGAAAAGGAGATGATGGATGTCTAAAGATTTGAGAGCTCCTCTTTTGAAGACAATCTTATTTAGCAACTTCCTTCTTCAATTCTTGTAAAAATAAAAATAAAAATAAAAACAAAAACAAATTAGGTTTCCTAAAATAATGAGAGAAAATTCCTAAAGTTATGAATTATTGTAAAAAAGAATCCTAAATCCAATTTAGACCGAAACAATCTCTGGCAACGGCGTCAAAAGTTTGATATTTTATTTAAACCAATCTGATTTAAATGATTTTAAACTCGCAAGTATATGTAACGCCCGTGAAAAATCCGTACTTGGGCTCGAGTACCAACTCGACCCGAAATCGCGTAGAATTAATTTCCATGGAAATTAAGCGTAAGTTAGCTACGCATCTCTAAAGTAGCTGGGAAATAGTCCCTGATCACTTTAAATACGTTCTACAAGACCCAAATCGAGTAGAACAAATGACTCTATAATACTCTATAACCTCGGATCAAACTCTAAGCGGGTTTGTTCTCTGGACCACATTGAATTTTTGTATTGGATCTAGACCGCACGTCGTAAGTCCGATACCTCCTATCTTAGACCGTTAGAACCACCCAGCTGGACTTGACAATCATTTCGAAAATCAAGTCAAACCGATAATCACAGACTGTTTCATTGAGCTCGGACTGAAGAGACCGCAAATAGGGACAGAATTGGAATTTCAAATTCAAATCTGGCACACGACTTGATGCGTCAGTATTAAGCGTTCTGACCTTCAGAATTCATCCAGATTACACCGTCAGATCAGGAAAAATTTCTATTTATTATCATAAGACTTTCAGCCCTGATCTACGTGCGGTGACCGCTGAACTGAAACTGGTCCGCCACGTGCGATCTGCGAATCCTGCCAGACTGAAAACTTAATACGTGCTATATCTGGTACGCATGAGCTTAATTCCGATCGCAATCGACCAGGGGACCACCAGAAAGCAACTTTTGGACCGAAACAGCCCCGAAATGGATAGACACCAAGTAAACTTCGTTCCGGAGCCTGTTTCCGGCATTTTTAAGCTTATAAAAGGGGTTGAAACCCTCATTTCTCTCTCCCATCCAAAAATTACAAACCCTAGCAAAAGGAGAGAGAGTTTGAGAGAGAGAGTGGAAGGGATTTTTTCCCGTCTCTGAGCCACCGACTGCTAGTGCTTCAGCAACTCTTCCCAATCACCTGGCTGGTGATTTCTCCGTTCTTTCAGGTATAAAACTACCCTAGAACTTACTGATTTAGGCTTTACTTAGATTCATAGCGTGTTAGCTAACGTAACTTGTAAAATAGGTTCTCCTACTGCCGTAGACGAAGTGTACACGCTCCGTTCAAAATCACGCATCCGTAAGACCTAAGGTGAGGATTTTAGACTCTTTGATTGACGGCTTACAACGCTTTCAATGTCGTTTAATAGTAGATTATCGACGGAATCGCCGTTTGACATGTACAACATGCTCTCCGTTTCCTGTTTCGTAAATTAACGAAGAATATGAGATTTAGGGCATTTTAGTCATTTGTAGGAAGTACGGTCTACATTCATATTTTGCTGATGTGATTGACATGGTTTGTTGTCGCATTAGGGAGTTAGGAATGCGTGTACAATTAGTTTGGCGAAGAGATTCGCCTAGTTGCGCACTTTGGGTCGACATACTATATGTAGACTTAAGTGTGTAGTGTATGTGTTTGTATAAATGTTTGTATTAGTATGTATTGAATTGAATGATGTTATGAGATAGTTAGAGATTGATTTCTCAATTAATATGCTGACCTAAATGATTTCCTACATGTTGACTGTATGCATGATTTCATTACATGCATGGAATATATGTGTTAGAAGATTTGCTTAAGTTGAATGTTATAACATGTGTTAATATGCTCACATGATTGTATTTCAATTTCAATACTCTCACTTAAATTGCTGATGTGATTCCATAAATGTTTGGGACTATACTTGTCCAGGCAGTCGGTAACCGAGTGAATTCGTGGCTGATTGGTCATAGCCACGAACGACGCGTCGATGAACGTGATTCGTGTTTGGAGTTGGCAGCAGTGGTTAGGCCACGCGAAGTATTTTACGCACTTCATGTTGTTCGACTTGAGATGCGATCGTGCTAGTCGAGCCCGTCAAGCAACCCGACTGGTCGATGTATGTTCACCTTATATGAGTCATAACTGCTTGAACCTAGGGTATTGAACTTACCATTGTAAACCCTGTTAACCATGGTACCTTGATCCACGAAGACTCATGAGCCGGGCATGGTGGTATGGGACACCGTGGTCGAGCTGTCGGCCTAAGCTGGGGCCACAAACCTCCCCGTAGTGACCAGTGAGCACCTAGACTCGTGAGCAGATTATGGTGGTATGAGACACTATATTCTAGCTGTCGGCCTACACTGATCAGGCGACGAGACCTTTGTAGTGACCGCGAGCGTATTCTGAGTCCACGGGAGGCGACGACCCTTCCGTTGCAGTAGAGTACGGTAGGCCTGTATTGATAAGGTGATGGGGGAGCGGTGCAACGAGTGCGAGCAACAGCCCTGGTAACCCTTGCAGCGACCTACATAAATATACATCGTATGAGATTACTAAGAGTGACGACCCTAGACAGGATCTGTGTTAGGATTGATATAAGGGAAGTACCTTAGTTTCCCAATCCTGCTGTTTGAATGGACTAATAACAACTTGAAAATCATATCACCATAGCATTGCATGTGCCTGAAAGATGTGGAGCACTCTAGGGAGTGTGGCATGCCGCGGTCGTAAGATGTTGCCGTATGAGGGAGATCGTCGGTGAGGGATACATCACGTCATGTCATCTTGCATTAACAACAGTATTAGGATTGTCTGATTTACTGCTTTACTATTATCGCATGATTGAATTGTGAACATGTTAATCTTTGCTCTATGATTTCACTGAGTTGATCACTCACTCCCACGTTACGGGATGGTGTTTGCAACACCCACCAGACCCTGTTGTAGATGCAGGTGAGGCTGAGATCCAGGAGGTGGAGCCAGACATCGACGAGGACCAGGACGAGTTCTCGTACATGCAGTATCACGATGGCTTTCCGTAGGCGACCTGGATCGATGGGACTTCAGTGGGACTATTTTGAACATTACATTTTTGTTCATGTATATGTATATGAGACTTAGAGATGTAGTCATACTTTGGAGACAGATGAGATTTACTTTGTTTTTTCATACAGTGATATATATATTGTTTAGTCTTCCGCTTGCTTTTATCACTGGATCTGAAGTATGAAATGCAGTTTTGGTATACTTTTACTCATGTGAATGCTTTAAATTAGATAACATTGAATCATAATCACTTTTGTTGCATAAGTGACGGTCTGGAACTCGGGAGTTGAGTTTATACACGACCCCCAATTTTCAGGGTGTTACAAGTTGGTATCAGAGCATGAATGAAAGTATACTGGGCCTGGGTTATGGTCTCGCGACGTACGCTGTCGCTTCCTTTGACTTAGGTGGGTGCGAGAAGGGTCTAGAAATACTTCTAGGATCGCAGATTCGCCGATAGGCGAAGTCTATTAGAACCGATCGTAAGATCGAGTCTGAAACGCATCTCGAGTCGCGTAAAGCAACCCGAATAGCTTCTAAGCCGTAGGAAGTCGGGTTGAGACGTCCTATGAGTGGTTTTAAACCGTAAAAGTGAATCCTTGGGCCGTGGGATGACCACGACTCCTGTATTCAATCGTCAGGGCTTAAAAAATCCCGTTTCACCAAAAATCTTCAAAATTCTTCCTCTAAACACTTCGATCTTCATTTATTTCTTATCCATTTCATTTTATGCATTAAAACTAATGTAAAAATAACACAAATTAGTACTTTCACAAAATGGTATAGTGAATAGTAAAATTTCATGAAAAATGGCCATAAGGCCATTCTAACTTCACTTTCTTTAGAAACTAAGGATCTAGATGGATGTACTGGATCCTTCTACCCCAAAATCATATGCTGCATTATAGGGTTTGGTATTCGGGATTGTGAAGTGGTCCCGGAAAGCTCCGAACACATGTTTGGGCTCATATAGGTCAAAATACAATGAACCAGGGGGTGGACCACACATTTTTGGGGTCCCTGGACCATGGGGGACCAGATCCATGTGGTCCCACCGACCAACTGAGGAGTTGGCCGGCGATGCCATCGCCGACCGGTGGGGTCCGTTGGTCCTGATTTTTGGGCGCACGCCCTTAAATGAGGTGCACATCATCCCCACATAGCTCCCGTCCCACGAAAACCCCCAAAACACACCCCTCCTTCACAAACAGCCCTCCCCTTAGCCCTATTTTCATTTTCCAGCAGTCATTTCCAAATTCTGGCATTCCAAATTGTCCCTAGGTCCCTCCTTGGCCAAAACCGACCATCATCCATTACTTCTTGGGAGTTGGCAGCCCTCCCTCTTGAAGATTTCACCATTTGGAGCTCCAAAAACCCCCAAATCGAGCTGAAATCGTGAGGTGCTCCATTCCACTTTTTTGTTTGCATTTCTCCTTGAAAATACACTCTTGGGAAGCTTGAAGCATCCCTCTACGATGCCTAGATTTCCTTTTTTCCAGATTGGACAGCCACTTCTCCGCATTTTCACCATTTTCCATGGCTTTCGTGGAAGCCATTTTAGGCCTTTTATCACTCTCATCCATCATATCTTTGATGGGTAAGAGGAAAACCACAACAGACGAGGCTGGGCCAAGCCGCCCTACTCAATCGAGAAGACCGCGGGGTGGTGTCGCAAGTTCAAGCGCCGCCGCAGGTCCAGCTGCAGTCCTGAAGTGCCGTACAAAGCGGGATTTGGATCCCCATGCACACCTTCGGCGAGTAATTTTATCAGAGATGCCTCATGGCCAATACACTGATCGCAAAGTATTATTTGAGGCAGACGTCGATGGACGACTATTCGACGAATATCTGTTGTTCGAACGTATTGAAGCTGCGCATTGGGGTCCGATCTTTGAAGCTCGCGCTCGCGCTAATGTGAACACCGTTCGTGCCTTCTACGCTAGTATCCAGAATCCTACCTTGGAGCCTTTGCAGTTCAAAATCCCTTTTAGTAGAGATCGGATGGCTACGATTGATGTACGACTGATTGCGCGACTTCTGAACGTGCCTCTTGGTGATGTTCATCCTAGTGAGAAGAATCTGAGGACTAGGCGTGAACGAGATCGCAGCACCAGGTTTCTGTACTGTAAGTTGGTTCCATGGCAGCCTAATAATAGCCTCAAGGCGACATATATGTCTGAGGATTTGCGCCTGCTGCACCATATCTGTACGTACAATGTTTATCCCAGGTCGACGAACCGCATTGAATGTACGCGCCTTATGGTCGATTTCTTATATCTGGTGGCCCAGGGAGAGAACGTATGTGTGGCCACTTTCATCTTACGGCAGATAGTCCTCATAGCCAAGTCAAGAAGAACATCCGAATCACTTCCTTTTGGCCGACTGGTTTGCAAGATCACCCTCGAGTTTGCTTACAGACTTGGGCCAAAAATACCAGTCTCGATTCATAGTATTGATGAGTCGACAATGATCAAGATGAAGATTGGGTCACAATACCGTGAAAATCAACTTGAAAGGGATAGTGAGGATGACTTTGATGATGAGGAAGATTAAAGTGAAGAAGAACCTAGAGCAGAGGTTCAGGAAGAAGCTCAGGAAGAGGCAGAAGAGGAGGCTCAGGATACTGATGAGAGCCCTCCTCCTTCTGCGCAGGCTACTATCGACGATCGCATTGCTCGGATGGAGGAGAGTCAGACCGCTTTGCGAAGAGAAGTGCAGGAACTTCGCGCTGAAGTCGAGGATGCCAAGGCCGTTACAAAGAAGAAACTCGGCAAGGTGACTCGCACCTTGAAGGCGATCCTGTGTTGCTTGCAGGATAAGGGTGCTCCTCCTCCGTCACCAGACTCCGACTAGCGATGCGATCTTTGATGTTATTATCAGTAGTTAGTCATTTCCTGCTTTATGTGCGTAAGCCTGTTAGGGCTAGTGCTTTGCTTATGTTGCTATTGCTTAACTGTCTTAATTCCCATGTATTTCTCGTCATGATGCTTGTAAGGATATATCCCTTGTATTGTGATAATTTTGATTAATTGAAATGCATGGAATGCCTTTGACTCCTTGTGTGAATGATTGTGGTGTATTTGTGCAATTGAGACTGACAAGGTTGCGCCCTATTTTGAATATAGGGAATGCCGCCTAAGACTACGCGGAGCACGGCTCGTCTTGCACTGACCGATCATATGGATCAGACTCCTTCGCAGTCTGATACTCGTGCGGACCTGCAGTGGGCCCGATTCCTGAGACTGTTTATGCATCTCAGCCTGCCGCTGGTCCTACAAATGGACTACCGCCATTTACGCCATCAGTTAGAGATCCATATCGCGCATCTACTTCCACACAGCATCCGCCACAGCCTGCTCCACCTCCCGACAGATTTGAGCAGATGATGGCTATGATGCTGCAGCAGCAGCAGCTTCTGACTACCATCGTGGGGACATTAGCCCAAGGTGGGGGTGCGACTCCATCTACACTACCTGCACCACCTGCGTATCCAGTTGAGGATGCTTATACATACGCCCAGGATGAGGGCATGGCTCATCCTGCGCTGCCTGCTTACCCTGCGGGGAATCCCGCCGATACACGGGGCCTATTGGAGCGATTTCAGCACTTGCGGCCTCCTACTTTCACGGGTTCTCACAGACCCGAGGAGGCTGAGTACTGGCTTGACCGGGTGTCGAAGATTTTATGGATATTGCATTGCACCAAGGCCGAGCAGGTAGAGCTGACTACATTTCTGTTTGAGAGAGAGGCCAGCATGTGGTGGGATAGCGTACTGCGGACCGTTGCCGCTGACTTTTTATGGACGTGGGCAGCGTTTGAGTTCCGCTTCCATGAGAAGTATTATCCCCAGACTTACAGGCACGACAGGGAGAATGAGTTTCTCCGCCTCAGACAGGCAGTTATGACAGTTACAGAGTATGAGCATCGGTTCACGGAGTTGGGCAGGTATGTCCCGACGATTTTGACTGATGAGCAGATGCGCATACGGAACTTTTTGGAGGGTTTGCGACCGGATATTCGGTCGAAGATGTGCTGTGTTAGCATTCCCTCTTATGCGGAGTTGATTTACATGTCCATGCGGGCAGAGCAGGACGTGGATAGACTTGAGCGATCTCGTGACCCTGTTGCTTCTAGGCCACGACCAGACTTGCCAGACAGGCCCTTTGCGGGCAAGAGGCCTCGCGTCGACCCTCCTACTCGGGCCATAGCGCCAGTACCACCGTTTCGGTGCCCCGATTTGACGTGCACATATTGTGGGAGGTCAGGCCACTTGGCGCAGAGCTGCTTTTCTAGGATGCAGGACAGTGGGTTCTCGCCGCCGCAAAAGATTGACCATGTACGTCCACAGGCGATATCAGCACCGCCTATACGGTCAGCTCCTGCGCATCCTTCTTTCAAACCTCCAGTATCGCAGATCAGATAGCCTCCACGGCCCTTGACACAGCAGCCGAACCGGCCACAGCAGGCTCGGGTTCATGCATTGACAGCTGAGGCAGCTGCGACGCCGACTTTCCAGCATTCAGCCTTCAAGGTCACGGCCCATATTGGAGGTACTCCCGTTCTTGTGATGGTGGACACTGGTTCCACGATTTCTTTGATATCGCGTGCCGTAGTCAGGCGTCTTGGGTTACAGACTATCACTATGGATAGCGTGCGAGTCTTTGCAGCTCATGGGGATTATTCGGATGTCACCCAGATGTGTGAGGGTTGTTTAGTTGATCTGGGAGGCAGGATGATGATTCTTGATCTTATCGTCGATCCCTCGCTCGTTTATCTCGACGTCATTCTTGGCATGGACTGGTTGACTGCTGGGAGGGCCGAGATTGATTGCGAGGCTCGTATGGTGACGGTGTACGAACCTGAGGGCACGCCTTTCACATTTTCAGTGCGGGTAAATCTTCCTTTCCGCATACTTAGCTACGCCACTTTATTGCGCGACGCTGGTGCCCAGATACTTGAGCATGTGCCAGTCGTTTCTGAGTTCGGGGTTCTGTTCAGGAAGATCCCTGATTTGCCGCCCCGACGTGAGATCGATTTCACTATCGATCTGGTTCCTGGTTCTACACCCGTCTCACTGCCGACGTATCGCATGGCACCATGTGAGATGGAGGAGTTGAGGACGCAGATTGATGGTCTGCTAGAGCTTGGACTTATACGGCCTAGCGTGTCTCCTTGGGGAGCACCGGTCTTGTTCGTGAGGAAGAAGGATGGTTCGATGCGATTATGTATTGATTATCGCAGGCTGAACCAGCTCACGGTGAAGAACAAGTACCCTTTGCCCAGGATCGATGACTTGTTCGATCAGCTGAGAGGAGCGCAGTACTTCTCGAAGATTGATCTTCAGTCAGGTTATCATCAGTTGCGCGTCAGGGATGAGGACGTGCAGAAGATAGCATTTAGGACCAGTTTTGGCCACTACGAGTTCTTCGTGATGTCGTTCGGTCTCACGAACGCACCAGCCGTGTTCATGGATCTGATGAACCAGGTATTTCGGCCTTTCCTCTATCGATTCATCGTTGTATTCATTGACGACATTTTGGTGTACTCTAGGAGTCGAGAGGAGCACGAGGAGCATTGCGTTTGGTCCTAGATACGCTCAGACGGCATCAGTTGTTCGCACAGTACAAGAAGTGCGACTTCTGGAAGCAGGAGGTGAAGTTTCTGGGACACGTGGTGTCCAAAGATGGCATGGCAGTTGACTTGTCTAAGGCAGCTGCGGTGCAGGACTGGGAGCAGCCTGGTTATGTCACTGAGGTGAGGAGCTTCTTGGGTCTCACTGGCTACTATCGGCGCTTCATACGGGACTTCTCGAAGATCGCGAGACCCTTATCTCAGTTGACACGAAAGGACGTGAAGTTCACCTGGAATGATAAGGCGGAGTCAGCTTTTCAGGAGCTGAAGGACAGACTTACGTCCGCCCCTGTGCTAGTATTGCCAGAGCAAGGGGTTAGATACACCATATACACTGACGCGTCTAGCGTTGGTTTGGGTTGTGTCCTTATGCAGAGGGACAGGGTAATTTCGTATGCCTCGAGACAATTAAGGAAGCACGAGGAGAATTACCCTACACACGACCTAGAGTTGGCAGCCGTTATATTTACACTGAGACTCTAGAGACATTACCTCTACGGAGAGGAGTTCGAGCTCTTTTGCGACCACAAGAGCCTCAAGTACATATTCACGCAGCGAGACTTGAACATGAGGCAGCGGCGATGGATGGAGACGTTGAAGGACTTCAAGTTTGAAGTCTCTTACCATCCTGGGAAGGCGAACCTTGTGGCTGATGCGTTGAGCAGCAAGAAGGCGATAGAGTTTGCGGCTCCGCTGATGGTTGCCGAGTGAGATATGGTTGAGTTTTTGCGAGACTTTGAGCAGAAACTCACCGTAGAGGAGCCGTTTGAGCTCATCGCACATGTACAGGTGCGATCCCAGATCAATGACCGAGTCATCGAGGCGCAGAGGGACGATGCGCATCTTACTGAGCTTCGAGAGCAGGCCAGTGATGATGCTGACGCCGACTGGCGAGTTGGTATGGATGGGGGCTTACGTTACCGTGGCCGCCTATGCGTCCCAGATATCCCTGACTTGAGACGAGAGATTCTCGAGGCTGCGTATTGTACTAGACTCGCGATGCATCCAGGCAGCACAAAGATGTATCGTGATGTGAAGAGGACGTATTGGTGGGAAGGTATGAAGACCCACATAGCTGAGTTCGTGTCCCGTTGTCTCACTTGTCAGCAGGTGAAGGCAGAGCATAGCCGACCACCTAGACTTTTGCAGCCTATGCCGATTGCAGAGCAGAAGTGGGATTTCATTTCCATGGACTTCATTTCTGGGTTACCGAAGACGAGAAAGGGACATGATTCCATTTGGGTGATCGTCGACCGTCTGACGAAGTCGGCGCACTTCCTACCGATCAGAGTTACGAACTCTGCAGACGAGCTGGCTAGATTTTACATCAGAGAGATTGTGCGTCTGCATGGAGTTCCGCTGGAGATCGTGTCGGACAGAGACACGCTGTTCACCTCTATTTTCTGGACTCGCATTCAAGAGGCTATGGGTGTGAAGTTGAAGTTCAGTACTGCCTTCCACCCACAGACAGACGGACAGACAGAGCGGGTGAACCAGATCTTAGAGGACATGTTGCGAGCTTGCGCATTGGACTACAAGGACAGTTGGGATGATTGTCTTGCATATGCGGAGTTTGTATACAACAACAGCTTCCAGGCGAGTATCGGTATGGCACCTTATGAGGCGCTGTATGGGCGACCTTGTCTCGCACCGCATTGCTGGTTAGAGGTCGGTGAGCGTAGCTTGATCGGCCCAGAGTTAGTGCAGGTGACGTCAGAGAAGATTGATACTATTCGACGTCGGCTTCTTACAGCGCAGAGCAGACAGAGGAGCTACGCCGATACGAGACGGAGGCCACTAGAGTTCACAGTTGGGGATCATGTGTTTTTGCGAGTTTTCCCTATGAAGGGAGTCCTTCGGTTCGAGAAGAAGGGGAAGCTGGCACCGCGATTCATTGGTCCATTCCAGATCCTCGATCGTGTGGGAGCAGTGGCTTACCGATTGGCTTTACCCACGCCTCTCGCGAGCGTTCACAACGTATTTCATGTTTCTATGCTGAAGAAGTAGGTTGCTGATCCTTCCCATATCATCAGATGGGAGCAGGTGCAGTTAGGAGAGGATGTTACTTATATCCTGCGACCGACACGCATTCTAGACAGGAAGGAGCAGGTACTGCGTAGCAAGGTGATTCCCCTTGTGAAGGTATTGTGGACGCATCACTCTGAGGAGGAGGCTACTTGGGAGACAGAAGCCGAGATCAGAAAGAACTACCCACAGCTTCTCGAGGAGTACGAAAAGGTATAAATTTTGAGGACGAAATTATTTGTAAGGGGGGTAGATTGTAACGCCCGTGAAAAATCCGTACTTGGGCTCGAGTACCAACTCGACCCGAAATCGCGTAGAATTAATTTCCATGGAAATTAAGCGTAAGTTAGCTAGCGCAACGCTAGAGTAGCTGGGAAATAGTCCCTGATCACTTTAAATACGTTCTACAAGACCCAAATCGAGTAGAACAAATGACTCTATAATACTCTATAACCTCGGATCAAACTCTAAGCGGGTTTGTTCTCTGGACCACATTGAATTTTTGTATTGGATCTAGACCGCACGTCGTAAGTCCGATACCTCCTATCTTAGACTGTTAGAACCGCCCAGCTGGACTTGACAATCATTTCGAAAATCAAGTCAAACCGATAATCACAGACTGTTTCATTGAGCTCGGACTGAAGAGACCGCGAATAGGGACAGAATTGGAATTTCAAATTCAAATCTGACACACGACTTGACGCATCAGTATTAAGCGTTCTGACCGTCAGAATTCATCCAGATTACACCCTCGGATCAGGAAAAATTTCTATTTATTATCATGAGACTTTCAGCCCTGATCTACGGGCGGTGACCGCTGAACTGAAACTGGTCCGCCACGTGCGATCTACGAATCCTGCCAGACTGAAAACTTAATACGTGCTATATCTGGTACGCATGAGCTTAAGTCCGATCGCAATCGACCAGGGGACCACCAGAAAGTAACTTTTGGACCGAAACAGCCCCGAAATGGATAGACACCAAGTAAACTTCGTTCCGGAGCCTGTTTCTGGCATTTTTAAGCTTATAAAAGGGGTTGAAACCCTCATTTCTCTCTCCCATCTGAAAATTGCAAACCCTAGCAAAAGGAGAGAGAGTTTGAGAGAGAGAGTGGAAGGGATTTTTTCCCGTCTCCGAGCCACCGACTGCTAGTGCTTCAGCAACTCTTCCCAATCACCTGGCTGGTGATTTCTCCGTTCTTTCAGGTATAAAACTACCCTAGAACTTGCTGATTTAGGGTTTACTTAGATTCATAGCGTGTTAGCTAACGTAACTTGTAAAATAGGTTCTCCTACTGCCGTAGATGAAGCGTACACGCTCCGTTCAAAATCACGCATCCGTAAGACCTAAGGTGAGGATTTTACACGCTTTGATTGACGGCTTACAACGCTTTCAATGTCGTTTAATAGTAGATTATCGACGGCATCGCCGTTTGACATGTACAACATGCTCTCCGTTTCCTGTTTCGTAAATTAACGAAGAACATGAGATTTAGGGCATTTTAGTCATTTGTAGGAAGTACGGTCTACATTCATATTTTGCTGATGTGATTGACATGGTTTGTTGTCGCATTAGGGAGTTAGGAATGCGTGCACAATTAGTTTGGCGAAGAGATTCGCCTAGTTGCGCACTTTGGGTCGACATACTATATGTAGACTTAAGTGTGTAGTGTGTGTTTGTATAAATGTTTGTATTAGTATGTATTGAATTGAATGATGTTATGAGATAGTTAGAGATTGATTTCTCAATTAATATGCTGACCTAAATGATTTCCTACATGTTGACTGTATGCATGATTTCATTACATGCATGGAATATATGTGTTAGAAGATTTGCTTAAGTTGAATGTTATAACATGTGTTAATATGCTCACATGATTGTATTTCAATTTCAATACTCTCACTTAAATTGCTGATGTGATTCCATAAATGTTTGGGACTATACTTAGTCCAGGCGGTCGGTAACCGAGTGAATTCGTGGCTGACTGGTCATAGCCACGAACGACGCGTCGATGAACGTGATTCGTGTTTGGAGTTGGCGGCAGTGGTTAGGCCACGCGAAGTGTTTTACGCACTTCATGTCGTTCGACTTGAGATGCGATCGCGCTAGTCGAGCCCGTCAAGCAACCCGACTGGTCGATGTATGTTCACCTTGTATGAGTCATAACTGCTTGAACCTAGGGTACTGAACTTATCATTGTAAACCCTGTTAACCATGGTACCTTGATCCACGAAGACTCATGAGCCGGGCATGGTGGTATGGGACACCGTGGTCGAGCTATCGGCCTACGCTGGGGTCACAAACCTCCCTATAGTGACCAGTGAGCACCTAGACTCGTGAGCAGATTATGGTGGTATGGGACACTATATTCTAGCTGTCGGCCTACACTGATCAGGCGACGAGCCCTTTGTAGTGACCGCGAGCGTATTCTGAGTCCACGGGAGGCGACGACCCTTCCGTTGCAGTAGAGTACGGTAGGCCTGTATTGATAAGGTGATGGGGGAGCGGTGCAACGAGTGCGAGCAACAGCCCTGGCAGCCCTTGCAGCGACCTACATAAATATACATCGTATGAGATTACTAGGAGTGACGACCCTAGACAGGATCTGTGTTGGGATTGATATAAGGGAAGTACCTTAGTTTCCCAATCCTGCTGTTTGAATGGACTAATAACAACTTGAAAATCATATCACCATAGCATTGCATGTGCCTGGAAGATGTGGAGCACTCTAGGGAGTGTGACATGCCGCGGTCGTAAGATGTTGCCGTATGAGGGAGATCGTCGGTGAGGGCATACATCACGTCATGTCATCTTGCATTAACAACAGTATTAGGATTGTCTGATTTACTGCTTTACTATTATCGCATGATTGAATTGTGAACATGCTAATCTTTGCTCTATGATTCCACTGAGTTGATCACTCACTCCCACGTTACGGGATGGTGTTTGCAACACCCACCAGACCCTGTTGTAGATGCAGGTGAGGCTGAGATCCAGGAGGTGGAGCCAGACATCGACGAGGACCAGGACGAGTTCTCGTACATGCAGTATCACGATGGCTTTCCGTAGGCGACCTGGATCGATGGGACTTCAGTGGGACTATTTTGAACATTACATTTTTGTTCATGTATATGTATATGAGACTCAGAGATGTAGTCATACTTTGGAGACAGATGAGATTTACTTTGTTTTTTCATACAGTGATATATATATTGTTTAGTCTTCCGCTTGCTTTTATCACTGGATCTAAAGTATGAATTGCAGTTTTGGTATACTTTTACTCATGTAAATGCTTTAAATCAGACAACATTGAATCATAATCATTTTTGTTGCATAAGTGACGGTCTGGAACTCGGGAGTTGAGTTTATACACGACCCCCGATTTTCAGGGTGTTACAGTATACGAATCAGATGTAGATATGATACGTATTACGAGATCATTCCCACGAGGACTGGTTATCACAATTCGTAATTTATGATTCTTCTTAACTAATTCGACAAATAGTTTTGCTAACAATTAAGTAAATAATAAAATTCTATGAAAAGTAACTGAGCACAATGAAGAAAATTCAATCAAGGAGAGTACTAGGACTTTTGAATCCACCCCTAATTATCCTGACCCTTGTTTTACCTATTAATTCACCCTAATTCAGATTGATGTAAATTTAATAAATAAAGCACACTCTATGTCCTTGGTCGGACATACAGAATGTATAATCCCTTAAAGCATAAGGATCACATCTTTTCATCCATGGTTAGGCATGAAAAGATGTAGATTCCTATTTCTTTCTCTATAGAAAACCTGTTTATGGTCAGACACAAGAACCTAGAATAAGATTCCAAACAACATCTACATCTAAACTCTGGTTAAGCTCATAGAATGGAGAAATATGGAAATTTCAGTTAAGCATACTAGAGAAAGAAACAAATCAATCAAATCAAGATGAATTTAACAATAAACAAGAGTCATTCAAATTAGGGGCTTCATCTCAACCCTAGCTAAGAAATTAGCAATCCATGGGATCTAACATAGATTCAACTGGAGAGGAAAAATATTTTAAAAAAAAACATCCCTGATCTGATTCTATATTTCCCGTCTAGAAAAACTCCTCTCCCAACAACTGATGATTTGCATGTCCCAGCTTTCCAAGTTCCCAGCAACTAATTGCCCCGGATCAATTCCTCTTTCTCTCCTGTGTACAACCGGCCTAAGCCAAGATAGATCCTCCCCTTCTCTCCTTTTTTTCTTTCTTTTATAGGCTGCTACCATAGGTGGAGAGCTCTCATGCACAAGAGGAAAGAGCTAGAGTCGGTGGAGTTTTTACGTAGCAGAGTTCGCATGCAGTCGGTCAGTGGAGTTTTTACGCAACTCTCCTTACGCAGCAAAGAACAGGTCCTCCCCAACGCTACTCTTCCTTGCATTTCATCCAAAATATCAATGTCCCTTGGGACATTTTTGAGTGGCCTACACGATGAACGGATCAGATCAATCATCTGATCAAATATGGTGGGCCACAACAACCTGAAAAAATGGGCAGTGGTCGGATGCGAAACGGGGACTGGCGGGGCCCACTTCGTTGTTATTGCCCACTTCGTTGTTATTTTAACGAATCCAAGCCGTCCATTAGATGCACGTTAAAACCCTTCAGATATGGACAGTTTTATGTTGGGTTGAGTGTGGCCCATTAAGTTTTAAACCTGTTGTCCGTTAGAGGTGTTGGACGATGTTTCCATGCATACACGTTCATGGGTCTGGAAATTCTCCATATGTACAGTCGGTTTTGTCTCTTGGAATGAATGGACGGTTCGGATCAGCAATACTCGTGATGATGGTGGCCCACCAAACGTCAACCACAACTCCTTGTTGCGTAGCAGAAAACGGAGATACCTATTTTAGGAAGGAAGTCGGGTCAGCGCCTGCTGACCAACTTACTTGATTCGGTGCACGGCTAGTGCACATGTACACTGTGCACATGCCTTATAAGGTGGGGTCCACTGCAATGTTCCTTTGCAATCTAATCTATCCATTTAATTTTTCTCCCTATTTAAGGCGTTGAGAATAAAGTTGAGTCATATCCAAATTGTAGGTAGGCCCCAATTAATGAATTAAGGGACTAATCTGACCGTTGGGCCACTGCCCAAGATATCTAAATGCTGAAATTTAATATGTACAGTTAATTTATAGCCCCCAGGCCATTTATGAAGTTTCGAGCCAACCGGATGGTGAGAATCATATGATCCTTCATTCTGCACCAATTTCGAACCTCTTTAATGTGAACGGCTTGATTTTCTTAGAGCTCTGGTATGTAAATCCTTCGATCTTGGTCCTCTGGAGTCCGTTCCTTACTTTGGTGACTTTGGAGCGTCAAATCCATGCTTTTAGTACTCTTTTTCAATCAACGCTCCTAATTACACCCTGTAACAAAAACATGATTAAAATATTCCATTAAGCATTATCATGTACGTAAAATCATGCAATAACTAGAGTCTGATATACAATATTCGACCCTCATCACCGAGCTTTAGGTATCTTTGCACAAAAATGAATGTGTAAGGAAAAGTCTCCAAGCAAAGGAATTTCTCGAAGTAACAAAGCTCGGCTAGAGATTTTACCTAAGGTCATACTTATGAGAGCGAATCTAAGCCTACCCAGAGAAGTCGCTCGGGTTGAAGAATGACTCTCCAAGATCGTCGACCTTCGTCGAGGACCCGCAGATCCCTGATCTGAGACAATGACCTGCTCCGCTAGCTAGCAAAGGTTGATGTTTGGGAATAACTTCAATAAGAGACAAGTGAATAGGGTCAATCAACAGTGTAAGCCGATCAATGGAGGATAAACTACTGTTGCAGTATGAACCTGGCTCCGAGAAATCTTGGGGGATGAGAGATTGCATCGGTTCTGGGTCGGCCATCTCCCAACATCCATAAGCCCAAAACCACTTATCCCTCTAGTGCTTATTAGAGGAAGAGGGATCAGTTATCAAGGCTCCGCCTGTGTTTCTCCATGCAGAGAAGTAGCACCAGCCAGGCTAAAGTGTGTTCGGCTTCACTTGATACAGGTGGTGGAACTCATCCACTGATAGCTCTGGCTGCTCTAGCTCAGCCCATAAGACTGCACAGCCGAACAAGTCCCTCCACCTGTTCAGCGTTAATTGCCTTGGGGCCAAGCGGAGACAAGATAGAAGGCACCAAACAATTCCCTGAAGTGGGAATCGCAGGCCGCATTGCAGGGCGACCTAAAAAATCACCACTGCCCCTTCAGGAGGTTGGTCTGGGAGCTCATCCGTCAAAGGAAGCCCGAGAATCACAGACTCAGGGACGTGATACCCGAGCCTGATCCGGACTAGCTCCCCCTCAGTTAAAGTCAAGGGCATAGGCCTCCTCAGATTCTCCTTACCCGATCCATCCTCATCAGGTGGATCAAGTGCTTCAGCGACTTGGTTGGTCTCTGAAGGTGCGTTCATTTTCCATTTCTCAGGCGTCGTCTCACGACTGAGAGACAGATCTAACACCCTAGCATCGGGCATCAGTCTCTACAGTGGGGACCGCTCTAGCACTCTCCTCGACGATGAATATCGGAAAGCGACATTCACCATTACTACCAGTGACGAAGGTGGGTTCGACATTACCCTGAGGCGACCACTCGCCCCACTTTTGCCACCAAAGACCCCATCCCGCGAGCTAATAGAGCTAGACATGATGATCGAATAAGAAAATGAAAGGAGGATGAGGAAAGGAGGCTCACCGGAGTTGGGATCAGCAGGATTCTAACTAAGTTGCGGTAAGAACAATTGTCGAAATGCACACAGGAGAACGGGGGAGCAGAAAAGGGGAGAAAATGAAATGTGAAAGAGAAGAGCCATAAAGCGTTGGGCTTGCCTTAAATAGCTGGGCCACATAGCGGCCATTCAATGCGTTCATCAATACTACGCCACACAACGCCCCATCGGTTACCCCGACTTGACACGTGGAGCGACAAGACGCGCTACACGACTCTAATATCGAGTATGACACCACGCGTCATAACCTCGTTGGACTGTCATTGAAGAGATGGCTTGGCACCCCACGTGACCTCGAGCCACGAGACGACACGTCATGATTACGGGCTAACAACACTTCGACTACTGTCTTGGCCACCATACCTGGCATTAATGACAACCCGCCTTGACCCAGTCCATGCATAACTTGACCTAGCCACTGCAGAGCTTACTTTTCGAACCTTTGTTCAAAAAGTAAGGGGGGGGCTTACTATTGGGGAAAAATCTACAAGTTCATAAGTCGGCTTATGCAATGGACCAACTCTACTAAATCAACATGGGCCCCTGGAAACCCGAGTCTGATAAGGCCTCTACGTCCATAAACAAAGAAATCTCTCAGAAGAGTGATGCAATTGTGAGGACACACAAAGAGCTTACAAGCTCGCACAAGTGGTTGAAGTACCAATCTAATTCATAGGTCGGCTACAGGACAGTTATGGATCGCCTATAAATTAGCCACATTTCGATTATAGATCGACCATAGCTCGGTCACAGATCAGTCACAAATCGGTCAAACTGACCATAGCTCGGTCATAGATCGATCACAGATCTATCACAGATCGGCCATAGCTCAGTCATAGATCGGTCATATAGCGATGATACCCCTGTCAAGGTCTAAAGATCTCAACACCCAGATGGAGGAAACACGAACCTTCCGGCTCATCCAATGGTCAAGAATGGTGAATGTCGGTCTGTCGGTCAAGACGGTATCATTCATTACCAACTCAGCGCCCGCATTGGGATCCGACCTAGAGTCGAGCTACAAATTCATAAAGTCCTCGTGAGATTCGAAGATCTCTCTCTCGATCTTCAGGAGATAAGATCAAATCCAGACAATCTCGGGAACCTACGATCTTGGGAAGATCCTGGATCATAGCAAATCTCCAAGATATTAGGAAAGAATCCCTATACTATGGGATCCTTGCTCTTCTATAAATATATGGGCATCTTCCACCGTTTGAAGTATGTTCACAAAAAACTTTATTACTCGACTGATCTATTTTCTGGAGATCCTACCCCACCATAAAGACCTCAAGCTTGACTTAGGCATCGGAGAGTCCCCTAAATAGACTAGGGCCACCTTTGTCTCTTACTTTCGCCTATGTAGGTTCAAAAAGGTGCACTGTGGAGGGTATGCCAGAAAACCTCATCAACAATTATCACTAGGCTCCTATGTCATTCCATATGTAGGACTTATGGAATATGTGGGCACTAACCCAAACATTAACGGCTAGGTTTCAAAAAAGAACAAGTAAACTGACCATCTCTACCTTTGTTATTAGTAAGAGGACCTACTTTTACTATGAGGGTATCTAATGGTAGGGCCCACATAATGAGCAGCTTGGATGTCATTCACGTGTGTAAATGAAACGTTTTTGCTAATTAAACTGATAAATGTCCATTTTTACCATTCTATAGCCAACAACATCAACTTGACTACCCGATTAGTAATAATCAAACAGCTTTGGTTATATGATCAAAGCAATGTTCAGATTGGAGATGTGGCCCATTTATCAGATGGATTAAATCGATGATCAAGTGCATATAGATGGAAGGATTCAAATCAATGGCCTTCGTGTTGAAATGGACTGTGTCTACCACTGAGCTATAGGATGGAACCCAATAGATTTTCAGATTTTTTAATGAGATAAAACCGAAGCTATAGACAGGCCCAAACCGAAGGGGGAGAGATGGAGGAGCAAGATCCTCTGTGGAGGAAGGTAGGCCCTCGGCATTCGCCACGCTCACCATTCTCCGTTTTCGCCGCAAATCTCTCATACGACACATCAATCGATGATCTCCACCGAATTTTCGATCGATTTGGGAAGCTCAAAGATGTCTTCATACCCTAGAATAGGATCCTCAACCGATCCAGAGGATTCGAATTCGCATTCATATGCTTTGTCTACGAATAAGAGGCATTCAACACCATTCAATGTCTCCATGATAGAAGGACCGATGGCAGAATAATGCACATTGATTGGGAAAAGAAACAAAATCGAGGTTCCTCTCAAAAACAGAATCCCCTAGATCCAGCCACATCAATCCCTAGCAAGCCACCTCCAAGGAAATATGTTAATCCTAATGGGGCGTCTGATGTTCAAGAATCCGATCCATGTAGAGGCCTTGCTTACCGGGCATTAGACCCTCTCAGGATGCCTTCATATAAGGAAGTTCTGTTATCGCAGAATCAGGTGAGAGATGGGCTGGATGCGCATCCGTCCAGATCTCCCCTGCCTAATAGAGAGATCTCAGACCCATCCATGATCCAGATGGATGACCGTGTGGTTAATCGCATCATTCAGTCTCTCTCCTACGCCCCTTATCGCTACAGTTGAGGAAGAAGGTGTTTCCATCCTTCACCTCATTGATATCTTCCGAAAATCACCTTTTCCCCATTTTTTAGGTGGATTTTACTAAAGTTGCACCTTTCCAGATCCTCCTGAAATTTCAGTCCAAAGAAGAGAGATCGATGTTTTTTGCAGATCTAAACCTCCACAAGAGAATAAAGATTTCAAATGTTGAAGTATGGAAGCAAGAAACGGCTGCCCTTCGTCAAGGGGTCTGGATCCTTCTGTTTGGAATCCCACCCCATGCTTGGTTCCTAAAAGCCATCGAGAACGTGGCTAAAAGCTTTGGAAAGGTTCTGGAGATAAACAGTCTGGCCACGCTGGGAGTGTTCTAAGGTTTTGCTAGGATTCATATTCAACCGTCTCCGAACCTTCTCATTCATAAACCCAGATTCATGGTGGTCCTTAGGAAAGTCTTCCCCATTTTTGGCTTTATTAAGGATAGAAAATATGTGGTGAAACCAGACTCCCCACCTCCTCCTCCCCCCACGAAGGATCCATCCATGAAAGAGTGGGTTGTTCAATCCTTCTCCTCCCACATTCGACCCCATCAGCATTACCCAGTTCCTGTTCAACAAAATGCCAACCCCAATTCAACCCCACCCAATCCACAAGCTCAGCACGGCGTAACCCCGCCTGCCTTTGTTGTTCCCCCTTTGGATCAGACCCTCTCCCTCCTTAGCCCTTTTCGTGGTACTCATCCCACCCTTATGCTTGAATATCCCAAGCTTGCTTCCCCCCCCCCCCCCCCCCCCCTAAACATCAACTCCCTCCAACCCTTGCCCTTCCAATACCGACCAACCTATCCTAATGTTTGAATTCCATACAAAATCTAATCCTATCCCCCCAGCTCTTGAATCCCCCATTGCCTTCTCAATACCTACTCAAACCTCAGAACCATCTCCATATTCCTTATCAACTGTCAACGCTGCTACCAGCCCTACTGTTCATATCTGCAGGCAGTCTTAATGCGCTCAATTGAGCCCTCCTGCTTCAGTATCTTTGAGGACTCCTTCAATAGCAGATCCCTGCTCTACTCCCTGCCCTATTTAAGTGATAATGGGAACCTTTCCCACCTCTCCCAGATGCTTCTTGAGACGTAACAAAGCTCGCTCGGAGGGTTGTTCGCCACTTCAACTGAAAAAGAACTTCAACAGCCAGGTTTCGAACAAGCCCACCACGACTGTTAGACTAGAATAGAGGAGTCTGGTAATAGGAACTTCGACTCGGAAGCCAATTTGGGTAACATTACAGTGGATCTATCTACATTCTTCGAACAAGAGCTACACCTTGTATCCCCCCATGCCTCAGATGATACCTCTGCTATCCAACTGCTGCTAGAACAAGTAGATTCTTTGTTTCCTAATTGTCACGCCCCAAACTCAGAAACCGGGCTCACAAAATTTTCGATCGCCGGATCCGGCGCTGACAGCCTCCATAGAACCCCATTCTCGGCTCCTAGCACCCATTCGCCAGGTTCCAATTCTGGGATGCTACGAGGAGGATTTTCAACGTCAGTTTGATTCGTAATAAGTATAACCAAGGGCATAACCCACAAACAAAACCAAGAACTCCATTACATTTCCTCTATGATCAAAAACTTTACAAGTACAATGAGCATAACGGAAAATACAATGAGAATGAACAAAAACTCCAAACGATCCGCTAAGCGCTCCTGCCTCAACGCTGCTGCGAGCCAACGTCACCTGCACGCAACGGTCGTGCATAAGCTTATAGAAAGCTTAGAGGGTTGTGAAAGTGTGTGCATAAGGTAGTAATATGATTATGCAATATCAGAGTAATGCGGAATATATAGATGGATCCATGAAAAACCATAAGCCATACCAAGGCTATGCGATGCAAAGAATGAATGATGTCGGCCATATCAAGGCTATGCGATGCAAGATGCAAGTCAAGCATACAATCCTCATTTAGGTTCACATATCAATACAGCTCAACTCTGGGATATCACTGGGGTCTAGTACACTCTAAACCAGATCGTCGCCTCATCGCGCGCAATAAGGTAAGTGGAAGAGACCTCACTATCCGCCTGCCAATATCGGACTCGGCTCGTCGATAGCGGACCCATTCCTCGAGCTGGTCAAACTCAGCCTAGCTTTGCCCCCTACACTCAGGCAGGTAAGGCCGCACCTCCTTCCAAACGACCACGACACAGTGGAGAGCGCAACCGTCTAGTAATCGGTACTCAACGCTCATCTACCCACTCGGTCTAGACGTTGGAGTAATCTCTTGGTAACATAAGGGTTTAGAAACTTTCACCCAGGGATATCTATAGCACCCCATATAGAACGAGATTTCTGGTATCCAATTCTGCCAACCACGATCTGTCTGTGGAGGCTACGGCCCCGATGTCGCTAGGGCGTACAGTAATCATATCACACGATGCGAGATGCATGGATCACACTATCCAATCATGCATCAAATCCTTGCACGTAACGTGCGCTCATGTAGGACAACACCGCTTAATCGGGAGCCCATAAATAACCTGTCTGAAGGCATATGCTATGATCAGTCACCTCTCATATCAAGCATACATATGGTGCATATGATCATGAGTCATGGAACTAAACTAAACATGTTATAATGAAATGAACTATCCTTACAATGTAGATGGGCCTGGACTGCCTATACACAATAAGTACAGGCCTAATAATGGGCCCTAAGGAGAGTCGTAATGTGGACATCCAACCAGCATTACACTCGCAATGTGGACGTCAAACCAACATTGCTCCCAAGGCACGATCATCGTAAACATCGTTACATAATCTGAGATGGGTTTACACATTGCAATGGACCTTAGGTTCATCTCATTGGGCTTTACATATATATCAGATGGGCCATATCATATAGGCCTTTTATTCATCAAATGGGCTACATAAATGGGCTGCATCAATGGGCCTTATGTGCATTACAATGGGTCATACCCTATGGGTCTTAGATTACATTAAATGGGCCTAATCTCATGGGTCTTATGTGTAACAAATGGGCCACACCAATTGGGCCCCATATGCACATTAAATGGGCCTCAACCCATAGACCCTAGTACATCTTAATGGGCCTTAACCCATGGGCTTTATAATACATCAAATGGGCCTAACCCCATAGGCCTTGGAATACATCAAAGTGGGTCCAATCCCATGGGCCTTAAGATACGTCCAATGGGCCTAATCCCGTGGGCCTTGAGGCCCATTGAAATGTTTATTTTCCATCCAAGATGGCAAGGGGCCCACTGCAATGTTTATTTGCCATCCAGCATGTGGGCCAGGGGCCCACTATAATATTTATTTGCCACCCAAACAGGGAGAGACCCACCGTAATGTTTATTTTCCATTCAACCTATTTATAAAGTTAGGTGGGGCAAAGGGATGGCGCCGGTCCCACCGTCCAGGGTGGACAGTGCAGATAGAACACATACGCATGGTGGGTCCCACCGTCCAGGGGTGGACGGTGCGGACAGAACACAGACAGGGTGGGCTCCACCGTCCTACGCTGGACGGTGGATGCAAGACAAATACATCACAGTGGGTACCACCGTCCGCCTGGACGGTGGATGTAAAACACATGCATAACTGTGGGTTCCCATGTGGGGCCCACTGTTATGTTTACTTGCCATCCAAACCGTTCATAAGGTCATGTGGACCTGAGTGGAAGGAAAACATAAATTTCATCTTGATTCAAAACTTCTGTGGACCCCAGAACGGGTTTCAATGGTAGATGTTCATTCACACTGTTTCATATGATATGGGCCACCTGAGCATTGGATCAGGCTGATTTTTTTAGAGTAGGCCCACATCACGCAGGGGCCCACCTAATGAACCGGTTGAATGACAAATGAGCATCATGGTGGGGCCCACAGCAGCGACCGTGGGACGCTGGTCACCCGCCCGCTGCATGCGGCAGCATGCTGCTGCTGCAGCGCTGACAGAGAGGCAGAGGCTTTGCCTCTTGCATTTTTAAAAAAACTAAAAACCCATTTTCTTGGGGTTTTTCATATCTGGGGCCCGCAACGAGTAGATCCGCTCTACCCATTATGTTCAGTGGCTCGAGGCCGTCACAATGAGTCTAAAATTTGAAATTTTCTTGGTGCATAGGAACTTCAGGTTGTGATTCAACGGTAACCACCGCAGTCTTTAATGTTATGGCCCACCAGCTATTCAAATCAGCCTCACCCTTCTACTCAATGGCTAAAATGAAGTTGGTAAGAGGATGGACGGCTTGGATTGTACCCATACATCAAGGTGGGGCCTAGGTGAGTGAGTCACCCAAAAGCTTAGAAACAAGCTTATGTTTGTGTTTTTTTTCCCAACCCATGTCTAACGTCCCTGGACGCTGGACATTGCTCATGAATGCATTAGAGGTGGGCCTTGCTTATGGTGGGCCACCTCATGGAGTTTTGTGTGGATACAATACATTCAAGGTGGGCCCCACTTGAGAATAGCTTAGACAAAATAAATACTTCAAGATGGGGTCCATTCAAGTGGGCCACACAAACACATCATGATCTTTAAAAAAGAAAATGAAATAGAGGGAGAGAGAGAGAGAGGGTGGGACATGCTTGCGATGGAGGGACCCCGACATTTTGGGCCCTCCCTTGTAATGAATCATACATCAAGTGGGCCCTAAAGCATGTGGGACCACCAAAATCTACAATCAACGGTGGAGATCCTTTTCCCACCAATATGGACGGTCTAGATGATCTTCCTATTGCGATGAAATAAACATCATGATGGGGTCCATGGAGAATGTCCCCACCATGGATGATCGTGATGATCAAAGTGGGCCATCGGCCACAACTTAGGGTCCCAAGTGAGATCTAAACCATTGATCGGTTGGCCTCACTTGGCCCATCTCAAAAATATAAAAAACTAGTATTATCAAGCACCCACCGTTCGATCTTCTTGCTCCTATGGGCTCCTTAGCACCTTAGCTTTGATTTCAATGGGTGAGATGAAGAATGGATGGCTAGGATGGGAGATGATGGGGTAGGAAAGTGGGTCACCTTGGAGTTTTTGGAAGAGAGGGAGAGGCTCATACGTTTAAAGCTTTGTTGCTTGGAATTGAGGCTTTGAGAAATGAGAGAGAGAGAGTTGTAAAGGGAGAGAGAGATGGGTGATGGATGGATGAAGTGATAGATGTGTGTAAGAACTTTTTGACTTTTGTGGCCTTTTGTGTAAGAAAGGCATGGGAGTGTAAGAGAACTTTTAACTTTTGAGGCTTGCTTGAAAAAAGTGAAAGGTGATGTGTACTTGACATGTGATGGATTGATGTGACACCTCGTAAAGATTCTCTTAAATTTTATAACGCGCGGCGTTTTCCTCGCACCGAACGTTGGCCCACATCTCTTGACCAGGGTATCACCTCGGCGTGCAAGTCGCGGCATCGGAACCGCAGCGATGACGCGGTCGCTATGGTAATGGTCTTGGGTTGAGTCGATACAGGTTGACGGCATATGAATCAGGGTCACACGTAAATATCGGTTAAGGGTTGAAGGTTACCGAAATTCTACCGATAAGACCGCGGAAGTCTACGAAACGGTACGGTCTAGGATACGGGTCTTACACTAATCAAGTTCCAGCTCATCCCACAGGGGCCAGAATTAACAGAAAGCAGAATAGCAGACCAAAGGCGAGACTCCAATTTATGGGTGAATGGTACAGCAGATTAAGAAAATTAAAGCGTCGGGCAGTGAATTCAGGATGTATCACGGATGGATAACGCGATTATATGGAATGTGCACGGAGTCAAGAATGCGCCTACGGTCAAATCCCTTTAAAAAATGGTTAAGAGATATAATCCCTGTCTTCTAGCGATCTTGGAACCCTGCTACCTGAAGGTAAAAGAGTAGCGTTGGGCCTTAAACTGGGATTTCATTATTCGATTTCTAATGGTTATCATGGGGGAAAATCTGGATTTTCTTCAAGAATCAGCTGAATGCTTTGTCAACCTCCATCTCAAGTCAGATGTTGACTTTATCCTTCACTTCCCCTCCCCTAAGTGAGCCAATCTCTCTCTCGGTTGTGTATGCGCAGTGCTGCAAAATCCGAAGGCGACCCCTTTGGAATGAGATTGAAACTCTTAGTAGATTGGTCCAAGGGGCATGGGCCATTGCTGGAGATTTCAATGTGGTGGCAAATTTAGAAGAAAGGAGAGGAATCTGTGTTCCTGATGGTACGAGTATGACGGACTTTGCTGAGATGATTCACAACTCCGGGCTTATCAACGCGGGGTTCGTGGGTAATAGATTTACTTGGTGCAACAACCGAGAAGGCAATGCCCATGTTTGGGCGAGGCTAGATAGAGTGCTCCTCAACATGAGATGGGTGACCGAGTTTCCTCGGTTTTACGTCGAACATTTGCCCAGAATCAACTCGGATCATGCTCCGCTTCGAGTCGCTTTCCCTTTCCATGATCCCCTAAAGGTTAGGCCTTTTAAATTCCTCAAAATGTGGTCCCTTCATTCTTCTTTCTATCAGCTAATTCAAAAGGCATGGGAGGGAGACTGCTCCCTTCAACCGTTGATTAATATTTAGTTTAAGTTGAAAATAACTAAACAATTGTTAAGAGCATGGAACAAGGAAATTTTTGGCAATATCTTCCATCAGATCCAGAAAGCTGAGGAAGAGTTAGAAGGAATAGACTTCAACATGCAATCTTCTCCTATGAATGATCTCTCCCATCAGACATTAAAGTGAAGCACAAGCTAAACGAGCTCGAGCTCATGGAGGAGGTTTTTTTGGAAATAAAAATTCAGAAATTCTTGGCTCGAGGAGGGAGATAAAAATGCTAAATTTTTTCATTCGACAGCTAATGAAAGAGTTAGGAGGGAAGCCATTACCTCAATTAGAAATGCGGCTTGGGATACGGTCTCTACTCTCCAAGAGATAAAGTCTGAAGCGGTCAGATTATTCAACGACTTCTTCAAACAGAACCCATCAGTTTTGATTCTGATTTCCCCCAGGCTATCCCCCAGGTCATTAATTAGATGGATAATGACACTTTGCTGGCTCCTCCATCGATGGAGGAGGTCAAAGTGGCTGCCTTTTCTTTGCCTAAAGATGGGGTTGTGGGTCCAAATGGCTTCTCAGCGGCCTTCTACGCAACCTGTTGGGACATTGTTGGTGATGACATTCTTAAAGAAATGGTGAATTTTGTGGCTGGGAACGCTCTCCCTCGAGATTTCACTTCAAATCTCATCTGTCTTATTCCCAAGTCCCAGTCTCCTACGAGCTTTGCTGATTTTCAGCCTATTAGTTTGTGTAACATTATTTATAAAATCTTTACTAAACTTTTAGTTAACAGATTAAGCTCTCTTTTACCTAAGATGATATCGCAAGAACAAGGTGCCTTCATACATGGGAGTTGATAGCTGAAAACATAGCACTAGCCCAGGAGATGATTCGAGATATCAACAAAAAAGTTGGGGGGTGCAATCTCATCCTCAAACACGACCTCGAGAAAGCATATGATAGAGTGAGCTGGGATTATCTGAAGCAAGTGCTCCTCAAATTTGGGTTCAGCCAGAGGTGGGTCCAGATCATGGCTAGTTGCTAGGGTAATAACTGGTTCTCCATTTTTATCAATAGAGAACCGACGGGCTTTTTCAAACCATATAGGGGCTTGAGATAAGGGGACCCCCTCTCCCCTACTCTTTTTCTCATTACAATGGAGACTTTTTCAGTAAATCTAAACCTTATGATCGCTAGTGGCGGATGTCAACCTTTTGTCATGCGTCGAGGCTATCCCATCACCTCTCATTTACTCTACGTCGATGATATTCTACTTTTCACCAATGGAAAGAGTGAATCGCTACTTCAGCTTAATCGGTTTATGTCCTTATTTCAGGCAGTAATAGGTCAAAAAGTCGGCCACCATAAGAGCAGTTTCATCTTTTCAAACGCTCTAACTTCAGCTAGGATCAGATCCACTAAGCAAATCCTTAGTTTTAGGAAAGCCAGGGACGATATCATCTATTTGGGCACCCCGCTTTGCTTAGGCAGAATCAGATCTTCAGCGTATTTCTGGTGGATAAGGTGAACATGAAGACTTCTGGATGGGCTGGTAGACTGATTTCTCAAGCAGGCAGAGTCACGTTAATTCGTCATGTTCTGGATAGATTCCCCATCCATATCATGTCAGCGATGCATATCCCACGCCAGGTGATTAATAAATTATAAAAACACTTCTCAAATTTCTTTTGGGGATGGGCTGATGGAAATAGAAAACACCATTTGCTAGCTTGGAAAAAGATTGTCAGACCCATCGAGGAAGGAGGGCTGGGTATTAGAAGGAAGAAAGAAGTCATGGAGGCTCGTCTTAAGTTAGCTTGGGCAGTAAAGTTTGGGAAACCTTCTGGTCCTTGGGTAAAACTAATGCAAAGTAAACATAGTAGGGATATCCTTTCCAATGTCCTGCTGCCTTCCTCTTCAAACCCGTCGCCGCTATGGAAGAGAGTTAGATCCCTTTTTCCCCTCCTGTCGGACACAGTTCAGTGGTTTGTTGGCTGCGGTGATCTAAAATTTTGGACAAATAACTAGATGGGTAGGGGCCCCCTCCAATGCCTAGTTGATAGTCTGATTCCTCCAGAGATGAAAGATCTGCAATTGAAAGACATCCTAAGATACTCAGGCCCTCTCCCCCCCTCCCGGGTGTTCTCCTTCCTTCCTCAACAAATAATTGACGATATCTTCAATGGAGGCTTCACAACAACTGACGACACTCCGAGTGCATCTAGCCGCTCGAATCTTCAGGTGAGTTATCTCTTTGGTTAGACTGGAAGCTGCTGAGAACCTCGTCCCCTCCCATATAATGGGTAAGATGGATCTGGTACGGCCCGCTCCCTCCCAAATTCTCCATATTCATGTGGTGAGTCCTATAAAACGCGATCCCTGTCGATAAAAGAGTTCAAGCTAAAGGCGTGGTCATTGATTCTAGGTGTAGATGTTGCCTCAAAGAAATGAATGTTACTCCTCAAACTAAATCTATTACTCATCTCTTTCTTTTCGGGCGTCAATCAATAGCTCTTTGGGCTACGTTCGGATTAATGTGTGGTGTCCCTCCTCTGCTCCATAGCTCAGTTGAAGGTCAAGTAAACCATTGGAGGAATGCTTCAGCTCCAAGAGCTGCGCCAACTGTCAGAATTCTGCCGTCAATCCTTAATTCTTTGGGAACTCTGGCGCTCCAAGAATGGCGTGGTCTGCGACAAGTCTCCTATGATCATCAGGAGGTCTGTGGCCCGTGTCAGATGGTGGGCCAACTTGGTTATTAGAGCAGATAAAATGAATACTCTTGGCTGGCCTCACAGGTTTAGTCCCTTGAAGCCGGTTACTACTCAGAAACGTTTTGCCCCAATTCTAGTGAAATGGAGACAGCTGTCCCCTGGATGGGTCAAATTAAATGTTGATGGCTCGGCGCTTGGTAATCGCGGTCCCTCAGGTGGGGGTGGCATCTGCAGAAACAACAACGGTGCCTTTTTATTCGGTTTCACCACAGCCTACGGGGTTGGCTCTAACAATCTGGCGGAACTTCATGCTATTCACGACGGGATGATGCTCTATTTGGAGAAAGGTCTGGACAGGATAATTGTCGAGTCCGATTCAAACTTGGTGATTGCGAGCCTCACAAAAAATTTCAAGATTCCATGGAAGTGGAAACCTTAGCTGTCTAGAATCAACTGTTTATGCCGGCTGGATAATTTTTCATTCGCTCACACTCTCAGAGAAGGTAATGATCCTGCAGACGGTATGGCTCGCGAAAGGAGCCTCCTTCAACACTCTGTGATTCATCTTCATTATAGGACCCTTCCTTTTCAAGTCTGTGGAATAATCTTCTTGGATAGGGTTGGGCTAGGGTCGATCAAAACAGCTGACTAGCGTTGTTGCTAGTTTTGTTTATTTTAGCATTTTGGCTTCTCTTGTATATAGGTGAATGTTTATGTCCCCTTACGATAGGCCCTCTCAATATTTTGTTGGGAGGGACCCGAAATATTGTGCAGATGAGTGTAATATCTTTCCCCATCTGAAATGAAATTTTTGACAAAAAAAAAAAAAAAGGTGCATGCGGATGGTATAAATCATCTGTTCATTGAATTAAATCATATGACTAACACCAACTCAGTGCATGAGTGCACCATTTTTATGCAGCTGTTGTCTGGTTCTTAGGAGGTGAATGGGGCCAAGAGGGTCATCCGACCTAACTCTATCCATGGGCAAAACCGATTTGAACATTTTTGACAGGAGTCTGGATCCTATGCTTGATACAAATAGGAAATTTTTTACTTATTGCAATGTGATTGGACCACATCATTACTGACTGCATTTAGTACAATAGTACTGACAATATCAGTAATGAAGTGGACCAATCACACTACAACAAGCTCACATTCTTTGGTTAGAGTTAGTATGGGTTAGGAATCAGGTGATAGCACCCTTTACTCACCCCAAGAGCAACTCTGGGATCAAGAAGCTACCCTTGGCCTTGTACTCCAACCCATTTATTTTGTTAGCTTGCCAGTACACCCCATTGTCAGTTCACACATCACTGTTAGCCACCCCCACTCGGGAACCAATGCGAACCTTGAAGTCTTGGAAGACACTGAATTAGGTAACACCCTAGTGTTGTTACCTTACCGTGGGGCCCCTTATTAATTTAATGATTTGTTTTACTGAGTTACTCGGTACGCTACTGAGTACCTTATCTGCGCATGATGAAAGATGGTGGCGAATGGTTGGGAGCGGATTAGTTGACACCCCGGGCTCACCTTAAGACGGTGTGGCCCTTACCTTGGGGGACCACCTTGATGTATATAATCTACATTCATGCTGTCCATCTATTTTGCCAGATTAGTTTAGATTATTAGTCCAAAAATGAACTAGATCCAATTCCCAGGTGATCCATATATACCATACGAAAAAGTGGTGATTGACTATTAATGGGCCACAAAAGTTGTGGATCAAACTGGTATTTGTTATTTTACTTCATCCTTGTTTACGGGACCTTATCAAAAGGTTGGACTGCAAATGAACAATACTGAAACATTACAGTGGGCCCTAGAAAGTTTTTAATGGTAGCCTTCAATAACCACCGTTTCCTATGATATTGTCTACCTCAGAATTGGATCTGCTTCGCTTTTGAGCTCCTGCTCTGGAAGAACGGATGGACAGCCTGGATGTAGATGTGTTTTGCCTTCATCCAGATCAATGCGACTTTATAAGCCGGTTTGGATGGCAAACAAACATTACCGTCTGCTCTAAAGGACGCAGATTGCGTCCTACCCCTGCCCGGACAGTAATCCGTCCGGGCAGAGCTCTGTGGGGCCCATTGTGAAGTAAGTATTTTATATGATCATTTTATCTTAAAATGTTCATATAAAAATGATTAACGGTGTATATAAAATACTTACATAATGATGGGCCCCACAGAGCTCTGCCTGAACGGATTACCGTCCGGGCGGGGGTAGGATGCAATCCGGGTCCTGCTCTAAAAGGTTTCAAAGGTGGGCATCATTATCACCGTTGCTTCCTGTGGTGTGGTCCACTTGAGCCTTGGATCCTTCTCATTTTGGGCTTTTATACTAAAATGATATAAAAAAAAAAAAGTTGAACGGTGTTGATAGATCCATGCACCACTGTGGCCCCCTCACAGCGCCAGCCTATTCTAAGCCGAAATGGGATTGATTCATATAGAACTTTTGCTGCTATTAAGAAGTTTTTAATGATTGAAGTTTAATTCCCACGGTGTGGTCTACGTAAGCCTTGGATCTACGTTTTTAGCTTATATCCTGAAATGATATGGAAAAAAGTAAACCCATGCATCAATGTGGCCCCTCACATCGTTCCGAGCTAGGGACATGAGGGGTAGTTCCTAATCCGTCGTCGATGATGCATAGGAGGAGCCGTACATTTGCATGTACCTATTGTAGTACCTAATCCGCGTCCCATGGTTCATGCTAACGTGGAGCAGCCGTATATATACATGTGTATCAGTATGTACCAAAGTTTGACGCGGCATATATATGTCTTTCTTTTTCTTTTTCTTTTTTTTTTGTATCCATACCATCCATCCGTTGTCAGCTCATTTTAGAGTGAAACAGATACAAATCTCAAGTGGACCACACCATAGGAAACAGTGGTGATTGAATGCCCACCATTAAAAACCATCTAGGGCCCATCGTAATACCCAATGTGATGTTTATTTGCCATCCAACCTCTTGAGATGGTCAGGTAGACCTAGATATTAAAAGATAAAAATAAATAAATATCAGCTTGATTCAAAATTTTTGTGGCCTACAAGAAGTTTTTAACCATCAATCACCATTAAGAAGTTTTTAACAATTAATCACCATTATTTTCTGTGTTGTGGTATACTTAAGATCTGAATCCGCTTCACTTTTAAGCTCATGTAGTAAAATTAGTTGAAAAAATGAATCTACAGTATAGATAAGCAATGCATACATCAAGGTGGGCCTAATGGTCAGTGTCACACCTAACCCATTCCCAATACAAAAATCCAAGCAGGCCTATTTAGGAGGGAAGACAGGAGCAAGAAAACTCACCGAATATGCCCGCTCCCCATACAAAGATCCCAGCACGTCTATTTAGGAGGGAAGGCAGGAGCCTAAAAGCTTACCAATATGCTCATGCTGTAGATGGGAGCGAATCAGGCGTAGATATAGGAGGGACGATAGGCGCAGAAAATCTTACCAAATATACTCATACCGTAGATGGGAGTGGACATTAGGTGCTGCCCTGGCCTCACCCGAGACCGTGGGGCCCTTATGGTGTGGTCACCTTGATATATGTATTATACATTCATGTTGAGCCCAAAAATGAAAATCCAAATTTCAGGTGGACCAAATTATAAAACAATGGTGATTGAAACGGTCTACCATTAAAAACTACCCAAGGCCCGCGGTAATATTCATGTAATATTTATTTTCCAACTAACTTGTTGAAAAGGCTAACTAAACTTAGGTGGAGAGAAAATAAATAAATATAGTAAAAACTTTTGTGGTCCACGCTAAGTTTTTTATGTTTTATGGCTATTGTTTCCTATAATATATTCACCTTAGATTTGGATATATTTTAATTGTGGGCTCATGCCTAAAATGATACGAAAAAAACCAATGGACCGCATAGTTATAGAATACATGCATCAAGGTGGCCCCGCCGCACCTAATCCACTCCCATCATCGTGCAGAGAAATGCTCCAGTGCTTTCACAGCACTATAAGTTATAGTGCTCCTAGTTACATCGGTGCACGTGGATGGTACAATCGATTTATCTGAACTGTTCATTAATTTAAGATACATTCACAGGCATTTTTTTATGAAACTCGCACTTATCAGATGATCCAATCCATCTTTTATTTGGTTGTATTTTCTACAGTGATCCGTATTCAAAGCCATGGATTGAATGGTTACAATTACCTAACAAAAGTGATGCTTTAGAATCATAAGCAATCCATGATGGACCTTAACATATAGACGGATTAAATTGTTGATTAGACCTATTTTTTTGTAATTGATATTAACCATCCATATTAAATACCATTAATCAAACCGTTTATGTTTGTGGGATTGGTGTGATGTTTGCATGATAGCTCATGAAAGGTACGCTGAACCTAATAAACAGTTTAGATCAATGGACTGAAAGTCCAGGTGTTCCAATGCAACTAGGAGCACTATAACTTGCTCTGAGCGCACTACCTAATGGCCCATCACTTGGACGGCCCGGATCGGCATTTTAATAGGCCTAAGATCCTTTGTATCTTGTTTAGTGCATAGATGTGTTAAGATCTTGTGTATTTTGTTTATAAGGAAAAAGGTGTATCTTATCCATGCATGAGGTGTAAAATATGCGTATCTTACATACTTTAAAGACAAAGGTGCAAGTACCGCATACGACGTGTATAAACGGATACAACGGCTACTATAGGATCGAAATTATCTCCAACATTTGTTTTAGGCATAGCCGAAAACATCCAACCGTCGTGGGGCATACCATGTCTTATATGCAAATCAACTCCGTCCATCATGTGAGAAACCCTATTTGAACCGTACATATAAAATTTGAGCCTCAATAAAGAATTCAGATGGACTACACCATTTGGAAAGTGTAAAATGGCTCCTGTAACCTTTCACCTAGTGTGGGCGCCTGAGTTTCGAATCATGCGTACTTTCGTCTATTCACTTCATCCTGATGAGTTACAACTGATGAACGGATTTGATGAAAGATATACATAAGGTTGGCCTCATGCACAAACCTATGATTGGCATCCCATTCCCATTTTTCCCTGTGGTGTCGCCCACCTTTATTTTGGGTCCAGTTAATTATTTTTTTCGGTGCTTAGAATCAAGGACAGAACCTGATGGACGGAATCGATTTCGTATGTTCAGCATGGTGGGTCCCAAAGACTGCATTTTTACTATAAGATAGAGCTTGCCTGTGGCAACGGACATAAATAGAAGATGGAGAAAATCTTGAAACGACAACTACACAATCGTCGTAATTCGCGGAAATTGACTTACGTGGACCTTGTTTTTCAAGTATAAATACCATGGCTCGATAGCACTTCTCTCATTCAATATCTATTCCCATCTAGAGATATTAAGGATTTTCAATGGCTGTATCGAGCTTTTCTGTTTCTCTGCTTTTCTTCTTTCTCTGCTTATGCTATTTTGCACCGGGATGTCTAACACAAGACCTAACATGTGTACCTCGTCCACCAGCAAATGGTGCTCCGATATTCCCTGATGATGTGGAGAAAATACGATTCGCACTCAATTTGGAGCACATGGAGGCTGATTTTTTCCTGTTTGGAGCGCTGGGGTATGGTCTAGATGGGGTTGCTCCCGAACTCGCCCAGGGTGGCCCACCTCCTATCGGAGCTACGAAAGCCAACCTCGACAACCTTACACGTCAGATCATCGCAGAGTTCGGTTATCAGGAAGTTGGTCATTTGAGGTCTCTCTCTCTCTCTCTCTCTCTCTCTCTCTCTCTCTCTCTCACATATCCTATTGTGTTTTGAGAGACATTCAACCAGAAAAGGTTAGCCCCACCATGAGGACCACCTTTTTCTAAATTCGGCTTGATTGGCCATTAATTGGGTCACACCTATATATATATATATGCACACACACACACACACAAGCCTTGCTGTAAGTGAGTCGGGTTGTTTGGAAATGCAGTTCCAATCAAAGATAAATTCTATCCAAAGCTAAATACGGGTGAAAGACTGATAGTTTCTAAATACTACGAGATATAATGTTAAAAATATTAACTTTGAAAAGAGAATAAATAAATGCTTCAAATTGTCAGGAAGAAAGTGGACGGAGGCTGTCGATGCATCTGCTGTTATGATATATGCATTTCTTTATTAATGTATTTCTTGCTCCTCTCTCCCACGTGCACGCACACATGCAGCACATATTGGCAAAGGCAGATGTATAAACATTCAATCTCTCAGATGCAGCGCGTCTTTCTTTTTTCTTTTTTTCTTTTTTTCTTGGAAGGTTGTTTGAGTTGTGTATTTTTTTTTATTTTTTTTTAGGGCCATTAAATCAACGGTTGGTGGATTTCCAAGGCCCGTGATTGATCTAAGCGCTAAGAATTTTGCTACTCTATTTGATAATGCATTTGAAAAGCCACTCAGTCCACCCTTTGATCCTTACATCAGCAGTGTTAATTATCTTCTGGCTTCTTATGTCATTCCATACGTGGGACTTGTTGCCTATGTGGGCACTAACCCAAATATCAACGGCCATGTTTCAAAAAGAGTAAGCTTACTGTCCATCTCTACCTTAATTTTCAGTGTCAATTTAATGAAATAATTTTTTTTGTTCTGATTATACCTGTGTTAATCAAGTGCACCAATCTGGTTTATACATTGAATTTGGATTGTATAGCTGACAATGGTGTATCATTTTTTATGTAGTTGTTGGCTGGGCTTTTAGCAGTGGAATCAGGTCAAGATGCAGTAATTCGGGCTTTACTCTATCAGCGAGCTGACGAGCTTGTGTCTCCTTACAAACACACGGTGGCTGAATTCACAGCCCGCGTATCTAACCTGAGAAACAGACTCGCGAACTGTGGCATCAAAGATGAAGGCATTTTCGTCCCACTACATCTTGGTGCTGAGAATAAGACCACTAGCAACATTTTATCGGCAAATGCAGATTCTGTAGCGTATGCTCGGACGCCTGCTGAGATTCTGAGGACGGTCTATGGAACGGGCGATGAAAGCAAGCCAGGCGGTTTCTTACCAGAAGGTGGTAGTGGGAGAATTGCTAGAGGATTTCTTAAAAAAATATGATTTTGTTTTTTGTTTTTTTATTGTCTTTGATTTGAACTGCGTTTGACACTTAAAATAATTTTAATGTACTGAGTTATGATATGGATAGAATAATAAATTACTGGTTTTCGAATTACATGTTTATTAATGGATTGAAACCCAACTTGAATTGAATTGGGATCGAACCAGTTTGTGTTGTTGCTCACCAATTGTTTGATGAAATGATTCGACGAAGAGTCGGCTAGTGGTGAGGAAGGTGTATGGATATTAAACAAATACCTGTGTATCTTTATTTTGATGTTGCCTATTGAGTGTTTGATAAAATACATGTAAACTATTGCTGTTGTTTTACATACAATGATATATTGAAGGTGTATTTTGTGTTTGAGAAAATGCCGCACAGGCTCAATCTTAGCTCGAGTTGCTAACCAAACGGAGCCGAGCTAGCCAGTTAAGGTTAAGGATCCAGCTGAGTTGAGCTTTGCCAAGCTCGACTCGGTTCAACTCGGGTACAGCTCTAATACTAACCTGGCAATCATAACACAGTTAAAAGATCATTTTTAGAAGAAACAGGTCCAATCAACAATTTGGTGCATCCCATCAATCTGTAGATTCAGTTTCCTAGGCAATCATAACCATCCAATCCATGGCTTGGGAGAAGAATGGATTATGTTATCACGGAGATTACGAAACATACTGTTCAGATCATGGCACAGGAGCATTTCTTTATTAATAAATCACCTATAATTTTTATTTTTTTTTATTTTTGTTTTTTTGTTGTGGACTTGATTAATAGCCAGCGAATCTGTACTACGGAACGGATTAAGTGTTACCATCTAAAGTATTACCTCCGATGTGGTAGCATATATATCATCCTGGTGTACATGCCTGTTTGGGACGCAGCTTCCCAGCCAAAGCCTTTAGCACGAACTTTCTGCCACGGTTCTGCCACGGTAAGTTAGATGGGCCCACCATGATGTTCATGGGAATTCTACCAGTTTTGAAAGATCATTTTAGGTAATAGGCCTAAAAATGATATAAATCCAAAACTAAAGTGGGCCATACATCAGGAAAACGTGTGCAGGTAAATTCCTGCCGTTGAAACCTTACTGGGGTCCCGTGATGTTTACGGTTCATAATGCCATTCCTATTAGGATGAACTAAAAACATAAAAATTAGCCTGATTCAAAACTTCAGTGGCCAGACGCGTATTTCAACGGTGGACGTTCAATCCTCTACTGTGTGGCCTTCTGTGGTCAGTTTTGGCCTATGTCTTATCATGATCTTGTAAAACTGATGGACGTGGTTGGATTTCATATAAACATCATGGTGGACCCCACCTAACTTCCCGTTGCAGGAAAGTCCTGCTAAAGGCTTTGGCAGAAAACCGCGTCCCGTCAGACCTGTGAAAGTTGATTGCCCCACTTTGGCCGCTTCTGCACGCCCGTGATGAGTCTGCTGTTTTCTCCTTTATTTTTGGTCATCCATCTATCCTTCGTACCTACACCTAGTGACCTCTTATATATGTGTGGTGCTCACTATTATATACATATGATCTAATCCATTCATCTGATAAGTCCCGCTAAGAAGAAAGGATTTAAAAAATCTAGTCATTCTGAACCCAGGTGTGATTGAATCAACCGTTCAATAACGGACCCATGTCTCTTTATCCGGATTATTGATAAGATGGCTGCCTTCCTATTTTCAACGAGGGGGCCACTTGAAAGAGATCATCTGTTGAACAAATTCGATTTTGCACTGATTTCTTTAAGAGAGGCCATGCAACCGTATAAAGAAGATGAGCTTGCCTGCATGACACAATGGAAGACGCATGGAGGCATTTCGGTAGCTTGGATTGGCCGACATAAACAAACTCTCTCCTATTAGAAAAAATAAAATTACTATTTATCAAAACTCCCACCTGCACGAGGAGAGGCTTCTTTAGTATAGCTTGTTACAATCTCTTATGGATGGAATTTACGGAAAACGTAGTTTATTTTCAAAGTATAATTACCACATCCCATCAAGTGGGTTCTGTTGGAAAATTGTGCTATGGAATCACATAGATCTAGATCTAGGATAGCAATCCAAGAACAACAAGCAATCACAAAAGAACATAAAGATTTAATGTAGAAAACCCTTGCGGGAAAAAACCACGGCACAAAGCGACAAATCTGCACTATGAAAATAGAAATTGCAAAGAGAGAGGACTTATCCGATTCGAATAACCTCGAATTTTACCCTTGCTACACCATTTGATAACCCTAAAACCCTTTAGAATACATTTAAGAAGCCTTAGAATACATTAAAATAGCCCTAGGGACCCCTGTTTATAGTTTAGAAAACTCCATTTACACACCTCCTTTGAAAAAGTTCAGAAACCACCTCAAATTTACAAAGTTCGCACAAAATCTGCGCAGAATCTGTTTAAACTCGACTAGTCGAAGGAGGGCCTCGACTAGTCGAGCGGACCCTCGACTGGTCGAGCAACACGAAACAGTAAACGACATAACTCGCTAGACTTTAAGTCGAGTGTGCCTCGACTAGTCAAGCAGTTCCCTCGATCGGTCGAGCACCCAGATTTAAGACACCAATTTTCAACAATCTTCACCATATCTTCAATCTTCAACCATGTAGCTCCTCGTTCTCTTCTTTTATCTTTGTATCACATCATAGCTTCTCTTGCACACTCCGTCTTCCTTTTACGTTGTCGCCAAGCCCAGAGAAGTTTCCAAGAACTTGAACTTCTCTGCAGGAACATTCTAGATGAGCATGTTTGCTGGATCAGAATCTACGTGCCCAACTACCTTTATTCCTGTCTTCTTAAAAGGAAAGACGAAGTCTTCTTACCATCTCACCGCTACCCAATATTACTTGTTGAGGTACTTTCTCACAACATTGATAGCTTGTGAAATAATCAGTTTAATCCAAACCATAGTATACACTGTCAATCGCATTCGAATAAGGCTCATGAGATATCCTGCTTTTCCTTATCTGTTTTGGGACATGTCCTAAGGAAAACTTGAGGAGAGCTGCGTAGGGAACGCTCTCTGGCTTTACTTAACCCATCACATCCTTGATTAATACCTACACACAAGGTATTCCTCCTATGATTACCAAAGCCTACTCTTCCTTTAGTCTCAATACCGAGAACCATCTTTGCAGCCCCCCAATCCTTCATCCTGAATGTCCCACTTAAACGAGTGTTCAGTATATTGATATTAGACATGTCACAATTGGCAATTTACATGTCATCAACATACAATACCTGACCCACCATGAAGGAATCAAACCAGTTGCCTAGGTGACAGGTCGTACCATGACCTCCTGCAAAGTCTTTTCTTAACTCCTTTAACTTTGAATCTCTCTGGTTGCTTCATATAGATCTGCTCTTCCAATTTTCCTTATAGAAGTGCAGACTCCACATCCATCCTTTCAGCTCAAGATCACATTGGCCAACCAGCGCCAATCACGGATCTAATAGACATTTTATATACCGTCGGCGCGAATATCTCTGAGAAGCCAATACCTTCTCTCTGAGCATAACTTATCATCACCAACCTCGCTCTATATCTTATTGTATCCTTCTGAAGATCCACCTGCATCCAACCGCTTCTCGGCCCACTGGAAGCTCCACCAGCTCCTATGTGTCGATTTGGTACAATGAGTCCATCACATTGCCCATAGTCTCCTTTCACTTCTAAGCACTAGGCTCACCTAGAGACGTATGAATAAAAGATAAATCCCCTGCGATATTTGAATCGTCCATGTACTTCGTTGATATCCTGCGATTATGTTTTGTTATTCTTCTCACAAGTGGTTTCTCAACCTACTCCGTATTGTTGTCCGCACATGTCAGCCTTCGTGCTTGCCCGCTCATGTGGCCATGCTTAATATGTCACACTATGCAGAGGTGGAATACGCTACATCCACTGCAGCTTCACCTTTTAAAGTACTCCCGATCAACCTATACATGTTACCTAGTTGTCGCGCTTTCATGATTACTCGTGCCCCCTTAAATACCTTAAGAGTACCATCAATACCTATGTACTTACATCCTTTTACCTCAAGCACACCAAGAGAAATCAGATTTTGCTTCAAATCAGGAACATTCCTGACATCAGTCAAGGTACGCTCCACCCTATTAAATATCTTGATATGCACCATACCAACAGCCACAACATTACAGACACTGTCATTACCCATAAATACCTGTCAACCAATGCACTCTCTGTAGCTGGTGAACCAACTCCGATGAGTAGTCATGTGAAAAGATGCCCTTGTGTCTAGCATCCACTCGTCCTTACAATCATCACATGACCGTCTGATTGTAGACACAGACAAAACATCACAATCACATCCATTCGATCCATCTAACATGGCAACATTAACCTCCCTATACGAAGCCTCAAAATCTTCTCTCTTCAATTTAGGATTTTCACACTCCTTCTTTACATGTCCTTCATTCCCACAATTCCAGTACTTTACCTATCCTTTGCCCTTGTCCTTGGATTTGGATCTAGAACCTAAAGAACCCATACCTTGTTTAGAATTTTTACCCCTTATAAACAGTGCATCAGAAGATATCCACATGTTAACGTTAAGCTTTCTCATAGCCTTCCCTTGAAGGGCTGAGATAATAGTGTCAACACTCAGGGTTTTGTTCGTGAAGCACATTGTATCCTTAAATGACTCATAAGATACTAGAAGAGAATTCAGGTACATACATGTATGCTCTTCATCTTTCATCACTTCCTCCATATCCAGCAATTTACAAACTAATTTATTAAAGTTACTGACGTGAGCCTCCAGATCTCCACCCTCTGCCATCTTGAAGCTATACCACTGCTACTTCAAGTGTAGGCGATTTTCAGAGAGTTTTTTCGCATAGACATCCTCTAACTTCACCCATAACTTAGCCATAGTTTTCTCCCTCATGACGTTGTAGAGAACCTCATCCGTGAGATATAAATGAATCGATGATAAAGCCTTCTTATCAAGAGTATTCCATTCATCATCAGTCATAGTAGACTTTCGCTCCTCAAGAGCACCATCTTCGCCTTAATTAAAAAATTCATCATCTTAATCTTCCATAACTCAAAATTATTTTTCCCTAAGTACTTCTCAATATCATACTTGGTGCTTTCCATTATTACTAATCCCTTAAATTCAGATCTGTGCCCCAACGATTGCTCTGATACCACTTGTTGTTGATTTGTGCTACGAAATCACACAAATCTAGATCTAGGATAGTAATCCAAGAGCAACAAGCAACCACAAGAGAACACAAATATTTAACGTGGAAAACTCTTATGAAAAAAACTATGGCACAAAGCGACAGATCTCCACTATGAAAATAGAAATTACAAAGCGATAGGACTTATCTGATTTCAACAACCTCGAATCTCACCCTTGCTACACACTTTGATAACCCTAGAACCCTTTAAAATACCTTTATAAAGCCTTAGAATACATTAGAATAGCCCTAGGGATCCCTATTTATAGTTTAGGAAACTTCACTTACGCACCTCCTTTGAAAAGATCAGAAAACCACCTCAAATTTACGCAATCTGTACAAAATCTGCGCAAAATATGTCGTACCTCGACTAGTCGAAAAAGGGCCTCGACCAGTCGAGCGGACCCTCGACTGGTCGAACTGGTCCCTCAACTGATCGAGTAGCACGGAACAGCAAACGGCATAACTCGCTGGACTTCGAGTCGAGCAGCTCCCTCGACTGGTCGAGCACCTAGATTTAAGACATCAATTTTCAACAGGTCCCACATCCCTCTCCACCAATCACAATGTGCCATGTGCATTAAGAAGCAGAGAAAAACTCAATTTTTATGAGAAATACACTCATCCATCCATTTCACCATATGACATTAGGACAAGAGCCCAAAAACTTAAGTGGGCCACACAAATTAATGAAAAAGAGGATTGAACACCTACTACTGAAACGTAGCGCCTTTCCTCTAAAAATGTGTATCATTACTCAGCTTGGAGCAAGGCGTACCCTTTTTTAAGGCCCCGATGAGATATTTACCACAGTCCATCTTCTTGAGAGTTTTAGAATGTGATCAATATAAGTGGTCTACCGAAAATCAACGATCTTGACAATTGCACACAAGGGCTACGTGTCTATATTATCGGACTCCATGATACAGAGGGTAGAATTTCATGCCGGGAGAAAGAATGTATGGATGTTGTGTGTGGGGTCCAGTGGGTGTGTAGATATGTTATCCAATCTGTTGTCTTACCATGAAAATTTAATGTCCTAAAAATCATGACGATACAATTATCAAATGGCCACACCAAATTAAACAATGTACTGTTGGGGGACTACAGAAGCAAATAGAGATTAATCAAGTGGTGTAATTTAATAGCACCAAGTAAGAACAACACAAACACTCGAAATTTAACATGGAAAAATACATGCAGAAGAAAATCACAGCACAAAGGGACAGAAAACACTATGAAAGCAAAAAATTGCAAGAGATAGAGAGTATGCCCGATTTGAACAAGCCTCAAATCTCATGTTTAAGCCCTTGAAACGCTAAAAATGAATTAGAAAGCCCTAGATTACCTAATCCCGATTACACCTAAATATATAGCTTCTAGAAGAATCTCAATCAGATTTTGAAACAAATTTCATAAATTTACAAATCTACGAAAATCTACGTGAAACCATTCGAGGACATCGAACACACTTCGATGACATTGAAACTTAACCTTCAATGACATCAAAGCCACTTCGATGATATTGAACTAATACCAAAATGTTCCAACAACTAAACATGAAAAACGGATTTTCTCGATTGCATCGAACCATCTTCGATGGCACCAAACTTAATCTTCGATGTCCTCGAACCCTCCTTGATGTCATCGAAAAAACACCTAATATGTCCAACAACCAACTAAAAGAAATCTAGAGAATCTCAATGACATCGAGCCAACTTCAATGGCATCAAAGTTTGCTCGATCACATCGAATCTATCATCGACAGACTGTTAAATTATATATTTAAGATATCTACCAACACTCTCCACCATGTCTTCAATCACCATCATTCATAGCTTCCTTTTTCCTTTTCTAATCTTGACTTGCATCATACCTCCATCATCGCTTCTCGTACACACTCCGTCCTTCTTTTACTCATTCGCCAAGCCTAGAGAAGTTACATAAAATTTGAACTTCTCTATAAGAACCACCTCAGTGAGCATGTCCGTCGAATTCACGCTAGTGTGAATCTTCTCTAGAGTCACGTCTCCTTCTTTAAGCACCTGTCAGATAAAAATGGTGACGAACATCAATGTGTTTTGTACGTGAATGATAAACTGAGTTTTTAGTCAAATCGATAGCGCTCTCGCTATCACAATTAACTAGCACGGCCTCCAGCTGAAGCTCCAACTGATTTATCATGCCTCTCAACCGAACACCTTTTTTGAAAACCTCTATCACCGCCATATACTCTGCTTCGATTATAGAAAGGGCCACCAAAGACTGAAACTTCGACATCCAATCGATTTCTCCACTTACTATTACAAACAAGTAACTTAAAGTCGACTTTCTAAAGTCCATACTGCATGCGTAATCTGAATCTACATACCCGACTAACTTGCCCCCTATCTTCTCAAAAGTTAAGATGTAATCTTTTGTACCTCGAATATATCAAAGTAAATATTTCACTGCTTCCTAATGTTTCTTGTCGAGGTTTAACATATATCTACTAACAACACCAACTACTTTCCACATATCAAACTAACTTGGCCCCTGTCTTCTAAAATGTTAAGATGTAATCTTTTATACCTCGAATATATCGAAGTAGACATTTCATTGCTTCCCAATGTTGCTTGTTGGTGTTTGACATATATGTACTCATATAGTCTCTTATACTTAACTGCTAGTAAACCAAATATTGCTTTCAGTGTAGGAATCTGTGCTAGATATTAGTCTGATCCGAAAAAATCACATCTTATTATTGTTAAGTGCATAATTAGATATGTCCCAAGTATTGTTAACTTCGGCCTTTGGTATCCGCATGATACGAATGTGCAACTAGCTAAATATATAGATGCTGACTGGGCAGGGAACATTGATGATAGAAAGTCTACCAATGGTGGATGTTTCTACGTTGAAAATTGTTTAGTTTCCTGGCACAGTAAGAAACAGAGTTCGGTATCTTTATCTACAGCTGAGGTTGAATATATCGCATCTGGTAATGCATGTACTCAGCTGGTTTGGATGAAAAGAGTGTTAACCGTTTATGGAATTGTGCAAGATACAATGATCTCGTATTGCGATAACTCTAACGCAATTAATATTTCAAAAAATCTCATCCAACATTCTCGTTTGAAGCATATAGACATTCGTTATCATTATATTCGATAATTGGTTGAAGATAAAAGCATCTCTTTATAATATATCCAGACCGAAAATCAGCTTGCCGACATTATGATTAAACCGCTTGATAGGAATAAATATTCCAGATTAAAACGTGATATTGGTATGTGTATTTCAAATTAATTAAATCATGTTATTTTTACATATATATATATATATATATATATATATATATATATATATAAATTTTTTGAAAAATTTTAAAATTATTTGAAATTTTTAGTACTGCATGACCAGTCGAGCACGTACTCAACCAGTCGAGGAGTGCGGGTGGGCTTCTTTAAAAGAGGAAAAAATCACTTTTTTCTCATTTTTCTTCATCTTCCTCATCTAGCTCTTGCTCAACCCATCAAACCCATCTTCATAAAGTTATTGTAAGTGCTTCATTTTCAATTTCCTTTTAGATTTGTGTTCTTGTATGCATCTTAAGCTTCATTTTGTTGTCGATTTGAGATTTTCACTCTTTTCATAGAGGATTTTTGGGCAAAAATTTGATTATTGTCAAACCCATCTTCTATTTTTTATTCTCTCTAGTGCAATCATTAAATGAAGCATCGATCTAAGAAGAAAGTAACTCATGGCTTATCCTTTAGGCTGACTCCAATTAGGATGAGAACCCCGAGAGCTCCTGGAGAAGATGCGGAGCATGTAAGGAATTTCTGCACAAGAGATATCATGATAGAAAAGATAATTAATCTCGATCAAATTGCTCTATTTAAACTGTTGCCCATCCTATCTGTCGTTAGTTGGGAAAATATTATGGGTTGAGGGGGAATGGCTTATCGCTCCATTGCTCAAGGCATGTATGCATCAATTAAAGAGATGTCCCTTGAAAATCTCACATTTTCTATCAACTTTAGAGAAGGGACAATTCCTGTAGACAAACACTTAATTTTAAGTTTGCTTGATATAAATGTTAATGATGATGGTATACCGATTCATCCACTTAATGATAGGATGTTTGAGTCTGAGCGTCGGCAGATTACCCAAAAATTATGTCAATTTGATGCTGAATGGAGTAGCAGTAATGCTCTACGTGCTACTAAGATGATTCCTCATTTTCGTGTTCTTCATCGCATATTTACATCAAATGTGTATCCACAGTTTGGGAACAAGTCCGAACTGACTTCATTCATTGCTCGTATTCTTCATGCCATTGTATCCGGCTTCCCTATTTACCTCCCTTCTTTGATTTTGTACTTAATCATCCAATTTCACATTCATCTAGGTCATGGTTCCATTCCATTTGCATATCTTATGATGACACTGGCCATTCATTGCAATGTTGTCATTCCTTCCACTGAGGTTCTTGAAGCAGTCATCCCATTTGACAACGCTAACATTCATAAGATGAGTCTAGACTACCTTTCCGGTCAACAAGACGAGGATGATGTTAAAGAAGGAAGAGTCATTGCCTACGGATACAACTATGGATGATATATTTGATGAGTTAAAAATAGATGATGAGGCAGATCCTGACTTTCAATCATCTCAATTTGATGATCGCCTTCGATCTTTAGAGGAGAAGGTGGTTGAATTGAAAGTTTCACAGGACAATCTGACTAAAAGTCACTAGTCTTCAATAAAGTACATCCAGAAATATTTTCATCGCATTACTAAAGGACTTCATCAGATTGACCCATCTATCCCACATCCTTCTTCCTCTGGTTCAGATTAGCTTGATTTGCTTTGTTTTGGATTTTTTAAACTTTAACTTATGCTTGGGATTGTATTACTTAATTCATACTCTTGGATGTTACTTTCTTTATGCTCTCTTAATCTTATCCCTACTCCTGATTTTTTCTTAATCATATTGCTTGTATTGTCATTCAATTATCTATTTATGATTGTCATTCTATCTTCCTTTGTCAAGTTGTGAGAAAAAGGGGGAGAGATTTATGAGTATGATTAAATGAAGAATGGATTGTGTGGATTGTATGTTTGGAAATGACTGTTAATACAAGTATATTCTACACAAGTCTAAGCTCAAATTGAGGGGGAGTAAATTGGAGTAGATTATATATATATATATATATATATATATATATATATATATATATATATATATATATATATATATATTTTGTGACCTTAATGAGAGAGTGTGTGAAGTTCTTGTATTTGATTTGTATTTTGTTCTAAGGATGTTTTGTCAAGAATTTGACAAAGGGAGAGATTGTAAGTACTGTGGTGTATAAAGCACCCTTATTTATCAAATTTTGATGGAACGAAACAGCTTATAATGTGGTTCACTCATGTGATAGAAAGTTTACTTTTAAGTGATTCAAGATGGAAAGTTCACTTTCAAGATCAACACATGAAGTTGGAAAGTGCAAGTTTAAGAACAAGACATGAAGATGATTACTTTATGTTCAATGTTTACAAGCTTTACTTTACTTCAGTTCAAGATTAAGGTACAACTATTAGATTACTTCAAGTAGAAGATCCACTGAACATTACCAAAGATTCAAGTAGAAGTTTCAAGGTATATACTTCAATGTCCAATAATTTCTGGTATAATTAACCCTAAAGAGACCTTAGCCTTAGGTTCTTTCATATGCTAAACATATATGGGTTCCTATACTTTGGTTAAGCTTTAGTTCGACTAGTCTAAGCCTTAATTTAACTAGTTCAGGCTTTGGTTCGACCAGTCTAAGAAAAGTTTTGACCAGTTCAAGATTTGAACTTAAAAATAAATTTTTTCTGTTTGTTCCTTGACCAGTCGAAGGCACACCCTCGACCAGTGAAAGGGTGCTCGACTCGAAGTCCAGCAACCATTTTTTGGCACCCTCAACCAATCGAAGGTTGTGCTCGACCGGTTGAGTAAGCCCTTTAACCAGTTGAAGAATAATTTTATCCGATCGCACCCAAAATTTGAAATTTAGTTGATTCTTAGACCAGTCGAAGCAACAACTTTTTAGCCTATAAATAAAGGTCTTTTCTCACTCCAAAAATATTCATTCAAGTCATAAAAAGCCTTTACTTTGAGATAGAAAAGTCCTCATCTTCATCAAGCTATTGTACGGTATTTTAAATCTTTTTAATATAGCTTTTTGTTTTGTAATTTCTAGATTTCTTTTATGAATCCTGTGTTATAAAGAGAGTTTATACTCTTGTTTGTGAGATTTAAAAAATTCAAATAAGTAGTCTAAGGTTTAAATTAATTTAAAATCAAATTAGAACCTAAAACCCTTGATTGAGTTATTGGACATTGAACATTTCTATATCAAGAGAAACAGTTCTACGGTCTACATCAAAGAGCGTCTTCAGAAGAAGATAAGTATTATTGTTTATTTATTTTTTGGTTTCTTGAGATATCCAGAAAATCCTATATTGGTTTTGACTGAGATAATCAGAAAATCTCAGTGTGGGGTTTTGATTGTGATAGCCCATCTGAAAACACAACTGTATAAGTTTTAAGGTGAACCTGAGAAAACCTTAATTATTAGTGAAAGTCAATATCACGTGAGTTGTGATTATTAAGAGTGGAGTAGGTGTGATTGTTTGAGAAGAGTTGATGTACACACCGAACCATTATCACTCTTGGTGTTTTGTGGTGAATGATGTATGTGATGTATATGTGTTGAATAGTATAATTTTTTTATGTACATGTGGTGAATGCTTGTAAGAGATAGTTTTATTTCTTTTTCCTCTTGTTTTGGTTTGTGATTTTAATTCTTACTAAGTTCAAGAAATCAAGTTGTCCTACTTAAAATATTTTGTTTTTGGTGTAAGGTTGTCCCTTGAACAAGATTTGAATCAATTTCTCAATACTATTACGATTGAAATCTCTAATTAGTTCTGATTTATTTAATCTTTTAATTCTTTAATTTTTAAATTGGCAGTCCTATTCACCCCCCTCTAGGACTGAGAGCTCACCCCTTTCAGTTCTTATATTATTTGTTTATGGCGTAGCCCCTTCATTCCTCCAATCTGTATGGTAAGATCATCCATCGGACAGATTGGGCATCGTATTTGTTAATACGGTCTTCACAATTATCAATTTTATCAATCTCTTGGGGAAAAAAGAAAGGCAATTTTTGTTTTACTCCTGCGACGTCACTTTTTAAATTCAAATTTTCAGCGACTTGTAAACGTCCTCGAAAAGAAAAAGGAATAGAAACTCCCATACTCTTCACGGACAACATGCATGATACACAAGCATTTAGAAATTACTGAGGATTTTATAAACACACTCTAACTCAAATTAAAGTATCCAAATCTTGTGTACCAGTTTAGTGCTATCATTTACAAAACAAAACAAAAAAAAAAAAAAAAAACAAAAACAAAGGTAATCTTATTTGATCACCTGTCCATTAGATTGGTGGACAGATATTAGACGGTTGGAAATAAAAAATATCTCATATTATTTCATGAAATAAGTGTTCTTGGGTTAATGGCTAGGATTCTTCAACCAATGTGAATTTCGGCTGTAACTTAGCCACCATAGCTTTCACAATCTATCACTTCCAAGTGTATGAGTATAAAATGCAGTGGCTAGAGTACCAAATAACTCTCCAAATAAAATTTTGAACATGTGACCTCACCCTTGACACCGGCAGCCAGCAGGTGGGACAAAAAAAAAATGCTGTTTGCCCATGAGTCAACATGGAAACGGATTGGCTACTCTCCCTGACACCAGCCAATGGCTGGTAGTCGATGCTCTATGGGGTCTACCATGATTTATGTGTTTCATCCATGCCGTTCATCTATTTTTACATATCATTTTACAATATAAGACCAAAATTGAAGTATATCCCAATCTCAATTGGACCACATTACAGGAAACAGTGTTGAATAAGGGTTGACCATTAAAAACATTTTGGGGCCAAAAAAGTTTTGGATGAAGCTGATTTTTGTTTTTTCCCTTCATCTGGGCCTGTATGACCTAATCAACAGATTGGATGTGAAATAAACAGTACAGTGAGCCTTAGGAGGATTTTAATGGTGGATATCCAATCACTATTGTTTTCATGTGATGTGGTCCACCTGAGATTTGTATACCTCTCATTTTTGGGATCAAGCCCTAAAATGATCTTTAAAAATGGATGAACGTCATGGTGGGGCCCACAGAGCACCGACCACCAGCCCCAGGGCTGGTGTCAGGGGGAGTAGCCAATCCGTTCCCGGTCAACATGTGTTTAAGCTAAACACCAGTGTCTCACATGTATTGACATACCACGTGGATAATATCTAGGCCATTCATCAGGCAATCCCCATTGCAAATGTTTCTTACAATATATATATATATATATATATATATATATATATATATATATATATATATATATATATATTTCACATTCAATTATCAAGTGGTCCACACATGTATGAGAAAAGAGTTCATAAGAGAACATTCAGTTCATACGTCCATTTGGCATGATGACTGGAACCACATATTCATCAAAAAGGATCCTGAGAAATGAAGGTCTCAGATGTTCCACATGTGTGTTACATCGACATTAGTGGGATCATGGAGGCATATAGGGATGTACGGCTGCAAATAGCACTTAGGCCAGGCATTTGTTTAATCACCGTGGGAAAAGTTTCGGCGTTTGTTACAAAAGAGCTGACGTCCAAGTGCAGCCAAGACGGGCAACATATAATGCATTGCCGGCACAATAACCTCATAAGGTAGATTAGGTGCGACCCTTGATATAGTCAAGTCCGCATGGCCATGCTCCTGGGGCCCACCTATAAGCATGTGCTGTATATCCCCACCGTCCATCAGTTTTGCTAGCTCATTTTAGGAACGACCCATAAATACTCTAAAACAAAGCAGGTACGAATCTCAACTAAACTACACTGCAGTAACCAATGGTCATTGAATGCCGACCATTGAAACTTTCCAAGGTCGTAGCAATAATGTTTATTTCCGTCCAACCTGATGACAAAGTCACTCACAGACCTGGATGAAGGGAAAACCACGAATAACAGATTGAACCAAGACTTTCGTGGCACCCAAATAGTTTTCAACGGTGAGAATTTAATCCCTATGGTGTGGTCCACCTAAGACCCGTATTTGCCTCAGTTTTGGGTCATGCCTTAAAATGAGAAATTTACGACTGTATAACCCCTTTATGGCCCATTTACGAGAAGAAACCCCCCTCATTTTACCTTACAAGAATAAGCCCCGGCTGTACGGACGACTTACCAAAGGTCGAAAATGCCCCACGTTTTTACTTCAAGCGGATCGGAAGACGAGCGCTGACGTTCCTCGCGCTCCGAATTGCGCGAACGGTTCAAAAGATATCAATGTTACATGGGCCCCACAGTTATGTATTTATTATATCCACAACGTTCATCCATATTTCGAGATCATTTCGGAGCATTATCCACAAAAAAAAAAAATCATATCCAAAGATCAACTGGACCACCCCACAAAGAGCAGCAGAAAATTGTTTTTCACCGTTGAAACTTTTGTAGGGCCCACCATAACATATATTTTCCATCCAATCTATTCGTAAGGCCCCAGCCCACTTATTTTGAGCTCTCAAGAATAAGCCCCAACTGTACGGCCCCATTTCTCAGGAAACGCTACAGCTTTTTTAGTTTTTATTGTACGGATTATATCCGTGACTATACCCGTAGCTATAACCATACACAGAACCCGCTAATCGCAAAAGGTGGACAGCGAGTCAGGGTCAACCGGGTTACAACCCAGTCGACCCCAACTCACTGGACAGTTACCCAATCGACCGGGTTGTAACCCAGTTGATCCCATTAAATGGCTGGTTACAACCCGATCAGCCGGGTAACTGTCCAGCAAGTTGGGGTTGACCATGTCAAAACCCGATCGACCCCGACTGTTTTTGATTATGATGGCATTCAATCTCCACTATTTTTTATCATGTGGCCCACTTGAGCTTCTTATTTCCATGCTAATTTGGAGACATCATTTTCACCAATAGAGAAAGAGTCAGTTTCATCATCTGATGGAGGATCTGAAGTGGAGGAGGTAGGCCACCATCTTCTAATTAAGAATCTCTATTTGCATAAAGGGAGAGGAGACGTTAGTGATTTAGAAGGTATGTTATTCTACCAATCAAGAGTCTTGACTTTCTTTAAGGGGTAGAAGGAAATGACAATGTACTGGAGGGAATTGACCATGAAATGCATGGAAATGACCATGAATCAACACGAAATTGCCGGGAATGACCGTGAAATGTATGGAAATGACCGTGAAGTGGAGCGAATTGACTGTGAAATGCGTGAAAATGACCGTGAAGTGAAGGGAATTGACCGTGAAATGCATGGAAATGATCGTGAATCAACACGAAATTGCCGGGAATGACGGTGAAATGCATGGAAATGACCGTGAAGTGGAGCGACTTGACCATGAAATGCGTGGAAATGACCAGGAAGTGAAGGGAATTGACCGTGAAATGCATGGAAATGACCATGAATCAATACAGAATCGCCAGGAATAACTGTGAGATGCATGGAAATGACCGTGAAGTGGAGTAAATTGACTGTGAAATGCGTGGAATGAAGGTGAAGTGAAGGGAATTGACCGTTAAATGCATGGAAATGACTGTGAATCAATACAGAATCGCCAGGAATGACCGTGAAATGCATGGAAATGACCATGAAGTGGAGCAAATTGACCGTAAAATGCATGGAAATGACCGTGAAATGCGTGGAAATGACCGTGAATCAACACAGAATCGCCAGGAATGATCGTGAAATGCATGGAACCGAGCGTGAAGTAGAGCGAATTGACCGTGAAATGCATGGAAATGACCGTGAAGTGAAGGAAATTGACCATGAAATGCATGAAAATGACTGTGAATCAGCACAAAATCATCAGGAATGACCATGAAATGCATGGAAATGACCGTGAAGTGGAGCGAATTGACTGTGAAATGCGTGTAAATGACAGTGAAGTGAAGAGAATTGACCGTGAAATGCATGGAAATGACCGTGAATCAACATGAAATCTCCGGGAATGACCGTAAAATGCATGAAAATTACCGTGAAGTGGAGCGAATTGACCGTGAAATGCGTGAAAATGACCGTGAAGTGAGGCGATTGTACCACGGTCATTTCCATGCATTTCACGGTCAATTCCCTTCACTTCACGGTCATTTCCACGCATTTCATGGTCAATTCGCTTCAATTCACGGTCATTTATATGCATTTCACAGTCATTTTCGGTGATTCCATACTGATTCTCGGTCAATTCCATGCTGATTCACGGTCAATTCCACGCATTTCACGCACAATTCCCTTCCTTATTCACAACAAAGGTTTCGGTAAAACTCACATGCACCTTTTAATACTCAGCACTATACACAACCACATGTGCCAATATGTGGGACACCCAAGGTGCATGTTAGGTAGGCTGTATCGTGTTGCTAAGATGGCCCCTAGAAAATTAGGTCAACCAACTTATCAGGTGGGTCATACATCCAAATTGAATGTGGTATTTGGTATCGTGCTTTCCTAAACCATTTATTGTTTTCGTTCATGGCTGATGTGATGAGTTCACTGACCTTATTTTCAAATAGATTATCTCTAGGGTCCGACAACATGTAACGGTGAAAAACTGTCTAAATCAACCGATCCTCCTGCCAATAGTGATATTTTGGTTGTCGCTCTTGAATTTCTCTTGTAACTTGTAAGGTCCAACACATGATGCTAGACCAAACAATACTACATTGGCGCCTTTCGTTGAATTGAAAAACTCATCTATTGGATCCCATAAAAGATGAGACATTTTCCAGAAATGCGTCCACTCAGATGACCGTGATATGCATGGAAATGACTGTGAAGTGAGGTGATTGTACCGCGAAATGCGTAAAAATGACCGTGAAGTGAAGGGGCATGACCGTGAATTAACACGGAATAGGCGGAAATGACCGTGATATGCATGAAAATGACCATGAAGTGAAGCGATTGTACCACGAAATGTGCAAAAATTACCGTGAAGTGAAGGGGCATGACCGTGAAATGCACCAAAATGACCGTGAATCAACACAGAATAGGTGGGAATGACCGTGGTATACATGGAAATGACCGTGAAGTGAGGCAATTTGACCGTGAAATGCGCGAAAATGACCGTGAAGTGAGGGGGCATGACCGTGAAATGCACTGAAATGACCGTCAACACGGAATAGGCGAGAATGACTGTGATATGCATGGAAACGACCGTGAAGTGAGGCGAATGGACCGTGAAGTGAAGGGGCATGACCGTGAAATGTGCCGAAATGACCGTGAATCAACACAGAATAGATGAGAATAACCATGATATGCAAGGAAATGACCATGAAATGAGATGATTGGACTGTAAAATGCATGAAAATGACCGTGAAGTGAAGGAGCATGACCGTGAAATGTGCCAAAATGACCATGAATCAACACGGAATAGGCGAGAATGACTGTGACATGCATGCAAATGACAGTGAAGTGAGCGACGGTCATTCCCGCCTATTCTGTGTTGATTCATGGTCATTTTGGCACATTTCACGGTCATGCCCCTTCACTTCACGATCATTTTCGCACATTTCACGGTCCAATCGTTTCACTTCACGGTCATTTCCATGTATATCACGGCCATTCCCGCCTATTCCATGTTGATTCACAGTCATTTCAACGCATTTCACGGTCATGCTCCTTCACTTCATAGTCATTTTCATGCATTTTGCAGTCCAATCGATTCACTTCACGGTCATTTCCATGCATACACTACAAGAAATGTCACTTTTACCAACGAAAATTTTCGTAGGCAAAAGGCTTAATTTCGCAGCAAAAAAGTTTTACCAATAAAATTTTTCGTTGGCAATTTCATAGGTAAAAGCCCGAGGGGAACACCTTTTACCCACGAAAAAAAAATTTCGTTGGTAAAAGTAACACTTTTGCCGACGAAATTTTTCATAAGCAAACCATTTTACCAACATTGAATTTTGTTGGTAAAAGTATTGACAAAACTTTTTACCTGCGAATAGTTTTGCAGGTAAAAATACATACAAAACACTTTACCTACCAACAATTTTGTAGCTAAAAATTTTTACCAGACTTTTTACCTACGAATACTTTCGTAGCCAAACATATCTGAAACACTTATTACCTACCAACAATTTCGTAGCTAAAAATATTTACCAGACATTTTACCTACGAATACTTTCGTAGCCAAAAATATCTGAAACACTTTTTACCTACTAAAAATTTCGTAGCTAAAAATATTTACCAGACTTTTTACTTACGAATACTTTCGTGGCCAAAAATATTGAAAACACTTTTTACCTGCCAACAATTTTGTAGCTAAATATATTTACAATATTTTTTACCTACTAATAATTTCGTAGCCAAAAATATTAAACTCATTTTAACTACAAAACATTTCGTAGCTAAAAAAATTAACAAGACTTTTTACCTACCAATAGTTTCGTAGCTAAAAGGTACATGTTTAAATATTTACCAAACAAACACGTTTAACTACAAATGATATCGTAGGTAAAAATACCTTACATAATGTTTAGCTACGAATATTTTCGTAGGTAAAAATAATTGTGAGACTTTTAACTACGAAAAGTTTCGTAGGTAAAAACTTGAGAATTCTTTTACCTATAGAAATTTTCGTAGGTAAAAGTTTTTTTTTTTTTTCCCACCCTATTCTAGCACAAAATTCTTGAAATACACCTGATATACACCTATTACAATATAATTCCTGATATACACCTGTCATGTAATATATTTCATCATATTCACATTCACAGCCATTTAACTCCAAAGTACATAAATAAATCTATCCAAACATAAACTACATCATGCATAAATACATATAAGTTTAAATATCATAAATAAAATACAAAAAATCACAAAGATAGAGGCAGAGGTGGTGGGGCATCGATGGGTAAGCGTGCGTCAAGAGCCTGAAACATATCCGCTATCCGTCGCTCATGAGAATAGGTTAAGGTTTAGGTTTAGGAAATCGGGTTCGGGATCGGGTTTTGCTTTGAGTTTTCAAGTTTAGGTTTAGGTTTAGGTTAGGGAGTTGAGAATAGGATTAGGTGTAGGTTTAGGTTTAGGTTTTAGGTTAAGGTTATAGGTAGGTTATAGGTTATAGCTGTAGAGAATTGAGAATAGGTTAAGGTTTAGGTTTAGGAAATCGGATTCGAGTTCGGGATTGAGTTTTGGTTTGTGTTTTCAAGTTTAGGTTTAGGTTTAGGTTAGGTAGTTGAGAATAGGATTAGGTGTAGGTTTAGGTTTAGGGATTTGAGAACACATTTAGGTTTTAGGTTAAGGTTATAGGTAGGTTATAGGTTATATCTGTAGGGAATTGAGAATAGGTTAAGGTTTAAATTTTAGGTTAAGGTTATAGATAGGTTATAGGTTATAGGTTTAGGGAATTGAGAATAAGTTAAGCTTTAGGTTTAGGAAATCGGGTTTGGGCTCGGGATCGGGTTTTGCTTTGTTAGGTAGTTAAGAATAGGATTAGGTGCAGGTTTAGGTTTAGGGATTTGAGAACACATTTAGGTTTTAGGTTAAGGTTTTACGTAGGTTATAGGTTATAGCTGTAGGGAATTGAGAATAGGTTAAGGTTTAGGTTTTAGGTTAAGGTTATATGTAGGTTATAGGTTATAGGTTTAGGGAATTGAGAATAGGTTAAGGTTTAGGTTTAGGAAATTGGGTTTGGGTTCGGGATCGGGTTTTTCTTTGGGTTTTCAAGTTTAGGTTTAGGTTTAGGTTAGGTAGTTGAGAATAAGATAAGGTGTAGGTTTAGGTTTAGGGATTTGAGAACACATTTAAGTTTTAGGTTAAGGTTTTAGGTAGGTTATAGGTTATAGCTGTAGGGAATTAAGGATAGGTTAAGGTTTAGGTTTTAGGTTAATTTTATAGGTAGGTTATAAGTTATAGGTTATAGGTTTAGGGATTTGAGAATAGGTTAAGGTTTAGGTTTAGGAAATCGGATTTGGGTTCGGGATCGGGTTTTGCTTTGGATTTTCAAGTTTAGGTTTAGGTTTAGGTTAGGTAGTTGAGAATAGGATTAGGTGTAGGTTTAGGTTTAGGGGTTTGAGAACACATTTAGGTTTTAGGTTAAGGTTTTAGGTAGGTGATAGGTTATAGCTATAGGGAATTGAGAATAGGTTAAGGTTTAGGTTTTAGGTTAAGGTTATAGGTAGGTTATAGGTTATAGGTTTAGGGAATTGAGAATAGGTTTAAGGATTAGGTTTAGGAAATCGGGTTTGGGTTTGGGATCGGGTTTTGCTTTGGGTTTTCAAGTTTAGGTTTAGGTTTAGGTTTAGGTTAGGTAGTTGAAAATAGAATTAGGTGTAGGTTTAGGTTTAGGGATTTGAGAATAGGTTAAGGTTTAGGTTTTAGGTTAAGGTTATAGGTAGGTTATAGGTTATAGGTTTAGGGAATTGAGAATAGGTTAAGGTTTAGGTTTAGGAAATCGGGTTTGGGTTCGGGATCGGGTTTTGCTTTGGGTTTTCAAGTTTAGGTTAAGGTTTAAGTTAGGTAGTCGAGAATAGGATTAGGTGTAGGTTTAGGTTTAGGGATTTGAGAATAGGTTAAGGGTTAGGTTTTAGGTTAAGGTTATAGGTAAGTTATAGGTTATAGGTTTAGGGATTTGAGAATAGGTTAAGGTTTAGGTTTAGGAAATCGGGTTTGGGTTCGGGATCGGATTTTGCTTTGGGTTTTCAAGTTTAGGTTTAGGTTTATGTTAGGTAGTTGAGAATAGGATTAGGTGTAGGTTTAGGTTTAGGGATTTGAGAATAGGTTAAGAGTTAGGTTTTAGGTTAAGGTCATAGGTAGGTAATAGGTTATAGGTTTAGAGAATTGAGAATAGGTTAAGGTTTAGGTTTAGGAAATCGGGTTTGGGTTTTGCTTTGAGTTTTCAAGTTTAGGTTTAGGTTTAGGTTAGGTAGTTGAGAATAGGATTAGGTGTAGGTTTAGGTTTAGGGATTTGAGAATAGGTTAAGGTTTAGGTTTTAGGTTAAGGTTATAGGTAGGTTATAGGTTATAGGTTTAGGCATTTGAGAATAGGTTAAGGTTTAGGTTTAGGAAATCGGGTTTGGGTTCGGGATCGAATTTTTCTTTGGATTTTCAAGTTTAGGTTTAGGTTTAGGTTAGGTAGTTGAGAATAGGATTAGGTGTAGGTTTAGGTTTAGGGATTTGAGAATAGGTTAAGGTTTAGGTTTTAGGTTAAGGTTATAGGTAGGTTATAGGTTATAGGTTTAGAGAATTGAGAATAGGTTAAGGTTTAGGTTTAGGAAATCGGGTTTGGGTTCGGGATCAGGTTTTACTTTGGGTTTTCAAGTTTAGGTTTAGGTTTAGGTTAGGTAGTTGAGAATAGGATTAGGTGTAGGTTTAGGTTTAGGGATTTGAGAATAGGTTAAGGCTTGGGTTTTAGGTTAAGGTTATAGGTAGGTTATAGGTTATAGGTTTAAGGAATTGAGAATAGGTTAAGGTTTAGGTTTAGGAAATCAGGTTTGGGTTCGGGATCGGGTTTTGCTTTGGGTTTTCAAGTTTAGGTTTAGGTTTAGGTTAGGTAGTTGAGAATAGGATTAGGTGTAGGTTTAGGTTTAAGGATTTGAGAATAGGTTAAGGTTTATGTTTTAGGTTAAGGTTATAGGTAGGTTATAGGTTATAGGTTTAGGGAATTGAGAATAGGTTAAGGTTTAGGTTTAGGAAATCGGGTTTGGGTTCGGGATCAGGCTTTGCTTTGGGTTTTCAAGTTTAGGTTTAGGTTTAGGTTAGGTAGTTGAGAATAAGATTAGGTGTAGGTTTAGGTTTAGGGATTTGAGAATAGGTTAAGGCTTGGATTTTAGGTTAAGGTTATAGGTTTAAGCAATTGAGAATCAGTTAAGGTTTAGGTTTAGGAAATCAGGTTTGGGTTCAGGATCGGGTTTTGCTTTGGGTTTTCAAGTTTAGGTTTAGGTTTAGGTTAGGTAGTTGAGAATAGGATTAGGTGTAGGTTTAGGTTTAGGGATTTGAGAATAGGTTAAGGTTTAGGTTTTAGGTTAAGGTTATAGGTAGGTTATAGGTTATAGGTTTAGGGAATTGAGAATAGGTTAAGGTTTAGGTTTAGGAAATTGGGTTTGGGTTCGGGATCGGGTTTTTCTTTGGGTTTTCAAGTTTAGGTTAAGGTTTAGGTTAGGTAGTTGAGAATAGGATTAGGTGTAGGTTTAGGTTTAAGGATTTGAGAATAGGTTAAGGTTTAGGTTTTAAGTTAAGGTTATAGGTAGGTTATAGGTTATAGGTTTAAGGAATTGAGAATAGGTTAAGGTTTAGGTTTAGGAAATCGGGTTTGGGTTCGGGATCGGATTTTGCTTTGGGTTTTCAAGTTTAGGTTTAGGTTTAGGTTAGGTAGTTGAGAATAAGATTAGGTGTAGGTTTAGGTTTAGGGATTTGAGAATAGGTTAAGGGTTAGGTTTTAGGTTAAGGTTATAGGTAGGTTATAGGTTTAGGGAATTGAGAATAGGTTAAGGTTTAGGTTTAGGAAATCGAGTTTGGGTTTGGGATCGGGTTTTACTTTGGGTTTTCAAGTTTAGGTTTAGGTTTAGGTTAAGTAGTTGAGAATAGGATTAGGAGTAGGTTTAGGTTTAGGGATTTGAGAATAGGTTAAGGTTTAGGTTTTAAGTTATGGTTATTGGTAGGTTATAGGTTATAGGTTTAGGGAATTGAGAATAGGTTAAGATTTAGGTTTAGGAAATCGGGTTTGGGTTCGGGATCAGGTTTTGCTTTAGGTTTTCAAGTTTTGGTTTAGGTTTAGGTTAGGTAGTTGAGAATAGGATTAGGTGTAGGTTTTGGTTTAGGGATTTGAGAACACTTTTAGGTTTTAGGTTAAGGTTTTAGGTAAGTTATAGGTTATAGCTGTAGGGAATTGAGAATAAGTTAAGGTTTAGGTTTAGAAAATCGGGTTTGAGTTCGGGATCGGGTTTTGCTTTGGGTGAGGTTCTTGCAAATACAGATATAAACAGATATAAACAGATATAAACATGCCCTGTCAACATGGCCAGGCCCTTCCAATGCTGTCCATAGGAAATGGATAGCTTCATCATGGTCATAACAGCGGTTCCACCTTCCATTCAGATGACCCCCGCTCATCCGAATAGCTCCGACGCATATCCGGGTATGCTCCATTAATTTTGAGCTAATACCAAAATACGGCCTGTCCAAATGACCAGGCCCTTCCAATGCTGTCCATAGGAAATGGACAGCTTCATCATGGTCATAACAGCGGTTCCCACCTCCCAGGGACCCCCGCTCATCCGGATAGCTCCGACACAAATCTGGGTATGCTCTATTAATTTTGAGCAACATAACTTAATCGTAAATAAAATTTTATAAAATAAATTTTAATTTACTACAATTTACCTGAAGGCGTTGACGGATGAGCTGTCACACATCATCTGTCACGTCTGCCCAACAGGGGGTGGTGGCGGGGATCAGAGATCGACATAAGACACCGACCTCCGACGTAAACAAGCTGGCATTGTTCCCAACAGGTCTAATACAATCCTGTGGGAACTCTACCGTCACCTGAAGAATAGCACCTGCATTGAAAGAAAATTTGAGAAAGGCTTAGAGGGGCTGTTAGAATGATATATTTTACAAACTTTTGTTGTATTTCTCTAAGGGAAACAGTCACACCTTCAGACCATCATTTTTAGGATGATATTTCCTTGCTCGCAACCTAATTCTTCTCTGAGACAAGTGCCTATGAGTCAGTAAGGGTGAAACTCTGACAAGAGTGGGCTTGTTGCCAACCTGTTTGTAAATATTTATCAATGAAGAAGAAAAATAAATCATAACCAATATCCCTTTGAGCAAATATCCTTGTTGGAAATCCTACAAGTCTTCCATGAGAGACGTATATGCCATATGGCTCTTCATAGTGTGAATCTTGCATTGCATCAGTTCCCAAACTGAAATTATAAAATCACTTCATCTGATCTTCTTCTTTTTTCCCTTTCTTTGATTAATAAATCAGTTCATCTGATCTTTTGTTTTCTCTGATGAATAAATCAGTTCAATTGGTGTCCCAGTTCAACTCGAATATGTTTCTAGAGAACAGGGGTATTGGCGAAGCCTTTGGGGGAAAAAAATGTTAAAAAAATGAATCATATAGCAAAGAACAAGAAGAAAAATATATAAATATTATCATCATCATAGCTTTATGCCAACTATTACAGGTTGGCTTGCATTACTGCTTGACAAAGTTTAACAACTAGCTGCCTACCTGACATCAACCCTCTTTTATCCAAACTTGTATGACAGTAGACCACATCAATTGCAAAATCAAGTGAAAAAATAGCAAAAAATCTCTAGGGATGATTATATAAGCTCTCAAAAAAATCTAATCCTTCAAGAAAGTTTAAACTACAAACATGGATCTTGTAAATTAATTTTAATGCCTGCACAGCTTCCCATAACTATCTACTAGCATATATATCCATGTAGGATGCATCAGTTAGCATTTATCAATGCGAAAGAAATAAAAAATACACTTACAGTATATCTGTCAAACATTCAAAATCACTTCACAAGAGTACTAACCTCAATGCATTCCATGATATCATAGAAAAGGCTGCGTTGACTATCAAGTTCTTTCTTGGAAGTGCCCTTCCCACCAGCTTCAACAAATAAATCCTTCATCTGACTAATGATATCTTCATATGCATTTTCAGAAATAAAGTTTCTACCTGCAGAGGTTGACATAGATCCATCTGCAGAGGTTATTGCCCCTCACATCACTGCAACAACACAGGTAGAGATGGTTCAAACAAGGGTATGAACAAAATCTCAAATATAAATTCCCAGACAACCATTGATATAAAAAAAAATGTTACATTCAATTAATTGATACAAAATAATCTTAAATACAAATAAATACAATTAAGCGACTGAATTTCTATTAAAAATGATAGAATTTTTTAATGTAACATTTTAATTGTGAGAATCACTGTCCCACAGCTATTGTTTGTGTGGTCCAGTTGAGCTTAGGATACGAATCACTTTTGGGCTCATATTATAAAATGATCTCTAAAATCATTTTCTATTATTCCATGTCTGTGTTAACTTATAACAGGTTTTGATTTCAAATAAACATCTGGTGGGCCCTAAGAAGGTTTCATCGGTTAGTGTTACTATCCCACTCTTTTACATGGTGGGGTTCACTTGAAATTTAGATCTGCCCCATCAATCAGATGCAACATTCAATGGTGGGCCACGAGATAAAAATATAAAGTCAATCTATGACTTGGGTGGGCTACACCACATACTATAGTTGAGAGGGATTACCCTCCCATTAAAACATTCATAATCATATATTGGGCACAGATCCAGCCCATTCATTAGTGTGTTCCACTTGGATGAGGGGTCAGACCAAGTTTCCACCGTTGATACCTTCGTTGGTCCCACAGTAAGTCGCTCTAAAAGCAACCCACGCGTGGGTCCACGTCTTCGTCTGCTGGTCGATGATGCTGCTGCAAAAGAAATATATAAGTCTAAACATAAACAGAAGTCAGTTAAAAAAATATATGTCTAGACTTACATGCAATTTCTTAGTACCCTGCAGTATACGTCAGAAATCAAGCAATTTCTTAGTACCCTGCAGTATACGAGCAAGACAGACACTTCATGAACAAAAGAAGCAACAAACAATGATATACTTATGTCATCAGGGGTATATCCATTCAATTCACAATTTCTGCATTTTCGTCATATCCCCCCATGCAGGGAAAGGCATGCTCGATCCATTCAAATCAGATATCCTCCAAAAAATCAAAATATATTGGATTCAATAAAGTAATTCATTTCATACCACTTCCAAGGCTGGGTATGAATCCAAGAAAATTCCAAGTAATAAAGAAGCAAGAAAAGAACATGGAATGTGCCCTCACAGTTCAGTTAGATTCACCAAGAAAGAGATGTTAGGAGGAATAGTTCCCGTCATAGACGTGCCTTGCATATGCCTGCAGTGGTTTAGAATCACGGTTCATATAGATGTTCTCATATAGAAGCAAGAAGCAATTTACATTGAAAACATATCAAATAAAGTTCTTACAGTCTCTTGAGTCGTGTCCAGTTCCCGATGAAATCAGGGATCTTACAGAAATAATACGAATGGAGTTTAATAATTTATAATTTCTAAATGGAAAAGACAACCCCAGTGACTAGTGAAGAATCAAGTTTCTCAAGTTGCCGAAGGTAACAGGTATTTCTCCTGTCAAGTTATTCGAACAAGAAAGGCTGCACCAGTAATATATTGGATTATGTTAGAAAAAAGGTATTTTTTATATATAAAAAAAAAAACCTATTGTTTATTATCACCATAGGTTGTATGCCAATCACTACCAACTGATCATGATCAGATGGTGGTGATAAGTGAGGCCCACACCTGCTACGCGCGTGGTGTGGACCCAGCGGGGCATTCCACTCCTTAAAATGGTCGTGGATATTCCACTGCCGTTGACCATCCATCCAACAAAAAAGTGTAGAAACATATCGGAGACAAAAAAAAAAAAAAAAAGAGTAAGCTTCTTCTAAACAAAACATGAAGAAGAAAAAAAATTGCATCAACAATGTATCGGCACTGCAACTTCAGATAATCTGCTCCATGACAAAATCATCATATGAATAATCTGAATTGACAAACTATGGGCCCCACATGTTTGGAATCCTTCTTAAGGCTTAGTGCCAAATATCTTTCACCCTCAAAGTTGAGGTCAATAATATCAACAATCAGAATTTCACAGGGAAAAGGGCAGGGCATGTAATCAAAACAGAGTTTTCTAAGGGACAATTTAAATTCATCAACAGATGCCACCTAGTGCATCAAACGAAAACTTACAAAACCACAATATCAGAATTTCACCTAATCTTTTGTATGTCACTTTTATTACTCCATCCTAGCACTGATGTTAGCAAACCACAATATCAGAATTTCACCCAGATCACGCTAAGAAAAGAGACAAAATCAACAACAACAAAAAAAAAATATGAACAAAAATCCCTAGTGATTGATATTTAGATACATGCCTAGGTAGTTATGTCTCCCATACATATTCAGCACAATGGCACACATGGACACATGGCTGGCTTCCAGACATATACTTGAACATGTGACATGTCTGGATTATTTGGAGCATGGTGATGGCATTGTGGACATTAGTGGATGAATGTGAAACATCATTCTAGAATATATGTTACTATTTTCTTGGATGAAAACATTAATTCATAAAAGAGAAAGAGAGAGAGAGAGAGAGATTGAATATCTGAGAAGAACATACAAAATTTTGAATTTCTTGCACCTAATACCATCAAAAGGCATTCATATCAAAACATTGAAACAATAGAAACTAATTCAATACATCGACTCAAACTAAATCAATAAAATGGAACTAATTGTTCTTATAGATTTGAAAGAAACATAACTGCAACTAGAGGGCTACTTCCCCTTTATGAATGCTAAGGGTCCATTTGGACACACCCTCAAAAGGGGCTTTTGAGGCCTTAATCATTTTGCACCAAATGGTAGTTCATGTTGTGCACTTCCATAAGCCCCCTTCTAATCCCCACTAATCAAAATAGGCGCGGAAAAAAAAAAAAAAAAAAAAAAAAAAAAAAAACTGATTCCATTTACCTGCAACTGAACTTCAGCCTAACAGCTAGAATTTTGAAATTTTGCTATAAACAGATTTCAGCTTAAATAATTTACAACTTGTGATTCAAACAAAAGAAGAACAAAATAAATAGCTTGTCCTTTATAAATTCATCAAAAACGTCCAAACCACTTCTTCCCAAACACAGCCGATCAACCAGAAACTGTACTAATTAAATCTACCAATTCAGCATGCCAAATCTAACAAGCCAATCAACACTAAATTATTCATTCAGAGGAACCCAATCTTGAATTATAAGTAATACCTCATAAACCATTAAAAAAAAAAAAATCCAGATTTTTCATCTGACAAGCTGATTGTGCATAGATAATGGACCCATGCATGCAAAAAAAAAACAAAAAAATCTCAATCATAAACTGGATAGGCTTTTCCAGTTGTATGTGGACAATTGGCAATATTTGTTTTTTAGCCATCCACTTACAATCCATTACAAAAGTACAGGTTGTCAGATGGGGATTGAATCGTCTAGATCAATCAAAGTCCCTGTGTGGAATGCTCTTCTGAACCGAAACCCTGTTAATTTAGGCCGAGCAACAAAAATATTATATAACACAAATACCCCCACAAATCAACTCAAATTAGTTGAAAACACCAAATCCTGGACCTGTTCAACTACTTGGAACCAGAAAATTAAATTCCCAACCTTAAATCAGCTCAAATCCACAAGATGTGCAAGAGATGAAACAAAAGAGGGCAGAGACTACAACTAAATCTTCCCTTGGCAACTAGACTTTGATGTTGGTCCTTGGCCTGCATTTATATCTTGGCTGTTATGGAAAAGGTAAATATAGGCCCATATGCTGATTTATAGGAAAATGACCAAAATAAACCCAGCTGCTCCTGTTAACAAGACAATCGTTCTACCCAGAAAGAATGATTGTACCATGCGCATAAACTGTTAGTGCTATATAGATCAAGAAAGCATAAATTACCATAAACCCAGGAACCCAAAGCCCCAAAATACAAAACCCATCATATCCCCAAAATAATCTGGAAAAACTGATGTACAGAATCACAACATATAAAAATGTGAATGCTAGAAAACGGTTAGGCAAGATCTTTCAATCTAGGAGTGTTTTCAAATATCACAGATGGATACGAGTTTCTAGATTAAACATATAATATTATGAGAAAAAAATCACATGACTCACCTTAGAAGGGCGATCGACTGGCGATCGACTTGTGATGAAGTTGGCGCTCAAAAGAGGGAAGCGAGACGAAGAAAATGGCAGTCGAAAGAGGGAAAATGAAATTTCCTCTTTTGAAATGGGATAAGAGATCAAATCCGAAAAATGTGAGTTTTCCATATTTTATAAAATAAACTTTATTCACAACCATACAATATAGGGACCATTTAGTGGATGGTTAAGATAATATTACATAAGATAATTATAATTATAAACCATTTATAATATAAAAAAATAATGTTTAGTGCCCAAGAAAGCTGAGGAGATTCAACTCGTCTTAAGAAATGCTAAAGGGAGAATTTTAGTTACAAGAAAAAGAAGAGAAGTTGATAAGAGCACACGAGAAATCAAGTACTCAAAAACTTGATCTTGTCTTTGAAAGTTGAGAAAATAAGATCATGCAAAAGCTTTCAAAACTCAATAAATTTGATCAAGGACTCAAAATGACTTGAAGAAAGAGATATAATAAGATTGTTAAAACTAGAAAGTCAATTGAGCGTGCAGAAACTTGGAATTTTATGTTATTAACCTTAGCATTCTAGTTGTATGAGAACATGGTCACTTTGGACTTTTGCTCCCATCAAGTCCATGATGAAAGACCAATAATTATGCTTGTCATACATGAACAGATTGCATAAAAAAAAAATTAAAAGCAAACAAAGATGTTCCATAACTCAAATAGTGTTTCTTATATCAAGATTTGAAACAGGAATTCTCATGACTGCTTGACAGAACTTCAGGCCAGCTATCTACATGACATCAGCCCTCCTTTTACCTGGTCTGGGGACTAGCTGGCTGAGAAATTGCTGAGAAGGACATTTGAAATTCCATGAATTTGTAACACAGTATTCATGTGACAAACATTTTTTAAATCTTTTTAGTTTCACCAAGATATTCCCAATAATATCCTGAGAAAACCTCAAAATCTAAAATCTCCCCTGAATTCTACTAGCAAAGAAATTACTGAGAATGATATTTATCTCTGTGACAAGGATGTTTGAATTTATTTTATTTTTTTGTGACAAGGACATTTGATAATTCCACTCATTAATAACCACAAATATTCATGTGATAAATGTAATAGATCCATCACATGGATCATTCATAATGTGCAATTTCCTTGGCCAAGAAAAGCAGGTTGGTCCACTAATCAGGTTGAGAACACTTGTGTATATTTAATGCAAACTGTCATTTCTTCTCTATATTTTGGCCTACCTTGTATAATCAGCGGACAAGCCAGATTCTTCAGCCTGGACAACTAACAGTCAGCTTGCATGCCATGTGTCTGTTTTCATATTTTCTCAGTTTTTAATATTGAACATTACATCATTTGTAGCATTTTATCTATTAATAATGTTGGCTTTTGGTTGCAGAAATGATTGATAATCTAATGGCCTCAAGTCGCAATTGGGCGGAGAATAAAAATGACAATGAAGGGATACAGAGCTTGGCACCACCACAACAACAATGTCATGCATTCTCCAAGTCTCGCAGCTCTTCCCCTGAGACATTTCATCAAACACATGTTGTGCACACCTTAAACATTCACAACAATTGATGAATGGCAAGACTATTCTATGTCTACATCCATTGTATACATGGCATACATCTATAACAACCCAGGCCATCTAGATCATTGGTCCCATTACAGAGTTTAGGAAATCCCATTATAGGTCAAATTTGAGAATTTCTTCCCAAAAGGAATATCAAAGCGAAATAATGGAATTTATTATGAGAATTAAAACATACAAAACAAGATTTTTAGAAAATGCATTTTTGAGCAATTCATGACACGGGCATGCATTAGGCACGAAAACGGAGAAATATGGGGGGAAATATGATACTGGAATGGTACCTGAGACGTAGCAGCCGCGAGGACGCCGGGATGGTAGAGTTGCTACTTCTGTAGCAACGCCTGCTGCATCAGGGTTTGTTGCTGTTGTTGCTGCTTCAATCTCTGCTGCATTCTCCCAACCATCTTGAATGTATTGTCCAGGAACCCAACGATGGAACTTCAATCGAGATGATGAAGGGTCCTCTGAGGTTTTCTGAGGTGATGAGTCTGATAGAGGGAGAGGGAGCACGACACAGGGAGGGAGAGAGAGAGAGAGAGAGAGAGAGAGAGAGAGAGAGAGAGGGAGGAAGATGAGGGCTAGGGTTAGGGAACGGAGCGCGTGCACACGAGAGAGAGAGAGAGAGAGAGAGAGAGAGAGAGAGAGATTTCGCAATTGGGGTTTTTTTTGGGCGGGCCTTGTTTTGAGAGCGTGCCTAAATTTGGGGTTATAGGTTTGGTATGGCTATGTGGGCCCCACCATGATACGTGTCAAAAATCTACCCCATCAGTCAGATGCATCATCCCATGGTGGGCCCAGGGATTAAAAATCAAATTAATCTATAACTTGTGTGGGCCACACCACATACAAAAGTTGAGAGGGGTTGCCCTCCATTAAAACATTCATAATTATTTGTTGGGCCCACAGAGATGTAGTCCACAAATCTAGCCCATCCATTATATGTGTGCCACTTGGATGAGAGGTCATACCAAGTTTCAAACGCATCCAAATTCCAGGTGGGGCCCACCAAGTTCTTTTATATGTTTTAGGCATGCCTTGACATGATTTTAGATGGTATGGCCCACCGGAGTTCCGTATATGGCTGATTTTTGGGATATCCCATAATTTAAACGGGACCCATCAAATGCATGGTATTGATGTTTGACACATGTCATGGTGGGGCCCACATAGCTTGACCTCATGGGGACGGCATGGATTAAACACATACATCATGGTGGGGCTCCCATATAATGAATGAAATTGGGATTTAAAAATGATACTAAATAAAATTATTTAATTGGGATTTTTAAATGAAATTAAGACTAATAATATCAAATATTCTTAGAAATTTGGAGGATCTTGTAAGGTCTAGACATATCACATGGCAATATAAATCTCAGGTGGACCACACCATTAAAAACTTCCTGGGGTCCAATGTAAGGTTTATTTGCCACCATTAATAAATGGATCAAGCTGGTTTTTATTTTTTCCCATCATCTGGGCCTGTATGACCTAATCAACAGATTGGATGTCAAATAAAAAGTACAGTGGGCCTTAAGAGGGTTTTAATGGTGGAAATCCATTCACTATTGTTTTCATGTGGTGTGGTCCACCTAATATTTATATCCTGAAAATGGATGAACAATGTGAATGGATATCCATTTTTCAGTAAATCCAAAACTCAAGTGGACCATGTCACACGAAACAGTGTGGAATAATGATTTCCACCGTTGATACCTTCCTTGGGCCCATAGTAATGTTTATTTGACATCCAACATGTTCATAATATCAGAAATATATGAATGAAGAGAAAACACAAAAATATATGAATTATTGTGAGCCAACTATGATGACAGTGTAAAATCCACTCCGTCCATCATTTTCTCCGAATCATGATAGAATGAGATCTTAAAAATCAGATAGATCCATTATTAAAGAAATTGAGAGAAGATACCACTATTTGTACCAAAATAGCCCATGGGTGCAAGATCTAAGTTGTACATTAGGTGAGTCTCATCGTGTACGTCTCTGATTCCAGCCTACTACTCAAGTGGATCACATATTTGTCTTCCCAGACCTTCAAACAGTCGCCCCAAACATATTAGCTATGGAACCTTGCATCACCCATATGCCCCTAGTTACTTGAATCGCATGTTTTTTTCTTTTTTCTTTTTTGTTGGAAGGTATAATCTCAAAAAATGATTCAAGAAGACTTCAACAACCTTGAAGCAGAGACTAGAAAGTTAGATCTTTTGGATCTTCAATGATCTTCACTAGAGTTTGTAAGAAGTTATTGCTTCGGGTGTTGTTCCCCGTTTCATTGAGTTTCTTGTCAGGGAGGATTTTCCGCAGTTCCAGGTCTGAAGAAAGAACTACTATTTTCTGAGTTTTTTTAAAAACTTTTTCTTTTCTCTTTGTCGTATGCTTGATTAAGTGTAATTTTGAAAAAATGGGCAGTTTGAGGCAGCTTCTTGCTTCTCTGAGTGATGATGTCCGAGAATAGGTATAGAGACTGAAATGTGTGTGTGTGTGTGTGTGTGTGTGTGTGTGTGTGTGTGTGTGTGTGTGTGTGTGTGTGTGTGTGTGTTAATGAATGGTTGAATTGAGTTGCAATTTTAATTCATTGAAGTGGAGTGTGATTTAATTACAAATTTGAGGGCTGATTCCTCAGTGTGAATGCTAAGATACATTATTTCAATCTAGTTGTATCCTCTTGATTAACCTTTCTCTCTCTGCAATTTAGTTCAGTCATACATGTAAATATAGCATAATTTAATATGTTTTGTTTGGAAGATCAGTTTTTGAATTGCTGTATGAAATGACAGATGAAGGGAATTCCTGCTTGACTTCTTAGTTGTGTTCTTTTTGGTTGGATTTATGTTAATTAGTAAGCCATGTGAGCTTTTTATGTTGCATTTGGGACATTTGGGTGCAAGGCTGAATGGAATTGTGAAATTAAGCTCAACCTACAGTGATGATTGAATTGCACAAACTCCAGATTGCAGTGATGTGATTGCAATTTGGACTTTGTCCTTACTACACTTAAATAAGATGGTGTATGGAAATGCACTTTTAGGCAGCTGCAGATACACTCATGAGTATATCTCAAACACAATTAGCTGGATGTTAGTGTTATTGCCCACTAGTGCATAATTCCCTACTTGTCATGTGTGTATAACATCCAACTCATCCAATAGGTTAGCCCCACCATGGAGATCACCTAACACAAAAAATCAAACTGGTGCACTCATCAGTTGATCCACTCTTGTACATCCATTGTGTTTTATGGTGTGGCCCACATGACGAGTGGATCGGTTTTGTCTTTTGCAATAGGTTATCTTCATGGTGGGGCCAGCCTTTTGAATGTGTTGGATATCTCACAAACATGACATGTTGTGAGATAACCTTTTGCAATAGGTTATCTTCATGGTGGGGCCAGCCTTTTGAATGTGTTGGATATCTCACAAACATGACATGTTGACATTTATCTGCCAGTTGGAAGGTAACCCGTTATGACTCAGTATTGTCCATATTATGATGATTTTGGTTTGCAATGAAATGAGTCACCAGTCCACACGGATATGAGTCTATGATGAGTTGTACTGGTGTTGGTCCCCATGTTAATTGCACTCAGAAACTGCTATTTAAATCTATGCTGATAACTCTGTCGTTGAACTAGTTGGGTGAGCCCTCTCTCCTTGTCCCTGTGTCTCTATATATGTGTATATATAACTTGGAATCAATTGGTCTCCCACTTGTTAGATGAGCTATGAAACAGTGTAGAGTGTGTGAGTGATCCAGGATTCAAACCCTGGTGGTGTTACCTTTCCAAAAAGAAAGAAAGGACCTTGGAATCAATAGATTAGACCAATTCTTTTCTTTACCTTCAGAACATACATATGTGCATGCTTTCACACACACAACTTTCACCTATTGAAGCTTTTGCATTTTATTTGGCTGTTATTTTTGGATGTGCCCTTTGAATCATAAACAAGATGAATTCTTATTTCTTACTTGACTGCTAGTCATGTTGCCTACTGGGATGTTTGGGTTTTGATTTGTGCCCTTTTAAAATTCTAGGCAATGTGGGCACTGGGAAATGTTGCTGGCAACTCTTCTAGATGCCGGGATCTTATCCTCAGCCATGGGGCCTTGGTTCCACTTCTGGCGCAGTTGAACGAGCATGATATGCTTTCAATGCTTAGAAATGCCACCTGGACTCTGTCAAATTTCTGCAGGGGCAAGCCACAGCCCACAGCCACCTTTTGAGTAGGTTTGTGTTGTTGGTTTCAGTGTTTTTGTGCTAATTTGTGTGTTAATATTGTGATGCATTTTTTTTATTATTTGGACAGACAAGACCTGCACTTGAGCGTCTCATTCATTTGATTTCCTAGGTCATGATATCAATAGTATAAATAGTTTGTATCATAATGCTGATGGTCTAGATTGTCTAGATCAAAATTTTAATGGTTCGGATGGTCTACATCATAATATCAACAGCTTGGATTATCTGGATCATAATAGCAGTGGTTTGGATGGTATAGATCATAATATCAATGGTCCAGATGGTCCACATGATAAGAATGACATCCTAGATGGTGTGGATCATACTTGATGGTCTTGATTGTTTGAGTGGTAGTATTGATGGTGTGGATGGTCTCATAATATGCACTATTTGGATCATCTAGATGATAGTATTGACATTTTGAATAGTGTGGATCATAATATCGAGGTCAGGATGGTCCTTGGATCATAACATTGACAATCTGAATGCCCTAGATTATAAAATAGATTGTATGAATGGTACAGGCCATAATATAAATGTTTTGGATGGACTGTATCATAATATCAATAGTTTGGATGGTCTCGATCATAATATCAACAGATTACAGTTTAGATCATAAAATCGATGGTTTAGATTGTCTTGATCATAATATCAATTTTTCGGATGGTCTAGACCAGAATATTGATGGTTTGAATGGTTTGGATCATACAATCAATGGTCTAGATGGTTTGGATCACATTATTGATGGTCAAGATGGTTTGGATCATAATACCCACGGTTTCGATGGCCTGAATCATAATATCAGTTGTGCTCTGAATCATACTATTCATGGTCGAGATGATCTCGGTCATAGGATCAACAATCTAGATGGTATGGATAATTGTATTGATGGGTCTAAATCATAATATCCGTGGTGGTTTAGTTGATCTGGATCATATAATATCGATGATCTAGATAATGGTATTGAAGATCATCCGTTACAAAACTCAGGTGGGCCATACCATCTAAAACTATGTGAAGACATCTAAAAAATATATCTTCACATAGTTTTAGATGGTATGGCCCACCTGAGTTTCGTAACACATGATTTTTTAGATATCTCATACGCTAAAGCAGAGACATCAAATGCACGGTGTTGATGATCAACACCCATCATGATAGGCCCATTTTACATGTCTAGTTCATTCACTCTATTCTACTGATCATTACCCTCAATTTGATTAATTACTCGCCTCGATCATACTGCATATGAGAAAGATATTGGGTAAACAAGATTGATCAACAATTTGAGTGAATTTTGATTTAAACATCTGAAGTTATTTACTCTTCAATCTGGACTGATCAGATTGTCCAAAAATGGATAAAGGTTATTCATAATATAAAAAATATATGAATGAATAGAAAACACAAACATCAGCTTGATCCAAAACTTCTATGGCCTCCAAGAAATTTTAAATGGTATATGTTCAATCACACTATTTCCTATGGTGTGGTCCACTTGAGCTTTGAATATGCTTCATTTTTGTTCTTTAGACCTCAAATTATTTGTTAACATGGATGAATGGAGTGGATAAAATAAATAAATAACGGTGGACCCCACAGAGTTTACTCTGGTAAAGGTAACAAGTAACTCAAATGTAGTGGACAAAGGTTTCCTTACAACATTTGTAATCATATATTGGGCCTGCCTAAATGTGATTCACATATCCAACCCACTCATTATGTGTGTCCCGCTTGGATGAGGGGTCAGACCAAGTTTCAACCGCATCCAAAACTCATGTGGGCCCCACCAAGTGCTTTTATATTTTTTAGGATGTCTTCACATAATTTTAAATGGTATGGCTTACTTGAGTTTCATTTACTGATGATTTTTGAGATATCTCATAACCTAGAGGGGAGACATCAAATCCACGGTGTTGATGTTCGACAGACATCATGATGAGGCCCACAAAACTTAGTAACATCAATTCTTAGGTTCTCATGAGGTCAGTAAGTTGGGTCATAATTTTAACCAGAATATTTGGCCCATTTTACATGTCTGGTGCATTCACTCTATTTTACTAATCAATACTCTCAATTTGACTAGTTACTTGCCTCAATCAGGCTACATATGAGAAAGATATTGGGCATACAAGATTGATCAACAATTTCAGTGAAATTTGAATAAAACATCTGAAGTTTTTTACTCTTTAATTTAAACTGATTAGATTGTCCAAAAATGATTAAAGGTTCAATTAGTGGATGTGCCTAATAATTTAGTAAATTTATTTTTCACAAATAAATTTAACATTTTTTTTTTCAAAAGGTATATTTTTTTTACTCTTTTAAATAAATATCATTTTTATTATAAAATATTTCAAAAATATTTAAAATAAAAATTTTAAATTTTTATTTCTCATATTTTAATTTTTTCTCAAAATTTTCAAAATGCCAATTTTTCTCTTCAAAAGCATTATTTTGTTCTCACAATTTTTCTTAAAAATATTTAAAATTTCTAAACTTTTCAATATTCTTTTTCATGTGATATTACAAATTATTGAATATTACATTATTATCCTTGGTTTTTAGCCGTTGGAAATTTTTTTTAGGAAAAAGACTTTTACCGATGAATATTTTCGTCGGTAAAAGTCTTACCCCCACCATTTCCATCAGCCCGCGAAAATTTGCTTTTCGATATTTTGGAAAAAAATTCAAAAGATCCTTTAGCTACGAACGGTTTCGTAGGTAAATATAAGTTTTACCTACGAAATTACATTTCGTAAGCAAACGTAATTTTTGATCCCTTCAGCTACGAATAATTTCGTAGGTTAAAATGAGTTTTAGCTACAAAAATACATTTCGTAGGCAAAAGTAAGGTATTCGATTTTTTGTTGGTTGAAAATTTAAAAAACCCCTTCAGCTACGAATAATTTCGTAGGTAAAAACAAGTTTTACCTACGAAAATACATTTCGTAGGCAAAAGTAAATTCAAAAACCCCTTCAGCTACACATAATTTCGTAGGAAAAGATGGGTTTTACCTACGAAAACACATTTCGTAGGTAAAGGTAAGGTATTCGATTTTTTTATTGTTTTAAAAAATTCAAAAACCCCTTCAGCTATGAATAATTTCGTAGGTAAACATTTGTTTTACCTACGAAAGTACATTTCGTAGGTAAAAGTAAGGTTTTTGATTTTTGGTTTTTTTAAATATTTGAAAGACCCTTCAGCTACAAATATTTTCGTAGATAAAAGTAAAGTTTACCATTTTTTATTTTTTTTTAAATTTAAAGCACCCTTTAGCTACAAATAGTTTCGTAGGTAAAGAATTCTTTTAGTTATGAATATTAATTTCGTAGGTAAAAGTATAGTTTTTCATTTAAAAAATAAATAAAATTCAAAGCACCCTTTAGCTACGAATAGTTTCGTAGGTAACGATTCTTTTTAGCTACAAATATTTATTTCGTAGGTAAAAGTAAAGTTTTCTATTTTTTGTTTTTATAAATTCAAATGACTCCCTTTATCTACGAATATTTTCATAGGTAAATATAACCTTTAGCTACGAAATTAGATTTCGTAGGTAAACGTTGTGGATGAAAAATTCAAATGACCGTTTAGCTACAAATATTTTCGTAGGTAAATATGGGTTTTACCTACGAAATTTGATTTCATAGGTAAAAGTAAATTCATAACACCCTATGTGAAAACACCCTTTACCTACGAAAATTTTCATAGGTAAAGATATATTTTGGCTACGAAATTAAATTTCGTAGGTAAAAGCAAAGTTTTGGTTTTGGGTGAAAAAATTGAAAAGACTCTTTAGCTACGAATATTATCGTAGGTAAAGATTGTTTTACCAACGAAATTATATTTCGTAGGTAAAAGCAATGTTTTTTATTTTTGTTTTGGTTGAAAATTCAAAAGACCCGTTCGTTACGAATATTTTCACAGGTAAATAAGAGTTTTACCTACGAAATTTAATTTCTTAGGTAATAGTAAATTTTTGGATTTTTTGTTTTTTTTGAAAAATTCAAAACACCATCTGGCTACGAATATTTTCGTAGGTAAATATGGGTTTTACCTACGAAATTATATTTCGTAGGTAAAAGTAAATTGATCGACCTGTTGTAGTCAAAAAACCTTTACCTACGAAAATTTTCATAGGTAAAAGTAGGCTTTTACCTACGAAAATAATTTTCATAGGTAAAAGTCATCTTTACCTACGAAAAATAGTTTCGTTGGTAAAAGTTTCGTCGTTAAAAACCATATTTCTTGTAGTGATATCATGGTCATTCCAGCCTATTCCGTGTTAATTCATGGCTATTTTGGCGCATTTCACGGTCATGCCCCTTCACTTCACGGTCCAATCGCCTCACTTCACGGTCCAATCGCCTCACTTCACAGTCATTTCCATGCATACCATGGTCATTCTCGCCTATTCCGTGTTGATTCACAGTCATGCCCCTTCACTTCACGGTCATTTTTGCACATTTCATGGTCCAATCTCTGCACTTCACGGTCATTTCCATGCATATCACGGTCATTCCTGCCTATTCCGTGTTGATTCACGGTCATTTCAACGCATTTCACGGTCATGCCCCTTCACTTTATGGTCATTTCCGTGCACTTCACAGTCCATTCGCCTCATTTCACGGTCATTTCTATGCATATCACAGTCATTCTCGCCTATTCCATATTGATTCACGGTCATTTTGACGCATTTCACGATCATGCCCCTTCACTTCACGGTCATTTTCATGCATTTCACGGTCCAATCGCTGCACCTCAGGTTATTTCCATGCATATCACGGTCATTCCCGCCTATTCCGTGTTGATTTACGATTATTTCGGCGCATTTCACGGTCATGCCCCTTCACTTCACGGTCATTTACGCGCATTTCATGGTCCATTCGCTTCACTACGTGGTCATTTCCATGCATTTCACGGTGATTCCCTGCGATTCCGTTTTATTTCACAGTCATTTCCATGCTGGTTGAATTAATTCAGTCTTATCTTTGTGGTGGTTAAATTAATTCAGTCTTTAATTTGTTACAAAATTTGGTGTGAAATGTTATATGCTATTTCCCATAAGAGGTTTCTTGGAAGAGCAAGAGATGAACGTGGGATATTTTCCACCGGATGGTTCTAAAGGTGAGACGGGTCGGTCTTCATCCACAGTATTGAAATCACTCGGACTGTAGAAAAAAATACAAGAAGTGGTTGTTATATGATCTGAAGGAACAACAAGCATGGTAACTACTTATCTTGTAAACAGTTAGGGCCTTTTTGGCCAATTGTATTAAGTTGTGTTAAATGAGATTGCATTACTTCATGCATTTCACGGTCAATTCCCCTCACCTCACGATCATTTCCATGCATTTCACGATCATTTCCCTACACTTTACGGTCATTTTCATGCATTTCACGGTCAATTCCCTTCACTTCACGGTCATTTCCATGCATTTCACGATCATTTCCCAACACTTCACAGTCATTTTCATGCATTTCACGGTCAATCCCGATGATTCTGTTTTGATTCACGGTCATTTCCATGCATTTCACGGTCAATTCCCTTCACTTCACGGTCATTTCCATGCATTTCACAGTCAATTCGCTTCACTTCACGGTCATTTTCATGCATTTCACAGTCAATCCCAGCGATTCCGTTTTGTTTCACGGTTATTTTTATGCATTTCACGGTCAATTCCCTTCACTTCACGGTCATTTCCATACATTTCACAGTCATTTTCCTACACTTCACGGTCATTTTCATGTATTTCATGGTCATTTCCCTATGTAAGACCCGTATCTTAGTCCATACCGTTCTGTAGACTTCTGCGGTCTTACCGGTCGAATTTCGGCAACCTTCGACCCTTAACCGATATTTACGCGTGACCCTAATTCATATGTCATCAACCCGTATCGACTCAACCCAAGACCTTTACCATAGCAACCACGCAGTCGCTGCAGTTCCGATATCGCGACTAGCGTGCCGAGGCGATACCCTGGTCAGGAGATGTGGGTCAGCGTTCGGTGCGAGGAAAACGCCGCGCGTTATGAAACCCAAGAGAATCTCTACGAGATATCACATCAATACCATCACATCTCATGTCAAGTACACATCACCTTTCACCCATACCCAAGTAACCACAAAAGTCAAAAGTTTCTTACATAAGCCATGCTTCTCTTACACAAAAGGTCACCAAAGTAAAAAAGGTATCTTACACACCCATCACCACCACATCCATCACTCCATCATCCATCACTCTCTCTCTCCCTTTACAAGTCTCTCTCTCTCATTTTCAAACCCATTCTAAGCAAGAGAGAAACCCCCATACGTATGAGCCTCTCCCTCTCTTTCTAAAACTCCAAGTGCGGCCCACCTCTCCATCCCAAGATCTCCCATCCTAGCCATCCATTTCTCATCTCCTCCATTGAAATCAAAGCTAAGGTTCTTAGGAACCCATTGGAGCAAGAAGATCGAAGGTGGGTGCTTCTATAGGATAGTTTGCTCTTTTTTTTTGATGGGCCAAGTGAGGCTTACCGATCAATGGTGTGGATCTCACTTTGGACCATAAGATGTGGTCGATGGCTCACCTTAATTATCCATATCATTCCATGATGGGGCCATTCTCCATGGACCCCATCATGATGTTTACCTTTCCTAGCTTGTAAATAAGGTCATCTAGACCGTTTATTTTCGTGGAGAACGGATCTCCATCATTGATTCTTGATTAGGTGGGCCCATATACAATTATTTATGTTGTAGATCATGAAAGGGAGGGCTCATAGTGCCGAGGACCCTCCATCATGCGTGTCCCATTCTTTCTCTCTCTCTCTCTCTCCCTCTCATTTTTATTTTTATTTTTTTGTATGATTTATGTGGCCGTGTGGCCCACTTGAATGGACCCCACCATGAGGCTTGTATCCTACCCAAGCCACTTATAAGTGGGGCCCACCTTATATGTGTTCATCCATCAGTGGTGGCCCACCTCAGCCAGGTCCACCTCAATGTATGTATTATGTCCAGGGACGTTGGACGTTCCCTGGACGCTGAATGGAAAACACGAATATAGCTTGGTTCAAAGCTTGTGTAGGCCCCACCTTGTTGTATGTAATCAATCCATGCCGTTCATCCCTTTTTCCAACTCATTTTAGGCGTTGAGCCGAAAAATGAGACTGATCCGATAATCAGGCAGGCCATACTATAGAAAACTTTGTTTCCTATTGTTCAAAACTATTAGGACCCACCTTGTTGTTTCTACCTGCCAAAAATGCCAAAATTGGACTTGTTCGGCATGTTTTGAGCACTAGAATCCTTTGGGCGGAGTGGATTTCCAAGGAGTGGGCCCCACATGTGATTTTTCTCAAAAATAAAAATAAAATAAAAAATAAAAACGCAAGAGGCAGTGCCTTTGCCTCTCTGACACCACAGCAGCAGCAGCACGCTGCTGCGTACAGCGGGCGGGCGGACAGCGTCCCATGGCTCCTGCCGTGGGCCCCACCATGATGTATATGTAATATCCACGCCGTTCATTTGGCGGGCCCCTCACTGAAGCGGCCCCCCTCCAAAAATGAGGCCGATCTGACGCTCGAGTGGCCCACACTGCAGGAAACAGTGAGATTGAACCTCTGCCATTGAAATCCCTGTTATGGGCCACAGAAGCTTTGAATCAATATGAAATTTATTTTTCCCATTTATCTAGGTCCGTGTGACCTTATTAACGGTCTGGATGGCTTATAAACGTTATGGTGGGCCCCACATGGGACCCACAGTGATGTATGTGTTTTATATCCACCGTCCAGGCGGACGGTGGAAGCCCACCATGATATTTGTGCTTTATTCTCACCGTCCAGCGGACGGTGGAGCTGGAGCCCACGGTGACGCATGTGCTCTAGGTCCTTGTCGTCCATCTGTTTCGATGGTGGGGCCCACTGTCCCCTTGCACAGCGAGTTCTGTGGGTCCCACCATTATATATATATATATATATATAAAATATGTATATAGTGGTGGGCCCTACGTGGGACCCACCTCTGTTCCCTTTTAAATGCTTAAAAAGCTACAGCAACAGCTATATATATATATATATTTTTTATATACATACATGCCCTTAATGTATAAGTTGTTGTTGCAGTTATATGTACAGCAACAGCTATACATATTATATATGTGGGCCCAAGGTTCATATGACCTTTTGAACATAATGGATTGCAAACAAATATTACAGTGGGCCCTAGGCCCATGTGACCCTATGAACAGTTTGGATGGAAATAAATATCATGTTAGGCCCCAATTTGGATGGAAAATAAACATTTTGTATGGCCCATGGGTCGAGGCCCATTTGATGTATTTAAAGGCCCATGGGATTGGACCATATCAATGTATTCCAAGGCCCATGGGATTAGGCTCATTTGATGTTTTGGGGCCCTATGGATTAAGGCCCATTGAGATGTAGTAGGGCTTATGGGTTGAGGCCCATTTAATGTATGTATGGGGCCCAATTGGTGTAGCCCATTTGTTACATATAAGACCCATGAGATTAGGCCCATTTGATGCAATCTAAGGCCCACGGGTTATGACCCATTGCGATGCACATAAGGCCCATTGGTGTGACCCATTGATGTGGCCCATTTGATGAATAAAAGGCCCATATGATATAGCCCATTTGATGTATTTAAGGCTTAATGGGATGTACCTAAGGTCCATTGCAATGTGTGCCCCCAACATGGATTATGTAACGATGTTTATGACGATTGTGCCTTGGGAGCAATGTTGGTTTGACGTCCACATTGCGAGTATAATGTTGGTTAAATGTCCGCATTACGACTCTCCCTAGGGCCCATTGATAGGCCCGTACTTGTTGTATGCAAACCGTCTAGGTCAGCTGCGTTGTAAGAATAATGCATTACTTTATAACATGTGTAGTATAGTTCCATGACTCATGATCATACGCATCATATGTATGCTTGATATGAGAAGTGACAGATCATAGCATATGCCTTCGGGCAGATTATTTATGGAATTCCGATTAGGCGGTGTTTCCCTAAATGAGCACATGATATGCGCAGGATTTGCTGCATGATTGGATAGTGTGATTCATGCATTTCGCATTGTGTGATATGGTTATTGTATGCCCTAGCGACATCGGGCTGTAGCCTCCACAGGTGTATCGTGGTTGGCAAAATTGGATACTAAAAATCTCGTTCTACATAGGGTGCTATAGATATCCCTGGGTGAAAGTCCCTAAACTCTTATGGTATTAAGAGGTTGCTCCAACATCTAGACCGAGTGGGTAGATGGGCGTTGAGTGCTGAATACCAGATGGTTACGCTCTCCACTGTGTCGTGGTCGGTTGGAAGGGGGTGTGGCCTTACCCGCCCGAGTGTAGGGGGCAATGCTAGGCTGAATCTGACCAGCTCGGGGAATGGTCCGCTATCGATAAGTCGAGCCCGATATTGGCAGACGGATAGTGAGGTCTCTTCCACTTACCTTATTGCGCGTGATGAGGCGACGATCTGGTTTAGAGTGTACTAGACCCCGGTGATATTCTAGATTTGAGCTGTATTGATATGTGGACTTAGAGGAGGATTGTATGCTTGACTTGCATCTTGCATCGTATAGCCTTGGTACGGCTCATGATATTTATGGATCCATCTACATATTCCGCATTACTCTGATATTGCATAATTATATTACTACCTGGCGCACACACTGTCACCATCCTCTAAGCTTTCTATAAGCTTAAGCACGACCGTTGCGTGCAGGTGACGTTGGGGCATAGCAGCGCTGAGGCAGGAGCGCTTTGCAGATCTTTTTGGAGTTTTTATTCTTCATCATTGTATTTCCTTTTATGCTCATTGTACTTGTAAAGTTTTTTATCATAGTGAAAATGTAATGGAGTTTTTTATTGTTGATTGTGGGTTATGCCTTTGGTTATGCTTATTATGAATCAAACTGACGTTGAAAATCCTGCTCGTAGCATCCCAGGATTGGAACCTGGAAAATGGGCGCTGGGATCCGAGAATGAGGTTCTATGGAGGCTGTCGGCGCCGGATTCGGCGATCGAAAATTTTATAAGCCTAGTTTCTGAGTTTGTGGCATGACACCCTACACTTCACGGTCATTTCCATGCATTTCACGATCAATCCCGGTGATTCCGTTTTGATTCACGGTCATTTACATGCATTTCACGATCAATTCCCTTCATTTCATGGTCATTTCCCTACACTTTACGGTCATTTCCATGCATTTCACGGTCAATCCCGACGATTCCGTTTTGATTCACGGTCATTTTCATGCATTTCACGGTCAATTCCCTTCACTTCACGGTCATTTCCATGCATTTCACGGTCATTTTCCTACACTTCACGTTCATTTCCATGCATTTCATGATCAATCATGGTGATTCCATTTTGATTCACGGTCACTTTCATGCATTTCACGGTCAATTCCCTTCACTTCATGATCATTTCCATGCATTTCGCAGTCATTTCCCTACGCTTCACGGTCATTTCCATGCATTTCATGGTCAATCTCGGTGATTCCGTTTTGATTCACAGTCATTTCCATGCATTTCACAGCCAATTCCCTTCACTTCATAATCATTTCCATGCATTTCACGGTCAATTCGCTTCACTTCACGGTCATTTCCATGCATTTCACGATCATTCCCGGCGATTCTGTGTTGATTCAAGGTCATTTTTGCACATTTCACGGTCAATTTCCTTCACTTCGCAATCATTTCCACGCATTTCACGGTTAATTGGCGACACTTCACGGTCATTTCGATGCATTTTACGGTCATTCTCGACGATTCCATGTTGATTCACGATCATTTCTACGCATTTTACGGTCTATTCCCTTCATAGTCATTTGCATGCATTTCACGGTCAATTCGCTTCACTTCGTGGTCATTTCCATGCATTTCACGGTCATTCCCAGCGATTTCGTGTTGATTCACGGTAATTTTCATGCATTTCACAGCCAATTCGCTTCACTTCACAGTCATTTCCATGCATTTCATGGTCAAATCGCATCATTTCACGGACATTTCTATGCATTTCACGGTCAATCTCGGCGATTCCGTTTTGATTCATTGTCATTTCCATGCAATTCACAGTTAATTCCCTCCACTTCACGGTCATTTTCATGCATTTCACGAACATTTTCCTACACTTCACCGTCATTTCCATGCATTTCACGATCAATCACAGCAATTCCATTTTGATTCACGGTCATTTCCATGCATTTCACGGTCAATTCGCTTCACTTCACGGTCATTTCCATGCATTTCACGGTCAATCCCAACGATTCTGTTTTGGTTCACGATCATTTCCATGCATTTCACAGTCAAGTCCCTTCACTTCACGGTCATTTCCATGCATTTCACGGTCAATTCGCTTCACTTCACAGTCATTTCCATGCATTTCACTGTCATTTTCGGCGATTCTATTTTATCTCACGGTCATTTCCATGCATTTCACTATCAATTCCCTTCAATTCATGGTCATTTCCATGCTCTTCACGGTTATTCTCATGCATTTCATGGTCATCGACCTGATGGAATCTTGGAAAATAACCAGGTTGGTTGGCTAAAGTAGCTTCTCCTACCCTAAAATCATATAAGGTTCATCGAGTAACTAATTTTGGTTTAGAAGATATACTTTTTAAATAAATAAAGTAAGAAATGAAAAAAAGAGTGAAAAATATTTTTAAATGCTTATATATACATATTTATGTAAATATTTGTTTGAGAAAATTGTGGGTAGAGTAAAGCTTTCCATGTAAATAAATAAAAAAATAAAAAAATTTGCATACATTATCATTATGGCAGGTTGTAAAAAGCTACGGTTATAATCCGTAGCCATAGGGGCCAATAGATGGGCATGGTCCCGCCGGATAGGCCAACAACTGGCGTGGGCTCTCAGTTGGGCGAGCCACCCCGGACAGTCACTTATGGCTACGGTTATAATCTATAGCCATACGTAGCGCCAACTTTTTCAACACAAATGTAAAATGGGGGCATTTTCAACCTTTGGGAAGGCATCCGTACAGCTAGGGCTTATTCTTGCAGGGTAAAATAAGGTGGGCTTGGTCTAGTAAATGGGCCACAAATGGGTCGTACAGTCAAAATTTTATTGCCTTATTATAAGTGGGCAAAACTGATATACAACACATACATCACGATTAGTCCCACAGTGAGGGCTACTGCCGCCTAGTTGTATCTATCTGCACCTAGTGGGCGATCATTAATCGCGGTAAGTCTTCACAAGAGTGGTTTAGGTAGGGTCGGTAGGGAGGGTAAAATTGTCATAATACTTTCAAAATTTTTAAGTAGGAAATGGCCGGTGAAAACAACATTGATGGTCTTGGTAGAGTACAGTGGACGGCACTCAATCATTTGGAAATTACTTGAATATTGTATACATAGCATATTATAATTCAAATTAAATTATCCAAATTATTTATATTAGATTAATCTTATTATGAACTAAAAATTACTCTTATTTGATTTTCTAACTATCAAATTAATGCATAATTATTAGACCAATGAAAATGAAAAATATTATACCTTATTTCAAAACGTGTCCATAAACCAGAGGTTAACACATGACATGTGTACCATTTTCAAGTGAGTGAGTATAAAGTATAGTCCGAGTACCAAATAAGTCTCGAAAAGAAGTTTCAAACCATCTGATTGGACATCCACATTCAGTCGTTGAAATCATAAACTGAGATGGGCAGGAATTAGGACAGAAAAATGGTATTTGCCCGCACACACTTGTTAAACTAAATATAAGTGTCCCACAATATAAGAGGCTTGCTAACCCTGCGCACACTCCACACGTGCCAACATGGGACACCTAGAGATGATGTTATCTCTTCATCAACTAAGACATTTGCTCTCATGTACAACCATTCATTAGGTGATCCCAACAAAATTATTTATGGAGAATTGATCACCTTTGGGCAAATGCCGATTGGGTAGTGACCCTATTATTAGTTAGTGGTCGGTGCTATGTGAATCCCAGTATAATTTGTGTTTCAACTATGTGGTCCATCCATTTTTTCAATTCATTTTATAGTATGAGATCAAAAATGAGATAAATCTAAATATCAGGTGGACCATATAATTAGATACGGTATTGATTGAACGCCCACCATTGAAAATTTCTTGGGAACCACTAGTTTTGGATCAAGCTGATATTTGAATTTTCCCTTTCGTCGTATCTTTATGACCTAAATAATAGGTTGGATGTCAAATAAACATTACAGTGGATGTTCAATTATTATTATTTTCTAGTCCACTTGAGATTTAAATTTACCTCATTCGTTGGATAAGTTGTAAAATGATATGGAAAAATAGATAGATGATGTTGATAAAACACATGTTGATGCAGTTTTCCAGCAGACCCTCCGCAAGAAACCTTCTTGGACCTGCACAGGTAAAGGTGAGAGACAAAGAAGGCCCAGGCTTATATAGGGGACTCTCCGATGCCTAAGTCAAGCTTGAGGTCTTTGAAGTAGGGTAGGGTCTTCAGAAGAGAGACTAGTCGAGTATTAGGATTTTTGTGAATGTACCTTGAATGGTGGGAGATGCTCACACATTTATAAGAGAGAGAGGAGTCCTCACTATGGAATCCTTTCCTGATATCTTGGAGATCTGATCTGATATGATCCAGGATCTTTCCGAGATTGTAGGTTCCCGCGATTATCAGGATTTGTTCTTATCTCTCGAAGAACTCGGGAGAGATCTTTGAGTCTCACGAGGATTCTTTGAATCTGTAGTTCGGCTTTAGGGAGATCCCAATGCGGGCGCCAAGTTGGTAATGAATGATATCGTCCCGATCGATAGATAGGCATTCACCATTTTCGACTATCGGATGAGCCAAAAGGTTCGTGTTCCTTTTTACTAGGTGTTGAGAGCTTTTGAACTCGCCAAGGGTTTCGTCGAGATCTATGGCCAATCTACGACCGAGCTATGGCCGATCTGTGGCTGATCTATGATCGATCCATGACCAATCTATAACCGAGCTATGGCTGGTCTGTAACCGATTTGTGACTGATTTGTAACCGAGCTATGGTTGATTTGTAATTGACACGTGGCTGATTTATAAGCGATCCATAACCGTCCTTTAGCTGACGAATAAATTAGGTTGGTATTTCAACCACTTGTCTGAGCTTGTAAGCTCTTTTTGTGTCCTCACAATTACATCACTCTCCTTGGAGATTGTTCCATTTCTGGACGTAAAGGCCTTATCAGGCTTTGGTTTCCGTGGGCCCATGCTAGTTCAGTAGAGTTGGTCCATTCCATAAGCCAACTTATAGACTTGTAGATTTTTTCCCAACAATGAGCCCCCTCTTGCTTTTTGAACCAAGTTCGAAAGTAAGCTCACTCATAGCTAGGTCGGGTTATGCATGGACTAGGTCGAGTCACGTTGTCATTAATGTCAGGTATGGCGGCCAGCACAGTAGTCGAAATGTTGTCAGTCCATAATCATGACGTGTCATCTCGTGGCTCGAGGTCACGTGGGGTGTCAGGTCATCGTTTCGATGATAAACCAACGAGGTTGCGACACGTGGCATCGTACTCGATATTAGGATCGAGTAGCGCATTGGGTCGCACCACGTGTCGAGGCGGGGTAGTCGATAGGGCATTGTACGGCGCGGTATTGATGTGCGCCTTAAATGACTGCCACGTGGCCCAACCATTTAAGGAAAGCCCTAACACTTAGGGTTCCTTTCTCACACATCTCGTCTTCTCCCTCTTTTTGCTTCCCTGTTCTTCTGTGTACGTTCCAACAACTATCATTGTCGCAATCCAGTCGAAATTCCGTCAATCTCAACTCCAGTGAGCCTCCCTTTCCCCTTCTCCTCTCATTTTTCTATTCGATCATCATGTCTGGTTCCATGAGATCACGGGAGGGGGTTTCCAGTGGTGAAAGTGAGGCGAATAGTCGCCTTAAGGTAATGTCGAACTCACCTTAGCCACTGGTGGTGATGACAGATGCCGCTTTTCGATATTTGTCATCGAGGAGAGCACTAGAGCGATCCCCAACGCAGAGACCGGAGCCCACTACTAGGGCGTTGAATCTGTCTCTCAGGTGTGAGACGGTGCCCGGAGCACGGGAAGTGAACGCACACTCGGCGACTAAGCAAGTCGCTGAAGCGCATGACACACCTAATGAGGATGGAGCAGGGGAACTCGAGGGTGACGAGGATCCGAGGGGGTCAGTGCCTTCAAGCTTATCTGAGGAAGAGTTAGTCCAGATTAGGCTCAGGTATCACATCCCCAAGTCTGTGATTCTTAGGCTCCCTTCGATGGATGAACTCCCAGACGGACTTCCTGAAGGGGCAGTAGTGATTTTTCAGGTCGCCTACAATGCGGCCTGCGATTCCCACTTCAGGGAATTGTTCGGCGTTTTCTGTCCTGCCTCGGCTTGGCCCCAGGACAACTGACTCCGAATGGGTGGAGGGACTTGTTCGGTTGTGCAGTCTTATGGGCTGAGCTGGAGCAGCCCAGGCTATCAGTGGATGAGTTCCTCCACTTGTATCAGGTAAAGTCGAACACCCTTCAGCCCGACTGGTATTACTTTTTTGCATAGCGAAATACCGTCGGGGCCTTGGTAACCAATCCTCCCTCCTCCAATAAGCACTGGAGGGATAAGTGATTCTGGGCCTATGGATGCTAGGAGATGGCTAACCCAGAATCGATTCAGTGTCTCATCCCTCGAGCTTTCTCCAAGCCAGGTTTGTACAGCAACGGTTGTTCATTTTATTTATTTTTTTAATCGGCTTACACTATCAACTGACCTTGTTCAGTCATCTCTTGTTGCAGTTGTTCCCAAGCATCAACCTTTGCTTGATAGCGGGTCGTTGGCTCGAATTAGGGATTTGTGGGCCCTCGACGAAAGTAGACGATCTTGGAGAATCCTTCTCCAACCTGAGTGACTCCTGGCGAGCTTAGATTCGGCTCTCACAGGTACGAACTTGGGTAAGACATCTACCTGAGCTTCACAACTTCGAGAAGTTTCCTTGCTTGAAGACTTCTTTTGACACATTTATTCTTGTGCAGAGATGCATGAGGCTCAACCTTTCATCCTCCCTCTCTTTAAGGTCTGTGCGCCTCCTCGAGACGAGGTGGCTACCCTGAAGAAGAAGAGGCATAAGACCTTGAAATCTAAGGGGAAGGCTAGTCCCTCTTGCCCGGTCGTCATCGAGGATGAGGGAGAGGGCATGGAGGTGGAGAACTCCGGAGTGGCAAGGACGGTCACATTACGCCAAAACAGTGAAAAAAGGATAGCTGGAAACCATCTCAGATCTCAATTAAAAACAGTTTTGAACCGTAGCATGGGCCGTCATATTTTGCTACATCGGATTAGTTAATGGACAGTTATAGACCGTCTTTAAATAATGACGGTTATGGACCGTCTTTAAAAAAGGACGGTCATGGACCGTCTTTGATTTTAGGCAGTTACTGTCCTCAGTATGCATTTAATGCCTCACCAAAACATTTAGTGACGGTTATTAATCATCTATAATTTCAATATTTTAAAAAAATATAGGCCGTCAAAAATTTTCTTGCATTGAAAAAAAAAATAAAAATCAGCAATAATTGTGTATCTAATAAAAAAAGATATTCAACCAACCAAACATGGTTATAATTCAGAATTAAGAAGAATTGTTAAGTTTAAATAGAAACTTCATTTAAGTAGACAAGGAAATAGTTTAGAACGGTATTCTAATTCAAGTTACTAGAAACAATAACAAAATCAAAGCTTTGTAAAAAGAGGCTTGTGTTAAAGGGATACTTCCTTTATTAAATCTTAAATATAACCTGACTTTGCTCCTCTAGTAAAGCTTGATTGGAAAAAATAATTTGGTGAAGATCAGTGTCCATGAGCTCATAAGCAATGTACACATCATTAAATGTTTCCCTACGAGGAAGTGATATTATATCTCTGAATTTATCTTGAGATTCATTTATTTTGGCCAAATATTACATTACTATCAGTTGTACATGTCTCATCTTGAGATTCATTTACTTTTGCTGCTTCATACAGGTGATGGTATAAATAAATAACACAACTGGTTACAAATCTGCTTGTTTCCTGAACACATGCAGAATATAAATACATAGGAACCTGTGTCATTTGATTCAATGGATGTAAATGCATGTCAAGCTGGGTTCTCTTCATGTCATTTCAGAGAATAAAATTGTCTAATGTTAGGGCCTTTTAAGCCTCATATCATCCTGCAGAGAATCCAAGTTGACACCGGAAAAGCCAGAAGTACATGAAAGAACCTGTAAAATGAAAATCTTTGTATTCTAGATCTGAAATTGGGTTTCAAATGCATAATCCAGTCATTAGACTTAAGATTCAGTGAGGCATGATATCATAACCCAGTTGATCAAACCACTTCTGTTGATTCCAAATCAACAGCATAAGAGAGACTCTGCTTACCTCCCGATGCCATCACACCATCTTCATTGACTGCCATGGAATTCATATATATATATATATATATATATATATATATATATATATATATATATATATATATATATATATATATATATATATATATTTGCTGGGAGCTGCAAAAAGAAAATGATATTAGTCCTAGGCAGATGCACAACAGTTTGTTGAACAATCTCATATTCTCATTATATAGAGCTCATTTGGATATTAGAAGTTTCTTGTAGAAACAAAGACAATAGCTTCTGTTATACTCTAATTACTAGGAAATCAACTTTACCCATGTATGACATAGAAGAAATTGCTAATTTAATAGTGAAATGAGTAAATTTGGGTACTAATGCTATTCATTGATGAAAGAAGATCAGGAATGATTTGCCTCAGGAGGTGGCTCATAAGGATTTTCATTCGCATCGTGTTTGATAATGCCCTCAGCCTTCCTTCCAATCTGGGTAGATGAAACATATAAAAGATCAATGTCCAAAATTGAATCCAACTCACTCACAGGCAGAAACAGTAAGGTACTCCACAAAATAACTGATGCAAATCTGAGTAATTATACAATGTCCAACCAAACCAAACGTCTTTATTATTTTGCCCAGCCAAGCAACAGAGCAAAGAGCCCACCTTTTAGTGATCAATTGTTCATTTGGTGGGACCCATTATGGACGAGAAGAGCTATATCAGCTCGACTAACATCCGCTCTTTCTATGCTTCCGAGGCCCCAATCAAAAGGTGTAGGCATATCATACTTGTGCTCATCAACAAAACGAAAATCCTTTGTAAACCTACCATTATCTTGCTAGATCAATCCACATGGAACCATCAATGAGCAAACGAAAAGTACAGCCATCTTGAGGCAAAAATTATTGTGTTCATGGAGAACTGGAAAAGTACGTTTCACCTAATGAGAAAAATTCATTTGATGAATTAAGGATTTGCTAGAAGTTTTGCAATGGTGGGAAGATTGAATCAAGTCTAATTTGTTTCCACTTTTCAAAGCATTAAGATGATGAATTCAAAAAAACTGCTTCCACCACATGCATAGTAGATTGAATGGGCTCGTGTTTTATTTTTTATTTTTCCCATAAAACCTGCTTCTCTGTTTGAATCCTGTATCTGAAAGGGGAACAGAAAGAAATGTGCCGGTTTGTCGGCATATTGAGTGTTCTGTTGGTAAATCTTAAGGCTTGTTAGGGTGTCACTTATAAATGAGATCATCTCATTTTTATTAACCATAACTATGTATTAGAGATCATGTATGTTTCTATAATTTCAATAGCTAGCAATCATGATATCTATTAAATAAGATGAGATCTCTATAAAATGAAATGAGATGAACTGATTTTTAAGTGGAATCAGCCTTTGGTAACCAAAACCTAGGGTTCCCTGACCAAGCAATGCTCAAGTAAGGAAAACAAGACCACCCAACACTAGTTTAATCCAACCATATTAAGTTAGATGGTTTCAAAAATGAATCATAGCATGCTCAAATCATAATAAAAAAGCAACCTCAGAAACAGGCTTGGTAGTACTAGCTGCCTACACAAAAAACTGCACTTTACACGTACACCTCATGCACATGACCAACGCCTTTCCTTTCTCTTCAGCAAGCAATGCTTTGTGATACCTGTGAAAATTTGAGGCAGTTGGAAATGAAAGAAAGAAAGAATTTATAAAAATTAAAAAATAAAGATAAAAATAAAAATAAAAATAAAAGAAGAAGAAGAAGAAGAAACAACAAAAAGGAAATGATTGAGATGCAACTAAATAACAGCAAACGGCCACCATGTGTTACAACCCCAGGGATTTGCTCCTCACAAAATCAAGAAACACTTTTGCCTAAACACTCCACAAATGGAATTCTAACTGTTTCTAATCAGTCCAGAGGGTTAGCTTTTTGCTGACCTGTACACAACTCCAGAGCAAAGGGACTAAAACTTTAGAATGATTTTTCATATTAACATTTGTCCAAAGTGGCTGATTAGGAAACTCCAAAAGAAGTGTCCGTCTACGTTGACATGTTGTGATTGCTAACAGTAAGACTTCATGGGACTGAATAAAAAAAGGTCCCCGTAGCACCAGAGTTTTCATGACAGCCAAAGCTGCCACCTCCTGCAAACAAGGTCAAGTAATCTAAATCTTGCAGAAATTCAACATAACAAATTCGGTAAACCACCGATGGAAGGTAAAAACAAGAAACAACATAAACTATAAATTCTTTTTTTTTTTTTTTAAAGATAACCTGTAAATTCTTTTTGCTGCTGCACAGGAATTTCAAGGAAAATGGAATTGCGACACATGTTATCAGTCTCTCTTTTTCTTCTTCTTCTTTTTTTTTTTTTTTTTTTTTTTTTTTTTTTTGGCGATGATCATGATTTAGGAGTGTTTAAAATTTTTCTTTGGTTAACTTCAAAATTCTGTTGAAAAGAAATTAGAATACAAACACGAAGCCCAGGAAATGAAGGCTTACAAATAGTCCCTAATAGAAATTGACATAACCAAATGGCAGAGGTGGAATCTTGCAAGGACACACATTCAATGTTGTTTAACGATAATGGAAGCACCATGAGAATACGGTGTTATTTCCCTAATAGAAATACATTTCCACCATGGGATGTCGTCTTTGAAGTTTGAATGGTGACGAATTGAAGGTATCTTTCGGATAGGCGTTTCCATATGATTGCTGAAATAATTTGGACCATGTGGTTTATGAGAATTCAAGAACCAAAGAGCATGAATCACAATCCATGATACGATATGCATGGAACTGAAAAAGGTATGCCATTTTCTGGAAAGACGGTGAGCCCACAACACATTTTCAATCATAAAGTCTTAAAAGAAAGAGTAAAGTACCAGATCAAAAACATATTGAAAGCTCTGTGTTTGTTTTCCATCACCATAAACTGTCAAAGGCAGTTTACGGAGGGCCTGTAACACATCTCAGCATGATTAGAACACTGACATCTTTGTAACTCTGGTCCATTCCAACTTGATTGCGTTATGAAAGCCACAAACCATTGTTGTGAAATTTAACTAAAGAGGAAGCAAACCTGAGCAACAAAGTTACTGACAACACGCCCATCATCTATACACATACGAGGCCCGTATGTATTGAAAATGCGAGCAATACGCACCTGCAAATATCACAACATCAGATGAATTCCATGTACATTTTTTTAAAAGAAGGTTGTAGTGAAAGAATGTTTGAAGGTATGAATATGCAGGTTACAAATATTTATATATGTATGAAAGAAAGAGATTTGAAACGGAAAAATAAAAATAAAAAAATGTGTGGCTTTCAGGTTCAGATAACAAAATCATATCACCTTCTAACTCTAAGTGTGCATCTCTCCAAATTTACTCTTCAAGCTTATAGAATATCTAGAAAGACCAAAAAAAATAGGTCTTCACTTATTCAAACATGATTGAACAATAGGAATGGCAATATTTCTACTCAAATAAAGGATGTAAAAAACATTCAGTGATTTCAGCTTGTAGCTATCATGGTGGGCCCTTAAGTGTTGTAGAAATTCATCTCCTACACCCACATCTTCGTCAAGGAAACATATAAAGAATGGAAAAAGTGAAGGCTTTAGCAAAGCACTAAGACTCAGGCATCAAGAAACTGTACATGTGGAATGACAGTAAATTCAATTTGAACTAGAAAACTATAGGCCCGAGTTTAGATGCATCATAAACCAAACACATCAATAGTTAGATATCTAATTGTCCTATTTCAGCAAACAAGTGTCCACAAATCAAAAATTCTGTTAATTCAACGTGCCTGATTTTAGGAGTTGAATGTCATGCATCATGTAGAGGGAGGAAAGGGAGGAGAGAAGAACCTAGACAAGGACCCGAATAACTATTAGAAAGAGGGATCTGTCCAATCTTCTTGATCTTTTTGGGTTCATGTTGGGAATATCTCTCGACAAACAATGGATTGCTCACCTAATAGCTATAGGCCAGGATAAGATAGACAAACCTCCAACTTTTCTTATTACCAAATAGCTTTTAACTATTTCTTGTGGTGTTTCTATATGATTTTTTTTAATAATAATGATTTTTGGGTTTGTGTATAATGAAAGGCAGAGTATCTGAACAGGTCGGGTAACAGGTTAGCGTGGTTCATTGAATAAGGGTAACATCGGCTTAAGAGGGTCTCCATCTTAGATGTGGACAAAGGTTTAGACACTTATAATAGTTTCCCACCATTGAAAAAATAGTGTTAACTCTTCAACAGTACTCATGGCACAAAAATCCAGATCATCCAAATTGCTGACTCATTCTTCATTAGGGCATAACTGAAAATTTATATGGTTAGACGACATAAATTATCTGATTTTGCTTTTAGAATTTTGATCTTATCACTTACCATTTATATATCCTTGGGGCTGTTTGATTATACAATTACACCCATAAACCATTAGATAGACCCGCTTAGATGGGTGATTTCCCTCTCTCCTTCTTAGTCCCTACATTTCTCTCTCCTACACCAACCATCAAACAGGCGGTGTGCATGTCCACATTGTATTTTCCATTGCCTTACCAATCAAACAAAAAACATTGAAACAGATATAGCAACAGAAACCAAGGATTAAAAAATGGATTTGGCATATCATACCATTCACCGAAAGATTTAGGGCATTCACCTATAAACCAATCTCAGACAGAAAAAATCCAAAATATATGGAAAAAAAAATAAATCATATTCAGATCTACAAAGGAGGAAATATAAAAAACAAATATGGAAATCTTTATATTATGGCTCGGACATTCAATGTTTAAGAGAGATACCAACAACGTCGAGGGGTTGGCTTAGGGGATGCTAGCTGGAAAGATGATGCTCGCCGGAAAGATGCGTCGTCGGATTTGGGGAAGAAATCCTTCGGAGAGTGGCAGCGAGGTTGAGGGGAAGAAATCCTTCAAAGAGTGTCAGCGAGGTTGAGAGAGAGAGAGAGAGATAGAGAGAAAGCGACGGAGGACGAGGGAGACAGGGCAATGGAGGGCAGCGACCTTGGAAAGCGAGAGAGGGACACGGTGGGGGAGGTAAGAGGGAGTGCAAATGAAACTGAAACGTTCCTCCGCTCGGATTTGGTGGAACCGTACAGACGGTCCTGTCATGAGCTCTTGGGGTCCACCGTGATCTATGTGGTCTATCTAATCGGTCCATTAATTTTAAATTCCAATAATAAGTCATGGTTCAAAAAATGAGGAAGATTGAACGATCAAGACCACACCAAATATAAACGATAGGGACTTGATATCCACTGTTTCCCATGGTATGGTCCACTTGAGCCTTCAATCTGCCTCTTGGGCTCATGCACTAAAATTAGGCCTTTTGCTCATTTTTTTGGTAGTGGTTTCACCCGAGTTCAGTGAAAAATTTTTGGGATATCCCATAACCTAGAGGGGACACACCAAATGCACGGTGTTGATGTTCTACGCACATCATGGTGGGGCCCACAGAGATTGACTTCACATGAAGTTCTCATGAAGTTGACCTTATAATACCATTTCACTATTTAGGTAACTCCATCACAAGTGTTGTCCAAACCATGTAAAGCCTCCTTTAATATATTTTGTGTATATCGATACCATTCATATATTTTTCCATCATATTTTAAGATGTGATTCCAAATCATAAGAACTCAGTAATTTCAAGTGGGTCATACAAATCAAAACAATGATGAATAACCATTAAAAACCTTTTAAAGGCCACAAGAGTTTTGGATCAATGTGATCTTTGTAGTTTTCTCATGTTAGATTGCAAATAAACACTATTAAAACCTTACGATGGACTCTTTATAATTTTTAATGGCAAGACACTATATTACCACTCTTTCCAGTGGTGTGGTCCACCTAAGATTTAAATCTATACTTTTTTTGTATCCCACCCAAAAATGCACTGGAGAAACATGTGGACGGCATGGATCTACAACACATCATCAAAATCTCACTTTTGTTATCGATCTTTTTAATTTTTATTTTTTTCAAAATACAAAATCTCAATTTCTTTTTCAAAGTTGTCAAAATTTTCACAATTTTTTTAATCTTTTCAATTTTCTTTTTCAAAATATTATTTTTTTGGATATATATATATATATATATATATATATATATATATATATATATATATATATATATATATATATATATATATATATATATATTGCAAATTATCAACTTTATTCTAAGTTCTTAAATTTTTTTCAAAATCTAGATTTTTATTAAATCACAATTTTTATTTTTATTTTTCAAAATTTCAATTTTTCTCAAACTTTGTTAATTGTTTTTCTAAGCGTCTCTACTAATTTTTTTCAAACTCATAAATTTTTTAAACTTCTCAATTTTCTTTTTCAAAATGCCAATTTTATATCAAAATCTCGATTTTTTTTAATATCAATTTTTTTTGAACTTCATTTCCTAAAATCTCAATTTTTAATAAAATAAGAATGATGTAGAGTGAGAAACTAATGGACAGCCTCGATATGTAATACAAACATCAAGGTGGCCCTCATAGTAATCCCACTTTAAGGCATGATCCACCTTACGTGAGGGAGTCATGGTAGTAGAAGCGTAAGGCAGTTTTGGGCCTATAAGACAGCCAAGGATCGTGTCTAATGCATACAGTCTCTAACCGTCTCAAATGACCACTATAAGACAGCTAAAGACCGTCTCAGATGACCATTATAAGACGGCTAAGGACCGTCTCCAATGCAAACGGTCTCTGACCGTCTCAGATGACCACTATAAGACGGTTATGGATTGCCTCTAATGCAGACGGTCTCTGAATGCCTTAGAAGAATACCTACAGCTAAGGACCGTCTTTTATTCCAAATGGTCGATAACCATCTTTTCTCCGTAGTTACTGACGGATTTTGACCGTCATAAATGATTTGTGAACGTTTAACATTCATAAGATGATTTTGCTTCATATTAAAAACGGTTTAGAGTCGTCTGAAATTTTAGAGATGGTTCATAGCTATCTTTAAACTAAGGGATTTTGCAGACGGGCCACAACCGTCTCAAAATTCGTCTTATTTTCCCCTTTTTCACATAGTGACAATGACTACTTGTGAAATATCCAGTTTCGCACAGACCATAACATATATTAAATTGTCAACAACATTCGAATAAGGTACACGAGACATATCCTTTTTTTCCTAATTTGATTTAGGACATTGTTCTGAGGAAAACTTGGTTGTGTGCACGTCGTATCAGCACTACATGGACAAGAGTATCTCTGGAGTTGCCACGTGTGGTAGTAATCATCTACTTCTTCGTGCGATCATGAATAATGTAGTGCAATATTAGGCCATGTTAGCGCAATCACTATTTCGTGCCCTAGATATCTTCGGTTGTAAAAACCACACAACCCACTGTGGTGGATTAACTAAACATATCACTGGTTATGATTGTGTTTCGATCAAAACCCAACCTTGGGTGTGAGGCCTTTACAGTGGATAACTAATTTCCACATGTACTGCATACGCGAAACATGTATCCTCAATGTAGTCAGCTGGGCTTACCTTTTTAGGACTACTTGTGACTTTTTAAATTCTGATTTCTCTCAACCATCAAAATAATTGAAGAAATCTTTGATTTGTCTCTTACAGATATCTTACTGCCACATGACATCATCTTAAGTTGTTGGATCTGACACAATCATGCATATACATGAATATGATAGGACCAGAATTATCTATGTATACTTGTTTATGAAGTAAAATTTAATTATTTATAAAAGACCAATAACCTAAGAATTAAAGGGGGAAGTGAGAAGAAGCCCACACCATGGAAGAGGAAAGTAATAAAATAAAATAAATTAAAAACTGACACCCCGGGACAGGGGACGAGAAAGAAAAACCATGCACCAAGCCAAAAAAAAAAAAAAAACCCTAATCCACCCTAAACAATATAGGAATGTCAACCAGAAGAAATGCCAAACAACTTAGAGATAAGAGCATACTTTCTCTTGCAGGTGATGCAAATCTTGTAACCATAACAATTCAAAGAAAGATGCCTCAACGCATAAAGCTGCATAGGAAAGGATGACTCCTCAAGGTAAGATATTGAAATAAACAACTCCTTATTATGGATCTTGTTGGGGAAAAATCTACAAATCCTTAAATCGGCTTATGGAATGGACCAACTCTATTGAACCAGCACGGACCCATCGATAACCAAGCCTGTTAAGGCCTCGACGTCCAGAAATAGAGCAACCTCTAAGGAGGTCGATGCAACTATAAGGACACTTATATGGCTGGGTATCAACCAAACTTATAGGTCGGCATAGATCGGTTACTGATCATCTACAAATCAGCCACAGGTCGGTTACGGATTGACCAAAGCTCGGTTATAGGTCGACCATAGCTCGACCATAGCATGATCATAGATCAACGATGCTCCTAATAAGATCGAGAACCTATCACGCTCGGTCGAAAATGGTGAATGATGATCTATTGATCAGGTCACTATGCTTCGTTCTCAACCCAATACTCGCCTTGAGATCCGACCTAAAGCCAAGTTATAAATACAACATCTTCCTCCAATGGCCTGAAGATCTTCTCCAAGATCTCCGGGAGATGATATCTAATCCCGACGATCTCGGAAACCTATAAAATCCCAGATCACAGCAGATCTCTGGGATATCAAGATAGAATCCTTATACGGTATTACTCTCTCCCTCCTATAAATATAGAGGTACCTTTAGCCTTTAAGATATGTTCACAAAAACCCTAACAATCGATTGGTATCTCTTTTTTAGAGATCCTACCCTGCTCATAAGACCTCGATCCTGACTTAAGCATTGGAGAGTCCCCTGCATTAGCCAAGGCCTCCTTTATTTCTCATCTTCACTTGTGTAGGTTCAGGAAGGAGCACCACGAAGGGTCTGTCGAAAAACTACACCAACAGTTTGACATCGTCTATGGGAACGATGACTTTAAGCCGTTCTAGTTCTACCGATGAACATCTAAAGTTCAGTAATGGCCAAGGGAAAGAAGATAGCCAATCCCCTCTGGTGGCGATTCCGATCACAACTTTGCCTGCGTCGGAGCATGCCCAACAATCCGTGGAATGACCCGAACAATAGGAGAGCTGTCAAGGCTCCTTACAGCATCAGGCCACTTCAGGTTCAAGCAAGCGCAATCAACAAAATCGTGGAAGGAATGGCCGACGGAATGCCCTTGAAAGGGAGGTCGGAGATATCAGGGCCGACTAGGGCTACGTGAAATAGATACTAGAGTAAATGCAACCTCTGTGAGTGCAGAGGTTCGATTAGAGGAAAGGACAGTCGAGTGATGTCCGCCCATACACCAATCCTCCTCGGCCCTCCACTGCATAGGCCGCCCGACAAACGAGCCAACAACACGCTCCTGTTGAACCAATTCCATCCCATGTCTATGGGGTTGTCCTGTTGCTTGCTTCCGATCTATGTCATGAAATAGACCAGAGGAGGCACAACTGACCCCCAGCCGAAGCCATCGCTGATAGCGAAGAACCATGGAGGATCGAACTCTAGAGTTTGCAAAAGAAAATCATAGATATGAAGCAGACTTACCAAACCAATACGACCATGATAAAAGAAACTGAATCCCCGTATACGGTCAATATAATCTGACGTGGTCATGTGTTGATCCTTCTCACTGACTTTAGCCGACACTGCTCAGCTTTGGTTCAAACAATTAAAGGCATGATCCATCAGTTCATTTTTCGAACTCAGCGAGACCTCTGTCGCAATCTTCATCAGAGGGAAGAAAAGACTCAAGGCACCTGCTCATCTTCTTAACATAGTCCAAAAAGAGGGCGAACTCCTAAAAGATTACATTCGGCGCTTCAATCTAGAAGCTTTGCAAGTTCAGAAGCATTCAGACGAGGTCGCCCTGAACTCTATCCTAAGTGGGTTGAAGGACAAACCATTCCTCTTCTCCCTAGATAAAAATCCTCCTCGAAGATGGCCAAGTTCTTGAACCGATCACAAAAGTATGCTAACGCTAAGGAGTCCCGGATCTTGTGGGACGCTGCCCAAAGCAAAAATCCTCCAACCAAGGAGCAAACGAAGGCAGAGCCCAGTACGACCAACGTGAATAAAAAGCGAAAGGATGATTGGTCTCGGGATGACCATAAGTTGAGCAAACGACCTAACAGTAAGTTCACTACTTACAACCCGCTCAATAAATCCCATGAGAAAGTCCTAATGGAGATAAAAGACAAACGTCTAGTTCATTAGCCAAATAAGATGCAGAGTAATCTCGATCGAAGTAGCAAGAACAAGCATTGCTACTTTCATCGGGATCATGCCCATAATACGAGCAACTGCTTTAACCTTAAGTAAGAAATCGAGAAGTTCATCCGAGAAGGCCATCTCGGAGAATATGTGAATCAAGGAGGAGATCGAATTACGGCTGCCAAGGAATAGCCAATTGACAACTAACCAATTGGAGAAATCCGCACGATCCTTGGGGGTCATAAAGGTGGAGGCAATTCAAACAATGCCTGAAAAAATGCACGCAAGAAGCATTATTCATCTTGATGGAGAAATTATGGTCCTCACCCGACTGACGAAAGAAAGAAAACTGAAAAAGTATAATGTGACCTTCAACAAAGAAGACGCTCAAGGTGTCCACCATCCTCATGACAACACCTTGGTAATTTCTTTGACCATAGCCAATCGGAAGGTTTTTGGAATCATCGTCGACACAAGATTGTCAGTAGACATACCTTTGGCTCAAGTGTTCAACAAGATGGGTATTGGTCAATCCTCACTCCAGCCTGTGAAACTCCCCTGATTGAGTTTTCAGGAGGACAGGTTATGCCCGAAGGGGCTATTCAGTTCCCTCTCTCGACCGGAGATGGGCAAAATCAGAGCACGGTGATGGTCGACTTCCTTGTGGTCGACCAATCGTCTCTCCACAATGTCATTCTTGGACTACCCTCACTGTGCCTCCTCCGAGAAGCAGTGTCACCCTATCATCTCACCATGAAGTTTCTAATTGAGCATGGGGTGGGAATCGTCAAGCGCGACCAATACGATGCTCGACAGTGCTACGCGATGGCGCTAAGAGCTCCACACAAAGTGGTGACTATCAAATCTTTGGATCTACGTGAGGAATCCCAAGAACGAGGATGACCCATGGAAGACCTTATTCCGATCCCATTGGATGACTCTAATCCATCCAAGACTGTACGATCGGGTCATCTTTAACATCGCTATTATAGGACAAGTTGGTAGCCATCTTTCGACGCGATGTTTTTGCCTGGTCCCATGAGGACATACCAAGCATTGACCCTGCCATCATTAAGCATCGATTAAACATCGACCCGTTCTAGCCGCCAATTCGGCAGAAGCGATGCGCTCTCAGACTAAAAAGATATGTTGTGATTGAAGAAGAGGCTGATAAGCTCCTCAAAGCCAAGTTCGTCGAAGAAGTCTACTACCCGGACTGGGTGGCCAACGCCGTCTTGGTCAAGAAAGCTAATAGGAAGTGGCGAGTCTGTTTAGACTATACAGACCTAAACAAAGCCTGCCATAAAGACAACTTCCCTCTTCCCAGGATCGATCAACTGGTCGATAGTACAGCGGGACATGAACTGCTCAGTTTTATGGACGCATATTTGGTATATAATCAGATTGTAATGCACTTGGGAGATAAATCTAAAACTACTTTTATCACTAGCAAATGTCTTTATTGTTATCGTGTGATGCCTTTTGGGTTGAAAAATACGGGAGCGACCTATCAAATGTTAGTCAATAAAATGCTCGCACGCCAAATAGGGCGAACAATAGAATTTATATCGATGACATGATCATCAAGAGCATCAAAGCCACGGACCATGTGGTCGATCTCGAAGAGATGTTCCTTGTCCTTCGCAAATACTGAATGAAACTAAACCCGAGCAAATGCACTTTTGGTGTTAGCTCAGGGAAGTTCCTCAGTTTTCTAGTCAACCAACGAGGGATTGAGGAAAATCCTAAGAAAATTAAGGCCCTCCTCGACATGCAGTCTCTAAAGACAATCAAAGATATATAGAGGGCTCACCGGAAGACTAGCTGCTCTCAACCGCTTCATGTCCCGAGCTATGAACAAACGTCTCCCCCTTTTCGAACAGTTGAAGGGGAGACAAATAGCCGACTGGACCGAAGAGTGTGAAATAGTTTTTTGACAGCTTAAGTAATACTTGAGATCACCACCCTTGCTCTCCAAACCCAAACTAGGAGAATCTCTGCTGATATACTTGGCAGTATTTGACGCAACAGTTAGACAGTGATTAGAGTACATTAGGGAAAGCAATTCCCAGTCTATTACATCAATGAAGCCCTGGTCCCTACAAAAATAAGATATCCGACCTTAGAAAAATTAGCTCTAGCCCTGGTCATTTCTTCCCGATGCCTACGGCCATATTTTCAAGCCCATTCGATCATTGTTCTAACTGATCAACCACTACGTCAAGTCCTGCAAACACTCGAGGCCTCGGGTTGACTGACTAAGTGAGCGATCAAGTTAAGTGAGTTCGACATCAAATACTAGCCGCGAGTTGCAATCAAAGGTCAGGTGGTGGCTGATTTCATCGTTGAGCTCACATCCGAGAAATCTCTGACTAATGTTCGACTCAATCCCGACTTACCCGTATTAACGCCAGCCCCGGACACTTTCGCAGCCCAGCACATCAATACCTTGGCCGACGATCATGTGCTTCCCGACCCACCCAAGTGGACGCTTTACATTGATGGCTCATTCAATTCTAAGGCAAGCGGGGTTGGGATAGTCCTGGAGACTCCTGACTACACATGCATGCAGTATGCCTTAAGATTTGGATTTTAAGCCTCCAACAATACGACGGAATATGAGGGCTTGCTCTTCGGACTTAAAATGGTAGCGAATATGGGGGCTCGACATCTTAAAGTCTTCAACAACTCACAATTGGTCATCAACTAAATAGTCGACGTCTATCAAACCAAGAAAGAGTGTCTGAAAACTTACCTCCGAAAATCCAAAGAATTGATTGGCAGTTTCCAGAAATGCAGCATCACCCTAATTCCACGAGCTAAAAATTCAAAAGCCCACATGTTAGCAAAGCTTGCTACAGCAAATGAGAACGAAATCCCAAGATCCATCTCGATCGAATTCCTGGCTAAGCCAAGCATTAGTGAAGCTGACCTCGCGACCATTCTTCTGGTTAGCTCAAAATCGACCTAGATGGATTTGATCATTCGATACCTCAAGAATGGCGAGTTACCTGAAGATCTAACGGAAGCGTGGCATATAAAAATCAAAGCTGCCCGATATACCATGCTCAATGGCATACTCTAAAAGAAAGGATTCTACCTTCTTAACCTGAGGTGGATCTGACCAGAAGAAGCAGAATACATCCTATGAGAGATCCATCAAAGAATTTATGAAAATCACTCTGGGGGATGATTGCTGACATCCAAAGTCATCTGACAAGGTTACTACTAGCCGACCATCTAGCACGATGTACGGAAGCTCATCCAGAGATGTGACAATTGTCAGAGATTTACAAATATCCCCTAGCAGCCACCAAAAGAGCTCACTCATATGACCGACCCTTAGCCGTTCACTCAGTGGGGGATCGACATCATTGGTCTGCTGCCCTTGGGTAAAGGTCAGACTAAGTTCATCACAGTAGTTGTAAACTACTTCACCAAATAGGCAGAGGCAGAACCATTGACAAAGATAACCAAGCAAAAGATTATGGATTTTGTTTAGAAGCATATCATATGCAGGTTCGGAATATTTAGGATTATCGTTTCTGACAACGGAAAACAGTTCGACAATAGGCAATACCAGAAGATGTGCAAGAATCTCAGAATTTACAACGTTTACTCGTCACCACGACATCCACAAGAAAATGGGCAGGTCAAGGCAGTCAATAAGATCATTAAACACCATCTTTGAACTACGTTCGAGAGTGCGAAAAGAGTGTGGGCTGAAGAACTCCCCAAAGTCCTTTGGGCATATCAAACTACGACCTGAATAGCTACAGAGGTGACCCCTTTCTCTTTGGCTTACGGAGTAGAGGCGGTCACTCCCGTAGAGATTGGACTACCTATAACCCGGACAGACTCGTTCGACGAATAAACCAACACCGAACTAATTAATGGCCCTAAGTCTGTACCTACTTGAGGAACGTATGGAACAAGCTTAGATCCGAACCGCAGTTCACCAGCAGCAGATATCCCACTTCTGTAACGCTCAAGTTAATGTTAGAAGATTTCAAATCCGAGATTTAGTTCTTCGAAAGACGTTCCAGAATACAAAGGAAGTAGGGTCGGGAACTTTAGGTTCGAACTCGGAAGGACCCTACATAGTATCATGAACAAGCCATCCTGGCTCATACCAACTAGATGACTTTGTCGGCCAACTACTTCCACACCCATGGAATGTTGTAACGCCCCGAATTTCGAGGGTCGAGCAAAGCACTACTCCCAAGATCCAACACATCACTTATGTAACATGGATTATGATGTTCGAATTTCGTCCATATTAATGAGTTAAACACGAGTGAAATTATACCAAAATAGCATATCATTCTCCAGACACGATTAAATCAAGCAAGCGGAAGACTGAAACATATATATTTAAGTATGTAAGTGTTTCACAACCTCCAAAGTATGAGTATATTATCGGGCTGAATATATACATATATTGTTTCAAAATTGACAAAATTTCAAAATGTAAAGTGTCCAACTAATCCATATGTCCTTGTAATCTCGTCAAAACAGCACGAGGTCTACATAGACCCGCCTAAGAGCTGAACGTGGGAGAATTCTTCCTTCTCATCTATGAAGTATAACTCCGCTGCATAGGCTTCCCCATCACCTGCATCTAAACCAAAGTCTAGTTGGTGTTTTAAAACACCGTCACATGGTGGGAATGAGTGATCAACTTAGTGGTACTATAAGGCTAAGGTTAACATGTTATCAAGTCAATCAACCAGTAATGATAAAGCAATGCAACAATCACTTCCTAACTACTCTTGTTAATGTGGGGATGGTATGCAGTAATGATGTATGCCCTCGCACAAAGCTCCCTCACAAGCAACTCCAACAACCAAGTTCGAGCATGACAACCTTCCTAAAGTGCAACTTCCTCGCTAAAGCACATGCAATGTGGTGCATGGTTGTGTTAGCTGAGTACTTAATTAAGCCTAATCATACAACAGATTTGGAAAGCTATGGTACCTCTCTTTATATCATTAACTCAAACAAAGATCCATCTAGGGTCGTCAATCCTAGTTAACCACATACGATAGGCAAGTTGTGGGGCATCACTCCTAATGAAAAACAGTAGATAGGTAAATTTAAAAGTTTAAATTTGAGATCACTACGGGGAGGCTCGTCATCTCAGTGTAGGCCGACAACTCAAACACAGTGTCCCATACCACCATGCCCTACTCACGAGTCTAGGTTACTCACTGGTCAATACAGGGAGGCTTGTTACCCCAGTGTAAGCGGACAGCTCGACCACGGTGTCCCATACCACCATGTCCAGCTCATGAATTTTAGCAGATCATGGTACCATGGTTGAAATAGGCTTTTACATTAGTAAGTAGTACATTAGATTCAAGCGGTAATGTCCATACATGGTAAACACACAATAGGTCAATCGGTTTGTTTAATAAGTTCGATTCGTACGAGCACACGTTGACTTAATCGACATAGAGTGCATAAGCACCCCTTGTGGCCTAACCACTATCAACAATCGTCGTGCGACACGGATTCGTCGAGTTGCCCAATGTGGAAAGACTAATTCAGCCACCTGTACAAGGATTGTTATCAATTATCTAGGCTACGTTGTAGCCCCAATCTTACTCAGATGCAATAGGTAGACACATGTGATAATCATATTAGCATTTAACAAACAATCCAAATAAATCTTTCATTTAAACATTTCATTAAAAACATTGAACATCTCACCAAGCACTTGCATTTTATCCATAAATTGTGTAGCGACAAATATGATTACATGAAAAAACTATATATATAATTAAGGTAATTGAGAATCCTATCTTAATACACTTAATAAATACAAATCATCAACATTTTCTCATTCAGACATTTTATCAAACACTTAAGCTACACTTCACCAAATACATAGACTAGATTAGTTACGACATATATTATGACAATTCCTTACACAAAGAGATCATCATGTATACAATAAACATATATCCTAGATTAATAGTCATGAGAAGCACAAATCACAAGTTCATGTTCATTCAAACATTTCAACAAACACATGGGATGCATCTTGTATTCAACATAGTTCACGCATGCATAATATATCAAATACGTCGTATCTAAAATAATATGGCAGCAATAAAGTCAAAGATAAATCATTAGCTGATATTGAAAGCATTGAAAACCATAACCTAAATGTTTATAGTCCACACCTTTCGTCGAAATACTTGATTCGAATACAGTTCAAATTCTACGTTCCTGAAAACGGAACGTCAGGCACCTAAACAATGAAATAGGTTAGCCAGTTCATCGATTACGCTATCTGAATTTTTAAATCAAATTAGGGTTAGGTTTTCTTACCCAAATTGTGGCTGAATCGAAGTATGTAGCAAAATGTGGAGGTGATTCGGTACGTGGAGTTGTGAGAGAGAAAAACTACAATAATCTCTCAAACTTTCTCTTCTCTCCTTACTCTTTTCTCTTCTTTTCTCTCTTCTCTCTCCTAAGGTTTGGAGAAAATCGTATGGGAGAGATATGAGGTGGTTTAAGGGCTATATATAGGCCCAGAAGTGATGCAAATGACCTAAGGGCCCTGATATACTTAGATTATATCCAACGGGCGACTGGTTTTGACAAATGGAGAACATAGGGAGGCCCACTACTCACATACGTCATAGTGTAAGTTCCCTGACAATGGATCTATCCCAGGATGTGGTTTCGGTGTGATCTGATAAGCTAATCGACTGTGGAGGACCCGTATCAGATCAACGGTCGAACTTACTCGATCGAGGCCACAAGTATACGGATATGCGCAGAGAAATTTTCTTTTTCCATAGGTGATGTTTGGTCAAGAACTGATGGTCCGAAATTCTCAATTTCGTGTGTGAGCGAATGGCCCAATTCACTTAAGTTTCAATACATATTCTAAAGATATTTACGTTTCTCACACACTTCACTCAGGGCTCATGTTGTACATTTTTGGATACTATCTGAGCTCGATTCCCATGATGGTTGTCAAGCCCAGTAGGATAGATGTAATCCTATAGTTTCGTAATCATCGGATTCTAGACGTGCAGTCCAGGTCAGATACGGAGTTTCAATGTACTCCTAAGAGCGACAGGCTCTTGGGATTTTTCATAAGTCTTTATGTCATGTTGAGTCAGTGGTATTAATGGTTTTAGGCCTTCTCATTTGTGGAAATGGTGACCCAAGCTTAATCCACCGATTATTTAGTTTAGTACTTAACTAAAGTTCGCCTAAATTATACTACATGGTGGGGTCCTTAAGTAGTTATATGTTTTTTTGGTACTTTTAGTTAGTATATTATTTTAATTATTTCTTCAATAGTTTATCATCAAGTCTACTTTATCTCCACCAAATTTCATTAAATTTTATGTTTTATAAAAATTCTGAAAATAGCAGCTGTCCGAAATAATAATTTTTAGATAGTTGTCACATCATCCTAGATTTAACTATATTAAAATTTTTATTTTATTTTTTATTTATTTTTATATGAAACTAGACTTATCAAAATTCAATCTGACTTTTGAATCACCTAAATCGAAATTATATTGAGAGAAATATAACTTTTTAAAGTCGGCATGAAAACCTTAAAAATGTCGAAGAGGGTCCACCGAAATTCGATGCACCGGTGGTGCTGCCGTAGCCGTTTGGTGGTCCTAGTGGTGGTTCTGCCAATCGATTTTTGAAATAAATATTTCTTACAAACCAGAATGAGTTATTTGACGTGCAATATATGATTTTGGGCTAGGAGAAGCTAAGCTATCCAAATAACGTGGTTATTTCCTAAGATTTCATCGGTTTAATGGTATAAAGTCCATTTTATTTGTATTTTTACTATTTATAATAAATTTTAGTTTAATTATAGTTCTTCATCCTTTGAGCTTTAGGATTTGTGTCTAATATCAAAGTACTTAAAAATATTTGAAGAATAAGGTGGTGGAAGGTGAGATTTTTGAAGGAGATGGGTTAAGAGGGGGATTTGAGACTTTGGGATTGAGTTTTGAGAGCTTGAGAACATAATGGGGTGATGACTTGAGAGTGAAAATGATATAATGGACTAGAAATGAGGTATAAGTGAAGTAGAAAAGGCCCTAGGTGAAGCCCCTGGGGCTTCTTTGTGATTCATGAGAGCAAAGAGGAGTCGTTTCCATAACTAAACCCTAGGGTAAGACTTCAGTATTTAGATTAGACGAATGGCTTGGTCCTAAGGTCCTTTAATTTCGCTAAGTTCAATCGCTCCCTCTTAAGTTGATAAGGTGTTATGATAGACCCATTGCCCAAGGATGTCTATCTCCAAGTTGAAAAAAATCTGGGACGTACAATCTACCCCCTTAAAAAAACAATTTCGTTCCCAAAATTCGCTAAGGGCCTTTTTGGCTGGGCAGATGGGATGGGATTGGATGGTATTAGAGTGGATTGCATGAATTTTAAGGTAATGATAGTTGTGTCAGTGGATTGGTGCAAGATCTATGAGACTGTTATATCCCGAGATTGTTGTATCCCGGGATTGCTATTTTCGGTTTGTTCAGCACGCCCGGCCAATCCCGGGATTAAACCTTCTAATCCATTTCAATCCCTCGAACCAATTAGGTCCCAGGAAATTTTGAAGGGATTAGGGTGGATTGGATGGGATTTAAAGGTAATGATGGTGATGTCAATGGATTGTCTTAAGATCCATGGGATTGCTATATCCCGAGATCAGGATCCCGTGTCTGTTTGGCCCGCCTGGCCAATCCCAGAATCTATCTTCCAATCCCTTCTAATCCCTTCCAATCCCATCAATCTACCAGGCCAAACAAGCCCTAAGGCTTCTATTAAGTTCACATTCAACGAGCACATTTGTGGATACACTAACCTCGGCTATTGTAATTCAACTCGTACCCATTTTTGGGCCCATTATTCTTTAATGATCCGATCTACTTACATAACTTTGTCTAGTTATAGAGTACTGAATGTTTCCCTTTGATGAGTCCATTACTAACGTTTCAAGGATGAATATGATCTTACTTAGTAATCTAACCATATGTGTTACCTGAATTGACGAACTTGGGCCAGTGAGGCATGGGCCCACCATGCTTCCACTGCACCCCTCTGGTCAAGTGGATGTATAAACTGACCTAACTAGATTGAGTTCATAATGTTTTACCCCTTTAAAATTATTTATGCTCTCAAGGTTCAAGAATATATGTCCCAATCCATATGTCGAAATAAGGTGTAATTTAGGACCTATCTTTGACATGAAATGAAAAATGATCTCTCAACACATTGGTTTTCTTTTCATCGATGATGTGTACTATGACATTGATACCTATGGTTATAAAAAGGAGCTAAAAATGTTGGGTGTTGTGGTTGATTTCAGGGACGAGTGTGAGTTTGTGGCAAGATGCCTAATTCTAACAAAGGAGGACTTTTTCCATGGTCCCGACTTACCTTCTTTAATCATTTCTAATTTAATATTGTAAGATAATCTATACATTACTAGTATATAAGGAATTTTGACAAAATAGGTTAACGAGCAGACTATCTTTCTAAGTTCATATGCACAACATGTATGCCAGAATGGTCTATGATTCGGAACATAATTCCTAACTATTTGTTACCCATTTGAGAAATTTCTTGGGCCTAAATAAAATATCCCTATTGGCTATATGTTCTTAACACTTCTTAAAGGTGAAGTAATAAACTTTTGGTTGTAAGTGTTTGGGCCAACACGGAAGGAAAGTTGTGTAGTGGGTCTAAGCCGGATACATAGACCTTCTGCCTAGCTATGACAGAAAATTTGTCGTATTAGTTCTTAATCCTAGTTGATCCCGATCTTCTGCTTGATCAGAGCATTAAGTTCATTGGTAACTACCAGGATTGAGAATTCGCTTATATATAGTTTCTCTACTCTATGTTCTCGATTGTAATAAGCCCTTGGGAAGGCAATTTTAAGGGGTGTGTTAATTTGACCTAACGTTCAATCCAATGAATATCTAAGTTTTCTCTAAGCGTGAATAGTTTCTAAGTCAAAACAACCTTCGTAAGAGTTATTAAAGAAGCCTATAAGTATCGAGGGGATCCAAAGAAAGAATGAGGTCTCACTCCAACCTATTCAAGCCAACTAACTAAGTCTATTCTTCAATTATCTTAGCATAATTAGTCTTTTATATTCCTTAGTATAACCAGTAGCCTAGTCTTAATTTATGAGTAGTGGTAATCCAATAGTTGTAATCCAAAGTCTACGCTTATACTCTAGATGATTTCATACCATTTCTAATACAAGAAATTATTTTATCTCTTAGGGTCAAAAGTTGTCTGATAGGAATTGAGTTGCCCGAACTTGAATTTAACTGCGCTCGAGCACTTCACATATGACCATACCAACTAAGGAGGTCCTCTGGTTCATGTTATTAATTTATTGGATTTCCTAAACTGCCAGATTTTTTTAAAATCTAGGAGTACCAATTCTAGGTCCCGAAACTCTAAATGTCCCAACATCTGATAACCATTGAGGTTTGTATAATCCTCATTCTCATACTCATCAATCCAGGCTTGGCGTTACCTAGGGTTATTCTCATATTGTTGAGTGTAATCTCATTGATGAAGTGGATTGGAGCGAGATTATCCATATGGAGTCTGAATCCAAAATTACGAGCGATCTTGCAAATAAGTCGGCTGAAAGAGAGGGATGCATCTCCCCGAGTAGTTTGTGTAGTGTTTATTATCTGAGATAAGGTAAGAGTAGGCAGGCACACTTTTTCTCTCTGTGTAATCCTGTACAGGAAGTCCACCATGAACCTAGTACATTCTATGTGGTTGCTTGATCTAAGATACACATTATACGTGCATATATGATGGAGCAAGTGAAAGTTTGCCATCACACGAGTTGATCCGAGGCTATTCCCCCGCCTCCACTGCTCAAGTCGGCCGCTAAGGAAACGTGTGCTGCGATTTCTCTCCCGCTCACTAGCGAGGTTTGTCTCACTGGCATGTACAACTCCACGTTCTATTCCCATGATATGGGCTACAACATCCACGTCTACTCTGGCTTCATGCCTCCCCAATGGAATATGTGAGCACAGAAGGCTTGTACGGTGCCTTCACTTGTGTAACACCCCGGATTTTGGCCAATCTGGGATTTGACGTCCTTAGGCAGTGGGTCAATTAAAACACCTGAAAAATCGTTCAGAACCCAATTCCATAGTCAAAGAAACCACTTAGGATAAATTTCTTTAGAAACTAAGCATAAGTTAGCTAGTGCAACGTTAGAATAGCTGGAAAACGGTCCCTGATCACTTTAAATACGTTCTACAAGGCCCAAAGCGAGTGGAACCAATGGTGCTATAATGCTCTAAAACCTCGGACCAAACTCTAAGCAGGTTTGTTCTCTGGACCACTTTGAATCTTTGTATTGGATCTAGACCGCACGTCGAAAGTCCGATACCTCCTATCTTAGACCGTTAGAACCGTCTAGCTGGACTTGACACTCATTCCAAAAATCAAGTCAAACCGATAATCATAGGCTATTTCATTGAGCCCGGACCGAAGAGAGTGAGAATAGGGTTAGAATTGGAATTTGAAATTCAAAACTGGCACACAATTTGACGCATCAGTATTGAGCGTTCTGACCGTCAGAATACAGCCAAATTACACCCTTGGATCAGGAAAAATATCTATTATATATCACGAGACTTATAGGCCTGATCTTGGTGCGGTGACCGTTAAACTGAAACTGGGCCGCCACGTGCGATCTGGGAACCCAACCGGTCTGAAAACTGGATGCGTGCTAGATCCAGTATGCATGAGCTTAAGTCCGACCGCATTTGGCCTGGAGACCTTCAGAAATGCCCTTTTGGACCGAAACGGCCCCGATTTGGTTAGGCACCAAGTAAACATTGTTCCCAAGCCTATTTTAGGCATGTTTTAGGCTATAAAAGGGGTTGAAACCCTCACTCCTCTCTCCCATCCGAATTTGAGAGAAGCCCTAGCTTGGGAGAGAGAAAAAGGTGGGAGATTGTGAGAGTGTGGGAGAGTTCTTCCTGCCACTTGTACTACGCGTTGCACGTGCTTAAGCAACACACCTCTACCGCTTTCCCGGCGATTCCACCGCGATCCTAGGTAAGTAAAAACCCTAAATAGTTGTTGATTTGAGTTTCCCTTGTTTCCATAGCGATGTAGCTTATGGATCTTGTGTATTAGGCTCCTTATTCGCCGTAGACGAAGCGTATACGCTCCGTTTCAATTTTCGAGTCTACAAGACATAAGGTGAGGATTTTAGACGCTTTGATTGACGGTTCCCAACGCTTTCAATGTCGTTTAATAGTAGATTCTTGATGGCATCGCCGTTTGACATGTACAAAATGCTCTCCGTTTCCCGTTTCGTAAGCTAACGAAGAATATGAGATTTAGGGCATTTTAGTCATTTGTAGGAAGTACTGTTTACATTCATATTTTGCTGATGTGATTGACATGGTTTGTTGTCGCATTAGGAAGTTAGGAATGCGTGCATAATTAGTTTGGCGAAGAGATTCGCCTAGTTGCGCACTTTGGGTCGACATACTATTTGTAGACTCAAGTGTGTAGTGTATGTGTTTGTATAAATGCTTGTATTAGTATGTATTGAATTAAATGATGTTATTTGATAGTTTGTGATTGATTTTTCAATTATTATGCTGACCTAAATGATTTTCTACATGTTGACAAAATGCATGATTTCATTACATGCCTGGAATGTATGTGCTTGAGGATTTGCTTAAGTTAAATATGCATGGGAAGTATGCCTTGAAGATTTGCTTAAGTTGAATGTTATAACATGTGCTAACATGTTCACATGATGTATTTCAATTCCAATACCTTTTTATAGTGTTAATGTAATTCCATAGATGTGTGGGACTTGACTTAGTCCAGGCAGTCGGTAACCGAGCGAATTCGTGGCTGACTGGTCATAGCCACGAACGACGCGTCGATGAATGTGATTCGTGTTGAGAGTGGGCGGCAGTGGTTAGGCCACGCGAAGTGTTTTACGCACTTCATGTCGTTCAATTCGAGATGCGAACGCGCTAGTCGAGCCCGTCAAGTAACCCGACTGGCCGATGTTTGTTCACCTTGTATGTATCATAACTGCTTGAACCTAGGGTACTGAACTTACCATTGTAAACCCTATTAACCGTGGTACCTTGATCCACGAAGACTCATGAGCCGGGCATGGTGGTATGGGACACCGTGGTCGAGCTGTCGGCCTACGCTGGGGCCACAAACCTCCCCGTAGTGACCAGTGAGCACCTATGACTCGTGAGCAGATTATGGTGGTATGGGACACTATATTCTTGCTGTCGGCCTACACTGATAAGGTGATGGGGGAGCGGTGCAACGAGTGCGAGCAACAGCCCTGGCAGCCCTTTGTAGTGACCGCGAGCGTATTCTGAGTCTACGGGAGGCGACGACCCTTCCGTAGCAGTAGAGTACAGTAGGCCTGTATTGATAAGGTGATGGGGGAGCGGAGCAACGAGTGCGTGCAACAGCCCTGGCAGCCCTTGCAGTGACCTACAAAATATACATCGTATGAGATTACTAGGAGTGACGACCCTAGACAGGATCTGTGTTGGGATTGATATAAGGGAGGTACCTTAGTTTCCCAATATTGCTGTATGAAAAGGACTAATAACAACTCGGTAATCATATCACCATGACATTGCATGTGCCTGGAATATGTGGAGCACTTGAGGGAGTGCGGCATGCCGCGGTCGTAAGATGGTGCCGTATGAGGGAGATCGTCGGTGAGGGCATACATCACGTCATGTCATAACTGCATTAACAACAGTATTAGGATTGTTTGATTTACTGCTTTACTATTATCGCATGATTGATTTGAGAACATGTTAATCCTTGCTCTATTATTCCACTGAGTTAGCTACTCACTCCCACGTTACGGGACGGTGTTCCGGACACCCACCAGACCTTTTTGTGATTGCAGATGATGGCGCGGCCTGTGAGGCAGAGCCGGACTTGATGATGATGAGGAGGATCCCTCCTTTATGCGTGTTCTGATCGACGGGATTACAGGGAGGTTGATTAGATACTTTGACATTTGTCATTTTATATTTTTAGCGCACTCATGTATATTCGTTTCATCTACTTTTGGAGTATACATGTATGTGTATAACCTGGTAACATGTTCACACTCTGGAGACATACAACAGTTTATATATGTTATACATACTATTACAGACTTTCGCTGGTTAATTTAACTGTCTCTGGAGTATGATATGCGGTTCTAGCTTAATCTCACTCATGTCTAATACATTATCACAGACAACATTCAATCATACATATCTATGTTGCATAAATAACATTTTGGAACTCGGGAGTTGGGTTTTTGCTCGACCCCCCGATTTTCGGGATGTTACAGATGGTATCAGAGCATGATTTGGATTAGACCGGGCCTGGGTTATGGTCACGCGACGCACGCTGTCGCTTCCTTTGACTTAGGTGGGTGCGAGAAGGGTCTAGAAACACGTCCAGGATCACAGATTCGCCGATAGGCGAAGTCTATTAGAATCGATCGCAAGATCGAGCCTGTAACGCGTCTCGGGTCGCGTAGAGCAACCCGAATAGCTCCTAGGTTGTAGGTAAGTGGGTTGAGCTGTTCTTTGAAAAATTCTAAACCCGTTAATGTGAATCCTTGGGCCGTGGGACAACCACGACCCCTGTATTCAATCGCCAGAGCTTAAAAACCCCCGTTTCACCGAAAATCTTCGAAATTCTTCCTCTCACCACCCCAATCTTTAATTATTTCTTATCCATTTCATATTAGGCATCAATACTAATGTGAAAATAACATAAAATCTTACTTTCACGAAATTTTACAGTGCATAGTAAAATGTCATGAAAAATGGCCATAAGGCCATTCTAAATTCACTTTCTTTAGCAACTAATGGGCTATATGAATGTACTAGATCCTTCTATCCCAAAATCATATGCTGCATGATAGGGTTTTGTATTCGGGATTGAAGATTGGACCCGAAAATCCTCGAATGGATGTTAAAAATGTATTGGCCTCCCTAGGGCAATCTACAATGAACTAGAGTGTGCACCATACCTTTTTGGAATCCCTAGGGCAAGAGGAATCCATCCCATATGGCCTCAGAGGCCATTTTTCAACTTCACCGGCGATGCCATCGCCGGTTCGGCGATGCATCGCCGGTCAAACTCTTCGAATTGGTCTAAACTTTGGGCTGGAGGAGTTTGGGGGCTAGGGTAGCCCCCTGGTATGCGGTCCGTACCTTGAAACCCCCTAAAAGATGTACTTCCTTCACAAACGGCCCCCATTTCAAGCTTCATTTTCGTTTTTGCTGCCCTATTCCAAAAATCGTGACTTTAAATCACTCCTAAATCCATCCTTGGTTGAAAAAGACCACTTTCCACCATTCTATTTCAGTTTGCAGCCCTTCCTCTTGAAGATTTCATCGTTTGGAGCTCTTACAACGCCCAAATCGAGCTGAAATCGTGAGGCGCTCCATTCCCCTTTTTCATTCTCTTTTGTTTCTGAAAATACGTCCTAGGGGAGCTTGAAACATCCCTCTACAACGCCTAGATCTCCCTTTTCTAGTTTGGTTAGCCATTTCCTTGCATTTCCCCCATTTTTCATGGCTATTGTTAAGCCGTTTTAGCCTTTTTCTCTCTTTTCACCATCCTCCCTCTCAATCCTATTTCTCCATTTTCTTTGCTTAAGGGATACTAAAAATATATGGCTGAGAGACCTCTAGTGAGCAACAGACAGTATTAGACTCGACAGGGATAAGGAAGGTAAGTCGGGACTGTGGTAAAGTCCTTTGGTAGAGTTAGGCATCTATGCCTTTGCCCTGTAGATTGTTTGATTTTTATTTTAAGGATTTCTGTGTTTTGTTGTTGTTAGGTTTAGTGAAGTTACAGGTAGAAACTGTGTTTGTGTTGTGGTTTGGCCTTATCATAGCGAATTTTGTTGAATGAAATGCATGCCGATTCATTTTGTTCTGAGGTATTGTCCCTAGATTGGGAGTATTATAACTCCCGGGATTCAGCCTACAAATTAGATTTTTATCCCACCCCACCCTCCAACCAAGCATGCCACTCCCTATCCCGCTATGGGACTAGGAATGCGGTTCCATTTAAGACAACTAAGCGCTACCGGCTACATAGGCCCTAGGCGTTTTTGGATCTAGTGTTAGCACTCCTAGTTTTGAAGGATCTGACGACATAAGAAATCCAATTCCAGTTAGACAAATCTTGACCCTAAGCGATAGAAGAATTCCCTGTAGTAGAAATGGAATAGAAAGCCATTTACTGTATAATCTTAGGCTTGGGATTATAGCTACAGAGTTACAGACTAGGCTACTAGTTGTCTTAGGCAGTGTAAGGCCTATATATGCTAAGGGATAGTAGGTTAGATTTGGTTGGAATGGGACTCCCTTCCTTCGGTAGATTCCTTTATGGCTTATAGACTTCTGTTGTTGCCCATAGGAAGGAACCATACACTCTAAGGGAACATTTATAACTCCCTCAGATTGAACTTAGAATGTACTAGCACACCCCTTAGAATTGCCTTCCCCAAGGACTTATTGCATTCGGGAACGCAGAGTAAAGGAACTACATGTAAGCGATGTATTCGCGGTTTGAGTCGATTTCTTACTCCTAGTGGTTACCAATGAATCCAATGCTCTGATCAAGCAGAGGATCGGCATCGACTTGGATTAAGAACTGATACAACGCATTTTCTGTCCTGATTAGACAGAAGGTTCAACGTATCCGGCTTAGACCCACTATACAACCTTTCTTCTGTGATGGCCCAACCATCTACAACTAAACAGGATCACATTGTCTTTGGGAAATGGCGAGGACTTAAAGCCAGTAGAGAATTAGACATCTTGCCACCAACTCATACCTGCCCCTGAATTCAATCATAATAGGGATTAGGCTCATCTCTATGATCATAGGTACCAATGCCATAGAACGCATCATTAGCAAGGAAGACCATATAGAGAAAGGCTGTTTCCATTTTAGGTTAAGGATAGCCCCTAAGTTGCGCCTCGTTCTGATATACGGATCGATGCAAATATTCTTCAACCTTAAGTAAAACCAAGTTTTAAGGGGGGTAGAACGTATTGAGTCCAATCCAGTTAGGTTAGTCAACGCTACCGTTTGATCAGAGTGGCGCAGCGGAAGAGTGGTTGGCCTCTTTCCCACTGGCCCAAGATCGAAACCTTTGAGTTCGGATATACATACGATTAGGTTATTAAATAGGGTTTGAACCTTCCTTAGAGAAAGTACTCCTTGCCCTTTGCCAATGTCGGGGACGACATTGTGTTTTAAGGGGGGTAGATTGTAACACCCCGGATTTTGGCCAATCTGGGATTTGACGTCCTTAGGCAGTGGGTCAATTAAAACACCTGAAAAATCGTTCAGAACCCAATTCCATAGTCAAAGAAACCACTTAGGATAAATTTCTTTAGAAACTAAGCATAAGTTAGCTAGTGCAACGTTAGAATAGCTGGAAAACGGTCCCTGATCACTTTAAATACGTTCTACAAGGCCCAAAGCGAGTGGAACCAATGGTGCTATAATGCTCTAAAACCTCGGACCAAACTCTAAGCAGGTTTGTTCTCTGGACCACTTTGAATCTTTGTATTGGATCTAGACCGCACGTCGAAAGTCCGATACCTCCTATCTTAGACCGTTAGAACCGTCTAGCTGGACTTGACACTCATTCCAAAAATCAAGTCAAACCGATAATCACAGGCTATTTCATTGAGCCCGGACCGAAGAGAGTGAGAATAGGGTTAGAATTGGAATTTGAAATTCAAAACTGGCACACAATTTGACGCATCAGTATTGAGCGTTCTGACCGTCAGAATACAGCCAAATTACACCCTTGGATCAGGAAAAATATCTATTATATATCACGAGACTTATAGGCCTGATCTTGGTGCGGTGACCGTTAAACTGAAACTGGGCCGCCACGTGCGATCTGGGAACCCAACCGGTCTGAAAACTGGATGCGTGCTAGATCCAGTATGCATGAGCTTAAGTCCGACCGCATTTGGCCTGGGGACCTTCAGAAATGCCCTTTTGGACCGAAACGGCCCCGATTTGGTTAGGCACCAAGTAAACATTGTTCCCAAGCCTATTTTGGGCATGTTTTAGGCTATAAAAGGGGTTGAAACCCTCACTCCTCTCTCCCATCCGAATTTGAGAGAAGCCCTAGCTTGGGAGAGAGAAAAAGGTGGGAGATTGTGAGAGTGTGGGAGAGTTCTTCCTGCCACTTGTACTACGCGTTGCACGTGCTTAAGCAACACACCTCTACCGCTTTCCCGGCGATTCCACCGCGATCCTAGGTAAGTAAAAACCCTAAATAGTTGTTGATTTGAGTTTCCCTTGTTTCCATAGCGATGTAGCTTATGGATCTTGTGTATTAGGCTCCTTATTCGCCGTAGACGAAGCGTATACGCTCCGTTTCAATTTCCGAGTCTACAAGACATAAGGTGAGGATTTTAGACGCTTTGATTGACGGTTCCCAACGCTTTCAATGTCGTTTAATAGTAGATTCTTGATGGCATCGCCGTTTGACATGTACAAAATGCTCTCCGTTTCCCGTTTCGTAAGCTAACGAAGAATATGAGATTTAGGGCATTTTAGTCATTTGTAGGAAGTACTGTTTACATTCATATTTTGCTGATGTGATTGACATGGTTTGTTGTCGCATTAGGAAGTTAGGAATGCGTGCATAATTAGTTTGGCGAAGAGATTCGCCTAGTTGCGCACTTTGGGTCGACATACTATTTGTAGACTCAAGTGTGTAGTGTATGTGTTTGTATAAATGCTTGTATTAGTATGTATTGAATTAAATGATGTTATTTGATAGTTTGTGATTGATTTTTCAATTATTATGCTGACCTAAATGATTTTCTACATGTTGACAAAATGCATGATTTCATTACATGCCTGGAATGTATGTGCTTGAGGATTTGCTTAAGTTGAATATGCATGGGAAGTATGCCTTGAAGATTTGCTTAAGTTGAATGTTATAACATGTGCTAACATGTTCACATGATGTATTTCAATTCCAATACCTTTTTATAGTGTTAATGTAATTCCATAGATGTGTGGGACTTGACTTAGTCCAGGCAGTCGGTAACCGAGCGAATTCGTGGCTGACTGGTCATAGCCACGAACGACGCGTCGATGAATGTGATTCGTGTTGAGAGTGGGCGGCAGTGGTTAGGCCACGCGAAGTGTTTTACGCACTTCATGTCGTTCAATTCGAGATGCGAACGCGCTAGTCGAGCCCGTCAAGTAACCCGACTGGCCGATGTTTGTTCACCTTGTATGTATCATAACTGCTTGAACCTAGGGTACTGAACTTACCATTGTAAACCCTATTAACCGTGGTACCTTGATCCACGAAGACTCATGAGCCGGGCATGGTGGTATGGGACACCGTGGTCGAGCTGTCGGCCTACGCTGGGGCCACAAACCTCCCCGTAGTGACCAGTGAGCACCTATGACTCGTGAGCAGATTATGGTGGTATGGGACACTATATTCTTGCTGTCGGCCTACACTGATAAGGTGATGGGGGAGCGGTGCAACGAGTGCGAGCAACAGCCCTGGCAGCCCTTTGTAGTGACCGCGAGCGTATTCTGAGTCTACGGGAGGCGACGACCCTTCCGTAGCAGTAGAGTACAGTAGGCCTGTATTGATAAGGTGATGGGGGAGCGGAGCAACGAGTGCGTGCAACAGCCCTGGCAGCCCTTGCAGTGACCTACAAAATATACATCGTATGAGATTACTAGGAGTGACGACCCTAGACAGGATCTGTGTTGGGATTGATATAAGGGAGGTACCTTAGTTTCCCAATATTGCTGTATGAAAAGGACTAATAACAACTCGGTAATCATATCACCATGACATTGCATGTGCCTGGAATATGTGGAGCACTTGAGGGAGTGCGGCATGCCGCGGTCGTAAGATGGTGCCGTATGAGGGAGATCGTCGGTGAGGGCATACATCACGTCATGTCATAACTGCATTAACAACAGTATTAGGATTGTTTGATTTACTGCTTTACTATTATCGCATGATTGATTTGAGAACATGTTAATCCTTGCTCTATTATTCCACTGAGTTAGCTACTCACTCCCACGTTACGGGACGGTGTTCCGGACACCCACCAGACCTTTTTGTGATTGCAGATGATGGCGCGGCCTGTGAGGCAGAGCCGGACTTGATGATGATGAGGAGGATCCCTCCTTTATGCGTGTTCTGATCGACGGGATTACAGGGAGGTTGATTAGATACTTTGACATTTGTCATTTTATATTTTTAGCGCACTCATGTATATTCGTTTCATCTACTTTTGGAGTATACATGTATGTGTATAACCTGGTAACATGTTCACACTCTGGAGACATACAACAGTTTATATATGTTATACATACTATTACAGACTTTCGCTGGTTAATTTAACTGTCTCTGGAGTATGATATGCGGTTCTAGCTTAATCTCACTCATGTCTAATACATTATCACAGACAACATTCAATCATACATATCTATGTTGCATAAATAACATTTTGGAACTCGGGAGTTGGGTTTTTGCTCGACCCCCCGATTTTCGGGATGTTACAACTTGCATGAGCCTTCCCTTCGAATATGAGACCCCGCCCATTCTCCAGGAGAAGATCAATTACTGGATACAATCCAAACAACTTCTCGTCAACATGAGCTTCAAATACAACTTTGCAATCACGGAACTTATTAAGTTCGGAGCCCACTGGTAGAGACCTTTCTAACGGGATTCGAGAATCGAGGTCTCGTTTCGACCTTCGCTCGGCGCTTGCACTAGTCTCGGCGTTCGCCTTCTTCTTAGAACGGTTTGGACGGCTAGGCTCGGCTTCATCTAGGGCCACTCTCCTTTTCCCATAAGAGAAAAGAGTGTTGAGATGGAGAAAATAGCGGTGACAAGCTCAAAGAGAGCCATGGAGGTGGAAAGGCTTTGGGAATGAAGTGGGTTGGAAGATATGGAAGTTATGAGACACAAAAAGAAGGTCCTTGTGCCCAAATAGGTGAGAATAAGAGAAATGAGAGGATGAAATGGGTTGTTTTAGAAGAATAATGGTGGAGGGGTGTAGGATATAAAAGAAATGGGGGATTTGAGTGTATGGAGAAGGAGATTTGAGAGGGAAAGAGAGTTTTGGAGGTTTAGGGGTGTTTGGAGGGTTAGAAATGATGAAATGGGGCAAAGGGGTTAAAAAGAGGGGCCCCACACATGGGAGAGGCCCCACATGGGTCGACCGGCGGCAGTGCGCCTTCGCTGCCACACCCATCTGCTGAGGTCGGCGGCGCGCTGTCATCTAGGCAGTGCCGCCGTGCCCCCCTGGGGTGTCCGACGGTGGCTTCCACCCTGGGGAAGTGGCCACCCCCTCCAAGGGTGCTGATTTGGTGCGTGGGGCCCCCTGGGTCCCACCAAATTTTGTGATTCGAGTTCTTAGGCCCGTAGGATGCATTATCTCGGCCCAACAAGCATGTATTTGCGCCTTTTGGCCTGCTTCAGGTTTGGAATTTGTCGACTAACAGTTCAAACTCATCGATTAACGGCCTAAAGGTGCCTGAGATTGATTCACATGATCTAGGATGCGTACAGCTAAACTACAGTAGTCAATCTCGCCCGTTGATGAAATTTTGGGGTCCTAATGTGGTCTCTGAATTTCATCACTCCCTTCCTAGGTCAGAGTGCGTCGTGTTACCTATAACCCAGGTTCGGTTTTATCCAAATCATGCTCTGATACCAACTTATAATGCCCCAAATTTCGAGGGTCGAGCAAAGCTCTACTCCCTAGATCCAGCACATCACTTATGAAACATGGATGATGCACTACCAGAAAAATGGGCAAAGTGTAACACCCCGTACCTTACAGTACTCGGGTGTTACCCTATAACCAAACTTAGTATTCATACGAGTCAGGCTTAGGTGAACAATCACGTTCATTCTAGCCTAAATCCAACCACTGAAAAACAATTCCATATGTTAACCCATCTCAACCATTAATACAACCCTGATACATAAATTAAGACATCTGGCCATTTAGTCTCACATCCTGCATACAATATAATAAATAAATAAATGAATAAATAAAGATAGATAAATAAGTAAATGACCATGCATAGGTAACAAGGATATGATTAAATATTTAATAATATAAAGCCATGAGATGGATAGTCCTAACTTACAGAATGGGACCCATGGCATGAATAAAAATGCATGCATGTGTGATGGAGAAACTAGCAATAATAGTAATAACAATAAAAATAACAATAATAATAATAAATAATAATTTTACAATATAATTGAATTTTAAATATTAATGTATACAAAAATTATTAGATATTCTAAGATAGTATATTATTTAACAACGTGATTTTAAATGAGATATGGTACGATTTTCAATCCATACACGTGTGTAATATGATATTGTATATTAGGATTTATGTATTAATAAATATGTGATTAATAGCATGTAAACAGAAGCATATTAATATTAGAAATAATATGTATATGTTTATGAGATTTAATTATTTTAATTATAAGAAATATACAAAAGTAGTGAAAATTACATTAATATCCATATTGGTTAGTAATATGTTGTGAAAGTCTTACAAATGGCCCCATTAGGACCTTTCAACCATTGACGTTCAATATTGGGACGATCTGACCACGAGATCAATGAAAATCCACCGTTAGAACTAAGAATCGACTTGAATGGCCCACCTGGGCCTTAGATCTACCTCATCTTTGGTCCAAGGCCATGTTAGGGTCCACCAAATAGAATGGATGGTGTGGATTAGTCATAAACATCGCTATGGACCCTGCAAAGGGTGCGAGTGCACCACAACCACCCGTGCACGAAGTGCATGGGATATCCAGCGCTGGTTTAACCAGCGCTGACCCGTCAATTGTTTAAAAGAGAGATTTTTTTTCTCTCTCTCTCTCTCGTTACGCCAACCGACGAACCACGTCCTTTTGGGACGCATTGGGGCCCACCATCTCAGATCAGATGAGAGATCTGATCCGCCCATCTTGTACAAAACATGGTCCTAACCAAAAAAATTCCCTCCATCCCCGTTCATGGGACCATATGTGCACGCAAATGCTGGCGCAAATGAAGCCTATAATCACAACATTTCCAGAAATGGAAACTGTCTCCCCTGTTGCCAGCTCGACGATCCGAGTGAAGAGGATTCCTCTTATCCTAGACATCCATTTGAGGGCATCTCAACCGTCCAAACTTAGTTTCCACCTCAGCAAGGAAAACCACGACCGGTTTTCATCCCTCCCATGGTTTTGAGAAAACCAAACGGTTGTATTCAATCCAGGCCATCCAGTTCTCATCCAATGGCCCTAGAGAGATAGGGTTTTTCCATAAATAAAGAGGATCGAGTAGCCGGTCGCTGCTCTCCACCTCTTACTGTAGCTCGAGCGAAAACCGACCGTTTCCTTCTCCTTCCAAAACCACCACCCAAGTCTCTCTCAAGCTTCGTAAGAACCCTTCCACAAGCTTCTTAGGACCCATACGAGTCTTCTGTAAGGACCGAATTGGGGGAAGAAGCTGTCGTTTTCAATCCGCCATTAACAGCGATCATTTTCCCCACCGCGGCTGGCACATTTTGGTGCGACCGTTTGAGCTGTCTTAGTCCAGATAGAGAGAGAAAGGAGAATCATGAAAGAAAAGAGAAAAGAAGTAGATAGAAAAAGAGAGAAATAAGAGAAGCAGGGAGAGCGTCCGAAGGAGCGAACACCATGTTGTTTGCTATGGGTACCGCATTACGCTGACCAGGTCCAGTTTCGCCTGGGTTGGGGCTAAGTCTAAGCCTCGTCCGGCCTTGAGACGAGGCTCAGGGAGATTAGAGGAGGAAGAAAAGAGAAAGGTGACACGAGAGAGGAGAGGTGGTGCGTGTTGCACCAATCTCGGCCCACCCAAATTCGTCGGCCCAGCAAGGGCCGTTGCAGCATCGATTTGGCTAGAATAGATCATCTGGTTCCGGTCTAGGCTGTTGCTGGGCATTCCCAGTGGTGGTAGCAAAGAGAAGAAGGAAAATGAATGAGGGAGAGAGACGGGTTGTTGCCAATCTTGGGCATGAGCTTATGCCACTCATGGCTGACTCGACCAAGTCACAGTCTGAGTTGGGCCTGTTTTGGTCCAGCAAGTCTGCTGGTGTGTAGGGTTGAGCGAAGAAGAAGGTGAGAGGAAGAAGAGAATGAAGGAAACAAAGAAAAGAAGGAGAGGAAGAGAAAAGAGTGCAAACCGAGTTGACTCGGCTGGAACCGAGTCCAGTTGGGTCGAGTCAGGTTTGGGCTGACCCAGATGTTGTTGGAGTTCCAGCAAGGAGAAACGAAAATAGAGGAAGAAAGAAGAAGAAAGTGGGAGGGAGAATCAACTCACTCGACTCGAACTGAGTCAACTCGCTGTTGAGTCAACTTACATGGGTTAGTTTTCTCTCCAAACATAAATTGGTTGATTCACTATCATTATTAGTGTTATTATAACTATTGCGGTTATCAAATATGATTAACTACTAGGATGTTAATTTGTGCTAGTACTAGTTAATATAGAATTACAACGGTTGAATGTTAGATATTAATATTTATTCCTAAATACTACCATTGATAATAGTCCACACTATGTACTACCATTTTTCCCCTATTCTATGGGGATTGATAATGCTAGATATGATTAGCCATTGAAAATTCATTTGTGCTCAACCTACTTATCATAAACAAATCTTAGTTATTACATATTAGAATTCCATTTAACTCTCTTAAATGTTAATCTCAATGGTAGATCACAATATTTATTATCGTGACTAAATCCATTTTAGATAACCATCATTATTATTACATTATCATCATTAGAAGATATTTATCATCTTCCTTATGAGATTGGTATAATCCTTATTAATACGAATATAAGTGTAAATCCTTATTATATTATTGTTAGTAAAAGACCTTATTATGTGATAGATTTATATCTGTAATATTAGTCATTTAAAAGAATAATGGATAATATCGGTATATTTTGTACACCATCATTATTAATATGATGGATTGATACTCCTATCATGAACATTATTTGGCCCATAATACAATAATAATAATAATAATAATAATAATAATAATAATAATAATAATAATAATAATAATAATAATAATCTAGGATTCTAATCCTAGAATCTAAACCCTATAACTAAACCCTAGGATGAAATCCTAATCTTATACTAAAACCTTAAAAGTAATCCAAACCCTAGGTCGTATAAATCTTAACCATAGACACTTGGTAGAACCTTGATCTCATGTACAATTTCATAATCCATGGTAGGACTCAACTCTGAGGGTGCACGCGTTTCCTAGCGACCTTAGTTGGCACGGGCGATTCGACTAGTAAGGTGATGATTCTTTCCCTTGATCTTTCCATCTTCTCATTAGCTTAAGTTATAGTTTTTATTAAAGGTTATAATTAATATCTCTCTCTTATAATCACATGTGTTAACTGTTGGAAATTGAATTGCGATATTGCCTGCTTAATGATTCATCCTGTTTATTTGTTCATGCTTGTGGATTATTTATGTATTTCTTATGGACCTTAAACTGGTACATTAGTGGGAAACCCCCACCTATAAATGTACACCCATACTTGGGATGTAACCCGACTGGTTGTGATTAAAATAGACCTTCGACTTAGTGGTTATTGAGTGGTGGTCTAGATGGATCATTGATGTGGGCATACCATCCAGGGTTGTTGTATCCAATGGTTTTAAAGGATGGTTTTTACCGTATAGTTTTGATAATCGCCCTATGTGGCATATTTTGATACCGGCCTACATGATTTTATTTTGATATTTTTTCTATATGGATTTGATGTTTTATACCATACAATCATGTGATGGTAGGCCCCATGTATTGTAATATGATTGGCCACTAGTCGACGAGTTTCCATTGAACATCCTAAGATGGTAGTCTCATGAGCTGGGGATGGTGGTATGGGACACTATGCCCGAGCTGTCGGCCTACACTGGGCCATGTGCTCCCCGTAGTGACCTTTGAGCTTATCCAAATTGGCTGGTTGTAAATAGACTAATAATGACTTGGCTAATCATGCATACATGGCATGTATTGTTCCGACTGGGTGATGTTTCTCTAGGTTCGATGATTCCGACTAGATGATATTTCCCAGGTTCGATGATTGCATGGGTGACGGCCCACTGTCCGCACGGATGAGCATCCCCGGGGCGATGATTGCATTCATACATTCATGCATATAATAAGACTGCATATACTCTGTTTTGGTTGTCTGGTTGTTTTATAACTATGCTTATCTAATGTGGCGGTGTGTAATCTTGAGGGGAATTCACACTGAGTTGGCCACTCATCCATCAAATATACAACCGTACAAGTAGTACAGGTGACTTAAGTGATATGCATGTTTAGACTTGATGAGGAGGATACATGACTGTATTTTCCTTGAGGAGCTACGTGATCTTGCTGCTATATTTACTTGCTTTCTACTATTCTTCATATATTAATTCTTGTAAATCTTTTATTTGATAAATTCAGAGACGTTGGTTTGTATAAGTCATTATGGGCAGCTTCTTGTATACTCGAATGATAATGAAATTTTTCTTTATGTCGATTTGTCCACACTACGCTCATTTGCCTACTCTCATAAAAGAAAAAAAAATGCACACTCAAATTTGACCATCCTTTAAGGTTAACACTCGAGTTTTTAAGAAACGAGTCATATACTCGGGTCCTGAAAAGTCCGGTTGTTACACAAAGGCTACGGATAAAATTCGTAGCCATAGACCTATGGCTACGGTTTTAGTCCGTAGCTAGTCTGTGGCATGACCGTAGTCATAGGTACCGTAATAATTGGTCTGGAACCTATAGCTACGGATTTAATCCGTAGCTATAGGTGACAACAGCTACAGATATAATCCGTAGCAATAATATCTGTAGCGATAAGTATAAACAGCTACGGATAATATCTGTAGCTAAAATTTCGTAGCAATATGCCAAATTTAATAATGGCTACAACTGTCAGATTATCGGCTACGGTCAATATCCATAGCTATTTTGTACATTAAAAAAATATATAAAAGGTTATAGATTTAATCAGTAGCCATAGACTTATAGTTATGGTCAATATCTGTGCTATAATCATTTATTCATTCAATTACCACATGCATAATCATTCATTCAATCAATCAATTACAATTATAATTACAATAATGTTAAAAATACAAATCTTAGTGAGTCTGTGTGCACTCGCATATGGCCAAGCGCATCCTTCATCCACCATAGATAGAAAATGAATGCGAGTATCAGTAGTCCACCTGCACATCTGACAGCTATACCAATAACTTCTCCTATACGTCTTCTATAATTATTCGAGGGCGAACCACCACTAGAGGACTCTGCAAATAAAAACAAAGAATCAGTCAATTGAAGAAGGATGAAACTAAATGCAAGGAAAACATAGAAATAGGATAGTTGAGTACCTAGAGAAACATGTATGGCTAACACTAGCGGCCCAAAAGTTACTTGAAATGGAATGGACAACTGGTTCCGCACCTAGGCCTCACATTATCACTATTCTACCCAATGTATTCTTACTTCCAAAACTTTAGCCTAGTGTTAATTAATTTTATTTTTTATCTTTCCATTTTCATTATTATTTTGTGAAATATTTTCCAACAGCCACGCAATCCACATCCCAACACCACCAAGTTACTTGTTGTCATGGACACCATGCAAACCACATGCCTTAAATTGTGAACCTTATGTGGATACAACACAAGTTTGTACCAATCTGGTTTCCTAGAATCTTTCCTAATAACAAAAGTACCTCCACTTTTCTAATTCCCTCTTTATACCTCTTCCATGGTCCTCATGGCATGGTTTTACCAGCTCAAGAATGAGCATTCTACTTTGAAGATAACAAAGTCTATTGATACACAATGATTGTCAAATCTAGGGTGAAGGATGTGAATCATTAGACCAATTGCCATGGTCGACGTCGACCTCTCTTCACTAGGGATGCTTGTCTCTATTGTACCTTCTAATCCCGCTTTATTAACTGAGTTTCATAAAGCAGTTGAGCCATTGGAGGAAGATGGAGACAGGTCCTAATCCTAAAGAAATTGATGTTTGTATCAACTAGAATATGAAGCATTTTAACATCCAAATCTAAAGAGTGATCATTTCTTCATTTTCTGCTTGTTATAAAGAAAATTCAGCAAGAACAGTTTTGAATGTTGCATTGCTCTTAATTTAAAGTTCTCTGTGTTCATTTCCTTCGATATGTGTGATGCCCACTTCTTTCAAAACTATCAAGATGGTTCAAAGTGGGCCAAAGGTGCATATACGGTCAGATTTGCATCATCTACCACAAGATTTGGTTCCAAGTTACAGCCAATTCATGCTATTAATCATCCAGTTGCATGCCAAAAGTCTAATAAAATCCTTACAATGTGGGGACCACCTAAAGTGACACCTAGCATGGAATGCCAAATGCTTGCATGAAACAAAAACAAAAATTAAAAATTAAAAAAAAATAATTGAGAAACCAACCTAAATTGGTCGTTGGGATAAATGTTTGCAGCTTTGGCATTCAGAGGTAGATTTTAGAAGAGATTAGATATAAGTAGAGAGAGGTTCTTCCTTTCATGTAGCATGTAGATATATTCCAACATATTTATACACAGGCATGAAATTGTGTCTACTGCTAAAAGTCCATAGGCAAAGGAGTCAGTGAAGCTTATTTTGCACTCATCTTTCTAGAAGAGAACCCAAGTTGAAGCCAACAACTTGCAATGATGATTTTAACATGAAAGATATTTGTCCATCTCCAGCAAAATGTATTCAAAATAATCCAATTAGAATGAAGGATGAAAATGTCTTCTTTTTTTTTTTAACACAAACTCACACTCACACCCACACCACATGGAAAATCAATCTCATGACCTCCAAGTTAAACATCTTAAAATTATGAATAAATAAAGAAACAACTATATTGTAGTGCATACATTTGACAGATTGAATGTTATATTCATACTATGACATGCTTGTGAACACAACACACAATCATGTGATGCAATTGGGGCTCCATTTTCGGGGCATGACTGTTAAAAACAGGGGCTGACCTCTCCTAATTCTAGCTCACAATAATTACAATAAGAAAGAGGAAATGAAAAACTGGCATTTACATTATCATCTTTTAAGTGCGAATCAAGCCAATTCCCTATTGAAGCTTTAGACTGTGACAATGACTCGGTTGGGCTTAACAAATCTCCTTGTTCAACTTTAGTATGGCACAATGGTAATTCTTCCCTTGAATGCCATGGAATTTAATATTAACAGACATTGGCTTGAAAACAGTTTCCACCTTCTCTTGCTCCACACCCTCTAAGGAAACATAAATCTTAAAGGAAAACAAATAACGAAAAACAAAAATCAACTTTTACATTTAATTTCTATCAACCACAAGCACTAAAGACACATAAAAAAAAGTAAGATTTTAGAGACATATAGCATATGAATTTCAAAAACTGACATTTTCAAGGTTGCATCCAAGTCTGGATCCTCTTTGTAATTGAAAGCTTCATCGAAGCCTAGCTCACTTTTTAGAAGATCAACTTGAAATATATTATTAAAATTTTATCTGTGTCAGAAAGGGAATATGCCTCGATGCAAATAAGGATGTAATTCCAACAAAAGATGTGCCTTTTGTTTCGTGCCAGTACTTTCAACAACATAACAACTAACTCAACTGAATTTTTTTCTTGGTTTAGAGAAAAATGGGACTGTCCCCTCTTTATTCCAACAAAGTGCAGGTTCCTTAGGGTTGCTAATCTACATTGTTTTGCATGCTATTTAGGAAAATGTGACATGTAAAAGCATTTTATTGTTCGAAGTGCAGTCATGGCTATGTGGCCTCTGTATTGTTGACTGATTAAAATGTCACTTCGATTTTTGTTGCTTTTCATGTTTCTCAGAGTGCACAGGAGTCATCCTATATAGGTGCAAACTATTAAAACCATGCATCAGGTGTGACTTCATTCTACCTAGTGCTACTTTAAATAACTTTCGTAGGGATTGGCTCGTATAAGTTATTACAACAAGTGTGTACTGCCTAAAGTATTTCTAGGTCTATCATGGTAGCCAGCTGGACACAACATACGAGTATAAGAAAATGGACTTTTTGTGAGCCAAAGTTCATGGGTGAATATAGGTTATATGTTTAGGTTATAGGTTATATGTTTAGGTTAAGGTTTAGGGATTCGGGTTCGGGTTTGGGTTCAGGTTTTGGTTATAGGTTTTGGTTTAGGTTATAGGTTATAGGTCTAGGTTAAGGTTTAGGTTTAGGTTATGGGTTTTGGGATTTGAGAATAAGTTTAGGTTATAAGTATAGGTTTAGGTTGGGTTATAGGTTAAGGTTTAGGTTTAGGTTATAGGTTTTGGGATTTGAGAATAGGTTTAGGTTATAAGATTAGGTTTAGGTTTAGGCTATGGGTTTTGGGATTTGAGAATAGGTTTAGGTTGGGTTATAGGTTAAGGTTTAGGTTTAGGTTTAGGTTATAGGTTTTGTGATTTGAGAATAGGTTTAGGTTATAAGTATAGGTTTAGGTTGGGTTATAGGTTAAGGTTATAGGTTTTGGGATTTGAGAAGTTTAGGGTTTAGTTTTAGGTTATAGGTTTAGGTTAAGGTTTAGGTTATATGTTTTGGGATTTGAGAATAGGTTTAGGTTATAAGTTTAGGTTTAGGTTTAGGTTATAGGTTTAGGTTAAGGTTATAGGGTTTAGGTTATAGGTTTAGGTTTAAGTTATAGGTTTAGGTTTAGGTTGTAGGTTTAGGTATAGGCTTAGGTTATAGGTTATAGGTTATAGGTTATATGTTTAGGTTAAGGTTTAGAGATTTGGGTTTAGGTTCGGGTTTAGGTTCGGGTTATAGGTTATAGGTTTTGGTTTAGGTTATAGGTTATAGGTTTAGGTTAAGGTTTAGGTTTAGGTTATGGGTTTTGGGATTTGAGAACAGGTTTAGGTTATAAATATAGGTTTAGGTTGGGTTATAGGTTAAGGTTTAGGTTATAGGTTATAAGTATAGGTTTATGTTTGGGTTAAGGTCTAGGTTTAGGTTATAGGTATAGGTTTTGGGATTTGAGAATAGGTTTAGGTTAAGGTTATAAGTATAGGTTATAGGTTAAGGTTTAGGTTTAGGAAATTAGGTTCGGGATCAGGATCGGGTTTAGGTTTGGGATTAGGTTTTAGGTTATAGGTTATAGGTTTAGGTTCGGGTTATAGGTTAAGGTTTAGGTTAGGTTTTAGGTTAAGTTAAGGTTTAGGTTATAGGTTATAGGTTATAAGTACAGATTTAGATTTAGGTTAAGGTCTAGGTATAGGTTATAGGGTTCGGGTTCGAGCTCGGGTTTAGGTTTAGATTTAGGTTTTAGGTTATAGGTTATAAGTTTAGGTTTGGGTTATAGGTTAGGGTTTAGGTTAGGTTTTAGGTTATAAGTTAAGGTTTGGGTTATAGGTTAAGGTTTAGGTTATATGTTATAGGTTATAAGTATAGGCTTAGGTTTAGGTTAAGGTCTAGGTATAGGTTATAGGGTATAGGTTCAGGATCGGGTTTAGGTTATAGGTTATAGGTTTAGGTTATATGTTTAGGTTTAGGTTTATGGATTTGGGTTCAGGTTCGGGATTGAGATCGGGTTATAGGTTATAGGTTTTGGTTTAGGTTATAGGTTATAGGTTATAGGTTTAGGTTATGGATTTTGGGATTTGAGAATAGGTTTAGGTTATAAGTATAGGTTTAGGTTGGGTTATTGGTTAAAGTTTAGATTTAGGTTTAGGTTATAGGTTATAAGTATAGGTTTATGTTTAGGTTAAGGTCTAGGTTTAAGTTATATGTATAGGTTTTAGGATTTGAGAATAGGTTTAGGTTAAGGTTATAAGTATAGGTTATAGGTTAAGGTTTAGGTTTAGGAAATCAGGTTCGGGATCAGGATCGGGTTTAGGTTTGGGATTAGGTTTTGGGTTTTAGGTTATAGGTTTAGGTTTGGGTTATAGGTTAAGGTTTAGGTTAGGTATTAGGTTATAGGTTAAGGTTTAGGTTATAGGTTAAGGTTTGGGTTATAGGTTAAGGTTAAGGTTATAGGTTATGGGTTATAAGTATAGGTTTAGGTTTAGGTTAAGTTCTAGGTATAGGTTATAGGGTTTGGGTTCGAGATCGGGTTTAGGTTTGAGTTTAGGTTATAGGTTATAGGTTTAGGTTAGGTTTTAGGTTAAGGTTATAAGTATAGGTTATAAGTATAGGTTTATGTTTAGGTTAAGGTCTAGGTTTAGGTTATAGGTATAGGTTTTGGGATTTGAGAATAAGTTTAGGTTAAGGTTATAAGTATAGGTTATAGGTTAAGGTTTAAGTTTAGGAAATCGGGTTTGGGATCGGGTTTAGGTTTGGGTTTAGGTTTTAGGTTATAGGTTATAGGTTTAGGTTTGGGTTTAGGTTTTAGGTTATAGGTTATAGGTTTAGGTTTGGGTTATAGGTTAAGGTTTAGGTTAGGTTTTAGGTTATAGGTTAAGGTTTAGGTTATAAGTTAAGGTTTAGGCTATAGGTTATAGGTTATAAGTATAGGTTTAGGTTTAAGTTAAGGTCTAGGTATAGGTTATAGGATTTGGATTCGGGATCGGGTTTAGGTTTGGGTTTAGGTTATAGGTTATAGGTTATAGGTTCTAGGTTTAGGTTTGGGTTATAAGTTAAGGTTTAGGTTAGGTTTTAGGTTAAGGTTATAAGTATAGGTTATAGGTTTAGGTTTAGGTTAGAGGTTATAAGTATAGGTTTATGTTTAGGTTAAGGTCTAGGTTTTGGTTATAGGTATAGGTTTTGGGATTTGAGAATAAGTTTAGGTTAAGGTTATAAGTATAGATTATAGGTTAAGGTTTAGGTTTAGGAAATTGGGTTTGGGTTCGGGATCGGGTTTAGGTTTGAGTTTAGGTTATAGGTTATAGGTTATACGTTTAGGTTTGGGTTATAGGTTAAGGTTAAGTATAGGTTTAGATTTTAGGTTATAGGTTATAGGTTTAGTTTATAGGTTAAGGTTTGGGTTATAGGTTAAGGTTTAGGTTATAAGTTATAGGTTATAAGTATAGGTTTAGATTTAGGTTAGGGTCTAGGTATAGGTTATAGGGTTCGGGTTCGGGATCGGGTTTAGGTTTGGGTTTAGATTATAAGTTATAAGTTTAGGTTATATGTTTAGGTTAAGGTTTAGGGATTCGGGTTCGGTTTCGGTTTCGAGTTTGGGTTTGGGTTATAGGTTATAGGTTTTGGTTTAGGTTACAGGTTATAGGTTTGGGTTTAAGGTTTAGGTTTAGGTTATATGTTTTGGGATTTGAGAATAGATTTAGGTTATAAGTATAGGTTTAGGTTGGGTCATAGGTTAAGGTTTAGGTTTAGGTTATAGGTTATAGGTTATAAGTATAGGTTTATGTTTAGGTTAAGGTCTAGGTTTAGGTTATAGGTATAGGTTTTGGGATTTGAGAATAGGTTTGAGTTAAGGTTATAAGTATAGGTTATAGGTTAAGGTTTAGATTTTAAAAATTGGGTTTGGGATTGGGATCGGGTTTAGCTTTGGGGTTAGGTTTTAGGTTATAGGTTATGGGTTTAGGTTTGGGTAATAGGTTAAGGTTTAGGTTAGGTTTTAGGTTATAGGTTATAGTTTAAGGTTTGGGTTATATGTTAAGGTTTAGGTTATAGGTTATAGGTTATAAGTATAGGTTTAGGTTAAGGTCTAGGTATAAGTTATAGGGTTTGAGTTCGGGATCGGGTTTAAGTTTAGGTTTAGGTTATAGGTTTAGGTTTGGGTTTTAGGTTAAGGTTTAGGTTTGATTTTAGGTTAAGGTTATAAGTATAGGTTATAGATTTAGGTTTAGGTTATAGGTTATAAGTATAAGGTTATGTTTAGATTAAGGTCTAGGTTTAGGTTATAGGTATAGGTTTTAAGATTTGAGAATAAGTTTAGGTTAAGATTATAAGTATAGGTTATAGTTTAAGGTTTAGGTTTAGGAAATCGGGTTGGGGTTCAGGATCGAGTTTAGGTTTTAGGTTATAAGTTATAGGTTTAGGTTTGGGTTATACGTTAAGGTTAAGTATAGGTTTAGGTTTTAAGTTATAGGCTTAGTTTATAGGTTAAGGTTTGGGTTATAGGTTAAGGTTTAGGTTATAGGTTATAAGTTATAGCTTTAGGGAATTTAGAATAGGTTTAGGGTGTAGTACGTGCAAATATATATATATATATATATATAAGCATGACCTGTCCAAATGGCTAGGCCCCTCCAATGCTGTCCATAAGAAATGGACAGCTTCATCATGGTCATAACAGCGGTTCTTACCTTTCAGGGACCCCCGCTCATCCGGATAACTCCGACGCATATCTGGGTCTGCTCTATTAATTTTGAGTAAATACATAAATATGGCTTATCCAAATGGCCAGTCCCCTCCAATGTTGTTCATAAAAAATGGACAGCTTCATCAAGGTCATAACAGCGGTTCCCACCTTTCAGGGACCTCCGCTCATCTGGATAGCTTCGATGCACATCCGGGTCTGCTCCATTAATTTTGGGCAAATACATAAACACGGCCTGTCCAAATTATCAGGCCACTCCAATGCTTTCTATAGGAAATGGACAGCTTCATCATGGTCATAACGGCGGTTCCCACCTTCCAGGGACTCCCGCTCAACATCCGGATAGCTCTGACGCACATCCGGGTCAGCTCCATCAATTTTTACGTCATTATGCATGTCCTGCTCATGAGCATACCTAATATTGTCAATGCATGAGATTCAACACAAATACCTTTTCATGATTCAAAGAAGGGAACTCGAGTGTTTTCCTTACCTTCCATTGTATGCTTCCAAGGTGCAGATGGCCCCTGAAACACACATACATCTTGGGAATCCTTTTCAAAACCGCAAATTATTTTGTTTTGAAACTCGTTCATCTCATCTGAAAACCTGTTACATAATGAATAACTGTAACCACAATGATAACTATTGTGAATGCACTATAATGAATAAATTATTATTATTATAGATGGTTGTTTCTCTCCTAAAATAATCTCGTCGCATGTAGTAAGACATACAACATCCAGATATTTCATCAAAATTATAAAATTCACATAATTGAAGGCATATTGCCAGAAAAAGGCTAGCAGGATGTGAGATTAATGATAAGATACTATTATCTTTTTTGTCTTTATGCTTGATATTGATGTGCAAATGAAAACGAGCAAATAGACATCCATCCATAAGTTAGCAACTTCTAATATAAATAAATTTCATTTGTTTCTTTTAACAGAAAAATTGAGGAATTTCTAATGCCTATGGGAATTTTGGAAAATGCAGATTCGAAGGGTTGGAAAGGAACAAAGGATTTGAAGATGATCCTAAATAAGGAAACTTAAGTAAGGAAAGACAATTGATCCAAAATAAGGCAACTTAAGTAAGCATTCATGAAATATGACAATCGGAGTATTTAATCACAAAAGTAGCAAGTAATGGTGAAATTTTAGCAATTAAACTGAAATTCCAGCAAGTTTATTCAATTTCTATGATCAATATTCTAGCAAATATTTGTGTTTGTTTTTCAGTAGTTTTGTTTTTTTGGCCTTTGGCCTTAACAAGATCATCATCTTTCCAAATAAAAATAAAAATAAAAAAATCTACGAATCTGATCACAATTCCCAGCATTCAAGTGTAAATTCTAGCATGTGTAAACTTTCTTCCAGTTATTGCCAATCAGTGTCTAGCAATAAGAAATTCCAAGCAATTAATGAACTACATATTAGTCCTTCTCCAGCTCAACCTATTTACGTAGTCAACAAAGGAAGAAAAGTGCCTCCGATTATGAAAGGAAAAAAAAATAGAACATTTCAAATCAAAATCACCTACATATCAAACCAACAATGCAGATGTTAGTCGGTCCATAAAACCCTCAAAATTGATAGACAACTGCCATAATTTTTCCATGCAGAGAAAATTTAAAATAAAACCAACATTAAGGGATCATTTGGTTGCTCCAAAATATCATGAAAGTACATGATCAATCAGTCTAGTTTGAAGAGGTGTTGCCAAAATCAAAGAGAATGCCCACCATTAGGCAAAATTGAAGAGGACCATTACCAAAATTAATTAAATTTGCTGCATAAATTTCCATAACAATTGCACAAATTTTCATCTTTAAGAATTTTGAAAAGGCATGGTGTTTGCTTAACAATTGCCACTATATGAAAGACATTGACAGTATGGAGGCCAAATTCAAAAGGCAATAATGCCCTTCTAGTATGGAGGTTGTCTTTAAAGATGGCTTAGGCTAAATACAAATATGTTTCTTGGGCCTATCTTGAGCTAAGCATAATTTGAAAACTTGATAACTTGACTTGAAAGCCTAGTTCATCCATGCATTGGCCACACCTGATGCACAACTTATACATCCACTTGGTATCCTTGCATAGAATGGCATATTAGGAAGTGAAATTATATGATTTGCTTACCCAAGGATATGCATACCATCCTCAGGTCCTTCATACAAATGCAGCCCTGTTTTGGTCATCTAGATAGTAAAGCCATAATCCATTCATAAGCAACCAAATAGTAAGGCATTCCTTTGGCAAGATAGTAGCTACAATACAAATCTTTTGAAGAAAAAAAAAATCCATAGAACTTATGTAATGAGAAAATATAGAAGATGATTAGTTTTCTAAGAATGGGAATAAATAGAACTAGATGTAGAATGCTAACAGAATTGAATTGTGCTAGAACATAGATCTTTGATATGTTCTTGCTAATAGGAATATCAATCAGCCTATAGTTGGCTCCTAAAGGAATAGCAAGCTTGGCTCTCTTTTTGTTAAGAGGGTACAGGTGGGTACTAGAACTACTTTTCTCAAAAGATGAAAATATTGTCATTGGACCTTAACCTCTTCTCTTACTAAAAATTTTATCCAATGGAGCACATCGAAGGATGACAAATCATTCTTACCAATGAAACAAATTTTCAGAAGCTTAATAGAATGTCTTTTTTTTTTTTTTAAATTGCTTTTCTTCTTCTTTATTCCTTGCCATACAACAGCTGGCTGTACACTAACCTTTTTTTTATTTATTTATTAGCACCACCCAGAATTTTAGAAACAAAGTGTTACCAGTGTTAAGTATTTCCAAACAAATATCATATTATAGAGAACTTTCAATTGTCACCACTGCAACAGTCTAGTGAGAAAAAGAAAACAGTCTTTTATGTTTGCAACTAGGAATACTTCATAATAACACCAACCATTAAACCACATCCATATGCATTGGACAAAGCTATACTCATCGCTATGTCATGCACCTTTTGAAACTAATATTACTCCTCTTCCTTTCCACCTTTGATTTGCACACCACACCAGCAACCTCCAATTCCAAACTTCCTTTTCTTTTTCTTTTTTTTTGAATTTATTGGCTGTTACTGATGACCTTCACCAGATACCAGTTGCTACTATCGCTGATGAGAAGATGACAATGATGCATCCATCTCCGACAGATTAGCCTGTTTGTAAACCATTATCATGATCATGGTAGAATATTAAGTGGTTCCCTGGCCCCAGCTTAAGTTGGGTTTTAGAAACCTCAAACGCCAAAGTCACCAACAACCCATTTCAGACCTTGCTATATATTTGGGCTTGTCTTGACCATCCAATCAAACAGGGGATTACTTGAATCTTCTTTGAAACTTTCAACCACCATCCCTTTGTTCCAGTCTGGAGAGCTCCATTTCAAAGGCATGAGCCTATAATGCTCACAAGACCGTCCATGCTCCAACATAAGTATAACGACATTGAAAGGTCTGCTAAGGTGGAGTCCGAACTCAATAGCAGTAAGCTTGTGGCCAATCACAAGATAGATTCTCCACAACCAGCTATCATCTGATGCCAAGGTTCTCACATGAAGAACTGGCTTGACCAAAGAGACGGTCTTTGATACAGCTCCGGCAGTGGAGCAGACTGTTGATTTTCCCACTGGACCTAGAGCTGCTGCTGCTGCTATTCCTTATGAATCTTCAGATGCTCAAGAGGTTGGTAGTCTGACCACATTTTCTAGTCTTCCACCTGGGCCTATATAACAGGAGCTTGTTTTCCAGGAAAAGGGAAGCTCATCATACCAGTCGAGATATTTTGATTACCAGAAGCATGGGAATACACATCACCCATGTAATTTAGGGAATTGTTCCAATCTACACCTCCTGTAAAGGAAAATTTATATCCATACAACACTCTCTAACCTGCCATACAACACTCTCTGTCTACTCAAAATACCCTCACCTAAACAATCAGTACCATGCAACAGGTAACCCATAGTTTAGGTCACATGACACAAAAATCAGACAAAAAAGTCAACACATGAGCTGCAAGTTTGGGCCATTTGGCATTTAATCGAGCATGTAAGGTGCCAAAGCATAACATAACAAAATTTTTAAAAAAGATTGATGCAAAGTTCACAGATTCTAGACGAAATCATGGAAAAAAAATGTTTTCCATAGATCCAAACCTACATCTTCCAATCCAACAAAAGATTCAAACAATAGCCAAAGGAATCAAACATACCTCATCAAAAATTTTATGATCCAGCAAATATTGTGAACATCCAATCCCGAACCTGCATTTCTCAAATGATTACTCAGATCAACTCACCATTAAATAACCATAAACAGAAGGCATTGTAGTTGTTAACTCTCACCGTTCTTCTTCTTCATCTCCTTCTTCTTCTCCTTCTTGCAGCGAAAGGGGGTTTTGAAAACCCTAGTGAGAGAGATAGAGAGGTTGGGAAATAGAGAGGGAAATGGGGCTGAGAGATAGAGAGAGGGTGAGGCAGCGCGAGAGATCGAGAGAGGGCTGAGTGCGAGAGAGAGAGAGAGAGAGAGAGAGAGAGAGAGAGAGAGAGAGAGAGAAGAGAGAAGAGAGGGCGAGGGAGGGTGAGTCACGGGTGGGTGAGAGAGAGAGAGAGAGAGAGAGAGAGAGATTTCCTTTTCACAAAAGGGTGCGCAGGAGAGTGGACGGGATTTTAGGAGTTTTTTATTTTTGGACTTGTGGGGCCCACCGTTGTGAATGTTAATTATCCACTTCATCCATTCATTTTAACGGCTCATTTTTAGGATTCATCCAAAAAATGAGTCAGATCTAAGATTTAGGTTGACCACACCACATATTAACGATACAAATTTATTTTTTCATTCTTTCTCATGGTGTGGTCCACTTAGACTTTTGATCTTTCTAATTATTGGGCTCATGCACTGAAATAATATTTCAAAATTGATGGACCAATTAGATAAAATAAATATATTACAATGGGCCCCATGGAGCCCCTTAAGCATTGTCCGTCTCTAATAAAGTCCGATTGGGAGGCATGCTTGAGCTACAGATTAAGGAAGTTTTAGCTACAGATTATATCCATAGCTAATTAGCTACGGATTAAAGCCGTAGCTAATTAGCTACGAATTAAAGACATAGCCATAAACCTCTATAATCCGTAGCCTTTGGTCAATTTTTTGGTAGTGATGATGTTCTGATTTCATCCATATTAATGAGTTAAATATGAGTGGGATTATACCAAAGCAACATATCATACTCTATATAAGATTAAATCAAGCAATCGGAAGACTAAAACATATATATTTAAGTATGTAAGTGTTTCACAGCCTCCAAATTATGAGTATGTTACCAGGGTGAATATATACATGTATTGTTTCAAATTTGACAAAATATCAAAAGTGTAAAGTGTCCAACCAATCCATATGTCCCTGTAATCTCGTCAAATCGGCATGAGGTCTACATAGACCCGCCTAAGAGCTGAACGTAGGAGAATTCTTCCTCCTCATCTATGAAGTTCAACTCCGCTGCTAGGCTTCCCCATCACCTACATCTAAACTAGAGTCTAGTTGGTATTTTAAAACACCATCCCAGGGTGGGAGTGAGTGATCAACTCAGTGGTACTATAAGGCAAAGGTTAACATGTTATCAAGTTAATCAATCAGTAATGATAAAGTAATACAACAATCACTTCCTAACTACTCTTATTAATGTAGGGATGGTATGCAGTAATGATGTATGCCCTCGAACAAAGCTCCCTCACAAGCGACTCCCACAACCAAGTTCGAGCATGATAACCTTCCTAAAGTACAACTTCCTTGTCAAAGCACATGCAATGCGGTGCATGGTCGTGTTAGTCGAGTACTTAATTAAGCTTATTCATACAGTAGATTTGGGAAGCTAAGGTACCTCCCTTTATATCATTAACCCAAACGAAGATCCATCTAGGGTCGTTAATCCTAGTTAACCATATACGATAGGCAAGTTGCAAGGCATCACTCCTAATGAAAAGTAGTGGATAGGTAAATTCAAAAGTTTATACTCGCGGTCATTATGGGGAGGCTCGTCACCTCAGTGTAGGCCGACAACTCGAACATGGTATCCCATACCACCATATCCAACTCACAAGTTTAGGTTGCTCACTGGTCACTACGGGGAGGTTCTTCACTCCAATGTAGGTCGATAGCTCGACCACAGTGTCTCATACCACCATGCCCGACTCATAAGTCTTAGCAAATCATGGTACCATGGTTGAAACGGGCTTTTATATTGGTAAGTGGTACTTTAGATTCAAGAGTGATGTCCATACCTGGTAAACACACAATATGTTAATCAGTTTATTTGGTAAGTTCGATTGGTATGAGTAGACGTTGACTTAATCAACATAGAGCACATAAGCACCCCCTTGTGGCCTAACCACTGTCGATAATCGTCGTGCGACACGGATTCGTCGAGTTATCCAATGTGGTAAGACTAATTCAGCCACTTGTACAATGATTGTTACCGATTGCTTGGGCCACGTTGTAGTCTCAATCTTACTCAGATGTAATAGGTAGACACATGTGATAACCATATCAGCATTTAACAAACAATCCAAATAAATAATCATATCTTAATACACTCAATAAATACAAATAATCAACATTTTCTCATTCAGACATTTTATCAAACACTTAAGTTACACTTCACCAAATACATAAAGTAGATTAGTTACAACATATATTATGACAATTCCTTACACAAAGAGATCATCATGCATACGATAAAAATGTATCCTAGATTAACAATCATGGTTAGCAAAAATCACAATTTCATGTTCATTCAAACATTTCAACAAACACATGGGATGTATCTTGTATTCAACATAGTTCACACATGCATAATATATCGAATAAGTCGTATCTAAAACAATATGGCATCAATCAAGTCAGACATAAATCATTAGCTGACATTGAAAGCATTAAAAACCATAACCTAAACGTTTATAGTCCGCACCTTTCGTCAGAATATTAGATTCGGACGCGGTTCGAATTCTACGTTCCCAAAAACGGAACGTGGGGCACCTAAACAACGAAATAGGTTAGATAGTTTGTCGATTACGATATCTGGATTTCTAAATCAAGATTAGGGTTAAGTTTTCTTACCTAAACCATGGCTGAATCAAAGTGTGTAGCGAAACGTGGAGGTGATTTGGTGCGTGGAGTTGTGGGAGAGAAACAATACAACAATCTCCTAAACTTTCTCTTCTCTCCTTATTCTTATCTCTTCTTTTCTCCTTGTCTCTCCTAGGGTTTGGAGAAAATCGTATGGGAGAAATATGGGATGGTTTAAGGGCTATATATAGGCCCAGAAGTGATGTAAATGACCCCAAGGCCTTGGTATACTTAGGTTATATCCAACAAGCGACTGTTTTTGACAAATGGGGCACATAAGGAGGCCCACTACTCACATACGTCATAGTGTAAGTTCCCTGACAATGGATCTATGTAAGACCCGTATCTGGTCCGTACTGTTCCATAGACTTCTGCGGTCTTACCGGTCGAATTTTGGCAACCTTCGACCCTTAACCGATACTTACATACGACCCTGATTCGTATGCCATCAACCCGAGTCGACTCAACCCAAGACCATTACCATAATGACCGTGCCGTAGTTGCAGTTCTGATGCCGTGACTTGCGCGCCGAGGCGATACCGTGGTCAAGAGATGTGGGCCAACATTTGGTGCGAGGAAAACGCCGCGCGTTACGAAACCCAAGAGAATCTCTACGATGTGTCACATCAATCCCATCAATCAATCAATCAATCCATCACATGTCAAGTACATGTCAAGTACACATCACTTTTTCACCCTTCCCAAGCAAACCCATACCTTCTTACACCAAAAAAATCCTCAAAAGTCAAAAAGGTCTTACAAATCCCATGCTTTTCTTACACAAAAGGGCACCAAAGTCAAGATTTTCTTACACACCCCTCTCTCTCCCATCCATCACTCCATCACCCCATCACCTCACATCTCCCTTTTACAACTCTCTCTCTCTCTCTCTCATTTCTCATCTCATTTTCTCAAGAAAAAATCCCACGTATGACATATCCTCCAAGCTTTTCAAAGCTCTAAGTGTGGCCCACCTCTCCATCCCAAGATCTCCCATCCTAGCCATCCATTTCTCATCTCCTCTATTGAAGTTGAAGCGAAGGTGTTAAAGGACCCATAGGAGCAAGAAGATCGGACGGTGGGTGCTAGATTATGGTAGTTTTTCATATTTTTGAGATGGGCCAAGTGAGGCCAACCGATCAATTGTTTGGATCTCACTTGGGACCCTAAAGTGTGGCCGATGGCCTACTTGGATCATCATGATCATTCCATGATGGGGCCATTCTCCATGGACCCCATCATGGTGTTTATCTCATTGCATCAAAAAGGGTCATCTAGACCTTAAATCTTAATGGAGAAGGGATCTCCACCATTGATTTTGATCGGTGGGTCCTCAAGCAATGGGACCCACTTGATGTACGTTGTAGATCTTGAAATGAAGGGCCCATAGTGTCGGGGTCCCTCCATCATCACGTGTCTCTCTTTCTCTCTCTTTCTCTTTCATATTTTTTTTGTATGATAATGAGGTTATGTGGCCCACTTGGATGGACCCCACCATGATGTAAGTATTTTGACCAAGCCATGCATGGTACCACCCCACTCTCCATGAGGTGGCCCACCTAATCAGGCCCACCTCAATGCATATTTCAAATTCCCAAACCGTCCAGCGTCTGGGACGCTGGACGTCCCTGTATAAGGAAAAAAAAAAAAATGCAAGCTTGGTTCAAAGCTTAGAGTGGACCCTTATGTAGGCCTTACCTTGATGTATGGGAATAATCCAAGCCATCCATCCTATTCCTTGGATGATTTTAGGCGTTGAGCCAAGGAATGAGGTCCATCCGTTCATTAAGCGGGTCATACCTCTCAAAACAGTAACTCTCACCATTTAAATCAATTTTAATTTTTCTACAGGCCTTAATGGGTTCAATAGCAGACTCATTGGGACGGTCTTGCGCCACTGAAGCCAATGGACGGGGTGGATCTACTTGATGCGGCCCCCAGACGCGAAAAACCCCCGAAAAATGGGTTTTTCCAAATTTTTAAGAAATAAGAGGCCCTTGCCTCTGACGTGCTGCAGCAGCAGCGAGCGGTCGTGCAGCCACCCACGGCTGCTGCCGTGGGCCTCACCATGATGTATATGTTAGATCCACGCCGTTCATGAGGTGGGCCCCCTCCTCAGGTGGGCCCCCTCCAAATTTTGGCCTCAACCACTGATCAGGTGGCCCACACCATAGGAAACAGTGGAATTGAACTCTACCATTAAAAATATTCTTTGGGGCCACAGAAGCTTAAGATCAAAATGAAATTTATGTTTTCTCTTCATCCAGGACAGAGTGACCTTATGAACGGATCGGATGGCGTATAAACATTCAGGCCCCACGTGGAGCCCACAGTGATGTATGTACTGCTTCCACCGTCTGCTGGATGGTGGAGCCCACTTAATGCATGCGTTTTATTCACGCCACTCCAGGCGTGCGCATGTGGTGTGTGGGCGTGCATGTGTGTTGCTGTATGTGTGCAACGTGTGTGTGTGTGTGTATATAAATATATTATATTATTTATAATATTGTATATCTATATATATATACATATATATACTTATACTATATGAAATTATATATATTATACTATTTATAATATGCATGATGGTGGGCTTTCATGTGGGCCCCCACCCTTGATACAGATGAAAAGAGTTAAAGAATGGGCCAAAATCCATAGTCCGAGTGGACGCCACCTTGGCATATTTTTTAGGCCTATTTTTATGTAATCATAGTGGATCATTGGGGTCCACTTTGATGTGGATCTTAGGCCCATGGAATGGGGTCATTTGGTGTATTATAAGGCCCATGGGAATGGACTCATTTGATGTGTTCTAAGGCCCATGGGATTAGGCCCATTTAATGTAATTTAAGGCCCAAGGGAGTGGACCCATTTGATGCATTCCAAGGTCTATGGGATTGGACCCATTTAATGTATTTTAAAGCCTATGAGGTTAGGCCATTTGATGCAATTTACGGCCCACGGGTTATGACCCATTGCAATGCACATAAGGCCCATTGGAGTGGTCCATTTATGTGGCTCATTTGATGAGTAAAAAGGCCCATATGATATGGCCTATTTGATGTATTTAAGGCCCAATGGGATGTACCTAAGGTCCATTGCAATGTGTGAGCCCAACACGGATTATGTAACGATGTTTACGACAATCGTGCCTTGGGAGCAATGTTGGTTTGACGTCCACATTGCGAGTGTAATGCTGTCCACATTACGACTCTCCTTAGGGCCCATTATTAGGCCGTACTTATTGTGTATAGGTCGTTCAGGCCCATCTGCATTGTAAGGACAGTTCATCTCATTATAACATGTTTAGTATAATTCCATGACTCATGATCAAACACATCAATGTATGCTTGATGTGAGAAGTGACTGATCATAGCATATGCCTTCGGGCAGACTGTTTATGGGACCCCAATTAGGCGGTGTTATCCTGCATGAGCACACGATACGTACAAGGATTTGCTGCATGATTGGATAGTGTGATTCATGCATCTCGCATTGTGTGATATGGTTACTGTACACCCTAGCGACATCGGGGGGTCGTAGCCTCCACAGACAGATCGTGGTTGGCAGGATTAGATATCAAAAATTTTATTCTACATGGGGTGCTATAGATATCCCTAGGTGAAAGTCCCTAAACCCTTATGGTACCAAGAGGTTGCTCCAACGTCTAGACCGAGTGGGTAGATGAGCGTTGAGTGCCGATTACCAGACGGTTGCGCTCTCCACTGTGTCGTGGTCGGTTGGAAGGGGGTGCGGCCTTACCCGCCCGATTGTAGGGGGCAATGCTAGGCTGAGTCTGACCAGCTCGAGGAATGGGTCCTCTATCGACGAGTTGAGCCCGATATTGGCAGACGGATAGTGAGGTCTCTTCCACTTACCTTATTGCTCGCGATGAGGTGGCGATCTGGTTTAGAGTGTACTAGATTTGAGATGTATTGATGTGTGGACATAGATGAGGATCTGTATGCTTGAGTTGCATTTCACATCGCATAGCCTTGGGATAGCTGATATCATTCATGTCTTACATCGCATAGCCTTGGTACGGCTCATGATATTATGGATCCATCTACATATTCTGCATTACTCTGATATTGCATGATCATATTACTACCTTGCGCACACACTTTCACCACCCTCTAAGCTTTCTATAAGCTTATGCACGACCGTTGCGTGCAAGTGACGTTGGGGCGCAGCAGCGCTGAGGTAGGAGCACATTGCAGATCATTTTAGAGTTTTGTTCTTTACTATTTTATTTCCCTTTATGCTCATTATACTTACAAAATTTTTTATCATAGTGGAAATGTAATGGAGTTCTTGGTTATTGTTTGTGGGTTATGCCTTTAGTTATGCTTATTACGAATCAAACTGACGTTGAAAATCCTCCTCGTAGCATCCCAGGATCGGAACCTGGCGAATGGGAGCTGAGAGCTGAGAATGGGGTTCTACGGAGGCTGTCGGTGCCGGATTCGACGATGGAGAATTTTGTGAGCCCGATTTCTGAGTTTGGGGCATGACAATCTATCTCAGGATGTGGTTTCGGTGCAATTTGACAAGTCGATCGACTGTGGAGGACCCGTGTCAGATCAACGGTCGAACTTGCTCAATTGAGGCCACAAGTATACGGATATGTGAAGAAAAATTTCCTTTTCCTATGGGTGAAGTTTGGTCAAGAACTGACAGTCCAAAATTTTTAATTTTGTGTGTAAGAAAATGGCCCAATTCACTTAAGTTTCAATACATTTTCTAAAGATATTCGTATTTTTCACACACTTCGCTCAAGGCTCAAGTTGTGCATTTCTGGATACTATCTGGGCTCGATTCCCAGGTTAGTTGTCAAGCCTAGTAGGACGGATGTAACCCTATAGTTTTGCGGTCATCAAATTCTCGACGTGTAGTCTAGGTCCGATACAGAGTTTCAATGTACTCTCAAAAGCGATAGGTTGGTGGTCCTGGTGGTGCACCGGTGGTGCGCCGCCGTCTGGGCGGTGCCGTCGTGGCCGTCTGGTGGTCTTGGTGGTGGTTCTGCCACTCAATTTTGAAATGAGTGTATCTTGCAAACCGGAATGAGTTATTCAATGTGTAATATATGATTTTAGGCTAGGAGAAGCTAAGTTATCCAAATAACCTGGTTATTTCCTAAGATTCATCAGGTTAATGGTTTAAAGTCCATTTTATTTATATTTTTACTATGTATAATAAATTTTAGTTTAATTATAGTTCTTCATCCTTTCAGTTTTAGGATTTGTGTCTAATATGAAATTACTTAGAAAAATTTGAAGAATAAGGTGGTGGAAGGTGAGATTTTTGAAAGAGATAGATTGAGAGGGGGATTTGAGACTTTAGGATTGAGTTTTTAGAGCTTGGAAAGAGAATGTGGTGATGACTTGAGAGTGAAAAGGGTATAATGGACTAGAAATGGCGTATAAGTGAAGTAGAAAAGGCCCTAGGTAAAGCCTTTGGGGCTTCTATGTGATTCATGAGAGCAAAGAGGGTTCGTTTCTATAACTAAACCCTAGGCTAAGACTTCAGTGTTTAGATTAGCCGAATGGCTTGGTCCTAGGGTCCTTTAACATCACTAAGTTTGATCGCTCCCTCATAAGTCAATAAGATGTTATGATAGACTCATTGCCCAAGGACATCCATCTCCAAGTTGGCAAAATTTTGGGATGTTATAAATGCAGAGCATTTAAAAATTTATTACCCATAGATCAGTTGGCACGACATTCACTTTGTATTAGTCGAATTCGCATCAGAATTAATAAAGCTATGGTTTATTCTCCAGTTTATATCTAGCCAAGGTCTGAACAAGATCCGATCTATATCTGACCATGATCTAAATGAGATTTGATCTATGTCTGACCAAGATCTGAGAAAGTTTTGATCTATCATCTACGAAAAATTTGATAAAATCCTGGTCAACAACAGATTGATGCCCGAGCCGTGGTTTGGGTTCAATCCAACATACTCTTGCAAAGACTAAGAGAATTCCGATTGCTCAACTCAAACATATAAAGTTAAGAAAAAAATTGTTCTACATTAATAAGGCCCAAAGGGCATGATTACATCAGAAGTATGATAAAAAAATACATGCACGCTGATCTATTAATGATTAAGTATTCGAGAACAAGAAGAACTAAGGCGAGCCATGCTTAAAGTGCTTGAAGCTTAAAAAGGGAAAGGAAGGACAGGATGAAGGAAACACTACTCCATAAAATGAAGCCGAGCCTCAAGCCTCGGAAGGTTGCTAGGGAGTGGCCTCGAGAATCACTTCGTCAATAGACCCATCGAAGCTCTAATCCCGATCAAAGGCAGAGAGGTCGAGCTCCGGGAAGGTCACTTTCATCGCCTTCGCGCACTTGGCGTAACCATAGTAATAAAGGTTATCCCTCTCATCTAAGAATGCCTGAGACGAAATGAATTCCTGGACAGCCTTTTTCCAAGCCAGAGCAATCACAACTTTGGTCTTCTTCTTGAGCTTCTCCGGCTTCGCGTTGGACTCAACGAGCCATGCCTAGCTCTAGTTGTGCAAACCCTTCATCTCCACCAGCTATGCAACTACCTCGGCTTTTTCGGCAGAAGATACTTCAAGAGCCTTCTCCGCAGCTCCTAACTCAGCTTTAGCAGCCGTAACCTGGTCCCTCAATTAGGCCGCTTCATGCTTAACCTTCTCTGCCCAATCATGCATCCGAGCAAATTCGGCACGCGCCTTCAGCATGCACGAGGCGAACTACAAGAAGGGTGTTCGTCACATGCGCGACGGTCGTCTTTGTGGGGAAGTCGAACAAAGTGACATATTTTACCTCGGACGTGTGACGATCAACCTAAGGGAGGATCTCCTCCATAGTCCGATGAAGACTGCTCCTTCGCCTCTCCTCAATCTCCCCCCTCCCCAAAGGTTGAGCCTCGGTGGGAAGCTCAGAAGTCTCTCAGGCCTCAGCAAGGGCGACGCTTTCCAAAATGACCATTCCCATTGGTTTAGAGGAGGTCTCCAGCTCCATCCCTTCTCCCTTAACCTCTACGACGATCAAATAAGAAGGGGCGATCCTCCTTTTTGTCTTCGAGAGGGTCTTCTGTTTCTTCTTCTTTGGCGCGCCAACTCATTGCGAGGGGGTACGTGAACCTTGGGAGGATTGTGGATGAGGGGCCGAGCTTTAGGCATCTCTATGTCGATATATGAGAGCAATACATCAAAAGAATTTCCTAGCAAACCTCAAAGTTTGAAAGATCAACTAAAGATCTTACCCAAGTTTGTACCGGTCTGAGCTCTTTCCAAGCCTGACTGGAGGATTCACCCAGGTTTGACCTGAAAGATCGCCGCAGCTCCTTCTGAAGGTCGATTCGGTAGTTCGTCCACCGAAGGAAGTCAGAGAACCATAGACTCAGGAACATAATATCCAAGCCAACTCCTCCTCGGACAGAGTCAAAAGCACTGGCCCCCTCGGCCCCTCCTCACCGCCAGGCGCCTCAAGGTCTGCTTCGTCAGGAGGGTCGTGCACCTCAGCAACCTGCTCCCCTTGTCGAAGACACGACTGTTCTCTCGGGTCTAATCTCAACCAACCTGCATTTAGGGGACAGATCCAACACCCTAGCAGCAGGCGCCGACCTCTTTGCTAAAGACCACTCCATTGTTCTCCTCGACAACGATGATCGGAAAGCTGCGTCCGCCATCATCACCAACGTCGAAGGTGGGTTTGACATCACCTTGAGGCGATTGCTCACCCCACTTATGCAGCTAGAAACCCCCTCCTACGAGCTCATGAAGTTAGACATGATGATTTTAAATGAAAAAATAAAAGGAGGGGGAGAGGAAGCTCACCAGAGCAAGAACCGATAGAAATTTGGCTGGATTACAGCAAGCATAAGCATTAGAAATCACACAGGCGGACGAAAAGGGGGATTGCGGGAGAAAAAGACATGAGGGTTAGGTTTTCCTTATATAGTCGAGCCACATGATAGCTATTAAAGGCTCCATCAATGCGACGCCAAACGATGCCCCTTTAGCTCCCCCAACTCGACACGTGGGGCAACCCCATACGTCACTCTACCTCAATATCAAATGTAACGCCACACGTCTCACTGTCGTTGGTCTCTTACTCAAAAGATGGATTAACACCCCACGTGACCTCGGGCCACGGGCCAACACGTCATGATCGTAAGCCGACACTCATCGACTCCCACGCTGGCCACCATGCCTCGCATTTATGACAGCTCGGCTCGACCTAGTTCACATAACCCGACCTAAGCATGACCAGCTTACTTTCTGAACCTCCGCAGGTCGGTTCAAAAAGCAAAGGGGCTCACTATTGGGGAAAAATCTGCAAGTCCTTAAATCGACTTATGGAATGGACCAACTCTACTGAACCAGCACGGACCCATCGACACCCAAGCCTATTAAGGCCTTGACATCCAGAAACAGAGCAACCTCCAAGGAGGTCGATGCAACTGTAAGGACACTTATATGTCTCGGTATCGAGCTAACTTATAGGTCGGCCATAGATCGGTTACTAATCATCTCCAAATCATCCATAGGTCGGTTATGGATCGACCAAAGCTTGGTCATACATCGACCACAGCTCGGTCATAGCATGATCATAAATCAACGATGCTCCTAATAAGATCGAGAACCTATCGTGCCTGGTCGAAAATGGTGAATGTTGATCTGTCAATCAGGTCACTATGCTTCGTTCTCAACCCAACACTCGCCTTGAGATCTAACCTAACATTCTCAACACAACACTCACCTTGAGGTCCGACCTAAAGCCGAGCTATAAATACAGAATCTTCCTCCAATGGCCCGAAGATCTTCAGGAGATAATATCTAATCCCGACGATCTCAGAAACCTATAAAATCTCGAATCACAGCAGATCTCTGGGATATCAGGACAAAATCCTTATATAGTAGTACTCTCTCCCTCCTATAAATATAGAGGTACTTCTGCCTTCAAGGTATGTTCACAAAAAACCTAATACTCAACTAGCATCTCTTTTATGGAGATCCTACCGTGCTCATAAGACCTCAATCCTGAATTAGGCATCGAAGAGTCCCCTGCATTAGCCATGGCCTCCTTTGTTTCTCATCTTCACTTGTGTAGGTTCAGGAAGGAGCACTGCGGAGGGTCTATCAGAAAACTGCACCAACAAATCTCAAATGAGAAATCTCAGAGAGAGGTGATGCAGGACCTGATAAAACCAAGAGTACATGCATAAGCATTTGTCTCCGGGTCCTTGAATGTCACACCCCAGATTATTCTAAATAATGGATAGAAGCATAAAAAACTTAATTTTTGTGCGATTTAGTTCGAGGCAAGAGAGATTCCAAACACCCCTCCTAAAGCTAGCTCTATTTATATGGGGAATGATAGCTTTGTAGATTGGGTAATAAGCGGTTGGAAGATCCCAAGTAGCCTATATAAGCCCAAGCATGCCATGCGCAATGGATGGCCCAAAAAGAAAAATTATACTGGACCTCGTTTCCCCTAAAATCAGTTGAAGGGTAGCTTCCTTAACGATCATTTATTGTACTGGACCTCATTTCCCCAAAAACATATGAATTGAATTTATTGTAAATGCATGTAGCAGGCTGGCATTGAGAATAGAAAAGATAGGAATGGTTGTTGGCACCAGATAGTAATTGGACCATTTTGAATTTTCAGGCATGCCAACACTAGATAGGAACTGCTCATCAAGTGAAATCTGTACTAAAGTACTTCCTTGATGTATCGTAACAGGATATGTTGGGAGTCAAGCCACCAGATCAGGTCCTTTTCAATGACCCAAAATGTTTTATGTGATGGGCCTTAACATAATTGATACATTGTTCTATGAATGTTTCTAGAGCTGCGATGTTCTTTAAATTGATACATTGTGCACTGCTGATGGATTTTTAAGCTTGGTATGTTGATGCTACATCTTAGGTGAAGGACGATGAATTTCTTGGATGTTTGAAGCTAACCTTTGTGTAAAATGCAGCAGCCACATCCATTTTTGATACATTGCAAGATCGGCAATCCTTCCAAGGAGTTTTATAGTCTCTTCTTCCCTCTCTATTATCATTTTCAGTGTGATTTTGACTTGTCCTGGTTGATCTGCTTCCTGTTGGATAATACTAGGAATTTTCTGAAGCCTTGATGACACACATGTAAATGGGAGATGGATGTGCAGATGATGGCATGGGAGTCCATTTCCTTTATGTGGTTTCTCCTCACTTCCTATTTGGATTTTGTTTTCAAATTGTAGGATGAGGGTTTTAGTGTGTTGCTATTCTTTTGACATGGTGCCATGTTGTCACAGGAAGTTCATTCTCATGCACCAAGCAAGCCACATAGTTGCTTGTGGGCATGTCTACTGTCCATTGCTTTTATACACAGTATCCAATATTATGAGTAGGCCAATGTGATTTTTTTATCAGATGATATTCATGGTGGGCCCACTTCATGCATGGATTGAATGTCCTACACTCTGACATATTCATGGTGTGTTAAGCTTAGCTAGTATCTAGTGATAGGAAACCATTACTCACTTTCTACATGTCATGTTACAAGAAAAAGAAGTTCTAGTGATAGAAATCAATACTCACTTTCTACTTGTCATGTTACTTTAATAAAAAAAGAAGGAAAAAGTCAAAATTTATTCAAAGAAAGAAGCAAACAATAACTGGCAAAAGAAAAAGAAAAAAAAAAAGGCTAGCCACAGCACTAGCTTGCAACTAAACCACAACTCGTAACTCTGAAAACAAAAAAACAAGAAAGACTGAACCAAAGAGGCTAGAGGAACGCCTAAAATAAAAGGGGGAAAAATATGTGGGACGTATAGGCATATAGCCAGGTTGTGATCTTGCATTTGACATTAAAGGTTTCTTAAGGGTTAGGCGCAGCACTCTTTTAGTCCAACATGAACTTTTGTAGCCTTTGAATTTCTCAACATCACAGGAATGTTTCATGCAGGCTATTCAAGTAGTGTGGGTTTGTCGTTGACCCTAAAGATTTATCCTGTTTTTCTTACGTTTCTTTATGTTTTTGCATGAAATAGGGTGCTACAACTTGTAGATGACTGGGAATTGCTTTTGGGGTATTCCTTGAAATAGGGTTCATAGTTCCTTTCTGCTCTGCTAACATATGTTTAATAGTTGTTGATTTGAAGAATCACCCCTTACGATTTACTATTCATTTCTCTTGTTGTTTCCATGTTCTCATGTGGGGTTATGATTTATTTTTGAATCCTTTAAAGGCTTAGCATCAGGTTCATCCTCTATACATAGGAACTTCAGTTTGTGGCTTTTATTAATATTGTAATCTAGCTGCAGGAGGAGGTTCTGCTACTTTCAAAACATGCAAACCCTATGTAATAATAGAACTTAATTTCTTATATAATGCATTGATGAAGTAGATTGTAAGTTATTACATGGTATTTTCTAATGTTTTCCCTATTCTCACCAATGACTACTTTTTTTGAGAAGGGTTTTGTCAAGAATCTGCAGCCATCTGAAGTAGAGGCAGGTTTTGATATCCAGGTCCCTCCAAATGCTGATGAAGCATCTTTGGAGAAAGGCATTGTTGAAGAATGGGCACCTTCTTCTTGTAATATGACATTTGAGGTATGGAAGAACTTTAGTCTTTGATTATTTCCATAATTTATGTAGGTTTAATTTGAGCATTCGCCGAGTACTAGCACCTGAATGAGCTAATTTTATTACTAAGCATCTCCCAAATTTCTAATTATCCTAATGTTAGTGTTTATTTTTTGAAGTCATGCCATCTACTTTCGTATCTGACTTTTTTAAACTTCTTTTTTCTTCTTTTGAGAGGCTATGTCAGAGCACGTACTTTAGAAACTATGGGAATTGTTGTTTGGGTTAACCCCACTTGGGTAATTTCCTCTTTATTGAAATGAGTTGTTACCAAATTTGTGAATGGGATTCTTATTAAACAATTGTGTGAATTATTTTTTAAATGACTATCAGGTGTAAGATTCAAAATAAAAAATAAAAAATTTGACGATATATATATATATATATATATATATATATATATATATTTAATTTACATATATTTTAGCAATGGACCAAATCTGTCACTAATTTTTGAACAAGTATAAATCAACCAAATTAGGTCCGTCGCTTACTCATTTTAGCGACGGACTATATCCGTCGTTAATATTTTTAATGATGACATTTGGGGTGGGTTTTTTGGAATTTCAACGACGAATTTTTTTATTTTTTACGACGGATCTTATCCGTTGGTAAAATGCGACAGACCTTATCCGTCGCAGATAGAACAATGGATTTTATTCGTCGAAAAGAAAAAAGACCCAGTAAACAGTGACAGACCAAGCGACGGATGAAATATGTCGTTTATTTGGTTTTACGATGGATTTAGTCCGTCACAAATCTGTGATTTTGGTGTAGTGTGAGGGATTTCTTTTTTAAAAATGTAGTTGTTTCATTTCCTCTAGAGATTCCATGTAAAGAGCTAGGAAACAAATCTTGCTTAGAAAAGAAGAGAGAGAGACAGAGAGAGAGAGAGAGAGACAGAGAGAGAATTCCAAATTTCACTACAAGAAATTGGCCCTTAGCCGACTGATGGGCGAACCCTTTGCCAGTGGCTACTTTGAACGGTTACCGGCTGGGTGCCTATATATAAAAGAAAAAAAAACCCTAACCTAATTCCCTCTCTCAAGTGGGCCGCACGGTCCTCTCTCTCTTACTTTCCCTCCCTCTCTCTGTCGCTCCTCTCCCTCTCGTGCGCTCTCCCTCTCTCTGCCGCTCCCTCTCCCTCTCTCTGACCCTCTCTCTCTTACTCTCCCTCCCTCTCTCTATCGCTCCTCTCCCTCTTATGCGCTCTCCCTCTCTCTGCCGCTCCCTCCCCGACCCTCTCTCTCTCTGTCTCTCTCTCTCTCTCTCTCTCCCCCCTCGGCCCTCTACTGCAACATCAGGTATCTCTCTCCACTTGATCTACCGCACATCAAGGAGCATTCTGCTGCAACATCAGGTATCTCCTTCTCTCTCTCTCTCGTTATCTATTCATATTAATTTGGGCATTTTTTGGCAATTTTTACTTCTTCAAGTAACATTGCAATGATTTGTGTATTGAGAATTTTTGAGTTTTGAATCCCTAATTAGGGATTTGTAGTGTCGATTCCTTAATTAGGGATTTTCTGATATTACAAATTAGGGATTTGGGGATTTTAAAATTTTGGGGATCTTAAGGATTTTTGAAATTGGGAATTTCAGGTGGTTTTGATAGCTGATTTGGTAGATTTGATGTTTATTTGTTCATATTTTATTTACTTATAGAGTTTTGATGGCTGATTGGGAGGATTTGATGGTTATTTATTCATGTTTTCTTGATTTTTAGGGTTTTGACAACCGATTTGGAGGTTTTGGTGTTAACTACAATATTCCCTGGTGGCCCTTTGATGATGGACTAGCCAGTGTATCTAGTAGGGATAGGTTTTGGTATATACTTTCCTTTTCACGGAGTATTAGGTCCTTTATCTTATTCTTTAATGGAAGTTCCTCTCTTTTCACCAACAGTAATTTGTTTTATGTAAGTGGGTTTAATCATGCATCAGTTTCTTTTTCATCTCTTCTACAACACCCATCATTAGAAACCTTAATAAGAACTGGTATCAATGGTAGAATTCATTTCCTTACAGGATCTTCAGATGATTGTATAATGAAGACGAGAAACTGAAAGCAACCAATAAGCAAAATACACATCTTTTAACATTTCATTATCAAAGTTGAAAGGAGATTACCTTTCTGGCAGTTGCCATGTGACCTTGGTAATATTTTCTAGAGAAATCCCTCCCCTCCCCCCCCCCCCCCGCCCCCTTTTTCTTCTTATGCAAATCGAGTTTGATTTAGGAATGGATTGAGAAAATACCATCATAGAAGAAGGAAAAAAAATGACGGGTTCTGTTATGTGCACACTCAATTTAGCATTTCAAACTCTTTCTATTTGATTTGGAACATGTTGTCAAAGGAGAGATCCATTTTCCTTTTGTCACGTTTTGTTGTTTCAGTTGGATTTAGAAATTATTTGGGAGAAAAATGGCATTTGTAAGTATAGGGCATTAAAGTTGTTGCTATTTGATTTGGGTAATGGTTTCTGGAGAAGAAAATAACACTACATCCGCCATTGATATGTAGTGATTTGGGCATTACAGCTGATTTCCTATTAAATGTTAGCCATTGGTTGGGACTTTTTTAACCATCTGTTTGTAATTATTGAAAGTCTTCTAGGGGCTAGGATCACCTAATGTTGTGGTTTTCTGAGGGTACGGCCAGAAGAATGGTCCAGATCTCATGCATGGTTAAAAGGAAAAAAAAAAAATGACGGGTTCTGTTATGTGCACACTCAATTTAGCATTTCAAACTCTTTCTATTTGATTTGGAACTTGCTGTCAAAGGAGAGATCCATTTTCCTTTTGTCATGTTTTGTTGTTTCAGTTGGATTTAGAAATTGTTTGGGAGAAAAATGGCATTTGTAAGCATTGGGCATTAAAGTTGTTGCTGTTTGATTTGGGTAATGGTTTCTGGAGAAGAAAATAGCACTACATCCGTCATCGATATGTAGTGATATGGGCATTACGTTTCCTATTAAATGTTGGCCATTGGTTGGGACTTTTTTAACCATTTGTTTGTAATTATTGAAAGTCTTCTAGTGGCTAGGATCACCTAATGTTGTGGTTTTCTGAGGGTACGGCCAGAAGAATGGTCCAGATCTCATGCATGGCATTACATGTTTGGAGAAGTATTGCTGGACAACTAACTATGATGCAAGTGTCGAAACTGGTTCCTTTCTCAACTTGTTCAATGCGAAAGCTTGTAAAGTCTGAAATGAGCCCTGTTTTTTTATAGTGTTTGGTATACTTCGATATAGTCATATGCATTAGTTTTTGATTTCTCTATAATCCATTTGGTATAGTTATATGCATTTAATTTATTTTTTTCAATGGTCATTGCTCTTGTCATGTGGCATGTTATTAACTTATACTTACAGAGATAGGAATTTCCTGAATAATCTGCCATTCAACATACATTTGATTCTTGATTTCACCGGGAACTGGATATAACTCAATAGATTGTAAGAAATTTATTTGATTTGTTTTCAACATAAAATGCTTCTACATGAGAAGATCTATATGAACTATCATTTTGAACCACTGCAGGCTTATGCAAGGCACGTCTATGATGGGACGTATTCCTTCTAACATCGCTCTCTTGGAGAATCTAATATGTTCTTCTTTTGTTGCTGCTTTATTGCTTGGAATTTCCTTGAATTTATATCCAACCATGGAAGTAGTATGATTTGAATTATTTTTTTGAATCCAATATGTTTCGATTTTCAGGTAGATATCTGATTTGAAAGGATTGAGTATGTCTTTCCCTTCATTGGAGAATATGGCCAACATGGAGACATTGTGAGTTGAATGGATATAACCCTGATAGTGTAAATATATTATTTTTTGTTGATTCTTTTGCTCATGAAGTGTCTATCTTGGTCGTGTTCTGTAGGGTACTAAGAAATTGCTTGATTTCTGACGAAATCCAGTCATATATTTGGAGCAGAACAAGGCAAATCAAATTCCTGTAATTTATTTCGGACAAATATTTTATATGTTGGCATCTACCAGAAAATCATTGTTTACTTTTTGTCACAGACTATAAGAAAAGCTCCTGGACATGGAGACTGGATATTCTAAGGCAGCAACCCTTGTTAAAAACACTTGTAAAACACATGACAAAACAGCCGTTATAGAAAAAATGGTCCATTATGTATAGGAAGGTCATATTCATTTTATTTCTCTAATTTTGCTTGAGATGGGCTTTCTTGTTTTTTGTCGTGCATTTGTCAAGTGGTTTTGCCCATTGATTGGCTGGTAGAAGATGTGTGCCTTTGTCAACCCATTGATTGTTTCTTTTGAGCAGCTTGTGCAGGGTGGAACTGCTATGGGAACTGGATTGAATTCCAAAAAAGGGTATGAATTTTTCTAGGTTTTAAGCAATGTCGCTTTATGGCTATTTGTCGGTGTGATTTGTTGTGGTAGTTATGTACTCATCATTTCTTACAATCTTCATATCTGGGATACTGTTTCTTCTTTTCTTTGCTTTTTTGAGTTTACATTTGCCTTGAGATTGCCAAGCTTGTGGCCATGTTGATTCTGTTGCAAGTATTGTCCACTACTTTCATAAAATTGTGTAATTTCTGTTGCTTATGTAGGTGTGAAAAGCCTTGCTCTCAGTCTCTTTGTTTGATTGAGACAAAGAACCCAAGTTTGGCAATTGTTTCATCTTGCTTCTTTGTCTTTGCTGGTTCACCTGCTAGGATTTCTTTTCAAGTTTTTGTTGTCTTGGATTTTGCACTTGAATGTCTTCCTTTGTTTAACTTCAGAAAATATCGTCAATATTTCAGGTGTCTCACTCAAGACTGTGGCATCCACCACGTGAGAGATTGCACTTCGCATTCCTTGTCTATATTTATTATGCAATGAGGTTTTCTTGATACTGTTCCCAGCTAACATGCTTGTTATGTTGAATGCATTGCGGTGCACCACTTTGGGGATTTGTTGTTGCTTTCATGTTGTTTAACATAAACGGTAAGGCATGTTGTTTAGGACATGATTGCTTATGCTGGTTTTTTGTCTTGTGAGATGTAAGTTGCCACATCATCTTTACTAATGTTCTAGTTCCATTGGGACACTTACACTGTTCAATCCATTGATCCAGACTGTTCATTAGGTCCAACGCATATTTCATGGGATATCATGAAAACATCACACTAATCTGACAAATGCTAACCATTTGATCAATGGTCTTAAACACAGACGGTCAAGATCATTTACACAAAAATAGGCCCAATAAAAAATTTAATCCATCTATTCATTAACGATCATCATGGATTGCTTATGACTCTAAAGAATGACTTTTGTTAGGCAATCATAACCATTCCATCCATGGCTTGGAAATAGGATGACTAAAGAAATTGAGGGCACATTAGGGATGGATTAAATCAGCTGATCAGTGTGATTGTTGCATGGTAGCCCATAACCTGTGTTCTTGACTTAATGGACAATTGAGATCGACCGATTGAAAGGTCCAAGTGAACTGATACAACTAGGAGCACTATAAGTTATAGTGCTCCGAGAGCCTTTGAGCATTTCTCAACTTGTTTGGATTTTGCCAAGTATATTTGTTTAGAGAAAGGATCTGTTGTGATAACTTATATACATGTTGGTTATCTTGCACCCCATCTCAATACACATGATGGACGTGGGCACCGAACCATTCATCTATTTGGCCCTGCTGTGGACACCAAAATTGCACCTGTCGGGTGATCCTAGTCACTGTTTGGAGGACCTCTGACAAATTACAAATGAATAAGAATTCAAGCAGAATTCAACATTTAATGGGCAAAAGTGTAATATTGGAAGATATGATCATCCAACCAATGTGGGGTTTTGACTCTTTGGCATATGGCCAATCTATGGTAGGCCCAACAGATGAACAGTCCGGATCTCTTGCATGTTTGCCAATTATTAAGGAGATAGAATGCTTATAACTAAATTAGATATTAGCCCTCAACAGTTTTTCCTTTCCTATCTTGTTATGATGAGATTACTACATCTTCAATTCCTGTTTCATCTCATTCTTTAGGAATGAAATCTGTATGCATGCAATGCTGTCGTATCTACTCTATCAGACATTTGAGGAAATCAAATTCTAGTTTTTTATATACAAACTTGTAACAAGCATCCTTTTCGTGGGTAGATGTCATTTCATCTTATTTACAAGTCGTTTTCTTCATTTCATATTTCGGTGACCTGATAATAACCATCTGATGAAAAGATGAACAACCTTCGTGTTATGGGCTCGTATCGTCCTGCGGTCTTGAGAAAATATGAATTTGATTATTATTATTATTATTAATTTACTCTATGTAAGCCTTTTTTGGCTTTCTTTGTCTGTCACGAAGGCCTTCTGTATATTGAACAATGATCTGCTATGATTTCTTCTACTACCGCTATGAGATTGATATCACATTAGCATTGCGGTAAGGATATTCTCTTTGGAAGATTCTCTGGCCAGGAGCGAGTATCGCGAAAGGGTCATACATGGATTTTCTCTGGACAAATGCTTCCCACTGGGGCCGAAGTGGGCCCGCCACTCTTCCTGTGTGGTGTAATGTGGGAGATATTTCTTCATACCAATGCCGGCTGTCGCGCAGAAGTCTAGAATTCTTTCGTTCTGGTCTAAAAGATGTTCTTTCCCCTTTCTTTCTTGTTTCCTTTAAGATTTTTGCTTGCTTATTGAATTTTCTGTATTAAATAAACCACTTGAACCTTGGATCTGATTCATCTGTATGCTTAAACCCTAAAATGATCCGAAAAAAATAAAACCAGTTTTTCCAACTCATTTTAGGGCATGTTCCCAGAAGCAAAGCAGATCCAAATATCAAGTGGACCACACTGTAGGGATTGAATGGCCACCATTAAAAACTTCTTGTGGGCCACAAAAGTCTTGGATCAAGCTGATATTTATATTTTCACTTCCTCTATGTCTGTGTGACCTTTTCAACAGGTTAGATGACAAATAAACATTATGATGGGCCCTATGAATTTTTTGAATGGTGGCATTCAATGACAATAATCTCTTATGGCGTGGTCCACAAAATACACTGAAATTCTCATTTACTAGAACTCTATTTTTGTTTGCTTTTTGTGCAGATTTTGAATAAAAGGCTTTATCAGCATGCCTTGGCTATCTTCTTGTGTTAATTACAACAAGAAGTGTGTTCGCTTGGTAGTGTTCTTCCGTGCCATGTTGTAAGATTCAAGCTTTTCCGGTAAGACCAACATCTCAATTTTTTTTAATTTTTTTTATTATTTATACAATCTCATCTTTTATTGAAATATGTTTGTAGAATCATTGATCTATTGTACAACTAAGTAACATGTGTTTTGTATCAAATCCATTTTGAATTTTATTGCCCCTCTAGTGAAGATGGTTTGGATTTTTGGGGCAGCTCATGCAAGTGAAATACCTTTGAATCATGAAAGCAACTCACAAGACTAATGTACATTTTTACTTTGGCATGTGAAATCATTTCTTTTATGGACACGATATGTACTAACTTAAAACCTTTTTGCAGTCATTAGGATATTTGTGTTGGGACCTGTACCATTTTAGTTCTGTCTTTCTTCAATAAAGCAGTGGTGTTTCTATATTGAACTGAAACTTGAATTTAATGTCTAGAATATGCTAGATTGGGCTCTTAGTCAATTAGTGAGTTTTGGACTATGTTTAGCATCTCGGTTTGAGCATTTCGCTAAGCATGCACACCATCCTTATGCATCTTATTCCATGTTGATATTTACAATCAAGTTGACGTTCTTTTTAGAGTGATGCAGAGAAGCTGTATAAACAACTTGTGCATTTAAAATAAAGACCTAAGCAAAAATTTTAACGTAATGGTTTCCTGGGACTTTTTGGACAAAAAGTTAATGTTGTAGATCACACTGAGAAAAGGTTACAAGGCTTAGAAGAGAATGTTAGAATGCAACAATCAGATGTTTCATTGATAGGAGAGGTAATGTTCTGCTTTCCATTACTTGTGAGCCCAATTTCATGTGTATAGTGGTTCTGTGTTGGATATATTGCTCAGGTTGCAGTTGGTATCATCATTGTATGATCTGTCCCTTCTTTATCCTTCTAACCTTGATTCAAGACTGATGCTTGTCCGGTAATGTTCTGCTTTCCTTTACTTGTGAGCCCAATTTCATGTGTATAGTGGTTCTATGTTAGATATATTGCTCAGGTTGAAGTTGGTATCCTCATTGTATGATATGCCCCTTCTTTATCCTTCTAACCTTGATTCAAGACTGATGCTTGTCCGGAATTGAATATTCTTGTTTTATAGCTTTGTAAGTCCCTAAAACCCATTTCATCCTCTTTCCCTTGCCAAACAGGTCTTAATACGCTCGATGGGTGCTGATGAACATATTTATTCCAATTATATGGACTCAAAGCAATGGTTACAAGATACGGATGTGCTTGAGATGATTCTGAATAAGTTCAACTCCTCTTATGAGCAACAATCTTTGACCTGATTAAAGTTTAACCTCCCAGAATTGAATATATATATATATATATATATATATATATATATATATATTAAAGTCTACTACTTCTGCAAAAGTCTAGGGCGTACAATGAGTCCTATGATGTCATAATCTAACGTGTGAGATTTGAGCTTCCTATAATGTGACTGTTTGGATCTTATTAAATAAAACGTCATGCTATTCGACATCTCATGAAGAAAATTATTAACGACCAATCTATACTTTGTACGTTGTACCCACATGAAGAGAGAAATCATCTTATCTTTTAGGCAAAATATTCATTTCTAACCTTATAGAAAGCTCAGATTTCACACATATTTTGTATGCTCGTGTGTGGATATTTAGGGCCTTTATGCATTGTGGAGTTGGCAAACCTCCAATATAAAAATATAAAATTACAATATATGAAATGACTTGGCTCATGGCAACTGTGTCTCCCATACACAAAAACTTGTAGAAACTGCAATAGTGATGGGTTATAAAAATCACAAAGCGAAATTAGATTTCCCACACTGACCTTGCTTTTCCTAATCTCAGATCAGTTTGAGAAAAGCCAAAGAAATCTAGGGATTTTCCTCTCCCACACTAACCTTGCTTTTCCTAATCTCAGATTAGTTTGAGAAAAGCCAAAGAAATCTAGGGATTTTCCTCTCTCTCTCTCTCTCTCTCTCTCTCTCTCTCTCTCTCTCTCTCTCTCTCTCTCTATCTCTCTCTCTTTCCATCATTGTCATTGATTTCTCTAGCCATAGTTGTAATGGGGACGTCTCCTTGTTGTGAAGAAGGGTCCATGGACCCCAAAAGAAGATCAAAGGCTTGTCGACTACATTGAGAAGCATGGTCATGGAAGTTGGAGAGCACTCTCGAAGCTTGGGGACCTGAATAGGTGTGGAAAATTCTCAAGTGAAGAAGAGCGGATCATTGTCAACCTTCATTCAAGTCTTAGAAATAAGTAAGTTTTTGATTGCTTTAATGTGTATTTTGATGCAATATTGAGTTGAATTCGAATCTCTAACTCTGATACCAATTAATTTCTTTTCGCTATTTTGTTTTGCAGGTTTTAGGCATGGATGAATGGCAGCTATAGATCGATGCATTTTATTTGTTTATTTTTATTTATTTTTTTGAAACTATTCAATTTATTATTGTAAATATTATTCGCGGCAGCTCGATGCATGTGAAAGGGCCACATAGGCATGTATTTTTTTTATAGGAAAACAATCACTAGGCACAATCCACTTCCTTAGAGGAATGTGAAATCAAGTAGGCCTTGACCAAAAGGGTCAATGATAAGGTCCATCATTTTATGAGTTGGAGAGGCAGAACTCATAAAATGGGACTCACTGTAGAGTCAGGCATCTATTTTGTGTCATTTCCTCTCTTTTTTTTTCTTTTTTTTTTTTTAAATTATTCTTATAAACTGAATGTTTACAATCTAATGAGCCTATACATCTGAAACTGTAGCCAACATGAAGCTGCCATAGGCAATGGAAAAGAGATCTTAACCAGTAAGGCATAAGGAAAAAAAAAAAAAATCAAATCACAATTATAGACGTTTACAAATGCATATGCATTAAGGAATTAGGAGCTTAAATGCTAATTGAAGTGTTAGTAAAGTTAAATCAGTCCCACATGAATCAAGAGTAAAAAATTCACATACCACAACCATATCGTACAAAGTGTCGGTAGATCCCCCATGCAGCGGCGGCTTGCACAACTGTCAGTAATCCCCCATGCAGCGGCGGCTTGCACAACCGCCAGTAAAGGGAGCACGACTGCAGGTAAAGCCTTTTTGGCAAAGGCTTTGCCGGCGGTTTTGACCGCCGGTAAAGGTCAGTTTTCTTGTAGTGTTTTCCTCAAAAAGGTGAACAGATTTAAATAAAGAAACACTCAAATTTAAGAAGCACTCATTTTTAGGTGGAGCTACTTAGAAATTTAAGATGGTAAGGACAATCGAAGAAAAGATAAGTATTTGTCTTAAGAGTGCATTAGGCACACTAGACAAGAGCCATCAAATTGAGACTCCAAATTTAATCATGATGGCCTTATTTTATTTTTTTACAAGAACATCATTCAAATAGTAAAGGAATGCTCTGGAATACTCCTTTTAACTAGATAAAATCTTCCCATAGAATGATAAGAACCTTGGGCGAGTGGCTTCAATAGCCGAAGCAAAGGAAAACCTACATTGAGGGCAGAGGATCCAAACTATCTCATCATCAACTAAAGTAACAAGCAACACATTCAATTGATTAAAGATTTCGCCATTCACTATTACTTATAAAAGCACTAACCTTAATGTCCAAGTGCAAACCGAGGGCATAGATGGCACGACCACCAAATCAATCAATGAGACTATAACATCCAAGTCAAGAGTTAAATTAGAAATCAGTTAGATTACCATTACTTATCAAGAATCTGGTAAGACACTTAACAATGGGATGAACATTAAAAATGCTCTGCCAAACCCATGAAACTAAGGCAGCAATCTCAATAATTCAGATAAATCTCTCTTTAATATACTTTTCATGAATACATCTACACCTAAGGTTGAGGTCATTGTCAAGGATTTTCCAAAGTTGTTTTACTAATATACTTTCCATGAATCCATCTACACATAAGGTTGAGGTTATTGTGATGGATTTTTCAAAATTGTTTTATTAGGCGAATGCTCTGCCAAACCCATGAAACTAAGGCAGCAATCTCAATAATTCAGATAGATCTCTGTTTAATAAAAATACTTCTAATGAAACCATCTACACCTAAGGTTGAGGTCATTGTGAAGGATTTTTCAAAGTTGTTTTAATAGGCAAACTTTTGTAGAGGCTTCCAAAGGGATAATTTCAAGACTACCTTTATTTTAAAATCTACAAATTTAATCCTAGCTAATTGAATGTTCAAGAAGCTCATAGCAAGCCTTAAGAAGCAAGGACGCATATGCAACCAAAAAAGATGAAAAAACGCAAGAGTTGAATGAATTAATACTAGCCTACCGGCAAAAGAAAGGATGGCCGCTTTTCAACTACATTGAGAAATTCATTTTATCTCGAAGCGGCTGAAAGCTGGAAGAGTACAGGTTAGGCTAAGATATCTCAGCGTAAATTCTATTTCTCATGCCACACTTGAACTACGTAAATCAACTCAATCACAATTGTTTTCCTCAGCTTGGAAACACCCAAGTGTTGTGGGGCCTCCCTTGTTGTATATGTAAATCAACTCCGTCCATCAGGTGAGAAACCCTATCTGAACGGTACATACAAATTATGAGCCTGAAAAGAGCTGTACAATTTCTCCTAAGACCTATAAAGTTCACGTGGTTTTGCCCGTCCGAGTTTCGAATCATGCATATTTCCATATCTTCACTTCATCCCAATGATTTACACATGATGAACGGATTTGATGAAAGATACAAACCACGTTGGCCCCACATACAAACCTATGGTTGTCATCTCATCCCTCATTGTTCACTATGGTGTGGCCCATCTATGTATTGGGTCCGGCTGATTTCTTTTCCTAGGTCATAGAATCTAAGATAGAACCTGATAGACGGAGTGGATTTTACATATTCAAAATGGTGGGCCCCACAGAGTTTGTATTTTTGCGATAAGATAGAGCTTTTGTTGCCTGTACAAGCGTCGTAATTCGCAGGATTGAGTTAGGTGGAGCTTGTTTTTTCAAGTATAAATACCATGGCTCAAGAGCAGTTTTCTCACTCAAATATCTAAGGATTTTCAATGGCTGTATCGAGCTTATCTGCTTCGCTGCTCTTGATCTTTCTCTGCTCAGGCTATTTTGCGCCGGGGTGGTGTGTACCGAGTCCACCACCAAATGGACGGCCGATATTCCCCGACGATGTGGACAGCATACAATTCGCTCTCAATTTGGAGCACTTAGAGGCCGAATTTTTCCTGTATGGAGCGTTAGGGTACGGTCTAGATGGGGTTGCTCCCGAACTGGCCAAAGGTGGCCCACCTCCTATCGGAGCTAAGAAAGCCAACCTCGACACCCGTACACGTCAGATTATTGCAGAATTCAGTTATCAGGAAGTTGGCTATTTGAGGTCTCTTTCTCTCGTACATCTAGTTGGACCACTAATTTACTTTCCAACATGCATCATCTTATTGTGTTGTAGAGACATCCAACCATCCAAAAGGTTAGCACCACTATGAGGATCACCTTTTATCTAAAATAAGCCTTATTCACCTATTAATTGGGCCACACACGTAGTTTATTATTATAATAGCATTTATCTATATGGATTCTGTGGTTTGGACCATTTAATACGTGGACTGGGTTGAAATTCTCAGTCGTTGATTCTCATGATGTGGTCAACCAATTGTAAGGTTTGGATTTAAAAAAAAAAAACATAAAAGGTTGAACTTATCAACTTCTGGGACAGTAAATTACCATCCAGTTTCTTTTTTTTTTCCTCAAGATGATAGAGTAGAATAAGGGAGCGAATGTTGGGGGCCTTGCACAAAACCTTAGGATCTAGCCTCCCGAAACAAACCAGAATTATGGATAACGAAGCAATGAAATAAATCAAAGCATCAACCACACACCACGCAAGATTTTATATGGAAAACTCTCAAAGAGGTAAAAATCATGGGACTTCGTTCAGATCAATAATCCACTATAAAGCAGAACGTTACAACCGATCACAAGCACACCTTGCTACACAGGAGTGGATAAACGGTAAGAGAAATAAAGAAAACAGATAAATCTTACCGATTATGAGAACGTAGAAACGTTGAGATATGGTAGATCACCTCAACCACCATAGCCTCCCTTCCACAAGCTTCATCTCTCTCTCTCTCTCTCTCTCTCTCTCTCTCTCTCTCTCTCTCTCTCTCTCTCTCTCTCACACACACACACACACACACACACACGCACACACACACACACACATTTGATAGCCATCTTGTGTTTTTCATATACACCATCATACCCTGAAAAACCCTTAAGACCTCTTTTTATAGTTTTAGGAAACTCCTTTTCGCATCCTAGTTACGAAAGGACTCAAATCCGCAATTCACATAAAATCGCGAAACGAATCTGCGTAACCACGACCGGTCGAGAGGAGACCACGACTAGTCGAGCACTACCCACGACCGGTCGAGCGCCACCTACGACCGATCAAGCACCCTGGAGAAAAATAGCCCAAAGTCGCTGGACTTAAAGTCGAGTCAGGGCTCAACTCCACGACTGGTCGTGCACCAGCCCATGACCAGTCGTGCACGGGTCACGACCGGTCGAGCACGAGTCAAAAAACCCCATCAAATCTCTCACTTTTTAACCCAGGAGAGATTCACCTTCTTCAAGTCAGTCTGGTTCCTGCAAACCTCAAAATTGCCCTTAAGCAAAGCCTTGGTCATCATGTCTGACCCATTATCGTCCCTGTGAACTTTCTCAAGCTGCAACACCTTCTGTTCCAAAGTATTTTTGATCTAGTGATACCGAATTTTTATGTGCTTCAACTTGGAATGCTGACTTGGATTCTTGCTCAAGTGTATAGCACTCTGATTATCGCAATAGATCACGTGCTGCTCCTGCTTCAAGCTAAGTTCCTGTAGGAATCTCTTCATCCAAAGCATCTCCTTACATGCCTCTGTGACTGCAATGTACTCGGCCTCTGTCATCGACAATGCTATGACCTTCTGTAGCTTGCTCTGCCAAGAAACTGCTTTCCCTATAAACATGAACATGAACCCCGATGTATACTTCCTGGAGTCTATATCACCTGTCATATTTGCATTTATGTAGCCCTCTAACATAAATTTTCCATCACCATAGCATAGGCTCAACCTGGATGAGCCTCTTAGATATCGCAGTATCCATTTCACCGCTGCCCAATGCTCTTTACCAAGATTGACAAGATATCGGCTGACAACACCAACCGCATATGTTATGTCTGGGAGTGTACACACCATAGTATACATCAAACTTCCTACAGCAGACGCGTAGGGTATCTTCTGCATCTCTTCCACCTTTGGCTTTGTCTTGGGACACTGCTTATCACTCAATTTGAAGTGACCATCTAGTAGAGTACTGACCAGCTTTGCTGCATCCATATTGAACCGCTCTAGGACTTTCTCAATATACTGCTCTTGGGACAGCCAAAGCTTTCTGCTGTTTCTGTTACGGGGTTATCTCCATTCCTAAGATTTGTTTAGCCGAGCCAAGTCTTTTATCGCAAATGACTTGCCCAGCTCCTGTTTCAACTTATCAATCTTCTTGATGTCTTTTCCCATGATGAGCATATCATCAATGTATAACAGCAGAACCAAGAAATCACCATCTGAGAACTTGTGCATGAACACACAGTGGTCCGACTCCGTTCTGTCATACCCATGTTGTAATATGAATAAATCGAACTTCTTGTATCATTGTCGTGGAGCTTGTTTTAGCCCATACAAGCTCTTCCTCAGCCTACACACCATATGCTTTTTGCCCATCACTTCGAACCCCTCTGGTTGGTGCATGTAGATCTCTTCTTCCAGGTCACCATGGAGGAAGGCAATTTTAACATCTAACTACTCTATCTCCAGATCTATGCTAGCCACCAACCCAAGCAACACCCGTATGATGTCATCTTCACCACTGGTAAGAATATCTCCTTGAAGTCTATGCCTTTCCTTTGACCAAACCTTTTCACCACGTCTGGCCTTGAACCTCGTCTGTGAATTCTTCTTCTCAACCTTCTTTCTGAACACCCACTTGTTGCTCAAAGCTTTCTTACCCTTAGGCAGTTTCACCATGTCATAGGTGTGGTTCTTATGTAAGGATTTCATCTCCTCTTGCATAGCTTTTAACCACTCCTCCTTATGCTCGTTGGCTAGGGCTTCAGAATAATCTTCCGGCTCTCCCCCATCAGTCAGCATAATGTACTCATGCGGGGAGTATCTCTTGGATAGCTGTCTATCCCTAGATGACCTCCTCACCTGTGACTCAACAGGTGGATCAAGTGGGGGCTACTACCCTGGTCCATCTTATAAAGGAACTCCTCCATCCTCTGCACCTTCCTGTACTCCCCCATCATCAGGCACTACGGGAGAAATAACTGGATCTATGTCCTTTAGCTCACTTGAACTAGGCTGGTTCTTCTCTGGCGTACCAGACTCTTTTATACACTGATCTTCAAAGAAAACCACATCTCTGCTCCTAACGAGCTTCTTCTTGGTCAAATCCCACAATCTGTAACCAAACTTTTAATCACCGTATCTTAAGAACACACACTGTCTGATCTTCATATTGAGCTTGGATCTCTCGTCCTTAGGTATGTGAACAGATGCCCTACATCCAAACACCCTAAGATGAGTGTACGATGGATCTTGTCCAGTCCACACCTTCTTAGGTACTTCTCCATTCAACGAGGCTGATGAAGACTTGTTTATCAGATATACTACCGTGTGCATTGCTTCTCCCTAGAACATCTTGGGCAATTTCGCATGGGATAACATGCGTCCGATTCTCTCTATAGTGGTGCGATTCATTCGCTCAACTATACCATTATGCTCGGGGGTCTTGGAAATCGTCTGTTCATACCGTATACACAGGGACTTACAATACTCATGAAAGTCACCAATGTATTCACCACCATTGTCAATGCGGATGCACTTATATGATCTACCTTCTTCTCTCCCAACCATAACATGAAACAATTTAAACACACCAAAGACCTCGTCCTTGGATTTCAAAGCATAAACCCAAACCCTCCTAGATGCATCATCTATAAAAGTAACAAAATACAATGCCCCACCCAAGATTTTTATCCTCATAGGACCACAAACATCGGAATAAATTAAATCTAATGCATGCACTTTATTAACATGAAAATCAGTTTTAACAAATGAAACTCTATGTTGTTTCCCTGATAAACAATCAAGAAAGGTGTTGAGAGGTATAATTGTCACGTTTGGAAGGAGCCACTTCCTCGCTCGCTAGTAGCTGAAGCCCTTTTTCACTCATGTGGCTTAGACGCATGTGTCACATGTCAATAGCTGAATCTTCCATTGCGTTTAACCTACCCTTGCACACACTGACACTTTCCTTGTACAGGGTGTAACACTTCTTTCCTCTAGCTACGATCAACGAACCCTTGATGAGCTTCCAGCATGCACCAGCAAACCGACTTTCATAGTCATCATCATCCAACCTTCCTGTCGACATTAAGTTAAGGTAAAGGTCTGGGATATGCCTCACATCCCTAAGAACCAATGTGCAGCCCACATCGATCTTCATACAAATATCACCGACTCCTACGATCTTAGATATGCCAGAATTTTCCATCTTCACAGTCTCATAGTCACCTGACTTGTAGCTTGTGAACAAATCCCTACTTAGAGTCACATGAAAAGAGGCTCCCGAGTCTGTTACCTAATTGGTGTCCTAACTTATTGCTACGAGACATACATCATGATCTACATCATGATCTACAACGTCGCCATTTGAAGTGACCGTAGTGGAATCTGATTCATCTTCTTTCTCCTTTCATTTTCCTTTCTTGTCGTTCTTAGCCTTACGACATTCATGCTTTAGTGGCCATTCTTACCACAATTCCAGCATTCAACACCTTTTCTATTACTCGACTTGCCTCTTGATTTATCTCAGGCGTTTCCACCCTTCCTATTATTTTCTCTCCCCCGTTTCTATGTCATAAGGACCTCTTGCTGAGTAGACCCCTGAGACTCCCTTCTTGTCTCCTCATTGAAGAGACAACAGTCACCTGTTCCATGGATATCTTTTCATCTGACGCGGAGTTACTTAGAGACACCACCAATGTCTCCCAACTGTCAGGCAATGAACTAAGCAATACCAAAGCCTGTAATTCAGCATCCAAGACCATCTTGATAGCAGACAGTTGGTTCACTATATTGCTGACCTCATTCATGTGCTCGGTCACAGAACCACCATCCTTTAACTTGAAATTCACAAGTCACCTTATTAGAAAATTTTTATTATCGACTATCTTCCTCTCATACAACCCTTCTAGTTTCAATCATAGGCTAGCGGCTGAGGTTTTCGTAGACACATGGTGGAACACAGAATCATTCAACTATTGTCTAATAAACCACACCGCCTTTCGGTCCATCTTCTTCCAATCATCATCAGATATATCCTTGGATTTTGCAAATATGCCTAAGATTGGAGAATATAGGTCCTTGCAATAAAGCAAGTCCTCCATCTTAGCCTTCCATATGGTCCAGTTACAACCATTGAAGCTAATAATCCTTGATGAGCCACCTTCAATAATTCAAAACCGATCCTACCCGTTCAATGAACTTAACTCTGATACCACTTTGTTGGGGGCCTTGCACAAAACCTTAGGATCTAGCCTCCCGAAACAAACCAGAATTATGGATGATAAAGTAATGAAATAAATCAAAGCATTAACCAAACACCACACAAGAGATTTTACGTGAAAAACCCTCAAAGAGGTAAAAACCACGGGACCTTGTCCAGATCAACAATCCACTATAAAGCAGAATGTTACAACCGATCATAAGCACACCTTGCTATGATCAAACCTTCATCATTCACACAGGATTGGATAAACAGTAAGAGAAACAAAGAAAACAGAGAGGTCTCACCAATTATGAGGATGTAGAAGTCTTGAGATGTGGTAGATCACCTCTATGAGCATAGCCTTGCTTCCAAAAGCTTCCTTTCTCTCTCTTTCTCTCTCTTTCTCACACCTTTGATAGCCCTCTTGTGTTTTTCATATACACTATCATACCCTAGAAAAATCCTAAAGACCCCTTTTTATGGTTTTAGGAAACTTCTTTCCGCATCTCAGTTGTGAAAGGACTCAAATTCTCAATTCACACAAAATCGCGGAACGAATCTGCATAACCACGACCGGTAGAGAGGAGGCCACGACTGGTCGAGCGCCACCTATGATCGGTCGAGCACCCCGGAGAAAAATAGCCTAAAGTCGATGGACTTTGAGTCGAGTCAGGACTCGACTCCACGACTGGTCGTTCACCAGCCCATGACCGGTCATGCAGGGCTCATGACCGGTCAAGCACGGGTCAAAAAACCCCATCAGTGAAACAGTGCAGCCCACACCGTGAGGCCTACCTTGATGTATGTATTCTACATCCATGCAGTCCATCTGTTTATTTAGAATTTTTTAAGGTATGATCTCAAAAATGAAGCAGATTCAAATCTCAGGTGGACCATACTGTAGGAAACTATAATGATTGACCATTAAAAACTTCTTATGCGCTACATAAGTTTCGAATCAAGCTTATGTTTATTTATTTTTTCCCTTCATCTGGGTTTTTGTAACCTTATAAACAGGTTGGATTGGATGAAAAATAAACATTAGGGTGGGCCCTAGGAATTTTTTAAAGGTGACGCATTCAATCACTGCTTTTAGTATGGTCCACCTAAGATTTTGTTCTAGTTCATTTTTTGTCTCATGCTCTAAAATAATCTTGAAAAATGTATGAACGACGTGGATGTAAAATACATACATTAAGGCGTGCCTCATGGTGAGGGCCGCACCTAATCCGCTCTAATAGTACACCAACTGTCAACAAAACTTAGCTGATATGGGAGAACTATATAATGCTTCGGTACACAAACTGTCAACAAAACTGTGTTGATATGGGAAAACTGTTTAAGCTTTCGGTGGGCACCACTCATTGTTTAACCTTGCTTAATAATACAAAAGAAAGAAGATATATAGACACCAGCAGACCGGTTCCGCTTAGGTGGGTGGATCCCCGACTGTGGGGCCACCTTGATTTATTTTCCTTACATCCAAACCATCCATCCATTTTGAAAGATCATTCTCAGTCATGATCCTAAAAATTAATCAGATCCAATTCGATCTCAGGTTGACCACACCACTGGAAACAATAGTGATTGTCCATTAAAAACTTCTTATGGGTCCCAAAAGTTTCAAATGGAGAGAGAGAGAAAAAAAAGGATTCCAGTTGCTCCAAGAAGTTTTTAACAGTGGGTACTCAATTACCAATGTTTCCTTTGGTGTGGTCCACCTAAGATTTGGGTCTTCTTCATTTTCTGTATTAATAACTACAATGATCTTTCAAAACGGATGGATGGAGTCGATTTCAGGAAAATACATTAAGGTGGACCCACAGTCAGGGATCCACCCACACATTCATGGAAGCCGCCCCCAAGTAGCATTGGCAGACTGACCTCACAGAAGATATACAAGACCCATTCCACAACTCCAGCTGCTATGATATTTGCATTTCTTCCTTAATATATATCTCCTCTCTAACTAGTGCGCACACACATGTAGCATGTAGAGGTAAAGGTAAACGTTCAAACTATTGGGGGCCTTGCACAAAACCTTAGGATCTAACCCTCTAGAATTATGGAATAATTATGCAATGTAAATAAATCAAAGCACAAACCACACCACACAAGAGATTTTTACGTGAAAAATCCTCAAAGAGGTAAAAACCACAGGACCTTATCTAGACCAACAATCCACTATGAAGTAGAACGTTACAACCAATCACAAGAACACTTTGCTATGATCAAACCTTCACTCACGCAGGAGTGGATAAACAGTAAGAGAAACAAAGAAAACTAAGAGATCTCACCATTACAAGGATGTAGAAGCGCTGAGATATGGTAGATCACCTCCATGTACATAACCTCTCTTCTACAAGCTTCCTCTCTCTCTCTTTCTCTCTCTCTCTCACCCCTTTGATAGCCCTAATCCCTTTAAGAAGCCCTCTTGGGCTTTTTCATTCACTTAGAAAAATCCTAGAGACTCCTTTTTATAGTTTTAGGAAACTTCCTTACGCATCCCTGTTGCGAAAGGACTTGTGACATGAAATTTGCACAAAATTACGAAATGAATCTCCGTAACCACGACTGGTCATGCGCCACCTACGACCGGTCAAGCGCCCCAGAAAAAATATTTAAACCTCGCTGGACTTTGAGTCGTGTCACGACTCGAACCTACGACTAGTCGAACACCAGCCCACTACTGGTCATGCAGGGCTCACGACCGGTCGACGACAGGTCAAAAAAATCCATCAAATCTCTCCCTTTTTGACCCAGGAGGGATTCACCTTCTTTAACCCAACCTGGTTTCTACAAACCTCAAACTTGCCCTGAAGCAAAGCCTTAGTCATCATATCTGACCCATTATTGTCCGTGTAGACCTTCTCAAGCTGTAACAACTTCTGTTTCAAAGTATCCTTGATCCAGTGATACCGAATCTCTATGTGCTTCAACCTGAAATGTTGATTTGGATTCTTGCTCAAGTGTATAGCACTCTGACTATCGCAATAGACCACATGCTCCTCCTGCTTCAGGCTAAGTTCCTGTATGAACCTCTTCATCCAAAGCATCTCTTTACATGCTTCTGTGACTGCAGTGTACTCGGCCTCTGTCGTCGACAATGCTATGACCCTCTGTAGCTTGCTCTGCCAAGAAATCTCTCCCCCTACAAACGCGAACATGAACCTCGATATAGACTTCCTGGAGTCTATGTCACCTGTCATATCTACATCTGTGTAGCCTTCTAGCACAGGTTTACCGTCACCATAGCATAAGTTTAACCTAGATGAGCCTCTTACATATCGTAGTATCCATTTCACCGTTGTTCAATGCTCTTTGCCAAGATTGGCAAGATACTGGCTGACAACACCAACCGCATATGCTATGTCTAGGCGTGTACACACCATAGCATACATCAAACTTCCTATAGCTGACGCATAGGGTATCTTCTGCATCTCTTCCACCTCTGCCTTCGTCTTAGGACACTGCCTGTCGCTCAATCTGAAGTGACCACTCAGTGGAGTACTGACCGATTTCGTTGCATTCATATCGAACTGCTCTAGGAGTTTCTCAATATACTGCTCTTATGACAGCCAAAGCTTCCTGCTGCTTCTGTTAAAGGTTATCTCCATTCCTAGGATCTGTTTAATCAGGCCCAGGTCTTTCATAGCAAAAGACTTACCCAACTCTTGTTTCAGCCCGTCGATCTTCTTAACGTCTTTTCCCATGATGAGCATGTCATCAACATATAACAACAGAACTAAGAAATCACCATATGAGGACTTACGCGTGAACACACAGTGGTCCGACTCCGTTCTGTCATACCCATGTTGTAACATGAACGAATCGAACTTCTTGTACCATTATCGTGGAGCTTGTTTCAACCCATACAAGCTGTTCCTCAACCTACACACCATATGCTCTTTCTCTTGACTTCGAACCCCTCTGGTTAGTGCATGTAGATCTCTTCTTCCTAGTCACCATGATAGAAAGTAGTTTTAACATCTAATTACTCTATCTCCAGATCCATGCTAGCCGCCAACCCAAGTAACACCCGTATGGATGTCATCTTCACCACTGGTGAGAATATCTCCTCGAAGTCAATGCATTTTCTCTGACCAAACCCTTTCACTATAAGTCTGGCCTTGAACCTCATCTGTGAATTCTTCTGCTCAACTTTCTTTCTGAACACCCACTTGTTGCTCAAAGCTTTCTTACGCTTAGGCAGTTTCACCATGTCATAGGTGTGGTTCTTATGCAAGGATTTCATCTCCTCTTGCATAGCTTTCAATCACTCCTCCTTATGCTCGTCGGCTAGGGCCTTAGAATAGTCTTTTGGCTCTCCCCCATCAATCAACATAATGTACTCATGCGACAAGTACCTTTTGGACGACTGTTTATCCCTAGATGACCTCCTCACCTATGGCTCAATAGGTGGATCAAGTAGGGGCTGCTCCTCTGGTCCATCTTCTGAAGAAACTCCCTCGTCCTCTGCACCTTGTCGTACTCCCCCGTCATCAGGCACCATAGAAGGAATAATCGAATCCATGTTCTCTAGCTCACCAGAACTAAGCTGGTTCTTCTCTGGCTTACCAATGTCTTCTATACACTGATTTTCAAAGAAAACCACATCTCTGCTCCTAACAAGCTTCCTCTCGATCGGATCCCACAATCTGTAACCGAACTTTTCATCACCGTACCCCAAGAACATACACTGTCTGATCTTTATATCGAGGTTGGAGCTCTCATCCTTTGGTACGTAAACGGATGCCCTGCATCCAAAAACCCTGAGATGATTGTACGATGGATCCTATTTAGTCCACACCTTCTCAGGTAGTTCTCTATTTAACGGGGCTAATGGAGACCAGTTTATCAAATACACCGTCGTGTGCATTGCTTCTCCCCAGAACGTCTTGGGCAACTTCGCATGGGATAACATGCATCTGATTCTCTTTACAATGGTGCGATTCATTCGTTCAGCTACATCATTATGCTTAGGGGTCTTGAAAACTATCTGTTCATACCATATACCCAGGGACTTGCAGTACTCATGAAAGTCGCCAATGTATTCACCACCATTGTTAGTGCAGATGCACTTTAATAATCTACCTGTCTCTCTCTCGACCATAGCATAAAACAATTTAAACACACTAAAAACCTCATCCTTGGATTTCAATGCATAAACCCAAACCCTCCTAGATGCATCATCTATAAAAGGAACAAAATACAATGCCCCACCCAAGGTTTTTGTCCTCATAAGACCACAAACATAAGAATAAACCAAATCTAATGCATGCACTTTATTAACATGAGAATCAAATTTAACAAATGAAACTCTATGTTGTTTTCCTGATAGACAATCAAGATAGGTTTTGAGAGATGTACCTGTCACGTCTGGAAGGAGCTGCTTCCTCGTTAGTAGCTAAAACCATTTTTCACTATGCCACCTAGATGCTTGTGCCACATGTCAATAACTGAATTTTTCACTTCATTCAACCCACCCTTGCACACACTGAGACATGCCTTGTAAAGGGTGTAACACTTCTTTCCTCTGGCTGCGATCAACGAACCCTTGATGAGCTTTCACCGCCCACTAACAAACCGGCTTTCATAACCATCATCATCCAACCTTCCCGTTAACATCAAGTTGAGGCGAAGGACTGGGATATGCCTCACATATCTGAGAACCAATGTATAACCCACATCAGTTTTCACACAAATATCACTGACCCCTACAATCTTTGATATGCTAGAATTTCTCATCTTCACGGTCTCATAGTCACCTGACTTGTAGCTTGTAAAGAAGTCCCTACATGGAGTCGTATAAAAAGAGGCTCCCGAGTCTAGCCGTGAAACATACATCATGATCTGCTGAAAGAATAACTACAACATCGTTATCTAAAGCGACCGCAGTGGAATTTAATTCATCTTCTTTCTCCTTTCATTTTCCTTTCTTATCGTTCTTAGCCTTACGACATTCATGCTTGTAGTGGCCCTTCTTGCCACAATTCCAGCATTCAACATATTTTCTGTTACTCGACTTGCTTCTTGATTTATGTCGGGCCTTCTTGCCCTTCCTGTTTTTTCCTCTCCCTCGTTCCTGTGTCACAAGGGCCTCTTGCTGAGTAGACCCCTAAGACTTCCTCCTTATCTCCTCATTAAAGAGACAAATAGTCACCTGTTCCATGGATATCTTTCCATCTGGCGCGGAGTTACTTAGAGACACCACCAATGTCTATCAACTGTCAGGCAACGAACTAAGCAAAAGCAAAGCCTGCAATTCATCATCCGGGACCATCTTTATAGCGGAGAGCCGGTTCACTATATTGCTGACCTCATTCATGTGCTTGGCCATAGAGCCACCATCCTTAAACTTGAGATTTACAAGTCGCCTTATCACAAAAATTTTATTTCCAACTGTCTTCCTCTCATACAGCCCTTCTAATTACAGTCATATGCTAGCGGCTGAGGTTTCCTTAGAGACATGGTGGAACTCAGAATCATCCAGCCATTGTCTAATAAACTCCATCATCTTCTGGTCCATCTTCTTCCAATCATCATTAGACACACTTTGGATTTTGCTGATATGCCTAAAATTAAAGAATATAAGTCCTTACAATAAAGCAAGTCCTCATCTTAGCCTTCTATATGGTCTAGTTAGAACCATTGAGGTTGATCATCCTTGATGAGCCACCTTCCATAATTCTAAATCGATTCTACCCGTTCAATGAACTTACCTCTGATACCACTTTGTTGGGGGCACTATAAGAAAAATGGCTATTAGGGGCGTTTTTAGTACAGGCGGCCACTAAAAACCGCCACTGTAGATGATATGAGGGGCGTTTTTATGTGGCCGCCCGTATACCAAATGGGTCACCGCCGCTGTTTTCTTTTTCTTTTTTTTTTTTTTTTCAAGACCCCAAATTAAACCCTATCCCGCGCGGCGCCCTATCCCCAAATATCCAAAGCCCTTACGCGCGCCTCTCCCAAATTCATCCAGCCTCTTCTTCTCCCACCTCTTTTCTACCAAAACGCATCCCCAAAACCCTTTTCTCCCTCTCACTCTCCACATCTCCCTCTCCTTCTGTCTCTCTCGATCTCCCTCTCCCTCCAAGTGCGCCCCAAAACCCTCCTCTCCCTCTATCTCTCTCGATCTCCCTCTCCCTCCAAGTGCGCCCCAAAACCCTCCTCTCCCTCTATCTCTCTCGATCTGCATCTCTGTCTCCCTCTCGATCTGCATCTCTGTCTCCCTCTCGATCTCCTTATCTCTCTCGATTTATCTCTCCCTCTACAGCAACGACGCATCATCTCTAGCAACAGCGCATCCTCTCCAGCATCATCTTCACCACTCTTAAGTGCGGCCAGCAGCCCCCGCCCTTCACCTCGTCCCCGGCCATTTCTGGTAAACAATGAGACCAATGATCTAGATGGTCTGGGTTTTTATAGATGTATGCCATTTATACAATGGATGCAGATATAAAATAGTATTATCATTCATCATTTAAAAAAAAAAAAAAAATTTGCATTCGTTGGTGAGATAAAGGCCTTTGATTTGTGTGATAGGGTCTTTGATCAACGGTGCGGAAATTGAAAGCCATTTTTATATGAACGGCAGCAGCCAGACAACCGTAGGGATGGATCCACAGATGAGCGGTTTTGATTGCCCCGCTTTTCTACTGATTCCATCTCATATCTTCTTCACTTCTCTCTGTTTTTTTTTTTTTTTGCTTCCGTTCTTTCAAAGATCTGTAACTGTTTCACGCAACTACCAGCGTGTGGGGCCCACCTCGTTTTTGCATGGTATCCAACCCATCCAACAGGGTCGCCCCAAGATGATAATGCAATGAACCGAAGAAGAGTTCGAGCAAATCGTCAGATGTGCCATCCTTGACTTTAGATTGTTTTTTTGCTGTTCATGTGGGCCCCACAACACGTTGTTGGCCTCACACACATGAGGCAGAAGATGAGTGGTTGTATGCCATGCATTAGACGACCAGTTTCTTCCTTTTGGACGGCCGGGATTGTTCTTAAATCTATCCATGTGAGGCGTTGGGCAGCTTGTCATTCATCCTTTGTTGTGAATGTTTAAGGTGTGCACAACATGTGTTTGATGAAATGCCTCTGTTTTAACAATTTTTAAGTTTTTTTCTCACAACGATCTTCAACTTGAGGCCAACCTTTTCAACAGCCAAGATGGCATACACGCATTATAGGTTGGCCATGGGCAACTAAACGGATAGCAACCTTTTCGTCCATTGAGGTTGATCAAAATAGCTCCATCTCTAGTCCTTACTCATGATGGGACAAATGAACTTAAATAAAAATTCCAAGTAAGAAAATCAGGACCGAAGGATTCTTGTTTTAAATGTAGGTGCCACTCTTCTTGTTTGGAAATTGTTTGATATTTTCAGGATCAGTTAAAGAGAATCCTGTTTCTTTGATATTTTCATTGCCATGTCAGAGAATCAGATCCTTCTCAAAGCTCCAAAGAAACTGGACATCACAATCCTGTTGTGAGGGTAATTTTTATAGTTTAATATTTTGTAATATTAATAAATATTACATTCTAATATAATTAAAATAAAAAATATACAATTGTTGTATTTTTTACAAACAAGTGTCCATGAATCAGAGGTTAGAATTTCTTAACCACTGATTTTGGGACCGTGAAATGGAGAGTGTGGGTCCGATAGTTTAGTCGGTTTTAAGTTGGGTTATTTAACCCCTACTGCTTATTTTGATAGAACATGGTATGGCCCACAGAGGTTCAGAGGCTTATGCGCTGCTTAGAAGGTTTTATGGACAATTCTGGACAAATTCCCTTATGCTTGGCCTTTTAGGGGTTACAACCTGTGTTAGAGAAAGCTGTATAAAGATAATCTCTGCGGGGGTCGTTTTGTTAGTGTGACATCAACTCCACCCATCAATTTCTCTAGCCCATATTATAAGTCTTCACCCGAAATCAGGTGGAATTCCAAAACTCAAGTGGGTAACACCAGCAGGTAGGGTGTATGTATATATATATATGTTCAGCATTGGAACTTTCTTGAGCCCACTTAATGTTTAGATGCCATCCAATCTTTTAATAAGGTGATTCTCAAGATGAGGGAAAAGAGAAAATTTAGCAAATATCCAAAAAAATTTTAGCCCCAAAAAAGTTTCAATCTCACTATTTCTTGTAGTGAGCCTAGTTAAGTTCTGAATTCACTTGAGTTTTTAGCCAATGTTTAACATGAGCTTGGGCAACAGATAGACAGAATGGATATAACACATACTTCACAGTGGCCTCAACAGAGCTCTTGTCCTTGTCACTACCGCTGCTTGTTCTATGCATATATGGCTAGTTATATACCATAACCTTTCATCAAATTCAAATAATGCTAAAGACCTTAAATGATTAAATGCAGGCAAGAAGCTGGCTGGGAGCATCATCAAGGAAAAACTGGTAGCATGTGTTAACCGAGTGCCAGGTATGTCCCTAAAAGATGTCCTTAGATGCCTTTAAATTACCTTCAGCTTTATATATTCATGGGTCTAATATGTGTATAGCATGCTCTCTTCGACTTCCTGAATACCTGGTAACAAACAGAGTTGAGAAAGCGAAGACTAAGAGTTTATACTGAAAAAATATGGAGCACATAGTTGCATGAATGGCAAAAAACATATCGAAGGAAAAATGCAAAGACCCCATACATGTAGAATGGCAAAAAACACAATGAAGGAAAAATGCAAAGACTCCCAATAGATGTATAACCGCTAGGATTTTTGTTATTTGATTATAGAAAAAGGTTCTACCATATATCAGTTGACATACTAGAGCACATAACGATAGTAAGTAACACCCAAAAAAATGTATTTCTAAAATATTAATGAATTTGAGTTAATGTTATCAATCATCATATGAAAATAAACCTTTTAGCTTGTAACAGTATCTTCTTCATTTGCCCAATTTGCAAACTCATTCTTTCACTCCTATTGTAAAGGCTGAAATGAACATGCAGCCTTTGTGTAAGTTTTTTTTTTTCTTTTTCTTTTTCTATTTCAGGAAGCTAGTGTCTTCTATTGAAAACTTGTTCGAATGACATGAATTTTTACACTTAATGCATAGGTGTATCTCTGCCTTTTAATTCACAAAGGGCTGTTGTTGTGTGAAGGAGCTTCTTTGTTGTAGAGTTACGCAAAAGAATGCAATGATGTGTGTTTGTCTAAGAAGACATGTCGTTCGCAACACCCAATTGGAAGGTACAATATGAACAGCTCCACATTACTTGATTATAATTAGTCTTGCTCTCTATTTTCTTGTAGATTCTTGGCATCTTATCTCTCTGTTGGCAAATTTTGAGGGGCTTCAATGTTCTCAATTGATTGGAAAAGCATTGGAAGGAAGTGAAGGTGCTGAACATGTCCAGTTTACAATTCATTTTGAGATATTATACAATGCTCGGGCTTATGGTTTGTGCAATACGGTTCGATTATATGAAGTGGTATTTGTGGGACCCATGGTTCAATGATCCAAACAATTGAAATTTTGGGGTCCCAGTCTGTATGCAGCATACACCAACTAATCCCAAGATTGGAAGAATCCAAACCATTAGTAGGTGACCAACAAATAGATGGGTTAGAAAGAAATGCAATTAATTGCATTCAAGTAAAAAGGCTAAATGTTGTACAGCCAGATCTTCTAATCAGATGAGTTTTTCAGGAATGGAGCACCCATGTGAGGACCATCATATCGTTGGTTGTTGGATCACTGAACCATGCGCAACATTTATACAAAGTGAAAACGCAAACCGTATGGTCCATACTTTTAAGCCTGAGTTTGGGATAATATCTCGTTCATTTCACTAGTAACCTATTAAATAGCTTTATCAATTGGGAACTTTATGAAATCTTTTAGCTCCTTCAGTTTATGTTTTCAGATGCTTTGTCATGTATTTTCTATTGTCCAAGGATGTTTACAGCTAATGTTCATTCATATTCTCTAACACATACATAACTAGCTCTTGATATTGCAAATTTTACAATTGTGATTGGAATGGAAAAGAAATTTTGATCTTGAAATCCTAGTTGCCATCTTGTATTTGATTTTTATCATTAGCTATTAGTTTTATGTGATTATACCTTCTTGCAGGCAGTAAAATTTAGATTTCTTCTGGGTTTTTTTTTTTTTTTTTTAAATAATAATTTGTAGCATATATCCTAGCTATTTCATTGGCTACTATCTCATTCAGTTCTCAGATGTGGCAAAACGATATGGATAGAATTTCTGTGACTAAAACATGAATTCCCCAAATGAGGGATTCACGAGTACATCAGAACAGAATAGTTTTCTTATTAGGTTCTTTTGATTAAAACAATTTGAGATTTTCCCTCCCAAACAGCATATTTGGCAGCAACCCCCAACCCACAATTGGTTGAACATGTTGGTGGGGGCAGTTCATTTCAATCTTAGATGGCTTTGTAAAACAAAACTCAAATAAAACAACTCTGTTACTCCAATATTTCAAATGAATGAAATTCTAATTTGGTGGAAAAACTTTTCACCTGCGCTACATCTATGATGCTTGCTTGCTTAAAAATTTGGTTTGCTAGTCTACTTCAACCAAGAAAAAAATCATGTTTGATAGAGAATGACACTTTGATACACAAGCACTCAAAAATTTTAGACATTGGATATTTTTCATTTTTAATCATCTAATTGTCGGTTCAAAGAGGCCAAGAGCCAAAAAAATATTTCGTTTTTTGTCAGAGACCTCTTAAGTTAGGTTTGTTGGGGCTCAACCTTGTAAGGAAACTCCTCCTATTATAAAGTTGATTTAAAGTTTTTTCCTATTTGTAAGGAAACGCCACCTGTACATTCACCTATTCTTAGCTGCTCAGTGAACACCACAGATCCCACACATGTTTTGTATGTCCACGTGTAGGGGAGTCACCATTTTTGTGTCCATTTTTTAATACACCCATTGATTTAATAAATATCTCCATCCCTTCTGCTTTTAGTCATGCAATAATACTAAGAGAAAGTAGACATGATGGGTGTATTTTTATTGGTCCTAGAATGCTCAGGTATTGTCTTAGATTGATGTGAATCGTCATGTTCTTACAACTACCACATGGACATGCTGCTTTCAACCTTTGAGTCTTGAATTTGAACATGAGTCTTAAAAAAAATTAAAAAATTACATTTCATATTCCATGTTTCCCTTCATACGCAGTCATCCGAATCAAACTTAATTACTTCAAATGGCTCTTTAGCATATCATCGTAACTTGATCGGTTCATATCATCTTTAAGATGGAATTCAGTTTTGGAAAACCCCCATATGGAAACTGTAGTAAGGGGCCACATTACCTTATCAAAATCCTTGTTGCAGTAACAAGTTGGACAATATTTCATTTCTTTTACTGTGGTTGATATGGCAGAGCTGCTGGAACTGGAATAAGGATACAGAGACCTCTCCATATTACACATTGAGAGGAGTGATGTGTCAATTCAATACGCTGGTTTAAATTACCCCTGTTGTGGATGGAAAATGATTAGAAATACACAAATTGAATTATCCTAGCCATCTGATTGGCGTGGAAGGAAATGGTTAATGGTTCACATTTGGTGAGAAGAGAAGAAATTTTGTGTGTGTGTGTGTGTGTGTATGTGTGTGTGTGTGTGTGTGTGTGTGTATGATCTGTGATGGGTCCTAATAGATGGACAGTCTCATTAATGCATGGCCATAAGTCATGTACAGTAGAGAGATGGCACTGCCGCATTCTGATTCTAATGGCTCTGCCTTGTCAACTTTCTTGTTTTGTTAACATTTCCTTTTGTAGTGGTATGCCTACAAGGACACCTAGTTTATGTATAGTAAATATGATGGTGTGAATATGCGACCATAACAAAAGAAGGTAAGGCAACTCATCAGGTGGGCTCCACATTCAGGAAATAAATAAATTAGAAAAGCATTGTAATGACTCAAATGCCCTACTCATTGGCAGATTCTTCTGGTCAATCACTGTCTTTGGAGTTCATGTTAGGACATAAGCGGGAAAGTAAGGCAGATTCAAAACTCAAAGGGCTGCAGGAAAGGAAACTGTGTTGTGTCCATGATTGAAGCATTCATAGTACCGTATAAATTGTGGATCAGGCTAATATTTTTGTATTTTCAGTTCATATGATGCAGGAAATGAATTCTCTGTGACGGATTTCATGGTAAAAAGAAATCTTAGATTCATGATAATTGCCTAATAGCCATCATATCCATTGATGTTCCTGTGACGGATTTCATGGTGTCATAGTTTCATGAATTATCATAATATTGATGTTCCTGTTTCATTGAATTGGTCTCCTATAGGAAAGACATGAAATCCCCATTGTTCCAACTTCTCTGTTTCTATAAATACTAACCTCAAATTTTTGTTCTCAAGTGAAGGGCATATACAATAAAACTTCTTATATAAGATTGTAAATATTACTCTCTCTCTCTCTCTCTCTCTCTCTCTCTCTCTCTCTCTGAAAACAAAAAAAAATGGGTTGGTTTTGGTAGTTGGTAGATTTACTTGGCTAACCTTAGTTGAATTTCACTTCTAGCACTTTCTTTTGCTGAGTGTAGTTTCCTATGTAACTATTATGAGTGTAGTTTTCTATGTAACCGTTAAAAGGAAATCAATTACCCCCTCTTTTGGTGACTCAAACAGAAGAAGCCATCTCATGATTGAGGTTTTGCTATAACCTGTGTTGTTTTCTAAGTGCACATGTATTCATTAGTATATTTATATTTTTATCAATCTGTATTTTCTCTTAAGCTTTGATTTCTCTGTATCTTTTGCAGGTTGCTTCAAATTATTATGGTTATTCTGTTATTGTATTTGGTGAATTCATGGAATTCCATGGAACTGATTGAATGGAAGGAGCTTCTGTTGTTCATAGAAGTCATGTTTCTGATTTTTTGGATGAATTGGGTGTGTGAAATTGCATGGAACTGATCAATGAAGCGGTTTTCACTTTGGGAGAGTACAAGATTTTAAATATTCAAAGGTTAGCATCTCCCATGACGCCCTCATAGTGCATGTGAATTAAACTGGTGAAAAGGGGAGCTACCTGTTGCTATCGCCTGCATTGAATTACAGTCAGTTCTCTTGCCATTATATAAACTGGAACAAGAATTCCAACAGTCCCAACAATAGCAGCTGGGGTAGCCTAATTTTTTTGGTGAGGCATTGAAAAAGGTGGGTTCTATGCCTGATGGAAAGCTTGGAATTTCACAAACATGCCAGCTTGGCACATGCAGCTGCATGTGAATGGGTGGGGACAAATGTGTCTGGAACTAGTGAAACTGCAGAGTCAGCACTTAGATCATTTGATGCACTTTCCATGAAATTGGATGGTGATTCTATTTCTTGTTTGTTCTTTTTGGTGGGACCTGGAATCATGATTACATTCATTTTAGGTTGGAATTGGAACTGAATCAATAACAATAACATCAAGAAATACTAACATTTCCAATAAAGAACTAGATGCATAAGCGATTCACTTACTCTAGCAAAATGTGATTTTTTTTCCTTTTTTTTTTTATGTATGGTGAACTAGTTTGTTTTATGGTTTGAATGACTTTGAAACTGCAGGATTTCTATGAGGATCTATTTGAGGAGCTGAGCAAGTAGAGAGAGATTGAGAGCCTTAATATCTGCGACAATTTGGCTGACCACATGGTAACATACTTAGAATTGCAGTTCTGTAGTATCTGTTCAATTCAATTATTTCCATAGTTGATAACTTCTTTTGGCAGGTGGGTAATGTATATTTCCATCAGCCTGTAAATGGGGCTGGTTGTAAATGATTTATAGGTTGTGTTTGAATGCTAATTTAAGCCCGTAAAGGTCTTCTGATATAGAAGATTCAACCTAGCAGAATTTTTAATTGTTTCTTTTCTTTTCTTTTACATTGTTAGGCATTGACCGATATTCACAGAGGTCTTGATTACATACGGTGTTCAGAATTTTAATTTTCAATTTCATAAGGTTTTTTGCAGAATTTTAATTTTCAATTTATAGCTTTTGTTTCTTTGACGGAGGTCTTGATTACATAAATTCAAGTATGATACACATAAAATGAGAGGTCTCGATTACTTTCGTTTCTTTATCACGTTTTTTTTTTTTTTTTTTTTCTCTTCTTGATGTGTATTTTATTATTCTTTTCATTGCCCGTATCAGGTGGAACGCACTGTTACTTACAATGAGCACAGGCCGAGAAAACCTCCCCCGGATTTGCCATCTCTACTTTTACATGGACAGATAGTTTACATTGGCATGCTTGTAAGTGTTTTAAAATTTCATTTGCTTGGAATTTTTTGGCCAAGTCATTCCAATTGACATTTAACATAATCGAAATTGATTGTGAATGTTTAATCAGTTATGGAAAATTGTTAGTCCTCTTGGGCTATATGATTTAAGAGGAATATGGTCCTTTGTTGTGTTGTAGAGTAGAATTACGTGTTTAGAACCTTTTTTTTTTTTTTCAAATCTTCTCTGTAGGGATTGTTCAATGCTGATTTCCTATCACTATGTAATATTTCTAGCAAATACATGCCCAGTGCTTTTCATGAATTCATGAGATTTCCCTGTTCACCATTGTGGTTTTTTGGTTGCCTCCTTGATTATATCCTTTCCAATTGCATTAGGCACATCAGATTATTTTTTCATTGGTGTTTGGTCCATGCAGGAGTCCTTTGACTTATCGAAGCCAATCACATCTGCAGATGTACAACATATTTTTGAAAACCTTGCCAAGAAGTGCCAACGGACAAGGTAAGTATTTCCAGGATCTTTTCTTAAAAGTCCTATAAATACTTTAAATGTATTTGTTGTTACTGTTTCTTAGATCATATGGGGCTTAAATACAATTAGAATATATGTGTAACAGTAGACTTAAGCCTAACTAGGATTTGACTTAGTAGATTCACTATTTTGATTTATGGTATTTCATCTAATGATGTTGCTATGCAAAATCTATAAAATGTGCGTGCCTTTTTATAGGCTTGACATGGCCCAATGTTTTGATAGGCTTGACAGTTGACGGCAAGCCAAACCAAACATACCTTTTTTTATTTTTTTATTTTTACAAAGTCTAATATATACTTCAATCAAAATCTACAAAAGATGTGAATAGATAAAGGTATTTGACCAAAATTTCAGCAATAAAATTCTTCTTTTTTTTTTTTTTTGAAAACAGACCTGGGTCACAAAAATGCTTGATGACTGGTTTGGAATCTATCCACAAGAAGTAAGATTTATGCTTGGAAACTATTGTATTAAAACTAAGGCTAAAGCCTTCAGCCACGGGGGTTTCAACCTCGGGTTGGACAACTGAGGCAAAACCAAGGCTAAAGGCTTTAGCCTTAGTTTTTAACCTTTTTAGCCACATTTTTGAATTGAGGCTAAAGCTCCCTTTTCTTGTAGTGTTAGTGCAGCGTCCAAGTGCAACGTCCAAGCTATTCATCAGGTGGTTTTGACCTTGTCATGAAAGTAAATCTAGTCCATTCAGCAGGTGGGCTATAATCTTAGAAGCAGTTGGATGGGTAAAAGACACTTCAACCAATTTTTTTCAGCCGTATCTTTGTTTCATAAACTGTGGCCCACCTGATGAGTGGACTAACCTGATTCTTGGGGAATAACATCTAAGTAGAGGCTCCACTCTAATGAATAAATTGGATCTCATAGAAAATTTGCCAAGCTGGCAGATGTTTGGCATGTACATGAGTTGCCTTGTACATGCCTGTGCTGACCAAAACCCATAGTACCGAAAGGCAAGAAAGAAAAAAGATAAGGATCTTTAGCTTGCTTGCATTTGTCCTTGCTTTAACAGCGTTTGTTCTTAGGCTATTGAAAGGTGACAAGGGCTATAGTCGCAGTTATTTCATTTGTTTGATCATGCGCTATTCTATCATGAGAAGTTCACTTTCCAGCTGAAAATTACTACTCAGTCCATGAAGCTAAACACTTTTTTGTTTTATTTTTTATTTTTGTTGTGTGCAGATAAGCTCTTTGTTGGTGCATCTGTTGGTTACTTTTCATTCCTTTGACTGTAAGTCATATCTTATTTCCTAAACTGCATTTTGAATCTCCTATTAGGTTCTGTTTAGTACTAAATTCTCACTATTGGATCATAGACAAGATGTCACAGGTCGCTTGTATTCTTTTTTCTTTTTTTTTGGGGGGTAAATTCATACTACTCTCTCAAAGATGTTGTGGGTGGAAGGCTAGGAAAGGAAGACATTTGTAGTTTGTTTTAGTAAATTAATTGTTTGCTAGAAGATACTAGTGTTAGATGTCTTCCTACGAGGTATTTGGAAGAGAAATTTTGCCATGAAATTGCTTGGGCATGTCTAATTTTCGGTAATTTTCCAATGTTTTGGCAACCCTAATGTGGTGGTCAAACATCCTTTTACCGGCGTTTCTGCATATATTTTCGCGGCGTTGTGGCAACCTTTTGCCACGCTTTTTCATTATTTAGCGGCATTTTTTTCTCTTACCGGCACTTGTTACGGCTTTTAGTGACGTTTAGTAATAGTCTTTATCGGCGTTTCTTAGATGTTTAGCGGCAGTTACTAGAAGCGCCAGTAATTGATAATAACCGCCGAAAAAGTCAATTTTTAGCGGTGGCCACCGGAAACGCCGGTAAATAGATCCAACCGCCGCTAAAAGAATTAGCGACGCCTCCCTTTAGTGGCACGAGTACGGCCGCCGCTAATATGTTTACCGGCGGGTTTTTGGCATTTTAGCGGCGGTTCTGGCCGCCGGTAAGGACTGATTTTCTTGTAGTGGAGCCTTGCACAAAACCTTAGGCATTCAATCATACACAGATGCAGCACATATATTATCTTTCGAATTTTTATTTTTATTTTTATTTTGTTTTCAGGGCCATTAAATCAACGGTTGGTGGATTTCCAAGGCCCTCCATCAATCTAAGCGCTCACAATTTTGCTATTATATTTGATGATGCATTTGAAAAGCCACTCAGCTCACCCTTTGATCCGTACATCAGCAACGTTAATTATCTTCTGGCCTCTTATATCATTCCATACATGGAGTCACATGGGACTCGTGGCCTATGTGGGCACTAACCCAAATATCAACTGTCACGTTTCAAAGAGAGCAAGTTAACCGTCCTTCTCTACTGTTTTTTTGGTACTCTTTGGTGTGGGACAGCACATGAGAGCAGTGGTGCAACCCTTGTGATCTAACCACTAATGCTACCTATCCAATTCTCATCCCCACTCTCCATCCAATATGGCAGTTTCTAATGTCTGAACTGCTATGGTCCACTTGTGTGAAATCCTAGCCACCCATCTCCCACTACTTGACCAATTATGGCTGTATTCATTTGATTGACATGATTCATTGCCTAAGGCCAACCCATGATAAGGAAATAATACATGAACGACCCCAAAAATAATTTCGGTCCACTTTTCTGATCAAAGCTATGTGTCCCATCTATTCAATGGACTAGATCGATAATCAAGTGCACCAATCTGGTCTATACATTGAATTTAAGTTGTATGGCTAACATTGTTGCACCATTTTTGTACAGTTGTTAGCTGGGCTTTTAGCAGTGGAATCGGGTCAAGATGCAGTAATTCGGGCATTACTCTACCAGCAAGCTCGCACGGTTGTGCACCCTTGCAGCCGAACGGTGGCTGAATTCACTGACCGTGTATCAGACCTCAGAAACAGGCTGGCGAACAGCGGCATCAAAGACGAAGGCCTCTTTGTACCTCTACATCTTGGTGCAGAGAATAAGACCACTAGCATCATCTTATCTACGAATGCAAATTCTGTAGCGAATGCACGAACGCTTGCCGAGATTCTGAGGACGGTCTACGGGACAGGCAATGAAAGCAAGCCTAGGGGTTTCTTACCAGAAGGTGGTAGTGGGAGTATTGCTAGAGGATTTCTGAAAAAGCCATGAATGTATCCTATTTGCACTACAAGAAAAATGGGCATTACCGGCGGCCAAAACCGGCCCTAAAAGTCCAAAAAAAACGGTATAAGAATTACCGGCGGTCTGGCTGCTGCCACAAAGGGGCGTCACTGTATCATTTAGTGGCGTTCGTCAATTTTTAGCGGCGTTTTTGGCAATCACCGATTTCTTTACCGGCGCTAATTATCATTTACCGGCGACTTTTCTGACTGCCGCTAAAAAAGTAAAAGCGCCGCCAAAAATAATATGAAGCGCCGCAAAACTGTACCAAACGCCGTTAAAATTTAAAAACGCCGGTGAAAGTAACAACAAACACCGGTCAAATGTTATAACAAATGCTAATGAGAGATTAAAAAACACTAGTAAAATCTGTTTAAAACGCAAGTAAATCATTTACAGTGTAAAAGAATTAATATAAACAATTAAAAATTCTGCTAAGCTGAATCTTCTAAATCAAAAGACCTTTACAGGCTTAAATTAGCATTCAAATACAACTTGTAAATCATTTACAACCAGCCTCATTTATGGGGGGCCTGAGAATGAAAGGTTACATAATGGACAGAAAATTTACAGATTGAGACACAAGGAAAAGCAAAAGGATAAAATAAATAAAAAAAATCAACGGACTTCAGCGACGCCCGAGGCAAGACTTCTCAAATGCACTCCAAGAACCAGAACTCATGCCATATGGAGGACCTTTGTCAACACCACCCTGCCATGCCTATGTACAGTCATAATCTGAGTTACACTATCTAAAATTAAATTTTCGTTCATAAATATTTCCTGCAAAAACAACCATACCGAATGAAGTCAATATCCATCCCTATATGAAGCAGCAAAGCCCCCCTCTATTACCGATGCTCCACCTTCAGTTACCAATGAAAAGACAAAAGCTTACAAAACAAAACAAAATAACCAAAAAACAAAATTGATATAAAATAAAAGGAACCAATAAATACCTGTAACTAGTAGATGGAGGTGAATAGCTATGGAATTTTTTTTTATAAATATATGGACAGACTTTTCTTCCCTTTTTCTTTAAGGATAAAACTGCATCAAAAGCATCATAGCATGCAACTCAATATGGATGGACCTGAATTTTACAGAAGCATTAACTAGTTGAGCTTGTTGGCACCTGATATCTCTCTACACATTAGTTGCATGGCTGTTCATCTAATTGAATCAAGCACAACATTGTGAAATTCCATACTAGAGATTTATCCACCAATCTCAAGCACCAGATGTTCAATTGCTATTTCATATCTCCATGATCAATCTTCATTCCCTCTGCTCTAAACCTTTACCATTGGCATCATATCAGGTCGGATTAATGCTTCTTAGTACCCTACACCGTTAACGAAATAGTGGATAAAGTTCAATTTCAAGATAAAAGAACCACAACAAAAGAAGCTTACCATCACACTTAAGTGGCCTTCTCATCTTACCCAATGCCATAAAATCTCTCCATCTTGTTGGATCTTCACTTGTAAATTCCAACGAAAAGATAGTCGTAGACAAGAGAGTTGCATTAACGGGTATGTTGTAGTCACCTGCACAAAAATTGTTCTTGTGGAGTGCTCTTAGAACAATTATGAGTACAAATGCAGTAAAAATGCCCATGCGGTATAGAAGTATGAATCTCTTTTCTTGTAGAATACTACAAAATTTGAACAAGTCAGGAACAACTCTAGGTAATTAGAGACCATGAGCAAGAGAATGGAATAAAAAAGAGAACCATGTAGTAATTTGCATGAACCGGATCAGCAGAACCATGTGGTAAGGAAAAAGTGAAGTGCCACACTTACCATGTGAAGTAGGAACAAAGGCACTATCTTGTGTAGTTGTAGGCTGAGCATTGGAAGAAGGTGAGACGTTCAACAAGAACAGCTGCCTTTTCAGTACCTTCAGGACCAACAGTTTCATCTACTTTCATGAAGAGAGCATCAGTTAGCATTTATCGATGCAAAAGAAATAAAAAATACATTTACAGTCTATCTGTCAAACATTCAAAATCACTTCACAAGAGTACTAACCTCAATGCATTCCATGATATCATAGAAAAGGCTGCCTTGACTATCGAGTTCTTTCTTAGAAGTGCCCTTCCCACCAGCTTCAACAGATAAATCCTTCATCTGACTAATGACATCTTCATATGCATTTTCAGAAATAAAGTTTCTACCTGCAAAGGTTGACATAGACCCATCCGCATCCAAGTTCAAATTGTTTAAATGCTCAAATAAAACAGCTATACACCAAAAGATTCCAATGCCATCATGCCAACTTGCATGATGAAAACAGGCCCTTAAGTGAACCTAAAAATCTCATGGGAAATTGGTAAATTTAAGAAATTTTGGAGAATGAGATTTGTCAGTAGTTAGTATGCTTACAACTACGTACCTTTGTGGCAGGGGTTTGGGAAAGCATCCTATCAGCATTTCTCTGAGTAGGCTCTTTATGGCCTGACATGGTGGCTTCCCCTCTTCATCCGACAAATGGAAATGGCTTATAGCATTGCTGGCAGCTTTGAGGGGCACATGGTGGGAAAGAAACGAAAGATGTTTCAGGGATAATAGTCGTTGCTAGGTTTTTGTAGCTAACAGATTGTTCTTCATGATTGGGGAGTGGGGTGACTAAGCTGGAGGTTGAGGTGTTGTATTTTTAGTTTTTCTTCTGTTGGTCTGTTTTGTTGTCTGTTTTCTCATTTTGCCCTTTGGGCCTTTTTTTTATTATTATGTATAATAAAATTCATCCTTCAAAAGAAAACATACACAAGCATTCCCTTCTCAACTAGCACTCTACGTGGGTACAACCAATTATCTTATGCACAGGTCATTTAACTAAAATAGCACTAAATAAAGGGTCATTTCACATGTTTTCCCTTTTTCATTATTAGAATCTATTTGTTGGCCAATTAAAGGGATATAGTATTTCAATATAGAAGATTTTTGTACACGGGTCATCAGTAATGGCCCCCACAAAATCAAAGATTTTCACTTGGACCACCTGCAAATACAATTGCAAAGAGTTAGTGAGTTGTTTGGAAAAGCAGAGATTTTCACAGATGCATCTGGCTTGAGACAGCTTCCTTTTGCTTGGAAGAGTAGGAAAATTGCCTCTAAATATTATTAAAGAACACAAAAACTATACATCAATACACAGCTTGCCCTGAAGTTTACAATAAACCATGCCAGTCTATTGAAAAATTAAAGATGAAGGTGCTTGAATGTGCACAGCATATCAAAATTTGAGAAAGGTGTCATGCTACCATGAAAACAATATACATTGTGCATTGACTACCATATAGAAGCAATTGTTTGTATATCATGATACACCATCTAGCAGATGAAAACACATTATAGAAGCCAACCCATGCCATGAGGCTTACCATCCAATTCAACATGTAGGCTTGCTTGCATGGGTTACACGGCTAATAGCCATCTGATGGTATTGTTCCAGTCAATGCATGTGCTATGGGCTATCTTTTCCAGTAAAGAAGACCCACTCATTAGATTTTCTCATTAGATTATGGTGAACATACTTGCTGTGCTGAAATGTTTAAATTTTCTCATTAGATTATGGTGAACATAACTTTTGAAAATGATGAGTAGAGAAAGAAGAGGAAGATTATTATGTTTCTGACCTGGAGGATTCTGTTAGCATTGTTGACGGCACCTCGAACCTTGTTTAAATCCAGGTTGCAATCTGTGGCCACTAATGCTATTTGTCTTTCTGTGAAGTTGGCGACGATTTTTGC